>OY728161.1:2118356263-2119715192 GCA_963277665.1 Viscum album | reverse complement strand
TGGTCCTGTGTAGCTAGATAAAAATTATTTATCTGTATTGTTCATTACCAAAATCCCCTCACATATGAATGAGTATTATTTTATAATGATGATGATGAAAAGTGACATAGTTCGCACTGATATTTGGCGACATACTAGACATGAGTTTGATGCATTGGATGGGTGGGCACTGCAACTCAAGTTTCATGCATCATGACTCAAGGAGTGACCCCTAGGGTTTAGGTTGATCTATTATTCTCACAATTGATTGACCATTGAAATCATATCATGATCACGTCATATAATTTTATTTATTAATAGTTTATTATTTTATGTATGTGTCATTTTTAATATGATTACATAAAATAATAAGTGGTTATTCTTAGATAAAATAATTATATACTGTGAATATTTTTTCTATATATGGAATTGTAAAAATGTTAGTGTGGTCACATAGAACAAGTAGGTGTAAATAGAAATGGATTACATTTTCTAATAATAATAAAACCCTAAAATAAATATTAATTCATAATTTATTAAATCACTTAAATTTTTAACAAAACCGATTGTATGAGGTTCTTGTTATCCCTCGTTGAGGGTGAATCCCACCACTGAGGATTTATTATTAGTGTGGTGGGTCAAGATAACAACATTTTCTAGAAAAGAAATATCCATAGATATCTTGTTGCAACTTTAGAGGAAGAGTGTTGATCAATGCATGGCTATCCTTTGAATTAGATGAAACTCCACTCAATAGATCAAGGTTCCATGAGTTAATGTGGTGGAAAACTGAAATCCTACCTTGATACTCTCTAAGTAGTGGTGTATCCATATATTAGACTATTGGGAGAGGTTTTATGAATCCTTTACACTATAATACTCTAGAGACTAAGTATTCCAAATATAGTAGTTGAGGGATACTAGGGTTTTATAAATTTATGTGAGAAATTTAATATTATAAAATCTATAATGCCTAATAACTGGAAATCAAGATAAAACTACTAATCTATTTAAGTTTTATTTTGTATAAGAATGGATAGTTACACCATAGTTACACCGTGATATATGTTGAACAAAGAAAATTTCCCAACTAGAAAAAATTTTCATGTGTGGTATTGGCACTTGCACAAAGTAATACTATGTTAAAGAAAATTATATATAATGGAGTTACCACTACCTATTGAGCCACCTCAGGAAGCGAGGGTTAAAAGGTAGCTTACATGATACATATAGATGATGAATTTGATGTTTATATCCTAATTATATCATAATTGTACAATGTTTTGAGAAAATAATATTAAGATACATGTGGTTTCACATGTTGTCTCAACCCTGATAAGTATACGAGGATAAAGTGAATAAAGAAATGAATGAGATGATGATTACACTAAACATGTGTGTGATGACCCAGACCCTCACGGTCCATCCCTTTGCCAATTTCCAGATCCTAAGGATGGCGTCTTGATGGACGGACATCATTTCACTGTGCGACCGATCGGCGCGACTGATCGGCGTGACCGATCGGCGTCACCCAGCCTTTTCAGGTTTCTCTTATACAGTTTTTCCTGTAACGCCTCTTTTAGTCCTTTTTAACCTTTTGGAAGTGGTTCAAGGCCGTTTTTAATCCCTTAATCAATGTTTAAATTTGTAAGGGTGGGGTGACCCTTAACGGACCCAACTGTGTGTCCGAGTATCGTGCCCCTCCGTTTATATAAAATTCTTTGAAATCACAGCTGTTACCACCTTTTTCCGATGGAAATCTTTAAATGACAATTAATCCCATAATGTGTAACCACCCAACCGCGTGGGGAACCACGATATGAATTTAAATCCGTTCAAATTCCCATATCCCGTGACAACGGGATCTTATCTATATATCGCACGAGAATTTCTTCTTCCTTCTTATTCCTCTTGGATGGATTCCTTTTCTTCTTAGTGCGTTTGGAGTTTCCCTTCCTGAGGCAAGTGGTGCGCCTGTGCCAGAACCTTTCCGCTCACCCTTGGAGTCCTCAACGTTCTTTCCCTACAATTCGCGCATTCTGGACGTTCTTGGCGTGTGGAGAACTCCGATCCTTGATCAACCAAGTTGGGTTTTTCCTTCTTCTCTCCTTATTGTGAATCATGCGGGGTGGGTATGCTTTTGTTTTTATGGGGATTGATGAAACCAATCTTAATAAAGATAATGAATGGACCTTAAAATATGAAGGGGGGTGTGATCGATGTTCTACTGTACTCTTTTATGTTGATATGTGTTGTGAACTGTATGGACTTGTGCTCACTAAAAATCATGGATTTTTGTGGTCTTTCCTTGCGTCCTAATAAACCCTTATCTTTTGTGATGACTAAATAACTGTAACATGGAAATTGGTTAGTCACCTAAACTCAGTTGGATCAAATGGATGCTCAGTAAAAAACGAATCCCTGTGTGACCACCCCGGTTAACAAACAGAAGAAGAATCTAATGAATGATGTGCTTGAACCTAGAAGTTTACAACTCTGTTTGGTAGTAGGTGTGTTTTTATGCTTGGTGCTTATGGGAAGATGTGGATGGGGATAGGATCCTCTATTGTGGCACAGTTGTTGGTTGTGAATCTGAAGCTGTGTGGTTGCTCTGCTTGTGACATGAACTCGGGTGGGATCCTTTAATGTTGAGAAATAATTGGTTCCTAGTTTTGGGGACATGGGGCTATGTCTCGAGGTTTTCTTTGTTTCCAGTACTTCGAGGGATCTCACTTATCCCTTTTTGTGAGGTTTTATTTGGTTACAGTACTTTGAGGGATCTCACTAATCCCCTTTTGTTGTTGTAACTTTACAAGAGAACCGGGTGTGAATGCTTAAGTTGATGTTGGCTGTTTCTCTTTTCCTATGTCTTGTAGTTATGCCTGCTAGTTGCCCAGTAGTGTAGGATTCATTTAAATGGATTTTTTTGAATATGAAACAAGAATGAGTTAAATGGGGAATTGGTTTTGGGAATCAGTTGTGACTTAGCCGTGAGTGATGTGCTGTTCTTTTATGAATGAATAGTAATGAGGGTGTTTGTGCATAGGTTTTGGAACCCTAGGTTGGGATGAGTGCTTGTTAAATATACATATATCTGTAGTTTTTATGTTTCTTATTCGCTCCCCACCCAATTTGAGCACTTAGTGACGAATGCCCCCATTTCATGGGGGAGGGTGTTTTTCCCAAAACTCCTATGAGTGGCTGGTTATTAGCTCCTTTCTGCTCCCTTTCTCGAATAGCCCAAGACTCTTCGGGTAGGCTGTGATGGCCTGAAGTCCATTATTAGCCCAAGAATCTTCAGGCAGGGTAGTGTGGTGATTGGCCCAGGTGTTTGCGGGCAGGTTGTTTCCTAAGTGTCTTCGGGATGAGGCTCAGGTGTCTTCGGGCGTGACAGTATCTTTCTGGCCCAGGTGTCTTCGGGCGTGGCAGTGGTTGTTCTGGCCTAGGTGTTTGTGGGCATGGTTACATGTGGTTTTTGTGGCCCAGGTGTCTGCGGGCGGGATGGCGGTTATGGCTCAGGTGTGTGCGGGTGGGGTTTGGCAGTGGGACTACGATGAGAATGACAGGATTGGTTCGATGCGTAGGATGTCTTCCATAACCAGTGGGAAAGTGGCGCGGGGTACCCAAACATCGATGTGCTATTACTATACTTTACTTGAGTTGTGTTATTTGGGAAGTGTTCCTTGGTGAGGCTTGGGTGGATAGTTTACCTTGCTAGATGTTTTGGTTATCTCTTTTCTCACAGGGCATTAGAATGCCCCTCCACTTGTGCACGAGAGCTTTTGGTTTTCCCTATTGAGTATACTTGTATGCTCACCCTACATATATAAAACTACTTTCAGGTTTCCAGGAGGAATTTAGGGATCGTGTGGGACCGTACTAGCTCGGATGTTGGGGTAGTTGCTGTTGTCATTTTCCTTTTCTTGGTACTTTACTTTTTGGAGTTCTTGTGACTTGTATCTTTTACTTTTGAACATGCATGTGAGAATGGTTTACTTTGGGATTTACCTTTACCTCCAGCTTTGGTGTTTTTTGGGATTTACTATCTTATATCCCGATCATATTAAAATAAAAAGGGTAATGCCTTCCATCTTGTGTGTGATTCTATACCCTTGGTGCTAGTCACCACTCCGGGACCTATTGAAGGTGGGTCTCAGGGGTCATTATCTCTCCTTCAACTTAAAGAAGGAAGGGTTTGGAAATCTTCTATCCCTTCCCTCCTTTTGTTGAAGGCGGGTCATGACAATGTGTATATTGAAATACATGTCATAATAAATCAATACATGAATTTATAATATCCTTATCACCAAATTACTCTAGTTTCATTTATTATTATATAAAATGACTAATATGGAGAAAAAAATTCATTACCATTTGGGTAAGGCTATCTAAGTAGATAATAACTTAAAGAAAGATTAAAATTTTGTTCTTATGGTGAACATGTTGAAAGAAAAGGAGAAAAGGCCAATGGAAAGTGTGAATCTAAAGGTACCTTTACAACATCCTTTAAATAAAATTGTAAAAACATTATACACGAGTTCATTTGCCTCACATGTCATGAGATAAGTCTATGGAAGATAAAATTAAATGAATTAAAGTAGAATCAAGAAAATTATTTGACTTAATTTATATTCATAATTTTATGTGATGTTTTTGTTTTACTTATTGGGTATTAGATACTAAATGTGTTTCAAAAATTTGTATCCAAATATAATGACCAAGTACATATATAAATTTCAAAATATTTAAGGTTAATTCTCTATGTTTTTGAGAAAGGGTGATTCATTAGTCAATGACGTGAAGTACACAAATTCTAATTGAAAATTTTAATGATTCTAGTTGAACTTTTATAGAGTATTAATAAATAAATGTATCTCACATGTCCATTGAACAAAAAAAATACATTATTCCATTTTATAATTAATGTTGTTTGTGGTACCACATACTTACCTAATAGTTTAATAATGATTGAATCATTAGAAATATCTGATGAATATAAAATATAAGACTTAAATACCCTATTGTGGAAAGATGATTCCTTTTCAAGTAAAAATAATTTTTTTTATCAAGGATATACCCAATATAGTATTTATAATATTTGGAGCTAAAAACCTTAGGTATTATAGACACATTTATCTATCTAGTATGAAAAAAAGCCTTTTAAATAAAGGTAAACCACAAAGTTTTTGTAATTAGTTTAGTTAGAAATCATGAATTATCCTAAGGAGAATGTAGAGGTAAATTCATATACTTCACGAGATTGCTTTAATATTTTTAAGGAATGTAAAAGTGAATTAATGACTATGAATGGTTATAATATATGAATTTATTCATGACCATGATTCAAAGAATATCTTGACCAAGAATTCATTGATCATGAAAATATAGAGTGGATTTATTCCTAAAATCACATTTCTTTATTCACATCAAAGAAATGATGTTAGTAAAAGGAGGACTGATGATGAGTTTTATATGAATACATTGGTCATTAAAAATGTTTCATGGATTAATTCTTAAACAAGAATTTCTTTATACACATAAAACTCATGATTTTTCTAAAAGGAACATCAATGATGAGACTCATATGTATTATAAAATCTTCTATTATCTTTTTAAGACATGCTTCTCAAAGAGCGGTGTTATCCTATAAACATATGCCAATTTTAATGAAAAATGGATATCATATGAGTTATAGAATCAAATAAATCCATTATTTCATAATATTATGAGATTATATGAAAATATTTTATTAAGTAAATAAACAAACTTACATTATGAAAAACACAAAGTGCATCTCAATAGTTTATCCTAAAATTTTTCTTAGAATGTTACAAAAAACCCTATGAGAGAAAATGTGTAGTCAAGTGAAAAAATATATTTCTATAAAAGGGTTCACATCTATATTTGAGATAGTGGGAGAAAATTGGCTTGTAAAAGTCATGGATTGAAATGCAAAAATAGTTTCAATAGGAACAAATTTCACAAGAGTTCATGGAAACGGATTGTTCCATAGAAACATATTGTGTAGGAAAGTGAAGAACCCTATATTTTAGGTATTTGACCCTTTATTTATGAATTTTAAGTATATATAATGTTTGGGTTATGTTTTTGGAGGTTTGTAATAGTTTTGGAATGATTTGGAATATTTTATAGAGGTGAATATTTTGTGAATTGTTAGTTGAAACTATGAAACACCAATAAGAAATCATGTAAGGGAAAACCGTGAGCATTGGGTGGGAAAAGTTATCATACAGTTTCACCAAACCATGCAAATGCCTAGGAGAAACATTTATCTTTGAGATAGTGGGGAAAAAATGGTTGGAATACAGTTTGTCTAAACATGTGATCCAACCATACGAGGTGTGGATTGAGATAGTAGCTCACACATGATTAGTGCATGGTTTATCTAACCACGCACCCTAACCATGCACTGTGAATTTTTGGGTTAAAAAATTGCGGATCTAATTAATTTTAGCTCTATAAACACCATTTTACACCTAATATTTCCATAACATGAATTAATTTTTCTCTCAATGCTTGAGAGGTGATTACCTTTGACCTGGAAGCAATTTTTAGGCAATCTGAAGTCTGTTGGGGATCTAGTTTCACTAATAAGTGATCATTCTTCATAGTTTTCCTTAAATTTTTTCTCCTGCACTCTCTTATAACCTTATATCTAATACACTTGGTATATATCTAGGTTATTTTTTGGTTTTATTGATGTGATCTTATTGAATTGGTTGATGGGTAAGAGATCTAAGTTCAAATCCAGAATTCCTAAGCCGGGTTGTTAAATTTATTGCTCCATTATTTATTTTTTACAAAGTTTTAAAGATAGGTGTATTCTCTCTTGATTCCACTTTATTAAAACTTGAAGGCTTGGTTTTAAATTTTTTTAAACACTTGAATTTTTTTAAACCCTTGTGTGATTTGATGGAAACCTCTTTAGTGATGTTTTATTGAAAATTGTGGAAATTGGTTGGTTTTGTGGAAGGTGTTTTTGGTTCATGATTTTAAAATTATAGTTTGGTTTTGATGCATGGAATTTTGTTTTTGAATTTTTTTGAAGAAAGAAAAGGTTTATGTGAAATGGGTTTTTCATAGTTTTATATAATACATAGTGGTGTGTGTTCATGTTGCAATTTACGAGGCCTTGTTGAAATATGACTTAGTGCTCAATTCCAAAGGTGTAATGGTACATGAGATTGGTTACCTTGTGACGACTTGGTAGATATAATAGATAATGATTATGAGTATGGAACTGTCACTTGGTCATGCATGCGTAGATGTATGGAATTATGGAATGGGTATGGAAAATGGGATTTGAGAATGGTTTTAAAGGATTTCTTTATTTATTTCCATGGAAAACTATTTTAATTTTGATATAAACTATTGTAAATTGTTTTAAAATATTTTATATAAATGTTATAACAAGTTTTTTCCTAGTGTCATGAGTTGGGAAGTCATTTGGAAAATCCTAATTTGTTTAAACTCACCCCCTACTTGAGTACTATTGTGCATTTACAGATATCCTCTATTAAGACACTGATAAAGGAAAGGTATGCTGGTTCTTTAGTGATACTTATTGATACCTGGGATGAGCATGTGGATTTGAAGCTTGAATTATTTTAGGAGTTGATTTTTGGCATCTTTAGTTTTTTGTCTTTTGTTTTCTACTTTTACTCTGATATAGTTGTTGTTTTAGTGTGGTTTTGGTTCAATTGTATTCTGTACTCATGAATTATATATTTGTTTTTTATGGTTATCTTGGTTTGGTTGTTTTATCCTCAAATATAAAATAATCCCCCAATTTTTTATGAAGCCCTTGTAATTTATTTTCAGCCTTTGGTGTCTTGGGGATGTCACCTAAGGATAGTAACCCATCGTTTCTTCCCAAGCTAATGGGTGAGGGGTAGGATGTTACAAATGGTATTCAATCCTTGGGTATCAGTTGTTCAATACTTGAGTTGGGTTGTTAATAAGGAGTAGGATTGTCAGAACTTGAAATATAGAGCATAAAAAGGTGTAGTTAACCTGTTTATGCTGAACTTCAAGTTACCAGGGAGGTTGTGTAAATGAGTGTTTTGAGACACTTTTAGAAGTTTTCACCTCATCATCATGGGTTTAGCTGATGATAAGAGCATGAAAGGCATTGATAGTAATGAATTACCACTAGAAGTTCATAGTTCATTTTTAGTAATTATTTATTATTTGTTGAAAAAGTATTGATTTTTGAAAATAGTTGAAAATGGTTTTATTTTCAAAAAGCATGGTAGAATTTTCAAAAATGTTTTAAAAGTGAAAAATGTTGATTTTTTGAAATCCTTGTTTTGATACATGCGATGTGGTAAATTTGAAATTTATAAGCCTTTATTTTCTCAAGAGTGAGACTAAATGGAGTTTGTTATGGTTATAGAGAATGGAATTGGGTAGGTATTAAAGAAACCAATAGGAAGAGGTTGTTGAGAATGTGGTTGAACCTAATCCACAAGTGAACCAACAATTGTTCTAGAGTATTTTATTATATTTTTAGGCTATGGATATAGGGAACATAAAGGATAAATTAAGATAAGTGGATCATTCAATTTAGTTTTAAAATCATAATCCACCCATCTTTTAGAGTGATTCAAAGTCAGAAAAAGAAAAAGTGTGGTTGAATATGATGAATAGAATCTTAAATTTCCTTGGCACACTATCTAAGTTGAAAGTACAGTTGGAAACCTATATGATGGATAATATTTCATTCCATTGGTGGGATTTATCAGTTCAGGCTAAATTAGACCAAGTCTTGGCATGAGAGGATTTTTAAGAATTGTTCAATAAACAATTCTATCCTCACATGTTCATAATTTCTAGAACAATAGAATTCTTCAGCTTGAAGTAGATGAATCTCTTGGTAATAGAGTATTCAGAGAAATTTATGAATTTAGTAATATTTTCCCTAGAATTTTCTACAAGTGTGTCCTTAAAGGCACAAATTTTTGTGTTATGGTTGAAATCAGAAATTCACTCAAATATTTTCATGATTTTTATAAAAAAATTATACAGATATGGTCAATAGAGAGATGATAAAATAGAGGTATGTATCTATAAATTTGGTGGGAGGATACATGTTTATTCCTATTGGAATAGGTGGGAACTCCAATGATGGGAATAAGTGGAAAAGGGACACCTACTTCTTGAGTGGTGGGACACCTCAGAATCAGACAACATGATTATTAAATATTACTCCTCAATCTAAAAGTAGGGTGAGATGTTTTTAATGTGGTTCTTTTGACCATATTAAGTGAGATTATACAAAAATACCTAGAAAATTTCACAACTACAATATGATAATACATCTTCAACATTATTGTTATAGTGCTACAAGGTTGGGTGCTAGGGACACATCTCATGATTCTCAAGAATCATATGCTTCAATGGGAAAAGTGTAGTGTAATATATCTCATCAATAGAACTGAGTGATCCATTGTGATTATATGAATACCATGACTCGTTAATCTATGAAATATCAATAGAGGAACAAAGTTAAAAGTTCAACATTTAAGTAATTGCATGTAGATGATTAAGTGATCATGGATGATCAATCAGGACCTTCAACAGTGAGAGGTATGAATCTTTTGAATTCTAAAATTAAGCAAGATTTGTTTGATATGGGTGAATCCCATTTATTTATTGCTTCTCGTTTCATTAATCTTTTAGATTTACATTTTGAGATGATGGCTTTTGTTTTAAACTCCATACACATTTGGGACAATGAGAATGTCAGTCCTTGAAATGTGTAGCATGTTTGATAAAAATCAATGAGACTGAGTTGGTATGGGATTTCTCTATGATAAAAATGGATGTCTAAGACTTGATTTTTGGAATGTATTGGTTGAAAAACTTTGAGGTCCATATCAATTGTTATGAATTGCATGTGAGTTTCAAATATTTTGATAATGTTAGTAATATCTTTAAAGGAAATTGTGAAGAAGATATAGGAAGAGTAGGACCCTTGGTACTAGTGGTTGGAACTATCTATTACTAGTTGACAATAATTTCTTTCGCATTGGTATATGATATCTAGAATTGAGATTTTACAAACATAGTGGAATATTTACTTGATGTTTTTATTGACTATTTCTTAGGGTTTCCACCCAAATTAGAAGTAGAGTTTATGATTTATCTACTATTGGGAACCCATCATATTTCCCTTCAATCTTGTCAGATAGTACCAATATAATTGAGGGAATTAAAGGATCGATTAAAATATTTGTAAATTAAAGGGTTTATCCACTAGTATATCTCTGTGGGAAGCACCGGTTCTTTTTGTGAATAAGGCGGATGGAAATCTTAGAATCTGGGTTGATTATCATAATCTTAACCAAGTTATGATAAATAATTGGTACCCACTTCCCCACATTGATGATCTATTTGATCAATTGATGGGATACCAATGGTTCTCTAAAATTGACTTACATTTGGGATATCACTAACTGTGGGTTCATAAGTATGATATTTTGAAAACAACTTTCAGAAGAATATATGACCATTATGAGTTCTTTGTTATTCCTTTTGGTCTTATGAATTAACTATTCATATTTATGGTATTGATGAATCAAATATTTAAAAGGTATCTAGGTTCATTTGTGGTAGTGTTTGTGGATGATATACTGGTGTATTCAAGTACAAAGGCGGATCATGAGCAACACATGGATATTATGTTGGGTATCTTGGGGGAGAATCGTGTGTATGAAAAGTTATCAAAGTGTGATTTATGGATACAAGAGGTACATTTCTGTGGACAAGTCATTTATGAAAAAGGTGTTTATGTGCATCCTAAAAATATATAAACTGTTATCTCTTGGTAACCACCAAAAAATTTCTTTGAGAAACATAGATTCCTTGGCTTGGAGGGATACTACAAATGTTTTTTAAATGAATTTTCACATTTGTGATCACCAATGAAAAATTTTATGAAGAAAGGTGTTCCATTCGAATGAAATGAGGAATTTCAAAAATCCTTTCAAGATCTTAATATTATACTTACATCATCACCCATTATTACCTTTCTAGAGACTGGACAAGGCTATGTAGTCTATTGTGATGCATCGGGATCTGGGTTAGAATGTGTTCTCATGGAGATATATCATGCTGCTACTTATAGTTCACGATAGTTATGGTTACAAGAGAAGAACTACCCAACAAAAAATTTGGAATTAGCTGATGTAGTCCATTCTATGAAGACTTGGCATCATTATCTTTTTGGTGATAAATTTATGGTGTTTATGGATCATAATAGTTTGAAACACATTTTCTCACAAGGATATTTGAATCCAAATCAAACAATATGGATGGGATACCTTAAAATATATAACTTTGAATTGATGTATACACCTAGTAAAGTAAATATAGTGGTAGATTAATTAATCGTGAAGTCGTATAATCATTTGGATAAAGAAGTTTCAGATCAATGGTATCAGATGTTAGTTTTAGAATAAATCCACCTGGATTGTATCGAACATGGTGATGTTGTAGTTTTCTTCCCAATTTTGGTTATTCCTAATTTGTTCCAGCATGTGAAAGAGGCTCAAATTTATGGTTTTGAATATGTTTCTATGAAGTCAAAACTCAATGGTGGGGAGATCATCAAGGGATGGAAGCTGGATGAGAGTTTGGTTTTGTGGTTTAGAAAATGGATCATGGTACCTTTGTTTTTTAGATAAAATTCTTAGTTCTTACCACCATTTTAAAATGGGATGCTCATATAGGTATTAAGAATATTCATAAAGCATTTAAATAATAGTTTTGGTGGGTTGGTATGAAAAGGGTAGTGGCACATTTTTTTTCGAGATTGCTCACATGTCGGTAGGTCAAGGCGGAACAAAAACAACCAACGAGCATGTTACAATATTTACCAATTTTAGTGTGGAAGTGGGAGAATATTTCCATGTATTTTATGAAAAGTTTACCAAGAATAGTTAAGAAACATAATTTCATATGGGTAATTATGGATCATATCATGATTTCAGATCATTTTATCTTTATTTTTGAATCCCATATGGTAGAGGAATTTTCCAAAATCTATATCCAAGAAGTTATAAAGAGGCATGGAATTCCAATATAAATTGTATCAGATAGAGACCCTAGGTTTACATCTCATTTTTTTAATTCCTTACAACAATACTTTGAGACTTAGTTGACTATGAGCATGGTGTATCATCCACAAATGGATGGAAAATTTGATAGGATGATCCAAATATTGGAAGAAATTATTAGTGATCATGTAATAGATTTTGACAGATCATGGGAGGAGAATATACCATTAGTAAAATTATCATAAAATAATAATTATCAGACCTCAATATATATTAATCCTTTTGAATCATTGTTTGGAAATACTTTTCGTTCTCCAATTTGTTGGGAGGAAACAGGTGAGACATTACTGGTTGGGCTAATCCTTGTGTAAGAGATAATGAAGAATATTCAATTGTTCAGAAAAAGAATGGAGATGAATCATAGTAATAATAAATCATATGTAGATCATTATTTATGAACATTTTTATTTGAGGTGAGTGCTCATTTATTCTTTATAATCTCTCCATGGCTTGGGAATCATTGTTATGGTAAGATGAAAAAGTTATCTCCTTGATACATAGGACCTTTTGAGATAATTGAATGGTTTGGTGTGGTAGAATATCTATTGGATTTTCCACCATTATTTAGTTCAGTGCATAGTTTATTTAATGTATCTTAATTGAATAAGTATCAACCTGATATTGACCATGTGATTATATGGGATCACGTCAACCAAGAGCCATATTCTACATTGGTTCATGTGCTGGTACGAATTGTGGATAGGAAAGATAAAGTCTTGTGTGGTAAAACCATTTGTCTAGTATAGATTTTATGGAAACATTATTGGATTTAGGAAGAAATGTGGGAGCATGAAAATGAAATGTTGGAGTAATGGACCAAACTCTTCCATGGAAGCGAGAATTTTATACTTTACAAGGACATAAATAATAACGGTGGGGAGAATTTATCACTCTTGGTTTTAGGTAATTGACCCTTTATTTATGTATTTTAAAAATATATAATGTTCAAGTTATGTTTTTGGAGGTTTAGATAAGTTTTGGCATGCTTTGGAGGATTTTCTAGTGGCTAATGGTTAGTAGAAACTGCGCAACACCTCCAAGAAACTATGTAAGGGAAAACAATGAGCACTAGGTTGGTGCATGATTGGTGCATGGTTTGACCAAATCATGTAGATTCCTAGGAGAAACTATTATCTTTGAGATAGTGGGGAAAAACATGGTTGACACACATTTTTTTTACTATGAAACCAAACCATGCAAGGGGTATCTTGAGACAATATTTCATGCATGGTTAGTGCATGGTTTTCTAAATATGTTACCTAACCATGCACCATGAAATTTCAGATAAAATATTGTGGATCTAATTTAGTTTATCCCTATAATCACTTTTTTACTTCTAATATAGCTACAACATGAATTCTTTTTACTCCTAATGCTTGAGAGGCAATTCCCTTTGATCCAGGAGAAAGTTTTAGGTGATCTGATGTAACATCCCAAGTAAGTAATGATTAATAGATATTTTTATCTATGTCTATTAATGATTAAGATAGTGTTATAGAGGCTTAAAATGAAAATAAATACAATCTTATGCATGGAATACACTAATATTCTTAAAAGATTGTTTTAGTGCCTTTTGATGGCAAACCATTTTTGAATCTATATTTTGACAATTTTATAAACTATGTTTGTCAAAATAAACTTATCCTTTATGATTGGGACATCAAAATTTACCTTGTGTGAATTTTTGGTATTTTTCTGACAATGTTCATTTTTTAATGAATAGTGAAAAATACTGCATTTTACATCAAAACTGCTTTTTAATCTAATTTATTTATATGATTAGATTATGTTTTGAATTGGTTTTGAAGTGAAATTAGAATATATTTTTACCATTTTATCCAATGGTGGTCATTTTAATCAATTACACTTTGAAATTAGACTAAAACTGGTGTCAATCTTTTGATACTTATTGTTTTGTAAAAACACGCTATTTGCTCTGGCAGCGGGAATTAATTATTAAATTAATTAATGTGACTTATATGATTTGAATTTTGTAAAATAGACTTCATTTTTGAATTCGGAATATCAAATATAGCTTAGGGTGAATTTTTGGTAATTTTCTGAAAAACTTCAATTTTTGATGAATAGTGAAACCACTAAGTGGTAATCAAGCAAACTGATTTTTCAGTTAAATGAAAGTTTACCACTAATGTGTATTGAATTTTGAAAATCCGACATACATGGTTGTCATTAAGAAGTAAAATGTGGTTCAATGAGATTAAAATAATTTTTTGGTGAATAGTAACTTATTAAGTTCTTAATCGCGATTAGTGGTAATTAGGGTAGTTTAAGGTATAAATAATGCTTTAATAATAGGAAATGACCTAGACACATGTCCCAACCTTATTGGTTGTGTCATGGCCGACCAAGACAAGCCATGAGTCAACTTGGGGACCCCATGGAGACACTTTGGTTTGGAAATGACATAAATAACTTTTTATTAAATGTTAAAGTAAAAATGACACAAACAAGAGATGTTTTACGAAAACAATTTTTACATGGGGTTATAAAGATCATATTTTTGATTATAAATAGTCATTGGAAATCTAAAAAGATTTCCTACATCATAGTATTTTTTTTATGATTTTTAGACATTATATAAATTAAATTATTTATGACATAATAATGATGCAGCGATGACATCATTATTTGACGATTTAAATAAAATGGAAAGATAATGTAAAATATATGAACTACACATGTCAAAAACTTATTGGATGAGTGGATTTCGAAGCCTTGTCACCTTATCCACGAATTATATCAATGTGGGACCTTTTGAAACCGAAACACATTTTCAAATAAAGTAATATTTCTTTACTTTCCAAAAGTGCCCCTCCTCTCCTCTTATAAAAGGCCCCCCACCTCTACCTCATTTCACACACTCTTCAAGCCTTTGGCTCGGCCAACCCCTGCCCATTTACTCTCTCCACATCCCTATACTCATCCTAGAGGATTCACTTTGGGCATAATCCTTTCAAAGGAAGCCTTTAGGCTCAACTCAAAAGGAGTTACACTTTTAAAGGTAATTCATTCTCTCATGTTCATTTGTTTTATTTTTCTTCTCCAACCCCCTAAACTCTTTTTATTTACTTCCTTTGTAACAAAACCAGTATCTTAAATATACTAGGATGTTGTTATAAGATTTATTTGAGCTACACTCTCACACAACTACATCAAATGGTTAAAGAACATACGGTTTCCGTGGATGACGAAATTCTGCCTCCCGAAACGATGATTGTTCAACACTCATTTAACACCTTCAAAGGTGGCCATTATGATGTCACTATTTTTATATATGATATATAATATGTTTATGTTTTCCTTAAGCTTCTGTTTTTTTCATTTTTGGCATACCTTTATGGTTTCCATTATGGGTAAACACGATATCTTCATTTTAGGAAGTGCGGACTACTGCCCCCTAAAAGTGATTTGATTCGTTAATACCATATGTGGGATGTGTAAGGGATAAAGTTAATGATATTATATATGTTATTATACTGGAATTATAATATACTCTTATATCATTATGATTCCATTCCAGAAGATATGAAATAGAAATGAAAGTAGCGTTCATGCGTACGTACGGCTTACCGTCTCCATGAACGGTGCATTTCATTTCTTACCTCTAAATGATTATGTAATATTATAAATGCATGTAAGTACTGGATATATATGACATATATGATATCTACATCATGAATACCATTCTGGATATAATGAACCTTTGACCAAATTAACAACATGTAAGTGTAAGAAGTCTATTTTTGACTTAAGAACCAAATACCGACAAAATGAACATTATTAACTTAACTGATTACATGATGTTCATAACATGGTATAAAAGGAATAATGAACTTGAAAAAGATTCATAAGAAAGTAGAGATTAACTTAAGTTTATTATTCAGGAGATTAAATAACGGTCGGGTCAAGTCGGATACGAGGTATGGGACTTCGTCTCAATCTCCTTTCGTTGAGGCATATTTTATTTTATACACAACTTTCTTTTATACGGTGTATAAACCACTTTGACTTTTACGTTTATTCAAAAGGAATATTTTTTATAGGAAGCGTTTACTAAACGACAAAAGGGAATGTTTTTGTCGTACGTATGCGGCGACAACGACTTCTCCGCCGTCGTGACCGTTATTTGAGTTTCGGCTTCCTCTACAAGCCATACCTTTTTTTTAAAAACGAAAAATAAATACCATGTTTTACTTTTCTTTTATTTTGGTATTGAAAATGGTTCTCATAATGTTTTTATATCAATGTGTTGTATTGATATCTCGTGATTGAAATGTGGAAATTTTATGTTTCCTTTATGCATGTTTTATGTGATATGATTATGTTATGGTTCTTGGGCATTATTATGAAGACGGGTGGTTCCGTGATAAACTAAGGGCGGGTGAGCCCGTTATAGCTCTCCAATGCATTGGGTAATGCGAAGGAGTGAAACGTTAAGGTTTCTCCGAAGAGATTTTAGGGAATATACTGTGATGGGTATTCCAAACGTAACCAAGAGGGTTACTCCCTACGTAAGAATGTTATGAATGCCTCAAGTTACCTTTATGTCTTATGATTTCTATGATTTATTCATGATTTTATGAGGTATGTTAAAGTGCCTATGTTTTATGGGTAAAGTATGATTTCATTCTTATGTATATATGAACTCATGTTTCCTTTCCATGTTTTTTTTATAACCCATACTGAGTTTTTATGCTCATCCCAAGTTTTTGAAATGTTTTTCACAGGTCAAGGGAAAGGTACATGATAAGATGATAGAGTCAAGGATGTGTCAAGAAATAATCCATGTTTTATTTCTAAATGTGTTTCCATTGATGGGAATTAAGAATACTATCTTTATGTAACCACTTTGTTTATATGTGGAATGTAATGCAAATTTTATGATCTAATTCTCTAAAACTCTAAACCTGAAAAGATCCTCAACGTGTAATCTTGTAATAACTCAAGATTAAGTATGGTTTAAGGCTGGGGCCTTATATCTGAAGTCCGTTGAAGGTCTAGTTTCACCGATAAGTGATCGTTCTTCATCATTTTCCTTAGATTTACTATCCTCCCCTATTTATGAAACTTATATATAATCCATTTGGGATATATCCTTGTTAATTTTTGGTTTTATTGATGATATCTTGTTGAATTGGTTTAATAGAACAAGATCTAAGTTCAAATCTAGAATATCTAAGCCGGGTTGTTGAATTTTTTGTGTTGTTTCTTGTTTTTGAAAAATTATTAGAGGTAGGTAGATTATATTTAGATTCAAATTTATTATAAATTTAAGTCTTGTTTTCAAATTGATTTAATTTCTTGAATTTTTTTTGAAACCATTGTGTGATTTTATGGTAGCCTATTTTGTGACACTTTTGTGGAAATTGTAGAAATTGGTTGGTTTTGTGGAAAGTTTCTTTGGTTCATGATTTTAAAATTATGGTTTAGTTTTTATGTATGGAAAATGTTTATTGAATTTTTTTAAATAATGGAAATTTTAATGTGAAATGGTTTTGGCATGGTTTTTTGGCATACTTGTTGGTATGTGTTCATGTTTCATTTTATGAGGCCTAGTTGAAATATGACTTGGTGATTGGTGATAAAGGTGTAATTACATATGGGATTAGTTACCTTGTGATGCATTAGTTAATCAATTAGAGTCTTATCATGAGTATATAAATTTCACATGGTAATGTATGTGTGGATGTGTGGAATTATAGAATGGGTATTCCAAATGGGATTTGAGAATTTTTTTAAAGGCTTGTTTTATTTCTTTCCATGGAAAACTATTTTTATTTTGATATAAACTATTTTAAATTACTTTAAAATGCTTTATATAAATTTTATAAAAAGTTTTATCCTAGTGTAATGAGTTGGTAATTCATTGGGGAAATCCTACTAAGTTTAGACTTACCCCCTTCTCGGGCACTGTTGTATGTTTATAGATGCCATCTATCAAAACATAGATAAAGTCATGGTATACCAGTTATTTAGTGATGATTCTTGATAACTTGGGATGGTAATGTGAATTTGGATCTTGGATTAGTTTGGGAGTTTCTTTTTGGTGTCTTTTGGGTTTTTTTTCTTTCGTTTTCCTCTTGTACTCTAATATAGTTATTGGTTTAGTTTGGTTTTGTTTCAGTTGTATTATGTACTCATGCATCATATAGTGGTTTTGTTGTTATGCTTATCTTGGTTTTGTTGTTTTTATATTCGAATGTCAAATTTTCCCCCAATTTTTTATAAAGACCTTGACATTTATTTCCAGCCTTTGGTGTCTTTGGGATGTCACCTAAGGATAGTAAGCCATCACCTCTTCCCAAGTTAATGGGTGAGGGATGATATGTTACAGAAAGATAAAATCAAAGTGATATATATTTATTTTCACCAAGTCAAGGTGATATATTATTAAATTATAATAATATATTATTCATCCTACATAGAATAAATAAACAAAAATTAGCTATGATTGAAAATATTATATGAATTTAGGAAAATATATTCCACGTACCAAAATCAACTCTGTATTTTGGTGGTTTCTCTAATTCATGTAAGGCCTTTGATTGGTATTCAAGATAAACTATAAATGTGTGTTATATGAATGGTATTAATAAGGGTTTATTGGTTACACCAAATCATCATGATTAAATCCATTTTAATTCCCCTTATCATAGAAACTTTCTATGCTCATTATATTGTTCATCAGATGTCATGACCTCCTTTTCTTGGAGGGTGTTATTATAATGCAATTAGAAAGGGTTAATTACAAAAAAGAATTCTAATATGAAATTTAAGCTTTATAGTTCCATTTATATATTAATTTAAGCATCATGATCATATAATATTCATTTGGAGTGAAAGTATTCCAGGCGTCTACAAGCAGTTAGTGGGAGTGCCAGATTTTCCAAGTAAAATATGTTGATTACATATATAAACCTATTTTAGTCTTATATTTAGTTAAGATTGGGATGAAATAAAATCTCTAAATATTGAATTAAATTAGAAACCTAAGTTTTAGTTAATAATATCTATTTAGGTAGATCTATGGGTTACTTGGACCAAGTCAATGTATATATACTAACAATGTTTTAGATCAATTCAAGATAGAATTATTACCAATGTCACCAGCATAAATATATGCAAGAAGACACGTATGAGGCATATTAGGAGATTAAAATGGTGAGTATAATTTTATACACATATATAATGGATATATCACATATAATATTCTATTTAATTGATATTTACAATATATACTTTATGGTAGGAAAATATCAGTTAAATCTAGGAGAACTGCAAGAGAATAAGTCAAACCTATCCAATTATACTTGAGAAAATATAAGATATATATACCCATTACTTGGATAAAAATTTAAACTAGTTATAAAGGAATATAAAATAGTCTTCCTATAGATAAATATGATATAAAATCATGATTAGGATAAGGTAATGAGTAAGAGTAGTTCATTGAAACCATTAGTTTCCATATTTATAAATATTGAGTATGTTGAAGTTTCTGATGTTGCTAAATAAGCATTATAAAAATACAAAATTATTTTTTCCAATTATTGGAATTTTACCAAAGGTACTAACTAATATTTCAAGATTTTGAGAGAGGAATTTTTTTTATACTTGATGATATCATCTCTTATAAAAATTTACTCAAGGAGGTGAATTCATATATAATAGAGTATCCATGTATGAAAATATAGAAGGCCCAATGTCTAAATTCATAACTCAGTATAAGCATGATTTTATCATTTGAGCTGACAAGTCTATCATTAGGAAGTTAGAACTAGTGCAAGTTGGAGTGTTATAAAAGTGGGTTCACTAGATTTAAATTGAAAAGTACTTTTCAATTACCAAATCATGTATACAGAGAGTTATGGATGATAAATACTTACCATAATATCATTGAAACTTATATGCACACTATTTACATGGTAACTTCCTTATATTATTTATCATATCAACATTTTATACTATTTACAAAATATAATGAGATTCTTGAGATATGATGAAATTAATCTTAAATATATGTTCTATGGCTTAGATACATTATACTGAATAGACACATATGATGTTTGATTATTTGGTGGAGGGGGTTCATAAGAATTAAGAGTTATTCTCATGAATTTTTCACTTGGTGATCTCAAGTTTAGGAGATCATGAGGACTGACATACTAATAGGAACCCCACATGTTTCAGTTATCATTGGTAGTTTTTTTCCAGGAACACATGTATTGGTCTCTTGAATTGAAATCATCATCATTTTCTATCATTTTATTATGTAATTTTATTCAAGGTAAAAACCATGAAATTTGTTTTATGGATAAGTATATTGAATTGGGTGCATCATTGGAAGTATGACATTGATTGAATGTTCAAGAAAGGTTGTGTAAATTTTGAAAGGATGATATGTCTCAGGCCCAGTTGACAAGGATCATAGTGCCTTTATTTAATCCATAAACATGATGATTAAAGGTAATTATATCTATTAAGGTCACTAATCATGTGGTTTTTGTAGGTCACAACCAAACAAAAATTTTATTTTATTAAAACTTGGAATGAAGTATTGGGTTGAACAAGGTTGTTTCCCAAGGAGCGTGTGTGGGTCAAATTCTCACCATCTCAATCACTTATGTATTTTTTTTGTTTTTAAAATTTTTAATGTAGTAGAGAGATGGTGTTTAGGTTTTGATGAATTAAAACAAAGAAAATAATTGAAATACATATGTGAAAAAATGGAGGTGAGAAATGTAGATGGTCCTAAGGATGAATTCTATTGAGATCTATTATTATTTATTTTTGTTATAAATAATCTAACTCAATGAAAATTTTCAATATCATTCACCTATTAACCATCTAATATTTTATTTTCTATAGAACAACTAATATGCTTAAGATATTCTTAAACAGACTAGTAATTCTATATATTCTCCTCAGCGAATGGTTAATAACATTCATCAATAGAGTGGATGAACTTACTCACATACCTAGTAACAATTTCACACCATTATTACTTTTGAACTATACAACTCCAATGGTATGAAGTGTGACCTAAATAGAGGAATACTTTGGTTTGAAATAGTTGGAGGAGTGTGATAGTGTCAATAGATTATAGAGTGATGATCACCTCCTCAATAGTCAACTTATACTATTACAATATTATTTGTGAAGAAATATATTAATAAATAAATGCATAAATTCAAGAATGTTACTATGATTCCCCTCAAAACACACAAAATATGTTTGTTCTCCATGACAATGGGGATTGAAATCATTGGAACATCATAGGGGAAAGTAACATGAGTAAAATGTGGAAGAAAATATAGGTACAACATGGTGAACAAAATGATAAATATAATTAAAATAAAATTTCAAAAAGAAATTACTGAAGACCCTAGTAATGATTGGTGGGTGTAAAATATATTTTACTAGGGGAGTGGGAAAATATTTATAAGCAAAAAAAATATTCTTTATTTCCCATGATTTTAGTGTTAAGTCAGCAAGTTATTTCTTCTCTGGATGGTTTCCATGTGTGCAACTCTGAGGGTCATGATCTAAATGTCTAGAATCTTCTATTTGAAATATTCCTTTCCCATTATCACATTATGAATTCCTTCAAGAATAATCTAAGCAGGAGAGTTTTAGTACCCAAATGCTACCTTTACAAAGGGTTGGGTGTACTGTTACACAACTATTACCCATACACAACTTTTCATCGACTCATATGTTACTGATGCTACCCATATGTGAGAATTTTAACCTTTATGCAACCTTCTTATTCATCCTCAGTGACCTTTACACACCAATACAATGCAACCCTTACACACCCTAGAATGACCTATAATTGGAGTGGATATCATCTTTCAGGTTGAATTTCCACCCTTAAATAGGTCACATTCACCTTTAGACCCTTACACAGGTCGCAATGAGCTTTACCCAGGTTTCATATCTACCTTTACACATATTTTGACCCATACACATCTTCTTTATCATTAGTGACACTACCCTTACATGAGTTCTCCTGCCTTCACCCAGGTATCCTCATCTTCCTCAGCAACATTTCAACAAACACAGGGTGTAAGGGGCCTTGTGATTGTGAAACCAGTGTGGGGGGCTGGTCCCATGGTATTTCTATCATCGTTAAGTTACAGAGGTAAAGAATCATATAAAATTAAATCAATTTATTTATCTATTCTCAAGAATCTGGTTCATATTAAAATTTGTATATGGATTTGGTTCTTCATTCGATCATCTTCATCAGCACCAGTTTATTCATTGGAGAATCTCTTTGACTGGTGGAGTGTCTTCAATTGGTCATTGAAAAGTGATAATAACACTCAACTGGCGTTAGTAGAGAGATTCCAGTTGCAACAGGTAGAATAAAGAGCAATAACCTCCTTCAATATTCTTCTCCCATTGCTCTTCATCAATTAAAGGTACAATAGGGTAGGGACAGTAGAGTTAACATCTTTTTGTGGAAGAAAAATTATATTATAATGGTAGTAGGGTATATCTTCTCACAATAGAATGAGTATATGGATGTAGAACCTAAAAAATAGTAGTATCATGACAACAATAACATCTTTTTCATTGGTGACAACAAGCCAATGGTAACATCATTCTTCCACTGATGGTAGTAGACCCTAATGGTAGCATAATACACTAGTGGTAGAAAATATTATTGGTAGAGGTATGGTGTTAGTAAATTATTTGTCTGTGGTGGTTGTTGAAAATTCCTTACTGATGGTAGTAGGGGCACTGGTAGTAGAAGCAGCTTCATGAAAACATAAATATTTTTTTTATTGTAACCAATTTTTGGGTTAATTTTCAAATTTAATAAAATTTGAAAATAAATTAAAATTCCTTTTCATAATTTAATTCCATATTAATGTAAAATTCCATATTAAGAAGGTAGGGATTCATTATTTAATTACAAAAAATGAAAAAATCATTGAAATTAATTTGTTGATCCAATTAACAAATATGCCCAGAATTCAAAAAAGTCACAAAAATTATAAATTTACCCAAGATTTATTCATTTAATGGGGGTAATTTCAAATAATAATAGAAAAAATTTGAAAATTTGAACTCACATCACTCCCCCACACATGAACTATTCCAATCCCAAACAATTTTATCATTTAATTTCATTTATTTAGAAAAAAAAGATTATGTATCCTAGTTCTAAACTTAGTAGCCAGATTTTCAAGAAAAAATGATTAATCCATTGTTAAAATTATCACTCCTTATATTTGAATCTAATTCATCATTTCACTTAAAATCAATTAAATTTCCAAGTCCATAAGCGGATCAAATTATATTTAAGTGGAATCATAGTGTTAACAAGAAGCACTTCATTTTACACTATCTACTAAGTTTCTTAAACCAACGTTAAATTTTAAACTCCATCGATACAACTCAAATGAATTTATTATAAGTCAATTTTTCACCTATTCATTTAGGTTCAATATCCCTTTCACCTAAATGAAATCATTTTTCAAAACCAAGCATTCATTTTTTTTCAATATTTTTAGCCATGTATGTATAGATCACTATGTAAAAGAACTTATTTAAATATTTAAAGAGGGATGCTCACACAACCAGTGCCTAATGTCTCATAGATTCACCATGGGATCCAATTTGACAATTTTTATCCAAGTTAAAAGTACTGATACCAATTTATTTTGAGTTGGTTCCCTAAGGTGTTCTTTCTTATAGTGGTAAAGATTTCCCATATTAAGTTTTTAATCTTAGTGACCTCATGTTATAATTATGATTCCAAAAAAATATTTTCCATCTGGTCATACGCCTTATCCATGTCAATTTTTACAACCACATTTGAGCCCTGAGCCTTATTGTTAATATAAAAAACCATTTCCTTAACAATAACAATTGATGTCTGTGGAGATATACCTTTAATAAAACCATTTTTCTCAGTAGCCAATCAATCAGGAATATAATTTGAAAGCCTTTTATTAAGAATACTAGCCAAAAGTCTATATGAGACCTTGCAAATACTTATTAGCCAAAAAATGGTTGAAAGAAGATGGATCCTTCAAATTAGGGATAAGCATAAGAATGGTAGCACAAACCACCTAAGGAAGAGCTCCACCATGGAAAAAACCTAAATTGAATCAACAAGATTCATTTTGATAAGATCCCAAGAAGCCACATAAAAAGAAGTTGGAAAACCATCTAACCTAGGGGAGCTATTCGGATTCATCAATTTAAGGACATTCAGAATTTCTTGATCATCCGGAATGGTCTTGAAAAAATCATTAATATAGGATGATACCACCCGAGGGATATGATCGAACAGATCACTTTGGCCTCTTAGATACCACCCATGGGATCTATCATTTTTTAAATAATCTAATTCAATAAAAAGGTTCAATATAATTAACCTATTCACCCTCCACTATTTTATGTTTTATAAAACCACTAATATACTTGAGAGATACTTAAAAAAATCAATAATTATATATGTTATTCTTGGTGAATGGGTAAGAAAATTCCTCAATTGAGTGAATGAACTTACTCACATACTTGGTAGAGATCACACACTATTCTTCCTTTGGAACCACATGACTCCAGTAGTATGAAGTGTGTCCCAAATAGAGGGAGAATTTAATTTTAAATAGTTGGAAGAGTGAAATAATGTCCATGGATTATAGAGTGATGATCAAATCCTTGACACTCCAATTCTATTATCATACCATAATTAGATATGAAATATATTAAGAAATAAATGCATAAATTTAATAACACCACTGTGATTCCCCTCAAACCACCTACAATGGGTTTGTTATCTATGATCATGGGTATTTAAATCACAAGGACATCACTGGGGTGAGAAAAATGAATAAATTAAGGAATAAAATAATATCATAGCTTCATAAATAGAATAGCAATTATAATTAAAATGAAATTGAAAATATAGATTATAGAGGATCCTAGCTATGATCGACTAGATGATAATATATTTTACTATGGGAGGAGAAAAATATTTATAATCTGTAAATATATTCTTTATTCCCCTCAATTTTAGTATTGAGTTAGCAAGTTCTTCCTTTCTTGGATGGTTTCCATGTGTTCAGTTATGAGGTTCATGATTTATATTACTAGAATCTTATAATTGAAATATTCCTCTCCCATAATCACACTCTGAATTCCTTCAAGAATAATCCAATAGGGAGAGTTTTAGTGATTAGATGTCACCTTTACATAGTTTTGGGTGTACCTTTTTGAAACTTTTACCCATACACACCTTTCCACTGACCCATACATAGATAATGGTACCCATACATGAGAATTATAATCCCTACACAATGTTCTTCTTCATCCTTAGTAACCTTTATGCACCAATACAATACTACCTTAACACACACTCGAATGACCCATATGTGGAGTGTATCTCATTTTTTTTATTGGATTTTACACCCTTACGTAGGTCTACTTCATCTTTAAACCCTTATAAGTTACCTTTACATAAGTGGAATATCTACCTTTACATATATTTTGACCCATAAATAACTCATTAATTCTCCTTGACATTACCCTTATACAGGTGTTCTAACCTTTATGTAGGTATCCTCATTTTCCTCAGTGACATTTCAATAAATACCTGGTACATGGGGAATTGTGACTGCGAAACCAGTGTATGGGGATGGTATTTTGGTCTCACTATCATCATCAACCTATATAGGGAAAGAACTATATAGAAACACATAAATTTATTTAGCTCATCTTGGGAATTTGGTTCAAATTAAAATTCATCCATGTATTAAGCTCTTATTTTTTTCATCTCCTTGGCACCAGTTCAGTCGGAGGCATGTCTCTTCAATTTGTGGAATGGATTAAATTCACATGACACTCAATCAGCCATGGGTGTGTGATTTTGGTTGCAACAAGAAGCACGATGAGCATCAACCTCCTCCAATATTCTTCTCCTACAGTTCTTCATCAAATGATGACTTGGTAGGGGAGGGATGAAAGCGGTAGAATATTTTAGTGGTAGTAAAATTATATTAAAATGGTATAAGGGTATGTCTTCTCATGGTAACATGGGTGTATGATGGTAGCACTTGAAAAATAGTGATATCATGAAAATAGTAGCATATTTTTAATTGGTGGTAGAAAGAAAATGGTAGAAACATTCTTCCAATAATTATAGAATACCTTGGAGGTAGAAGAATATATTGGTGGTAGAAAAAAGTACTGGTAGTAGGCTAGTGGTAGAAAATTATTTTTCTCTATTGGTAGTAGAAGATTTTTTATCAACTGTAGCTAGGGAATAGGTAGCATAAACAACTTCACAAAAACATAAATATTTTTTAGTGTAGCCAATATATGAAATAAATTTAAAATTGAATTAAAATTGAAAATAAATTAAAATGAATTTACATAATTAAATTATATATTAATTTCAAATTCTAAATTAAGAATTTATGGATTCATTATTTAATTCCAAAAAATGAAAATATCATTGAAATTCATTTGTTGATCCAATTAACAAATAATTCCAGAATTCAAAAAAGTCACAAAAATCACAAATTTACCTTGGATTTATTTAATTAATGGGAGTAATTTCAAATAATAATAAAAAAATTGAAACATTTGAGCTCACATTAGTCACAAATAAGTAAATCAAGAAAGGATAATGACATGAAGTGTACATCCTATTTTATGAGATATCGTCAGACAAAGAGATTATATTACACGTTACATGTTCATAGGTGGATGTTATTACTATGAGTAAACCTTATCTCCTTAGGGTCCTTGATGTGTTTATATAATTTTCTACTGGTCTATGATTATTACTCACTAATATCAAGAGAAGGACCTAGAAGGTCACACACTAAGTATATTCAAGAGTCTAGCTTATTCTAAGTGAATAAAAGTTTAGGACATGATGGGCCCCAAGAAAAGGTTTAGGTGATGTCTAAGTCTGTTTGATCAATAGAAAATAAATAAAATAAATAAATTCAATATTATTTACGTTTATAATAATTATTTTTGAATTTATTTACTCATTGTATTTACAAGTAATTAAGTGAGTACAAAATAAATATTTTTTCAAATGAATATTATTATTAAAGTATTTTAAGTATTTAATTAGAGAAGTGAGTTGAGTTAATAACTCAATTTTTATCATGTAATATATATTTTATGTAAAAAGTTTTTGATTAAATTTAAATTACATTTATGACACCATTATTAAGTCATTTAGTGTCATTATGGTCTTGTTTTGAAGGTTCAAGTTACCCGAGTGCCTAAGTGAAATTTCCAGGACTTTAAACCTACCTATATAAGACTCAAGAATCCTAATTTAAAGATAATATTCATTCCCTATAATTTTAGGTCCTCTATCACTTCTCTCGAAAATTATAGAATTATAAAGAAGAGATCCAAGCACCCTAATCCAATTTCTTCATCCTAAATCGAAGGAACGGTGCTCATGAAATCACAAGGATGTTGAAAGAAAATTTAATTCTCCATAATAGCACCTCGAAATAGAAGATAGACATAACAAAAGGATATTTAAGTGAATGTGTATTTTCAATAGGTTTTTGAGTTTTGTTTCTTTAGAATTTTATCATCAAGGATTAGTGAAACATGTTTTTGATTGAAATCAAACATGGTATGATTTTGATTTAATTTTATGTTTTTATTATTCATGATTAACTAATTTTCACATGAGACATAGATGAATCTAGGATGGGGTATAATGGATTTGATGTTTTGACATAAATTAAAACCCCAAAATTTTAAATTACTTTTTTTCATGCTTCAAAAAGCCTCTAGTTCCTTCAATATGAACCTTGATGAATCTTCTGGGTATATAATTTTTCATGCACTCTTATATACCATAGAATAAAATGATGCACCAGACTCAAATACTAACGATTCCACTAGAATATTGATTCTTAACAGTAAGGTTTTAATGGGACATAAATTTATATATATAAATTTTCTTATATATATGTATGTGTGACATATTTAGTAATGTAGTGTAAAATAAAACATAATGATAACACTTTGTTTCATTAATTTAGAACATTACATTTAGTTAATGATTAAACCCAATAAATTTTACAATATTACAATGGAAAATTCAATAGAAAAATAAAATAAAATAACCAGAATAGTAAAATTTGTATCATATTGATCTCTAAGGATTATTGCATTTGTGAACAATATTGTAAAAAGGAAATAAAATGTTAGTAATGCAATATTCATTATGAGAATAAAGGATGTTAAACCTTGATAGAATTATAAGTAATAGATGAATGAAGTAAATTGGAGGTATTTATAGAGAGTATAAAACCTATACGACCATTAGTAATAGTAATCAAACCATTAAAATAGTAACTAAATTGTTGGAATAGTAAAATAATAGTTGGGTATTTTATGAAATAATAATATAAGAAATTTATATCAAAAGACAATTAAATAAAATAATTTACATGAAAAAATATTTTTTTCTACAAAAAAGTATAATTGCAATTTTTAGTAAAATATATATGTTTTATTTTCATTAAAATAAATTTTTATATTAAATTTATAATTTTTAAATAAATTTTATTTTCATAAAATGGTTCTATAAAACCCTATCCATTTGAATATAAATGATAATATAATTTTATGATGTCCCATGAAAATTGTCAATGGGTCGAAAGAATGATTTTTTTCATATGTAATGACCCATCCCAATGGGGCCCGTGCTATGACTCCCCAAGCCCTCCTTTAATAGGACAAGGGTTGGTGACTAGTACTAAGTAGGTATATCACTAACATGGGAGGGTTGAGCCTAATTTACCTACGTACACACACACACACACACACACATCTCTAATCCCATACAATGTTGAAATTTACAACAACTGATAAACCATGAATGCATACATCTAAATCCCATAACCAGAGTGCAAAAAAAAGCACTAAAAAGTAAAGAGAGAAAAATAAAAGACCACTATAAAGAGTTTAAAAATAAATCTAACTTGAAAGTAAAGATGGGGATTGCTATCAAGACACTATCAGAACACACCTTGGTCTGTCCGGATCAGTAAGCACTGCCTAGTCCTGATCCCTCTAGGACTATGTTAAAAGGTCGATCTTCTGTACAAGACATGACACATGTGGGAAAATCCCATGTAAGTGTGATTATAACAATAACCAGTATAAAAACCCAAAAAAAGCATATAATAATAACAATAACTGTTAGCTCTATACAAGTATATTTCTATAACACATATAAAAAGAATATCTAGATATACTCAACAAAGACACACTGTCTCAAGGTATAGTCACAACTATAATTCTATCCAAGGATTCATTATTGAAGGTTCCAAATAGAACCCATATAGGGGAACAAACTCCACAAGTCATATAGCATTGATGACGTCCAACTGAGAGGTTGTGCTCTTCAGGTCTCATCATAGGAAGGATACATTGGAAGTCTAAATATATATGATACACAGATTATGATCACACCCAAGGCAATGAATTATACTAACAACTCAATACGGAATAACCCAATAAGTAAAGGATCGGTTCCCACTTAGTGCTGGTGATGATGATACCAAGAACTCCACCTAGGGAAAGAAGATGATAGAGGATATCACTCTATGCCTCATAGAGGGATTCCAAGAACTCTATCCAAGAAGTCATGCTGGAGGGATTTCTATCCTATTTGTAGAACATGATTATGTACTAACCCTTAGTAAATGGATATAGGGAAGAAACCCCAATGAAACTTGTTCAAGATATAGATGATATGAGATCCAAGACAACTTTGAAGGAGTACACAACATTTAATGGTAGTACATGACATGTCCCTTTAGAACTGGGTCCTACCCATGCAAAAGGATTGTTCCCGTGTTTGTGTAAATGTAAATTATGTTCCCATGATGAGTGTTACTATGACCATATACTCTTTTCTATGTCCGTGTACCATCCCAGGTTCATGCTAAGCTATTAGGGAGGGGTCACATGCTGTGTGATACTTAACTTCATTCGAAAACCCTAACTACCATTGTGAGGGTCCCACATGGTGTGTTCTTATGGAACACATGCCATGTACTATGGAAATTTCTTGAATTATAGATCTGGAATAGAAAATATTCTCCCTCTCCTTTGGCCATTGATCCAGCCATTCCCCATGCCAAAAACCAAGGAATATCATTGGACAAGCCTTTCCATCATCGAACACCATAATTCAGCCATTAAATCCATTCAAAAAATATCTCATGTGTCGTTCATCATCATGAATCATAGAACCCACATTGGGTATACCAAATCCATCTAATATGCTACCAATTCCATCATCGTATGATCCCCTTGTCACATAGAGTCTAGATATGTGATATCAAATCATTATGCCAAGAAATAGGTGTGCAACATTTGATTTCTCAGTATTTTCCGAAGCACAGGACAAAATATTTTCCCATGATGAATGAATAATTGGGGAATAAAATCACAACCATGACATGAGAAAAAAAACTTGGACAATTTTCATGTTATTCTCGATCCATTACAGTTATAATGACAAATGAAGAGATAAACAAGTAATCACAAATAAATTTTCCTAATTCCCTGATAAATCTAACTCGTACCCATAATACACATGATTTGTGAATCAATTTATTAGTTAATTGTTTCATGTTCATCATAGGAACCATAAAATGGGGATAAATTCAATAAAAAAACATCCTAACTCAGTTTGGATCGATTATTAATAAAGAATGAAGTTGAATTGTTGTTTTTGGTGAGATCCTTGAATCTCGTGCACTGATCATCGAACTATGACTCGACTATCATTCTCCCATAGAATCTCATCAAACAGCTCTCCAATGGTCCTATGGATCTCTATGTTTTAGAAAATAAACCTAAGAATCCACCATAACTATATACTTATAGGAAAATTCAATCACTACATAAAATAAAATAAAATAATTAAAATAATTAATTAATTTTATTAATTATGTTCATGCAGTGAATTTTTTAAAAACACCCACACTAACAAAAGTTATGTCATGCCTAGGGTAAAACCCATGCTCTAAAATCAATGGTTCTCTAAGATTTATTATCTAAACCCCCATTTAGGAGTTATTACACTTTTTTCAGGAAAAATGTGCGTGCGTGATATTTAATATATTTAAAAAATTTATTCTGAGCACACCAAGACTCATAATCACATACTGTCTTATCACATGGGCTAAAAGATAATCCATAAAATATCCTAAAATAATATATGGAAAATCTGAGTCTCAACATTCTCCCCACCTTAGGGATTTACATTCTGAAAATCCAAAATAAGTGGATGTACCAAATGATGTGGGTACTGAGCACGTATCTGAGCCTCCCACTCCCAGATCCTCTCCTAAAGATTCCCATAATTCCACCAGACATGAAATAAAGGAATCAATTTTCAAAGAAGGATCTTCTACCATTGATCCTCAATCTCTACCGAGCACTTATCAAATTTATCTCCATCCTCGATCTACAACTCACCCTAGTTGATAATGTACAATGGGTCATGAACATCCTCCTCAGCTGTGACACATGGAAGACATCATGTACCCAGTCACAAAAAAAAATATAGATAAGTGGTACGCCACCTTGATAACTCCACAAAGTATCTTGAAAGGGATAATAAATCTAATAGATAGATTTCTGAACCGGCCAAATATTCATACTCAATGTTAAGGTGAAACCTGTAGGAACACATGGTATCCCTCCTCAAACTAAAATGACCTCTATAATCTATCTTTATAAGACTTATGATAGTTATTTATATTTCTAATTCACTCCTTTATAATCTATACCTTCTATTTAGTGGATTTTACCAACTCTAGGCCCATAAGTGCTGACTCTCCCAATTTAATCCAGTAAAGTGGTGACTTGTATGGCCACCTATAAAAGGCCTCAAATGGTTTCATATTGATGGTGGAATGGTAGATATTATTGTACAAAAATACACCAATGGTAGGTGATCCTATTAACTATAGAAAAATTCTAACATGAAAGCTTACACAATTTTCTCCAGAACCTGGACGGTCCACTCAATATGGCCGTCATTTTGGGGGTGAAAATATATATTCAAACACATTTGAGTCTTGAAAGCCTCCTAAAATCCCTTCCATAAATGAGATTTGAAGTGATAATCACATTCAAAGGAAATCATAGAGGTAAGTCCATGGATTCAAACTATCTTCTACATATAGAGGAGTCCCAAGCTCTCTACTAAACTCTACTCTTAGATAGGGAAGAAGTGGGCCAACTTGGTGAGTCAATATATGATCACCCAGATGAAATCATATCACTTGGATGCATGTGTTAAACCCATCATTATTTTTATGGATATTCCATACCACTTCCACTCTGTCACCCCAAGGGGTTAATCTAAACCCACTGGAACTTGGTTCTCATCATTCATTTGCTGACAAGTAAGGCACTAAGAGACAATCTCTGTAACTCCTTTCTTTATCCCAATCCACAAAAACTGACATCATATGTATTATTACATATTTTACACACCACGATATACCACCAAAGGATATATATAGAAATATATTAGAAACTACTCCCACAACATCATTAGTACCATCATGTGTCCTTTGAAAAGAACGATATGCTCCCCACCTTTAGAAAATCCATAAGGAGAATGTCCTGTGGATATCTATGAATGTAGGGTCTCACAGTCGGCATCCCCAATATGTGTCTCCTTAACTTTATGTAAAATAGGAGGGGTAATAAACATTGAATAGAGGTAAACTACTCTATCTCCATCCATGAAGGAAATCTATAATGAGGCCAACTTCTCTGATGCCTTGCTCAGTAAATGTGAAAAAGATATCCTACTAAGAGCATATGATACCATGTTCCCTTTCCCAAGAGTATAGAAAATATCAAAGTCATAATCCTAGAGGAACTCTATCCACTAACTCTATCTCAAGTTAAGATCCTTCTAAAATAATATATACCTGATACTCTAATGGCCAGAATAGATGATAAACCGCTCGCCCATTAGGTAGTTTTTCCACATCTTCAGTACGGAGACTACTACTACTAACTCAAGATCATAGGTTGTGTAGTTCTAATCATGTGGTCTCAAATGATGTGAACCATAGGCAATAACCACCTACCTTTGTATCAGAACACAACCAAGACAAGTTCTCGATGCATCACAGAACACTACATACTCAACACCCACATCTAAAAATATCAAGATGGGATCACTCATCAATCTCTACCTCAAATCCTAGGAATCCTTCTAACACATCTCTATACACATGAAAGGATTCCCATTTTGGGTCAAAGATACTATGGTAGATGATATATTAGAGAATATAAGTATGAATCTTCAGTAATAGAGTTATAACCCAAGGAAGCTCCGTACCTCCATCACACTCTTGGGTGGATCCCAAACTAACACTAACTCAACATTTACCAGGCCCATTTCCGCACCATATGATGAGATAACATGTCCCAGAAAGCAGACCTCTTGAATATAGAACTAGGAATTTTAAAGCTTCCTATAAAACTGGTTCTCTCGGAGTACATCCAGAACCATCCTCAAGTGTCTCATGTGCTCCTCCTCAGACATTGAATACACTAGGATATCTATAAGGCCCCAGCCTTAAACCTTACTTAATCTTGAGTTATTACAAGATTACACATTGAGGATCTTTTCAGGTTTAGAGTTTTAGGGAATTAGATCATAAAACTTGCATTACATTCCACATACAAACAAAGTGGTTACAGAAAGATAGTATTCTTCATTCCCATCAATGGAAACACATTTAAAATAAAACATGGATTATTTCTTGACACATCCTTGACTCTATCATCTTATTATGTACCATTCCCTTGACCTGTGAAAAACATTTCAAAAACTTGGGATGAGCATAAAAACTCAGTATGGGTTAAAAAAAAACATGGAAAGGAAACATGAGTTCATATATACATAAGAATGAAATCATACTTTACCCATAAAACATAGGCACTTTAACATACCTCATAAAATCATGAATAAATCATAGAAATCATAAGACATAAAGGTAACTTGAGGCATTCATAACTTTCTTACGTAGGGAGTAACCCTCTTGGTTACGTTTGGAATACCCATCACAGTATATTCCCTAAAATCTCTTCGGAGAAACCTTAACGTTTCACTCCTTCGCATTACCCAATGCATTGGAGAGCTATATCGGGCTCACCCGCCCTTAGTTTATCACGGAACCACCCGTCTTCATAATAATGCCCAAGAACCATAACATAATCGTATCACATAAAACATGCATAAAGGAAACATAAAATTTCCACATTTCAATCACGAGATATCAATACAACACATTGATATAAAAACATTATGAAAACCATTTTCAATACTAAAATAAAAGAAAAGTAAAACATGGTATTTATTTTTCTTTTAAAAAGAAGGTATGGCTTGTAGAGGAAGCCGAAACTCAAATAACGGTCACGACGGCAGAGAAGTCGTTGTCGCCGCATATGTACGACAAAAACATTCCCTTTTGTCGTTTAGTAAACGCTTCATATAAAAAATATTCCTTTTGAATAAACGTAAAAGTCAAAGGGGTTTATACACCGTATAAAAGAAAGTTGTGTATAAAATAAAATATGCCTCAACAAAAGGAGATTGAGACGAAGTCCCATACCTCGTATCTGACTTGAACCGACCGTTCTTTAATCTCCTGAATAATAAACTTGAGTTAATCTCTACTTGCTTATGAATCTTTTTCAAGTTCATTATTCCTTTTATACCATGTTATGAACATCATGTAATCATTTAAGTTAATAATGTTCATTTTGTCGGTATTTGGTTCTTAAGTCAAAAATAGACTTCTTACACTTACATGTTGTTAATTTGGTCATAGGTTCGTTATATCCAGAATGGTATTCATGATGTAGATATCATATATGTCATATATATATATCCAGTACATACATGCATTTATAATATTACATAATCATTTAGAGGTAAGAAATGAAATGCACCGTTCATAGAGACGGTAAGCCGTACGTACGCATGAACGCTACTTTCATTTCTATTTCGTATTTTATAGAATGGAATCATAATGATATAAAGGTATATTATAATTCCAGTATAATATCATATATAATATCATAGTTCCATCCTTTATATGTCCCACATATGGTATTAACGAATCAAATCACTTTTAGGGGGCGGTAGTCTGCACTTCCTAAAATGAAGATATCGTGTTTACCCATAATGGAAACCATAAAGGTATGCCCAAAATGAAAAAAACAGAAGCTTAAGGAAAACATAAACATATTATATATCATATATAAAAATAGTGACATCATAATGGCCACCTTTGAAGGTGTTAAATGAGTATTGAACAATCATCGTTTCGGGAGGCAGAATTTCTCCATCCACGGAAACCGTATGTTCTTTAACCATTTGATGTAGTCGTGTGAGAGTGTAGCTAAAATATATCTTATAACAACATCCTAGTATATTTAATATACTGGTGTTGTTACAAAATAAGTAAATAAAAAGAGTTTAGGGGGTTGGAGAAGCAAAATAAAACAAATGAACATGAGAGAATGAATTACCTTAAAAAGTGTAACTTCTTTTGATTTGAGCCTAAAGGCTTCCTTTGAAAGGATTATTCCCAAAGGGAATCCTCTAGGATGAGGAGAGGGATGTGTAGAGAGTAAATGGGCAAGGGTTGGTCGAGCCAAAGGCTTGTGGAGTGTGTGAAATGAGGTAGAGGTGGGGGCCTTTTATTAGAGGAGAGGAGGGACACTTTTGGAAAGTAAAGAACTATTACTTTATTTGAAAATGTGTTTCGGTTTTAAAAGGTCCCACATTGATATAATTCGTGGATAAGGTGATAAGGGTTCGAAATCCACTCATCCAATTGGTTTTGGACATGTGTAGTTCATATATTTTATATTATCTTTACATTTTATTTAAATCGTCAAATAATGATGTCATCGCTGCATCATTATTATGTCATAAATAATTTAATTTATTTAATGTCTAAAAATCATAAAAAAATACTATGATGTAGGAAATATTTTTATCTTTCCAATGACTATTTATAATAAAAAATCTGATCTTTATAACCCCATGTAAAAATTGTTTTCGTAAAACATCTCTTGTTTGTGTCATTTTTACTTTAACATTTAATAAAAAGTTATTTATGTCATTTCCAAACCAAAGTGTCTCCATGGGGTCCCCAAGTTGACCCATGGCTTGTCTTGGTCGGCCATGACACAAACAATAAGGTTGGGACATGTGTCTAGGTCATTTCCTATTATTAAAGCATTATTTATACCTTAAACTACCCTAATTACCACTAATCGCGATTAAGAACTTAATAAGTTACTATTCACCAAAAAATTATTTTAATCTCATTGAACCACATTTTACTTCTTAATGAAAACCATTTATGTCGGATTTTCAAAATTCAATACACATTAGTGGTAAACTTTCATTTAACTGAAAAATCAGTTTTCTTGATTACCACTTAGTGGTTTCACTATTCATCAAAAATTGAAGTTTTTAAGAAAATTACCAAAAATTCACCCTAAGCTATATTTGATATTCCGAATTCAAAAATGAAGTCTATTTTACAAAATTTCAAATCATATAAGTCACATTAATTAATTTAATAATTAATTCCCGCTGCCAGAGCAAATAGCGTGTTTTTACAAAACAATAAGTATCAAAAGATTGACACCAGTTTAAGTCTAATTTCAAAGTGAAATTGATTCCAATGACCAACATTGGATAAAATGGTAAAAATTTATTCTAATTTCACTTCAAAACCAATTCAAAACATAATATAATCATATAAATAAATTAGATTAAAAAGTAGTTTTGATGTAAAATGCAGTATTTTTCACTATTCATTAAAAAATGAACATTGTCAGAAAAATACCAAAAATTCACACAAGGTAAATTTTGATGTCCCAATCATAAAGGATAAGTTAATTTTGACAAACATAGTTTATAAAATTGTCAAAATATAGATTCAAAAATGGTTTTCCATCAAAAGGCACTAAAACAATCTTTTAAGAATATTAGCGTATTCCATGCATAAGATTGTATTTATTTTCATTTTAAGCCTCTATAACACTATCTTAATCATTAATAGACATAGATAAAAAATATCTATTACTCATTACTTACTTGGGATGTTACAATATCATCGATGAAGAATACCACAAACTAGTCTAAGAAGCACTAAAAGATATGTTTTATGAGTCCCATGAACACTTATGGGGTGTTATTCATGAAAAATTCCATCACTAAGTACTCATAGTGATATTAGTAACATCTGAATGTCATCTTTGATATATCCCCATCCTGTACTCAAAACTGGTGATATCCTGATTTGAGTTCAACCTTTGAGAACTATCATGACCCTATAAACTGATAAAATAGGTTGCAGATCCTCATAAGTGGATAATTTTTCTTCATGGACACCTAATTCAAGCATCAGTAGTCCACACATACCACAAGATCCTATATGCCTTCTTGGAAAACAATACTAGGGCTGCCTAGGGTGAAATAATGGGTATAATAAATCCCTTCCTTTGTAAGTCCTCCAATTCCACCCTCAGCTCTTGAAGCTCTATGGGAGCCATCTGATATGCTAGTATTGAAATCAGGTCTGTCTTGTGGTATAAATCAATTAAAAATTATATCTCTCAGCAGGGTGGTAAACCTGGAACATCCTCAGGGAATACGTCCTCATACACCTCCACCACTATAGGAAACTAAAAACTCATATCATTCACTACACCAAGGGTAATTCTAGACAACTGATGATTCATTGAATGTACCCTCCTATGTATGAGTCCATCCTGCATTTACTAGGTTTCTTTTTATATCATGAAGGAAAACCTAGTCCCATCGATGCAGAAACACCACATCCTCCTCCTAAAATAGTCTATTTTGGCATAATTGTCGATAACCAGGCTATACTTAATATAAAATCACAAGGGTTAGGTCACACTATCAACAAAATTTTGTGATCGCTAATTCATCTCCAATAGGAGTATCCAAGCACAAGGGTCAAGCCAAGGGCTCAACCAGAATCTCCAAGTCTTGGACCAGATAAGTGTAAATAAGGGAATTACTAGAACTTGTGTCAATAAATACTTTAAATAAGGTATAAAAGAAACATATAGTACCTCAAATCATCCCCGGAGCCTCTGGGTCATAATCCTTAACCACTTTTAGCTACCCTGCCCCTATCCTCCAAATCCCTAAGCCTGGTGTAGACCACCTAGGGGTAGTGGTGGTAACAATTTAAAGTGTATTCCATCTCTATATTCTCAACCATGTCCTCTAACACATCCTAAAACCTAAAAATCTTTCTTATCCTACCACTACCTCTACATCAACGACCTATCCATAGTTTCCCTGTTATCTGTATGGTGGGTCGGACAATCTCATGAAAGATGTCCCCTACCATGACAGGAATAACACCACCTCTCTATGGGATAACTAAACCCATCCTATGATACCTAAAATATAGAAACTCTATCCTAGTACCTCGTACTGAAACAAATCACATGTCTAGGTACCTGAGGCTAGTTTCGTCTCCCAACTATTGAAGTCTCCGTTCCTGTGTTCCCATTGCCTACAACCACTGTCTGCGCCTTCTTAGACAGGAAAATCCCAACCGCCAAAGCTCTATCTGGTACCCCATCATAGGTATGAATTTATATAGGTATAATGATGGATCATATGTATCTATGAATTCCTTTATTTAATGTTTTATCCTGGAATAACTGATAATGAACCATATCCATCGAGTACCTGGAGAGGTTGGTGAACCTTGATGAATGCTCAGATACTATTATGCTACCCCAATGAAGCTATAATAGCTCCTGGATGCATAAAAAATTAAATATAGATAGAGATAAATCTTATATGAAAATGAGTTCAAACTATTCCCATGGTAGAGTATCCTTGTCATAATACTAGGTTAGCAAACCCCACCACCATCCTATAGAGACATGGAGAAGGTTCATTACCTAAACCAACATCTGATCTGGTGGTGTCTCGAAAAGATGAAATACTCATGTCCCCACCTCAATACAATCCTCATATGCCTATGGTTAAGGCTCTTCTAGGAACCTGAGGGGTCACTTTCACTGAAACTCATGATGTTTTATTAGCATGTTCACCTCATATTTCAGTATTGCAGGTACCATTAACTGTTTAATAGGTGGTGGTATAACTAGTGCACCACTTGGAGGTAATACCTATGGAACTGGTCCTTGGATCAATGCCTTATCACTAAGGGGATCATCCATGTGATCCTGATGCTGAATCCTAGCTATCATACATCATAGAGTCATCTTGAAATAAACAAGATGTACCACGGTTAATGAGTATATCTGGAGATCCGACTCAAGAAGGACATGAAAACCACAACCCATTCTTATATTATGCATGCAATTTTTTTTTCATACAACCAGTTTTCTCATGTACCGAGTTGAAAGGCAGGTGATCAAAGTCCTGGTGTATGGATATGTCGGACGCCGCACTAACACTGGGGTCCCTGTCTTGAAATCTAAACTCAAACCACTTAACACTATTACCACAAACCAATCTCACATAATTTGGTCCTAAGATAGTACCGAATACTATAATACCACTCTATCATGACCAATCCTAATGGGGCCCATTTCATAACCCCCCAAGCCCACCTCCAATAGGCCAGGGGCTCATGACTAACACGGAGTAGGCATATTAATAACATGGGAGGCCTTAGCCGAATGTACCTATACTCATTCACACATCTTCAATACCATAAAATGTTGAAATGTAAAAAACATGATAAACTATGAATTCATACCACTAAATCTGACAACCAGAGTGAAAACAAGCACTGTAAAGTAAAAAAGGATAAATAAATTCCCACCACAAAGAGTCTGAAAACAAGTCCAACATGAAAGTAAAGATGGGGACTGCTATCAAGATACCACCAGAACACACCTTGGTCTATCCCACTCACTAAGAAATTCTTGGTCCTATTCTCTCTAGGAATCCATCAAAAGGTCAATAATTTTCACAAGATATGAAACATTTAGGAACATCCCATATAGGGGTGAGTATAAGAATACCCAGTAGGACACTTAGAAACCACAAAGCATATAACCACAAGAATAACAGTAATCTCTATATAGGTATATGTATACAACAAATATAACATGAATATATAGATATAATCAATAAAGAAACATAGTCTCAAGGTAAATTCATAACTGTAATACTATCCTAGGATTCCTACTCAAAGGTTCCATATAGAACTCATCTAATAGAACACAATCCACAAGTTAGATAACACTGATGACATCCATCCGAGAGGTAATTCTCATCAGGTCTCATTATAGGAAGGATACACTAGAATTCTAAAGAGATATGATATACAGATGAGGATCACACCCAAGGCCATGGGGTATACCAAAAAATCAATCTAGAATAACTCTCTAAGTAGAGGATCGAAACCTATGTAGTGTTGGTCATGATGATAGTAAGAACTCCACCTAGGGAAAGAATATGATAGAGGATCTCACTCCGAGGCTCATAAAGGGATTCCAACAACTCTATCCAAGAAATCCTACATAAGGGATCACTATCCTATGTGTATAATGTGAATCCATACTAACCCTCAAGGAATGGATACATGGAACACACCCTAAAAAAATATGTCCAAGATACAGAGGAAAAGGGCTCCAAGACAAATTTGAATGAGTACACAGTGTGTATTTTTAGTACACAGGGTGACCCTAAGGCACCGGTTCCTACTCGAGTAAACGGACCATAACCATGTTCATGTAAATGTACATGGCATGCCCATGTCGTATACTCCTTGCCTTGTTCAAGTACATGGCTATTACCTTGTACACTTGGCTTGGACATGTTCGTGTCATAGTACATGGCGTGGTCATTCTTGTGTACTCCTAGTCATGTCTTCATACTAACCCAGATACACATTGAGCCATCAGGGAGGGGTCACATGCTGTGTGAAAAGTTCACATGACGTGTGCCAAGTTCACATGCTGTTTGATACTTAACTTTATCCAGAAATCCTAGCCGCCACTGTGAGGGTCCCATATGGCGTTTTCCTCTAGAACACACACCATGCACTATATAAATTTATATAATTCTAAATCTGGAATCACATGTCTTTTCTCACTCCTCCGACCCTCGATTTGGCTATGACCCATTCCAGAACACAAGGAATACCATTGGCCGAGCCTTTTCATCTTCAAACACCAGAATCCATCAATAAAATTCATTCTAAAAATTCCCTTGTATGTCATTCATCATCATGCACCGAAGAACCTGAATTAGGTATCCCAAATTCATTTGATCTGCTTCCACTTCTATCATCTCACGATCCCCCCATCGAACCAAGTCTGGATCTATGATATCGAACTGTTGCACCAAGAAACAGGTTCACAATGTTTAATTTATCGATATTTTTCAAACTCTAGGATAAAATATTTTCCCACGATGAATGAAGAATCAGAGAAGAAAAGAACAACCACAACATGAAGAAATAACCTCAATGAATGTTCATATTTTCCTTGATCCATTTCCATTAGAATGATAAATTAAGAGATAAACAAATAATCACAAATAAATTTACCCAATTCCTAGATAAATCTAACCCATACCCACAATACACATGATATATGAATTAATTTGTTAGTTGATTGATTCACGTTTCTCATAGGAACCATAAAATAGGGATAAATATAAGAAAAAAAAATCCTACCTTGATTTGGATCAATCACTAATGAAGAAAGGAGCCATGTCATTGTCGTTGGTGAGATCCTTAAATCCCATTGCACAATGATCATTGAACTATGATTCAACTATCGTTCACCCAAGAAATATCCTATAACCGATCTCCAACTGTCCTATGGATCTCTAGGTTTTAGCGGATAAACCTAAGAATCCACCATAACTATATAATTATTCCCAAATCCAATCGTTGCATCAAATAAAATAAAATAATTCAATTAATTAATTAAATTTATTAATTTCACACCCGCGATGATTTTTTCACACACACCCTACGCCAAAAAAGGTTATGTCATGCCTAGGGTAAAACCCACACTCTGAACTCAAGAGTGCCCTCATATTTCTGATTCAGGACCCCATTCAGGAGTTATTCCACTTTTTTAGGAAATCTATGCACGTGTTCTATTTAATATATTTAAAAAATTTATTCTGGTCACATTGTCCCTTATAATAAAAGCCTGTCTTAGTGCTTGGTCTCGAAAATAATCCATAAAATTTCCAAAAATAATACACAAAATATCCTAATCACTACATCATAAAAATAGTATTTTTAAATAAATAAATGTTTTATTTAAAAGTGAAATTTCTCAGATTTATAAAATTATTTTGATTAAATGGATATCATTTTTGGAATCATCAAATCAAAATTAGTTTAGGGTGATTTTTTAGTATTTTTCTAAAATTGTTAAATTTTTAGAAAATAGTGAAATATGATAAAATACATAATTTTACATTATAAGTGAATACATGATTAATTACATATGGGATGATGTAAGAAACCATCAACTCAAACTTAGATGAAAAAAATTTCTATATATAGTCATAAGAATCATCACTATTGAAAGTATTGAGAAAAAAATAATAAACTAATGAGTATTATATTAAAAAACCCCCTCTCCTCCCCTTATAAATACCATCCATTAAAACCCTTCTTCTCCTCACACTATAAGTTACTAACTTAAAAAAATATTCTAAATATCTCCCCAAAAAAAGTTCCCATATCCAAGGAGTTCCTTTCTTACCAAAATACATTTCTAAGGAGCTTTAAGTGGTATCCTAAGAGTCAAAATCCAAAGAAGTGGTAATACTCTTAATCAAAGTCTCTTAAATTACTTGCTTCTTATGCCTCCCCAAATCTATTATATCCATGTTTTTATAATAATATAATTATTATTTATATAATAAATTATTATTATATAAATATAATATCCATAATATGACCTCCTTTCATCTTTTCTAAAATGAAAACGTCACCCTTGTTTTGGTTGGATCACCGCCTCCATGGACGTCTCACTACTACAAAAATGGGCAAGGGAAGCACCACCTTTTATTAGCACTAAGAAAAAAGAACTGATAAAGATAATTATTTATCATCACTAATTAAAAGTACTAATAAAGGTTCCCTTTATCAGTTCTTTTCTAGCATTGATAAATAATTACCATTATCAGCGATTTTCTAGCACTGATAAAGGCACCCTTTATCAGCACTAAAATTTCAGCATTGATAAAGTGATCCTTTATCAGCGCTAAAATTTTAGCACTAATAAAACCATAGTCCCATTTTATAAAATGGGGAGCATAGTGACCTCTGTTTATCACACCCTAAAGCTCTCACAGAATTGTACCCCTGTGACAACTCCCCTCCCCCCGATCTTCTCCTTGCTGGACCTCCTCTACCGCTAGCCCTACTCCGCCGCTAGCCCTACTCCGCCGATCTTCTCTTTGCCGGACCTCCACCACCAATATCCCTACTCCTCCACTAGCCCTACTCCACCGTGAACAATACTCCTTATCCTCCCCCTCAAACCCCTTCCATGGATCCTCCTCCCCAAGAACCCTACTTCTACTCCTCCCCACTGGACTCTACTCCCCACAGACTCTACTTCAAGTGTTTGGGATTCCTTTTAATGAGGTTTGATTATCGACTTCCCATATTTGATCTTTGGTGATTTCTCCACTCATCCTCATCCATTTATTTTTTTTCTTATTATAATAGTCACAATGGTGGTTTATTTTGGTTTGGTTTGGGTTGTGTTTTGTGTTTGGGCTACATATTTAGGTCAAATTCTTTCAAAAATGCATGAAGTGATTAAATTTTTACCAAGTGAATTGTTTATTACTTATAGGGTTTTGTTAAGTTACTTTCAAGATTAATATTATTCTAAACACTCTATTTTAAATGTGAGTAGTGATAAGGAGAAAAGAGGTTGTTATATTTTTCGATGGATTTAAGAAAGGTGGCATGGGGTGATGAGGTGGTTGTGTTATTTGAGGGTCTGATGGTGATTATTTCATAGTAATGTAATATTTTGTAATGGATTATGAATTGGTTTTGTAGTTTATAAGTGTTGGGGTATATATGATTCTTTTAGTGTGGAAGAGTATCCCTTTGTGTCGATAAGTTATTTAATTTTTTGGATTAAATTTATTAATTTTGATGCTTATACATGTTGAAACATTATTATGGTAAAGTGCACAGGAAGTAGAAAGATACATGGGATAGAGTGTTGTAAAATTTAAATAGTAGGAGGTGTTGATGTTTATTGTCTAGGTGTTGGGTCCTAAGGTTAATAATTGGCTAGAAGTAGTTGAGGAGGGTTTTGAATTGGAAAATATTCAAGCTCATTTATGGGTTTCCTTAGTAGTGGGATTACTTTTAAGGGTGGCTTGATAATGATGGAAGGAAAATCATGTTCAGTAAAAAGTGGTTTTAGGAAGAGTTTTATTCCCTAGATATAGAAGTATGAGTGTATACAGAATATCATGGAATTAAATCAAGTTGAATACAATGTGATTTCTCTTGGGATTCACATCTGTGCATTGATGGTCTAGTTTTTAGAACACTTGGTTGATGAATAAATGAAATCCTATAATTTTGAGTCATCTTTGAGGTTAGAGATTCTAAGTAAGGTTGCGAGTTTATGTTTGAGGTTTTGGTTGTAAATGAGGGATTGTGATGAAGTTATCAAGAGTGGTTTTCTTCGAGTTTCTAAGAAGGATAAAGATGGTGCCTTGAGTTGTGGTCCTAATGGAATGAGGAATAAGGGAGTGATGAGATTTTCTAGATGTAGGGTGGGGATTATGCCCTAGGGTTGAGTATCTCAAGGTGTACCATAACTATATAGTTGATCTATTTCAATGGTGATGTAGTGGGGCATCAGTAGTATGAGTTCCCATGATTCATGGTGTTTCTTGGTTTTAGTAAGGTGTAGTTTTATTTAGTCAGATGGTAATGTTTTAGTTGATAAAATTTTGGGATGTGGTGAGTTTGGTTTGAGAGTCTAGGCATGATTCTGTTTTGAGTTATTGACCTTATCCATTTATTAACCAATATCCTCTTTTAATTGATACTAAAAGATTAAGTTGAATTATTCTCAATGTAATTATTTATCTCTCTTTACCTTCAAATTCCTGTGAAAATATGAATTTTATTGAGTTGGTTAGTGTGTTTGTCCAAATTTAATGATTCTTAAGAAAAAAGGAAGCATATTTCTATTTTACCTAAATTGATGGGAATTTTTATAATCTAAAGGTCATGCTTTTGGGAAATTATTTATTTATAAAATTAATTTCACAATTATTTTCAATATTATGGAAGGTATTAATAGTTAGTGAGAGGAGGTTTGAGTTTTGGGTAGGGATGGTTGATGTGGTCCTCCTCCCTCATGTGTAAGTTTTTTAACACTAAGGGATTGTTGTTTATCCATTTTTATGGGAAAGTGATTTTTTATAGAATGGATGTAAGACGTGTTTTTGGATATTTGTTACAAGTTTGGGGAAGGTGAGGGAGAGTTATTTCATATCCTTTAGATGTTCATGATAGAATTTATGTTCACTAACCTCAATTTTCTATTTCCTATGTTAATTTGGGTAACAAAACCTATAATATTCCATAGTAATTTTAGATAAACCTAGGTTATTTTTCTCCCCTGCGAACCCCTTTGTGTTAGGAAATGTATATATTATATTAGTTTTCTCATCAAAATTGTATTCTTGTTTTCATTTTAGTTGAGTTTGGTCACTAGTTTTGGGCTATTTAATGTGATTATTTTATTATTAATGAGGTGGCTAATAGGGGTGGTTAAAAGGATGTTTAACGTTTTTCTACAAGGGTGGTGGGTGCTAGAACTATTGGTAAGGGGGCTGGAAAGTGTGTTGATTTTGATGGGGGGTCTATCCTGGTTTTGTTGATTTCCAAATCTTTATTGGAAATGGTTAGGCACTATTAATCTATATTTTTATAAGGAAGTGGTTCTCTTCTACTATATTTGGCAGTCTTGTTTTGTGTATTTGAATAATAAATATTAATATTTGAGATTCAAATAAGATGAAGATGAATAAATATTATATGGATGCTAATTGTTTGAAAATAGAGTATGAGAATATAGTGAAAGAGTTCATTAAGTTTGAAAAGGATCACGCAAAGGATCCTTCTGAAATCATTTTTCCACATTTAATTTGTTGTTATTCTAGACTAATTACTCCAGAGGTGTTGGAAGAACATTTGATATGTCACAGAATAGATCAGAGTTATAAATGTTGGAATAAACACAGAGAAAAAGTGAATGTAGCTACTGGCTGGGATAAAAATGCATTTTATGGTTCATTAGATATGATTAAAAATATGGTTAATGAAGAAGACCGTATGGAGTATGTGATTACAGATGTCAATGATGATGAAGATCGTATTGAGGAAATGACAAGGACAATTGAAGATGAAATCCGTGATTTCCCAAAATTGTTTGAGAAGTTAAAGAGTTTTCTAAAGATGCCATTGTATGCTAGTTGCACTAAATATACAGTAATGTCAGCTGTACCGAAGTTGTATAAATTGAAAGAAGGAAACAGATGGAGAGATGTCAATTTTATGGAACTACTTTCTCTCTTGAATGACATGCTCCTAAAAGATAATGAGCTCCCAAGCTAGATAAATGAAGCTAAATGAATGCTACGCTCGATGGGTATTATTTATAAAATAATACATGCCTGTCTGAAAGATTGTATATTTTTTCGTAAGGAGAAAAAATCACTTACAAAATGCCCAAAGTGTGGTGATTCTCGATACAAGAAAGATGAATCTAGTCCTAAAAAAATTGTATGATACTTTCCAATCATTCCAAGGTTTAGGCATCCATATGGAAGTGAAGAAACTTCAAGACAATTTTCGTGGCATGTAGATAAAATAAATAAAGATAAGAAATTACGTCACCCAGCTGACTCTCCTCATTGGAATAGAATTGATCATGAGTATCCTGAATTTGGAAATAAGCTGAGAAACCTTTTTCTTGTGTTATCTATAGATAGATTGAATCCTTTTGGTTTTCAAACCAGCACTCACAGTACATGTCCTATTATGTTGTTAAATTATAACTTGCCACCCTGGTTATGCATGAAATGAAAATTCATTATGTTATCTATGCTTATATTAGGACCAAAAAAACCAGGTAACGATATTGATATTTATTTGGCTCCTTTGATCGAGGATTTGATGTTATTGTGGGATTCATGTGTTATGTTGTATGATACTTATAAAAGTGAATACTTCATGTTGAGAGAGATGTTGTATGGGATGATAAATGATTTCCCTTCTTATAGAGATTTTTCAGGCTATATAATTAAATGAACTCAAGGGTGTCTCATGTGCTAAGAAGATATAGAAGCAATTAGTTTGAAACATTCATTAAAATCTGTGTTTCTAGGACATCGTAGATTTATACCTCGTCAGCATAAGTACCGATCTTGGACAACATCATTCAATGGAAGTTCAGAACAATGCACAATACTGTCTCCACTAATAGGTGATCAACTGTTTAAGAAAGTAAAAGATGTGAACACTGTTTTTGGTAAACCATTTTTGAAAAACCTTATGAAAATCGGTTGGAAAAAGTGATCATTTTTTTGAATTGCTATACTGGAATTGTCTGTACGTCAGACATTTTCTTGATGTGATTAATGTGGAAAAAATATATGTGACAGTGTTATTAGAATATTGCTAAATTCCCCTGGCAAAAAAGAGGATGGAATTAAGGCAAGTTTGGACATGGTTGACATGAGAATACGAGAAGAGTTGGCTCCCATGAAGGGTGAAAATCACTCTTTCCAGGGAAGAGAGATATCAGTTTTGAAACTTCTTCAATGATGTAAAGGTTCCAGAGGGGTATTCATCAAATATCAAGAACATTGTTTCAATGAATGATTTGAAGTTAAAAGGTTTGAAATCACATGACTTCCATGTTTTGATGCAAGATTTAATTCCTATATCTTTATGTTGCATTTTTCCAAAGAATGTTTGTCATACGTTAACCAAAATTTGTTTCTTTTTCAAAGCTATATGTAGCAAAGTTTTAGACCCGGTGAAATTTCCATCTATAGAAATAGAAATTATCATCATATTATGTGAATTAGAAATGTTCTTCCCGCTATCATTCTTTGATATGATGGTTCATTTGATGGTTCACTTGGTGAGAGAGATTCTACTTTGTGGTCCTATTCACTATAGATGGATGTACCCCATTGAATGATATATGAAGATTTTAAAAGGGTATGTCAAAAATCGAAGTCGTCCAGATGGTTGTATTGTAGAGAGATATATTGTTGAGGAAGCCATTAAATTCTATACCGAATACTTATTTGATGTGGAAAGCAGTGGTCTCCCAAAATCTCATCACAATGGACACATTGAGGGTGAGGGAATTTCTGGAAGAGATGTTGTGACAATCAATATTACAGATCGGGAGCAGACCCACCTTATGTTTTGCATAACAGTTAGGAGGTTTCTCCATATATTGAAACCCACAAAGAAATTCTTATGTAGTTGAATCCATCAAGGACTGAAAAATAGATATCAAATACACATAATCACCAGTTTGTAGGATGGTTTCAGGACCATATTTTTAATGAGTTAACTGAAAATTTGAATTCAATTTTAGAACGATTTCGATGGCTAGCCGTCGGACCAAGTGTGTATGTATTATATTACAATGGTTATGTAATTAATGGTTATACATTCTATACAGATGAACATGATGGAGATATTACCATGAAAAATAGTGTAGTTACACTTGTGGCTGAAGCGATGCATGGTTTTGGTAGTAAGGACAAAAATCCAATTTATGCGAATATGTCATACTTTTTCATTATCAAACAAATATGGGAGTTGTATTATACGATATTCCAGTTGCCGATTTTTCAATTCAAATGGGTTGATAACAACAGTGGTGTTGAAATAGATGAATTAGTATTTGTGCAAGTTGATTTTAGTAAATAAGGGTACAAAGACGAACAGTTTATAATGGAATCACAAGCGGTACAAGTATTTTATGTTTCAGATCCTACAAACCAAAAGTGGTAAATTGTTCTGTTATCATCCAAAAATAATGAAGGGTCCGATGAAAATTCAATTGAGGACGATCCTTTTAGTGGTACGTCGCAATCATTTCGAAGCGGTCCCAATGTAGATGCCATTTTTTATGTTAGAGGAGACCACAATAAAGGTATTTGGATAATCTATAGAGGTGTCAAATTCCTTCAGCCTTTGAAAAAAAGAAAGAGAGTCCAATAAATAGGTTATATTTTGTTTGTAATATATATCTTGTTATCTCATGTTATTATCTTATCATTATCGAATTTATGTAATATAAATTAACTATTCAACCACTTTTTCAGATAATGACATATACATGTTTTGGTGCTCCTAACCTCGAGGCTGAACAAGTCTCTCAAGCTGCTGCTGCTGCTACCACTACTCACAGTGCAGAGCAACAACAAGTTTCTGAACCTATTACTACTCCTAGTGTTGAGGTCCGACAACCATCATCACATGCCGTTGTTACCATTTCAGATGAACATATTGATGATGTTGATATCGATGAAATGGTCGGGGATGAAGGACCGACATCGCAAAAAACACAGGTGAATCGTAGTTTGACGGCGTTATCCAAATTTCTTAAGGCGAAAATCAAAGGCATCAAATTTGATGTCGGATGAAATGCACGAGGCCAACATGTGAATCCCAACAAGGATATGTTTAGTAGTTATGTTGGAATTGTCTCTTGAAAATGCGTGCCAATTCACATAGATTCATGGAACCATGTTGTGTCTGGGCTAAAGGCTGTGATCCGGGAAGAAATTATGGTAACATTATGGTATTATTTCTTTAATTTACTAGAAAACAAAATAGTGAAATATTGTCTTACTCTTATCAATACCTTGCAGAGTATGTTTATAGTAGATGATTCACACAAGAATTGTGTACTAAGGCTTACAACAAAGATTCATTGTGGTTTTCACACTATTTTAACAAAATATCACCTGAAATATTCCAAAGGTAAAATAAACCCGCACCCACCCCTTGTCTATGCTCACCTGATATCCCAAGAAGCATGGGATGCATTTATTGGCCACTCTGGGGATGGGAAGTTTTAGGTACATTGTGACTGATAATACATTGTTTGAGGACATGTGTATTCATCACTTTGATTTTCAATATTTCATTTATGAAACAACAAACCAATACTGAAAATAAGGAACATGCATCAAAACCAACATACTCCTATCGTAAAGTAAGGACGAGGTACACTTCACTAGAAAAGAAAAAGGTACGTATTTTAAATTTAAAGTAATATTGTTATGTGCCAAGAAACAACATCATAATTATTTTTCTATATTTATATGTAGATTGATGAGTCTAAATCCAAATACACTTCCATCCCACATCATGTGCTATGGAAGGAGGAACGTGTGAATAAGGAAGAGAAGCTAGTAGATGAAAACACACAAAAAGTCTGGGAAATATATGTACGTATGACATGATAAAAATTTTGTTTTAAATTTCTATTAAATAATAATAATTACTTATTTTCCTATATCTGACAGTCACAAGGATAAGATACTCCTGTAGTGGATGCAGACCTATTATAGATGAATTTGAAGCGGCCAGAACAATACGGTCATGTCAGAGGTGCTGGGTTTGGGGTGACACCCTGAGTATATTTTGAAAAAAAATAGATGATAGAAATGAATAAATGAAACAAATGAGAAAAACACTAGAAAATATTGAAGAAATATTTCAATGGCAGGGAGAGTTGCTAGAAACTTTTATGGGTGGGAAGCAAGGAGAAGACACAACTCAGGAACAACCAGTGCATGAAGATCCCACCCCACCCCCCACCAGCTTTGAGATGAGCCATTCTCCTCAAAGAGATATCTTAGAAGTGGTAATCAATATTCTAATAATTGTTCCCATGAAATGTGAATCAGGAAAACCCTGATAATTTTCCTGTATTGATATTTTAAAGGGTTATAATGACTATGATTTATATTTTTCAACACCCACCTATCACCTTGTAGCGAGGGCTACGATGTTCAACATCCCAGAGGACAAGCTGCATAATAGACCACTTCCAACAGATCATCTAAAAGTGACGATTACCATATCTCATGAGCCAAATACAGAGCTACCTATTCCACTTTATGATGATGATATTCATATGGTCGAAAAGGCTATTGGGACATTCATTGAATGGCCATCACAACTTGTAAGAGTACATGTGGACAAAGAGGTATTTATTTCTATTTTTTCAAGATAAACCTTTAAAAATTAATGAAAAAAAGTTCTGAACCAATGAATGTTATTATAGACAGAGAAAGGGAAGGGGGTGGCAAGAAACGTGGGCTCAAAATCATCTAAAGGATCGACCAACCGATCCAAAAGATCTACTGAAAGCACAATAACACAACCTATTCTCTATCCACATTTACTATCATTGAAGACTCTTGTGGATATGAAGCTAAAAATTGGTAGTAGTCATATATTTTTTTTGAAAATAATATATACGGAGAGAAAATTCAAGATTTTGTTGTTGTTGAAAATGTAAATGACATCCTTGAATATGGTTGGGTAGGCATCAAAATTGTAAATTTATATATGAGGTATGTTTTCATGAATTGATTTTCTAAAACCTAATATAATGTGATAATTATGACTAAATGCATTTTATATCATTAGAAGGTGTATATATGAAAAAGCGTTGAAGGAATTTTCCCATGAGACAAAATTCAGACTTGTTAGTCCTCATACTACATCAACACAACTAACGAAATTAGAGCCATAAAAAAGGGATGAAATAGTGAAAGGCTTGCTGAAAACATTTAAAAGAAAGATTACGGATGACAAACTCTTCCTAATACCAACCATGCAGGGGTAAAACTCTAAGATTAAAGCATATCAATTATATTTTCACTTATTTCATTACTTATTCCTTTTTTTTTGTTTTTAGGAAACATTGGATACTAATTGCGGTGAACTTGGATACTCCAAAGATTTATTTTCTAGATTCAATGCAAGGATATCCAATTAACCGAACACACATGATGGATTTTGTGAATCTATAAGACACTACATCCTACATTTTAGGTCTAAACATCAAGTTATATAATTTATATTGTCTTTTACTGAGGATTCTGTTATGATAGGGTGATGTATCAATATTTTCTAAAAATAGGAATGAGGACAGGGGATAAGCATAAGGAGGCGAGAAAGTACTACATCTGGACAAGTATCAGTGTGTATATAATAAAATTTCACTATCCAAACACATATCAAAACAAGTTACTTATTCTCCTAATGATCAAAGTTTTTGCAGTGTCCAAAACAAACAAATGATAAAGATTGCGGTTATTATGTTTGTAAATTTATGAGATAGATTGTTTTCCATCAACAAACTAGCATCCCTAAATAAGTATTTTAAAAAACAACAACTATTTGATTTACATTATTTATTAATTCTTTATTTATATATTTTTCAGTACTAATCTGACTGTTGAAAAGCCTCATATTCACAAGACAATATATATTTGTTCAGAAACGAGTGGGCTACATACCTAATGGAAGATTGTACACAAATAGCATGAAGATCTGACTTGGGGACTTGTACAATTGGCAGAAATTTTTGAGAGGGGTTCACGGAGATCAAAAGATGAAACATTATTGTATGTAAATGTTCTTAGGAAAATTTTAATTGTTATTAAATAAAAAAACCTTTCTTTAATGAGCCATTTGTCCATTTTAATAGATAAAATTCACCAGCAACATGAAATAATGATGAACAACTTTTCTTTGGGATTTGGATAAGAAAAACCAGCAAAATCTCCAAAATACCTTCATATCACGCATGCTCACTCAAATTCAAAGAAAATATGAGTAAATGTCTCCACCCTAAATGGATTGCAGTATGAGAATCGATATTCCAAATGGATTCCCATGCGTTGAACATTTTCATTGGTATAAATTGTATGTTTTCTGATTATCCATAATTAGAAAATGAACATTATTGGAACCTCCTTCCTCCATAGGGTATCCCCCCCCAAATCTATATTTTCAATTTATCACGATAATACATGGGTAATTTGTGACGTGTATAAGTCAACATCGCCTCAATCCGAGGCACGAGGTGATATGTATCACTCAAAGTGTCTCTCTTTTATTTAAAATGGACAAAATTTTAAATGAAAACAACAATTGACATACGGAAAAATGACCAAATGAATTCATATTGTGTTTATACTTTAGGAAAACGATCCATGGGATATGTGTAATTTGTAAGAGTCAAAACTTCCTCAATCTGAGGCACAGTGTGATTGGTATCACTCAAAGTGTCTCTATTTTGTTTAAAATGGACAAAATTTTAAATGAAAACAACAACTGACATATGGAAAAATGACCAAACACATTCGGATTGTGTTGATAATTTAGGTAAATGATCCATGGGTCATGTGTGACATGTAAGAGTCAACCTTGCCTCAATCCGAGGCACGGTGTTTCCAGTATCACTCAAAGTGTCACTCTTTTGTTTAAAATGGACATAATTTTAAGTGAAAACAACAACTGATATAAGGAAAACTGGAAAAAAGCATTCATATTGTATTGATAATTTAGAAGAATGATACATGGGTCATTTTTGACGTTTACGAGTAAACCTCGACTCAATCTGAGGCACAGTGTTGCTGGTATCACTCAAAGTGTCTCTCTTTTGTTTTAAATGGACATGATTTTAAGTGAAAACAACAACTGAAGCCTGGTTTTCTTACACTGCAAGAATGGGATCCTATGTCAGATCCGCATTCATTCAAGACCACCACTACCCAAGCCTAGATTCATATCATAGGTTTGAATTGGTTTTTCTGGCATCCTTTGATATTGAGGGATGTTGCTGCGGCAGTGGGGAAACCGATTAAGCTTGATAAGGAGACAGAAAGAGCTCGATATGGCCATTATGACAGAGCTTTAGTTGAAATTGATATGTCTCGCGATCTTATTAATACTATCTTTTTGATGGATGGGGACTTCAAGATAGAACTCTCAATCCATTTTGAATGGCTGCTAGATTTCTGTGATTATTGTTTTAGAATTGGACATTCTATTGATCATTGCCACAAGAACATGCAGTGCTCAAAGTGTATGAAATATGGTCATGTTTCTACAGTCTGTAGGATTAGCAATTCTGCTAATTTGGATCAAATGAAGGGTCAGAATGGTCCTAATAAATAATGACTTGTCTACCAATAAAAGGATAATACTTCCAATAGAATTGTTTCTTTCACTGATATTGTCAAACAGGGGGATGGCTTTGGGGGTATGGGTGGGAAAGGTGCTGTCAAAAGCACTCATGAGCCGGTTTCTGAACAGAACAAGGATGTGGAGAGTGCTCTAAAACCCACCACATGGGTGGAGACCTCAGATGAGGAGAAGTAATCGAAATGAGAGGCTGATATCCAGGAAGAGGTGGACAGGGAAATGAGGCAGGAACACATTGTTTTCCCTAAAAGCAAAGGAAAGATCAAGGTGCTTGATAATGACGAATTTGATTTGGTTCTTTCAAGGAAATAAAAGGCTAATTTTCATAAGGTTAGTGCCTTACCTTCTTCTAAATCGCTATATTATCTTCCTGGCTCCATTGTGGCTGATTTAGACCATAGTGAGGCTTCTATTGTTGGTGAATCCAACACCTTTGTGCATGATTCTCCAAGCATGTGCCATCATAAAGACCAGGTTCCAGGTCCAGCTGAAAAAGAAGAGGTAGTCCAGTCCTTGTCCATTGATCAAATCAAAGAGCTGGAGCCTCCTGTGAATGACCCCAGTGTTGATATTATTACAGTTAGCAATGATCTGGATGCTTGCATGAATGCCAAGGAAACTCATAGACACACCAATGACACTTTGCTGGGTAGTGAAAATCTTGAACAGAGGGTGATGGCTGAAGACATCACTAATACAGGATGTGAAGACCCAGAAGAGCACCAATCCAGAACATGGAAGCACGGTCGTCATCCTTGGAGTCGTGGTCGAGGCCGTGGAAGGGCGGATTGGACTGATAATAAAGAAGACTCTAAATCAATGACTAGTTCTGATTCTAATGATATCGATATTGAAAGCCTCCTCGAACAAGCTGAAAGTTTAAAGGAAAGCTATTCTAGAGGTCGCGGCCGTGGGCGTGGGCGTGAACGAGGAACAAATTGGTTTACTCTTCAAGTATAAGAGAGAAGGATTGAAGATAAGATTAAGAAAAAACTTGGCCTTTGATTTTCTGATGAGGGATGTGATGCATTGTCTGACCCCTCCTCTCTCTCTTTTTTGTCTTCTTTGCTCTCATTTTAATAAAATGGATTTCAGGATTTAAAAAAATAATATGGAAAACCGAAAAAAACCATTAATATTATGTTGATACATTATCCTAATGATCCATGGGTCATGTGTGACATGTATGAGTGAAACCCATCTCAATCCGAGTAACGGTGTGACCGGTATCACTCAAAGTGTCTCTCTTTTGTTTAAAATGGACATAATTTTAAGTGAAAACAACAACTGACATACGAAAAACAAGCCAAACGCATTCAGATTGAGTTGATACTTTAGGAGAATGAAACATGGGTCATTTATGATGTGTAAGATTCATACTCGTATCAATATGAGGCACAATGTGACTAGTATAACTCAAAGTATCTCTATTTTTGTTAAAATGGACATAATTTTAAGTGAAAACAAAAACCGACGTATGAAAAACTGGCCAAACGTATTTGGATTGTGTTGATACTTTAGGATAATGATACATGGGTCATTTTTTTTCAGGTATGAGTCAACCCCGCCTCAATATGAGGCACAATGTGACCAGTATCACTCAAATTGTCTCTCTTTTGTTTAAAATGGATAAAATTTTAAGTGAAAACAACAACTGGCATATAGAAAACTAAAAAAATGCATTTGGAATGTGTTGATAATTTAGGAGAACAATCCATGGGTAATTTTTGATGTGTAAAGTCAACCTATCCTCAATTTGAGGCACGATGTGACCAATATCACTCAAAGTGTCTCTCTTTTGTTTAAAATGGATAGAATTTTAAGTGAAAACAACAATGGATGTACGAAAAACCAACCAAAAGAATTTGGATTATGTTGATACTTTAGGAGAACGATACATGGGTAATTTTTGACATGTTATAGTCAACCTATCCTCAATCTGAGGCATGGTGTGACCGGTATCACTCAAAGTGTCTCTCTTTTTTTTAAAATGGAAAAAGTTTTAAGTGAAAACAACAACAGACATATGGAAAACTAACCAAAAACATTCATATTGTGTTTATAATTTAGGAAAACGATACATGTGTCATTTTTGACGTGTAAGAGTCAATCCTTCCTCAATACGAGGCACTATATTTCTGGTATCACTCAAAGTGTCTCTATTTTGTTTAAAATGGACAGAATTTTAAGTGAAAACAACAACTAACGTATGTAAAACTTACCAAACACATTAATATTGTGTTTATAATTTATTATAACTATCCATGAGTCATTTTTGATGTGTAAAAGTCAACCCCGCCTCAATCCAAGGCATAGTGTGATCGGTATCACTCAAAGTGTCTCTCTTTTGTCTAAAATGGACAGAATTTTGAGGGAAAACAACAACTGAAGTACTTAAAACTGACCAAACACATTTTTATTGTGTTTATACTTTATAAAAATGACACCTAGGTCATTTTTAAGGGAGTCAAACACACCTCAATCCAAGTCACAGTGTGACTGGTATCACTCAAAATATCTCTCTTTTGTTTAAAATGGACATAATTTTAAGCGAAAACAACAACTGAAATACAGAAAACCAACCAAACACATTTGGATTGTGTTGATACTTTATGAGAACTATAAATGGGTTATTTTTGACATGTAAGATTCAACATCGCATCAATCTGAGGCACTTTGTGACCGGTATCACTCAAAGTGTCTCTCTTTTGTTTAAAATGAACAGAATTTTAAGTGAAAACAACAACTGACATACAGAAAACTGACCAAATGCATTCGTATTGTGTTGATAATTTAGGAAAATTATAAATGGGTCATGTGTGACATTTAAAAGTCAACTTTGCCTCAATTTTAGATATGTTGTGGCTGGTATTTCTTAAAGTGTCTCTCTTTTGTTTAGAATGGACAAAATTTTAAGTGAAAACAACAACTAACGTACAAAAAATTGACTAAACACATTCGGATTGTGTTGATAATTTAGTCCAATGATACATGGGTAATTTTTGACGTGTAAGAGTCAACTAAACCTCAATCCGACTCACTTTGTAACCAGTATCACTCAAAGTGTCTCTCTTTTGTTTAAAATGGACAGAATTTTAAGTGAAAACAAAAACTAACGTACGAAAAACTGACCAAAAACATTCAAATTTTCTTTATAATTTAGTAGAACGATCCATGGGTCATTTGTGATATGTATGAGTCAACCTTGACTTAATACCATGAACGGTGTGACCGGCATCACTCAAAGTGCCTCTCTTTTGTTTAAAATGGACAGAATTTTAAGTGAAAACAACATCTGACATACGGGAAACCGACCAAACACATTCAGATTGTGTTTATACTTTAGGAAAAAGATACATGGGTTCTGTGTGATGTGTATAATTCAACCATTCCTCAATCTGAGGCATGGTGTGGCCGGTATCACTCAAAGTGTCTATCTTTTTTTTAAAACAGATAGAATTTTAGGTGAAAACAACAACTGATGTACAAAAAACTGACCAAACACATTCAGATTGTGTTGATAATTTAGGAAAACGAAATATAGGTCATTTTTGATGTGCACAAGTCAACCCCACCCCATCTTGAGGCACAGTGTGGCTGGTATCATTCAAAGTGTCTCTCTTTTGTTTAAAATGGACAAAATTTTAAGTGAAAACAACAATTGATGTACGGAAAATGAACCAAACACATTTGGATTGTGTTAATAATTTAGGATAAATATCCATGGGTCATTTTTGACATGTAAGAGTCAACCACACCTCAATTAGAGGCATGGTGTGACCGGTATCACTCAAAGTGTCTCTTTTTTTGTTTAAAATGGACATAATTTTAAGTGAAAACAATAACTGACGTACGGAAAACCAGCCAAAATCATTTGGATTGTGTTGATACTTTTGGAGAATGATCCATTGGTCATTTTTGATGTGTAAAAGTCAACTCTGCCTCAATCTGAGGCCTGTTTTGACCGGTATCATTCAAAGTGTCTCTCTTTTGTTTAAAATGGACAGAATTTTAAGTGAAAACAGCATCTGACATGCGGAAAAATGACCAAATGCATTTAGATTATTTTGATACTTTATGGAAGCAGTACATGGTTCATTTTTGATATGTAAGAGTAAACCCTTCCTCAATACGAGGCATGATATGGATGGTATCACTCGAAGTGTCTCTCTTTTGTTTAAAATGGACATAATTTTAAGTGAAAACAACAACTAATGTACGAAAAACTGGCCAAACACATTCGGATTGTGTTGATACTTTAGGCCAATGATCCATGGGTCATTTTTGACATGTACGAGTTAACCACACCTCAATATAAGGTATGGTGTGACCGATATCACTCAAAGTGTCTCTCTTTTGTTTAAAATGGACATAATTTTATGTGAAAACAACAACTAACGTACGAAAAACAATCCAAAAGTCATTACCTATGACATAAGACACTTATAAAAGCCTTATATATTTCTAAGTAGTCCTTAGAAAATAAACCCCCATTAATAATACTTCACACACCCTAAATATAAACCTTTAGCCCTGGAGTTCATGGCGAGGGATGAAAACAAAGAGGAAAGGGAGAGGGAGAAGAACGAAAAGGAGAGAAAAAATAATAGAGTATTTAAATTGGATAAAATTTCATGATAAAGGGATATTGGAATAAGTTTTGGGAAGGGGAAGGGAGGAAATAGGTTAAAATACCTTAAATTATGCCATATCATCAGCAACTTTCAAGGTCAGGTTGGGAAATTTTCCAAACTATTCACTATCTTTTTGGGATCCATTGGATAAGAAACCCTCTTATCCACAGTTTGGAAAAGCAGTTAACTAAACGTGTTCCAATCATTAATAATGACTTAGTTAAACTATAGATCCATACCAAATTGTTTCTCTTTACTGAAAACAACCTGTGTTCCTAAAAACTCCCTAAAAAAGGCAAGTTGCATGGCTTTTACGTGGAGTTATACAACCAATCATTTTCCTATGTATGTAAAATAGTAAAAGTTCAAAATGAATAAGAAACTTTCCCATTAAAGTGTACCCACATAGGTTCTTCTAAATTGTGTCCCCTAATAAAAGCACTACATGACTACTAATCAAGAGTCTAGGATGGAAAAATAATAAGAATATATCTTCCTACCATTTATAAATTCTATAAATGGCGTGAAAAGAAGACAACACGCCATAAGATAAAGAAATAAACCACAAGAACACATTTCCTTAAGTGTCCCATGAATCACCCAAATCCATCTACCATGAGGAATCTATAGGGGAAACTATCTAAGTCCTAAGTCAACATATCCCAAAAGGAACACAAAATCTGTAAACAAATTCCATATCTAAGCTTGACATGAATCTTAACCACAAAAAAGATGAAGGATAACTCGCATGCATGCCTTAATCAATTTTTTTATTAAGGTTATAACATTGAACTCTCTCTATATATTTTATCTGAGGCAATATAATATATCATTTTGAAGAGATAGTATTTAATTGTACCTTTTGATAATCATAATTAATAATTAGTACGTCACATTAGGTATGTAATTTTCCCATAATTTGATCCCAAATTGACTACCATTGAATATTTTATCTGTGTGAACTGCTTGTTTGATATACTGATTTTTTGCAGGTCTTGTTTGGGTGTGCTGCTGCAGAATTTTATGTTACAGCTGGTAGGGTATTTATCAACGCTAAAAAAAGAACTGATAAAGGGGACCCCCTTTATCAGCACTGAGCTTTACAATGCTTTTTAGTGCTTTTAAAGCCTGTTTTGAGTGATCATTAAAGATCATTTTTGTAGGGCAGTGTATCTATATCATCTAAAAAAGGAATGAGGATAGGGGCTAAGCATAAGTAAGCGAGGAAGTACTATGTATGGACAAGTATTAGGGTATATATAATAAAATTTCACTATCCAAACACATATCAAAACAAGTTACTTATTCTCCTAATGATCAAAGTTTTTGCAGTGTCCAAAACAAATAAATGATAAAGATTGCAGTTATTATGTTTGTAAATTTATGAGAGATATCATTTTCCATCAACAAACTAGCATCCCTAAAGAGGTATTTTAAAAAACAACTACTATTTCATTTAAATTATTTATTAATTCTTTATTTATATATTTTGTAGTACTACTCTGACTGTCGAAAAGCCTCATATTCACAAGATGATATAGATTTTTTCAGAAATGAGTGGGCCACATACCTGATGGAAGATTGTACACAAATAACATGAAGATCTTACTTGGGGACGTGTACAATTAACAGACATTTTTGATAGGGGTTTATGGAGATCAAAAGATGAAACATTGTTGTATGTAAATGTTTGTAGGAAAATTTTAATTGTTATTAAATAAAACATCCTTTCCCCAATGAGTCATTTGTCAATTTTAATAGATTAAATGCACCAGCAACATGCAAGAATGATGAAGCTCTTTTCTTTGGGATTTGGATAAGAAAAAATAGTAAAATCTGCAAAATACCTTCATATCACGCATTACCACACAAATTCAAAGAAAATATGAGTAAACTTCTCCACCCTAAATTGATTTCACTATGAGAATCGATATTCTAAATAGATTCCCATGCGTTGAACATTTTCATTGGTAGAAATTGTATGTTTTCTAATTATCCATAATAAAAAAATGAACATTGTTGGAACCTCATTCTTCCATAGGGTCTCCCCACCAACATCCATGTCTTCAATTTAGAACAATGATCCACAGGTCATTTTTGACATGTATGAGTCAACCCGCCTCAATCCGAGGCATGGTGTGACCGGTATCACTCAAAGTGTCTCTTTTGATTAAAATGGACAAAATTTTAAATGAAAACAACAACTGACATACGAAAAACCAACCAAACGCATTCATATTGTGTTGATACTTTAGGAAAAAGATCCATGGGTCATGTGTGACATTTAAAAGTCAACCCCATCTCAATATGAGGCATGGTGTTACCGGTATCACTCAAAGTGTCTCTCTTTAGTTTAAAATGGACAAAATTTTAAATGAAAACAACAACTGACATATGGAAAAATGACCAAACACATTAGAATTGTGTTGATACTTTAGGAAAACAATCCATGGGTCATGTGTGATGTGTAAGAGTCAACCCCATCTCAATTTGAGGCATGGTGTGGCTGATATCACTCAAAGTGTCTCTGTTTTGTTTAAAATGGACAGAATTTTAAGTGAAAACAACAACTGATATAAGGAAAACTGAACAAACACATTCTAATTGTGTTGATACATCAGGAGAAAGATCCATGGGTCATTTTTGACGTGTAAGAGTCAATCCTGCCTCAATCCGAGGTACGGTGTGGCCAGTATTACTCAAAGCGTCTCTCTTTTGTTTAAAATGGACAAAATTTTAAGTGAAAACAACAATTGACATACAGAAAACTGACCAAACAAATTTGGATTGTGTTTATAATTTAGTTAAATGATCCATGGGTCATGTGTGATGTTTATGAGTCAACCCTACCTTAATATGAGGCATGGAGTGACCGGTATCACTCAAAGTGTCTCTCTTTTGTTTAAAATGGACATAATTTTAAGTGAAAACAACAACTAACATCCTGAAAGCTGACCAAATGCATTCAGATTGTGTTTATACTTCAGGATAATAAAATATGAGTCATTTATGACATGTAATATTTAACCCCACCTCAATAAAAGGCATGGTGTGACCAGTATCACTCAAAGTGTCTCTCTTTTGTTTAAAATGGACAGAATTTTAAGTGGAAACAACAACTAATGTACGAAAAACCAACCAAACGCATTTGTATTATGTTAATAATTTAGGATAACGACACATTGTTAATTTATGATGTGTAATAGTCAACTTTTCCTCAATCTAAGGCACGGTGTGACCGGTATCACTCAAAGTGTCTCTCTTTTGTTTAAAATGGACAAAATTTTAAGTGAAAACAACAACTAACATACAGAAAACTTACCAAACGCATTCGGATTGTATTTATACTTTATAAAAACGATCCATGGATCATGTGTGACTTGTAATAGTCAAACCCTTCTCAATCTAAAGCACGGTGTGTTCGGTATCACTCAAAGTGTCTCTCTTTTGTTTAAAATGGACATAATTTTAAATGAAAACAACAACTTACATACGGAAAACCGACCAAAAACATTTGTATTGAGATGATAATTTAGGATAATGATACATGAGTTATTTATTATGTGTAATAGTCAACCCCGACTCAATCCGAGGCATAGTGTGACCGGTATCACTCAAAGTGTGCCTCTTTTTGTTTAAAATGGGCAGAATTTTAAGTGAAAATAACAACTGACATACAGAAAGCCGACCAAACACATTATTATTGTGTTGATACTCTAGGAAAATGATCAATTGGACATTTGTGATTTGTAGGAGTCAATATCTCCTCAATAAAAGGTATGGTGTGGCCGGTATCACTCAAAGTGTCTCTCTTTTGTTTAAAATAGATAGAATTTTAAGTGAAAACAATAAATGACTCATGAAAAACTGACCAAACTAATTTGTATTGTGTTGATACTTTAGGAGAATGATAAATGGGTAATTTTTGATGGTAAAGAGTCAACCCTACCTCAATATGAGGCACGGTGTGACCAGTATCACAAAAAATTGTCTCTCTTTTGTTTGAAATGGATAGAATTTAAAGTGAAAACAACAACTGACGTATTAAAAACTGACCAAACACATAAGGATTGTATTTATACTTTATTAAAATGATACATGGGTAATATTTTATGTTTAATAGTCAACAAATCCTCAATAAAAGGCATGGTGTGACTAGTATCACTTAAAGTGTCTCTCTTTTGTTTAAAATGGACAAAATTTTAAGTGAAAATAACAACTGACATACGAAAAACAAACCAAATGAATTAAGATTGTGTTGATACTTTAGGAGAACTTTAAATGGGTCATTTTTGAAATTTATGAGTCACACCCACCTCAATACAAGGCATGGTGTGACCGGTATCACTCAAAGTGTCTCTCTTTTGTTTAAAATGGATAGAATTTTAAGTGAAAATAAAATCTGACATACTGAAAACCAACCAAATGCATTAGGACAATGTTGATACTTTAGGAAAACGATCCATGGGTTATGAGTGTTGTTTAAAAGTCAACATTACCTAAATCCAAGGCATAGTGTGGCTGGTATCACTCAAAGTGTCTCTCTTTTGTTTAGAATGGATAGAATTTTAAGTGAAAACAACAACTAACGTACGAAAAACTGACCAAATGCATTCAGATTGTGTTACTTTAAGAAAACTATCCATGGGTCATTTTTGATGTTTAAGAGTCAATAAAATCTCAATCCGAGGCACGTTGTGACATGTATCACTCAAAGTGTCTCTCTCTTTTTTAAAATGGACAGAATTTTAAGTGAAAACAACAACTGACGCACAAAAAACCAACCAAACACATTCAGATTGTGTTGATAATTTAGGATAACGATACATGGTTCATTTTTGATGTGTACGAGTCAACCCTATCTCAATATGAGGCACAATGTGACCAGTATCACTCAAAGTGTATCTCTTTTGCTTAAAATGGACAAAATTTTAAGTGAAAACAACAACTGACATACAAAAAACTGACCAAATGCATTCGTATTGTGTTGATACTTTAGAACAACTATACATGGGTCATGTGTGACGTTTTAGAGTCAACCCCTCCTCAATCTGAGGCACAGTGTGGTCAGTATCACTCAAAGTGTCTCTCTTTTGTTTAAAATGGACATAATTTTAAGTGAAAACAACAACTGATGTATGGAAAACTGGCCAAATGCATTCATATTGTGTTGATACTTTAGTACAATGATCCATCGGTCATGTGTGATGTTTAAAATTCAACTCCGCCTCAATTTGAGGCATGGTGTGTCCGGTATTACTCAAAGTGTTTCTCTTTTGTTTAAAATGGATAGAATTTTAAGTGAAAACAACAACTGACATTTGGAAAACTAACCAAACACATTTGGATTGTGTTGATACTTTAGGAAAATGACACATGGGTCATTTTTGACGTGTAGGATTCAACCAAGCCTCAATCCGAGGCATGGTGTTACTGGTATCACTCAAAGTGTCTCTCTTTTATTTAAAATGGACAAAATTTTAAGTGAAAATAACAACTGATGTACGAAAAACTGACCAAAAGCATTTGGATTGTGTTGATACTTTAGAAGAATGATAAATGGGTCATTTTTGATGTTTATGAGTAAAAAACACCTCAATCCGAGGCATGGTGTGATCGGTATCACTCATAGTGTCTCTCTTTTGTTTAAAATGGATGCAATTTTAAGTGAAAACAACATCCAACATACGGAAAACTGACCAAACACATTAGGATTGTGTTGATACTTTAGTAAAATGATCCCTAGGTCATGTGTGATGTGTAAAAGTCAAACTCACCTTAATCCGAGGCATGGTGTGGCCGATATCACTCAAAGTGTCTCTCTTTTGTTTAAAATGGACAGAATTTTAAGTGAAAAGAACAACTAATGTACAGAAAACTGACCAAATGCATTTGGATTGTGTTGATACTTTAAGCCAATGATTCATGGGTCATTTTTGATGTGTAAGAGCCTACCAAGCCTCAATAAAAGGCATGGTGTGATTGGTATTAGTCAAAGTGTCTCTCTTTTGTTTAAAATGGACAGAATTTTAAGTGAAAACAAAAACTGACGTACGAAAAACAATCCAAAAGTCATTACCTATGACATAAGACACTTTGAAAAGACTCATAGAGTCCTAAGTAGTCCTCAGACAATAAAATACCATTAATAATTCATCACACACCCTAAATATAAACCTTTAGCCCTAGAGGTCATGGTGAGGGATGAAAACAAAGAGGAAAGGGATAGGGAGAAGAACGAAAGGGAAAGAAAAAAGAATAGAGGATTTAAATTGGATAAATTTTCAAGATAAAGGGCTCTTAGACTAAGTTTCAGGAAGGGGGTGGGAAGAAATAGGTTGAAATCCCTTAAATTATGCAATATCATTGGCAACTTTTATGGTCTAGTTGGGCAGTTTCCAAACTGTTCACCAACTTTTTGGGGTCCATTGGATAAGAAACCCTCTTCTTCACAATTTGGACAAACAGTTAACTAACCGTGTTCCAATCATTCAAAATGACTTAGTTAAACTATAGATCCATACCACCTAGTTTTTCCTAACCGTGAACAACCTATGTTCCTAACAACTCCCTCAATAAGGTAAGTTTCATGGTTTTTACTTGGAGTCATACGACCCATCCTTTTTTTATGTATGCAAAATAGTAAAAGTTCAAAATGAATAGGAAACTTCCCCATGAAAGTGTACCCACATGGGTTCTTCTAAATTGTGTCCCCCAATAAAAGCACTACATGACTACTAATCAAGATTCTATGATAGAAAAATAATAATCATATATCTCACCACCATTTATAAATTCTATAAATGGTGTGAAAATAAGACAACACACCATAAGATAAAGGCATCAACCATAAGAACACATTTACTTAAGTGTCCCAAGAATCACCCAAATCCATCTACCATAAGGAATCTATAGGGGAAAATATCTAAGTCCTAATGCAAAATATCCCAAAAGGAACTCAAAATATATAAAACAAATTTCATATCCAAGCTTGACATGAATCTTAACCACAAAAAACATGAATAATAACTCGCATGCATGCCTTAATCAAAATTTTCTTAAGGCTTTGTCATTGAACTCTCTCTATATATTTTATCTGAGGCAATGCATGATATCATTTGGAGGAGATAGTATTTAAGGGCACCTTTTTATAATCATAATGAATAATTATTTCATCACATTAGGTATGTATTTTTCCTATCGTTTCATCCCAAATTGACTACTACTACATATTTTATCTATGTGAACTGCTTGTTTGATATGCTGATTTTTTTTGCAGGTCTTGTTTGGGTGTGCTACTACAGAATTTTATGTTACACCAGGCAAGGAATTTATCAGCACTAAAAAAAGTGCTGATAAAGGGATCCTTTATCAGTGCTAAATAAGCACTGATAAAGGGGACCCCTATTTATCAGTTCTGAGCTTTACAACGCTTTTTTAGCACTGTTAAAGCCCGTTTTGAGTGCTGATAAAACCCGTTTTTGTAGTAGTGTCTTATCTTATTTTCACTAACTACTTCATGGATTATTATAGAAATATTATTATGGTTAAATATGATTATAATAAGTATATAATAACTTATTTCATGTTATTTAATATATTAATAATCATTAAATTAAATAAAAATAATCCATTTCATGATGGTCAATAAAGCTGCCTAAATGAATTCACCATGTAATGATATCATTTATACTAAATAAGTCATACCAATGTTAAATAAAATATGTATATTTGGGTCTATTTAAACTTTTGGAATGGTATAAATATAATTTCATTTAAATTCTATATTTTTATCCCCATTTGACAAGAAATTCCATAATTATCCATAAACTGAAGCGACATTAAAACTGTTAAATGAACACCCTTGAGGGTACAAGTAAACATGATGTCTTAAAAAAAATTGTTTTAAAAAAATATAAAATAATAGTAATAAATCAAATATATGTAAAAAAGGTTCTTGAGAAATCATTTAATAAATTTAATTTTATTATTTCTGAAATTAGATGATCGTACTGAACGAGTCAAGGATCTGAGGTAAGGGATCTTTGAAACCATCCTCATTCATTTGGGTTACACCTTATCTTTATTTTTATAACTTTATATATATTATTATCATTTAAATATTCTATATTATGTATTTATGTTCCTTATATATATTTATAATTCACTTTACCTTCCTTTTTTGGTGATAATATATGTTCTTCAAGTTCCCTTCTTAATTAATTCTTTTAAGGAAACCCATTTTGAGGGAAAATAGTCTAATTCTTATATATTTTTATGTACCACTCCATAAAATGATTTTTAAACTTATATGGTTTTTGAAAATAGTAAATTTTTAATGGAAAACCATTTAGTTTTATTTTTGGTTTTAAGGAAATATTATTCTCTCACCATCTTGAATGAATTTGACCGTTTTCTTAAAATCCATCACTAATAGAAAAAAACCTATACCAATGGTTTAGAGGACCCTTGGCTAGAGGGATATGTTGATATATAGTGGGAAATATCATAGGAATCCCTAGGACATATAAAGGACATAATACCATTTGGGTTGTATTCGATCTTCTTAAAATTTTAGTGAATTCCATTTCTATTAAGGAGGATTTATCTCTTGAAGACCTCACTAGGATATACATAAGAGAAGTGGAAGGGATACATGGAGTACCACTCTCCATTATATCAGATATAGATCCAATGTTTTACGTTAGGTTTCAGATAATTCTTTAATAATTATTGGATAAAATTCTGAGTTTTAGTACTTCTTATTACCCTTAGAAATATGGTTAGTCTGAAAGAACCATAAAAAATCTAGAGGATATTCTAAGATCATGTTTAATGGATTTCCAATAACTTTGAGATTAACAACTTCCCATTATAAAGTTACTATAAAATATAAGTTTCCTTACTAATATTCAAATATCACCTTATGAGGATCTATATGGGAAGAGGTGTAGGACTCCAATATGTTAGGATGAAGTTGGAAAAAGGAAGATGGTATAACCTAATCTTGTCCACTAGATGATAGAGAAGGTTAAAAACATTCAGAATCATATGAAATTTTCATAAAGTTGACAGAAAATCTATGATGACAATCATTGGCATGAACTAGAGTTTTTGGTCAGAGATAAAGTGTTCCTTAATATACAACCATGTAAGAAAGTAATTAAGTTTAGGAATAAGATAAAGTTAAGTCCTAGATACATCATCCCCTTGGATATTCTTTATTACATCATATTTTTGGTTTATTGATCACAGTTCCCACTTGACCTTTCTCAAATACACAATGTGTTACATACATCCCTCTTGAGGAAGTACATACCATAGCCCTCACATATATTAAATTAAGAGGTGGTACCATTGTAGAATGATATTTTATATAAGGAGAAACCAATAAAGATATTGGATCATAGATAAAAAATTATACAAAATAAGACAACTCACTTAGTCAAATTAATTTGGTGTAACAATAAGTTTAAAGAGACAACATGGGAACCTAAAGAAGTAATGAAATAAAAGTACCCTCAAATGCTTCAGGGTATGAAATGAAATTTTGAGGGTGAAATTTTTGATGGGGGGGGGGGGAATAATGTAACAAATTAGAAATTTATATATATAATTTCCCTTGTGTATATGTGTTAAATATTTAGTAATGTTATATAGTATTAAACACAATGATAACACTTTATTTCATTTATTGAGAACATTACATTTAGTTAACAATTAAATGCAGTAAAATACAAATTATTAAAATAGGAAAATAAACAGAAAAAAACTATAATAGGAAAATTTGGATCATCTCAATCTCTTAGGATTATTGCACTCATGAATAACACTATAAAAAGGAAATAAAATTTTTTTAATCTAATATTCATTTTGAGAATGGGGAATATTAAACCCTAATAAAAATTAAAGTAATATATGAATGAAGTAAATTGTATGTATTTATAGGGAGTATAATACCTATACAACCATTGAAATATGACCACTAGGAATAATAACCTGACCGTTATAATAGTAACTTAATCATTGAATAGTAAAATAATAGTTGTTGTTTTATTAAATATTAATATAATAAATTTTTATCAAAATAAAATTAAATAAAAGTTTTGACATGATAAGATAAATGTTTTACACAAAGAAAACATAATTATAGTTTGTATTAAAATATCAATGTTTCATTTTTATTAAAATACATTTTTATAGTAAATTTATAATTTTTAAATAAAATTTATTTTCATAAAAGGGTCTTATAAAAGTGTATATATTTTTATATAAATGATAATATAATTTTATGATATCCCACACAATTTTTCAATGAGTTAGAAGATTGAGTTTGTCATAAAAACTAGTATTTTACAATAAATAAATATTTTATTTAAAAGTTAAATTTCTAAAATTTAGAATTTTTTTTTGAAAAATGGATATAATTTTTAGAATAAATAATTTTAAATTATCTTAGGGTGAATTTTTGATATTTTTCTAAAATAGATAATTTTTAATGAATAGTGAAATATGATAAAATACAGGATTTTACATTATACGTAAATAAAAGATTAATTATCTATGTGATGATGTAAGAAACCATTATCTATAACTCACATGAAAATTTTTTATATAGTCACAATAATCATCATCATTGGTAGACTTGAGAAAAAATAATGAACTAATGAGTGTTATATTAAAAAAGATCCCTTTCTACCCCTTATAAATACTACCCATCACTACCCCTCTTCTCCTCACACTCTATGTTCCTTAACTTGAAAAATATTTTCCCAAATATCACCCCAAAAATACTTCCCACATTCAAGGAGTTCTGGACCTACCAAAATACCTTTCTAAGTATCCTTAATGGGTAGTCTAAGAGTCAACATCCAAAGGAAGAGGTAATACTCTCAACCAAATTATTTTAAATTTATTTCTTCTTATGCCTTAAAAAATATATTATATCCATGTTACTATAATAAAATAAATATTATTTATATACTAATTTGTTTTTATATTAATGAAATATTCATAATCCAACCTCCTTCCATCTTTTCTTAAATGAAAATATCGCCCATGTTTTGGTTGGTTCACCGCCTCCATGGACAACATGTCTCGTTTTCACTATTACCTTAATGGATTGTTATATAAATTTAATTATGGTTAAATATGTTTCTAATAAATATATTATAACTTATTAATTCTCTATATTTTATTAATAATCATTAAATTATATAAAAACAATATTGTTCATGATGGACGGTAAAACAACCCAAATGAACTATCCGTGAAACAATGAAATTTGTACTAAATGAATCATCCCTATTTCAGAAAAAATATGGGTATGTGGGACCATTTAAACTTCTATAATTACATTAATATCATTTAATTTCAATTCTAGAGTTTTATTCCCATTTTATATGAAATTTTATAATTATCGACACACCGAAGTAGTGTTTGAACCGTGAAACGAACACCCTCGAGAGTAGGAATAAACATGATGTATTAATAAAATGATTTAAAAAGAATATAAAAGGATATTAATAAATAAAATATATTTTAAAAATTTTCTCAATAAATTATTTAAAACATTTAATTTTATTATTCATGAAGTTAGACGATCTTATAGAATGAGTCAAGAACCCAAGGTAAGGGATCTTCCAAACCATCCTTAAGTCTTTTGGGTTACAAATTCTCATTGATTTTTTTAATTTAACTTTATATTATTATCCTATAAATATTCCATATTATTAATATATGTTACTTACATATATTTCTAATTTTATTTACCTTATTTTGTTGGAGATAATACATGTTCTTCAAGTTCCCTTCTCAATTCCTTCTTTTAAGAAAACCCCTTTTGAAGAAAACTAGTCTAATTATTATATCATTTTATGTACCACTCCATAAAATGATTTATAAACTTATATGTTTTCTTAAAAAATCATTTATTTTATTTAAAACCATTTATATTCATTTTCAATGTTAAGGAAATATTATAATCTGACCCTATTGAATGAATTTTACCCTTAAAACCCATCTGTAGATATTCTTTTCCAAACTTACTTATACAATATTTTTTTTCATGTCTTAAATTAAATTGAATTTAATTTTAATACCCTATGTTTCTAATTTTAGTTAAAAATGAACAATAATGCTTCAATTACTGATTTTATTAGAATCTTTATTTTATTCCATTTGATTATGCTGTAAGAAAATATTATATAACCCATTCCATTTTTCTTGGATTTTTCTTATTCTTATAACCTATGTTTAATTAAATTATGTGGAAAAAATATTCATATACATATTGTGATTATTAAGGGTTTACACTGATAGAACTCCAATTCATTGGGTAATGTTTTCATCTCATGAGATATCAAGTATGATGCACAAGCGGTTAACCTAGAACATTATGTCTTGTTGTCGTAGAATTGAACTTTCCTTATGCTTATGTTGTCATGATTTTTATTTTTTCTACATTCCTTTTATTATATTATCATATGATATCATATTTTTCATTCTATGATTCCATGATATTATTCTAGTATATGTTATCATGATATACCTTTTGTATTATATATATCACACTTATATTGATTGTTCCATTAATAGATTTTATATCTCACCCCTTATGAATATCCTAATTTTATCCCATGAATTATTGGGATTTAGGATACCATTTTAGAGATCCAGATAATAAAGTATTTTTTTATTTTAATTTTTTTTATTTATGTTCATAATCTTATAAATAAACTTGACCTCTAGATCCTTGGTGTGTTTTATGAAATTATATGTTAAGAATAAAGAAATAAAATGTGTATAAGGTTTCAGTTGCTATAAAGTTAATATCACCTTATACTGAATTTATAGATCTTTAAAATTTTAATACTATTATTCTAGAGTTTATTCTATGATCCTTATAATTCTTATTGAGATGCTTGCATTTACCAAAATGCTAACAGATAGGTTCAGGTCTGGTAGACATACCTTTACACATATCTTTGGAATTATCTTCCACTTTCTTCCATATAGTCTTTTGATTGGGTGAAAATCATATACCTTATGAATTTAATGTATTTATGATATTTTATTCAACTTACTGTTACTTGATATACTCCTTCAAAATTAGGTTCCTGACATCCAAAAATACTAAGTTGGTTTTTCCTCATGAATTACTAATCGTAGTAATCATTGTCTCCCTATTATCCAGTAGTAATGATGGATAAATAAATAGCCAAAAATCTTTGATGAATTTATCATTCATTGAGTCAAGATGGATTTGGATCATGTTAAAGTAATTAACATGGTTTTTAGCTAGTCTTACTTACAATAATCTCATGATAGAAAACCAATGTATCATGAATAGATTATTCAAAGAAACATGATTATCATACATATATGTTAGTGAATTCATCAGTTCTACTATAGTATTATTTTCCTATATTTTAAAGGCAACATTCCTTTCCAAGGACATCTTAATAAACCCAAGTGGTTTATGATCTAACTATTCCCATTCAAATTTCTCCATATTCTTTGGTTTGATTCCAGTCAGCAGAACTTCTATTTTCTTTTGGATGAGATAAACCTCTATTTTCATCCTCCAGAAATCATTGTCTATTTCAATGAACATATCAACTTGAATCTTTCTACCACATATTGATATTCCTTATTCTAATAGTAAAAAAACCATAGAAAAAAAGAAATAATGCTAAGGAAATATTGAAAGAAGATACCTAAGTAATCCTTGATTGCTCCCATGTCTTGAACCAAGATTTAAAACCACTTGTTTTGAAAATATCCCATGAAAATATCATATGATATTACTCTAAAACTAGTATACACAATTCATAGAATGTTCAACCTCTATAAGTAGCACATAATAGATGCACTAGTATTCCCAGATTCAGTGCTATGTAATTTAGGAATATTTGAGTGCACTATAAATCACTATGCACTATATCTTTTGGAACACACACATAGGCATAAAAAAATAATGTAAAATAAAGCAGTAAATAACACTAGGTTTTATATGGTTCAAACATTAAGACCTACATCCATGGGATCACACTTCAAGTAGTTCATTTAAAAAAAGTACAAGAGTTTACAATCACTATGATGTGGCAGCCATAGATCACTAAAATTAGTAATCATGCCACCATCCATAGGTAGTCCCACACATTTTAATAAATAGGGTCCCATTCACTCATCTGTTTTCACTTCCAACCAAAAAATATGTAAGACCCACTGTTTCAATTTTATGACCATCAATATCATGTATTAATATGAACATGACCACTGATTCCATTGAAAAAAACCAAGGTACACTTCCCAGTAGCTCCCCATATCTAGAACACCTCCAAAACTAAAATTTATTAGATAATATATATCGTTTTAACATCGTTTTTTTCATTTGGATAGAGTCACTTCCACCCCCTGAGTCCTGTGGACAACCACATTCCTTGACTCTTATCGTCTAGTCAACCACATCTAGTTACCTGATGCTAGTGATCTGAATAGGATTCACATACCAAAATAATTCCATTTACATTTATTCATTATCACTATATAAGAAATTATTCTTTAGGAATGGTTTAACTAAATTATTGTTAAATTCAGTGTTAGGGTATATTTTACGGTAGTTATTGGAATTGTGTGACAATTTTATGAAAATTTCACAAAATGAATATTTGGAGGTGGTTCTTATTTTGAATTTTGGTTTAGAAACTAGTGAAGGTTTAAACTATTTCTAAATAAAAAAAGTAATTTAATAGTTGTTTAAACAACCATAATTGATTGTGGTGAAAATAATAATTTCATATGGAAACTCTCTAGTACAAAAAAACTAACTAAAAGATTCAAATATATACCACCAGATTCATATAAATTCATTAATACATAAATAAAATAAAATAATAACACATGAATATATTTTTAATCAATAGACAAAGTGACCTCCAAGACCAATCCTTAGAACCTCAAAGATCACTAAAACAGATCAAGTTCTTAGGCACACATGAGTGGTCCAACATAATGGTTTTACTATTCTCTTGTTTAACATTAAAACTGATTATGTGAGACATATGAATAACCATAATTCATTTAATGTATTTATATAACATGAAATTATGAATCTATAATAATAAAAGAAGAATTCATGTTCATGTATTCAATGATATCCAAATAGGAAAGACTCAAATGCTGAATAATCACAGTTAAATAGGTGCTTATCTTTAAGTAAAATGATATGAATAAAATAAAAATATATCATTTTTTTACTTATGAATCCATAAAATTAGTATATGATGAAAAAATAATTCAAATATCTCCATCATATCGAAAAATTTATTCTAAAATTTCAAATTAGTTTAGTTATACACTAATATCACAAACTTGAAGTTCAAAATTAGCCCTCTCATGACTACCTCTTGATGAGCGACTATGACTATCTCCATTTACACTCCTACTTTCAATGTCTGAATTAGAATTTATTTGAAAATTAAAATAATTCATATATATACTTTTAACATAAATAAAAAAATTAATATTCTTAATGATTATGAAATTGTAATTTTTTTTCTATTGGATTGGTCTAATAATCAAGAAAATATCATTAGGAACATTTATATGAGTCATCAACTAGTAATCTTAAAGATATCTGGGTGGTAGGAAAACCATTTTTTATTGATTGAATAGTTCCATTAAAACATTTTATCCTCCATATTCCTATCATTAAAACATGTGAAAACATTATGAAAACATATATATTAAAACAAATATAACATTTAAATTATAAAAAATTATCACTTAATGTATAAAAATAAATTAAAATTTGATAATAGATACACGGTACTAAAAATAATTAGTATAATTCTTAATTTAGTTGATAGGTTAATATATGAATACACATACAATAATTATATCCTTCAATGGTTATATCATTATCATGATCCATCATTATTTCTTCCACATTATCTCTTAATCCCCCCTTAAAAGACCAATATTTTCAATATTTCCTTGTAAAAACATGTTAATATATTTCCTATAGCATTATTTAATATCACTTGTTAATTCTTATACTTCATCACCCATATCATATAAGTATATTTTTTCATGTGTGAAACTACACTCCACTATTCATCTATTGTATCTTTCTCATAATTTACTATTTTTACTTTTGATTCAAAGATATATTAATCATGTTCTTCATAGTCACTAATATACATCAAGTGAGAGAAATCCACAAAATTAAGTTATAAGGTATCTCTTTTAATAATCGTGGTAAAATTGACCCACTTGCATTTGAATTAAATAACTAAAAATGTCTATGGCAGTTTAATTAAAAAACATCAGTAAAATTTCCATAATATCCTAGCTCACTGATTATAAATATAACACTATTATATGTTTTTAAATTTTTTACTAATAACTTGTATGAAATTTACATCCATTCACATTGTAATCATTAAATTTCCTATATTTCTTCAAGAAATATGAACAAAAAACCACAAATTGTTGGACACTTAAACTGGAATATTGATATTCATGATCTATAAAAATTAATATAAATTACTAAATTTATATAACATATACATCAACATATTATATATATGAGTTATAGTATTTAAAAACTTACATAATGTGAAAACAATTTTATTTTGTGTCAAGGGTGTTCAAAGGTGAGGATATGATATAATAACTGACTATTATGTGTATTATTATTATGTAGCATCCTTATTGATTGCTCACCACCATTTTACTTTCATGGGAAGATATGGGTAGCTATGTGGGAAATATGTAGAAAAATACTACAATAATTTATGATCACGCTCAAGCTAATGACAATAAGTTATGACTTTACTCTACATAGGTAGTTTTACCCTTAATTAGGCTAGGTAAGGTAAAATTTAGTATTAGGGTAGGCTAATTTCCATAAGATGTTGGTATTTACATGTATTATATATTATCCTTGTTTTAAGTTGTACCCATGACTCCTTTGTTCCCATGATACACATAATGGTGTTATACTTATGTTTATTGTTTTTTGATATTATAGCCTAGTTTTTATTTTTCTTCACTTAGAATTATGATAAAAATGATCATTCTTTCATCTCTATTATCATGGATAATTATAAAAACTATTTTGAAATCATTTTTCTTTATCTTTAAAAGTTTATTTATTTCATAAAAAACATTAAATGGTTGTTTTATTTTGTAAAAGGTTATTATATCATGTGTATGAAACATTTTTAAAGGAAAATAAATTAAAAAAACACATATTTTGATCAATTAATAGGCCCTTTCCTCAACCTATAACCTGAAAACATATAGTCATCTTATCGAGCACCCAAGTTCTATAGAGACCTAAGTAGTGTGTGAGTACAACTTAGTAGGACACCACTAACAATATACCTAAAATAACTAGTAAATATATAAATTTCATATATAAGTGCAACATATAATAGTTTATCACATAAAAAACTAGAAAATAAATTAAAAAAACACATATTTTGATCACAAGATTTGTGCTGATCCTGAGTTTAGAATTACCCATTTTACTCAATGCTGATATATCTATGATTAAGATAATGGTCCTCATAACTCATGTCAGTTCCAAGGTTCACAACCATGGAAACTACATCCATGAAAACATGAGGGAATCCAAAAGGGATCCTCCTCTAGGAATTCATCTCTTACCAAGTCAATCTAGGGACTGAGGAAGCCACCCATGACGTTCCTCTCAATGCCATCTAGCAAAATCCAATGAATCCAACCTTGTAATTATCTAAACTAAATACAAGTAACCTCCAATCCAAGGAATATATAGTATCAGGATTAGTCGGAATCTAAGTCCACACCCACGGAATTTCATCTCTTATAATCAAGAAGAATCTGGGGAGTTTATACCACGACATTCACAAGGGTACCTAATTAGAATCCATGGCATTAATAAATGGAATTCAACACATATGAAATCACTTGAATCTAAGGGGAAGATTACTCAAGGAATTCATAGTGATGAATTAGTGAGGATTCCATGGTAGCTTAGATGATTCCTTAGATTTGGACATCCTTGAATCCAATAAGGAATCCTCCCAAGAAATTAAAGCAAGTCCCCCCAATAAAATCCATGCTAACTCAAGGAATTCCATCCATTTAATTTCTAGAAAATAATCGAAGGGATGTCACCCAAGGAATTCCACCGATAATAAATATTTACATAATAAAAATAAAAATCAAGATACCATAGAAATTACTATAGCCCAATCCGTTAATAAATTTCACTTTTTATTTAATAAAAACATTATCATTCACCCATAATTTTATTAAATAGGATTCCATTCACAAGATATAAAGTAAAAAATATCATAGAATTCTTATTGGAACTCTATTTAATCATTACCATAATTTAACATATTCTTATCAAGGGAAAATCCATTTACTATAAAATGATCATAATCCCATGGGTCTAATCCAAAGGTTCAACCCATTTAAAAGTATTAATGGTTGTGAAATTCCATTTCAAAACCATTAATTAAAATTATAAAATTTTATTTAACTGTTAAACATAAATAACCAATTCTCACCCCAATCCTATTCATAGTAAAAACCCAACTAAGTTCATCTCTCAAGGAAATGCAATTCTCCTATGAGCCAAGTCATAATAGGAAGAAAATTTAAATAAAATGAATACAAATTAAAAAATTTTATTTAAAAAAAATAAACAAATGAAATAGTCAACTCAGTTCATCATGTAGATATTTGGAAAATGGAAGGACTATGGGTTAATTTTAAGGATCACCTACCTCTTCCATGAAAATTTTCAATTTAACCCTAGGGCCATAAACTCTACCAATGCCTGTCATGCCTGTCCTAGTGTCATCCAAGATGGTGTCACCACCAAAGATCCTAAGGGTCCCTATATCAACCATAAGAATCACTAAATTAATTAATTTATTAATTTTAAATAATTTTACCAAAATAGAATAATCATTTCTAAACTCACTAAGCAGCCCGAAAACATCAGATTCATGAGAAAACTGATGTGTTATACTCCCGATGCAACCCCGATCCCAAGAAACAAATAAGTCCTAAAACATAAATTTGAATTGATGACCAATGTCACACAAAAATTGCATAAAACCTAAATAAATTTCCTGTGAAACTTAACACACATCAAAAAATGAATGACGACTTGTTTATGACCTCTTGGGACATACTCTACGAGCCTCCTATGAAAAACTCTTCAGGAAAAATGATTTATCCATGCTCTAGTGAAATTGTTCATCTAAAACCCTACACATAAAAATCACAATCAATTATTGGGAAGGATTACAAAAAATTGTAATATTGGAGGAGTTCATATATTTATTTATTACAATAAACCCCCAAGAATCATCCTAGATCGAAGGGGAAGGAAGGCAGGGGGGTCATCCTCCCCTTGTGTGCATTAATTTTGAATGAATAAACCTAATGGGTTTCTAATTTTGAAACCCCTTGGTTTCTTAAAAAAATCCCATATAATTTCATATTATGTACTATGATTTAATGTTTTAAAAATTTATTCTTACCCTCTAATTAAGTCATTTCCACCATTCACATCTTGTAATACTCTACAAACCTATTTGACATCATTAATTCCCATTTCATGACATTAAAGTGATATAAAAATTGTTTTTAGTATTCTAACCCCCCCCCCCAAACCCCTCTAGTGGCCTCTAGAACACTTAGGTCACCACCTGAGACTTAGATCCCATTAGAAAACATAATTTCAGAATTTTAAAACTCTTAGAATCTCATTTCAAGTCTCATTTTTCCAAAAAACAAATCGTCCACTAAAATGAAAAACTCAAATTCTTTCTAGAATTTTCCTACCCATACAAACACAAAGAATTATAGAAGTAAATTAAGTCAAATCATATGGGTGGTGGTATTAATAGGATATCATATTTCTTCACATAAACTTCTTTTAGGAGTCATCCCCTGTTATGCCACAAGTGTAGGAGTTTTGGGTATAAGAAGAATTCATTCTAAGAATCACCCAAGACCTATCATAACTATGTCCATATAGGTCAACTAAAAAGGTTCTGTAGAGGATCTATGAAAAAGAAAGGTGGATCTAAACCTATCTCTTTAGATGATCCCTAGGTTCAATATTCTTAACATGATGTTAACAAGGAAACTATTTTAGGTATTCTTTGTTTTATTTTTTAAACTTTTATCTGATTTATTTTAGATACATGTTATTTTGGGTGATAGTGAATCTTGAATTATTGAAACCTATTTGTGGTCGTATTATGCTGTGGATAACTATAAATATTTATAATAGTTTTTGTATTTTTATATTGTTTTTTTAATTTTCTTGTGTACTTAATTTTTATCTATTAAGTTCCTAGAGTGATCTTGAATTTTAAGGATTAAGGCTCACTAAAATTCCTTAATAGGGTGGGGATACCACCAATGATGAATCTCTTGAAATGAAAGGATATCTCTTCTTATAAGATTAATATGTAAAATCTAGTGAACCTAATGAGGAATTATGGTTTTACTTGACCTTGTTTGTGCTTATCTATCTTATAAAAAGGTAGTGTTGGCTATGAGTGAATCCTTTAATTTTTCATTGACCTAATAAATCCCAAATAATGATTGTTAGTTTTGACTATAGACTATGACAAGTTATTCATTATTATTTCTTGACTCATATATTTTTAGATCAGGTTGTTCCTTGGTTTTGGAGTTATATTTTATTTAATTTACCCTTCCTTATTATGATACACAATTTTTCTTATTTAAAATCCATTCAAAGATATAACCTAGAGTCTATAATTATTACCCATGCATTGTGGATTTTGGGTTCTTGTGGTATATTCCAAATTCATGTTGATGATAGAATATTCAGTTATTGGGGGTAGTCTTGGATGATGAGAAAGTTGGACCTCATTTTTCTTCTTGTATCAATCATTTATTTTAAGAATTTTTGGGGATATAAAGTGGTATGGTGGGGATAATTGTCACACCCCAACCTACACTTCATTTTATGATTTATTTATTTATTGGTTTTATTTATATTTTCACCATTTATTGGATTTCTAGGAGTTTCCTATATTTTTTGGGAAACTTGAAGTTTTTAATTGTAGTAGGACACATCATAACCAAGTGAGGTTATGTCATGACTGGGTCCTTAGGAAATTTTAAGTTTTCTGATTAAATGTGCCTTACACCATGAATGAGGGAGTAACATTGTGACTAAGAAATCTAGTAGGTCTATATTTATGGAGTGACCGATCATTCCATAAAGGTATGGGTCATGCTGAGATGTGTCCCTAGATAGTGGAACCCCAACCTTGGGTAGGGCTGTCACAATATGATAGGAGGAGGCACTTCTACGATGGGGTCTTCCCAGATCCATTTAAATTGTGATTTTACCTTTTTTCCATTTATTATTTGAAACCCTTTGGATTTTTTTCTCCTACCATTAGACCCTCTCGACTCTCAGGTGCACCCCCTCTCATTTCCCCTCCTCCCATGGATTCTCCCATTGATTTATTCCATTTTTAATAGTGTTATATTGAGGTAAGTTTATCCTCTCATCTCCCCTTTTCATTTTCTTCCTTCTCATCCCTTTTCTTTCCTTAGTATGGTCTCAATGGCCCATGGGTTGTATTAGATTGATTGTTATTTGGGGATTTTTAATTTCAGAGTTTGTCTTGGTATTCTAGGCATTTTTTGGACCTTATTGAGGTGTAATGACACCATGAATTGTTAAATTAACTGATTTATGGAAATTTTATCCATGAATTGATCTTTAAATTTAAAACTAATAATGATTGAGTTTTCAATCACCTTTTTTGAGTGTTTTATGATTCTTACATAGTATGTTTTATAATTTGCATTAAAAGAGGTTAGTTTCATATTGAATTTAATGGATGTGAAAGGTTTTCTCACTTAAATTGAAACTTAAATATATAAAAAAATACAATTCACACCAAATGTTTGATCGAATACTCGATTGGCTCTTTTATACTGTCTATTTAACTTATGAATGGTGCATTTGGTTTCTAAAATAAAATAAAAGATACTTGTCTAAAAAATAATGGTGTGTTTGGGGTATTTAAAGGTTGATATGTATTCTTGAAATCATTTTAGATACTTTATGATATTTATATTATTTCATTTCAAATGTGTTTTGTATGCCTTATTTTTTTAAATGATATTTTAATATCCCAATTAGAACATTATAAAATGGATTTAATGAGATATTAAACCTTGAAGCATGCCACTTTGTGTGTTATGGAATGTTTATGAGATAGTGATATTGCATGATGATTGAACCAATAGAGTAACATGTATATTTCTATTATTATTCTTGAGAAAAATAAACTATTTTTATGAAGGGTATTCATATGAGAGGTTGTGATATAATTATGGACTATTATGTATATTATTATTATTATGTACTATACATATTGATTGATCACCCCTATTTTCTTATCATGGGATGTTGTGAGTATCTTGGTGGAAAATTTAGGGATACACACTGCCCTAGTTTACAATCATGCTCTAGCTAGTGAACTTATGTTAATACTTTACTCTACTTAGGGAGTTTTCCCATCAATCATGCCAGGTAGGGTAAATTCTAGTGTTAGGGTAGGTTGTTTTTATTTAGTTCTAGTATTTAAATGGATTATATGTTGTATTTTTTATAGATTATCCCTAGGATCCTAAGTTCCCATGATGTATAATATTGTGTTATACTTATTTTTTATTGTTTTGGTGATGTCACATATTGGTTTTTATTTTGATTTACTTAGAATTATGATTAAAATGATTTCTCTTTAATCTCCTTTATCATATATAATTCTAAAAAATAGTTTTAAACCATTTTTATTTATCTTTAAATGTTTCATTCATTCTTGAAAAATATTTAATGGTTATTTAATTTTTAAAAATTTTATGATATCATATTTATGGAATATTTTTAATGAAAAGAATATGGATACTTATTTTTAAAAGAAACCACAAATTTAAATTTAAATCTGTTTTGAAAACTAGAATGAAGTAGTTTTATTTTTAAAGGGTGCACATGGGGTGTGGTAAGGATAACTATTAGATATATTTTTCATAGACCTCTAATATTAATGGTTTAGAATAGTTTCCACTTGGATACAATAGATGATATTCTAGTTCATGTTTTATGGTGTTAGTAAGTGAATATGTTCCACTTACGATTAGATATTTGTAGTTGTGGGTTCTTTTTATTTTCCTTTTTGGTGTACGGTTCATATGTTGTATTAGCCTTCTTAGGATTTATTTATTTAGAATTATTTTATTTTGTATTAGTTGGATTTGTTTGATTTTGGTATGAGTTAGATATAATTTATTGGTTTTGATTAATTGTTATGATTGGATTTTATTTATCTTGTGCCTTGTTTGGTTTATATTTTATTTTGAAACTGCTTATTTTATGTGGATGGACCTCCAATGTATGGAATGGTCATACCAGAGTTTTGGGTGGATGTACCATGACAATATATTTAATTATCAAGAAAAATAATCCCCAATAAAGTATATTTGATTCCCAAATACCAATTTTCACCCCAATGGGATCAGAAACTACCATCGGACCTTGTCATGGGTTTCCTAGGGTACCAGGCCAGGGTTAGACTAGGTTGGTTCATGAAAAAACCACTAATAAACTCCATAACATAATATAAAATAACTTATCATCCTATAATTCATGTAAATTTTATACAGATCCAAAGGTCTCAAATATTTAATACTAAAATGAAACTCCTATAGTAGTGACACAAACAATTATCATGGTCTCAACAAGCTAGTAAGTTTTATCCTAACACTAAATCCCTCCTTGAATACTATAAAAATATATGTATGTATGTATATATGTATGTATAAGGGGTTATAATACATGTATATGTAATAACATCATCCTCAAAACCACTTGTGAAAATGTGGAAGAAGCATATTAATAGATCAATGATTAAACAGCTGAACCAACCGTTTACTAATACCGAGCTAATTTCCACCCACTCACAAAATCCACATATAATATAAAATAACACAATATCAATGAATATATCAAGAATTTTCCCTATAAAAAATCCCTCACAAACCTAGTCACCATCACTCTTTGATGTCTAACATCTTGTGCCACCATCCTTTTTATATCTATATAACTGAATGTGAAAAATTGAATCGTAGAAACAACCACATATCCATAACCACATACAACATACCATATCCCCATAACATAAACACTACCACATTCCATATCACTATATCATAACCACACAACACATTTCCATTACATTAGGGAAACTTAAACCTAAAGGAAGTTATCCTCATTCCCTTCTCCTTCCATGTACATCTCCCACCATGTATCCACACCATAACTAGATCACAAAAACTATATCCTGAAGACATTATATCTCATTAATTATAATATTGATCAATTATATCATTTACTATTTCTATAAGAGAGATCATGGAATGGGTATTGGTCAAATATCCATGTCAAATATATCCTAGATGTTAGGGAAAACACTTAGAACACATAATCTCATATGTAAATCTATAAGTTTATACAGCTTAGGTAGTGGTGTGTAATAAATATCATGAAAATGTAAAAATATATATATAATAAACCACAGAAGGAAAACATAGGGCCCAATTCTCAATATATTTAATTTTTTATAATGACATAAAATAACCACTTTCCAACACTACAAAATATTGACAAGCACTACCATAAATATAACATCCTATTTCCATCTTTAAGGTATTACTTGAACATTGTTTTGATCTAATTTAGGTTGGGTCTTGTATTAAGGTGTTTTGGGGGAAATTTGGAAAACTTTGGAAGCCCATGGGGTTGTTCAAGGTTGGCGCACAGTTAGGGAAAACGATGTGGTTTGACCTAGAAAATTGAACACCTTGTTGAAAGCCACTATAAGGGGGCACATGGTTTTTACAAAACCATATGTACACCCCTTCAAACTGTGAACCCCATGGAAAGTAGGGAATTCATGGTTGACATAAAATTAATTTAACTATGAAACCAAACTATGAACCACAAACAAAATATCAATAGGGGTGCACAGTTAAGGTGTACAATTACTTCTATAGTGTGGACCTACCCAGAAAACCTTGCGTGTGAGTTTTAATTCCCCTAAAAATTTTATTAAAATCCTAAACCCTCCAATTTAACTCTTAATCACCCTATTTGAAACCTAACATGAATTCTTGGTCCTTGAAGGCCCCCAGAAGAAATTTGGACACCTCTAAACCATTTTCTTGATGGATTGAAGCTTCGATGATTTCATTTGATCTCTTATGTGTAAGTGAATATCCTCCAATGTGGTTTCTTCTTGTCACTCTTTCTCTCCTACTTAGAGAGTGATGGATCTTCATTTTGTTTTTGTATCTAAACTTATTTTTTATGGATCTTGATTCTAGGTTGTATTTCTTGATCTCCATTACCTCGTTCTTCGTTGGTCATCCCATTGCATGTGTTTTCTTTGACCATGTGATTAAAGGAAGGTGGTTCCATAATTATTTTACCTCCAATTTAAACCTTAAATTTATTGATTTAATTTAAATGAGTTTTAATTTATTTAAAAACCCCGATTTGAAAGGATTTGATATGTGATTTGAAATGGAATGGAAATTGAGAAAAGAAAATCCTAATTTTAATGGAATTGAAATATGGGGAACATTTTGGGAAAATGATGGATTGATTTTGAAATAATTTTATGAATTTATTGGTTGTTGAACCATAATTAAAATGTCTTTAAGTGAAATATAATTTGAAATGAAATGAATTTATGAAAAACTATTTTTTGGTTTTGAAACGAGAAAGGCATGTTGAAAACTAAAAACCAGGAAATTGTAATTTGAATTGATTTGAAAATTTTGATTTTATCTTGTTTAATTGATTGATTATTTAAATAACATATTAGACTAGGTAGTTATTAGTAATCAAGATAAGTACACTAGGACCTTGAATCCATTACAATGGATTGATGATGAAAAATGTAACAAAAAATTGAGGCATGAACACCTGATATGGTTCCCCTTTGGGGGTGTGATAACCCATGAGAGTTCCCCAATTGGTGTGTATATTGATTTAAGGGTGCACACCTATATTGAGTCGAGATCATTATTCAGATGTCTGAGGATACTATTACCTAAACTAATATACCATGGGAATTTTGTACTTGGTTATATGATTTTTTGACTTGATTATACATTCCAATGATTATTGATCGGATTTATTCATGAAAACTACTTTGTATAAGTTTTTCATATAAAAATGTTCATTTAATATAGTTTTGATATATTTTACATATCTTTTAGTGTGAAATAATGTTTTGGTTTAAAATATGTGAATGATATACCATTCCTTGTTTATTTAAATCGAAATCATAGTTGGTTTATTTGTTATAGAATTGATTATGGAACACTTGGTGATACTATAATAATATTTATAGGTCACACCATACCTTTTCCTTCAGGTGTTTATAGATTTTCTTATTCCAAGTTCAATAAAAGGAAAAATGCCCCTTGAAGGTGGCAAATTTTCTTGATCCTTGGGACTATGGAGTGATGATGTTGACTGGGGGAACTTCTATCCACTTATTACACATAATATTTTAAGACATTTGTTTGGTTGACATTGTTATTTTCTTTGAGATGTTTACATTTATATATGGGTACTACTTTTCCTTTTTTTATAGTATCTTTTCTATTTGGTCTATTGATTATACTGTACTTTATCTTCTATATTCCTCTATTTTGTGGAAAAATCATTCCATCTCTGCTCGTGTATGATGCTTAGTTCTAGTCATTAACCCATGGAGATCGGTAATTCCCTTTTGGCTATGTAAGATTTTGATTGAGTACCTGTGTACCAGTGTAACAGCCCAAGATTTTATAAAAAATATTCTTTTTAATTTTATTAATGTCTTGTGTTGTACGCTACACCAAAAGGAGCTTTCACAACACGCATCCTTGACTTGCCTTGCATTACACGCAATCGCGACCTTCCTCGATAGCGTGTGTAATACGCAATACCGAGTTTCACTAAACAACGATATGCTATTAAAATATTATTAAAACTAGCCGTTATGAATAGTAATAACCACTTTTTAAAATTCTGTAAATCTTATTTTTCAAAATGAACTTCATTTTTGGATTCGGAGTATCGAATTTAGCCTAAGGTGAAATTTTGGTACTTTTCGGATAACTTTCACATTCTGATGAATAGTGAAAATTACTAAATTATAATTAAAAACAACTTTTTTAATCGAAATAATTAATAGTGATAAATTATTAATTTGAGTGGTTTTAAAGTAGATTTAGAATATATTTTTACAATTTAATACAATGTTGGTCATTGGTTGTAATTTCACATTTAAACCAGACATAATCAAGTGTCAATCTTTTGATATATATTGTTTCCTAAAAACACGCTATTTATTTTAACAGCGGGATTTAATTATAAAATTAATTAATGCAACTTCTATGTTATGAATTTGGTAAAATAGATTTCATTTTTGAATTCGGAATATGAAATATAGCTTAGGATGAAATTTTGGCATTGTTCTGAAAAACATCAATTTTTGATGAATAGTGAAACTACTAAGTGGTAGGTTAAAAAAAACTGAATTTTGCATAAAACTTAATTTTACCGCTTCTGTGAATAGAATTTTGAAAATCCGACAGACACGGTTAATATCAAGGACTAAAATGTGGTTCAATGAGATGAAAATAATTTTTGGTGAATAGTAACTTTTTACTTTTTTTTACCGCGGTTAATAGTAAATAGGGTAACTAAGGGTAAATATGATATTAATATTACCCTAACACATGTCCTAATTCTATTGGACAAGTGTAATTCGACCAAAAACAAACTTAGGAATAAAATATGACCATTTAGGCCCACTTGGGTTAGATTAGGACATTTATTATTAATTTATTTAAAGAAAGGTTAAAATAGTTAAAATCAATGTTTAATAAGTAAATCATTTTTAATATGGGGTTATACATAAGATATATTCGATTGTAAATATTCATTAGAAAGATAAAAAGATTTCCTACATGATGGTATTTTATTTGTAATTTTTAGACATCAAATAATTTAATTTATTTATGACACAACGATGATGCAGTAATTATCTTATTAATGAAATATTGGCATAATTGATGTTATAAACACCAAAATAAATGTAATTTGAAAATTTTTATGAATTCCACTAATTTTCTAGGTTACTATGATATATTAATGTTGATTTAATCAACTTGGTTCGAACATTTAATTCTGTTATGACTTTCACAAAAATCATATATCAAATAGTGTCAAAATTGACACAAAATAGTTTTTAAATCAAATATTATATTATTAATTGTTATTTTATTGCTAAAAATCTAAGGTTCGGCCAAATGACTTAGATAAGGATATATATATTAATAATAAACAATTTGGGGTTCGTTTGGCATGTTATAGTAAGTGTATTAACCATATAGTGAAAGAAAACAAAAATACATGGTAAAAGTTAAATTATTTAACTTAGAGTTAAATCTAATTGATAAGGTTAAAATAATATCCTAAACTTGTCTAAATTCTATTGGTTGATAGGATTTCGACCCATCCCCACTTTAGCTTCGAAATAAGACCCTTTGGAACCATTATAAACCGATTTTGACTTTAATATAAAATAATATTTTGAGATATTCCTAAGGTGCCCCTCTCCTCCCCTATAAAAGGACACCTCCTCCCCCTCCTCCTCACACCAATTTGAGCACTCAAGCTCGGCCAACCCCTGCCAAAATCTCTTCTCCACTTCCCTAGCAACATCCTAGTGGTTCTGGTCTTCCTCAAAGACCAATTCTAGTGCCCTAAGAGGAGGTCTCAAAGAGGCACTTCAAAGAAGAGGTAATTACCGTTACCAATTCTTTCATCTTTATTTCTTCTTCCACTTCTTCTTCTTAGGTTGTTTCATTATGAAGTAATAACATCAGTATCACTCATATACTGATATGTTATTATAAGTATGAAACAACCCTATTTCACCATCTATCCATCCTACGGAAAAAGAAATCACCGCGCGTGCGTACGTACGGAATACCGTCTCCACGCCGTGGTGTAATCTATTTTCCACCACCACCTTACATGGATGGGTATAATGGTGTAAAGAATAACTATACATAGTTATTAAAACATCATATTGATTCTGATATATTGTATAATCCACTCCAATTCAATTCAGTATTTATGGAAATGATATCATCGCTCGTGCGTACGTACGGACTACCGTCTCCACGACGCGATGAGATTCATTCTCCATGTTAACCATTTAAGAATGATTATAATGTATATATAAGAAATAATAATGAAATATATGACATTATAAAGCTACTGGATTTATGTATATATATACATATGTATGTCATCTACTTACTTCCATTTCAAGACAATAAGGAAAGAAAAACAGCGTTCATGCGTACGTACGGACTACCGTCTCCATGAACGGTGTCTTTCATTTTATTTATCTATCTATTATATATATATATATATACTTAATATATATGATATATAAATCATATTTTATATTCTGGAAGTAATTATATCATGATATAAGTAATAATTATGTCAAGAACAACAAGTCAAAACACCTACGATAAATGAAACGATTTTACCCAAAACGCTTCTTTAACATGGAATTTACAAAAGAACGGGTAATATAATGTCATAAGTGAACCATATATGATATCATAACAATGAATATGATTCTGTAATAAGTCAATGACATTATTTAAATCATTATACAGGAGGTTCGGACACATACGAAGCAAATTGGACCTAAGGTAAGGGAAATACCACAATCTCATTTTTATCCGAGATTGTTTATTCGTAAGTATTTACTGGGGTGTATTTTATCATCCACATCCATGTTTCATCAATATGTAATATTATTTCCATCCACCTACAATTGTTTAAATCCATTTTTACCCTTCGGTGAGTTTTTAGTAAAAGAAATGAAAGGAATCTTTTGTCGTTTTTCGTACGAGGTACTTTTTGACTTTTCCGACAAAAGTACGAAGAATGTTTTTTTAACTTAAATGGCCCGAACGGATTTTTACGGTTTTATAAAGCCTTATTTTCATGAAGCTTCCTCCAAAATATTTCATGACTATTTTCAATAAAATCTCTTTCTTTTAAAATTTCATGATGTTTTGTGAAAAGAAATTGATTTTGAAGAAGAAAGGATATTTTCCTCAAGAATTTATTTCAAGTGTTTTATCAAAATTATTTTCCATCTAAGCTAATAAAGGGTTCTGTTTCTATCCATATTTTTACATTCATTTGACTATGTTGTGATGGAATTATGTTTATGAATTCCTTTATCTTATATGAATTGTTTTATAATGTCATGTTGATTAAGAATCCCATTTTTATTACATGGGTTATGCTATGATGTTTGGTTTATGATTTTGTGGCACACATAAGAAAGGATTCATTATAAGATGGGTGGGACCTATATCTCCCTCCAATGCATTGGGTAAAGATTTTATATCTCATGAGATAGACATGGCTGAAATGGTAGGTTATACCGGTTCAGTGAAACAGGACTGAAACGAGGATTACTCGATTCAGAAAGGGACTTTGTCCACTAAGATAGTCTTGGCATTGAGTCTTGACTAACAAGAAATGATTCTCTATGATTATGTGTGTATTCCACAAAGTTTCATGTTTTAATTTATGATTATTGGGATTACACTTCACTTCTATGATTTATCCCATGTTATGATATTATGAGTTTTTTTGCAGGTTAAGATTTCCAAAAGCTATGTTCTTATATATATGATGTGATTGATATTTCTTTTGTTTACCCTTACTGAGCATTTGAGCTCACCCTTTTATGTTTTCTTTTCCCCAGGATATAAAGAAAGGTTTTAGGTAAAAAAAAAGGGATGAACTTTATGGGAGATATTGAAGAACTTTCACCACGATTAGAAGATTACGTTCCGAGTTTCCAAAGACACTAAACTATTACGATCCTTTAGTGTGTGATTTTGTTATGTACTAAGTATTCCGCAAATGTAATGTAATGTCCATGTACGTCAAGATACGGGTCTCTACAGTTGGTATCAGAGGAAAGGTTTAGTCAAACTTTGGAAACTAGGATGCGAAAACGTTAGTGAGATCCCTAGAGATATTTCTACGGTATGTCTAGGGATGTCCCTATGGTTAAGTATACGTATAGGTTATAGTACTATAATTGCGCTAACGATCTTAGAATTTAACCTAAGAAGTTAGATATTGAGGATACTCCCCCTTTATAATGTTGTTTTCCCTAGCGTGATTTTTGCCTCTCACACTATTCTTTTTGGGTTTTAGACGATGGCTGGAACCCGAAGGAACCGTGTTGATCAATGCAATAGACAATGCAATGATTGTCCTCCTGAACAAACAAATGTTATGGGAGATGGATTGCAAAATCTTATTGCTATACTTACACAAGCTATGAATCATTCTGGACTTCCAAATGACCAGAGAAGGGAACAATATTCTATTGAGTCCTTCATGAGGCAACGTCCACCTTCTTTCAGTGGGTCTTCTGATCCACTTGTGGCTGAACAATGGATCAGTACTACTGAAAAGATATTTTCAGTTCTTCAATGTTCTGGACATGATAAAGTCATCTTAGCAGTATATCGTTTGGAAGGTGAAGCTGATCAATGGTGGAATCTTATCAAGAATACGAGGCCAAGAGATGAAATTGAGTCCATGGAATGGGACGAGTTCAAGAACTTATTTTTCAGTAAGTACTTCCCTCGTATTCTTCGAACAAAGATGGAGAAAGAGTTTCTTGAACTGAAGCAAAGGGACGATGAATCTGTTGGTACCTATGAAGCAAATTTTACAAGACTTGCAAGGTATGCTTCTGGAATTATCATCCAACCTGAAAGTAAAGTTGATCGATTTTTCAGTGGCTTAAAACCAAGTCTTCGAAGGGCATTAGCTATAAGAGACTTCAGTAGTTATGAAGAAATTGTGCGTTGTGCTATCAAGGTAGAAATGGAAGTTGGTGTTACATATCCATCTCATGGTTTTGACAAGAAACGAAAGATGGAGTTCAAGGAGAAATCTCAGAATAATGGTGAAAAGAAGATGAATGTTTCCTTATGCACAAAGTGTGGAAAGAAGCATGGTGGAGATTAAAGGGACTAGAAAATGTTTTAAGTGTGGAAAAGAAGGTCATCGAGCAGCTGAGTGTCGAAGTAATGGAAAAAGGGTTTCTAATGATGTGAATAAAGCAAACACTGCAGAGAACGCACCGCCAACACCTCAATGCTTCAAGTGCAAGGAAATGGGGCATTATGCTAATAATTGCCCTAATCCAAGGGTTAGTGATGATCAACATGAGCAACCACTGAAGGCAAAGGACAAAGGGAAATCACATGCGATCACTATTGGCAATGTTGAATATGACAACGATGTAGTGGAATGATTAAGTGTTTATGTAATGGGATTCCAAAATAATGTTGTATCATTGAGTATTGCAATATTTATTGATGTGGTATTCAAAGTGATTGAGATATTTTTGGAAGTAAGATGATATGCGCATAATGAAGACGAGAAAATGAAATGTTTAATAGTATTCATGAGCTCATGATTGATATAAGGACTAAGTGATATCATGGTTTGAGTATATAGAATTTTGAGGATTTTGGTATGTGGAAAGTGTTAACTTTAAACTGCATTCATGTTTTCACTAAGGTATTCAAGCGAATAAATGATTAAGGACTTTGAATGTGACCAACAAGACATATCTTATGATATGTGGGGATCAACGACAGTATTAAATCTCTGGTAATCGTTGTCACTATATTATGAGAGTGGACTGCAATATTTTGTATAAGCCTAAAGATTAGACTAGATTATGTTGGACATAAGTTAGTATTGTTTAAGGATAGAAGATTTTCGATATTATTGATGGGATGTTATAGTAACGTAGTTTTAGAAAAAGGACAACCTGCAGGACGGGCGACAGCCCATCGCTTCGGACAAGGCTGTAGGAATCGAACCCACAACCGAAGTGCGACTGGCCTTTATCGCCTACCACTGGCCTACAGGAAGTCCCTGTTTAGTAGAAACTAGTTTTATTATATTAAGCAGTATGATATATGAAGTATAAGTCCATTTTAGGAACCATATATGATTAATCTCACTATAGATCGACTTATGTATATAATTTTTTCTAACCTTTTGTTTGAGATGGATGAAATGACCCGTCATTCTATCACATGATCTGCTAACACTTCACGAATAACAAATTCAACTTCATTTATTTAAGAGATGAAGTGGAAATTGTTCAAGGCATGAACAATAGTGAGATTATACCAAAATAAAGAAAGTATTTATTCTAATTCAAATTTTCAACTTTAGGGAAATGATCTTGAAAACCAAAAATGTTGTCCTAGTGATCTTATACCTGATGAATCAGATGGTACCTTAGATCGTCACAAATTTATGGATTTGTGATTACTGACTTTCCCATAGCCATGTTCTCTACCACTCTCCATCAGAACATGATGGTTAGATTTCTCTTCCATATCCATATTTTCACCTATGTGGAAACCCAATGATTAGTTTATTTGGGTAACCGTTACGTTTCATACTTTTGTTTTTAAAGATTGGTTTTGACATTCCTTTTTACGATGTGGGTTTCTATTAAAGAAACTTTCGAATAGTAAACCATTTATAACCCCGACGAATTTCGAGGGTGAAATTCATTTTAAGGGGGGTAGAATGTAACAGCCCAAGATTTTATAAAAAATATTCTTTTTAATTTTATTAATGTCTTGTGTTGTACGCTACACCAAAAGGAGCTTTCACAACACGCATCCTTGACTTGCCTTGCATTACACGCAATCGCGACCTTCCTCGATAGCGTGTGTAATACGCAATACCGAGTTTCACTAAACAACGATATGCTATTAAAATATTATTAAAACTAGCCGTTATGAATAGTAATAACCACTTTTTAAAATTCTGTAAATCTTATTTTTCAAAATGAACTTCATTTTTGGATTCGGAGTATCGAATTTAGCCTAAGGTGAAATTTTGGTACTTTTCGGATAACTTTCACATTCTGATGAATAGTGAAAATTACTAAATTATAATTAAAAACAACTTTTTTAATCGAAATAATTAATAGTGATAAATTATTAATTTGAGTGGTTTTAAAGTAGATTTAGAATATATTTTTACAATTTAATACAATGTTGGTCATTGGTTGTAATTTCACATTTAAACCAGACATAATCAAGTGTCAATCTTTTGATATATATTGTTTCCTAAAAACACGCTATTTATTTTAACAGCGGGATTTAATTATAAAATTAATTAATGCAACTTCTATGTTATGAATTTGGTAAAATAGATTTCATTTTTGAATTCGGAATATGAAATATAGCTTAGGATGAAATTTTGGCATTGTTCTGAAAAACATCAATTTTTGATGAATAGTGAAACTACTAAGTGGTAGGTTAAAAAAAACTGAATTTTGCATAAAACTTAATTTTACCGCTTCTGTGAATAGAATTTTGAAAATCCGACAGACACGGTTAATATCAAGGACTAAAATGTGGTTCAATGAGATGAAAATAATTTTTGGTGAATAGTAACTTTTTACTTTTTTTTACCGCGGTTAATAGTAAATAGGGTAACTAAGGGTAAATATGATATTAATATTACCCTAACACATGTCCTAATTCTATTGGACAAGTGTAATTCGACCAAAAACAAACTTAGGAATAAAATATGACCATTTAGGCCCACTTGGGTTAGATTAGGACATTTATTATTAATTTATTTAAAGAAAGGTTAAAATAGTTAAAATCAATGTTTAATAAGTAAATCATTTTTAATATGGGGTTATACATAAGATAAATTCGATTGTAAATATTCATTAGAAAGATAAAAAGATTTCCTACATGATGGTATTTTATTTGTAATTTTTAGACATCAAATAATTTAATTTATTTATGACACAACGATGATGCAGTAATTATCTTATTAATGAAATATTGGCATAATTGATGTTATAAACACCAAAATAAATGTAATTTGAAAATTTTTATGAATTCCACTAATTTTCTAGGTTACTATGATATATTAATGTTGATTTAATCAACTTGGTTCGAACATTTAATTCTGTTATGACTTTCACAAAAATCATATATCAAATAGTGTCAAAATTGACACAAAATAGTTTTTAAATCAAATATTATATTATTAATTGTTATTTTATTGCTAAAAATCTAAGGTTCGTCCAAATGACTTAGATAAGGATATATATATTAATAATAAACAATTTGGGGTTCGTTTGGCATGTTATAGTAAGTGTATTAACCATATAGTGAAAGAAAACAAAAATACATGGTAAAAGTTAAATTATTTAACTTAGAGTTAAATCTAATTGATAAGGTTAAAATAATATCCTAAACTTGTCTAAATTCTATTGGTTGATAGGATTTCGACCCATCCCCACTTTAGCTTCGAAATAAGACCCTTTGGAACCATTATAAACCGATTTTGACTTTAATATAAAATAATATTTTGAGATATTCCTAAGGTGCCCCTCTCCTCCCCTATAAAAGGACACCTCCTCCCCCTCCTCCTCACACCAATTTGAGCACTCAAGCTCGGCCAACCCCTGCCAAAATCTCTTCTCCACTTCCCTAGCAACATCCTAGTGGTTCTGGTCTTCCTCAAAGACCAATTCTAGTGCCCTAAGAGGAGGTCTCAAAGAGGCACTTCAAAGAAGAGGTAATTACCGTTACCAATTCTTTCATCTTTATTTCTTCTTCCACTTCTTCTTCTTAGGTTGTTTCATTATGAAGTAATAACATCAGTATCACTCATATACTGATATGTTATTATAAGTATGAAACAACCCTATTTCACCATCTATCCATCCTACGGAAAAAGAAATCACCGCGCGTGCGTACGTACGGAATACCGTCTCCACGCCGTGGTGTAATCTATTTTCCACCACCACCTTACATGGATGGGTATAATGGTGTAAAGAATAACTATACATAGTTATTAAAACATCATATTGATTCTGATATATTGTATAATCCACTCCAATTCAATTCAGTATTTATGGAAATGATATCATCACTCGTGCGTACGTACGGACTACCGTCTCCACGACGCGATGAGATTCATTCTCCATGTTAACCATTTAAGAATGATTATAATGTATATATAAGAAATAATAATGAAATATATGACATTATAAAGCTACTGGATTTATGTATATATATACATATGTATGTCATCTACTTACTTCCATTTCAAGACAATAAGGAAAGAAAAACAGCGTTCATGCGTACGTACGGACTACCGTCTCCATGAACGGTGTCTTTCATTTTATTTATCTATCTATTATATATATATATATACTTAATATATATGATATATAAATCACATTTTATATTCTGGAAGTAATTATATCATGATATAAGTAATAATTATGTCAAGAACAACAAGTCAAAACACCTACGATAAATGAAACGATTTTACCCAAAACGCTTCTTTAACATGGAATTTACAAAAGAACGGGTAATATAATGTCATAAGTGAACCATATATGATATCATAACAATGAATATGATTCTGTAATAAGTCAATGACATTATTTAAATCATTATACAGGAGGTTCGGACACATACGAAGCAAATTGGACCTAAGGTAAGGGAAATACCACAATCTCATTTTTATCCGAGATTGTTTATTCGTAAGTATTTACTGGGGTGTATTTTATCATCCACATCCATGTTTCATCAATATGTAATATTATTTCCATCCACCTACAATTGTTTAAATCCATTTTTACCCTTCGGTGAGTTTTTAGTAAAAGAAATGAAAGGAATCTTTTGTCGTTTTTCGTACGAGGTACTTTTTGACTTTTCCGACAAAAGTACGAAGAATGTTTTTTTAACTTAAATGGCCCGAACGGATTTTTACGGTTTTATAAAGCCTTATTTTCATGAAGCTTCCTCCAAAATATTTCATGACTATTTTCAATAAAATCTCTTTCTTTTAAAATTGCATGATGTTTTGTGAAAAGAAATTGATTTTGAAGAAGAAAGGATATTTTCCTCAAGAATTTATTTCAAGTGTTTTATCAAAATTATTTTCCATATAAGCTAATAAAGGGTTCTGTTTCTATCCATATTTTTACATTCATTTGACTATGTTGTGATGGAATTATGTTTATGAATTCCTTTATCTTATATGAATTGTTTTATAATGTCATGTTGTTTAAGAATCCCATTTTTATTACATGGGTTATGCTATGATGTTTGGTTTATGATTTTGTGGCACACATAAGAAAGGATTCATTATAAGATGGGTGGGACCTATATCTCCCTCCAATGCATTGGGTAAAGATTTTATATCTCATGAGATAGACATGGCTGAAATGGTAGGTTATACCGGTTCAGTGAAACAGGACTGAAACGAGGATTACTCGATTCAGAAAGGGACTTTGTCCACTAAGATAGTCTTGGCATTGAGTCTTGACTAACAAGAAATGATTCTCTATGATTATGTGTGTATTCCACAAAGTTTCATGTTTTAATTTATGATTATTGGGATTACACTTCACTTCTATGATTTATCCCATGTTATGATATTATGAGTTTTTTTGCAGGTTAAGATTTCCAAAAGCTATGTTCTTATATATATGATGTGATTGATATTTCTTTTGTTTACCCTTACTGAGCATTTGAGCTCACCCTTTTATGTTTTCTTTTCCCCAGGATATAAAGAAAGGTTTTAGGTAAAAAAAAAGGGATGACCTTTATGGGAGATATTGAAGAACTTTCACCACGATTAGAAGATTACGTTCCGAGTTTCCAAAGACACTAAACTATTACGATCCTTTAGTGTGTGATTTTGTTATGTACTAAGTATTCCGCAAATGTAATGTAATGTCCATGTACGTCAAGATACGGGTCTCTACAACCAGGGTATCTGGGCTAGTTTGTGACAAAGTGGTATCATAGTAGGTTAATCATATTTCCTTGATGTCAGTATGTGGTTGGGTAGTTGTTGATGGGACTGAAGAGGTAGTTTTGAGTGAGTGTTGGAACAACCCTCACCATAATGAGCCTTAAGTCACCATGATTGTTTGGGAAAAGTGTCCTTCAGGAATATTTTGATCTAATTACATTCTTTTTACTACCTTTTTTTTGTGTTTTTTGAAAACATAATCTTAAATTTCTGCCCAATGGGAATGATAATCATGTATCTTTAATCTATGTAAACTTTTTAATGTTTTTAGTGTTTTATATTGAATTTTTGAAGAATCAGGCCTTTGATAAGATGTATTAATAAGCCCCAGGAAGAAGCTTCTGGTGAACCGTAGTGAGAAAATCCTCTAGTGGACCAGGATTTTGTTGAGATAGTGGTGTGGGCTCTCCAAGATCTAGGACAAGTACCTGCACTCATTCCTATTTAGGATTTCTTAGTTGAACCTTGAAGGTATGAATCTCATGATAATTCTCAATGTTTTATTTTCCATAAGACACATAATTTCCAAGTTTCTAATCACCCCCAAGAGGCTGAGGACTGGTTGAAAATTTAGAGTTTTTTGTTTGATTTCTTGGAAATGGCTAAAGCTATTAAGGTTAAATGTGATACCTTTAAGCTAGAAGTGACTATAAGGAGATGGTGGGATTCATGGTAATGGAGAATAATAAGGATTGTTTAGAATGGAAATACTTTCAAGTTATTTTCACTGATCAATTATATCCAGAATCTATGGTCTTGGAGAAATTTATGGAGTTTCTCAAGTTCCAATATGGTTAATTGACTATGATTCAGTATGAAAACTGATTTTTTTAAATTATTTAGTTTTATCCTGATGTGGTGACTAATGAGAATATTAATTCATGAATATTTTATATGAGTATTTGATATGCCATATGATATCAAGTTTTTTTACTGAATTTGGATTCTTATGTTGATGATATGGATAGGGAATCGATGGTTGATCTTGAAATGGCTGGTAAGTCAGGGTTGAATAGAGTTCATATTTCTCTCCATGGAAGTTATATGAATTTCTTTAAAGGAAATAGTAAAAATTATTAGTATCATGGAGGTTTTAGAAAATAGAACTTTTATAAACCTCTTTTAATGTCTGGAAGAGTCCTGTTGACCTACTTTCAGTGTGGAATGGTTGGGAAATCGAGACATGTTTGTTCTGAGGGGAAAAATATATATAGTTCTTGTGGTTTATTATACATATAAAATAGTTATTCCACTTGTTTTATGCTTCTTATAATGAAACTAGTTAATTAGATCCAATAATTACTATTGTTCAATTATATGATTCAATATTTAATGGGTTCTAGACACAAGCATCTAGAATGAAACTTATTAACCTAGTGGAAGAGCCTCCAAAGGAAGATGATATATGCCCAATGAAATTTATAGGTAACATCAAAATAGATTCATATTTAGTGACTATTTATTTGATAATATTTCATATCACTCATTCATATTGAATCGTATTGTGAACCTTCTAAATCTTCCTATAAAGATTTTTTCTTATGTGATAGATATTACTACACCCCTCAAAACAATGAGAGAGTAGAGTCTCCATCATCCTTCTTATGTATTCTATTTATTATAGTATGATCTTACCTAGAATTTTCTAGCTCTTTATATGAAATATCTTGATGTAATTTTTGGTATGGATTGGATGATTGTTAATAAGGACTGAATTTACCATTATCTTTGAGGGGTCTCATTTATTTCACTCATTGGGGTGTACCATGTATTTCAGGGAGAATGGGACCCAAGGTCATGTATTTCCAAACTGTATTTTTTATAGTTGGGTAGGGTAATATTGGTATTCTATTTTGACTTTTACTTGAGAATATTTGAGTGATGATCCCCCTCTATCTATCATCATGTTTTTTTGATGTTTTTTCTTATGATTTATTTGGTCTACCACTGGTAAGAGAGGTAGATTTATCTTTTGATTTAGTATCTAGTAATCAGTTGGAATCTATTACTTATTAATGTATGACAGTAGAATAGTGGAAGGATTTAAAGAATTAGTTGGATGATATATTATAGAAAGGATATATATGATCGAGTGTGTCACCCTAAGAAACACCTATTCTCTTTGTGAAGAAATATGATGGAATGATTCATCACTATGTTGATTACTAAAAGCTCAATCTAGTTTTGGTTTAATTCAAATCTGAGGAGGATCATGTGTGTCATCTAAGAGTAGTCCTATACATATTGAGTGATTATAGAAATTACTAAAATATTTTGAAATGAAATTTCTGGATTCAGGAAGTGAAATTCTTGGGACACATAGTGTCGAAACATGGTATCATAGTTGATCATAAGAAGGTGAAAACTGTTATGATATGGGAGAAACCACATAATGTTTTTATGATATATAGATTTCTATCATTGGTGGAGTATTACTACAAGTTTCTAAAATATTTCTTGAAGTTATATTCTTAGATGTCTCCTCTCACTGAGGGGAGTGAACTTTTTTTTGGGATGAGAAATGTTATACTTATTTTTTTTAGCTAAAATGAATTTTAACTTCTACACCAGTGTTGAATCTTATAGAGGTTATACAGAGTTGTGTGTTATTATTTAACACATTAGGCTTAGATCTCTATAGATATAATGGTTGGGTTTCCACATACCCCTTAGAAGAATAATGTGATATATTTTTTGATCGATAGGCTGACCAAATTGACTCAATTTATACCCATTCATGATACAACCAAAGTTGAGGAATTGGGGAATCTCTATGTGTAGGATATTTTAAGATTACACAAATTCCAATTTTCTATAATATTTGATAGGGATCGTTGTTTTACTTCTCACATTTAGATATTCCTCTAAGAGGCACTAAGATCCAGGGTGAATTTGAGCATGATATATTATCCATAGACAGATCATTAGATATAACGAGCTATATAGATTCTTAAGAATATGTTTTGTTCTTGCGTTCTTAACTTTGGTGTTTCTTGGGATGTCTATTTGGGGATAGTTGAGTTCACCTACAATAATAGTTACCATTCATTGATCAGAATGGATTCTTTTGGGGACTTTTATGATATGCCTTGTAAATATCTATTTCATTGGTTAGAGATTAGTGAAGCTTCCTTAGTTGGATCGAGTTTGGTCTAAGAGATGATGAAAAATATTATTTTATTTATCAGAGGATTTTTATGGAATAGAGCCGGTATAAATATTTTTATGACTATTTTAGATGACCTATGTGGTTTTTAGTTGGATATTGAGTGTTTTTGAGAGTTTTACCACATTTGGTTCATCAATGGGTTGGGAAATAGGGGAATATTGAACCACAACTTTTCTAAACTTTTAAGGTTGTTGAGAAGATGGGGAAAATGGATAACTATTTATCACTTCCACCATAATTTATGTTGATACATATTTTGTTCTATGTATAGAAAATTAGAAAGCCTATTTCTAACCCATATTATGTATTTATCTAGGAAGAACTTGATGTTGAGACTAATTTATCTATGACTAAGAAACTATTTAGGATCATTAATTCAAAGATAAAGGTACTTCATGAGAGGATGATACCTTTGGTCCATGTGATTTGGAAGCAGTGTTCTAATTAACACGAGACTTGGGAGTAGGAGATTCTTATGAGAGAGAGGTGGCCTCATCTATTTTATATAAAGATTTATTTATAGTATTTCTAGGGATATAATGTCTTTATGGTGGGGAGATTGTAACATCCTATTACATTCTTCCATATATTCCTTGACCCTTATTTTGAAATCCTTTTAACTGGGTCTTGTATCAAGGAATTTTAGGTAAAATTTGGAAGCCCATGGGGCTATGCACAGGTGGTGTATGGTTAGGGAAAATTTCATGGTTTTTCCCAATAAACCATGCACCCTATTAAAAGCCACTGGAAGGGGGAACACATTTTTTCCAAACCGTGTGGCCAACCCTCTAAATCATGTAACCAATGGATAGTGGGGAGTGCATTATTGGTGCATGGTTTGTTTAACAGTGCAACAAAACCATGTACCCTAAATAGAATATCAGTAGGGGATTATAGTTTGGGAGAAAATTACTACTAAACATGAATCCCTACCCATAAAATCATGTGGGAAGGTTTTAAGTCCCCCAAATTTTTTATTAAAATCCTAAAAACCTATGGTTTAACAAATAATCACTATATTTCAAACCCAACTCAAATCCTTGGTTATTGAAGGATCCCAAGAGTTGATTTTGAATCCTCTAAACCATTTTATTTATGGATAAGATCTCCTATGATTTAATTTTATCTCCTCTGGGTAATAGGATCTCCTCTTGTATGGTTTATTCCAATATCTATTTCTATCCTCCTTATAGAGTGATGAATCATCATTTTATTGATGGATATAACCACTATTTTGATGAACCTTGATTCTAGGTTGTGTTTAATGATCTTCTTCGCCTCATTCTTTATTGGTGATCCCATTGTGGGTGTTTTCTTTGACCATGTGATTAAATTTAGGTCATTCCATAATTCTTTTCTCTATGATTGGATCCTTAAATTTCTTGATTTAATTGAAATGAGTTTTAATTGATTTAAAAATCTTGATTTGAAAGGATTTGATGTGTGATTTGAAATGGCATGGAAATTGTGAAAAGAAAACCCCAATTTTAATATAATTTAAATGGGGGAGGATTTTGGGGAAATGATGTCTTGATTTTGAAATTGATTTGAAAAATTAATTGGTCTTTGAACCTTGAGGAAAATGGAATAAAATTAAATATTATTTGAAATGGAATGAATTTTTGAAAACCTATGTTTTGTTTTTGAAATTATAAAGGAATGTTGAGAACTAAAAAATGGAAAATTATAATTTTAATTGATTAATTTTTTTTCATGTTTTTTTGAATTACTGTTTAAATCACATGTCATCCTGGGTAGTTAGTGGTAATTAGGACAAGCACGTTAGGACCTTGACTCCCTAGAAAAGGATTGATAGGGAAAAATGTGATAAAATAATTACAGCATGAACTACTAAGAGAGTTAGAATTTGGGGGTTTATATGGACCTTTGGGGTTACCTAATTGAGTGTACATTGATTTTAGGGTTTATAAATATCTTGATCCAAGATCATTATTGAGGTGTGTGAGGATCCTATTTCCCAAACTAATATACCACAAGGATTTTCGGCATGGTAATTTGATTTATTGAATTGATTATACATTCTAATGATTATTTAAGCTCTTTATTAATTATAACACTTTATGTAAGTGTTTTATATAATTTTTTTTAATTCAGTTCAATATATCTTCCATCTCTTTTAGTGAGAAATCATGTTTTGGTTTAAAATATGTGAATGATATACCATAACTTGTTTATTTAAATTTAAATCATAATAGGTTTATTTTTTAGTTAATTGATTATGGAACACTTGGTGAGACCATAATGGGATTTATAGATCACATCTTACCTTTTTCTTTGGGGTTTTATATATTTTCTTATGCTGGGTCTAAGAAAAGGGAAAAAACCACTTGGAGGTGGTAGATGTTATTGATCCTTGGGAGTATGGAATGATGATGGTGACTGGTGGAGTTGTTTTAAATTTGTTATATAGGATATTTTGAGACTTTTGTTTGTTGGAAATTTTTTTCCTTTAGGATTTTTATATTTATATTTGGGTACTATTTTACCTATTTATTTCTGGTAATTTATCCCTTTGGTGTGTTGATCATACTGACTTGTATCTTATATCTTCCACTATTTTTTGGAAAAATCATTCCCTATTTAATCTTGTTTGATGTTAGGTACTATTTTAAAACCCATGGGGATTGAGAACGCCCTTCAGGATATGTCAAAGCTAGCTCGAGTATCAGTGTATTATGGTATATAAGTTGGTGCATGATAATAACAATTCAAAATGTGACCAAACCATCCCACCACTACACAGAATCCCAAATTAAAACATTACTTTACATTTTATTAAATTATTAATAAATTATAGATTATCCATTTACTAGATTTATTACATTCATTATACCACAATTTATTTCTTTATATTGATATTTAATTGGACATCATTATTTCACATTTCTTTATTCAAATTTACAGACCATAAATTCATTTAATAATATTAACCCGATATTCTTTTGAGCTCAACCAATTCCCATTACCAAATTCATAAACCCATTATCATCTATATTTCTAGGAAACTATGACACAAAAAAAACCACACCCAAAAACACATCAACCACCCTGACATCTCATTCCAACAACCACAAAACCAACTCCACCCATTTCTCAATATAAACCATGCCAATCGACCAAACAAACCAATATATCAACCCAATATGCACCACAAAAACTATGAAATAACCTCATCCCAAACCAGACAAAATAATTTACTACTAATCTGACTAATAAACACAAGCAAATGATAATATAAAGACAATATAAAATTATTACTATTTTAAAAACAAACCACATAAAAACTATATTAAACAACACTAAACATACTTGTTTCTTCATCACCCATGTTTATTCAATTAAATTTTCATAAAAAAACAATATAATTTTATAAATTTCCATCAATAAAATTCATTACCATTTTAAGTGATTATAATATTATTAATTTGGTAAATAAACACAATAAAAACAAATAAATGTACCTCATAAACACAGAAATTAATATAAGAATCAGTTCATAGAAAATAAAATTAAATCATATAAAGAATATGAGATCAACTCTTCCTTTCCAATTTAATTTATTCAGTTCAATATATATTTTTGGTTAATTAAGATTATCCACCCAATAAAAATATAAGTATGATAATTCCATATTCACACATGAATATAAGAAGAGAGATCTTGAATCCTCTATGTAACATCCCAGGTAAATAAAGAATAATGCATTTTCATATTTATTAATATTTAAGAATTAGATATTAATTTTACTTTAAAGGGGTTGCTATGTTCGATAGTGTACCTGATACGCAACAAAGAGTTTCTTTGAAATCTTACGTTGCACACTAGTAATATAATAATCTTATTTTAAATGGTAGTTAACACGTAGCCGTTGTATTGGCGGGAATGAATATAAATAACTAAAATATGATTATATATGTTTGTTAAATGTTTTTACATTTATACAATAAAATTAATGTCTTAAAATAAGAAAAGAATTCACTTTTAGGCACAGATACTCTAATATTCACTAAAAGGTTGACTTATCGCCTTTTGATGGAGAACCCTATTTAAATATAGTTTTGGTCACTCTTATACATTATATTGGACCAAATAAAATTCTTCTTTAGAATCGAGACATCAAAATTTACTTTGTGTAAATTTTTGGTATTTTTCTGATAAAGTTCATTTTTTAATGAATAGTGAAAAATGTTGTATTTTAATTCAAAACCTATTTTTAATATAATTTATTTATATGATTAGAGTATCTTTTTAATTGGTTTTAAAGTCAAATTAGAATATATTTTTACCATTTAATCCAATGGTGGTCATTGGAATTAATTTCACTGTGAAATTAGACTTAAACTAGTGTCAATATTTTGATATATATTGTTTCATAAAACACGCTATTTGTTTTGACATCGGGAATTAATTATTAAATTAATTAATGCAAATTATATGTTTTGAATTTTTTAAAATATAAATCATTTTTGAATTCGGAATATCAAATATATCTTAGGGTGAATTTTTGGTATTTTTTTCAAAAACTTCAATTTTTGATAAATAGTGAAACCACTAAGTGGTTGTTAAAAAACTGATTTTTCATTTAAATGAAACTTTACCACTTTTTTGAATTGAATTTAAAAAATCTGATGTACATGGTTTTCATTAGGATGTAAAATGTGCTTCAATGGGATTAAAATAATTTTTTTGGTGAATAGTAACTTTTAAGTTTTATTAATCGCGATTAGAGGTAATTAATGTAATTTAAGGTAAAAATAATGTTTTAATAATATGAAATGACCTTGACACATGTACTAACCTTATTGGATGTGTCATGGCCGACCAAGACAATCAAAGGGTCAACTTGGGGACCCCATGGATCCACTTGGGTAAGAAAATGACATTAATAACTTTTTATTTAAAGTTAAAATAAAAATGTCACAAACATGTATTGTTTTACTAAAACAATTTTTACATAGGGTTATACAAGTCATATTTTTGACTATAAATATTCATTAGAAAGATAAAAAAATTTCCTACATCATGATATTTTTTATAATTTTTAGACATTAAATAAATTAAATTATTTATGACACCATGATGATGGAACGATTACCTCATTATTTAACGATTTGAATAAAATGAAAATATAATGTAAATTCTAAGACCTACACTTGTCAAAAACCTATTTCATGGGTGGATTTAGAACTCTTACCACCTTATCCTAGAAATATATAATTTTATGACCTTTAATATCCGAAAATCATTTTATAATAAAGTAACTTTTCAGGACATTCCAAGAGTGCCCCTCCCCCCTCTTATAAAAGGATCCCACCTCTACCACCGTACCCACACCTCTAAAGCCTTTGGCTCGGCCAAGATCTACTCATTTTATCTATCCACATCCCTCTACTCATCCTTTAATCCTTACCTTAGGCATAAATCTCTTCAAAAATCCCCTTTTGTTCAAACCAAGAGAAGTTACCCGATTTAAAGGTAATATTTTCACTTGTGTTATTTTATTTTATTTTGCTTATCCATCCCCTAACCTCTTTTTATTCCTTACTTTTGTAACAAAATAAGTATATTAAATATACTAGGATGTTTTTATGATAATTATTTGGTTTACACTTACACACACCTTCGTCTAATGGTTAAAGAACATACTGTTTCTGTGGTTGGAAAATTTCTGCCTCACAAAACGATGATTGTTCAATTTTCTCTTAACACCTTTCATGGTGGCCATTAAGATGTCACTATTTTTATATATGATATATATTATGTTTATGGTTTCCTTATTCTTATGTATTTTTATTTTATGTCATACCTTTGTGGTTTCCATTATGGGTAAACACGATAATTTCATTTTAGGAAGTGCGGACTACCGCCCCCTCAAAGTGATTTGATTCGTTAATGCCATATGTGGAATGTATAAAGGATGGAGTTAATGATATTTTATATTATATTATACTGTAATTATAATATACCTTTATATCATTATTATTTCACTCCATTAAATATGAAATAGAAATGAAAGTAGCGTTCATGCGTACGTACGACTTACCGTCTCCATGAACGGTGCATTTCATTTCTTACCTATAAATGTTTTGTACAATTATAAATACATGTATATGCTGGATATATATGATATATATGATATCCAAATCATGAATATCATTCTGTATATAATGAACCTTTGACCACATGAACAACATGTAATTGTTAGAAGTCCATTTTTGACTTAAGAACCAAATATTGACAAAATGAACATTATTAACTTAAATGATTACATAATGTTTATAACATGGAAATAAGTGATATAAAAGGAATAATAATATTGAAAAAGGTTCTTAAGCAATTTGAAATTAGCACTAGTTTATTATTCATGAGATTAAAGAGCGATCGAGTCAAGTCGGACACGAGGTAAGGGACTTCATCTCAATCTCCTTTCATTGAGGCATATTTTTTTCTAATAAGAGACTTTCTTTTATACAATGTATAAAACACATTTGACTTTTCATTTCATTCAAAGGGAATATTTTTCTATGAAGAATTTTACTAAATGACAAAAAGGAATTTTTATTTTAACGTACGCGGTGACAACGACCTTTTCCGCCGCCGCGAGTATTATTTGGTCTTTGGCTTCCTCAACAAGTCGTAATGTTTTTAAAATGAAATAAATACCATATAATATTTTATGTATTTTGGTATTGAAAATGGTTTTTATAATGGATTTGTTATGTCAATATATTTAAGTGATATATTGTGATCGAAATGTGGAAGTGTTTTCTTTCCATTATATTTGTTTTATGTCTTATGATTTTATAATGGTACTTGGACATTTGACGGGTGGTAACGTGATAAACCATATGACGGGTGGTGCCGTGAATACCAGGACAGTTGGTTACATTATAACCTCCAATGCATTGGGTATGGAAGTCGGCCGTATGGCTATTCCATTAAGTGATATGTGTGGAAGTCGACCGTATGGTTATTCCATTTAAGTATGTTTTTGTCCCAAGTTACCTTTATATGTTATGTGTTCTTTATATGGGTTTTATGGTAATCTTTTGGTTACAAAAGGGTAATTAATGATCTTTTATTCTTTGAAGAGTATTTACTACTCCATAAAGTTGAAAAGTATTACTTTGATAAAGTATTCATAGTTTACTTATTGTTTTGAAAAACTAACAGTTTTCCTTCTTTTTGTATCCCTTACTGAGCTTTTTATGCTCACCCGAAGTTTTTTTAAAATGTTTTTCACAGGACATAATGTGGAATAGGGTCAAGGATGGGATCAAGGAAAAGTCATGTGGTCTTAAACATGGAACTATAAATGATTTTTTTTAGAGTTCATGTTTTGAAAAAAAAGGAAACTTTGTAGAAGTGTCTACTATGTAATTTTTTGAGATGTAATAGTTATGATCTAATTATCTAAAACTCTAAAAATGAAAAGATCCTCAATGTGAATTATTCATTTAATTCAATATTAAGTAATGTTTAAGGCCGAGGCCTTATAGTTGGTATCAAAAGTCGGTTTAGACAACTTTAGGAGTTAGAAAATTGTTAAATTATAAATTAATTTATGGTATGATTGAAATGATATAGCATTTAAAGATTACCATGTTGCTTCACCTAAGATATTTATGTGTTGAGAATGGTTTTTCGTAGAGGAAATAGAACGAATTTTTTGGGAAGGAAGACAGAGAGAAATGACCTTTCAAATCAGTATCCTGAGATGGTCAGAATCAGAACTAAAAAATTTGTTGTAGTGATGGATCAGTTGACTTAGGAGTTGAAAAGAAGATTGGTGAATGCTCCAGTTTTGGCACTACCTTCCAAGAATGGTGAGTTTGTTATTTACAGTGATGCTTTGTTGAAGGGACTTGGTTGTGTCCTTATACATAATGATCAGGCAATTGCTTATGCTTTACGTCAGTTAAAAACTCATGAGGTAAATTACCCTACACATGATTTGGAATTAGCTACTGTTGTTTTTGCTCTAAAAATTTGGAGGCATCATTTGTATAGAGTAAAGTGTGAAATATATACTGATCACAAAAGTTTAAAGTATATATTCACTCAGAAAGAACTGAACATGAGATAGAGGAGATGGTTGGAATTAATCAAGGATTACGATTTTACAATTCATTAACATTCGGGAAAAGAAAATAAAGTGGCTGATGCTTTGAGTCGAAAAAGTAATGCTTCATTAACCATGATACGTTTGGAATGAGATAATTTGGTTTTTGATTTGATGAACTTTGGCATATAAGTTATTGGTGCAAGAAGTTCTTCTATTTTGTTTCAGGTGTCAGTGAGATCATCTCTATCAGATAGAATTAAGAAAGCGCAGAAGAAAGATAGTGGGTTGCAGAAAAAGGTAGAGCTAGTTCAGAAGGGTAAGTTGCCTGAATTTAACATTGATAATGATTGTGTTTTGAGGTTTGGGAAGAGATTATGTGTGCCTTGTGATTAGCAGCTGAAGAATGAGTTTTTATGTGAGGCTCATAGTTCCCCATTTTCAGTTCATCCTGGCAGTACTAAGATGTACAGAGATCTGCGGGAGTATTACTGGTGGGATGGAATGAAGAGAGATATTGCCGATTTTACTGTGAGTTGTTTGACTTGTCAGCAGGTTAAAGCAGAGAGACAGTTACAGAAAGAGATGCTGCAGTCATTACCAGTGCCAGAGTGGAAATGGGAAAATATATCAATGGACTTCATTGTGGGATTACGAAAGACATCTCGAGGTAATAATGCAATCTAGGTTAGTGTTGATCGATTGACTAAATCTTCTCATTCCTTACTATTCGAGATACTTTGTCTCTAGATCAACTTGCTCGATTTTATGTTAAAGAGATAGTCAGGTTGCATGGAGTTCCCCTCTCCATTGTATCTAATCGTGATCCCAGGTTTACTTCTAAATTTTGGAAAGGCCTTCAGAAGTCGTTGTTTACTGAATTAAATTTTAGTACAGTTTTTCATCCTCAATCAGATGGGCAGTCAGAACGAAAAATTCAGAACATGGAGGATATGCTACATGATTTCTCGATGGATTATCAGGGAAGTTGGGACCAATATATTTCTTTGGTTGAATTTTTATATAAAAATAGTTTTCATTACAGTATACAGATGGCTCCATTTGAGGCATTATATGGAAAACAGTGTCGAACTCCAGCTTTTTGGGATGCAGTAGGTGAAAGGAAGATGATGGGACCAGAATTGGTAGAAGAGATGGTAGAAAAAGTTCAGTTGATTCAGAAACACATGAGAACAGCTCAGAGCAGGCAGAAAAGTTATGCGGATAATCGGAGGAAGGATCTATCTTTCGAGGTAGGTGATCATGTTTTTCTAAAAGTTTCACCATGGAAAAGTGTGATGCGATTTGGTAAGAAAGGTAAGGTGAGTCCAAGGTTCATTGGACCATATGAAATTCTGGAGAGAGTTGGATCAGTTGCTTACCGAGTGGCTTTACCTCCAAGTTTGTCCTAGGCACACAATTTTTTCATGTTTTGATGTTGAGAAAGTATATGCCAGATCCATCTCATGTTTTAAGCCCAGAGGTAGTTCAGTTGGAGGAGAATCTCTCTTATAAAGAACAACCAGTCCATATTCTTGATCATAGAGAGAAAGTGTTGCGGAATAAGGTAATTCACCGGGTAAAGGTTTTGTGGAAAAACCATATGGTTTAAGAGGCAACATGGGAATCTGAAAATGCTATGAGGGATAAATACTCTACTTATTTTGATAAGTGAATAAAATTGCGAGGATGCAATTCCCAAAAGGGGGAAGGATGTAACATCCCAGGTAAACAAAGAATAATACATTTTCATATTTATTAATATTTATGAATTAAATATTAATTTTACTTTAAAGGGGTTTCTATGTTCGATAGCGTACCCGATACGCAACAAAGAGTTTCTTTGAAATCTTACATTGCACACTAGTAATATAATAATATTATTTTAAATGGTAGTTAACAAGTAGCCATTGTATTGGCGGGAATGAATAGAAATAACTAAAATATGATTATATATGTTTGTTAAATGTTTTTACATTTATCCAATAAAAGATAAAGGCTTAAAATAAGAAAAGAATTCAATTTTAGGCATAGATACTCTAATATTCACTAAAAGGCCGACTTATCGCCTTTTGATGGGGAAACCTATTTAAATATAGTTTTGGTCACTCTTATACATTCTATTGGACCAAATAAAATTCTTCTTTAGAATCGAGACATCAAAATTTACTTTGTGTAAATTTTTGGTATTTTCCCGATAAAGTTCATTTTTTAATGAATAGTGAAAAATGTTGTATTTTAATTCAAAACCTCTTTTTAATATAATTTATTTATATGATTAGAGTATCTTTTGAATTGGTTTTAAAGTGTAATTATAATATATTTTTACCATTTAATCCAATGGTGTTCATTGGAATTAATTTCACTTTGAAATTGGACTTAAACTAGTGTCAATCTTTTGATATATATTGTTTCATAAAAACACACTATTTGTTTTGACAACAGGAATTAATTATTAAATTAATCAATGCAACTTATATGTTTTAAATTTTTTAAAATATACATCATTTTTGAATTCGGAATATCAAATATAGCTTAGGGTGAATTTTTGGTATTTTTCTGAAAAACTTCAATTTTTGATGAATAGTGAAACCACTAAGTGGTAGTTAAAAAACTGATTTTTCATTTAAATGAAACTTTACCACTTTTGTGAATTGAATTTCAAAAATACGACATACATGGTTGTCATTAGGATGTAAAATGTGGTTCAGTGGGATTAAAATAATTTTTTGGTGAATAGTAACTTTTAAGTTTTATTAATCGCGATTAGAGGTAATTAGTGTAATTTAAGGTAAAAATAATGTTTTAATAATATGAAATGACCTTTACACATGTCCTACCCTTATTGGATGTGTCGTGGCCGACCAAGAAAATCCAAGGGTCAACTTCGGGACCCCAAGGATCCACTTGGGTAAGAAAATGACATTAATAACTTTTTATTTAAAGCTAAAATTAAAATGCCATAAACATGTATTATTTTACTAAAACAATTTTTACATGGGGTTATACAATTCATATTTTTAACTATAAATATTTATTGGAAATATAAAAATATTTTCTACATCATGATATTTTTTTATAATTTTTAGAAATTAAATAAATTAAATTATTTATGATACTATGATGATGCAGCGATTACCTCATTATTTAACAATTTAAATAAAATGAATAGATAATGTAAAATATAAAACCTACACTTGTCAAAAACCTATTGTATGGGTGTATTTTGAACTCTTATCACCTTATCCTCGAAATATATAATTGTGGGACCTTTAATATCCGAAAATCATTTTATAATAAAGCAACTTTTCAAGACATTCCAAGAGTGCCCCTCCTCCCTCTTATAAAAGGCCCCCACCTCTACCACCTTACCCACACCTCTCAAGCCTTTGTCTCAGCCAATCTCAGCTCATTTTATCTCTACACATCCCTATACTCATCCTTGAAGCCTTACCTTAGGCAGAAATCTCTTAAAGAAACCCCTTTTGTTCAAACTAAGAGGAGTTACCCGATTTAAAGGTAATATCTTCACTTGTGTTCTTTTGTTTTATTTTGCTTCTCCATCCCCATAAACTATTTTTATTCCTTCCTTTTGTAATAAAACTAGTATCTTAAATATACTATTATTATGTTATGAGAAGGATTTTGTTTACACTTACACAAACCTCCGTCTAATGGTTAAAGAACATACTGTTTCTGTGGTTGGCAAATTTCTGCCTCACGAAACGATGATTGTTCAATCTTCTATTAACACCTTTCATGGTGGCCATTAAGATGTCACTATTTTTATATATTATATATATTATGTTTATGTTTTCCTTATTCTTCTGTATTTTTCTTTTATGGCATACCTTTGTGGTTTCCATTATGGGTAAACACGATAATTCCATTTTAGGAAGTGCAGACTACCGCCCCCTCAAAGTGATTTGATTCGTTAATGACATATGTGGAACGTATAAAGGATGGAGTTAATGATAATATATTATATTATACTGGAATTATAATATAACTTTATATCATTATGATTTCACTCCATTAAATATGAAATATAAATGAAAGTAGCGTTCATGCGTACGTACGGCTTACCGTCTCCATGAACGGTGCATTTCATTTCTTAACTCTAAATGTTATGTACTATTATAAATACATGTATATGCTGGATATATATGATATATATGATATCCAAATCATGAATATCATTCTGGATATAATGAACCTTTGACCACATGAACATGTAATTGTAAGAAGTCCATTTTTGACTTAAGAACCAAATATCGACAAAACAAACATTATTAACTTAAATGATTAAATAATGTTTATAACATGGCAATAAGTGATATAAAAGGAATAATAATCTTGAAAAATTTTCTTAAGCAAGTATAAATTAACACTAGTTTATTATTCAGGAGATTAAAGAGTGATTGAGTCAAGTCAAACACGAGGTAAGGGGCTTCGTCTCAATATCCTTTCATTGAGGCATATTTTGTTCTAATACAAGACTTTCTTTTATACGCTGTATAAAACACCTTTGACTTTTCATTTCATTCAAAGGGAATATTTTTCTACAAATCGTTTTACTAAACGAAAAAAAGGAATGTTTATTTTAACGTACGCAGTGACAACAACCTTTTCCGCCACCGCGAGTATTATTTGGTCTTTGGCTTCCTCAACAAGCCGTAATGTTTTTAAAATGAAATAAATACCATATAATCTTTCATTTATTTTGGTATTGAAAATGGTTTTTATAATGGATTTTATATGTCAATATATTTAAGTGATATATTTTGATTGAAATGTGGAAATGTTTTCTTTCCATTATATTTGTTTTATGTCTTATGATTTTATAATGGTACTTGGACATTTGACGGGTGGTTACATGATAAACCATATGATGGGTGGTGCTGTGAATACCAGGACGGGTGGTTATGTTATAACCTCCAATGCATTGGGTATGGAAGTCGTCCGTATGGCTATTCCATTAAGTGATATGTGTGGAAGTCGACCGTATGGTTATTCCATTTAAGTATGTTTATGTCCCAAGTTACCTTTATATGTTATGTGTTTTTTATATGGGTTTTATGGTAATATTTTGGTTTCAAAAGGTTAAGTAATGATCTTTTATTCAGTGAAGAGTATTTACTACTCCATAATGGTGAAAAGTATTACTTTGATAAAGTATTCATGGTTTACTTGTTTTTTTGAAAAACTAACAGTTTTCCTTCTTTGTCTATCCCTTACCGAGCTTTTTATGACCACCCCAAGTTTTTTTGAAATGTTTTTCACAGGAAATAATGTGGAATAGGGTCAAGGATGAGATCAAGGAAAATTCATGTTGTCTTAACCATGGAACTAGAAATGACTTTTTTTAGAGTTCATGTTTTGAAAAAAAGGAAACTTTGTAGAAGTGTCTAATGTGTAATCTTTTGAGTTGTAATAGTTATGATCTAATTCTATAAAACTCTAAACCTAAAAATATGTTCAATGATAATTATTTATTTAATTCTATATTAAGTAATGTTTATGGCAGGGGCCTTATACTCTACCTCAATTAACTCTTCAAAGACCATTGGAAAAGAATGATGAGAAAATGATTATGAACCACCATGAAACCCATAAGAATACCATTTAAAACCTATTCATGACCATTATACATCAATACCATAACCATACATTATAAAAAATGACCCAATTCTTCCACTACAACCACCTAAAGAATAAATAAAAAAGGAAATGAAGAAAAAGAGTAGAAAATAGAACCTTAGATCGAATGCGATTGTTCACTTAAAGTTGAGGGTTTAAATCAACCAAAGGATAAGAAATATCACCCCAAATAGAGACATAATAAACCTAGGGTTAAAAAGAGGTCAAAGGAATTGGAAATAATTTGAGGCAACCCATGGATTTATAATAAAAACTTGGAGATAAAACATAATGGCATGGTGATCTTGGTCACACCATAATAGGTGGTTGATTTGAAAATCACAACATGATCTCCCAAAATCTCAAGGATTAAAACTATTAAAAATAAATTCAACTAAGGAAGGTCATGATAGAACTGGTACCTTCATGCTAAAACACTTGAACACCTAAAAATCACCATATAATCATTAGCCTCCACCTCAAATCCAATAACTAGCCAAACCCAAACCATGATGCATAACATACACCATAATGAAATAAAAAAAAATATAGATTCAGGGAATTATATAGCAAGGTTCAAATGAAAAAAATACTTTAAATAATGATGAAATTTTCATTATGTTTGATTAAATCAGAAGAACTCTGAAACTCTCCATGTCATAACCCGAACAATCATGAAACTATAAAGAGATCCCAACCAACTAGAGGTATATTAATATTTCATGGCTCAATACCCACTTCATAACACATCACCTCACATTAAATACTCATTGAACATGGTGAAACACACCATATTATAGAAATACTTCTCCACTATCCAATTAATCATGGTGTAATGCTCATGGTTATAGTGAAATCTACTCCTTTTATCTAGTACTCTACTCCACCCCTAATACTTTCATCTAAAATTCCCTATAATAACCTAATACCTTAAAACAATAATTTAGGGGACTAAGAGAAACTCATGAATCTACATTACATTCCTCTCAAATGATTCTCACCCTATAAAATCATAATAAAAAAAATGAATGGTAAATTCCTAAAACACAACATCCACAGAAGATACTTATCAAAGGAGGCTGACACCAAGGATAAAACCAAAACCCATAACTCTAATGAAGGATAAATGAATAAAATCCATAATTATATATCATACCCTTTAAGTAAGAAATAATATTTTCTACTGACAAAACCCCAACCTTAAGGACATGCCATACCCAAAAGTATTCAATTAGTAAAATCAAACCATATATCCTTAGTGTTTATACTATATCACAACATCATACTTTCAATAAAAAGAGATTTACTAAATATAACCACCTTGTGAGATACCTTTGAAACTAGAATATATTATTTAAAAATTCTCAAAAAAAGAAAAATAGAGTATAACTTTATTCACTTAAACCTATATCTTAAACCCCTTTTTATTACTTTTAATCCATTTATAAAATCAAAATAAGTTTATGAAATTATGATTTTAAAATAGTCCATTCTAACAAACATGGATTTTAACTTTTAAAAAAATGACACATTTACAAAACCATCAAATATTTAAGTAAATATAAAAACTTCCCTTGCTTCCATATTAACTTATGGAATCAATCACTGTTAAATTAACACTCCTACTAAAATACATCAAGTATGAATTGGTTAAACCATTTTAAGATATATAGAGTGATAATATTTAAAAACAACTTATAAAGATTATTTAATAGAGTTTATTATGAAAGGAATAATTTCACTAACTCAAAACATACACACTCTTAAATCCCTAAAAACAAACACACTATATCATAACTGATGAACCATCAAAATAAAAAAAATACAATTAGATAAAAATAATAACTTTATTGGAACTATGGAATACCTTGAACCATTAATAAATCACACTTTTTATGTCCCACCACATTATTATGAAAATAGATAAACTTACTCAATATAGGAAACCTAGATTTACCCATACCCAAAACTTGAATATGCACTTAAACCCCAGAAGGCTGCATTACTCTTTTATTTCACCTACTAAAAGACCTATAAATTAAAACATAATACTTTACTTTCTCAATAACCTAGATAAAAATACCATATACTATCTAAGTGTGATACCTCACCTCTATTTATAACTTCAAACACAAACTCTCCATCCACCTTCAAATATCCATCGTTAAGTAAAAATTAAAAAATCATTCTTGTGCATCTTCATTATCTAATATATCTTAAAATTGGGTAAAAAAATCCCAATAGAAAATCCAAAAAACCACATACATTAGATCCAACTTTCTAAAATTTTTTAATATCCTTCATACATTCATCCTTCCATACTAAGGAAGTAATCCCCCTCTTAACCCTAACAAGGAACTCTTCCTAAGAAACACAATCCAACCGATCATGGGTTATCTTTCACCATATCTAGGACACTGCTAAAAGGAAACCAATTATTAATGAAAATATGAATTTATTTATACTCATTATCAATTAAAAGGAAACCAAAACATCTTCTAACTACTATTTAACCTCAATCCCAAACACTGAACCAAATAAATTCCGAAAAAGTTAATGCTAAAAACTCGATAACACCTTATTGAGCGAGTCTTTATTCCACTTCCCAAGATCAATGGACCGATTATTATTTTTCTAAATTTCATCAACCCATACATAAAAATAAATAATTATAATTTATATAATTAAATTACATGCCAATAACAGAGAAAAAACAATCATATTGAAAGAATAATATTCACTACGGTACCCATAATTTCCAAACTAACTAATCTTCCAGGAAAAAAATCATCATTATTCTAATTTGATATCATACCCTCCTCCAAAAACATAACTACATTATTACTCCCACACCACTACCCACTATACCATCAAGTAATCAAAAAACATCATTCTATTCCCTATATATGATGTATACCAAACAATGATCATAACTATTATACCATAAAAGAGTATCAAAAATACCTTATAAATAAATAACATATCACATTATATAAATTTCAATACTTTAAAGAATTGTTTTGAAAGAAATAATAAATTGAAAATATTAAACCAGAAAAAAATCCCCCCAAAATTACACATTTAAAACATTAGATTTCTAAATGATCACAAGGTTTCCCTTTGAAAATTATTATACTAAAATACATTTAAAAGAATAATTCTTAAATATTTCTTTAAAATAATGGACCAATAAAACCCTTTATAAAAACACTCCCAAATATTTTTACTGAACTGCTTTAAAAATACCCACAAATTTCATTAAAATGAAACCCATCAATCTCATTATTTATTTAAGGAAAAATATTACCCATAAATAATTTCATCATTTAAAAAAGTCAAGTAATAATTATAAAAAAACTACACACAATATTACCCAACATGGAAAGAGTTATCAAAATCATTATGTTCAAATATGAAATAATTTTCAAATAATATTTCATTACCAATTAAGAAGGTTTTATTACTTAATAAATAAGAGAATTTAACCTATTGTGTATAAAAATATATTAATAGTTAAAAAATAATTGTATTATGATTTATCATGTCCTGTATTTTAATATGCTTTCTAATACATAACATGAAAATCATATTAAATATAAAATAGACTACAAATTTTGACTGACATACCACATTAAAAATTCTTAGTTATCAACTCCCATGTCTTGAAATAAAAAGGATGATATATATTTATCATAACATAATTTTACTCATAAAATCCCTAACACAATCTTTGTTTGACCAATATAAACATGCTAAATTTTCAAATCAAAGAATTTAGATTAATATTTTGGCATGAAATAGAAATTATTAAAACATGAAGCTAAAACAATTCATCTTAGAAAACTAAAAGTATAACATCCTAGATTTATGTATGCATTTTCTTTCCCAATGCTACTAATTTAATTTTTTTATAATTAATAGAAAATTGATCTGAAAAAATCTTAAAATATATTAATAAAATTAGTAACACTTTATTCACTCATAATGGAAGATTAAAATAAAATTACATGAAACCAAGTATTAAATACCATGGATGATTAAATCCCTTAAAAGTACATAAAATAGAATGTGACAATAAATACAATTGAATAATATTTTTATAATAAAATAACCTATATAATCTTTTCCCTTTAAAATCACTATTTGTAGAACTAAATCTATAATTAGAAAAAACACCATGAATAGAGAAATAATTTTATAATATCTTTAAAGAAAATTTATGGAATGAGAAGTGTGATTTGATAATTTAGAATGGAGTGACTTTATAGAATGTAATGGGGATAATTTAATGGTTATATTAATGTTATAAAATGTATATAATTATTGGGTATAATACATTTTAACATATTACCAATTTAGAAGTATTTGTATATATTTAATATAAATAAAGTTTGTCTAGATGTTAAACATATATTAATTTTCATTATAAATAATTTATTTAACATAAAATAAGTAATACTATATCATAATTAAAAGATACCAATGTTGAGTGGATCCTTTCACCTTATTAATTTATATTTTTATAATTAATTATCCCTCTTTTCACTTTGTTTATTCATCATTTATTTTTTATTTATTGTTTATTTTTATTCTCTATTATTTTTTCAATTAGTATATATTCATATTATTCCTAAGTAAATGAACCTTACATTTTTCTATTTTGAATCATATTTATTAGTTGGGAAATTTTATATTTTTATAAATTTTATGTACTGGATATTTACTTTTATATTTTTCTTATTAATTATTATGTGTCAGGTGTGTCATTTTGATAAAGTGTTGGGATTATATTTTTTGATAATTTAATCGATTTTATTTATGTTTTTAATTTTATAAATAGAATTTTTGTAACTATTTTACTTTGATTTATACAAGGAGAAATTAAAATTTACTTTTATGCATAGAAAAGTTTACTATTATGTGTCTAAATACTCATCCTTGAAAAAATTATCTACATTATACATTAAAAGATTATATAAATGTGATAAAACCTATGATAATTAAGAATTATGAACTAAAATTTATTATTAGATATAAAAAATTAGGTTCATTGGTTTTACAGTTTAGGAGATCCATAAACCTTAAGATTTGATATGTACTGAAACCATGACATGTAATTATTGCATTTAGGAATCCTAACCTAATGTAGTACATGTTATAAAGATAAAACTTGAGTGCATCTTACAAAAATCATGTTTTATGATTATTCAATAATGATTACTATGGTTTTTTAATTTTTTGAAGTTATGATTAGGAGTATTGGAAGTTACGACTTACCCTTAAGATTTTGATATTTAACATAGCCACAACATGAAGGTTCACATAAAAATAATATAATGTCTGATGCATTATTTTTCTTCCGTATACCATTTAAATGAGAACACAATGTAAATATTAAACTTAAGTTTATAAGGTTCCATTGTATTCTAGAGTATAAACTCAATAATATAAAGTTTCCCCAATGTAATTGGCATTACAACACTCTATTTTATAAATTTTTTATTATTTTGACCTATTGTAGTTTGTTATGGTCCATTCACTCTATTTTATTAGTTTGATAATTATCCATAAATTCTAAAAATGCAATTTAAATAAGGTTTAAAGAGTTTGATGTAGGATCAGAGGAATTATTGGATGGAATACATGTACATCATAGTGATAAGGTTAACATTAAATAGAAGTCAACATATTATCTGGAAGTTATGCAAGGATATGATATCATGGAAATGAAATATTGGGATACACTATAAGATTATGTTATAGGAAATGTACCGCTATGTATTACCTCGAAGCTACATTACATGTCTGAACGAATTGTTAAGGATTACCATGGGGATAAATTGTATGAAAGAATGTATTATTAAGAACTATAATGACACCACATTGAATAAAATGTATATTTAAGAATCTACTTACATATATCAAGAAAATAGATTCTAAATTAAAATATTTGAATTTCAAAAGGAAAATAGATCGTGATATTTCAGTTATTATTTAAAGGTAAAAGATTGATTATTATATGATAATTTCAAATATGTTCAATTATATTAAATATAATTATAAATTATTTTTCAACTATAAAGTATTTTTTTACTCAATGATTACGTTTTTGGAAAGTTGACTGAGTCTTATAAGAAAACTATGATTATTGTGAGAATCAAAGGTAACATTATTATTCCTTTATATTGAATTATTTTAACGGTTATAATCTACATGAATTATATAAAATCATCTATAAAAGGTGGCCAAAAGCACATGAAACATATGAGATACATACTAGTGATATATGAAACATAAAGTGATGAAAAATTATGAATAAAATTGTTTAAAAACAATTTTTCATGTTTTTTTAAAGCATTGTTGGTTTTATCAAAGCTACACCATTCCACTACTTATTAAAAGTGTTGAGGATCACTGTTTCTACCCTAGTACTTATTATACAACATCTGAAAATTTTATTATTTTATTATTTACTTATATAGGAGTTTTATACACAATAACATCATTTACACATGGTTGTTCCAACATTAAAAGGCATTACTTGGTTCTACTACCTAACCATAAAGTAGTTTCACATGTTGCTGTTGAACCTACTAAAAGGAACTAGGTTATGGATGCTCCTTAAAAAGAACGAGTTTTTTCTACACTCATATTAAAAGGATGTGTTAGGTTTGGTCTACCTTTGTAATAGGTTGAGTTTAGTTTACACATTTAAATGGTTTTATTTTATTAGATATCCATACTCTCAGATTTGATAGTATAAAGAGTAAATGTTGAATTATTTAGATAAAAAATACTATAAATATCTTGTTCTCCCTCTATTTACTTTACTATTTTCACTCTTCACACTTACAATGATCTCTTCTTTATTCTTGGATTATTTATCCTTATTATCCATTTAATTCAACATCATATCTAAGTTAATCTAACTATTTTAAAGAATTATAATTCACTCCCTCTTATATTTACCATCTACCTAGTTGGGACATAATAATTGGTATCAAAGCATTGGCTCTTTTGGATATATTTATATTGATAACCTATATGTTAAAAATGATAGTCTAAGAGAAATAATTATTTTTTAGTTATGTATAGTTAGTATATTGATCATTCAAATCCTCTAAGACCACCACGTTTCAATGGAAATGACTTTGGTTATTATAAAGAATGATATAGGTGTTTTTGAAGAAAATAGGTATTGAGTACTAGAACATCTTGGAAATACATTGAAAATTTCCAAAACTTGATCTTGAAAATTTATTTGGTAATGATCCTACTAAATATTTTTTAATTATAAAGTTGCAAGACCCAGATTTTTTTAATTTATATTTTTTTCCTTTGAAACCTAATGTGTTTTATAGCTTGATTCACATGCAACACCTAACCACAACGAATGGTAAAATAGTATGTAAAAGTTAAAATGTAGTCATATAAATGATGAGTAAAAATAGAGATTATGTAATTATGAAATATATATATAAATAAAATTAAAGTTAATAATTAATACTAAGGCATTGATAAAATTCAATTAGTGTAGTTCAGTAACTAATAAAACAAATTTATGTTTTAAAATGTAACCCTTCTAAAATTTTATTTTATGAACTTTATTTTAAGATACTAAATATATTTTAGATAAAATATATTATTTAAATGAATAATATGTTAACATCAGATTTGATTATTAATTGATAGTAAATAAGAATAAGAATAATTAAAATTTTAAAAAGTTATTTTCTTATGAAAACTGTTTTTATATATATTTTTTCAAACAAACAGAGACATGAATTGGTAACCCAATTAATGCCCAAATAAATTTATTAAATCAAAAGTTTTACAATACATGATCAAGGTGTAATGAGTTTACATCGATATAAAAGTGAGAGCGATTCATGGAGATATATCAAAGAAACTAAAACAAGACATCGTGCCTTCTAATAAGCAAGCACACCCAGAAAAAAGTGCATCAACTCCGAGAAATATCCAAGGCCTTAAGATCTGCAGTAACCCATTAAAAGAAATTCCAGCTCATCTAAATCAACTATAAAGCAAGCTCCGACACAGTCAAAAGAAGACCAGTGTGCATGAAGCAACAACATCCATGGAAAGAGAAGTGCATGCATGTCCATGGAATAAAAGCAGAAGGAAGTCTAAAAAACAAAGAAGCATTGATCAAGAAAGTTAGGGAGTTTTTTAGACTCTTATATCAACCTCTCATTAAACATTTATCATTTTCTACCGAGATAAGTCTCCATAGAAATTTCACCATTTTTGGATATAGTTTTTTTTATATATTTATGTTTTTATTTAAAATTTAAATTATCAAATTTTAGAATTTTAATTTGAACAAATTTAATTAATTTTTGGATTTATAATAACAATATTATTTGAAGATTAATTTTTGATATTTTTCTGAAATAATTTATTTTTAGGTGAATAGTGAAAATATATTTTTTATGAAAGTTATTGCGCATATAGATATATCAAGAAGTAAGTATAACTCAAGTAATTATACAAAATTTTACATGATAAAATATGTATTTAAGGATTAAAACTATTCATTTAAAAAATACTATTATCGATTTAAAACAGATAAGTTTAATATTTTATGAACTTAAGTAATATTCCCCAATAAAAGAAACTATTTTTGGTCTTTTCGTTTAATTAAACATTACTATGAAAAAAAAAATTCAATTTTGGATTTATTTCAAATCCAAATAAATTTTATTTTTTTATAATAAAACACTTTATATTATGAAAATCTAAAACATTGATATTTCTATGCTACACATAAATTTTAAGCTTCAAAAAACACTTTTTCTAAAAATGGGTTTTTACGCGTAAAGTGGATTAATTTTAAAAACAATTCTTTCTTACTTATAGAAATATTATTTAATAAAATTAATATCATATTTATAATAAATAGGTATAAATTATAGAATAAGGCCCATTTTATTTTTATTCTTTAAAAGAAAATTACTTAGGTAAAAAATAATTACCATGATAAAAAACAAAATTGGTAAAAGTAAAAATTCTAAAAGGATTGAGACATGTTTAAAACATGTCTAAAAATGACTTTTAGAAGATTTTAACACTTTATAGCACCCAAAAAAGCATTATTTCCCACTTTTGGATCCTATGACCCTTGAATAATAAAATATCATTTTTGAAATGTAATGCCTACTTCTAGAATTACCATTCTCTTCACTTATGAAAGGGGATCACTTACACCACTTAATTATAAACCCATACCTTATAATTTCAACATTAAATTATTCTATTTTTATCCTCCTATAATAATATCTCAATTTCATAAGCCTCTATTCTCAATTAGTTATATTAAGATCTCCATATCCATGGAGATTTCCAAGAGAAAACCTAAGTTCTCAACGTGAGTATTTATTACTCCTTAGTCTTTTCATATTAATATTCCTATTACAAAATTTTTATTTCTAGTATAATATAATGAAATAAGTATTGTTTTTATAATTAATTTTATTATTCTAATGTAAAAATCATTATCCATATGTTCCTATTTTCCTTTAAGAAAAAAGAAATCATCATTCATGCGTTTGTGTAGATTACCGCATCCATGAATTAATGTTTCTCATTTTTCATCTAGTTTATTTATTATTAATTAAATAATATCAAAATATTATTCAAAAACTTAAAAATATATAAATAATATAATTATGATTCTTTAATAATGATTTTATTCCTAATTAAACCACTTTAATAACCATACGATTCCATTAATTATTGTATGTTCATGTTTTGTTCGGTCTAACCACCAACTTAAAAAATAATATAAAATATTATTATGGATGACTATGAGAACTTAATTACTGATAATAAATTATATAAATGAGTAAATAAGGATTTTATTTTGGTTTTGGAGTGGTAATATTAATAGTTAACTCCATAATTAAGATACCAACGTCCGTTCATTAAAAATCATTGAAACATTCTCATTGTGGATTTCATATTTAAGGATCATAATAAAAAAGAGAATGGAATTATAAAATTATAAATAATTATAGATAATAAATTATAATACCTTTTATGAGATAAAAATGGTGAATTTTTTGAGAATAATGAAGAAAAAAACCACTATTATGAAACTAGTTCAAAATGATCAAGATTACTCACACTCGATATTGAAGATAGATAATAACTAAAAAACACAAATGAATAGAATAGTTATAAATGATATTTATAAAATGTTATATATATTAATAATATTCTAAAGTAGGTGATTAAGATATTTATTAATTATATAAGATTCAAGTGTTTTAGTGAAAGTTAGGAATTAAGGTAAGGGCTTCTTTGTCTCAAATTGAATTAATTGAGACATATTTCATATTATACACCATGATATCATTAATATGGTATGATTACTTACTAATAAATAAATTTTACCAAATTCATATAAATTATGGGGTTTAAAAATCTATATCGTGTTCTTTATTCAAATGGATTTTTATTCAAGAGATACCAAAGTTGTAAGGGTTATTTTTCTCTATTATTAATTCCATGAGACATGTTTGATATTTTACACCACAATTCATTTTATATAGTGAATTCACTATCATATTTCCATAAAGTATAATGAATATATTTATTTTCATGATATTGTAATGTCCATTTCATGCTAACTCTCATATTCTATTTTGATTCTTGCTTTACCATTATTTTAATTCTTTGTTCTCTAATCTTAATTTTAAAATCATGTTTTTGTTTAAAAGATAATACATCTAGGGAATTTGAATTAAATTTATTTATATCCCCCCAATTTTATTCTACTTTTTTTTATTTTTTGGTTTTTTTACATATCTTTCATGAAACCCCGAAATATAGCTTTCTTTAATTAGTTTATACAGTTGATTTCTCTATTGAGTTCGGGGTGTCTCAGGTTTGAAATTATGAAATTTTGAATCTTTTTTAGGGATTCATAGTTACACACATAGTTTAGGAAACCATACAGTTGAAATCATGTTCCATATATAGTTTTGGATAGAGGTGATCACATGGTATGCACACTATTTGGTAAACTCTGTGAGACAACTGTGTGACCTTTGAGGTTTCGGTGTAGTGGTTATCATATGTTCCTATCATGGTTTGGAAAACATTTTGGGACAAAAAAGTGGCCTACTAGAGTTGAGGTATTTTTTTCATCTTGAATTTATTTTAATTGGGTATTCTCCCATAAGACACCCCACTTGAAATCCCATCACCCATGCACCTCTCCCAATCCTATTTAGCACTTCCATGGTTCTATAAGTGGGTTTAGAGTGGTTCCTTAGTGTTTCTTCACCTAGATCAAGATGTAATGACTCCTCGTTCCTTATATTGCAAGTTTCTTCCATTTTCCCCTATTTTTCTATAACCCTACTAGACATGTGGGATTATTTTAATGTTAACGATTGTGCTAATATTAGGTGTTTTATTTTTAAATGTTGCGAACTGTCCCAAGAGGCCTATTATATTTGATTCTATTATAGGTGAAATGATACCACACCTTGAGGTAGTTGTTTTTTATTTCATTTTATTTCATTAAAAAAATTATTTATTAATATATTTTCTAATTCTTTGAACTAATTTAATGATTTATATGATACAAATATTTGTTTTATCAAAGATTATATAAATTTTGTTGGGTTTTAATTTGAAAAAATGGGTAAATTTCTTAGTTAAATAGAACTATGGTTTTAAATAGTGTTTATATATTCAAGAAATTTCATAAAATTCCATCAATAGTTTTGTACAGGTAAAAAAATTAGTTCAAGATGTTTTAAAATAATTTGGTTTTATAAAGTGAAGTGTTATCTTGTTAAAAATAAGATATCTTATTTTAAGGGGTTACCATGTTTTAAAAGAATCTTCCTTAGTTATAAAGGGCTTTCTTGTTTTTATGAAATGTGGTTCCCTTATTTTAAAGAAGTTTTTTTTAAAAAAAATTGTGTGAATTTTGATGACATTACATGTTTTGAAAAGAGGTATGTGTTTCCTCTTGGGTTATTTATTTTTGTGATGAAGAATTTAATTTAATAAGCTTTTTTTGCTTAATATTTTTTGTGTGTTTCCAGGATTTAACTTGTTTATAGTAATTTTGAAAGAGTATTTAAAAATTGGTATCTTAGTTGTGCTTTGTTGTTATGTGTGGTTTCCATTGGAATTGAATATAGGTTAAAAATGGATTATAAAAAGGTATTTCCAAAGAATATTTTTTCTATGTTTATTGATAAGGCTTATTTGTCACTTTGAGGGTGGGTGGTTTAATCAGAGATGTTTACACATTATTTAATCCATGTTATCATCGTTTACCTATGCTTGTGTGTAGGTTTTAATGTTATATGAATTATGATTCATGGTTTTGCAGTTTGGATATGGGTACGTTATTAAAGGGTGTGCATTGGAGGTGGATATTATATGATTGATGTTCTTTATTTCCTTTGGGATTTATATTTCCATGAAATTGAAATTGATTTTATAGTGGTCTAACACCATTATCTATGAAATCAGGAGAACTAGGATATTAAATGGTGTTTCAAGGGATATTGGCTATGCTAGTTGAGATCTACACACTAGATAGTAGCCTCTAGTTGAATGTTATCACTAGACTAGGGGTTATCACTGATGATACTCGTTAAGAGTGATTTAGGGGATGATATATGTGACCGTTAACCTATCAGTAGTTGGTTTTAGTTTTTCAAATTTATTACTCACACTATTAGTACATAAGTTGTTGCCTCATGCTATGTATGTTATGTTATGATTTTATTAGATTTTGGAATATGAGTTTCTTATCTTTGGATTGATCCTATTTTGATGTGTTAGATATTTATTTCTTTAGTATTTTTATGGTAAACTTTTCTTTTTCTATTATTGTTATTTATTTTTGACTCTTTGTTTTTGATTTTTACTATGTTTCCCTTTCTTATGATCATATTGAGTGTGTGTATTTTTTGAGTTTTAAAAATGGAAAAGTGAAGTTGGTTTTAAATGTAATCCTTCAAAAATGTTTCTTTTTGAAATGTATTTTAAACCATGAGGGTTATTTGTTTTTCAAAAAGTGATATTTTAAATTTAAAGGAAAGGTTTACCTTTTTTCTTTATATAAATGAAAGATTTTTTTGTTTTTAAAAGGTAAATGGTTGGTTTTTGAAATGAAATTATCTAGGTAAATCCTCTTAAAGGCATGTTTTATAAATGGTGTGTTTTAAGAAATGATATAATTGAATTTTATGTTTAATTATTTTTTATATAAAGTAAGTGAAAGCCTATTTTACTATTACATTAAAACTAGTGGACTTTGTTTATTTATAAAAAAGTAATGTAATGGTCTAATAGTGGTATCCTACTATCCTTTGAATAACACCCTATATGATTACATAGGTGGGTATACAATCTTCACGTTTTATATAGTTTCTTTATTTATTAATTATAGGTTTTCTTTTTACAACTCTTCATTGGTAAGTGGGTGTTTTTTAAGTTGTGTTGGTTACTTGAGAGTTACATGGAGATATTAGAGTTTGTATCCTAGTTTGGTTTGACCAGTTTCAGGTCGTGTGGTGTATCAACCTCTTAGGTCACCTGCTTTCTTTTTCTAGTTTATCTATTCTTTACCTGTTTTTAAAATGAAAAATATTTGTAAAGTTTATTTTCTATATGAATATTTTTAGAAGATTCTCATTTATCTTTATCCTTATTTATTTTTTGGTTAGCATTTGTTTTCAATTCCTCTTATTTATTTTGGTATCGTCATCTAATATAATTAGACATCATGATGGGTTATGGTTTGGAACCATTATTGATCATGGTTTTGTTAAGGGTAATATAATTCCAATGTGTTCAATTGTGATACCCAGGTGCTTGTATTCATCCCAAGGGGATTAGGAATTCACCTCAGGCCTTATGGAAGAATAGACCAGGTGATGTGTTTGGTCACTCCGAGTTATCTTGCTATAAAATGGTATTCGATCCATATTTTAAGTTGGGGGGTAAAGGTATAATGGAGCCAAAACCATTGTATCTTGAGTGGTGGGTGAAAAGGAGTTCTTTTATAGATCTTCCTCAAGCTAGAACTCAAGTTTCCATGGGTGTTCAATAGTTTTCTCTTGATTTTTGGATTTATGGTAGTTTTTTTTGTCAAGATATATTTATGTAGTGTATTTCCAATATGAGTTATAGGTGGACCCAAGAGACATATTTAGAAATTCCTAATTTCAGATTGAAACTAGATAAAATCCTAGGGCACATGGTTAAGGTTCATGGTATATCAAACTATGTGTATCCTAGGAAAAACCATTATGGAAAACTCTAGTGGCACTCACACTGTTGATACATATCTTGGAAAACTATACGAACAAACCGCTCATGGGGGAGAGAGTTGGAATTTTTTATTTTTTCCCTCATTTTATGATTTTAGACTCTCATGTGTTTTTTGGTGATTATTTATGAGTATTTATGTGATTTTTTAGATTTTTGAAAGTTTTTTAACCATGTTTTAAAGTATCATTTCAGTGATTTAGTAATTTGAGCTTGTTTTAAAAAACATTTCTTGGGTTCTTGAGTTTCTTTTTTAGAAATATTTTGTGCTCCAAAACAAATGATTCAAGTGGATGAAATTATTTTTGGGTTGTGATGGGGTTTAAGGAAGGTATTTCATGGAATTTAAGTGGTGAGATTATTGAATCATTTTGGTGAGTGTGGTTTAATAAAGAATTAGGTTTCATGAAATGAGTTCCTTTTTATGGTTTAGTTTCAACAACTTTAAAAAAAAATGATGAACCCATTTGGTGTTTTGAAATAAAGAAAATTCCCTTTTAGGAATTTTTGAAATGATGTTTCAAAGGGTGTGATGAAATATCATTTCATTTCATCTGATTTTTTTTCTTTTATCTATTGTGTTCAGATTTATATTGATTTGATAAAATGTTGTGTTTTTGTGATGTTTTAAAATATGAACACCAGTACGGAATTGGAAAATCATGAGGTAAATATCTTGGGTTGTTTTCCTAGTGATCCATAATAAGCCTTTCCAGCCTTAGACTCTACCCAGACTCATGATGGAGTGGAAATGCCTAATTTACTTGAATTTTAGATCATGTGTGATAGTTTCTAAATTGATATTCACTAGTGTTCTATGGCGATCAAAGATATCATGAGGAAACAGAGTGTCTAGATAAGGTTGAAGAGTTCTTCAAGTCCCTATGAACTCCAAAATATTTATCGGTGAGGTGTATGACTCTTTTTCTTAACAAATATGGTTTGGATTAATGGAAGTACACTATCCATGACCACTAATTGAAAGCCTTATCTTTAGAATATTTCAAGTATTCCATAATTCATTGGTTTTATCCTAAATAAGTGAGGGTTGATAAGGAACCTAAATTCATGATATTCTATTAGGGTGACCAGTCGATGAAGGAAAAAGTTTAATGGTTCACTAGACTTGTTTATTTTTCCCTTGATTTGGTGGATAATGATTGAAAGAGGGATTGGTTCTTTTCCAGAGGCCTTCATTCATATCTTATTTCGGTGGTGTTTCAATATTCCCTGACTACCATTATGGAAGTTCTGTATAAGTGTTTCATTTATAAAGTGTCTTGAATAGGTAATAATATGAAAATAGATATCATGACCCAATATGGTGTCATTAAGGGTGATCTGACAAGCAATAAGAGGAAACTAGTTATGTGATATCAATGCAGAAAGTCCATGCATGTTAAGCCTTATTGGATGAAAACTTCATGGACATGTAATCAGTGTGTCCATATTTATTATCTCCAGAGGTTCTATAATTTGATGATACCTTATAAGGGAAATAATTCTCATACCCAACCTTGATTTTAATGGTGCAGTGTTATATCCATCTAAATAGTCATAAACTGTTTTTTGGTTTTGGGAGCATCGTACTTTTTAACCAATATTTTTTGGCATTTTATTATATCTCTTTTGTGAACCCCATATCTTTTTTTTGTATTTAAAAACATATGTTTTTGTCTCATACTCGTATATTTTGAGATGTTAATACCCTATTTATTTTCTTTCTTAACTCCATTGTGCATGGTGTTGGTCATAGTTTGAGGTTTGATGGATTACATGGGAATAACTTGGGTGTGTGATAGAGTAATGGGGACAATATTTTGGTTACCAGGTAGAGCATGAGAGCTACTGAGTTGAGGTTTTATTTCAGTATCACCAAGAGTGAGTGTTCCATGAGTTTGTAATTGAGTTACCTTGTGTAGCCTCATGACCTAAAGTCATATCCATGTTATTCCTAGTTGAGGCATGTTTTTATTTAGGGTGTTTCTCATATTTTGGGGAATGTATTATCTTGTTGTTCTTTAGTTTTTCATCAAGGTTGTTCTCTTTATAGTGATCAGAGATTTTGGATATCATCTTGTGGTTGGTGGATCATTCTTATTTTAGAGAGGACCATTCTTTTTTGTTGGATCTTTTAACATTTTATCATTTTAGATCAGTCCTGAATGGTGGGATACCTTTAGTCAGTCTCCGTGTGATTTGATTATTCATATGAGTTTTCTTCCAAGATGTTTTTTGGGGCATGTCGTTACTTGTAGAACTTATGACATTGGATATTCCAAATGTGTTGGTGTTGTTCTCTCCTTTGGTTTTTATGAGGTTACAAAAAGTACTTGTAGGTTTTGGTATGTGCATTTTCTAGAATTATTAAATTTAAGGTAGATCATGGGAGAGGCTATACCAACATTTGATTATATTAAGAACATATTATTAATATTTATGATGCTTTACTGGTTGTTTGGTTTTCCTTGAAGAGTTAGTTTTCCAGGTCTCATGTCTTTGGTTTTGAGTTTGGGAGTTGGTATTTTGGTTATGTCCTTTTTTTTAATTTCATTTAACCTTTCCCTTGGAATTAGTTATTTATGAATTTTGGGAGTGGGGTTTTTGGGGAAAAGAATTGGCATGTTGGGGATAATTATGACCCTCTAAAATGTCAATTTTTTTCCTTTTATTTATATGGTTGATTTATCCCTTTGACCTAGGGTGTACCATTTTTTAAATTCTGAATATTTAATGATTTTTTAGGGATGCATAGTTAGGTACATGGTTTGGGAAACCATGTTGTGTAAATAGTTCAATATATTTAGTTTGTTATTGAGGTAATCTCATGGTTTGTGCACATTTATTAAACCATATGATAAAAATATGAGACCTTTGGGGTTCTAGGGTAGCAGCTTCCACATGATATATGTACAGTTTGGTAAACTGCATGAGACAATAGTGTGACCTTCTCAAGTTGGGGTATTTTTTTCATTTTGGATTAAAATTAATTGGGTATTATTTTTTTAGCCATACCACTCAAACTCCCCTAACCTAGGTGACTATCCCACCACTATTTTGGTTATCTGAGCTTCTCTAAGTGGATTTGGAGTGTTTCCTTGGCATTTATTCATCCAAATTAGTAAGTAAGGACTCCTCCTTCCCTCTCTTGATATTTTATTCTCTTTTACCCATTTTACCTCTAACCCTAATGGTCATGTGGGATGATTTTAATTTTTAGAGTTGTGATAAAATTGGGGTTTTTATTTCCAAAGGTTTTAATCCATCCTATGAGGTATACTCAGGTGGGTCTTGTCATAGGTGACATGATTGAACCATGTGAGCTTGGTGTTTCAATTACATTTCCTTTTTAAAGTGTTTATCGATTTATAGATTTTTAAAAAGTGTTTTTAACTAAATTAATGATATATATGATATATAGATTTATGTTATCAAATGTTTTTCATGTTTTGTTGGATTTTACTTTGAAAAAATGGGTAAATTATTTAGTTAAATGGAACTTTGGTTTTAAACGGTGTTTTATACATTTAAGGTGTTTTATAAAATTTATTTGATAGTTTTTTATAAGGAAAATCTATTGTTTCATGGTGTTTTTAACCAATTAGGTTTTATAAAGTGAAGTTTTCATTGTTTTATATGGGGTCATCCTATTTTATGGGGTTACCATGTTTTAAAAGAGGATTTATTATTTATAAACGGTGTTCATTTTTTATGATAGGGGGTTCCTTTTTTTAGAGAATATTTGTTATTTAAAGAAAGTGGTGTGCATTTTTAAGGATATTAAAGTTTTAAAAATAGGTGTATGTTTCTGCAAGAGTTGTTTTTTAGGATAAAGTCTTTATTGATTATGCATGTTATGCTTGATATTTGTTATGCGTTTCCAAGATTTACCTTGTTTGAATGTAATTTTGAAAGATTATTTCTAAAGTGATATTTTAGATTTGCATTGGTGTTATATTTGGTTTCCATTGGAATTGAACATAGGTTAAAAATGGATTTTAAAAAGGAATTTAAAAAGCATATCTTTTCTATGTATAAAGATAAGAACCATTTGGAACCTTGAGGGAATGTGGTTTAAAGATTGATGTTTACACCCAAGTCTAGGCTTGTTATTATACTTTTATTATTATTATGTAAATATATTAAAATTATATGAATTAAAATTCAAGGTTATGTATTTTGGATATGGGATCGTTATTAAACGAGGTGTATTGGATGTGGAAAGTATATAATTGATATGCTTTATTACCTTTAGGTTTTATGTTGTCATGTGATTGAAATTGGTTTTATAATATACCACATCCATTATCTATAACATGAGGATCACTAGGCTACTAAGTGGGAAGTTAAGGGATAATGGATATTTTAATTGAGAGATACACACTAGCTTGTAGCATCTAGTTGAATGTTATTACCTAGATAGAGGTTATCACTGATGAGACTAATTGAGAGTGTTTCATAGGATGAGATATGTGACTGTTAACTTTTTGAATATTGGTTCCACTTTTTTATGTCTAGTACTCATTCCATTATTCTCTAGGTCGTTGCCTCGTGCAATGTATCCTATTTTTGTGACTTTATTGAATGTTGTCATGTGAGTTTATTGTTTTTATATTGAGACTATTTTTATGTGTTAAATGATTCATTCTTAATATTTTTTATTATAAGTATTGCCTTTTTTTATTTTTATTTTTTATGACACCTTTTTGGATATTATTTTTTTACCATGTTTTCCCATGGTTATGCTTAGGTTGAGTGTGTGTGTTTAGTTTTAAAATGGGAAAATAGATGTTTGTTTTAAATCCAAGCCCTATTTTTTTTCTTTTGAAATGTATTTTAAACCATGATAGAATTTTTTTCTTCAAAAAAGGACGTTTTAAATTGAAAGGAAAGGTTTAAATTGTTTCTTTTTAACAATAAAAGTTGTTTTGGTTTTAAAAATTGAAATTGTTGGTTTTTAAAATTAAATTACCTTGGTAAAGGCTCTTCGAGGCATGTTTTATAAAGGGCATGTTTTAAGGAATTATGAAAGGTATTTCATGTTTAATTATAGTTTTTATAAGGGAAATGGAAACCTATTTTTCTATTACCTTAAAACTATTGGTCTAGGGTTATTTATATAAAAGGTATGTAATGGATGCATGATGGTTTCCTACTAACCTTTATATCACAACCTTCATTATCATGTTAGTGGGTACACACTATTCAGGTAATTTGTAGGTTCTTAGGTTATGAATTATAGTTTGGATTGTTACCACTCTCTGTTGGGAAGTGGGTGTTTTTTGAGTTATGTTGGTGGCTCTAGACTCACATGGAGATATTGGGGTTTGTATCCCAATTTGGTTCAAGTAGTTTCAAGTTTTTTGGTGCATAGGACTCTTTGGGAACCTATTTTTTTTAGTTTAGTTTTATTTAATTTCTTTGGAAATATATTAGCTTTTTAAAATTGGTTTCGTTTTTTTGGAAAAAATGTTTTGTAACAGATTCTCATATTTCTTTAGCTCATTTCCTTATTTTTTTGGATTTTTTTTCTATTTCACTTATTTATTTTGTCATGGATATCCAATATAAGTATAAATCACGCTAGGTTCTTGGTTGGAATCATTTATGATCATGGTTTTTTTAGGCCTAAGTCATTCCCACATGTTCAATTGTGATACCCTAGTGTTTGTCACCATATCTGGGCGAATGAGAATGAGCCTTGGGCCTTATGGATGAATTGCATTGGTGAAGTGTTATGTCACTCTAGGTCAATTCAATATATCTTCCCACTATTTTATCTTCCCACTTGACTCATTATTTACCCATTATAAGGAAACCAACCCAACCTATTATTTTTGGTTAAGAATACTTCTCATCAGTGACCATATACATTGGATTCTTTGACAAATGTTCTTATTTATGATTAAATAATTGATTAAGGTTCTTTAGTTCTACATTGGTCTTCATTAAAAATATTTGAATCAATTATCTATAAGGTAAATGTTCCATAACTGGATTTTCCTTGAAAATCATATTCTGTTATAGGCATAGTTTTTATTACAATGCATTTCCTTTATGAATACCGTATTTTTTGTTACTTTGTTTGAATGAAATCTACTTAAATACCCCTGAATAAATTTATTTGGGAAAGTTATCGACTTTTATATATACAATTACTCTATATGGTGTTTGTTTTAGGATTATTACATTGAAGAATATCCAACTTATTGATTGGAGAAATATTGACAATTGATATACTTGTTATTCCAATATGGATGTCTGTTGATTACTCATGTAAGTTGATTATGTATTGTTTTACCACCCAGCTTATTTTTATAGATGGATTATGTTCATTTATTGATAGGAAATTTATTGAAAATATGTATTTTGGATGATTATGGATTACTAAGTTATGATGATTATGGATTTTGTTATTATTCTTAACTTTCATATGGTGAATATATTGGACTTAAAGAAGTGGTGGGTGGTGCCCCGTATTATATAGTCCCTTGATGTATCAATTTGTCTCATGAGAAAAAAGGTTTGGGTATTTAGTGTATGCCTACCCAATGTATATATAATTCCTTGGTTGTGACCTCAATGATAGAAATACTATTTTGGATAAGTCCTTGATGGTAATGTTCAAGATGTTCAACACTATAAATTCTATTACCATGAAAATTGTTATTGTTCTCCATGAATTTATTTATATTATTAACCGGGGAATTTTTTCAAGATCATACAATCTGATATATGGAGTTATTTAATTATCATTTAATTCATTCCATATTATTCATGCCTTGTTTATTCTATGATAGATTCTAGTATACACATTCCCTTACTGCGTGTTTGAGATCACTATTATTATGTTTCAATTTTATGAGGTTATAAAGAAAAGTATTACACATGATATGTCTAGAAGATTAGAATGCATAGATATTTTTTGGGAGATGTTGAAGACATATTATGGAATAATTAGTTTCTTATTTTGTGGAAAAATTATTCATTAGATGAGAAATACATTGGAATTTTTAGTTAATGCTTTTTCCTAATTATCAAAATATATAATCCTAAAAGGTCACAAGAATATATGTAATGTAATATTTTATATAAATCATTTAATTATGTCATGATAACATCTAGGCTATCACATTTGGTATTAGAGTGGGGTTTATATTACTTTATATGTTAGGATGTTAGTTGATGATAATATAAGGGTTGATAAGTTAAGGTTGATCATAATTTAAAGATCATAATTTCATGTTATAAATAAAAATTTAGGTTATTTGAGACAATATTGGATATTTTATGTTTTTTGGAAATTAAGATAAGAGAAATTAAGTGAAAAACATATAGATAATTCTATGTTATAATTTTAAGTATTGGATAAAATCCTGAAATATTTTGAGCATTTTGAATATGTGGTCTTCCAAGAAATTACATCACTATCTGGATACTGGAAAGTGGATTCAGTTGTGGAACAAATGCAACAAGGGTTAATCACCCTAAAAAAGGTTGGTTTGGTATTAACTCAATCACTACACAATGCTTCATGAGTGTGCCTAAGACTACACAATGAGATAGACACACCTAGGGTATATAATTTAGATGATTAAAACACACCATATGAACCATTATGAAGGATTTAAATATATTGGTTAGAGAACCTAATAGGATAATGACCATGAATAATGAATATTAAAACACATAGTTTCATAAGTTAAGGTATATATTAATTTTTATGTAATTTTATATTGGATAAGATTATTTTTTAGAACATATATTTCAATGGTTTTTGGGTTTAGAATACTGTAAGAAAGATAATGGTAATTTATAGCTTTTATTATTAAGGATTTGATTAATTAAAGAACCAAAACTAAATAAACATAGGTTAAGCTATGAGTGATATAGCTTGAACTAAGAAAAATTTAATATAACAAGATTGTGTCATAAATTAGGAAATATTGAGGTTGACTTTTTCATAATACACTTATGATTCTAATCGTTCATCACTCATTTTAACTCTTTTGGATTTATTAATTAATGAGGCATGAACAAACCAAGTTTATGATGGGTTCCATGGAAAATTCATAGATTTTAATAATGAGATAATATTTTACCTGAAAAATATAGTGATTATACCAAACCATTTATCACGAATTATGATTAACAATGTGAACATAGTTGAGTTCCCAAACACACCAAATAAGTTAAGGATAGAGTCTCATTGATGATAAGATAAAAAATATGATGAATTAAAAAAGACTAAATTTTATACATGTAAAAAATTTGGAAAAAATAAATGATATTATAAGGAAAAATGAAGCAATTGTTAACATGATGGATAGATAATAAGTGGTTCTAAGTCATACCTAAGATATTAAGGCATACACCACATTTAAAAATATATCATGAGTTTTGCCTATATTTTAGATACCCTTAAATAATTTTAATAGTAAGTGGTAATTAACATAGTGAGGAATCAATTTATTTATTTGGGGAGGATATATAACACCATGAGAATTTGAATTATATTTTCCTTTTGAACCTAATGCGTTCGATAACTATCTTTACATGAAACACTGAACCAAAATGTATAGTAGAAAAATAAATGACCGTTAAAATGTATTGATAGAATTGGAGGAAACAATAGTGATAACCATATTATTAAATTTATATAGTAATAAAAATAATGTCCATTATTAATACTAAAGCATTGATAAAATTCAATTTGTGTAACTGTATAACTAATAAGACTAATTTATTATTTAAAATGAAACCCTTATAAAATTAGAGTTTATAAATTTTTTAAGAAAATAAATATATTATGGATAAAATATATTATTTATAAGAATAATATGTTAATAAAAAATTTTAATATTAATTGATAGGAAATAATAATAAGAATAATTAATGTTTTAAAAAGTAAATTTCATATGAAAATCATTTTGATTATATATTTAGGTTATTATTTAGAAGTTAAATTATAAAATTTTATAATTTTAATTATAACAAATTTACATTATTTTTGGATTTATAATAACAATATTATCTTAAGATTTTTTTTATTTTTATGAAATAATTAATTTTTAGGTGAATAGTGAAAAATATAATTTTTACTAAAGACATGACGTTTATTTATATATCAAGAAGTAAGTATTACATAAAAAATTATAAATTTTTTTCCATGATCAAGGAATTATTTAATGAGTAAAAATATATATTTTAAAATTCTATTATGTATTTATAAAACCATTGTTTAACATTTTATGAAGTTAAGTAATATTTCCCAATAAAATAAATTGTGTTTTGTCTTTTATTTTAATTAAATATTATTATGGTAGTATTAGGTTTTGGATTGATTTAAAATAAATATAATTTTTTTATAATAAACCAATTTGTATTATGAAAATATAAAACATTTTTAAATTTACCCATCATATAATTTTTTTTTCAAAAATACACTTTTTCTAAAAAATTCTTTTTACATGTAAAATGTGTGAATATTAAAACTAATTATTATTATAAACATAAATATTACTTTATAAAATGGATATAATATTTTATATCCATAAAACCAAATTATTTAATAATTACCATTTTATTTTTAGGCATTAAAAGTAAATTACTTGGTAACATTAATTACCACGGTAAAAAAAGATAAAAGAGAAAATTTTAAGAGTAAAAGGCTATAAAAATGTTTAAGACATGTGTTAAAACGAATTATAGAATATTTTTAGACCTTATACCACTATAAATGCATTATTTCCCATTTTTGGATCCTTTAACCCTTGAATAGTGACATACCATAATTGAAATATAATAGAAACTTCCACAATTACCCTTATATTCACTTATGAAAGGGGATCAATTCCACCAATTCATGATACATATTTACCTTATAATTTCATGTTGAAACTATAAATTTTTTATCCTCCTAGAATTATATCTCAATTTTATATTCCTCTTTCTCAATTAGTTATCCCAAGGACTCTATTTCCAAGGATATTTCCAAGAGAAATCCTATGTTCTCAAAGTGAGTATTTATTACACCTTAGTATTTTCTTCTTAGTATTCCTATTATAAATTTTTTATAGAAAAATTAATATAATTAAATAAGTATTTTTTATACTTATTTTTATTATTCTAATGTAATAATGATTTACCACCTTTTCTATTTTCCATTAATAAAAACGAAAACGTCATAAATGCATTTGTGAGGAATATGACCTCCATGAAGTAACAAATCTCATTTTTATTTTTCTTCTTTACTATTTATTAAAATATCTTCAAATTTTCTTAAAAAACAAAAAAATATATAAATAATAAAAATATTATTCTCTAATATGGATATTATTCTAAAATAACCACTTTCATAACCATACTCAACCATTAGTTACTGCATGTTCATGTTTGGGTCAATTTAACCACCTACTTGAATAATGCTATAAAATAATATCATGGGTGTCCATGAGAAATTAATTAATCATAATATATGATTTAAATAAGTAAATAATTATTTTATTTTTTATTTTGGAGTGTTAACATTAACAGTAAACTCATTAATTAAGATACTAATTCCCATTCATTAAAAGTCATTGAAACATTCTCATCATCGATTTCATCTTTAAAGATCATAACCAAAACAACCATAAAATGAAATAAAAACATTATAAATAATTATAAATCATATATTAAAATACATTGTGTGATTTTATAATTATTAAATTTGGGATAATAATGAAAAACAATATTTATATTATGAAACTAGTTAAAAATGATCAAGATTACTCACACCCATTGTTGAAAATAGACAATAATTAAATAATATACATGTATAGAATAATTATAAATTAAATTTATAAAAATATTATATATATGAATATATTTCCTAAATAGGTGATTATGATATCTATTTTTTTACAAGATATTCAACTACTTTATTGGAAATAATTAATTAAGGTAGGAGGTTCGTTGTTTCAAATTTAATCTCATGAGACATATTTCATATTATGCATTGTGAAATATTTAATATGGTGTGGTTTTTTACTAATGAATTTATTTTACCGTATTCATGTAATTCATGGGGTTTGTATATCTATATTATGCTCTTTCTTAAAATGGGTTTCAATTCAAAATATACCAAAGCTGAAAGGGTTGTTTGTCTCTGTTTTCAATTCCATGAGATATATTTGACATTGTGCACCAATATTTATTTAATTTATGTATAAATAATATTTTTCATTTCATGATATTTTAATTTTTATTTCATGGTAAATATCATAAGTTCTTTTGATTATTATGTTAACATCATTGTAATGGTTTTTTTCTCCAATCTCAATTTTAAAATATGGATTTTCTTTCAAAGATAACCCATATAGGTAATTTGAATTCTATTTATTTCTAAAAACCCCATAATTTTCTAATAGTGTGGTTTTTTTGGGTTTTACAAGTTTTATAATTATTTCATTTTCCCGCTTTACTCATTATTTACCCATTGTTAGGAAACTGACTCTACCTATTCTTTTCAAGGGGGAATCCTCATCTTACGTGATCATATTCATTATAAGATTTTATGAACGTCTTTATATATGAATTAATAATTTATTAAGGTCATTTCATACTACTTTTTACTTATTTAAAAATATTTTAATCAAATATCTATAAAATTAATGATCCACCATGACCTTTGTATTTCCGAATCATCCTTTATTACATGCATGATTTTTCTTATAATACATTTCCTCTATTAATAACATTTGTGTAATTACTTTGTTTAAATGGAATTCTATTAAATAACCAAGAATCAATTAATTTTGAAAAATTATTGGCCTAAAAGTATACCATAAATTTACACAATGTTGGTTTAAGGATACTTACTTAGGAATCTATTCCATATATTGATTAGGGAAATACTGATAATTGGTATACTTGTTATTCTCATATAGAAGTTTTTTGATTAATCAAAAAAACTTATTATGTATTTTTTATCCACCCACCTTATTTATTTGGATGGATTATGTTCATTTATTGAATGAAAAACCATTCATATTTTATATTTTTATATCTCAATGTGGATGATTATGGATTACTAATGAATTTTGATTATAAATTGTGTTATTATTCATATATTTCAGATGGTTAACGCACTAGCACATGAGCCTCAGCCCAGTTGGTGAGGACTCTTTAAGTGCATCCAGGAGACTCGAGATCAAATCTAGGTAGAGGGAAATTTTCATGTTACTTTAGCAGTACTGTACTAGTAATGTAGCAGGTATTGTGTAGAACTGTAGTAGGTACTATAACGAGAACTGTAGCAGGCACTGTTTGGCACTATAGCAGCAAAGAATATTTCCATGTTTGGGTCTTCGAGCCACCGATTTGGTCCCTGAGTCCTTTAAGGCCTTCAGGCCAACCCTGCCTTCGGGTCAGTAAGGCCTTCAGGCCACCTTAAGGCCTTCGGGCCACCTTAAGTGCAGATGCAAACGAGAAAACCTACAAGGAACGAGATTTAGAAGGAGGCGGTGAAAGGAGATTTCACCATAGTAGAAGCTAAACAAATTTCAAGAATGAGAGGGTATGATACCTTCCATAGGGACAATATTGTGCATGCACAGGAAAGCCTAGCCGAATAACCATGCGAAGGTGGAGATCTGATTTTACAATGAAGATGCTGGGGAAGGAGCAGTTTCAGTAGTTTGTCTGGGTTGTATGTAATATTTAAAGACTACGAGCAATGAATTCCTATGAAGCCTAAGTTCCATGTAATACTTACACCTATGGGCCTTTTAAGGGTTCCACCTCACCCCTTGAAAGGTGGATTATCAAAATCAATAAAAAATGAAGGCCTTCGGGCCATTGAATGGAATGCACTAGAATTAAAGAAGTGATGGGTGGGGACTTATATTATATATCCCTTTGATTTATATATTGGTATCATGATAAATATTTTTGGGAAATTTGGGTATTCTTACCCAATACAAACTTGATCTCTTGGTTTCGACCATGATGGTAAGAATGATTTCTTGGTTGAGGCCTTGGTTGTAGTGATCAAGATTCCCATAATTATTCATTCAATCACCATAAAAATAGTTGTTTTACATGAATTTATTTATATTAATTACTATGGAAGTATTTAATTCTCATTTGATTAGTTATATGAATTTTTTTGATTATCATTTACTTCTGACCATATTATTCATTCCCTGTTTATTCTATGATATATTCTGTTATACGATTTCCATTACTGAGCATTTGAGCTCACCCTTTTTATTTTTATATTTCCCTAGGTTATAAAGTATTACACATTATATATCTAGAAGAATAGCATGTGTAATTTTTTTGAGATATGTTGAATATATAATATGGATCAATTAGTTACTTATTTAGTGGAAAACAATTCCATAGTATGATAAAGGCACAAGATTTTTTTGTTTAATGGGTTTTTCTAATTATCTAAATCTCTAAACCTAAAAGTTCATGGGAATGTATGCAATAAAATATTTTTTATAAATCATATAATTAAGGGATAATTACACCCAAGATATCAAAAAATTTGTGAATTATCATTACTATCATATTAGTAAAAGTGTTTATAATCATATTTCTACATGTAGAACCTCTTATAACATTTAGATGACTTTAAAAGTTACCCATAAAGGCATTAAGAAATTACAGAGAACTAAGATTAGTATTCATAGTGATGAATTTCAAGAATAAAAAATGTTTTATCATGAAAGTGTTAATGATATGTTCAATGAGTTTATAAATATTGTAAATATCATGAGTCCTCTTGGAAAGACTATGAAAATTGATGTTTTTATCGAAGTAATTCTTTAGGAAAGACCTAAGAAGTCGCATTATAGTAAGGTAAAAATTGAATAAATCAATGAATTTATTGAATATACTATGTATGATCTCATTAAATAATTATTATATTATGATATTGAGTTGAAGAATATTAATAATGAAGATAATAATATGAGAAATGTAACTCCTTTTAAATCAACTAAATGCATCTTTTAATTTTTATAGTGATGGTTTAGGTTCTTATAGTAGCGAGAAAGGTGATGATTTAAGTCATGTTATGAGTGTTTTCTTAGATAGTGATATGGATGAATATTCAATAGGGGAGTGAATTGACCAGTTTATAAAATTTTAAAGATTATTTTAGAGTTAAAAAATGTACACATTAGAAAAATAAAATATAATAACAAGGAATTTTTATAGTAGTTTGGATCTAATTGATATTATATCTAATATTTAATTATATCTATCCTTGAAATAAACGTAAAACACAAAAAATATAACATTTTATGGGTGTAAAAACCCAATTAAACTACCTTTTCTCGTAGTGGAAAAACCAGCACTACACCTGACTTTTAAATGGGAGTCACAACCCCTTATGATGGAATTTTTCAACTTAGAGTCACAACCCAAATATCCTTCCTATTTCACCATAGAGGAACAACCCAAGGAATTACCTTTTAAACCTAGAGTCAAATCCCAATATACCTTTTGATGGGTAATTTAACCCATTAAGTATTGCTTTTGAATGAAAAATAATAAACCAAAAATAAAAAAATAAGAAAGATAATAAATTATAATACCACAAAACCAGAGTAAAATATTATGTTATCTGAATTCCAAAGTATCTTGGATCATGATATGAGTAGTTAGTTCAATATGATTAAGTTCATTAAGGAAAATAACTATAGTATTGATCTTAAATATTTTACAGTTTTTCCTTCAAACTTTCAATATCATGCAATATACCTCTGTTTTTTATATTGTATAGTTTATGTAAATCTTTCCCACTTGTGGTGGTTCAATCAATATCAATTTATTGAGATTATTCACGAACAAAAATTAATTAAACTTTAAATTATTGAATATTCATATCCATTTCATACATTCTTTTTTGAATCATGTTGTGATAAATGTGAAGATAATAAACTACTTTGAAGTTATTTAAATATTCATTTAAAATTTTCATAATAATTTGATGATTTCTTGAAAAGCGTTCCATGATTCAATATCAATTTAATGTGCATGCAATCCCCCTTTAATAAATTTGTAACTCATTCCTATATAACTATAAATATTACACTAAATAAAAAAATATACAATAAACATATTGTAATTAATTTTAATAACTAAATAAGTTAAAATAAAAAAATAAATAGAAAAATATTAATAATACATAGGAGTAAGAAATATATCCAAGTAATTTTTTTGTATGAGTTATTTATCCTAGAATATGAGTCATTTTTTAGGTTTAAATGCATGAGTCATTATAGTGTGTATATGTGTCATTTTCTCTATAAACATCATCCAGTGAAAGAATAAATTTTAACATAAGGATAAATTTTCCATAAGCATTATTCTCATCCCCATAAACATATTTTTTTATAACCATATATATATGAATTATGATTATACATAAACATCATTTTCTATATTTTATAATTTCAAAAGGATGGCACAATTGTATATGTATCAATTTTTATGCGTGTAAAGATGATCTTGTAAATTCATAAAGATCATTCATAAAACCATAAGGGTGATTTTGTAAGTTCATAATGACTATTTTAAATTTTCATTATAATGATTCCACTATAAGTATTATCCTTCATAAATATGTATCATTTTCTTCATTAGTATCATTCAAAATATCATAAGGATGAATTATTTTATGAAAAATTCACTTCATAAGCTGTTTTTAAAAAACAATTTCACACAAAAAAATGGTACAAATAAAATAATTATAAATGAATAAATTTAGAGAATAAATAATAACCAAATAATAATTAAATAATAAATTCAATTATAAAATCATTTTTTTTTTCAAATAGCGCAAACATCAATCATTAAAATAATTTATTCATTTCAAAACTCATTTTAGAGCTAATAAATAAGAATTTTTTAATTATAAAAAAATATCAATGTAATGATCCACTCAATAATATCCCCTTTTTATACTTAAAAAAACAATTATAAAAATTTTGGAATAATTAAAAATGTTAAAATAATAAGTTTTAAAAATAATCTCTCTTTTGTAAATCAAAATCAACTTGTTTAAACTAAAATTATAAATAGTATAATAGAATAAAATCTATATATTCACAAAGATAACTCCACCATTGAAAAATAATGTAAATATAAAATTATCATTTCTCATTTTAAACTCATAAGATAGATTTAGTAATTAATAATTTTTCATTTAAAACAGACTTGAAAAGAAGTTTTAAAGATTTTTTTTAAATAATTTTAAAGTAGATTTTACATTTTATAATTCCAAAAAACTTAAGAAAGTTAAATAATAAAATTAACAAATTATTTATTCCCCTAAATTAATTCATACATATAAAAGATAAATAATCAATTCAATAAAAAAAAGATTAAAATAATGATAGCTTTCTTGAAATTTTGGAATTTATGTTTTGAAATAGACATAAGAGTCACTACTCCTATAAAAGTATAATCAAATACAATAAAGGATCCAATATAAAAATTATAAATAATTATCAATATTCCATACTCCATTTAATATAATATAATTAAATCACATTTCCATCATATAAAACCTAAAATTAATTTTATCAAACTTTTATATATCTAATGGTGTAGTAAATATGTCAGTCAATTGATCATTGACAACGACATATTCCAAAAAGATTTCAACTTTTTATAGATGATTATTTATAAAATTATATCCAAAAATTAATATATTTAGTTCTTTAATGTTCTAATGGGTTTTTAGAAATTTAAATTTCATATGAGTTATAACATAAAATTAAAAACATATCAAAATAAATATCAAACTATATTAATGTTTTATCCATTAATATTGAAAAAACAACTAGTTTTAGAAACACATTCTTCTTAAATTATAGAAAAGGAATCAAAAATTTATTTATTTTAACTCTAAGAAATTAAAATTTTATCTAAAAATTAATTTATACCACATTTATTTTTTCTATTAATTCTAAAAACTCTAAAATATGAATCAGAATAACCTTTCAATTGAAAATAAGATATTCCAACAGAAAATAAATATAGATTTAAAAAACCTTTAAAAAATTTAATGAATCTTTTCATATATTTAAATCTAATTTCTACAGATTTACTTTTAAATATATAATATAAACAAACTAAATACATTATGCTTGATCTAGACATATTTAAATAAAAAAAATATCAATCATCCCTCTAAAAAGTTTAAATTAAATTTATTTTATAGTAATATCAACCTATAATTTATAAGAAAAGGGTATTTAAAGTTTTAAAAGAATAAAAATAAATAATTTTAACTAATTCATTATCATATTTGTATTGATTAAGAAAAATACCATTATTAATTTCAAATATTTGAAGTCATAGAAAGAATTTTAAATATCCCATAGGACATATGTCAAATTTAGAAGTTGTTAAATCTAAAAATTCTTTAAATAGAAATTCAATTTAAGATCGAAAAATAATATCATAAAATTATTTTTGAATAATAAAAATATATTTTGAAATTTTATTAATAAATAAACCGGGTTCTACTTTTCCTTTTTCAAAACTGTTTTGAAAAATATATTGAAACAATTAGTCATATAATGTTTTTGGGGCTTATTTAAGTCTATAAATAGGTTTAAAAAGTTCTAAAACATGTTTGGGTTTATTTTTATGTTTAAAACCTAGGGGTTTTTTTCATAAATTTATTTAGATATAAAACCATTAATAAAAGAAATTTTCACATGCATTTGATAAATCTTAAATCAATCATGACTAGTACAGTCTAAAAAAATTATAATAGATTCCAACCTAGAAACAGGTAAAAAAGTTTCATCATAATTAATGTATTGTTCTTGAAAATACCTTTTAGAAACTATTTTTTTCTTATTTCAACTATTTTTTCAAGATTCATCACTTTTGTTTAAAAATATTCATTTATTTCTAATAACTTATTGATCTTTAAGTGGTTTAACTAAATTCCAAACATTATTTCTAGGAAAATGATTTAGTTATTTTTCCATGGTTAAAATTGATTGTATAAAATATATATTCAAAATATACTATAACTATATCTATAGGATAATATTTATGTGTTTTCCAATATCTTTTATATGGATGATTCTCCCCAACAACATGTTTATTTCATTATGAGTTTACATCTTCTCCAAAATTAAAATCCATAAAACCTTGCTAAATTTTATTTTCATTAGATTATTTAAATTTTAAAAAATCTTTATTAAACTTAACATGAATTGATTCTTCAATAATAAGGTTTCTTTTATTATAAACTCTACAATAATTACTAAAACTTAAATTTCTTAAAAATATTCCTTCATTAATTTTGCATCAAATTTATTTAAAGAATCTTTTATATGAAAATTAAATAATTTGAAACACCAAGAACTCAATGATATGCCAATTAAAGGAAATACACAAAATCACCAAACTAATTTGAGTAAGGACCATGTAACAATTCAATTACTTCAATGAAAAATTCCCAATAAAGCAAGAAAACATCCTCTACAAGGCCTAAACACCCAAGAAATCAAATTAGATCCTGCCCTGAACCCTAATATCGACCATACAACCCCTAGTGTTCATTAGAGGAAACAAAAACAAGGATAAATGGGGAAAGGGAAGAGGATATGATAAGTATAAGATATAATGATGGAGTTACCATAAGAAACCACTTTAAATATGAAATATAGAGTCTTGAAATTGAAGAAAAAGTGAAGTAAAATTTGTTGTGTGCACCCAAGGCTCGGTCGAAAAAGGAGTATAAGAGGTGGGGGGTCCAAAACCTTAAAATAAAGGAGGGAAAAAATAATAATTTCAATCTAAAATGTAAATTGTGTAAATTTCAGAGTTAGTTCACAAGATTTGGTATACCTTGCATCATTCATGCAATTAATATTAGACATGCATAACACATCCTCACAGTTTAGCTGTAGAGTTTACTAAACCATGTGTTATTCTTGTAAAACCACACTATTAAAAATTGAAACACTATTGTTAGGTAAGACATGGTAATGTAAGATGTTCTAGAGGGGGGGGGGGGTGAATAGACTAGATTAAATCTTTTAATCAAATGAATTGATTAAATAAATTAATTATCAAAGTTAATTTTTAAGGTTAGTAAGCAGTAGAAAAAGTAAATAACACAAGGATGTTTTTTAAAGTAGTTTGGTTCAAAGTGGGCCTAATCTACTCTTATACCTCTATACTCGGTGAGAGATACGTGTGCACTAAAAAATGATTTTTAAAGGGGAATCATAACCCAATTACAAAATCCTTTTTTAGTGGAGGTATAACCACAACACTGACTTTTGTTAGGGGAGTCACAACCCTTAATACATGACTTTAGACACTAGGAGTCACAAACCAAATAGTCTTGACTTTAGATACATGGAGTCATAAACCTAAGATTCTGACATTAGAATCCAGGAGTCACAAACCAATAAAAAATAATAACAAAAACTTATTTTGCGTGCAAAAGCATAAACAGAAAAATAGAGTGCATGTGAGAGATGGGAAGTAGTGTTACAAACTCAGAACCAGATGAAAGAGAAGATAAAAATTAAAGCATAGGTAATGGTTCTTGAGGTTTATATTAGAACGTCTCATCAATGCAATTGTAGTCGCAACAGAATTAATTTGGAACTTAAGGGAATGAGCATGTGGTGAAGTAGTGTGTCACATGACATTGAAAATTCACAACAGGTTCAAATTTCACAACACTTTCTCTTTGTATTGCAATCGTATTTTTTTACCTGCAAGAGAGAATGATATACATAGAGAATAAAATATATAGTAGGTGCAACAACTCCACTTCCTTTGGATATTCAAAATTAATTGAGTCAAGAGCTCCCATAAATATCTCCAGGAAAATACTAGCAACGTTTCTTATTTATTCCTGTAGAATAAATATCTAATAAAAGAATTACAAAATATTTTGAATAAGTCTTCCAATAAAATCTCCAGAATAATAAAAGCGTTGAATGATTTAAAAAATAATTTTAAATCCATTTATTTTTTTAAACATAGTCAAAATAGTTCATGAAAACTAGCAGCATATTCTGAAATTAAATTCAAACATTTGAATTTAAACAAATTTGAAACATCTAAATTTATTTGTAAAAGATGTTGAAAAAATTTATAAAATTTTCTCTCTAAATATAGCACCAAAAATATTAAAAACTTTTTGATTATGATCCTTATATTTAATGATAATTTTTTACAAAAAAAAACATTAAAAAATAATCCATATATATACAGAAAATCAATTTTTAATAAATTGCATGGAATGTACACTAACTTTATAAAGAACAGAAACTTCAGAAAGAACAGTAACTTCGGAATGAACAGTAACTTCAAAATGAACAGTAACTTCAGAATGAACATTAACATAACGTAGGGAATGAACAGTAACGTAACATGGGGTATGAACAATAACATAATGTATGGTATGAATAGTAACGTTATGTATGGTATAAACAATAACATATAGTTTCCAAACCATACTTTATGGAATGACCAGTAACATAACATAGGGTTGATGAACAGTAACATATGGTTGCCAAACCATACTTTGGGGAATTAATAGTAATGTAACATATGGTATAAACAATAACATATTCTTTCCAAACCATACTTTGCGAAATGAACAGTAATGTAACGTAGGGTATAAAAAGTAACATATGGTTTCCAAACCATACTTTGCAGAATGAACAGTAAACCATACTTTCGCAAAAAATCTTGAAACAATATTTTAATAAACTTCAAAATTTTTTTTAGGGATCTTAACAGTAGATTCAGACTTTGGTAAAAACTAATGATTTGTAGAAAAACTTATTATCTTTCTAAAAGAAAAATAATCAATTAAAACTGACATCTTCAGATTCCAAAATCATACAAAAATAGAAGCAAAAAAATTATGAAAAAACTGCTACTACAAAACATCATAACACAACTTCAAGTAAATAAAAGTCTATTCAAAAGATATTTTTAGACTTTAATTTAAACTAATGAAATAAAGATAAACATTTTAACTTTTCATATAATCAAGTTTCATGAAAATACAATAATTGTATAAGTTTCTGTAAAATAAATACAGAAATGTTTTAAAATAGTTAAATTTAGAGTTTCTAAAACCATAGTAGCAACTTCATTGAATTTTTAGATAAATAGATAAGCATCTTCAAACTTCCTCATTAAATAATAAAGTATATATAAATATCTTATCTTTACAAAATGATAAGAATCACAAAAATAAAAATAACATAAATTAAGATATCATCAAAATATAGAGAAAAAGTAAACGAAGAAAATCATATGAAATCAAATTAAAGGAAATATGCACATACACAAACAATATCCCCCTTTTTGTTTGATTACAAAACAAAAAAATTTAAACCATAAATGAATTATTTCTCCCCAAAACTAACTTATTTCTCCCCAAAACTTCTCTCCAAAACTTCTCTCCCTTTTTATAAATAAACAAAAAGTGAGAATATGATCCCCCTAAACAAATAGAGTGAGGAAAATTTAAAATTCCAACATACCAAGAGAAAATTTAATTTTTTAAAAACGAGCAGAGTCTAAAGGATTTGTAAAAATATCTACAAGCTTATTTTCAGAAGGGATAAATTCTAAAACAATATCACCCTTATTCACATGATCTTGAATAAAATGAAATCTAAGATCAATATGTTTTGTTCTAGAATGCGGTAAGGGGTTTTTAAAAATAGAAATTTCAGATGTATTATCACAATAAATAGGTAGTTTATCAAGATAAACACCAAAATCACATATGGTTTTCTTAATCAATAAAATTTGAGCACAAATACTAGTAGTAGTGATATACTTAGATTCTACAGTAGATAAAGCAATAGATAATTGTTTCTTAGATGACCAGGAAATTAAACATTTTCCCAGAAAATGAAACATACCTAATGTGCTTTTTCAGTCAATTCTATAGCCTCCAAAATCAGAATCAGAATAAGTTGTTAAATTAAAATAGTTATATTTTGGATAAAATAAAGTAGAATCATCAATTCCTTTGACATATCTAATTATTCTTTTTTACAGCTTTAATATGACTTTCTATAGGATCAACTTGAAATATAGCACATAAAAAACTCTAAAAATGATATCAGGTCTAGATGCAGTTAAATATAGAAATCTACCTATCATAACTCCATAAACTATAAAATCAACTGATTTACCAAATGCATCACTATCTAATTTACTATTAGTACCCATAAGAGTTTTCACAGATTTATTGGAATCAAGACCATATCGTTTAACTAAATATTTAGCATACTAAGATTGATTAAGAAAAATTCCATATTTACTTTGAGAAATTTGAAGTCCAAGGAAGAACTTTAATTATCCCATTAAACTCATGTCAAATTCAGAAGACATCAAAGAAGACAAATCATTACAAAGTATTTTAGTAGATGATCCAAAAACTATATCATCAATATAGATCTGAATAACTAAAATATCATCAGAAGATATTTTAATAAAAAGAGTTGGATCAATATTGCCTTTATTGAAACCATTTTTAATAAAAATAAATAAAGTCTTTCATACTAATAATGAGGTGCTTGTTTGAGACCCTTATAAAGCTTCAGATAGTTTAAAAACATGGTTAGGAAATTTTTCATTTTCGAAACCAGGGGGTTGAGAAACATTAACTTCTTCAGTAATAAAAACATTTAAGAATGCACTTTTTACATCTATTTGATATAATTTAAAACCTTGAAAACACACAAAAGGGAAAAAAATTCTAATTGGATCTAATATGGAAACAGGTGTAAATGGATCTTCAAAGTCTATACCTTCTTCATGAAAGTATCCTTGATCAACAAGTATGGTTTGTTTTTCTCAATTTGTCCAGATTCATCCATCTTGTTTCTAAAGATCCACTTAGTTCCAATTACCTTCTTATCTTAAAGAAATTCTACGAAAGTACAAAAATTATTTCTAACAAACTGATTTAATTCATATTGCATATAAAAAATCCAGTTTTCATCTTTTAAAGCATCATTAATATTTACAGGAACAAAATCAGAAATAAAAGTATAATTGGCACAATCATTTAAAATAGAATTTCTGGTTTTGACACCAGAATCAACATTGCCAATTACATTTTTAACAGGATGATCTTTATGGATCTTCCATGATCATGGATCAGGTTGAGAAGGAGTATGATCCCATCAATTAATTCATTCTTATCTTGAGTAATATCTTTACTAAAATTAAAATCTCTAAACTCATCATCAATAATATTAGAATCCGAATTTATTTTAAAATTATTTTCATCAAACATAACTTGAAGAGATTCTTCAATAACTATAGTTATTTTATTATAAATTCTATAATCTTTACTATTATTAGAATAACCAAGAAAAATACCATGATCACTTTTATTATCAAATTTATCTAAATTATACTTTTAATTTAAAATAAAAACTTTACAACCAAAAACTCTAAAATAAAAAACTTTACACTTTTTATTTTTGAATAATTCATAAAATGTTTTCGTTAGAAAAGTTTTAATAATAATTCTATTTGAAATATAACATGAAGAAAAAGTAGCCTCAACCCAAAAATATCTAGGCAGATTATATTCACTTAACATAGCTTGATCCATTCCAATAATAGTTCTATTTTTCCATTCTATAACACCATTTTGTTGTGGTGTTATAGGAGGAGCGAAATTATGAAAATATCTGTTCTTTTCACAGAATTTTTCGAAATCTAAATTATTAAATTCACCTCCTTTATCACTATGAATAGAAATAATCATAAAACCTTTTTAATTTTGAACTAATTTACAAAAAGTAGTGAATTTAGACAAAGTATCATTTTTATGAGCTATAAAATATACCCAAGTAAATCTACTATAATAATCAACAATAACTAAAGTATATTTTTTTCCACAAAGTCTAGAAATTTGAGTTGGACCAAATAAATCAAGATGTACTAACTATAAAGGCTTATTAGTACTTATATGATTGATAGGTTTAAAATAAATTTTGTGTTGCTTCCTTTTCATGCAGGCATCACAAACATGAAGTTGTTCTTTCTTCAAAGAAGGAAGCTGTAAAAAATTCTCATGCTTTGAGATATTATGAAAAAATATGAAATTAACATGACCTAAACATTGGTTCCAAAGGATGCTGTCATTATGTACAACATTGAAACACTTTACATGTTGAACAGTTAGTTCAACAAAATCAATAGTATAAATATTATCTTTTTCATTAGCATAAAATAATAAATAATAATCTTTAAATACTAAACATTTATCATTTTTAAATTTAACTTCCATTCCATAATCACATAATTGTGATATACTAATTAAATTATGTTTTAAATATTTAACATATAAAACTTTTGAAATAAACGTAGAATTTTAAATACAAGCTTTACCAAACACTTTTACTTTTCCTTTGGAATTGTCTCCAAAAGTAACAGTGCCTCCATCACATGTGTTGTATGAGGTAAAAATTGATGGGTCTCCGGTCATATTCCTAGATCATCCACTGTCCATGTACCATATGTCATTCTTGATACATCCAAGGTATTTTTTCTACAGAAATCAATTAATTGACAATTTTGGTACCCAAGCTACTTTGGGTCCAATAGGATTAATAATACAATTTTTAGGTACCCATATAGAATTTAAACATGTATTGTAAGGTACTCTCAATAACAAGGATTTAGAAATATTAGTTTTTGTAAATCCCAAAGATTGTTTAAATCAAAGTGAGCAGTCATTAGCAAAGTGACCATTCAGGCCACATTTAAAACAAGTAACAGTTGAAGTAAAACCATTTTTACTTTTAACAAAATGGGTTTTATACATTTGAGGTCATATTTTATCATAACTAAAACCATATTTATTTTTATCAGTTTTAGTTAAAGACATCATCTCATTATATATTTCACAAACTTGAATAAAAGAAAATAAATTTTATTTAAGACATTTAACTTCCTTTTTCAATTTCTCTTTCAAATTTTGAGCAGTTTTCAAATTATCATAAACTATTGAATGAGAAGCAGAAACAATGTTTGTTAACCTTTTATTTTCTTGAAAAAATAATTCATTTTTAGAAATAAGTTTTTCATTATATTCTTTAAGTTTATTATATAAATCAGCAGCTTTGAAAATATCTTTTTTAATATTTAAATTTATTTTTTTAATTCAAAAACATTGGGGTTTTCAGATTCATATTCAGAAACAGAACATTTAGAATAATAACTAGAATTACTAATCTTATCTAGTGATTCCATGAAACACAAGTTAGAAAATTCTGTCATTTACAGATTGTTCACTAGAATCAGATTCGTCAGTACAACTCCAACTGGTTGTCAATGCATTTCTATCCTTTTTTTTGTATTTGTATTTATTCTTTAGTTTAGGGAAATCGGGTTTTATATGAACTTTCTTCCTGCACTCATAACAAGTTACATCTGAAGAATTGTAATTTGTATCACCTTTCGTATCTCCCTTATATTTTTCTTTTTGAGGGTTTTTTCTAAATTGGTTTTTGAATCCTTTCTTTTTCATTCTTTTGTAGACACCAGTTACAATCTGAGCCATGTCTTCCTTTTCAATATATTATAGATTAGAATGAGAAGAGTCATTAGAAATAACATTTACAGACTTAAAAGAGACAACTTTTTTTTTGTCTCCTCATCAACTATGTTCTTCAGTTCCAGTTCATATTAGAGTAGTGACCCAATCAATTCATCAAGTGTGTACTCTTTGAAGTTATTACTTTCATCAATGGAAACCTTATTTGCATGAAATTTATTTGGGAATGCTCGTAGGACTCTTTCAACAAGTGCAAGATATTCCAGATCTTCTCCAAGTGAATTCATTCCATTCACTATGCTTATGAATCTATGGAATATTTGGTTTACAGTTTCATCTTCACCCATCTTGATGTCTTGATACTCAGCCCGAAGCATTCCAAGCTGGGTTCAGATCAATTTTTCAGAGCCAAGGTGAGTAACTTTCAGAATCTTCCAAATCTCATGGGCTATATTTCATGAAGACACATGACTAAAAACACTTCTATTAATATCAGAATATAAAATATTAACAACTTTGTAATTTAAGACATATCTAGTAACATCAATTTTTGTAAGAGTATATGGTTCAGCTTCAGCAAATGTGTATTGTTTTGACATGATAGACCAATGCTCAATGCTCAACTGTTTGAGGTGTACCTCCATTCAGGATCTCTAATATCCGTAATCATTACCATCAAAATGTGGTGGCTTTTAAGAAATCCAAGCATCATTCGGGTTTAATACTTCTATCTTATAAGATCTTTATCCTTAGATTGTGAGGTCTAGGAATAGGTTAGCACAATAAAATATAAAATCAGACTAAAAAAACGATTGGATAAATTCCTGAAGGAACAACCAATGGTACCAATCTTTGTTACTATGAAATAGAATGATAGAGAAAACTATTCTTAAGAAGGTTAGCCTTTGATACCAATTTTTAGGTCAGACAGGGTAATGACAGATGGTCTCGAGGGGGTAATGTAGGGTATGAACAGTAACATAATGTAGGGTATGAACAATAATATAACATATGGTATGCACAGTAACATATGGCTTCCAAACTATACTTTGTGGAATGAACAATAATGTAACGTAGGGCTGATGAATAGTAACGTATGGTTGCCAAACCATACTTTGCAGAATGAACAACAACATAACGTAGGGTATAAATAGTAACGTATGGTTTCCAAACCATACTTTGTAGTATGAATAGTAATGTAATGTAGGGTATAAATAGTAATGTATGGTTGCCAAATCATACTTTGTGGAATGAACAATAAACTATACTTTTGTAAAAAATATAGACAAAATATTTTAATAAACATCAACGAATTTTTAAGGGATATTAAAAATAGATTAAGACTTTGGTCAAAACTAATGATTTGTAGAAAAACTTATTATCTTTCCAAAAAAATAATCAATTAAAACTAACATCTACAGATTCCAAAATCATCAAAAAACAGAAGCAAAACAATTCGGAAAAAACTGATAATACAAAACTACATTACATGACTTCAAGTAATTAAAAGTCCATTCAAAAGATAATTTTATACTTTCATGTAAACTAATGAAATCAAGATAAACATTTTAGATTTCCATTTAATCAAGTTTCATGAAAATAAGATAACAATAGAAGTTGCAGTAAAAATAAATATAGAAATGTTTTAAAATAGTGAAATGTAAAGTTTCTAAAACCACAGTAGCAACTTCATTAAATTTTTAGAGAAATAGATAAGCATTTTCAAACTTCGTCATTAACTAATAAAGTATATATAAATATCTTATCTTTTCAATGTGATAGGAATAAAAAAATCCAAATAACATAAATTAAGATATCATCAAAATACAGAGGAAAAGTAATAAAAAAAATCATATGAAATCAAATTAATGAAAATATGCACATGCACAAATAATCTCCCCCATTTTGTTAGATTACAGTAACAAAAAATTTAAACCATAAATGAATTATTTCACCCCAAAACCAAATTATTTCTCCCCAAAACTTCTCTCAAAAACTTCTCCCCCTTTTTTTAAATAAACAAAAAGTGAAAACATGCACCCCCTAAACAAATGCAGTAAAGAAAATTTAAAATTACAACATACCAAGAGAAAATTTAAATTTTTCAAACCGAGCAGAGTCTAAAGACTTTATAAAAATATCTTCAAGCTTATTTTCTGAAGGGATAAATTCTAAAACAATATCACCCTTATTCACATGATCTCGAATAAAATGAAATCTAAGATCAATATGTTTTGTTCTAGAATGCCGTAAGGGGTTTTTAAAAATAAAAATTGCCAATGTATTTCACAATAAATAGGTAGTTTGTCAAGATAAACACCAAAATCACATAAGGTTTTCTTAATCAATAAACATTAAGCACAACTAATAGCAGTAGAGATATACTCAGCTTATACCGTAGATAAAGCAACAAATAATTGTTTCTTATATGACCAGAAAATTAAACATTTTCCTAGAAAATGACACATACCAAATGTGCTTTTTCGGTGAATTATACAGCCTCCCAAATTAGAATTAGAATAAGATGTTAAATCAAAATAGTTATATTTTGGATAAAGTAAACCAGAATCAATAGTTCCTTTAACATATCTAATTATTCTTTTTGCAGCTTTAATATGACTTTCTTTAGGATCAACTTGAAATCTATCACATAAACAAACACTCAAAATGATATCAGGTCTAGATGTAGTTAAATATAGAAAGCTACCTATCAGACCTCTATAAACTGTAAAATCAACTAATTTACCAGATGCATCACTATCTAATTTAAAATTAGTACCCATAGGAGTTTTCATGGATTTAGAGGAATCAAGAACAAATCATTTAAATAAATCTTTAGCATACTTAGATTGAATAAGAAAAATTCCATCTTTTCTTATAGAAATTTGAAGTCCAAGAAAGAACATTAATTCTCCCATTAAACTCATGTCAAATTCAGAAGACATCAAAGAAGAAAAATCATTACAAATTATTTCACTAGATGATCCAAAAACAAAATCACTAACATATATCTGAACAACTAAAATATCATCAGAAGATCTTTTAATAAAAATATTTGGATCAAAATTTCCTTTCATGAAACCATTTTTTAATAAAAATAAAGTATTTCATACCAAGAACTAGGTTCTTGTTTGAGACTGTATAAAACTTCAGATAATTTAAAAAAATATTTGGGAAATTTTTCATTTTCGAAACCAGGGGGTTGAGAAACATAAACTTATTCAGTAATAAAACCATTTAATAACACACTTTTTACATCCATTTGATATAATTTAAAACCTTGAAAACACACAAAAGGAAACAAAATTCTAATTCCTATAACATGGAAACAGGTGCAAATGAATCTTCAAAGTCTATACCTTCTTCTTGAGAGTATCCTTGAGCAAAAAGTCTGGATTTATTTTTAAAAATCTGTCCAGATTCATACAGCTTGTTTCTAAAGATCCACTTAGTTCCAATTACCTTCTTATCTTCAGGAAATTCTAGTAAAGTCCAAAAATTATTTCTAACAAACTAATTTAATTCATCTTGCATAGTAGTAATCCAGTGTATATCTTTTAAAGAATCATTAATATTAATAAAAACGAAATTAGAAATAAAAGCAGGATTAACACAATCATTTAAAATAGAATTTATAATTTTGACACCAGAATCAACATTACCAATTACATCTTCAACATGATGATCTTTGTGAAACTTCCATGATCTTGGATCAGGTTGAGAAGGAGTATGATCCTACTTAATTAATTTATTCTTATCTTGAGGAATATCTTCACCAAAATTAAAATCTCTAAACTCATCAACAATAACATTAGAATCGAAATTTATTTTAACACTATTTTCATCAAACATAACATGAACAGATTCTTCAATAACCATAGTTTTTTTATTGTAATATATATAAGCTTTACTATTATTAGAATAACCAAGAAAAATTACTTCATCACTTTTAGCATCAAATTTATCTAAATTATCCATTGAATTTAAAATAAAAACTTTACAGCCAAAAAATCTAAAATAACCAACTTTAGGATTTTTATTTTTGAATAATTCATAAGGTGTTTTCTTTAGAAAAGGTCTAATAAGAATTCTATTTGAAATATAACATGCAGAAAAAATAGCCTTAACCCAAAAATATCTAGGCAGATTATATTCACTTAACATAGTTCAAGCCATTTCTATAAGAGTTCTATTTTTCCATTCTACAACACCATTTTGTTGTGGTGTTCTAGGAGGAGAAAAATTATGAAAATATTCTTTCCTTTCACATAATTTTTCAAAATCTAAATTATGAAATTCACTTTCTTTATCACTATTAATAGAAATAATCATAAAACCTTTTTCATTTTGAACTAATTTACAGAAAGTAGTGAATTTAGATAAAGTATCATTTTTATGAGCTAGAAAATATACCCATGTAAATCTACAATAATAATCAACAATAAATAAAGTATATTTATTTCCAAAAAGGCTTGAAATTTGAGTTGGACCAAATAAATCAAGATTTATTAACTGTAAATTCTTTTTAGTACTTATCTGATTGATAAGTCTAAAAGAAAGTTTGTGTTGGTTCCCTTTCATACAGGCATCACAAACATGAAGTTGTTCTTTCATCAAAGAAGGAAGCTTTAAAAAATTCTCATGCTTTGAGAGCTTATGCAACATTCTAAATTTAACATGACCTAAACATTGGTGCCAAAGGATTCTGTCATTCTGTACAACATTCAAACACTTTACATGTTGAACAGTTAGTTCAAAAAATCAATAATATAAATATTATCTTTTTGATTAGCATAAAATAATAAAGAATCATCTTTAAAAACTAAAAATTTATCATTTTGAAATTTAACTTCCATTCCATCATCACATAATTGTGATATACTAATTAAATTATGTTTGAAACCTTTAACATATAAAACTTTTGAAATAAATGTAGAATTTTAAATACCAAATTTACCAAAACTTTTTACTTTTCTTTTGTTATTGTCTCCAAAAGTAATAATGCCTCCATCACACGTGTTTTATGAGGTAAACTTTGATGGGTCTCTGGTTATATGACTAGATCATCCACTGTCCATGTACCATATGTCGTTCTTGAGACATTGAATGCAGTTTTCCTACAAAAATCTATTAATTGATAATTTTGGTACCCAAGATACTTTGGGTCCAATAGGATTAGTAATAAAATTTTTAGGTACCTATACATAATTTAAACATATATTGTAAGGTACTATTGATAACAAGGATTTAGAAATATTAGTTTTTGTAAATCCCAATGATTGTTTAAATCTAAGTGAGCAGTCATTGGCACAATGACCATTCATACCACATTTAAAACAAGTAACAGTTGAAGTACAACCATTTTTACTTTTAACAAAATGAGTTTTATACATTTTAGGTAATATTTTATTATAACCAAAACCATATTTATTTTTATTAGTTTTAGTAAAAGAGATCATCTCAGGATATTTTTTATGATGTTTAATAAAAGAAAATAAATTTTGTTTAAGACATTCAACTTCTGTTTTCAATTTCTCATTAAAAATTTGAGCAGTTTTTAAATTATCATAAACTGTTGAATGAGAAGCAGAAGCAGTGTTTGTTAACTTTTTATTTTATTGCAAAATTAATTTATTTTCAGAAATAAGTTTTTCATTATCTTATTTAAGTTTATTATATAAATCAGTAGCTTTGAAAATATATTTTATTAATCCTTCAATTTCGTTATGTAATACAAAAACATTGGGGTTTATAGATTCATATTTAAAATCAGAACATTCAGAATAATAACTTGAATTACTAATCTTATCCAGTGATGCCATGAAATATAAGTTAACAGATTCTTTATCATTTTCAAATTGTTCATTAGAATCAGATTCTTTAGTACAACTCTAGCTGGTTGTCAATGCCTTTATATCCTTCTTTTTGTATTTGTCTTTATTCTTTAGTTTAGGGCAATTGGGTTTTATATGAAATTTCTTCCTGCACTCATAACAATTTACATATGAAGCATTTTAATTTGTATCACCTTTCTTATCTCCCTTATATTTTTATTTTTGAGGGTTTCTTCTAAAATGGTTCTTGAAATCCTTTCTTTTTCATTCTTTTGTAGACTCCAGTTACAATCTAATCCATGTCTTGATTTTCAATATCCTCTAGATCATAATTAGAAGAGTCATTAGAAATAACATTTACAGACTTAAAATCTACACCATTTCTTTTTTTTGTCTCCTCATCAACTATGTTCTTAAATTATAGTTCATAATAGAGTAGTGATCCAATCAATTCATCAAGTGTGTACTCTTTGAAGTTCTTTCTTTCATCAATGTCATCCTTCTTTGAATTCCATTTCTTTAGTAATGCTTGTAAGAATCTTTCAACAAGTACAATATTTTTCGGAGCTTATCCAAGTGAATTAATTCCATTAACAATGATTGTGAATCTATGTAAAATGTGGTTTACAATTTCATCTTCACCCATCTTGATGACTTGATACTCAGCCCGAAGTATTCCAAGCTTAGTTCAGATCAATTTTTTAGAGCCAAGGTGAGTAACTTGTAGAATCTTCCAAATCTCATGAGCATTCTTACATGAAGACACATGACTAAAAACACTTCTGTTAATATCACAATATAAAATATTAACAACTTTTTAATTTAAGACATATCTAGTAGCATCAATTCTTGTAAGAGTATCTGGTTTAGCTTCAGGAAGTGTGTATTGTTTTGACATGATCGACCAGTTCTCAATGCTCAACTGTTTGAGGTATGCCTCCATTCAGGATCTCCAGTATCCATAATCATTGCCATCAAAATGTGGTGGCTTCTGAGGAATCAAAGAATCATTCGGGTTTAATCCTACCATCTTATAAGATCTTTATCCTTAGATTGTGAGGTCTAGGAATAGGTTAGCATAATAAAATATAAAATCAGACTAAAAAATGGTTTGAAAAATTCATAAAGGAATAACTACTAGTACCGATCTTTGGTATAATAAAATATAATGATAGAGGAAAACTATTCTTAATAAGGTTAGCCTCTGATACCAATTTTTCAGTCAGACAGGGTAATGGCAGATGGTCTAGAGGGGGTGTGAATAGACTAAATTAAAAATTTTAATCAAAATAATTGATTAATTAAATTAATTATCAAAGTTAATTATTAAGGTTAATTAACAGTAGAAAAAGTAAATAACACAAGGATGTTTTTTTATAGTAGTTCAGTACAAAGTGGGCCTACTCTACTCTTATACCTCTCTACCCAGCATGAGAATTGTGTGCACTAAAAAATGATTTTAAAGGGGAATAATAACCCAATTACAAAATCCTTTTCTAGTAAAGAGATAACCACGACACTGACTTTTGTGAGGGGAGTCGCAACCCTTACAACCCGACTTTAGACACTAGGAGTCACAACCCAAATAGTCCTGACTTTAGATACAGGGAGTCACAACCCTAATATCCTAACTTTAGAATCTGAGAGTCACAAACCAAGGAAAAAGAATAACAAATAATGATTTTGTGTGAAAAAACATAAACAAAAAAATAGAGTGCGCGTGAGAGATAGGAAGTAGTGTTACAGAATGAGAACCAAATGAAAGAGAAGACAAAAATTAAATCACATATACTAGTTCTTGAGGTTTAGATTAGAACATCTTGTCAATGTAATTGTAGTCAAGGAAACATTAATTCGGCACTTGAGGGAACGAGTAGGTGGTGAAGCAGAGTGTCACAGGATGTTGCAAATGCACAACAGGTTCAAAGTTTACATCACTTTATCTTTTTATTGCAATTGTATTTTTTACCTGCAATATAGAATGATATATATAGAGAATAAAATATCTAACAAGTGCAGAAAATCCGCTTCCTTTGGATATTCAAAATTTTTTGAGTCAAGAGATCCCATAAATATCTCCATGAAAATAGAAGCACCGTTGCTTCTTTATCCCTGTAGAATAAATCTCTAATAAAAGAATTCATTTTTTTTTGAATAATTCTTCAAATAAAATCTCCAGAATAATAAAAGCATTGAATGATTTAAAATATCATTTTATATCCATTTAAAATGTTTTAAATTTTTTCAAAACGGTTCCTGAAAACTAGCAGCATATTCTGAAATTAAATTCAAACATTGGAATTTAAACAATTTTGAAACATCCAAATTTATTTGTAAAAGACATTGAAATATTTTATTAATTTTTATCTCTAAATATAGCACCAAAAAAATTAAAAAATTTTTGATTACGATCCTTATATTTACTGAGATTTTTTCACAAAAAATAAATCATTTTAAAATAATCCATATATATGCAGAAAATCAATTTTTAAAAAATTGCATGGAATGAACAGTAACTTAGGAAAGAACAGAAAATTTGGAAAGAACAGTAACTTCAGAATGAAAAATAACTTCAGAATGAACAGTTACTTCGGAATGAATAGTAATGTATTGTATGGAATGAATAATAGCGTAACGTATGGTATGAATATTAATGTATGGTTTCCAAACCATACTTTGTGTAATGAAAAGTAACGCAACCTAGGGTTGATTAACAGTAACGTATAGTTGCCAAACCATACTTTGTGGAATGAACAGTAACGTAACTTAGGGTATAAACAATAACATATGGTTTCCCAACCATACTTTGCAGAATGAACAATAACATAAGGTAGAGTATAAACAATAACGTATGGTTTCCAAACCATACCTTGTAGAATGAATAGTAAACCATACTTTTGTAGAAAATCTAAAAAAAATATTTTAATAAACTTTAACGATTTTTTAAGGGCTCTTAACAAAATATTCAGACTTTGGTCAAAAATAATTATTTGTAGAAAAACTTATTATCCTTCCAAAAAAAAATAATCAATTAAAACTGACATCTACAGATCCCAAAATCATCAAAAAATAGAATCAAAAAAATTCTGAAAAAACTACTACTACAAATCAACATATCATAACTTCAAGTAATTAAAAGTCCATTCAAAAGATATTTTTAGACTTTTATGTGAACTAATGAAATCAAGATAAATATTTTAGCATTCCATAGAATGAAGTTTTATGAAATTATGATAACTGTAAAAGTTGCCATAAAATAAATATAGAAATGTTTTAAAAAGTGAAATGTAGAGTTTCTGAAACCATAATAGAAAATTCATTGAATTTTTAGAGAAATAGATAATCATTTTCAAACTTTCTCATTAACTAATAAAGTATAGATAAATATTTTATCTTTCCAACATGATAAGAATGACAAAAATCCAAACAACAAAAATTGAGATATCATCAAAATATAGAGGAAAAGTAATCAAACAAAATCATGTGAAATCAAATTAAAGGAAATATGCACATGCACAAACAACTATAACGCGATTATCACATGGTTTCTCTTGATCATGTAAAAGCGATGCTCTAGTGATCTCAGAAAAAAATGAATAACAAGTTTTACATTTTTTTCATGGTTTAGACCAAGATGTGTTCTACCCATGCACACTAACCGTGCACTGAATAAAATAAACATGAAAGATCCTGTAAAAGATATTTCACACAGTTTCCCCTTAACCATGCATAATAACCACTCAAATGAGTAAAAAATATATAAAAATCCAATTTTCAAACAAAAAATTATAGAAAATTAATATACCCTAAAATAATATAAAATATAAAATAACAGTGACATGAGGATGTCACATAAGTACTCTTTTAAAAATTAAAATATAGTACAAGGATCCTCCTAAACACTCATACCATTTACTATGATTTTAAATTTATCAAATACTTAATTTGTAGTTTTTTATTTACTTATTTTATAATTTTTATATTTATCTCCAAGCATCCCATGTTTCGTTATTTTTAATTTATCAGTGCCATAACGAGTTACTTGTAAAATTCTCTAAATATCTTGACCAATTTTTTATAAAAATATAAGGATAAATAAATTTATTCCAATAGAATAATATAAAATATTCATTCCCTTATATTTTAAGACATGATCTAGAGAATCATTATTAATCATGGAATATGGATCAGTCTCAGGTAACGTGCAAGGTTTTACTATAACACTCCAGTGATCAATGTTTAGTTGTTTATGGAAAGATTCCATCCTAGATTTTTAGTAGCCCTAGTAATTACCATAAAAAAATAGGGGTCTCTAAGGAATCCAAAAATCTTTATAACTCGAACCCTATTATCTCAAAATGATATTTTCACATAGATGGTTAATTTTAGAAAGTAGTTATTAACAAGAATATATATTTTTATACAAGAGAAAAATATAAGCTCTAATACAAACTGTTTTCCTAGATGGTGATATGACTGAATGGTTAAGATGGTTGGAGGTGTACATTTACTAGTTTATAAAATTTTAAATATTATTTTAGAGTTAAAAAAAATTTAAGTAATGGAAAAATAAAATATGGATATATGTAATTTTTATATAAGTTTAGGTGAAAGTGATCCTACATTAACTCTTCACTTCTCTCAATCCCTAAGTGAAATGGAACCCACTAAAAACATAAATTTTTATATGGTGTAATAACCCAATTATAACTATATTTTATAGTTGATCCAAAACAAACAAAATACTTGATTTTTAAAATGGATTCATAATCTTTTCTTTTTTTCCAACTTAGAGTCACAACCTATATATCATTACTTTTTCACCATAGATTCCCAACCTAAGGATATTCCTTTTAAAAAATAGAGGCATAACCCTATATACCTTTTGATGGGTAGTATAACCCACTAGGACCTAATTTTGAATGAAATAATTATAAACTAAAAATAAAACACATTGAAAATATAGTAAATTAAAACAGCATAAAACCTGAGTTAAATAGTAAGAGCTCTGAATGTTAAAGAAAATTGGATCACAATTTGAGTACTAGAGTGCAATACATTTATATCCAGTATGGTAAATAATAAAAATAATGATAAAAAATACTACACAACATTTTCTTCAAACTTTTCACGTCATGTAGAGAACCTATGTTTTTCACAATACATAGTTTATGTATATCTCAAAAACTTTCATTGGGTTAAGAAATATTTATTTATATAGATTATTCAAGTAAAAATGTGGCTTAATATTTTAATTATTAAATATTTATACCCATTGTATACTTTATTTTAAAGAGAATTTAGTTTTGACTGTGAAGATAATTAACTACTTTAGAGTTATTCAAATATTCATTTAAAACCATCATAATCATTAAATGATTTCCTAGAAAGTGTTCCATGATTTAATCTCCATTCAATACATTTATAATCATCCTTTAATCACTTTAAAACTCTTTCCTATATAGCGGTTAACATTACATCAAATGAGAACACATATAGTGTTAATATTGTAATGAATTTTAATAACTAAATAAATTGTAATAAATAAATAAATAGAAAAATATTTAAAATCTAGAGGAGTAAGAAAATTTTATAAGAAATTTTTGTATACGGATCATTTATCATAGTGTATATATCATTTATGGAGGTGTCAACATATTATTCATTCTAGTGTGCACATGTATCATTTTATCCATAAAAATAATTCTTTGTAAGAATCAATTTTAACACAAGGATGAAGTTTTCCTAAGAATAATTATCTTATGAATAAACAATAATTTTTTCATAACCATCAATCAGTGTAAGCATGATTCTATGTAAATATAATTTTCCATAAACATAATTTTATAATTTTACAAGGATGCTTTAACTGCATAAGTATCAATTTTTATTTTTGTAAATAGGATCTTATAAATTCATAAGTATTATTATTAAATCCATAATGATGGGTTTATAAGTTTGTAAAGATAATTTTAAATGTTCATAAGTATTGTTTCACTGTAGGGGCAATACTTCATAAAGATAAATACATTACTGAGTAAGGATCATTCTGAGTACAGTAGGGATCAATTACTTTATGAAAAATTCACTTCATAACCTATTTAGAAAAATAGTTCAAAAAAAAAACAGAACAAATAGAATAATAATAAATAAATAAATCTATAGAATTGAAAATAACTAGATAATTAAAAAATAATAAATTCAATGATAAAATCATTCCTTTATTCTACAAGTAGTGCATGCTTCAAACATTAAACATCATTTATTCATTTAAAAATTCATATTATAGGGAATAAATAATTAATTTTCAATCATCAAAACCAAAATAAATAGTTTCATGGAGCTACTCAACAATGATATTTATAAAATGATTTATCTTGAAAATATAATATATTAAGAGAAAAAGAAAAAGAAGAATAAGAAAGATCTTATAAGGAAAATAACAATTGTGATCTTTATTATGATATTAGATGTTATGAATGCAAGAAGTTAGGAAATAATAAGTATGAGTTTTCATGTTTATAAAATAAAAAATAATAAAATAATAAGGATAGTAAAAATAATAATAAATCATTGGCTATAAGATGAAGCTACCCATAAGATTCCGACTAAATTAAATAATCTGAAAATAAAAATGAAACCAATAACCTTTGTTTAATCACTAACATGAGTAAATATAGTGATATTTATTTTGACTATAATTATGGTTATGGTTTTGACAAGACCAAATTTTAAGAGTTAAGTGAAATTTTTTACAATTATCATGAAGAGATTAAAAAGATTATAACCATGTATATTAAGTTGGATAAAGAATAGTAGAAGTTTGTTAAGGAAAATAAATATATTACTTTGGAAAATTATAAATTGAAATATATATTGGATGACTTGATTAAGATAAAGTAGAGTTATAGATTTAAAATTATTACTTCAACCACTAAAATGAAAATCTATGTTGATCATGAAGCTATACAAATGGAGAATGGATAACATAAGGGTGTTGTAGAAAGTTTGAAGGAAGTGTTGTATAAGTTCACTTTTAGAAGTAAAATTCTAGATTAATTTTATGAGACAACAAAAATTACTAGAACCAAGAAGAATAAGAATTATCTTAGCTATAATTTTTAATTACCTAAAATTCATAGAAATTTGTTTATTAATGGTAGAAAGGAAGGTTTATTATTATAACAAGTTTGGCCAAGACCCATTTCTTATTAAGAAAAATAATCCCACTTTTTAACTAGGTTGAAAGGAAAATCTTACATTACCTGAAGTCCTAGTGTCATAGAGGCCCATTACATATAATATCTCAAAGTCCATGTGTCTTTAAAGACATTTATTTTCTAGGTCGAGAGGGCCATTTTTATCCCAAAGGCCTATTTTGTGAATAGTCTACTACAATACCCATCTTGGATATAGTACCTACTACTACTAAAGCTCCTGATATAGTGACACTACTCCTAAAATTATGCATCTAATATAGTAATTATAGAGTACCTATGAAATCCCACATATTAGGGGTCATTAGAGGTTGAACCCCTGACCTCATGCAGTCTAAAGGTAATAGGGAAGGTATTTCTTATATTTACTATATTAAATGTAGATCATTTGGTCATTATGTTAGTGAATATTCTTTATGATTTATTCACTAACTCAATAAGGAGAATGATTTTCTATCAAAATTTTCATTAAATATTTAGAAAACCTAACCCTTATGAAGCATGGGTTCCTAAAGGTTCTTATTTGTATCTTATTGATCTATGTTGGATTATTCCCAAGTAATATTATTTTGGATAACTAGTATCCATACCCTTAATTATTTTATTTTATGGTATATTGACATGAGCTTTATTTTATAAGATCTTACTATAGCCCATGAGTATGAATTTATAATTTTATTTTATGGTTTACTAGAATGTGTGCTAATTTTTTAATTCAACTCATATATTTTATTAATTCGTTGAATATAATTAACTGTTTCATGGATACTTCTAGTATTTTTTTATATTTATGTATTTCCAAGTTCATTCTTTGGATAAATTGTTTATGAGAGAAAAAATTTATATTAAGGGGTAGCATTTATTATTTACTTTATTCTTTAATCAGTTTTTTGTATTTTATATGCATGAGTTTAGGTGGATTTGTTTCATTAAAATATAGAAATATATTTTATATTGAGAATTTTGATGTTCTCTCAGTTTATTATTATTTTTCATAGGGGATAATGTTAGTTATATTTATCTTATGAATCATAAATTTATCATATAGTTGATATTATTTACTACATAAAGCATGTTTATTTATGTTTTAATTATTATTTTTTATATTTTGGGGGAGTTGTTTTGTGTTTTTGGTGAGAAAATATGTTTTATTTTTAACTAATATTTATATTTTTTGATTTTCTGTAGTTTGTGATGTTTTGTTTTGTAATTATCAAAAAATGGGGAGAATGTTGTATGTATCCTTACCACCTTATTCATTTATATTTTGATAATTACTTATTCCACACCTCAGTTTTTTTATTCACTAATTATTTATTATTTATTATTTATTTTTATTCTCTATTACTATTTTCACTTATTTATTATTCAGATTATTCCTATGTAAATAACCCATATATTTTTAGTTTTTAATATCATATATTAGATCAGTATTGTTTCAAGTCCATGTTTTTATGTATTGAGTATTTACTCTTAAATTTCATTTATTTAAACTTTTTTATGGGGTGTAAAATTTTGATAAAGTGTTTTAATTATATGTTTTTTATAGTTTACTCTTATTTTTTATGATTTTACTTTTACACCCAAAATTTTAGAAAGTTTCCTTACTTTGATATATACAAAAAGAAATTAAAATTTAATTTTATTCATTGAACATTTTACTTTTAGATATATGATTAATTATCCATGAAATATATCTCTACATGCTACATGTAGAACATGTAGAAAATTGATATGACCTAAAATATTTTATTATTTTGAACTACACTTGATTATCAATTATATTGATTTAGGTTTATGGGTATTATGGTCTAGGATAAATATAGGGTAACATAAACATAAATGAAATAATATTCATTCTCTTCTCCTTCTATGTACATCCCCCACCATGCATCCACACCATAAATAGATTATAGCCACTCTATCATCAAGAAATTATAGCTCATACAACATAATATTGATATATCATAGACTTTATTATGTCTAGAATAGAGATAAGGGATTGGGGAGTGGTCAAACATCCATGTGAACTCTATCCTAGATGTTAGGGAAATCACATAGAACCCATAGCTTCATATGAACATAAGTAAATTTATCCTAATTAGGTGGTAATTTGTAAGAAAAAACATGAAAATTTAAATAAAAATATTTAATAAACTATATAAGGAAAACCAAAGTCTCAACTCTCAATTAATTTCATTTTTTTAGAATGACATAGAACAGTCACTTTCCACCACGACTAAATGACAATAGTCACTACCATAAAAATTCACAACTTAACCAAACCACCCCATCACTACAAACATCCCTAATAAACTATAGTTTCCCATTTTTTCACATCATTACTAAATTATAGATTATAAATTTACTACCTGCATTACATTCAATAGGACACAAATTATTTCTATCCATTGATATTTATATAGTTATTAGTATTTCACATTTCATTATTAAGTTTCACATATCATATAATCAATTGATTAGTTTAACTCTATATTATTTTTAGCACAACCAATTCCCATAACCAAATTAATAAACTCTTTACCATCAATATTTTTTGGAAAATTTGAAAAAATACAAAAAACAACCATACCCAACACCATATAAACCACCCCAAAATCTAATACCAACAACCAAAAAATCAAATCCTCCTCTTTATCAACATCATCCATACCAATCCTCCATAATAAAAACATCATATCAATCCAATCTACACCACAACAACCACACCATACCCTTACCCCAAACAACCCACAAAAATTTACTACTAAACCCACTAATAAAAAAAACTAACAAGCACAAAAAAATCACTATTCAATAATGAACCACATAAGAACTATAACAAACAACACTAAGCATCCTTGGTTATTCACCCCCCATATTTATTCAATTCCCATTTCATAAAAAACATCAATATAATTTTATAAATTTACATTAATCCAATTCATTAACATTTTAAGTGATTATCCTATTATTAAGGTGATAAAATAAATCAATAACAATAAAGGTTCTATATCAACACATAAAAATCAATATAAGAATAATTGCATGGGAAATAAAAGAAAATTATATAAGGAATATGCGATCAACTCTTTCATTTTAATTTCATTTATTAAATTCATTATATTTTTTAGGTTAATCCATACCACCCAACTAATAAAAACATTGGAAATATAACTTCATATTCACACATTAATATAAGAAGAGAGATCACAAATCATCTACCTCAATAAACTCTTTAAAAACCACTATATAAGAATATTGAGAAAATTATGATCAACCCCTATGAAACTAATAAGGATCCACTATAAAACCTATTAATATCCATTATCCATTAATTTTTTACCTAATAATCTAAAAAATGATCCAATTCTACCAAAAAAATCTCATAAATAAGAAACAACAAAAAATAAATAAAGAAAAATAGGGGAAAGGAGATCCTTAGATCGGATTAGATTGATTACTTGAAGATGAGGGATTAAATCAATAAAGGGATGAGTAAGAGCACCTAGAACCAAGACATAAGACACCCAGGGTAAAAAATAGGTCAAAGGAATTGAATATAATCTTAGGGGAAACCTGTATTTATAATATAAACTTGTAGATAAAACATTATGGCATGGTGGGATTGGTCACACCATAATAGGGGATTGATTTGAAAATCAAATCATGATCACCCCAAATTTTAGGGAGCCAAACTATTAAAAAAACATAACTAAGGAATTTAATGAAAAAACTGGCACCTTCATGTCGTAACACTTAAACCCCAAATATCACCATACAATCCTTAACCTCCTCCTCAAACATGATAACTAGACAAACCAAAACCATGATGCAATATATCCAACACAATGAAACAATAAAAAACTATATAACTAATGAATTTTATAGCATGGATCTAATGTACCAATACACAACACAATAATTAAATGTACCATATATAAGATTAAATTATAAGCACTCTGAAAAACCACCATGTCAAAACCTGAAAAATCATGATGCTACAAACAGATCCCAACCAACTAGAGGCACTCTAAAATTTCTTGGCTAAATCTCCACTCCATAACACATCACATCACAATACAACCTCATTGACCCTGGGGAAACACACTAAACTGAAAAATCCCTCTTCCCTATCCATCTAATCATAGAATAATGCCTATAGTTTCGGTGAAGTATACTCCTGTAGAAAAATTTAGTTAATAATCAAGTCTAACCCTACTAATCACCTCTAAACTTCTTCTAGAAACCCCTAACATATCAAATCAAGAATTTAGGGTGCCAAGTGAAACCCAAGACTCTACATTATATGCCTCTCAAATGATTCTCATCATATAAAATAAAAAAACTAGAGGGTAATAAATTCCTAATACACAACATCCAAGGAAGATACTTATCAAACGAGGGAAACACCAATGATAAAACGAAAACCCACCACCTCTAAGGAATGGTGAATGAATAAAATCCATAGGTCCTTACATCTAACACTCTTTAAGGAAGAACTGGTGTGTTCTACCAACCCAACCCCATCCTAAAGGACATGCCACACCCAAAAATATTCATTTTTAAAAATAACACCATATACCTTTGGTTCATATACTATATTAGAACATCAGTATTTCTCTAACAAGATATGTCCTAAATCATACCACCATACGTGATACCTTTCTAACTATAATATAGTATTTGAAAATTCACAAACACATAAGAGAAAATAAATGATAAATTTAATCACTTAAACCTATATGTCAAACCCATTTTTAGACTTTTAATCCATTCATAATAACAAAACAAGTTCATGACATTATTATTTTAAAGTAGTTCATTATTAAAAAACCAAAATTTTAAATTCTAAAAATATCACATCTTTAAAAGACCACCCAAGATTTACGTAAATTTAAAAACTTCTCTTGATTTCATTTTAACTTATGGAATCAATCAATGTTAAATTATCACTCCTACTAATATATATCAAGAGTAAATTTTTTAAACCATTTTAAGATAAGTAGAGTGATAATATTCCAAAAATAATTATAAATCTAATTTGATAGTGTTTTTTCTAAAATGAATAATTTCACTAACTCAAAAAAATGCCCAAACATAAATACTTGAAACCAAAACCACTCTATAATAACTAAAGACCCATCAAAATACAATAATTATATTAGATAAAAATTAACATTTTATCTTAACCAAGGAATTACATAAACTATTAGGAAATAACACTATTAAAGTCCCCCCACATTACAAGGAAAGTAAATAAACTTACTCAATATAGGATACCTATATTTACCCATACCAAAATATTGAATATGCACTAGAAAAGTAGAATACAACATTACTCTTCATTTTATCCTACTACAAGGTCAACAACTTAAAACATAATCCTTAACATTCCCAATAACCTAGCGAAAACAACCTTATATTATCCCAACATGATACCTAACCTCTATTTAGAACTTCAAATGAAAATTCACCACCCACCTTTGAATCCTTATCCTTAAGGAATAGTTAATACAACATATTTTTGCATATTATTTAGTTAATAGATCATAAAATCAGGAAACCAAATACCATAATCTAATCCAAATATCACATAAATTGGATCCTCATTTCTAGAATATTATATTTTCTTCACACATTCATCATTACATAACAAGGAAGCAATCTCCCTCTTAACCCTGACAAGGAACTCTACCTATGAAACACAATCTAACCAACCATGGTTTATCTTCTACCATATTCAGTCCACTCCTAAAAGAAAACCCATTTTTAAGAAAATTATGAATTTATTTGGAGTCCTCATCAATTTAAAAAAAACCTCTTCTATCTAATTTTAACCTCAATGTATAAAAATACACCAAATAAATTCAGTAAAAGTTGCTGTTGAAATCTTGAGAACACCTTATCTAATGACTCTTCCTTCCACTTTCGAAAAAAATCCCCCAATGATGCTTTAGTGAAATTTATTCAACCCAAAAATAAAAATAAAGTTAATTTATTTCGTTAAATTATATTTTAATAATAGAGAAAAAAATCATATTACAGGAATAATATTCAATCCTATACCCATGAATTTCCAAACTACCTCATCTTATATGATAAAATCCCACCATTATTTTAAACCAATTCAATCCCCTCCACTAGAAACATAACTACAATATTACTACCATAAAATCACCCATTATGCCATCATGTAATTACAACAACCTCATTATCTTCACTACCAATCACATATATCAAAAAATGATCACAACTATTATATCATAACACAATATCAACAATAACTTTAATGGAAATGGAAAATCACTTTATATAAATTTAAATAATTTAAAGCATGTTTTTGAAAGAAATATCAAATTAAAAAGATTAGCTCATATTTTTTCCCAAAAATTACATACTCAAAATATCAAATATCAAAATTTACATAATGTTTCCCTTTAAAACTTATTTTACTAAAATTAATTTAAAATAAAAATTATTAAATATTTCTTTAAAATTATGTACTAATAAAACCCTTTATAAAATAAATCCCAAAATTTTTATTGAACCAATTTTAAAATCACTATAAATTTCATTAAAAGAAAACCTATAAATATATTTATTTATTTAAGAAAAATTATTACCAATAAATATTTTCTTCTTTTAAACAAGTCAAATAATCATTATAAAAAATAAACTACACACATTATTAAATAGCATAGAAAGAGTTTTCAAAATAATCATGTTTAAATATAAAATAATTTTACAAAAATATTTCTTTACTAATTAAGAAAGCTTGATTACTTAATAAATTATAGAATTTTATATATCATGAAAAACTAGATATTATTATTCTAGAAATTAGTATACTAATATTTATCATGTTGTGTATTTTAATATTATTTATAATATGTAATGTGAAAATCATAATAAATATAAAACATACTACACATTTTGACTAAAATATCACATTAAATTTTTTTACTTAGTAAATCCCTTGTCTTCAAATAAAAAGGTCGATATATATTTATAATACCTTAATTTAATTCAAAAAATACATTACAATATCTTCATCTCATCAATGTAAACATGATAAAATTTTAAAATCAGGGAATTTAGATTAATATTTTGGAATGATATAGAACATATTAAAACATGAATATAAAAGAATTAATTTTAGAAAACTCAAAGTACAACATTTTGAATTTAAGTAAGAATTTTACTTACATAGGTTTCTTATTTTATTCTTTATATTGAAAATAAAATCAAGTAGAAAATAAATAATAAAATACATGAATAAAATTAATAACACTTTATTCACTCACAATGTAACATCACAAAAAAATGTACATAAAACTAAGTATTACATACCACGAATGATTACATAACTTAAAAGTGCAAAAAAAATGCAATAATAAATACAAAAGAATAATATTTTTATAAGGAAATACCCTATATTATCTTCACCCTTTAGAATCACTATTTGTAGAGATAAAACTATATTGTAAAAAGACATCATGAATAGAGAAATAATTTTATAATATAATTGAATACAATTTATGGAATGAGAAGTGTGATTTCAGAATTTAGAATGGGGTGAATTTATTTAATGTAATGGGGATAATCTAATGGTTATATGACTATTATAAAAGCTATTTAGTTTTTGGGTACAATACATGTAAACATATTACCAATTTGGTATTTGTGGTATGTAGTTAATATAAATAAATTTTATTTAGATGTTAAATATAAATATATATTCATTATAAATAAATTATTTAACATAAATTAAATAATACTAGAGCATAATTAAAATTTACTAATGTTGAGTGGCTCCTTTCCAACTTATTAATTTATATTTTGATATTTACTTATCCTTTTCCTCACTTTGTTTATTTATCATTTATTTATTATTTATTGTTTATTTTTTATTCTCAAATATTATTTTCACTTATTCTATCTTCAGATTATTTCTATGTAAATTAACCTTATATTTTTTAGTTTTGACTTATATGTATTAAGTGTTGAATTTTCTAGTTTTATAAATTTTATGTACTGAGTAATTACTCTTATGGTTTTATTATTAACTCTTACGTATACAGTGTGTAATTTTGATAAAGTGATGTACGTATATGTTTTTTTAATTTACTTTTATGTTATATACTTTTAATTTTATTCATGGAATTTTTGTAAAATATTTTTTGTTGACGTATACATGGAGAAATTAAAATTTACTATTATGAATAATTTTTTTTTAATTTTATGTATCCAAATACTTAGTCATGAAAAAATTCTCTACACACTACATGAAACAAATTCATAAATGTGATATGACCTACAATACTTGATAATTAAAAATTAAAATTTATTATTATATATTAAAATTTAGGATCGTGGGTATTATAATCTAAGAGAACTATATACCATAATATTTGATATTCACTAAATCCACAACATGAATAACCATGGAATATAGGAAGCCTAACCACATGCATTACACAATATGTAGATACAACTTGGGTACATCTTACAAAAGTTATGTTTTATGATTATTCAATAATTATTATTATAATTTTTAATCTTTATAAGTAATGATTAGGAGTATTGGAAGTTACAACTTGAACTTAATGTTTCAATATGTTAAGTAGCCACAACATGTATCTTTACATAAAAATAATTGAATATCTAAAGCATCATTGTTCTTCTATATACCATTGAATAGAGAACATAAAGTCAGGATTAAACTTGATGTTATGAAGTTACAATGTATTATAGAATATGAAATAAAAAATATGAAGTTTCCTAAATGTAATTGGCATTATGAAACTCTATTTTACACCAGTTTTCATATTTCATCCCGCTGTAGTTTATACGAGTTGGTTTAATCTTTTCTATCAGTTTGATAATTATCTATAAATTCTTAAAATTATATTTAAAGTAGTTTCAAAGAGTTTGATGTGGGATAGAATGAATTATTAGATGGAATAAATGTATTACATTTTTACAATGTTAACATTACATAGAAGATAACATATAATCTAGAAGTTATGCAAGGATACTATTATTAACCAAATTAGAGTACCATATAAACCAGTATCTAAGACGATTTATCCCTGAACTTATGGGAATTCTAGATCCCTAAATGCTGGAAGCTAGAACCCCAAAATCAATACACAACCTATGAGGAAAATTTCACCAAATAAAATATAATAATAATCAAATTACTCTATAGAAACATCATCTCATAAATAAATTGACGTAACCATAATTGGTACAATGAGACAATAGAAAAACCAAAGGTAGAAAATAACTACCAATTCCCATCACTTGGTGGTCCAAAACCACCCCAAATGTCCCCAAACAACCCAATCATGTACAACTAAGCATGAAACATCAATGGAAGATTATGAGAAAACAAAAACCCACTATAAGAATGTAAAGTCTGTAAACACCAAATGCTTCAAGTAGGGTGTGAGCTACAAATCCGAATAGGATTTCACTAAATATTCTATACAGTTACTTCATAAGGTAATAAAAATATGAGAAAATAGGATTATAATAAATTGAGTACAAGTATTTACATTTAAATATAAGAAAATGAATCCATAAAAATCAGTTTTCAATAGAGTTAGTTTTAAAATTAATGTTTAAAATTTTCAAAATCATTTTCCAAACCAAAGATAGAAAAAAATTCCATTTCATCTTTTGAAAACCAAATATTTTCTTGAAATAATTTTAAAACCATTTCATAAAATAAATTTAGGTAAATCAAGAAAAAGTAATAACATTCACCATATATAAAAAATATACACAAGAGTGAATAATATAAAGTTAAGGTGAATCATCTCAATAATTAGATCAATCATGAATGGTAATCAATCAAGGAATGAAAATATATTATTGAGTAGTGACAACAAATTCTATCTTGTATCAAGTATCAATTATAAGTATTAATTTGGTATTACAAAGATATGATATTGAATCCACCATTTTTTATCTAATAAATCAATCAATCATGTATTACTGCTGATTTTATATAAATTATCTTAAGTTCTCAAGAATATCAAGTCCATGCACAACAGATTTCCAAGATACATGTATATAGCCAAATATATTTATATTTTATATGGATCCACAAGATGATGTGTGAGTCCACTAATAAAGAATAAATCTAGGTTATAACATCTAACCACCCGGGTTATAATGAAAAAATCAAAGAAGGTGATAGATATAATCAAGTTATGTGGATTAAAAAGGAAACCCACTTTAGTATCAATATGGGCTCATGCCCAAAACATTTCAATCATTCCTAATTCACATACCACTCTCACCCTTAAACTCTATTTAAGTGAAAAATCCATTTTTTAACACCCATTAATGGAATGTACAAGGATTAGATATGTTATTAAGAGATTATCACAAGGTTTGATCATCATAAAGTGCCAATCGGTCCATCAAGCATCATTAATTACAAATAGATCATTAATTTCAAAAATAATATTTAAAAGGGAAATCAAAATCATTTTATTTTATAAATCAACCTATAAATACCAAATGATCCTTTAAACAAAAAGCATCATTCAAAAAATTCCCTAAGAAATTAAAAAGAAAATTTACAATCTTAAATTATTGGAGTCATTTCAAAACATGGGTTAAAACACTTTTTTACATGAACACATAATTAATTTAAAACCACCCAATAATTCCCATTTTATAAACATGGAGAATAACCAATCAAAAAAGGGATGTTGGTTATTTAAAGAATTAAATCATTCAAAACCTTTTATAAAATTTTTTATGAACCAAATGTTTTCATTTAAATACATGATTTTCACTTTAGGAATCAAACCCTGTCCTACACCATCACTTTCACCAAAACATACTGAAAATAAATCAAACTAACATGGAATTCAATAAATTGTAAACAGTGAGAGGAGTTAAGATTATTATAATTCTATCGAAGCCATGTTCATTTCATAAATAAGATGATAAAATGTGTTTCTATGAGGCATACAAGGTAAATATTTACTGAATACGTGTTTGTAAATAAGAAACACATATTTATGAATTCTATAGATATAGTGAATTATAAGGTAAAGAAACTACATGAAAACATGTACCTCATGATTTCTTGGAAACTCAAAGCATTAGGAGGAAAAAGTAAATAATTTTGATGCTATTATATAGTATAATAATACATAAACTCTTCTCAAGATAATACCCAAAATTTGAAGGTAGTAAAGAGTTGGGTATTTTTAAAAAATAAAGAGGGAGTTATATTTTCAGAATTTAGTACCCCAAATTAAAATCTTGAATTAATATTCTATTTTAATTTAATCTTGAGTGTGTGTGGTTTGAAAATATTTAATATGGAATTTAAAATCTTAAAAAGGGTTAAAGAATCATTTTCCAAACTTTTAAGCATTTAAAAAAGTTAAAATGGTATTTTAGGTCGAGCTGGAGGAAAAAGAAATGAAAATATGGTTTTGTCTATTTTTTTCTAAAAAGAGAGACATATAAGGGTAACATTGTTTACCCTTATGTAACTCCTATAATTCACATAAGGCTGATTATTTTACACTTATACAATGGATGAACCCAAAACTACCCTAACATAGTTGTATTTTTACCCTTTCATAGCCTTTGGAGACACAACTTTACCCTTACATATCTCTAGGATTACATTATATATACTTTAGGGAAAAAGGGTTACCCTTATATGAGATTCAAAATACCCTTATTTAGTATAATTACCATTATTAAATAATAATTTTACCCTTACATTAAACATGGTACCCTTACGCAATGAAACCCTTACCTTTATGTATGCCTTGATTCCTTTACACAATGCATATAAAAGGGATTTACCCTTACAAAATTCATGGAATAAGGGATTTACCCTTAGGTTACTAAGGTAATAACTACCTTACCTTTACAAAAATAAAGAAAAGAGGGCCTTACCCATACACAACCCATAAACCGTGAATTAGGGTTAAAATTAAGTTAAAATTTATTTAATTTTAAATCAAAGGACATATAAATTAAAACCAAAATGGGTTATTATTTATTATAAAAAAGAGTGTTTTACAATTCTCCCCACTATAAGGCCATTTTATACCAAAAATTATTGAGTCTTAATGATAGAAAAATTCAATACTAAAAGAACTACTACACTTGACTCATAAGGTAGACAATCTATAAAATAAAAGAAGACTCTCCCAAACATATCCACCAATCACAATTCTAAGATCAAAACCCATATAATAAAAATTCAACAATTCCAAGAGGAAACATAAACCAAATATAATTAATAAAAGAACTAGAATATGTCTCCCCACCATTTAGAGATTCAAAAAAATGTGTAACATGAGAAAAAAGTCTAGAAAAAAAATCTTTTCAACTCAAATAAGCGACTTCGATCACACGTCACAACAAAACATGTAAGAGTAGAAACTAAAACCTTAAGGAATGAAACATCCAAAACACCTCAACAATTCCCAAAAGTGACAATTCTATCAAGATCTATCAAATATTTTGCTATCCATAAGAAAATCATAGAACTAAAAAGGATTTCTACCCCATTAAATTACTAATTAATAACCTAGGATTCTCAACACTGATCCTCACCCCTTGATGGGATCATCCAATCATCCACCAAAAAATTTGGGTACCTGGTCTATCAAGAATGTACATAGTTTTTGTTACTTGAGTATAAACCCAAGGTCTATACAAACCTAACTAGAAAGTTCTTGAAACAAAAAATCTAGTGCACAAATAGGGAACTTCATTCTCATAAAGGAGACCATCCATCACATCAAGATTGATCTCTAACCATCAAGTAAAAAACAAGAGGATAACAAGGAATAAAATCCAACCAAATGGTATCCAAAACCAATTATAGGGATACATCCATAGAATAAATAAATAAGAGGTATTTCAAAAATAAAAACAACTCTAAAACTAATGGTTTTTTTTCACAATATTTTCACTCAATCCTAATGTGTAAAAAAATCCTCAAGGAACTAAAACCATTCATGATGAATGATAAAATTTCAAGACTAAAATCTATATGGTACATTAATAGTGATCATAAGAAAAAAATAATCATTTCGACCAAAACCAAGGTATGTAAGAGAACATTGAAAAATGGATAAAATAAAGACACAAGAGACCCATAGTAAAAAGTATCCAAATACCAATGAGCTATAATAACTAAAACTCAAATGGTTACACTAAGATGTTGAAAAAAACAAGCTAGGTTGCATAATCCAAAATTGTAAACACCTCTATTGCATGAAAAGATTCACTCTAAGGCCTATCACTGGAGCCCTATTATCTTGATGAATATGTTACCCTAGAGTCAAGATCTGATGATTTTTGACTAAAACTTCCACTTTCAGTAACTCAACTTATTGAAACTATTAAGGTGAACCAATTAGACACACCATTTACAAACTATTGTATCTTTCAAATAATAATTCTTAGAATGACTAGGTATTAAACACTAGAAATATAAGATATTATTATTCTCTTTTAGAGAAGACTATCCCTGATCAACCAAATTTTATAATCTATCAGTTGAGAAATATCCACATAAGCCAATAATGAATGACTAATTCTTACATTATTGTTTCTTTGACAACATAAATTTATCTAAAAAGGCCCTTTTAAATATACCAAATTTGATAATTACTTAGAATACTCCACAATTAGTAATTCACCTTGACTGAAACACAATAACCCATAAAATTTCTCCTTCATCACTTTCTCATGACACTTCCATTGAATGAATATTAAATTGAAGAATTCCCAAGACATTATTTCCTACAGACAGAAAGGAATCATGACTTCAAACAACTCTCGGCCAAGTACCTTAAATAAGAGTTGATATAGTTAACCATCAATGAATTAGGAGTAATGAGAAAATAAAATATCTCCTCACCTTTTTCAAGTAACTTATTTTTTTAATGAATCCCCATTCACTTCAATAAGAAGGTGTGAATAAATATAAGAAGAACTTGGTGGGGGTCCAAATAATATAAAATCTCTAGCTCCACCATTCAATTTAGAGTCTAGGTAGAGTCATCAACTTGAGGCACCACCTCTTAAAAATTTGATGGACTACTTTGGAGGCTGGTTTGATGAAAAACATTCTATATTTCTTGAAACAATTTCTAGGAGACATTTCTATACATCAACAAAACATAAGAAAAGTGACTTAAACATCATAAAATACTCTGAACAGAATAAAAAAATCCATAATATTTCAACAAAATCCACAAACCAATTTTATCAATGAATAATTTGTTTCAAATAATGAAAGATTTCCCCATTTATAAATAATTAAACTTTTATTTAAAATGTGAAATCTTGATATAAATCCATTATAGTTTCAAAAAAAGTCCTTTACCAGCTCATAGAAATTCTTCCAATGTTTTAAAATAATTAATCCCCATTTCAAATTCCAAAATCATTTCCATTTTAAACCTACTAAAAACCCATGTTTCTTATTAAAACATCTATTTATCACATCACACAAGTGAATTTGAAAATTAGTTTTTCAAAACAAAATTTTCATAAAAAACTACCATTTAGTAATTGAAACCACTTTTAAAAGTACTCAAATAAAATTTTAAGTCACAAATTTGGGTTTCAGAAAGGATTTAAAATCACAAACTAATGGATTAAAGTTTGAAATAACAAAATAGGAGCATAAAATAGACCACCCAAAATGTCTATTAAAAATAAAGAACCCTCCAAAGTAACTTGACATGAGTGAGTTCATTTTGGAATCAAATGGATAGAGAATAATGTTCATGTTAGAGTAAAATTATGTGTGGCTTGGTCACATGGGATGGTAAACTATACACCAACCATGTAATAGTTCCTTGATTGACATCCAGACCAGTCACACCAATTCCTCAAGTTTAACAGATTATGAAGGAATAATATAGATCTGTTCATCTTTCCATTCCAACCCAAATCTCACAAGATATTCCTAAAGTCAAAAATAATATCACTAGAAATCAAAATATAATTTATCATCTGGAACAAAATAACTCAAAATAAAGACTCAAGTTCCAAATTTCCCTAGTAAATCAAGTATAATCACGTAGAGGTGGTGATAAATAATTTAATCATGAACTAATTCTTGAGTTTCAACACATTATTAATATTATTTTTAACAAAACATACCCTAAATAACATAAGTTATTTCAAGGAAAAGTAATTTTTTTTAAAGAATTAACTTACAATGATATCATTTGTAACAAAATGACCCAAAGTACAATCTAAACCGTTATCTAAGACAATTCAACACTAACTCAAAGGGAATCCTTGATCTCCATGGGATAAATACTAGAATCTAGGAATAAATACACAACCTTTGGGAAGTTTTTTCCACAAAAAAAGATAACAATAATAAAATTACTCATTATCAATAATTATTATAAATAAATCAATACAACCATAATTGATATAAGAAGATAATAAAAAATTGAAAGTAGTACATAATTACTAAGACCCATATCCTAGAGGTCCATGACCTCCCACTATGTCACCAAACCACATGCTCTAGAAAACTAAGCATGAACCCTCAAAATAAGATTATGGAAAAATAAACACCTGCTATAAAAACATAAAGGATGAAAACACCAAACAATATAAGCATGGTGTGAGATATAGAGCCCAATTTTATTTCACAAAATATTCTATGCTGTTTATTTATATAGTAATCCAAATATTCTAAAATAGTAGTATAATAAATTGAATATAATGCTCTATATTTCAGAATAGGAAATTAATACATCAGAATAATTTTATAATAGAGACGGGTTTAAAACAAAATTTTATACATTTCAACATCATTTATCAAACCAAAGTTTAAAAAAATGCCATTTATTTATTCAGAAACCAAAACTTTTCTTAAAAATATTTTTAAACCATTTCACAAGATAAATTCAAATAAATTAAGAAAATGTAATAACATGCCCTAAATATGAAAAATATTTACAAGAGTGAATACTATTGAGTCAAGGTGAATCATCTCAATAACTCGATCAATCATGAATGGTAATCAATCAATAAAGAAAACTCCAGTGCTAAGTAGTGACAATGAACTCTATCATGTATCAAGTATCAAGTATAAGGATGTCATGGGAATGATCTAGATAAAAAATAAAGTCCACCATAGTCTAGATAATCAATTATCAATCAATAATTTCTTATTATTGGTCTTATATCATGTTTCAAGTGTTAACAAAAAAAACTAGGTCTGTACACACCCGATTTCTTAGCTGTATGTTCATAGAAAAATTTCTAAATATTCTCCATTGTTACACGAGATAGTATGTAGGTATTATAGAAAACCTTAAATATAAGTTATATCATCTAACAACCAAGGTTACAATGTATTTTCAAATAAGGAAAGAGAGATAATCAAGTTGTGAGAATTACAAAGGAAACCCACATCATTATTAGTATAGGATTATACCCTCAATATTTTAACCATTATCAGTTCACATCTCACTATCGAACCTAAACTCCATAGAAGTGAATAATCAATTTTCAACACCCATTAATGGAAAGTAAAATAATCAAATATGTCATATTAAGGTATTAATTATCATTATAAAGTATCAATCAGGTCATCAAGCATCATCAATTCCAAATCAAGTCATTTCTTCCAAATCACCACTGAAAAGGCTAATCATACCCACTTCCTTTCAAAAATCATCATGAAAATACCCAATGATCATTTAAACCAACAATTTCTTTCAAAATATTTCCTAAGGAATTCAAAGGAATTTTTACAATCTTAAAGGATTGGAGTCATTTCAAAACATGGGTTAACACCCTTATTCAAACAAATAAATCATTCATCAAAAACCAACCATGAATGTTTATTTTATAAATAAAGATAATAATCAATCAAAAAAGGGTCCTTTGTTATTTTAAGAATTATAGCATTTAGAACCATGCAGAAAAATTTTCATGAATAAAAATTTTTCATTTAAATCAAGGATTTTCAATTTATGAATCAAAACTAGGCCTAAGAACTCAATTTCACCAAAAAAACATTTAAAAATTCCTTGAGAAGTAATAAAAATAATATGGAATTTTAAAACTATAAATAGTGATAGGAATTAAGATTATGATAATTCGGTCTAAGGCATGTTCATTTCCCAGAGAAGAGGACCAAAAGAGTTTCCATTAGGCATCCTGATGTAAATATTCATAGAACATGTGTTAGGAAATAAGAAACACATATTTATGAATTCTCATGAAATAGTGAATTACAAGGTGAAAAAATGCATAGAAACACCTACTTTAGAATTTCTTGGAAAATAAAAACACCATATGAAAAAACAAGGAAACCATATCATCTTCAATAGAAAAAGAACGCCCAAAATCCTCATAAGAGAATACCAAAAAGTCTAGGGCAATGAATATTTTTTTATTTTTTAAAAAAATTACAGTGTGTTTAGATTTTCAGAATTTAGAAAACAAAATTAAAATCACCAATTAATCTTCCATTTTAATCGAATCATGAGTATAGAGGGTTATAAAAAATTTAAGATAAAAGTTACAATATTTAAAATTGGTTACAGAGTTGTTTTCAATGATTTCCAAGATTTAACAAAGTTAAAATGGAATTTCAGGTTAATTCGGAGGAAAAATAAATTAAAATGTATTATTTATTTTGTCCCAAAAAAGATTGTTGTGTAAGGGTAAGATGGTTTACCATAATGCAGTTCATATGTTTCATGAAAGTGTAAGGAATTTACTCTTAAGTAGTGGATGAACCCTGAACTACCCTTAACCAGCTTCCATTTTACCCTTAAATGGTGTTTGGAATCACAGAATTACCCTTATGCTACTTTAGGATACCATTACCCAAAATTTAAAAAAACAGGGTTACCCTTACATAAGATTCATAGTACCCTTATTAAATAACCTTACACAACATTATTACCCTTACACCATGCTAATTTTACCCTTACATAGTGTATGGTAACCTTACACAATACAACCCCTACCTTTACACATGCCTTGGTATCTTTATCTAATGCGTATGAAAGGGATTTACTATTATGAAAGTCATGGAACAAGTGATTTACCTTTACATAGCTAAGGTAAAAACTATCTTACCTATACAAAACTCAATAAAAGAGGGAATTTCCCTTAAACAGCCCATAAACTACGTGTAAGGGTTAAAATTAAGTTAAAATTTATTTAATTTCAAATAAAAGGACTTATAAATAAAAAAAGTGATATTTTTTCATGACCCAACCCACTGGGGTCCGACCCATGACTACCCTAAGCTCACCTAAAATAGGCTAGGTGGTGGAGACCAATGATGAGTAGGAATATCCCAAAAATGGAAGGTATTAGCCTAATTTACCTACACACACACACACATCTCTAAGACCATATAAATATTTAAAAGTAAAACAACTGAAAAGAATGCATGCATACATCTATGATCTCACAAAAAGAGTACAAAAATAATGTATTGAAAGAAAAAAAGGGGCCAAATACATGCCCAATGAAAAACTATAATGATTGAAACCTGTTCCAAGGGACAAGACTACGAACAAATGAAAGCTCCTAGAAAACACCTCAATCTATCTAACTCAAGCTACTCTACACCCACTCCACATCCTCCATAGACATCATCAAAAGGGACATCTTTTTCATAAGACATAAAATATGTGGGAAGAGACCATGTAGGGGTGAGTATAACAATACCCAGTATGACACCCTAAAAACACTAAAAAACCATCAATAATTATTAGATAATAGCTATAATACATTACTGAATATAAACAATAGAAAACCTAGATATACACAGGAAGGATAATGTTCCGGCAGGTGGTCATAACCAACTACGAACCATAATATTCTACTTGAAGAAATGATCATTCTAAGAGAATCCACCCCACAAACCATGCTATCACTAGTGGCACTCATCTTAGAGGTTAATATCATTGGGCCCAACCTAATAATACTCACTGGTCTCATACGACCCTGATACCCAAATAGGGGTCACACCTAGAACTGTAGAGTGGAACCACGAACCCAATCTGGATTAAATCTCTATACAGGGGATCTTACACCAATGATATCATGAACCCTACAGATATGAATTACTATATAGAGGATCAACTCCCTTCTCAAAGATGCCATGCCGATTCTGCAAACCCTACTTAGGGAATAAAGATAATAGAGGATCACAATACAGTATCACAAAGGGACACCACTAACTCTATAGGTAACTCATCCTATAGAGAGGATCACAATCCTGATATGTGGACATAATACCTCACTTTATCCTTGAAGTAAAGAACTACGGAGAAAACTACTCAACCTACATTGGTCTAAATTGAATAGATGGAGATCCACAAGCTATCTCCAAGGGAGTAAAAGATGTGTAAATAGAGTACAAGATGTGTCTCAATCAATCTAGATCTTCCTGCATAATGCTTCCCCACATGTCATGTAAACCTCAACACACATGGTGTGTAGGTGATCACACAAGGTGTGTAGAGGTCACCTGAAACCCTGCCCATGTCTCTTGGTTGTTCCCATGTACCAACCTGTGTTCATTTCTGAGTACACGATATGTCCCTAACCATGTACTCCTAACCGTGTCCATGTAACCTCTGAGGTACATGCTGATCCATCACAAATGGGTCACACAGTGTGGGATTGGGTCACAAGGTGTGTGTTATTTAACTCAGAACAGAAACCCTAGTGCCGTAGCCAGGGGTCCCACATAGTGTATAATCCCAAAATACACTCCATGTACTACGAGATTTTTCAGATCCTTCGAGACCTCTTCCAATTTTTCATATACATCAATGAAGCCATTTCCCTCAACAAAACCTATATATTGGTGGTCATTCAAGAAATTATATTGTCTCCAGGTAGAATCTAGGTTCAAATCTGCTCAAAAAATAATCTTTCAAGACAATCCATCACCACATGTCAAAACCTAGAAGAATAGAAACCACAAATCCATTCTGATCCACCTCTGATCACCCACCATCATCATCACACCTCGATTATAGACTTAATCATGAACCACCCCCATGATATCAATCCTTTATGATGAGGAAAAGTCATGAAACCATCGAGTACCCATTATTCACCGAACCACATGAAAAAATAAATTCCCATGATAAACATGTAATGAAACAGGGGAGAAAACCACAAGAAATAAAATTTGAGGAACAAACCTCAGGCTTTGTTCACTCAAACTAGATATATTGTCATATAAAAATAAAGATGAAGAGGATAATAAATATGATGATAAAAACAATTCCATCAATTTAATCTACCAGTGATATGTGAATCAATTCTGTTAATGGAATTGATCCACTTTCAACCAGGATAAAATAATGGGATTAAAGTTAATAAATAAAACTTCTGAACTAGAGTTTGGATCAATCATTGATGATGAAAAATTCTATGTTTCCATTGCTGATGAGATCCATAACCTCCACTGGAAGAACAATCCTCGATCTGGTCCCGATCTATCATCGTTCACCAAGATTTCTCTCCAATGATCTCTTGAGGTCTCTAGTGTTTAGTGGCCAACCATGAGAGATTTATATAACCACATACTTATAGAAAACATTACTCACTACATCAAATAAGATAAATAAAAAAATTAAATTAATTTATATTATTAATTCTATGCCCATGATGAATTTTTCACAAATACACCCTGTCCAAAAAGGTTATGTCACACCTGGGGTGAAACCTACATTCTAAACTGAACAATGCCCCTAAAATTTTGATTTGGTACCCTATTCAGAATTTATTCCACCTTTCTAGAAAAACTATACGTGCATGATATTTAATATATTTAATATATTTCAAACATTTATTTTGGGCACATCGGGTCTTAGAATTACACGCCGTCTCAGCACCAAGTCTAAAAAATATTCAATATAATATCCAAAAAATAATACATGGAAAATATAAGTCATTATATTCTCCCTATATTAGGTATTTTTATCCCAAAAAAAATTACTCAAAATGATAATGGTATTGAGCTTGCATCTGGGTCTCCCACTCCCAAGTACTCTTTCAAAGATTCTTATTCTACCACTGAACACACACTAGGGGATTCCATAACCCATAAAGGATACTCTCCTAATGATCCTCAATCTCCACCAGGTACTCAGAAAAGGTATCTCTATCCTCGATGTCCATCTCACCCTAATCGATAACAGGTGACAATTCTTGCACGTATCTCCTCAGTTATGACATGTGGAAGACATTGTATACCCGATCCAATTGTGGTGATAAGGCTAAGCAGTATGCCACCACACTAAAACTATGAATTATCTGAAAAGGTCTAATGAATCCCAAAGATAACTTGGTACCTCATCCAAATATCCATAATATGCATCGAGGTGAGTCCCTAAAGAACATATGATCTCCCTCATAAAACTCTAGAGGTCTCTATCATCTATCCTCATAAGACTTTTTATGGATCTGTGTAGTCCTAATCTGCTCCCGGATGATATGAACCTTCTTTGTAGTTGGTTACACCAACTCCATGCCCATGAGTGCTAACTCGTATGGACCATTACATTAAAGTGGTGACCTATATGGTTGCCCATACAAGGCCTCAAATGACACTATATGAATGGTAGAATAGGATTTTTTGTTGTATAAAATCTTTACCAAGGGTAGATGATCCTCCCAAATATGAAAAAAGTCCAACATGAAATCTCATAAAATTTCCTCCAAGACCTGAATGGTCTACTTAGTCAGGCCATCAATCTGGGGGTAAAATGTCACGCTCAAGCATAACTGAGTAAAAAATTACTCATGAAATCCTCACCATAATCATGATTTGAAGCGAGATTCATAGTCTGAAATGATGAGGGAACCCCATTGAGTCAAAATATCTTCTTCACATAGAGGTGTCCCAATATCTCTAATAAAATCTGCCTAAAATGGATAGGAAGTGGGTTGGCTTGGTGAGTTTCTTTATGATCAACCAGATAGAATCATTTCACCTGGATATATGTGGTAACCTCATCATTAATTATATGGATATACCATCCCATTTCCACTTTCAACCCTCAAGGGTTGATCTAAACCTGATGGAACTTAGTGCTCAACCTTTATTTATTGACATGTGAGGCATTAAGAGACAAGATCTGAAACATAACGCTTCATGCATGGCCACAAAAACTGACATCAGAGGTCCTGATACATCTTTTACACACCTAGATGTTAAAAAAGGGGATGTATAAATATACCACATCACCTCCTCCTTTAAAATCAAAGGTTTTATCTTCTATAATATGAAAAGGATAGCATGTTCCCCAAATTTGGAATATCTATTAGGATCATATCTAGTGTATATCTAAGTATGTAAGGTCCCATAGTTGGTACCTCCACATTGATCAACCTATACATGCTAAAAACGTTAGGGGGGGGGGGGTAACAACCATCAACTATAGATATGAAGAACTATCCATGTCTACTAAGGACAATTGCAATGAGGCTAACTAATCTGATGCCTTGATCAATAAATGAGAACAAGATATCTTACTAATAGAATATTCCATCATGTTCCCCTTCCCAAGAGTATATAAAATTTTGATGTAATATTCCTAGAGGAACTATATCCATTGACTTTTTCTTAAGTTAAGATCCATTTGAAAAAAGATATACTTGAGACTCTTGTGGTCAGAGTAGATTATAAACTACTCACCCACCGGGTAGTGTCTCTACATCTTCAGTGAGAAAACTACTGCTACTAACTCAATATTGTGGGTTATGTAGTTCTGATCATATGGTCTCAAATAAATTGAACCATAGTTGATCACCTCATGCCTCTACATTATAACACAATAATCCTGATCCTTGATGAATTATATAACACTATGTAATAAATACCCTCCTCCAAAAATCTCAAGATGGGAGCACTTGTCAACCTCTGCCTCAACTCATGAAAGAACTACCGACACATTTGTTCCACAAAAATCTTCCCCTTTTGGGTCAAAGCTATCAAGGGTGATGCCACTCTAGAGAAATTTGGTAAAAAATGTGATATTATCCCAATAAACTAAAGAAACTCCGCACATAAGTAACACTCTTTTGTGTCCCCCAAGTAATCACTACCTATAATTTCACCAGGTCCACTGCCAAACCTAGCTCTAAGATGAAATTTACTAGAATATGGAACTCATGAATCAAAAAACAACACTTTGAGATTTTCCCATAAATCTGGTTCTCTCTAAGTGTATTTAGGACCATACTCACGTGTCTCGTGTGCTCCTCATCAGAAGCTGAGTACACTAGGATATCAACAATGAAGACTACCATGAACCGATCTAAGAATGGGTTTAAGATATGGTTCATGAGTCTCATGAACACTGATGGGGAATTCATCATGCCGAATAAAATTACCAAGTACTCATAGTGACTATAGTGACATATGAATTATATATTCACTATATCTTCATTCCACAATCACAACTGGTAATATCATGATATGAGGTTAATCTTTGTGAACCATCGTGCCCCTATAAACTAATAGAAGATGTCATTTATCCCAAAAAGTGGATACTTATTCTTAAATTTCACCTAGTTAAATAACCGGTAATCTACACATAACCTCAAGACCCCATCCACCTTTTTAGGGAACAATGCTGTGGATGCCCAGGGAGAAACAATGGGTCTCACAAATCCCTTATACTACAAAACCTCCAAATGAACCTTGATCTCAGGAAGATATATGAGATCCATATGATATGATTGATTAGATATTAGGGCCACATTGGGGCATAATTAAATGTGTAATTATAGCTCAAGGTTAGGAGGTAGGCCTAGAATGTCGTCAAGAAACACATCCTCATACTCTGCCACCACTATAGAAAACTGAAAGTTCATAACATCCACATTTCCAAGAGTCATTATAGCTAACTAGTGTGTAATTAGTTGCACTCTCCTATGCCTAATATCATAATTCTCTACCAAGGTTTAATTTCCACCCATAAAATAAAACCTTCTCCTATCACTACAGACACACCTCATCCTCCACCTAAAATAGTCAATCTGGGAATGAACTATGGATAACCATTACCATAACTAAGATGAAATCATAAGGACTCATCATTGCTATAAATAGATATCATACTAAACTCTTTCCACCAAGAATCATATCAAACTTTCAGTATAAGTGCACAATCACTAAGTCACCGCCTATCGGAGTCTCCAACCACAAGGGTCAAGCCAAAGACTTAACTGGAATCACTAAGTCTCAAACAAAATAAGTTCCAAGAATCGAATGAATCACACTCGTGTCTTTTAAAACTATAGCTAAGGTGGAAAATAAATAGATCATACCTCATATCATTCCTAGTGCCTTAGGGTTATAGGCCTCTATAGCCTATAGTTAGCCCCATCCCTGACCCTGAGCTCGTTGATCATGGAATGGGCTACCAGGAGGTGGCGGTGGTAATAGCTCAAACCTCTGACCACCTACTACTTCTCTGATGATCCCTCTTCCATGTACACCACCATGATAACCACCCTTCTCCAACCTTTACCTCTATCTCGATTATCCCTCGACCATCTCTTTATTAGCTTTATAATGATTAGGATAATCCCAAGACAGATGACCCTAAACATTGCAGGAGAAATGCCACCTCTCCTTTAGCTGATTTGAGACATACTGAGAGCCCTGCATCACTGATCCAATGTCATGGGATCACTTCCTAAAGCATATAACATGATTAGATCCCTGTGACTTCTATCGGCTACATACTGTCGAGGTATTATCTCTTTGGTTCCCGCTACCAGCACCCACTATTAGTGTATACTCTTCCAGGAAGCTCTCTACCACCAATGACCACTAAAGAACCCCCGAATACGTGGGAATGAAAAGGGATACTACTAAATCCCTAATGTTATGATGTAAGCCCTGGTCAAAGGTTTGTGCTCTAAAAAATAGATCCTGAATCATATTTATGGAGTATCATTAGAGATTAATAAGCCTTATGGAGTATTCCACCAAATTCAAACTAACCTACTGAAGACGAAGAAGCTCATATATGTTCACTAATTACAAATTTGTCAGATAAAACTTCTTCCTAAATATATTCTCAATGTATGACCAAGAGAGATCTGCTTTATCTTATTACCAGCTCACTAAAATCCACCATCACCCAACATAGCACTAAATAAGACTCATCGTAGGGACCACTGTATAATCTTCAAGTTTACTCACAAGGTAGATAATGTGAGTTACTACCTCTATAAGTCCTTAGCCACATAGGGGTTTGTATCTCTCAAAAAACTGGGAGGTTTCTGCCTATAGAACTCATGTAGTGAACTCATCTTGTGTGTATCCCTAACTAGAACTTTTAGCACCATCTGTTACTTAATGGGTAGTGGTATAGATGGTAAACCACTCAGAGGTGATATCTTTATTATAGAACCCTATACTGATTCCTTTTCACTTGATGGATCATCTTCATGATTACACAATGGAATCTTGGCTATCTATCTTTGTGGAGGCATCTGGAAATAAACAAGATGTACCATGGTCAAGGAGTTTATCTGGGGAGACAACTCAAAAAGGACATGAAAAACACAACGCATTACTATATGATACATGTACCAATTTTTTCCCTGCAACCAATTTCTACATGCACTGAGTAAAATGATAGGTGATCAAAGTCTTGGTGTATAGATACGTCGACTGCCACACTGACACTAGAGTCCCTATCTTGAAATATGAACTCGGAACACTTAACACTATTTCCCCAAACCAATATCATAGACCTAAATCCTAAAATAGAACTGACTGTTCTAATACCACTTTGTCATGACCCGACCCACTAGGGTCTGACCTGTGACTACCCCAAGCTGGCCTTCAATAGACCAGGGGCTGGAAACCAGCGCTAAGTAGGCATATCCCATAAATGGGAGGCAATATCCTAATATACCTAAACACACATACAAGTCAATAAAAAAGAGAAAAGTAAAACAACTGAAAATAATACATGCATACATCCATGATACCACAAACATAGTACATAAGTAAAGTAATGAAAGTGAAAAAGGGACCAAATACAAGCCCAAAAAAACTATAAAAGTCCAAATTGATATAATGGAGATGAATATGGTCAAATTAAATCTCCTAAAAAACACCTTATTCTATCTAGACCAAGTTACATTCCTCCTGGTATGTGTCCTCCATGAACACCATCAAAAGGGAAATCATCTATATAAGACATGACACATGTTGACAAAGCCCATGCAGGGGTGAGTTCAAAATTACCCAATAGGACACCCCAAAAACACTAAACATGAAGCATTAATAATATTCACTTATAGAAGCAATATAATACTAAATAGAAATAAGATAAAAACACAGATATACTCAAGAAGGGAACCGCTCCACCGGGTGGTCACAACCAACCGCTAGATAAAGGATCATACTTGAAGCAATGATCATTTTAGGAGAATCCACTACCAGAGACACTCATCCAAGTGGTCAAGATCATTGGTCCCAGCCCAAGAAAGCTCACTAGTTTTAGAGGACCCTGATACTCAGATAATGGGTCATGCCTAGAATTGCTGGGGGACACCATGAATCCAATCTCAATTAACTCGCTATGTAGGGGATCATATACCAATGATACCATAAACCCTTCTAATAATACCTACAATATAGAGGATCAATGCTATATTCAAGGAGGTCATGTCAATTCCACAAACCCCACCTATGGTATAAAGATGATAGATGATCACACTCTAGTCTCATAGAGGGACACCATGAAGTATATCAAGAACTCATCCTCTAGAGGGGATCACAATCCTGATATGTGGACATAATAATACATTTTACCTTCAAGGGAAAATACCAAGGGGAAAACCACTCTACCAACACTAGTCTGAATTGAAGAGATGAAGATCCCAAAGATGTATCTAAGGGAGTACATGGCCTGTAAGTAGAATACAGGGTGAGTTTCAATCAACATGGATCTTCCTGTGTGGTTCTTCCCCACATGAAATTTAAACCTCAATATACATAACATGTAGGTGATCATATATGTAATATAGAGTTTTCTCGTAATTATAACAATGTCTTTTGGTCATTATCGCATATCAATCCGTGATCGTGTTTGAGTTCATAGTGTGTCTGTGACCATGTACTCTTATCCATGCCCATGTACCCTTTGTGGTATATGCCAAGACATCATGGAAGGGTCACATGGTGTGTGTTTGCGACACACAATATGTGATATTTAACTCACCATAGAAACCCAAGCACCATAGCTAGGGGGTCCCACACAATGTGTATTCTCGAAATAAATATCACGTACCATGGTTTTTTCCTAATCCATTAGGATCTATTCCACACTATCCTATGCATTTTTGGAACCACTACCCTCATTGGAACCATTAGATCAGAGGTCTCCAAATCCTTACCTCCATCAATGGACAAAATATAGGCTCAGATCTTCTCAGAAAATGACCCATCAAGCCAATCTATCACTACACATCAAAAAAGGAATAATGGATACCAAAAATCCCTTCCAATCTACCTATGATCACACACCTTAATCATTTCACCTTGATCGTCGCCTCAGTCATGAACCTCACCCTCAACATCGATCCATTAGGCTGAAGAACTATCATGAAACTATTTAATAATTAATATTCTTAAAAAAACTGGCCAAATGAAATACCCATGATGAACGTTTAAAGAAATAGAGGAGAAAACCGCAATTCATAAGATGTGAGGAATGAACCTCATACTTTTTTCATTTGTTATCAATCCATTTTCATAAATAAATATAGATGAAGAGGACAATCAACACAACAAACAAAAAAAATTCTATAAATTTAATATATCATCGATGCATGAATCAATTATATTCATTGAATTGATCTATGCTTGCCAAGGATAAAATAATATGTTGAAAATTCAAAAATAAAACATACTACATAGAGCTGGGCTTGATTGTTGATGAAGAACGATTCTATATTTCCATCTTTTGTGAGATCCATGAACTCAGTTGGCACAACGATCCTCGATCCAGTCCCAATCCATTATTATTCACCAAGATTTCTCTCCAAAAATCTATCGAGACCTCCAAGGTTTAGAGAACTACCTTGAGACATTTATATAAACACATACTTATATAAAAATTCATTTGCAACTTCAAATAAGATAAATTAAATAATTTATTTAATTTATTCTATTAATTCTATAACCATGATGAATTTTCACAAAAATCCCACACCAAACCTAGGGTAGAACCTTACTTTTAAACTCAAAGGTGTCCCCATATTTCTGATATGGGCCCTCATTTAGAAGTTATTCCACTTTTCTCGGAAAACATCATGCATTTTATATTTAATATATTTCATATATTTCAAACGTTTATTCTGGGAACACCGGGACTCAAAATCACACATTGTCTCAGTGCTTATTCAAAGAAATATTCCATATAATATCAAAAAAATAATACAAGAAAAATATGAATCACTGAATATTTATTTTTTTTATATAAAATGATATTACAGGAATGATATTGTGTTAATGGAATATCATGATGCATCATGATACTACTACATAAAACGTACTACTAAATATTATCGTGAAGCTATGTTGTATGACCAAACATATTGTTAAGAAGTACTATGGGGAAACATGGAATGAAAGAAAATAATGTTAAGTTACACAATGAGAATATATTTAATACAACATATCTCTAAGAAGATAATTACATATTTTAGTAAATTATATTCACAATTAAAACATTTGAATTTCAGAAAGGAACTGAATCATAATATTTTTGGGATTATTCAATGGTAAAATATTTATTATTATGAATATGATTTCAAATATGTTCAATGGTTTTAAATATAATTATAAATTATTGGTCAAATCTAAATTAGTTATTTATTCAATTATTAAGTTTTTGGAAAGTTGTCTAAGTATTTTAAGAAATATGTGATTATTGTGAGAGTCATGGATAACATTATTATTCCTTTATTGAATTATTATAATGGTTATAATCTACATGAATTATATAGAATAATATATAAAATGAGGATAAATATAAAATAAACATATGATACATATACTAGTGAAAAACACATCATAAAGTGCAGAAACATTGTGAAGACAATTGTTTAAAAACTATTGTTCTTATTTTCTAAAGCATTACTAGTTCACTCAAAGATATACCATTCTACTACATATTCAAAAAGATTAGGGTCAATTTTTTTTCACTATCACCTATTTTAAAACATAAAATGGTTTTATTGTTTTATTATTTATTTATATAGGATTTTTTCACACTATAACATCATTTACACAAGGTTATATCTCCATTAGAAGGCATCACTTGGTTCTGCTACCTAACCAAAAAGTAGTTTCATAGGTTGTGCTTGTACCTAATAAATGGAACTAGGTTAGGGAATCTCCTTATAAATCCCAAGTTCTATCTAAAATCTTTTAAAATTATGTGTTATATTAATTTTACCTTTGTAATAGGCTGGGTTAGGTTTACACCCTTGAAAGGATTTATTACAGTGGATGTTTACACTTTCAGAGTTTATAGTATGAGGAGTAGATATAGGATTTTATGTGATTTATTTTAAATTACCAAATATATTATGGATAAAATATATTATTTATATGAATAATATTTTAATGCCAAATTTTTTTAGTAATGGATAGAAAATAAGAATAATAATAGTTAATATTTTTAAAAGTTATTTTCCTATAAAAAATTTTCATTATATATTTAAGTTTTTATTTAAAAGTTAAATTCTAAAATTCTTAAATTTTAATTAAACCAAATTAAATTAATTTTTTTTATTATTAATAACAATATAAACTTATGATTAATTTTTGGGATTTTTATGAAATAATTGATTGTTATGTGAATAATAAAAAATACAGTTTTTTATTAAATCTATAGCGTTTATGAACATATAAAGAAGTATCGCTTAAATAATTATAAAAAAATTTACATGTTAAAATATATATTCAATGAGTAAAAATTTACATTTAAAAAATTCTATTATGGATTTATAAAACCTTTTTTTTAATTTTTTTTGAACTTAAGTATTATTTTCCAATAAAAGAAACTATTTTTAGTATTTTATTTTAATTAAAAATTACTATGAAACAATTTTGTTTTGTCTTTATTTGAAAGCTAAATAACTTTTATTTTTTTATATTAAAATAATTTATATTATGAAAATCTAAAATATTGATAATGTTATCTTACACATAAATTTTAATCTTTAAAACACACTTTTTCTTAAAAATGTGTTTTTACATATAAAATGTGCTAATGTTAAAATTAATTATCTATTAAAAATATAAATATTATTTTAAAAAATTAATCTTATATTTTTAATAATTATGTATAGATTATTTAATAAGGTCCATTTTAATTTTATGCATTAAAAGTAAATTTCTTAGGTAAAAATTAATTACTACTATAAAAAACTAGTAAAAGTGAAAAATATAAGACTAAAATTATTTATAAATGTTTAAAAAATGATTAAAATTGAATGGTAAAGGATTATATGACTTTATATCGCCATAAAATTCATTATTTCCAATTTTTTGGGTCCTTTAACCTTGAATAATGACATACCATTATTAAAATGAAATGGGTAATTTCATACTTATGAAAGGGGATCACTTCCACCACTTCATTATTTAATATCACTTAAAATTTCATTATTTAAATATTATATTTTTATCCTCCTATAATCCTATCTCAATTTCATAATCCTCCGGTCTTAATTAGTTTGCCTATGGTCTCCATATCCAATGATATTTCCAAGAGAAATCTCAAGTTCTCAACGTGAGTATTTCTTACTCCTTCATTTCTTCTTCTTAATATTCCACTTAAAAATTTTTTCTAAACATAATAATATAATTAAATTATTATTTATTTTATAATTAATTTTATTATACTAAGATAATAATAATTATCCAACCTACCCCTTTTTTATTAGTAAAAATAAAAATGTCATTTGTGCGTTTGTGCAGACTACCGCCTCCACATAGTGTTATATATAATTTTTGTCTTGTTTATTTATTATTTATTAAACCCTATTAAAATATGATAAAAACTTAAAAATATTTAAATAATATTATTATAATTATTTAATAATGATATTATTCCAATACAAACCATTTTCAAAACTATACTAATCCATTAATTATGGTATGTCCATGTTTGGTTCGATCTAACCACCGACTTGAAAAATGATATAAAATAATATTATGGATGGCTATGAGAACTTAATTATAGTTAATATATGATATAAATAAGTAAATAATGATTTTATTTTTCTTTTAGAGTTATAAAATTAATTGTAAACTAATTATTTAAGATATCAACGTCCGTTTGTTAAAAATAATTGAAACATGCTGATCGATGATTTCATATTTAAATATCTTAATAAAAAAATGATGAAATTATAAAATTATAAATAATTATAAAGAATATATTCTAGTACCTTTTATGATCATAGAATGATTAAATTTGGGAGAATAATGAATAATAACTCCGTCATTATGAGACTAGTTCAAAACGATCAATGTTACTCACACCCAATATTGAAAATGAATAATTACTAACTAATATACATGAAAGGAATATTTTTAAATTAATTTTATAAAATTTTATATATATTATTAATGTTTTTAAATAGGTGATTAAGATATTTATTTTTTTACAAGAGATTATGGTGCATTAGTAGTAGTTATAAATTAAGGTATGGGTTTTTGTCTCAAATTTAATTTCTTTAGATATATTTCATATTATTCACCTAATATATTTAATATGGTATTATTAATTCCCATAAATGTATTTTACCATATTTATATAATTCATGGGGTTTAAACATCCATATCATGTTATTTATTCAAATAGATTTATATTCAAGAGATACCGAAGTTGTAAGTGTTATTTGTATATGTTTTTACTTTGATGAGACATGTTTGATATTTCACACCATAATTAATTTTATATAGTATATTAAATTCCATATTTAAATCAATTTTAATAAATATATTTCATTTAATCGTATTTTAATGTTCATTTCATAGTAACTCATTTATTTTATTTTGATTCTTACATTACCATAACAGTAATGGTTCCTACTCCAATCTCAATTTCAAAATTGGAATTTTCTTTGAAGGATAATACATTTGGGGAATTTAAATGATCTTTATTTCTAAACCAACCATATTTTAATCTCATATTGTTATTTTGTGTTTTTAAATGTTTTCTATGACACCCAAAATGTATCTTTCTTTTGTTTATACCGTTGATTTCTCTCCTGGGTTTGGAGTGTACTGGGTTTAAAATTTTGAATTATTAATGATTTTTCAAGGATGCACAATTAGAAACATGGTTTGGGAAACCATAAAATGGAAACTGTTCATCATATGTAGTTTTGGATAGAGTCGACCACATAATCTATGGATAGTTTGGTAAGTCATTCAAGACAACGATGCGGCCTCTATGGATCTTGGGTAGTGGCTACCACATAGTCCATGCATGGTTTGATTAACATTATGGGACAAATGTGGAATAAGTTCTATTTGGGGTATTTTTGTCATTTTAAATTTGTTTTAATTGGGGATTATCTCTTAAATCACCCCACTTTAATTCCACCAACTTCGACACCTCTCCCTTTACTTTTTGGCTATTACAAGCTTCTCTAATTGGATTTGGAGTGGTTACTTAGCGGGTTTTCATCCATTTCAAGAGGTAAGGATTCCTCCTTAATTATCTTGATAATTTCTTGTTTTTTTCTCACATTTTCTATAACCATAATAGCCATGTGTTTTAGAACCAAGGATGTTCTTTTATGGAAATGGAGTTCAGTTTGTTTTTGTTGTCAATCCACATTGGGTTGATCAAGGAGTTTACAAGACAAGTGATATTACAGTATAGGTTTGCAATAGTGTTAAAGGTGGCATCATTTCCCAATGTTTTCCAAACTTTTAGGCTAAAAAACCAGACAAAGAGGCTAGCATCATAAAGGTTTTTTTCTGGAATCAAATCTTCATAAATATGGTAAATGCATGGGTTTCATGAAGACTAGGTTTCTCAAAGGTAATTTTTGCGAGTTCATAATGACTTTACAGTGTTCTCCATGATTATGATAACTGGATCATCATGAGTGCGCAATGGTTTGACAGAGATCTTCACAACAATGATAAATCTCAAGGGAGATTCACAAATGGAAGAGATCCATGAACATGTTTTGGAAAGATCCAAAAAATGTGTTGGAGGTGGTGGAGCATTGCGAATGGAAAAACCAATAAATATAAGGCTACCCCCATTTCATTTTACATAAGAAATTATTTAGGAAAAATACATAATCTCCCCAATTTCAAAAATCCAGGGGAGCTTCGTGAATTCATGTTTATATGTAAGGTTGAGAATCATGGAAAGACTTGTTAATTATTAACTAATGCCAATGATTTTGAGAAATGGGTGATTCGTAATTATTATGTATTCCATTTTTACTTAGTGAGATTCACGAAGGAAGTTTGTTCCACAATGGCAGTTAGCTTCGCAAAGGTTGTGAGATTCATAAAGGAGCTTCACGAACAATAGTTCTGAACATCTTGTTTAAGAGAAAAGTGCATTCAAATTTCAACAAATCAGGTCTACAATATAAGCAGAGTCTCATGCTAGATAGGGAGAAATAATCTAATGAAAATCAATTGAAATGAAATTCATGTTGATAAATTGAGTAAGATTTCTCTCAAATAAGTGAGATATGGTATGTCGGAAAAAGTGTTCTGAGGGAAGAAGTGTTCTATCCCTAAAATCTTGTAAAGGTAGTGAGCCTAGTATAGAGTGACCATGTTTTAACTTTAGTATCCATAACTAGTGAAGATTAGTGTATTTAGGTATGAACGACACACTTTTGAGATTTGATCCTTGGACTATCCCTTAGTGGTGAACCATATAAAATTGCTCTGTTGTCTCTCCACATATGAATGTTTTAATTAATACTCATTACCATCTTAAAGGTTTAATAAGTTCCTACCAATGTGGGAATAATATTCTCCACTTTATAAGAAAAATTTGTCACCCTGATTCACCCCTTCCCTCTCAGGGTGCCCTAGGGTCCTACAAGTGGTATCAAATATAAGGTTTACCTATATTAGACTCTATATATTAAAGATATTCTCATTTTAATATTCTTGTTTTTTAGAGTAAAAAATGAAGTGTAGTTTTGATAAATATTCAATTACCTTTGATAAGAAGTCTATATCCACTAAGACCATGATAAACAAGAAAAACATAGAGAAGTTATATTTAAAGAAGTCCCTTTTATCTAAATAAATGGTAGCATATGTCTCTCCATGCCCTTCCAAAAATCATTATAGATTAGGCTAGGAATGTATGTCTGAGGCATATCAGGTTTCCTATAAATCTAAGGGAAACCTTTCCATGCCATGTAAATCAAAATATTCAAGTGATCAAGATGTATGTATTAGAACCTTTGAAAGTTTTCCTCAAAATAAGGATCCCTACAAAATTGGTGATGATGATCAATATAAAACCATATTAGAGTTTTTAGTTGATAGATTTAGAAATTTTATGCATGATATTCCCGAAGAAAGATTCTCCCTTGTGTGTGGATACTTTCAATGTATATAGGTTAAAATCATCTAACCGGAAGGAGAAGATGATTCTTTGGAAAATGGGTTAGAAGGAAAAATTATTGAATGTTTAAATCTCTCTAGACTAGTTGGAAACTTTGAAGAAACAAATAAGGAAATTTAAATAAGTTCCACAAAATTAATCAAAGATGTTGAAGATAAAGTGGGAGTAAAAAATACTCTTGATGAAAAGATCCATGTACTTGGAGAGAAATTAAAAAATAGCACATATTTTAAGGGTATCAAATTGGAATAAATATCCAAAAATATTAAAGAACTTGACTCTTTGATTTCGAATAAAGTTAGGTTACATGAAGATTAATTTGTTAGAATGAATAAGGATTTCAAAGAAAAGATGATTATGATTGATTATTAGAAAATCATCTTCCATATGAAATGTCTAAATTTGGAAGATCAATTGGAAACTCATAAGAAATATTATATTAAGACTTCACAAAAGAAGGAAACAGTTGTTGTAGCTACTCAATGTTCACATGAGGATTCTAAATCTAAAATAACTATAATATATAATAAGAATATCATGAAATATTTTTGGGATCTATCTCAAGTAGCTGTGAAGAAATAGGTACCATCCATACCAACTTGTATTAATGATTCTAAACCTATTATCATGAAAAATTTAGGTTTTAAGAAAAATAATGAAAAAGTATGGATAAATAAAAGTGATAAGAAACTTACCACCATATCTTGGGTTGATAAGAAAAATAGTATGGAAGATGCATTCCCATAAAGATTAAAATAAGTAATGAAGGATATACAACAAACTTATAAATAATACATAAGGAGATTAATGTTTATTGGTCAATTATGGTTATATAACAGATTTGGACATCATTCATTGTATTTTTGGTACAATCCTCTAAATGAAAAATCACAAAGTAAACATATTTCATGGGGTAAAAATCCATAGAAGAAGAATCAACATCCACATATCCATAAGAGATGGTATACTGTAAATATATTTTGAATCTTGATAACATATATGATATATGAAATGGAAGTGGTCACAAAGTTGGTACGTGATTATCTCAACATGCATTAAATGATAATAAAATTAGATTATAAAATATGGATAGGTATGAAAAAGATACCTTGGGAAGAAATTATAAGAATATTGTGAACAAAAATTCTCCCAAGAAGATCTCATGTAAGGAAGAAGAGAATCCCATGGATTTAAAATCCAAGATGTTAAAGGGTAGTGCATCTTAAAGAACTACTAAGAGTGATGAAAATTATAAGATCCCATATGGAAGATCAAAACATGCTATAATAGTTCCTCTTGATGTGATAGTTATTTGGACCAAATATTTGGAAATAATAAGGAAATGTGATGATATATAAACTAATAATGGTGAAAATGGAAAAGAAAAGGTTCCACATGATGAGGAAAAAGTCTATGAGTGTTTTATTACAAAATGAAAATCTTTTGTTAAAAAGGTTTTGGGTGAGAGATGCAAGAAATTTGGATGAAAAAGGTTGTTTAACCATACTACCCGAACAAGAAGAAGTCCTTAAAAGAAGTAAGAATTTATCATTCATGAAGGATTTTAAAAAGAAAAATTCTCTACAAAAAGTAGAATAGGATATGAAGAGATCCATGTTTCTTCAACATAAATTATAAAAAATGTTTCGATGTGCAGGCATGAAGACTAGAGTAAATAGAGAAACTTGGTTGAGAGAAACCTCTCAACCTTGCAGTGTATATTGATGAAGCTAGGAGGAGCCACATTATTCACGTAATCTTTGGTTATTATATTTTTGATTATAATGTATGTAATTGAATTTTGAAACATGTTCTTAGGGTGATAACCTGAGAAGCAGTGAGGGATTACATTTTTTTATATATCCAAGTTGAATAAGTCACTATATTTGAATGATTCATCAATTTGGTATTCAAATAAAAATATTATGGAGGATCAATTTTTTGATGAAGCTGAAGATGTTATATTATGGGAAACTAGGATAAATATGGTACCATATTGCCTTGATCATATTTTTGTATCATAGAGAACAAGTGTTCAAAAAGATCATCCCTTGTGAAGTTGTAAAAGTTATCCAATGTGGACAGTCACAAGATAAAGAACCATTCTAGTGTATTCTCAATACTAAAATTTCTTGAAATCCATTCCTGATGAGATCCACCATTATGAATATGTTGAGTAGTATTTCCCTTTAGGGGGAAAAAAATGAAGAATGATGAAGATGCTGCTAGAATCATTATTATAATTATTATCTAGCCATATTATTCTAGAAATTGGTTAAGGATAATGTCATTGGAAAAGGTTTTTTAGTTTGATTATCCTTAAAATTATCTTATCACATTTAGTATCTTCTTACTGGAATGGAAGTGAATGAAACTTTAATAAAAGTATATGTGTTCTCATCTCATGAGGTATCATGATCAGTGGTCAAGGGACAAATTCAAAAGCCGTAATAGTGTAAGGATTGTAAAATCTTCTAGAATGATACAAAGAATATGATTCATATGAAGAATAATATTAAGAAATTATGTCTCAATAAAATTCATTTGAACCTCAGAGGAAAAATAGAAGAGTGGAAATTGATCAATCCAATATCATTGGGAATTGGAATATACCAACACAAACAAGGAGAATGGGGAATGATGCACATTCTTCCTTCCTATCAATTATAGAAATAACCTAATTTGAAGAAGCTATAAAGGATGAATCATGGGAGAAATCCATGAATGAAGAACTAAAAAATATTAAAAAAACCAAACATGGGATCTTGTTACAAGACCTAAAAATCACAATGTAATTGGAACAAAATGGATATTTAAGAAGAAAATTTATGAGAATAGAAATGTGATTAGAAACAAGTAACAGTTAGTGTGTAAAGTCTATGCACAAATTGAAGGAATTGATGATGAAGAAATGTTTATAGATTAAAGAAGGCCTTATATGGTCTAAAGAAAGCACCAAAATCATGGTATTCTTGTTTGTATTCTTATATGAAGAAGCACAAATTTAAAAGAGGAGGTTTGACCACAATATTTATGTGAATAATTTAAATAAATATCAATTTATGGTGATGGTATATGTGGATAATATTATATTTGGTGGAATTAGGTAGAGATCAGTGGAAGAATTTTCCAATCATGTGAAGTTAGAATTTTAAATATATATGATTGGTCAACTCACATAATTTTTGGGGGTACTAGTGATACAAAAGAAGGATCACACTTTAATGTCTTAGGAAAATTATGCAAGAGAGTTTCTAAATAAATTCAATATGCATGAATTCAAACAAATGGAAACCCTGATTGTGATGGGGAAAAAACTCAGAAAGCATGAGGATATGACTTCTCTGTATCCCACCTTTTATAGAAGAATCATCAAAATCGTATTAGACTTGATTGCAATATGGAAAGATATCATCTTTGCAACATTCTTAGTGTCCCACATTCAAAGTAATATGAAGGAATAACATATTATGGCAGTTAACAGAATCACGAAGTACATTCAAGGTACTCACAGTTACGACTTATACTTTGCTGTAAGAAGAGATAATGAACTATCATCATTTTTTAATGTTGAATGGGATGGATATGTGGTAGATAGAAAGTAAAAAAGTGAAAGATAATTCTTTATTGGAAATATATGTGGGGGATATTTGAGGTAAAAATATCAAATAGTGACCCACCAAGATAAATGATGGATTCTACTCAAAAGAACACACCACATGTGCCATGGTATTTTCAAATATTCTCGACCATTTCTTCCCCAGATAGCAGTGGTCAGGGGGCGTTTCCGGTCTCGACGACCTTTGACGATGGTGTCTCTGCCATCGTTGAGCCCCCTCATCCTCAGGAGACCCCAAGATCTCCCCTTTGGTCTTGTCTGCCTGAGTGATCCTTTCGCAATGATTTGTGTAGCTCGTCCTGTGGCTTCCAGAAGCTCTGTTTCCTGTAGGTGGGTTTAGTCTATTTGATGGTGTCCAATGTTGGATCCTACATCTTGGTGGAGGTCCCCCCTACAACTTTCTAGGATGCCATATCTTTCTTTAATTGGACGTTTGTGGCTTTTTTTAGAGTGGCGAAGCCACCCTTGTATGTAACACCCCGAGATTTTATGAAAACTATTCTTTTTAATTTCATTAATGTCTTGTGTTGTACGCTACACCGAAAGAAGCTTTCACAACACACATCCTTGACTTGCCTTGCATTACACGCAATCGCGGCCTTCCTCAATAACTTGCGTCGTACTAAATACCTAGTTTCGCTAAACAACGATATGCTATTAAAATATTATTAAAACTTGCCGTTATAAATAGTAATAACCACTTTTTGAAATTTTTGAAATTTTATTTTTCAAAATAGACTTCATTTTTGGATTCGGAATATCGAAATTAGCTTTGGGTGAAATTTTGGTAATTTTCGGATAACTTTCATATTCTGATGAATATTGAAAATTACTAAATTTTAATTAAAAACAACTTTTTTAATCGAAATAATTAATAGTGATAAATTATTAATTTGAGTGGTTTTAAAGTATATTTAGAATATATTTTTACAATTTAATACAATGTTGGTCATTGGATGTAATTCTACATTTAAACCAGACATAAACAAGTGTCAATCTTTTGATAGTTATTATCTCTTAAGAACACGCTATTTGTTTTGACGAAGGGAATTAATTTTTAAATTAATTAATGCAACTAATATGTTTTGAATTTGGTAAAATAGACATCATTTTTGAGTTCATAATATCAAATATAGCTTAGGCCTAATTTTTAGTATTTTTCTGGAAACCTTCATTTTTTGATGAATAGTGAAACCACTAAGTGGTAGTTAAAAAAATGAATTTTTCATAAAACTTAATTTTACCGCTTCTGTGAGTAGAATTTCAAAAATCCGAGAGACACGGTTGATGTTAGTAAGTAAAATTTGGTTCAATGAGATGAAAATAATTTTTGGTGAATAGTAACTTTTTACTTTTTTTTTACCACGGTTAAAAGTAAATAGGGTAATTAAGGGCAACAATGATATTATTATTACCCTAACACATGTCCTAATTCTATTGGATAAGTTTAATTATACCAAAAACAACCTTAGGAATAAAATATGACCATTTAGGCCTAGTTGGATTAGATTAGGACATTTATTATTAATTTATTTAAAGAAGGGTTAAAATAGGTAAAATCAAAGTTTAATAAGTAAATAATTTTTAATATAGGTTTATACATAAGATAAATTCGATTGTAAATATTCATTAGAAAGCTAAAACGATTTCCTACATAATGGTATTTTATTTGTAATTTTTATACATTAAATAAGTTAAGTTATTTATGACACAACGATGATGCAGTAAATATCTTATTAATGAAATATTGACATAATTGATGTTATAAATACCCAAATAAATATAATTTGAGATTTTTTATGAACTAAATAAATTTTCTAGGTTAATATGACATGTTATTGTTGATATAAGTAACTTGGTTTGAACTTATCATTCTGTTATGAATTTCATAAAAATCATGTTCCAAATAGTGTCAAAATTGACATAAATTAGTTTTTAAAACAAATATTATATTATTAATTGTTATTTTATTTCTAAAAATCTAAGGTTCGGAACTATGACTTAGATAAGGTTATATATATTAATAATAAACAACTTGGGGTTCGTTTGGCTTGATATAGAAAGTTTATTAACCTTATAGTATAAGAACACAAAAAGACACGGTAAAAGTAAAATTATTTAACTTAATGTTAAATATAAATGATAAGGTAAAAATAGGAACCTAAACTTGTCTAAATTCTATTGGATAAGAGGATTTCGACCCATCCCCACCTTATACTCTAAATAAATCAATTTTTAGCTATTTATAACCGAACTTGACTTTATAATAAAATAATATTTTTAGTTATTCCAAAGGTGCCCCTCTCCTCCCTTATAAAAGGGAACCTCCTCCCTCTCTTCCTCACACAACTTTGAGCCTTCAAGCTCGGCCAACCCCTGCCAAATTCTCTTCTCCACTTTCCTATAAACATCCTAGAGGTTTTGGTCTTCCTCAAAGACCAATTTTAGTGCCCTAAAAGAAGGTCTCAAAGAAGCACTTCAAAGAGGAGGTAATGTCCTTTACCGATTCTTTCATCTTTATTTCTTCTTCCACTTCTTCTTATTTAGTTGTTTCATTATGAAGTAATAACATCAGTATCACTCATATACTGATATGTTATTATAATTATGAAACAACCCTATTTCACCATCTATCCATCCTACGGAAAAAGAAATCACCGTGCGTGCGTACGTACGAAATACCGTCTCCACGCCGTGGTGTAATCTATTTTCCACCACCACCTTACTTGGATGGGTATAATGGTGTAAATAATGACTATATATGACTATTATAAAGTGATAATGATTCTGAAATAGTATACATATACTCAAATACAATTCCACGATCATAGGAACGATATCATCACTCGTGCGTACGTACGGAATACCGTCTCCACGATGTGATGCGACTCGTTCTACATGATCTTCATTTCATAATGATTATATAAATGAATTGAATGAATGAATATGATATATATTACACTAATACCATTCTGTAAATGAGGTATCTATAACCTAAAGAGAAGAATAATAATTTATTCGACAAAACACACATAAGAACAAAAAGTTATAAACACCCGAATAACAAGTAGCAATGAAATATTACTACTAAGAAGCTAAGAATATGACCATATATGATATAATAACAATGAATATTATTCTGTAATAAGTCAATGAAATTATTTAAATCATTATACAGGAGGTTCGAACACTTACGAAGCAAATCGGACCTAAGGTAAGGGAAATATCACAATCTCATTTTTATCTGAGATTGTTTATACTTTGGTATTTACTGGGGTGTATTTTATCATCCACATACATTTTTCATTAACATGTAATATTTATATCCTTCTACAATAGTTTATATCCAATTTTACCCTTTGGTGAGTTTTTAGTAAAAGATATGAAAGGAATCTTTTGTCATTTTTCGTACGAGGTACTTTTTGACTTTTCTGACAAAAGTACGAAGAATGTTTTTTTTACTTATATGACATGAATGTATTATTAAAACATTATTTACAAGAAGCTTCCTTTAAAAGTTTTCAATTTTATTTTTAATAAACTTCTTTTAGTTTAAAATTGTATGACATGTTAAGAAAAGAAATTGTTTTTGAAGTAGAAAGGATATTTTCCTCAAGAATGGAGTTCAAGTGTTTTATCAAAATTTTTTTCCATCTAAGATAATATAGGGTTCTGTTTCTATCCCTATTATTACATTGATTTGATTATGTTGTGATGGAATTATTTTTATGAATTCCTTTATCTTATATGAATTGTTTTATGATGTCATGATGTTTAAGAATCCCATTTTTATTACACGGGTTATTAAATGATGTATGATTTATGATTTTGTGGCACACATAAGAATGATATCATTATGAGATGGGTGGGACCTATATCTCCCTCCAATGCATTGGGTAAATATTTTATATCTCATGAGATAGACATGGCTGGAATGGTAGGTTATACCAGTTCAGTGAAACAGGACTGAAACGAGGGTAACTCGGTTCAGAAAGGGACTTTGTCCACTAAGATAGTCTTGGCAATGAGTCTTGACTAATAAGATATGATTCTCTATGATTATGTGTGTATGCCACAAAGTTTCATGTTTTAAGTTATGATTATTGGGATTTCATTTCACTACTATGATTTATCCCATGTTATGAAATTATGCTCTCTTTTGCAGGTTAAGATTTCCAAAATGTGATGTTCTTATGAAAATGAAGTGATTGATATTTCTTTTGTTTACCCTTACTGAGCATTTGAGCTCACCATTTTATGTTTTCTTTTCCCCAGGATATAAAGAAAGGTTTTAGGTAAAAAAAGGAAGGTCTTTATGGGAGATGTTGAGGATCTTTCACCACGATTAGAAGATTATATTCCGAGTTTCCAAAGACACTAAACTATTACGATCCTTGTGTGTGTGTGTTTTTGTTATGTACTAAGTATTCCACAAAAGTAATGTAATGTCCATGTACGTCAAGCTTCGGGTCTCTACAGTTGGTATCAGAGGAAAGGTTTAGTCAACCTTTGGAAACTAGGATGTGAAAACGTTAGTGAGATCCCTAGAGATATTTCTAAGGTATGTCTAGGGATGTCCCTAAGGATAAGTATACGTATAGGATACAGTCCTAGAACTATGGTAACGATCATATAATTTAACCTAAGTTGTTAGACATTGAAGGTACTCCCCCTTTATTATGTTGTTTTCCCTAGCATGATTTTTGCCTCTCACACTATTCTTTTTGGGTTTTAGACGATGGCTGGAAGCCGAAGGAACCGTGTTGATCAATGCAATGGACAATGCAATGATTTCCCTCCTGAACTAAAAAATTTTATGGGAAATGGAGTGCAAAATCTTATTACTATAATTACACAAGCTATGAATAATTATGGGCTTCCAAATGATTAGAGAAGAGAACAATATTCTATTGAGTCATTCATGAGGCAACGTACACCTTCTTTCAGTGGGTCTTCCGATCCACTTGTTGCTGAACAATGGATCAGTACCACTGAAAAGATATTTTCAGTTCTTCAATGTTCTGAACATGATAAAGTCATCTTAGCAGTATATCGTTTGGAAGGTGAAGCTGATCAATGGTGGAATCTTATCAAGAATACGAGGCCAAGAGATGAAATTGAGTCCATGGAATGGGACGAGTTCAAGAACTTGTTTTTCAGTAAGTACTTCCCTCGTATTCTTCGAACAAAGATGGAAAAGGAGTTTCTTGAGCTAAAGTAGAAGGATGATGAATCTATTGGTATATACGAAGCGAATTTTACAAGACTTGCAAGGTACGCATCTGGCATTATCATCCAACCTGAAAGTAAAGTTGATCGATTTTTCAGTGGCTTAAAACCAAGTCTTTGAAGGGCATTAGCTATAAGAGACTTCAGTAGCTATGAAGAAATTGTGCGTTGTGCTATCAAGGTAGAAATGGAAGTTGGTGTTACATATCCATCTCATGCTTTTGACAAGAAACGAAAGATGGAGTTCAAGGAGAAATCTCAAAATAATGGTGAAAAGAATATGAATGTTTCCTTATGCACAAAGTGTGGAAAGAAGCATGGTGGAGATTGTCTTAAAGGGACTAGAAAATGTTTAAGTGTGGTAAAGAAGGTCATCGAGTAGCTGAGTGTCGAAGTAATGGAAAAAGGGTTTCTAATGATGTGAATAAAGAAAACACTGCAGAGAACGCACCACCAACACTTCAATGCTTCAAGTGCAAGTAAATGGGGCATTATGCTAATAAATTCCTTAATCCAAGGGTTAGTGATGATCGACATGAGCAACCGCTTAAGGAAAAGGACAAAGGGAAGTCACATGCGATCATTATTGGCGATGTTGAATATGACAACGATGTGGTGGAATGATTAAGTGTTTATGTAATGGGATTCCAAAATAATGTTACATCATGGAGTATTGGAATATTTATGTATTGGTCTAATGTGGTATTCATAGTGATTGAGATATTTTTGTAAATAAGATGATATGCGCATAATATAAAGGGAAAATGAGAAAATTAAATGTTTAACAATATTCATGAGATCATGATTGATATAAGGACTAAGTGATATCATGGTTTGAGTATATAGAATTTTGAGGATTTTGGTATGTGGAAAGTGTTAACTTTTAACTGCATTCAAGTTTTCACTATGGTTCAATGGGTATTCAAGAGAATACATGATTAAGGCTTTTGAATGTTTGGAATGTGACCAACAAGACATATCTTATGATATATGGGGATCAACGATGATATTAAATCTCTGGTAATCATTTTCACTATATTATGATAGTGGACTGCAGTATTATAGATAAGCCTAAAGATTGGAATGGATTATGTTGGACATAAGTTAGTATTGTTTAAGGATAGAAGTTTTTTGATATTATTGATGGGATGTTATAGTAATATAGTTTTACAAAAAGGACAACCTGCAGGACGGGCGATAGCCCATCGCGTCGGACAAGGCTGTGGGAATCGAACCCACAACCGAAGTGCGACTGGACTTTATCGCCTACCACTGGCCTACAAGAAGTCCCTGTTTAGTAGAAAATAGTTTTATTATATTAAGCAGTATGATATATGAAGTATAAGTTCATTTTAGGAACTATATAGGATTAATCTCACTATAGATGGACTTATGTATTTTTTCTATCCTTTTGTTTGAGACAGATGGAATGACCCATCATCTATCACATGATCTGCTAACACATCACGAATGACAAATTCAACTTCATTTCTTTAAGAGATGAAGTGTAAATTGTCCAAAGAACGACAAACAGTGAGACTATACCAAAATCACGAAAGTATTTCTTCTATTTCCAAAATGATCTTGAAAACCAAAAATGTTGTCCTAGTTCCCTTATATCCAACGAATCAGATGGTACCTTAGATCATCACAAATCAATAGCTTTGTGATTGTTGGATTTTTCATAGCCATGTTCTCTACCACTCCCCATCAGAACTTGATGGTTAGATTTTTCTTCCATATCCATATTTTCACCTATGTTCTTCTACGTGGAAACCCCGTGATGAGTTAATTTGGGTAACCGTTACATTTCATACTTTAGTTTTTAAAAGCCATGTTTTGGTATTTCTTTTTACGATGTGGGTTTCTATTAAACAAACTTTCGAGTAGTAAACCATTTATAACCCCGACGAATTTCGAGGACAAAATTCATTTTAAGGGGGGTAGAATGTAACACCCCGAGATTTTATGAAAACTATTCTTTTTAATTTCATTAATGTCTTGTGTTGTACGCTACACCAAAAGGAGCTTTCACAACACACATCCTTGACTTGCCTTGCATTACACGCAATCGTGGCCTTCCTCAATAACTTGCGTCGTACGCAATACCGAGTTTCGCTAAACAACGATATGCTATTAAAATATTATTAAAACTAGTCGTTATGAATAGTAATAACCACTTTTTGAAATTTTGTAAATTTTATTTTTCAAAATAGACTTCATTTTTGGATTCTGAATATCGAAATTATCTTTGGGTGAAATTTTGGTAATTTTCGGATAACTTTCATATTCAGATGAATAGTGAAAATTACTAAATTTTAATAAAAAACAACTTTTTTAATCGAAATAATTAATAGTGATAAATTATTAATTTGAGTGGTTTTAAAGTATATTTAGAATATATTTTTACAATTTAATACAATGTTGTTCATTGGATGTAATTCTACATTTAAACCAGACATAAACAAGTGTCAATCTTTTGATAGTTATTATCTCTTAAGAACACGCTATTTGTTTTGACGACGGGAATTAATTTTTAAATTAATTAATGAAACTGATATGTTTTGAATTTGGTAAAATAGACATCATTTTTGAGTTCATAATATCAAATATAGCTTAGGCCTAATTTTTGGTATTTTTCTGGAAACTTTCATTTTTTGATGAATAGTGAAACCACTAAGTGGTAGTTAAAAAAATGATTTTTTCATAAAACTTAATTTTACCGCTTCTGTGAGTAGAATTTCAAAAATCCGAGAGACACGGTTGATGTTAGTAAGTAAAATGTGGTTCAATGAGATGAAAATAATTTTTTGGTGAATAGTAACTTTTTACTTTTTTTTACCACGGTTAAAAGTAAATACAGTAATTAAGGGTAACAATGATATTATTATTACCCTAAAACATGTCCTAATTCTATTGGATAAGTGTAATTCGACCAAAAACAACCTTAGGAATAAAATATGACCATTTAGGCCCACTTGGATTAGATTAGGACATTTATTATTAATTTATTTAAAGAAGGGTTAAAATAGTTAAAATCAAAGTTTAATAAGTAAATCATTTTTAATATAGGTTTATACATAAGATAAATTAGATTGTAAATATTCATTAGAAAGCTAAAGAGATTTCCTACATAATGGTGTTTTATTTTTAATTTTTAGACATTAAATAATTTAAGTTATTTATGACACAACGATGATGCAGTAATTATCTTATTAATGAAATGTTGACATAATTGATGTTATAAATACCCAAATAAATATAATTTGAGATTTTTTATGAACTAAATAAATTTTCTAGGTTAATATGACATGTTATTGTTGATATAAGTAACTTGGTTCTAACTTATCATTCTGTTATGAATTTCATAAAAATCATGTACCAAATAGTGTCAAAATTGACATAAATTAGTTTTTAAAACAAATATTATATTATTAATTGTTATTTTATTTCTAAAAATCTAAGGTTCGGCCAAAGGACTTAGATAAGGTTATATATATTAATAATAAACAACTTGGGGTTCGTTTGGCTTGATATAGTAAGTTTATTAACCTTATAGAATAAGAACACAAGAAGACACGGTAAAAGTAAAATTATTTAACTTAATGTTAAATCTAAATGATAAGGTTAAAATAGGAACCTAAACTTGACTAAATTCTATTGGATAAGAGGATTTAGACCCATCCCCACCTTAGCCTAGAAATAAATCAATTTGGAGCTATTTAAAACCGAACTTGACTTTATAATAAAATAATATTTTTAGTTATTCCAAAGGTGCCCCTCTCCTCCCTTATAAAAGGGCACCTCCTCCCTCTCTTCCTCACACAACTTTGAGCCTTCAAGCTCGGCCAACCCCGGAAAAATTATCTTCTCCACTTCCCTATAAACATCCTAGAGGTTCTGGTCTTCCTCAAAGACCAATTTTAGTGCCCTAAAAGAAGGTCTCAAAGAAGCACTTCAAAGAGGAGGTAATGTCCGTTACCGATTCTTTCATCTTTATTTATTCTTCCACTTCTTCTTCTTTAGTTGTTTCATTATGAAGTAATAACATCAGTATCACTCATATAATTATATGTTATTATAAGTATGAAACAACCCTATTTCACCATCTATCCATCCTACGGAAAAATAAATCACCGTGCGTGCGTACGTACGGAATACCGTCTCCACGCCGTGGTGTAATCTATTTTCCACCACCACCTTACTTGGATGGGTATAATGGTGTAGATAATGACTATATATGACTATTATAAAGTGATACTGATTCTGAAATAGTATACATATACTCCAATACAATTCCACGATCATAGGAACGATATCATCACTCGTGCGTACGTACGGAATACCGTCTCCACGATGTGATGCGACTTGTTCTACATGATATTCATTTCATAATGATTATATAAATGAATTGAATGAATGAATATGATATATATTACACTAATACCATTCTGGAAATGAGGTATCTATAACCTAAAGAGAAGAATAAGAATTTATTCGACAAAACACACATAAGAACAAAAATTTATAAACACCCGAATAACAAGTAGCAATGAAATATTACTACTAAGAAGCTAAGAATATGACCATATATGATATAATAACAATAAATATGATTCTGTAATAAGTCAATGACATTATTTAAATCATTATACAGGAGGTTCGGACACTTAAGAAGCAAATCGGTCCTAAGGTAAGGGAAATATCACAATCTCATTTTTATCCGAGATTGTTTATACTTTGGTATTTACTGGGGTATATTTTATCATCCACACACATGTTTCCTTAACATTTAATATTTATATCCTTCTACAATAGTTTATATCCAATTTTACCCTTTTGTGAGTTTTTAGTAAAAGATATGAAAGGAATCTTTTGTCATGTTTCGTACGAGGTACTTTTTGACTTTTCCGACAAAAGTACGAAGAATGTTTTTTTACTTATATGACATGAATGTATTTTTAAAACATTATTTCCAAGAAGATTCCTTTACAAGTTTTCAAGTTTATTTTTAATCAACTTCTTTTAGTTTAAAATTGTATGACATGTTAATAAAAGAAATTGTTTTTGAAGTAGAAAGGATATTTTCCTCAAGAATGGAGTTCAAGTGTTTTATCAAAATTATTTTCCATATAAGATAATATAGGGTTCTGTTTCTATCCCTATTCTTACATTGATTTTATTATGTTGTGATGGAATTATTTTTATGAATTCCTTTATCTTATATGAATTGTTTTATGATGTCATGATGTTTAAGAATCCCATTTTTATTACATGGGTTATGAAATGATGTATGATTTATGATTTTGTGGCACACATAAGAATGGTATCATTATGAGATGGGTGGGAACTATATATCCCTCCAATGCATTGGGTAAAGAATTTATATCTCATGAGATAGACATGGCTGGAATGGTAGGTTATACCGGTTTAGTGAAACAGGACTGAAACGAGGGTAACTCGGTTCAGAAAGGGACTTTGTCCACTAAGATAGTCTTGGAAATGAGTCTTGACTAATAAGATATGATTCTCTATGATTATGTGTGTATGCCACAAAGTTTCATGTTTTAAGTTATGATTATTGGGATTTCATTTCACTACTATGATTTATCCCATGTTATGAAATTATGCTCTCTTTTGCAGGTTAAGATTTCCAAAATGTGATGTTCATATGAAAATGATGTGATTGATATTTCTTTTGTTTACCCTTACTGAGCATTTGAGCTCACCCTTTTATGTTTTATTTTCCCCAAGATATAAAGAAAGGTTTTAGGTAAAAAAAATGAAGATCTTTATGGGAGATGTTGAAGATCTTTCACCATGATTAGAAGATTATATTCCGAGTTTCCAAAGACACTAAACTATTACGATCTTTGTGTGTGTGTGTTTTTGTTATGTACTAAGTATTCCGCAAAAGTAATGTAATGTCCATGTATGTCAAGCTTCGGGTCTCTACATTGTAAGCTTTCAGGCGGTTTGCGGATTCCTATGGTTTAAGTGGACATGTGCAGATTTCTTCGATTCATCAGCATTCCTTCTATGTGGTACTAGAGTTGGAGGTGGATTTCATCCATGTATAGTGAAAAGTTCCCATATCCTTTGGGAGATGGCGTTTTAGCTTGCCCCTATTGTCTTTGGATGCACATAATGGAAAGGAAGGTCCCCGAGCTACGGTTTGGTTGGGACTCCCTGGTCTTCCCCTTCCTTTCCAAAATGGAGAATTTCTAAAGGTCATCAGGTATTCTCTTGGGGTATTTCTATGCGCAGATGATTTCACCCTCTCCTGTGAAGACATCATGGTTCCTCGCTTGTGTGTGGATTTGAAAGTTTCCCAATTGATTCCATAAAATATTTCTTTAAAGGTGCAGGATGTGGTGTCTTGGGACCAAGAAATTTTGTTCCTTGGGTTCCCCTAGTTATGTTCCTCTTTTTTCCTCCAGGGTCACTTCAGGAATTTGTGTAGAAACTGGAATAAAGGTGTCCCTCATCAGGCTCATAAAGCCCCTCCGGGTGGAGGATCTTCTTCTCCCGGGCCGGGGGGATTCATGTATGATCCTTCCTGAGTGTTTTTTATTGAGACATGGGAGGTTCATGCCCCATGGTTGATCCCAAATGTGGGGCCCATACCTAATACTCTTGTTATAGAGATTTTTCTCCCTGCATGAACCTTGTAGATTTCAAGCCTGGGGTTCCCTCCCTGAAAATTTCAGCCCTCACAACATCCATGCTCAGGTATCTTCTATTGCCTACATCAAGCTGGATGCGCGATAGGATTCTGGATTTCCATCTATCCACTTTGGATCACAAGGTGTTTCTTTCGCCTCTTTTAGAGGCCCTTCCTGCTACATTAGAGGAGTTGGAGGATGCATGTGGTAATCCCTATTATCCACCCATTCTTGAGGACTGTCTGAAGGTGGATTCTAGTAATTCTTCAGTCGATGTGTCAGGTGGCTCTATTTCTCTAGTTCCAGCTATGATTTATTCATCCTCCTTGTCCTATTTAGGGGATTTTAGTGGAGTTTTAATAGAGGCTCCCTCATTGGTGACTCCCTTAGCCCCGATATCCTCTACTCAGAGCCAAGGTATGTGTACTCGTACAAGGATAAGACAGATTAGGGAAGGCTCTTACTCCCTCACCAAGAATACCAAGGATCTTGGGGCCAAAACCGGTCTCCCCCTCGTTTAAATGTTATCTATGATCATTTGGAATGCTCGTGGACTAGGTTCATGGGTGAAATATAACCTCATAGCTTCAGAAGTTAAGAAAAACAAGGTTTATATTGTTATAGTACTCAAACACAAATAGAACCTGGCTAAGATAAGGGAGTTCTGTCACAAAGTTAGAATGCATGCCTCTATAAAAGTGGACACGATCAACCTTCATATCTGTATCTTTTTGAATAAGGAGGTTTCTTTAAATTTGATAAGCATGGGTGAACAATTCATCATTTCAAAAGAAACAAAGGGTGCAGAGTTCCTCCTAGTTTCCTTTGTGTAAGTTAGCTATGATGCTCAATATAGATAGAGTATATGTTCTGAGCTTGGTTCCTTTGATCCAGAAGATCTCCCACGGCTAGTGGAGGGGGAATTCAATATTATCCTTGACCCTGGGGAGAATAAAGGGAGAGGTTCCTTCCCTCAAAAGGTTAGCTTGGATTTTGTGAGATTCATGGTGGGTAAGGTCCTTCTTGATCTGGAGTACTCAGGGGATCGTTACACTTGGTGCAGCAATCAGAAGAGAGGTAGGTGTAGCTAGAGTATGCTCGAATGGTGTCTGGACAACACCAATGTTATCAACATGTTTCCTAATGCTAAGGTGAATCATCTTGTTCGAGGTATATATAACCACTCAACGATACTAGTTTATATTCCCCCTTGTTAGAAATTTCTAGATTTTTTCAGCTTTTATCATCAGTGGTCTCGAAGCCCTGCATACCAACAGATCATGAGGAAGTTATGGGGTGAGCCGATTCGCGGGCATACCTAGGTAACACTTCATTATAAACTACAGAAACTAAATATTGGGCTTCAAGAGTGGGCCAGGGGGCTTCCTTTCTTCGATTAGGAAATAGGGAACTTGAAACATAGTATCAAGAACCTGGAATCTAGTCTAGAGGAGGAATGGGGAAACTTTGTCTTTGAAGAGTTAGTTGGCAAGAAGGTTTTTTGGGAGAAACTAATCCTTAAACAGGAGATACTGGATTTGGAGTGTTCTTGGGTGAGATGGATGCATGAGGGGGAAAAACACATTGTTTTTTCACACCTGTATCAGTGAGAGGAGACATATAAACAAACCCAAAATTCAACTCGAGGATGGAACTTACACCGATGACAGAGATATTGTTGGGATCATGGAACATTCTTTTTTTAAGGATCTCATTGATGGACCTAACCTGAGGATGGCCAGTGGATACCCAAGTGGCAATGCTACTCTCTGGGAGGTGATTCCTATAGTAGTGTGTAGCATGGATAACGAAAGCATGGAAACAATCCCTAATGAAGATGAAATTAACTTGGCGATAATGAAACTTAACCCTGAGAGTGCACCCGACCCAGATAGCTTCTCATGCTCATTTTATAGGGGGTGATGGATGAGGTCATGGGGTATATAATTGATCCTATTCAAGACTATTTTCGTGGAGGGAACCTACTCCAGTTTACTAGTGCTACTACTATGATTCTCATCCAAAAGATTAAGGACCCCTATTCTCTTTCAAACTATAGAACAATGTGTTTATGTAATTTAACCTATAAGATCCTAGCGAGTGTGATTAACCAGATACTATCTAAACTTCTCTCTCGGTGTATATCCACTGTGAAACATGGGTTTTTTAGGGAACTCCATACAGGGAGCTATTGCTCTAGCTCCAGAGGTGATGTGAGATATAAACTTAAAGACCAACAGTTCTAATCTGGTGATCAAATTGGACATGAACAAAGATTATAATCAGATCAAATGGAGTTTTATCAATAGAGTTCTTGTAGATTTGGGGTTCTTGTCCAGGGTTGTGGATATCTTTTTCAAGAGTTTTAGCTCTTCATGGACGATGATCTATTTATTGGGAAAGAATCACTATTTCTTTAAGGATACAAGGGGCCTTCAGTAGGGAGATCCGATCTCACCCAGTATCTTCATCCTGGCTCATGACACTTTCATATAACTTATCAACTGAGGATTATCCAACATAGATATCTTACCCTCTAGAAGGAAGATGAACATTCCAACTATCTCCCACCTGATGTTTGCGGATGATACAATTATCTTCACAAATGGAGACATGGGATCTATATGATGCATAAACAAAATCCTAGATGATTATTTCTAATGGAGCGGGCAATTTATTATCAATTCAATGTGTCACATCTTCATCTATCACAGATGTGCTTCTAGGCGGGTTTCCTCCCTATGCAATTACCTCAACATGCAGTGTGGAGTTTTCCCCATTGAGTACCTAGGTTGGCCTATTTCCTCAGATAGGCTTCATGTTTGTGACTTAAATCAAATTGTGAATAGGATTACAAGACACGTCCCAAACTAGAAGAACTTCTTTCTATCATTTGGGGGCTGTATAGCCCTGGTTAATAGTGTCTTTTTCATAATCCAAAACCATGTGATGGATTCTTCCTACTAACCATGTGGAGTTATTCAAATTATCGATAAGGTTCTTTTTAGTTTCATCTAGGATTCTATGTATGAAGGTAAGAGGCATTGGGCCTCGTGGGATAGGATGAAGAGACCTGTTCACGATGGGGGGGGGGATCAATGTGAAGAGTCTTCCGAGTATGCTTCATTTCATTCACACTAAGCTTACATGAGATATTCTTGAGGAACAAACTATTTGGGGTAAGTATATGTCTAATATATACAGAGGTAATTTAGAGCCTATGAGAGGGTATACTTCTCCTTTCTGGTTGATCATCTTCCCTCTCTTTCAGGTTCTCTAACAAAAATCTCGCTGGCTAGTTGGCGCAGGGGATATTTCCTTTTGGAGCCGAAACTAGGCGAGGTCTGTTCTCGGTTTCCCTAGATTCCTTGCTCCCCTGATCATGGTGAAGGAAGTTAATCTCTACCCTAATTTTATGAAGGCTGTCCTGGATGGGAAAAAACAGGACCTCCTCAAATCCATCATGTTCATCATGGAGCCAGAAAAATGTGTGTTTACTCCTTCTTCCACAGGTGTCTTCTCCACCAGGGATTTTCACAAGATGTTTTCTACAAAGAACCATCATGATAGTTGGAATGATGTGCTGTGGTGAAATAGGATACCAGTGAAGTACAAATATTTGTCCTAGAGCATTTGGAACCAGTCTATAGCTACAAATGAGAATATTAAGAAGGTGGGAATAAGTCTGGCTTCAAGGTGCAATTACTGTAGCACCAGGAAAGAGGAGAGCTCTCATCATCTTTTCTATGAAGGGGAATGGGCTCAGGCAGTGTGGACTTTCTTTAGTGGCCTTACTGCCTTTGATTCACGAGATATTAGGGATTCTCCATTCGTGGTTAGATGGTTCCATGGATTGATGGATTCAAGTATGGAACAAACGGCTTGGGCTATGATTTTTAATGATGGGTTCTGGTGTCTATGGAAAGATAAGTATCAGGATATATTTGATGTCCATACTCCTTCGGCGTGGTCCATCATCATGAGGACTCATTTCCTAGGGGTGGATATGGTTTCACTCATCAAGGACTAGGAGGGGGATCCTTCATTAAGGCTTCTTCAGATCAGGTCCCCTTCCTCATCTCCCTCCCTTGAAAAACTACAGGGGAGATGGGTTTGTTGGAACCATCCCATCAGATGTATCAAATTGAATTCCTATGGGTCATGTATGATGGGCGCCATGATCGGAGGGGGAGTCATTCACAGATCAGGGGGAAATTTTGTTCTGGATTACACTTTATTCTATGGAAATTGTACTTACCTTCATGCTGAGGCCCACACAATTCTCACCGGATTCATCCTATTTATGTAGAAGAACCTTGAAATCACTCAGGTGGAGACCAACTCAATGATCCTTCATGATTCCCTGCACAATATAGGCTCTTCTCCTTGGACCATAGCAAACATTGTTCACAAATGTAGATCCCTTCTAGGTGAAAACTTCTGAGTAACACATACTTGGAACAAGGGGAATAGGGTCATAGATCATCTGGTATCTTTAGCGGACCATAGATCTATCATCACTCTCATCCCCACTAATAATTTCTGGAAACTAGAGGGTTTGAATTTGTTCAGAGGGGATTCTCTCATCTTGCACTATTTGAGGAGCCCTTAGATCTATGTCCTTGTTTTACTATCTTTTTGAATAAAAATATTATTTGGATAGATGGAATCACCAAGATAAAAATATCTTGATTAATATTATGAAGAATCATATTTAGTATTCTAGAAAGAAACATATTAAAATCAGATATCACTTCATCAAGGAAAGAGATGAATAAGGTGTGATTAGAATGGATCATGTTGGAACTAATGACCAAGTGGCTGACAGTCTGACCAAGCCATTGGCAACACATGTGTTAGAGAAACATTGGTTGAACCTTGGTGTTCATCCACCTCCTAGGGAATGATGAGGTTATGATGTATCCCTTCTCCCTAGTTGTGTTAACTGTTTTAATATGTTTGTGAAAGTGATACAAGTTTATAGGGGAGATAAGATCCATGGAAATTGTATTTTTGAGCTCTATAAGAAAAAATTAGGTTGTTTGGGTTTATTACAAAAGGGGGATAATGGAGAAATGGATAAATTCAATGTTACAAAGGGGAATAATGAGTTATAAAGAGGGGATAATGATAATGGTGAAAACAATTTAGTGTTATGAGGAAACAGTCAGAGCTTATCTTGGAAATCACTAAGAATTCAAAAAACACAAGAACCTAATTCATTATTCCACTATTTTTTCCTACACAGAGGATTTCTCACAGAGACTTAGAGTGTTGTCTGAGTTATTTCTTGTGTATCAGGTTTTGATAATGGCTGGTGCTTTATTGAATTTATCTATAGATTTATAACAAACCCAAAGGGGGATATTGTTGGAACCAAGGATGATCTTCCATGTAAATGGAGTTCAATTTGTGTTTGTTGTCAATCCAAAATGGGTTGATCAAGTATTTTTTAAGACAAGTGATCTTACAGTATAAACTGATAATAGTGTTGAGGGTGGCATCATTTCCCAATGTTTGCGAAATTTGTAGGCTCAAAATTTGGAGGAAGAGGATTGCATTGTGAAGGGATTTTTTTGGAATCAACTCTTCATAAATATGGTAAAGTCATGTGGTTCGTGAATACTTGGTTTCTTAGTGGTGAGTTTCATGAGTTCGTGATGAGTTGATGATGTTCTCTATGATTTTGAGAATTAGAGCATTACGAGTGCATGATGGTTTGATTAAGCTCTTCACAACAAAGACAAATCTCAATAGATCTTCATTAATGGAGGAGCGTCACAATGATGTTTTGGAAAGATCCAAAAAATTCACTTAATATGGGAGTATTGCAAACAGTCGAGCCTATAAATATAAGATTACCCTAATTCAGTGGACATAGGAAATTATTCAGGGAAAATCTAGAATCACTCTGATTTTGAAAATCCAGGGGAGCTATGAAAATATGGGTTTATATGTGAGCTTGAGTATCATGAAGAGAATTGTTAATTCTTGAATGATGAAAATTATTTTTTGCAATGGTTGATTCTTGATGACTATGTATTCCACATTGAATTACTGAGATTCATGAAGGAAGTTTGTTCTTTGAAGGTAGTTAGCTTCATGAATGTTGTGATATTCATGAACATCAGTTCTAAACATCTAGTTTAGGTGAATAGTGCATCCAATGTGTATCAACATAGTTATATACTGTAATTATTGTATTGTGCTAGATAGGGACAAAGATTTTAATGGAAATATATTGAAGCACCCTTCAATTCGATAATCTGAGTAAGACTTCTCTCAAAGTAGTGAACTTGGGGGAGTCAACAAAAGTGTCATGATTGATGCATTTTTCTCCCTAAATTTTTTTAAAGGTAGTGAGAATATAACCGAGTGAATATGTCTAAAATTTAGTATTCAACATCTAGTAAAGATTACTAGATTTAGGTATGACCAAAACACTTTCGTCGTATTCTCCTTAGACTATCCCTTAGTGGTGAACCAAGTAAAATTGTTGTTTTGTATCTCTACATGTGAATGTTTTAATTACTACACATTACCATTTGACTGGTTTAACATGTTCCTAATAATGTGGGAATAAGATTCGTCACTTTATAAGAAAAAGTTGACACCTTGATTCCCCCCTCCCATATCAGGGTGCTCCAGGGGCCTAAAATGTGTTCCAATTTTAATGGTTAGGATTTTAATAAAATTGCGGTTTTGGTTTATAAAGGTTTTGCGCTACCTAGGAGTCATATTCTAGTGGATTCTGTCATAGTTCACATGATTCCACCACTTTAGGTAGGTACTTTTGTTCCATTTCCTTTCATTAAAGAGTTCCTTTATTTCTTGATTTTATAAATTTTAACTAAATTAATGATCTATATGATATCAATATTTGTTATATCAAATGTTTTATATGATTTTTTGGTTTTTATTTAGTAAAAATGGGTAATTTTTTTAGTTCAGTGGAACTTTGGTTTTAAATGGTGTTTTATACATTCAAGGCATTTCATAAATTTCCAATTAAAGTTTTGTACAATAAAAGCTACTAGTTCATGGTTTTTTTAACTAATTTGGTTTTATAAAGTTAAGTGTTCTTTATTTAAAAAGGATTTATCCTAATTTAATGGGTTTCCATGTTGTAAATGATTTTTTTAATTTATAAAGGGGTTTATTATTTTTTTATTCTTGATATTTCTTGTCTATTTATAGGATTTACCTTGTTTTAAATTAATTTTGAAAGAGTATCTCGAAATTGGTATTTTAGTTGTGATTTGGTGTAATGTGTGGTTTCCATTGCAATTTTAGATGGGTTAAAAATGGATTTTAAAAAGGTATTTCTAAATCATATCTTTTCTTTGTACAAAGACAAGGCTTGTTTGGAACCTTGAGGAAAGGTGGTTTAATAATTGATGTTTGCACCCATGTTTAGACCTGTTATTATCATTTTCTTATGATTGTGTGTATGTATTAATGTTATATGAATTATAATTCATGGTTATGATGTTTGTATATGATCTATTTATTTAATGGGGTGTGTTGGAGGTGGAAGGTATATTATTGATGTGCTTTATTACCTTTGGAATTTATGTTGTTATGTGGTTAATAATGGTTTTATTGTGGTGAACCTCTATTATTTATGACATGAGGACCACTAAGCTACTAAATTGGGATTAAAGGAATGTTAGATATTCTAGTTAAGAGTTAAAAACTAGACAGTAGACCACAGTTGAATGTTATTACCTAGTTAGGGGTTTAACACTGAAGAGACTATTTGAGACTGATTCATGGGATGAGACGTGTGACCATTAACCTACTGGTAGTTGGTTCCACTTTTTCACATAAATTACTAACACCATTATTCCCTAGGATGTTGAATCATACTATGCATCCTATGTTATGTATTTGTTGTATGTTTTCATGTGAGTTTTTAATCTTTGTATTAAGACTATTTTGATGTGTTTGATATTTGGTGATTGAAATTTTTTAGAAAGGTTTTCATTGTTTTATTGTTTTCATTTTTATGAATATTTTTTTATTTTATTTCTAGTATTATTTCCCTTTATTATTCTCATGTTGAGTTTGTGTGTGATTATTTTTTTAAGGGAAAATAGAAGTTTATTTTAAAAGCAATATTTGAAAAAGTTTTCCTTTTGAAATGTATTTTAAATAATGAGGGGATTTGTTTTGAAAAAGGGATATTTTAAATTTAAAGGGAAGGTTTAACTTATTTCTTATTGAAAATGAATATAGTTTTGTTTTAAAAAGGAAAATGATATGTTTTTAAAATGACATAACCTTGGTAAAGCCTCTTTGAGGAATGTTTTATAAAGGGTGTGTTTTAAGTAATGATAAATGGTATTGTATGTTTAGTTCCATTTTATATAAAGGAAGTGAAAACTTATTTTTATTTTACCTTCAAACTAGTGGACTTGATTTCTTTATAAAAATGTAATGTAATTGAGTCATAGTGATATCCTACTAGACTTTGACTCACAACCTATAAGATTAAATTGGTGTGTATACAAATTTCATGTTTTCCATAGGTTTTCAGGTTATGATTTCAAGTTTTCTTATTTCCAATCTCTATTGGGAATCATGTTTTGTTCAAGTAATAGTGGTGACTTTAGAGTCACATGGATATGTTGGGGTTTGTTTCCTGATTTAGTTTTTCCAATTTTATACCATGTGGTGTATTGACCTCTTAAAAAATATTCTTTCTTTTTTTAGTTTATTTTTTATTTACATATTTTTAAGTGAAAAATATTTGTAAAATTGGATTATTTTATATGAAAACAAATTTTATCAAAGCTTCTTGTTTATCTTTAGACCTTTTCATTATATGGTTAGTGTTTTTTTCTTTTTTTCTTATTCATTTTGGAATGGTCACCCAATATTAGGATACCTCATGTTTGGTACCTATTTATAAAAATTATTGATCTTAGTTTTTTTGAGGGTGCAATAATTACCACATGTTAAATTATGATACACTAGTACTTTTACCTAGGTAGGGTAAATTGGGAACACACCTTAGGCCTTGTGGTAGAATGACCCAAGTGACATGTCAGGCCACTGACCGCACTGTCATGACACATCAAATTGATTTTGATTTTAAGGTTTACTTATAGTATAGAGAAGACCCTAGGTCATCTCTCAAAGAGAGTTGATAGATTTAGAGTATGCGTTTTTAATAAAAAGTACTAAAAAGGGGGGTGATTTTGAAAACAGTTTAAAAAAAATAACTTATTTTAAAGAGTTTAATAGTTGATATATTATAGTGGTGTTTTAATAATTATTAGAGAATCAGATCATTTCAAGTTCACTACACATCTTGGATAGTTCACTATTCTAAAAATTTCACATGGTTTTGTTTAATTTTTTGGTTGTGGGTTGTCAAGATCTTGATTCCCCTCTTACCCCTTAAAACGATGCACAAAGAAGCAACCCTTGACACAAAGATCATGTTGTCAAGGTTTGGTCATCAATCATAGAACAAAGGATACCAAATCATATTTAAATATCATATATATGTGAGACAGAAAGAATGCCTGTGTTGTCCAATCGGAACAACCTAAGAATCCCAATTGAAATTTTAACCCAATCGGTGTTGAAATAAAAAGCGTTTCACTTAATTATATCAAAGAAATGAAATAAGGGGATAATCATGTCAAGATAAAAAATAAGTGAAATATTTAACAAAAATATTACAAAAAAATAGTATAATAACTAGTGTTGGAACTCTCTCCCAAGTATGTGTAGCTCCCCTGAAATGACCGTCCATCATTTAGCTCGCCATCGAGAGGAGGTGGATGCTCGGGTGGAACTTCACCTTCATCATTGATCCTCATATGAGGATAGGGGCATGAAGAACTTATTGTATGAGTATAAAAATACTTTTAGTCTGAAAAAATACCAAATATTTTCCTCTAGGTGGAACTTAAAAATGTAGAGCCCAAGGTGCCAATTTATAGAAAATGTGGAAGGTGGTTTTGGGCACACAAATTTCTTAAAACCACATGGAACATTTTTTTCTACCTCCAAACAGACTTATATCACTTTGGAGAAAATTAAAATGTTGTATACCTACATCATGAATATGTACAATGAATGTTTGTATTTATTTGGACACCAACAACTTGATATATGGTCAGATCATAACACACAACTTTTGTCTTTGTGTAGATTCGCCGTGCTGAAAAAATCTAGTCGGTTGGGCCACTTAATGGAAGAATTTGTATTTAGTTATTTAAGATGAAATGTATCCCAATGAATTTTGGACCAGACCACAAATTATTATCCCATTTGAATGCATGGTTTAGTAGGAGTTTCTGGTTGAGTTCACTGGTGTGCTCAGATCCTGTACAGTTCGGGCCATTTTTTTTGAACTTCATCATGGGCTCTCCAAATCACCTCCACAATCAATGAAATTATCAAAAAAGTAACATTTCACTTTTTAACAGTGATAAACAAAAAATAATGGAATCAAACATTAAGTGAATTTTTTTATTATTTTTATAATTTTCAGTACAAAACTATTAGCACAATGGTGTTAGGGTGAAAATGAAACAATGAGTGGAGGTGCGATCACACCCCCACACCTAAACATTTTCACTCCTAGGAAAGTTCAATTTTATAGAAATTATGAATTTATATATTTCTAACATCATAAAGAGTTAACATTCAATGAAAATTTAATTCCTTATAGAAATGTGATCAAAGAATAAATCACACCGAGGAGTTATTCTTAGTGAGAATGGAAAATGACATCTCAAAAATTGTATCCAAATGAAATTCCAAGAGATGTATGATACCCATTAAAGAGAATAATTAAAAAGTTAATCATATCACTAATTCTCCATATGTGTGTTTGAAAACCATTTCATGCTATTATTTCCACTTTCTATCAATTAAATATAAGTTATTTTAAAAATTTTATACTTACAAGATTCTTTCCACCGAACCTACCCTACATCCTTTGTAATATAATTTCAAGACCCACTGACTTAAGCATTCCTAGAAGTCAAACTGTATGCCCCCGATCTAGATATCACCATATGTTGCACATTTCATAAACCCTGTATTTATTATTTTCTCAAAAGTTTCACTTGAAACAAATCTCAAACTCTTCTCACAACCCCTGTTTGATCTCCTCATGGAACTAATTATAATATTTATAACCAGATAAAAAGTTGAAGAAGGGTGGTTTTTGACTGGGAAAAGACACAACCATTTTTTTGTTTTTTTGAGGGCGTACAATAGTCGGATAAAAGACACCCATGCAAAGGTCAATATGGTATAGTAATGAAATATATCGGATAAGAAACAATTTTATAGATAAATGATTTAGGAAAGTAGAGAAAAATCAAAATAACTAACATATACCTTCTATTAAGTAGGAAATTTTCACACTTCATGGTTGGGTACAAAGATGTGTGAAGAAATTAAGTGACACAATTTTACTTTAAAATATTCACAAAAGGGAACCATTCTTCTAAAAGGTTTCAAAATGATACATCCATTTATATCATCAACAAACAACAAAATTTAAAAATAAAGTTACACAATAGTATTGAATTCTTACTGAAATGCACATTACATTAGATTTTTTTGTGGAATGTTAAAACAAAATGAAATAAAAAAATTCCATATGCATTTTTAATAACTTCCTTGATTAAACAAACATCATTTTCCAAGATAAAGTTGTCATAAAATAGTAATATTCCATATCAAAGGTGAGGGTGAGGGAAATGGGGGAAAGTAACAATAAAATTAAGAAAGATAAAAAGAGAAAAAGAAGAAAGATGATGAAAATTACTAACTAACCCAGGAATATACCCATACCCACCTACACCTAGAGTGTGCAGTGACATCACTGTAATAAAATAGAATGTGGGAAGGAAAGATAAAACCTGGTGGTTGTCATTCATAGATTTCTTCTTGAACTTGGAGTTCCTCCATCGGGGGCTCCAGAATGGCTTCATGACAGTGCTTTAAATGCTACCCATTAACAGTGAAGGGTTTCTTGGTTTTTTCATTTTTAACCTATACAACATTAAATAGAGATACACTAGTAATAGTGTATGTGCCAAACCAACATAAAAAAATCTTAACTAGATGCAACTTCAGCCTTGCATTGTAAAGGAGGACCTTATTCCCAATGTGGAACTGATGATGAAGGATGAGGTAGTCATGGACAACCTTGGATAGATTCTTATAAATATAGGAAATCTAATATTAATCAATTCTCATTTCATCCATCTCCTGAATCTACAACTTCCTTTGAGAACTTACACCAGAAAGATTAGAATTGCATTGTTAAATGGACCAGTAGGCATATTGCTCTATCTCAATAGGAAGGAGATGACTCTTTCAAAAAACAATCCTATATGGTGAAATTCTAATGGGAGTTTTAAAGGCAATACAATAATCCCATAAAGAATAATCTATTCTAAAACTCCAATATTATTTGCTGGGTTGAACCATTTTTTGAATAATTTTTTTACATCTCTATTCGATACTTAGGCTTAAACATTGTCCTGTGAGTGATAAGCAGTAGACACTCAATGCCCGACCTCATAGCGATGCAAAAGATATTGCATTCTTTTGTTGTATAAATGAGAACCCAGGTCGCTGATGAGAAACCTAGGAAATCTAAACCTACCAAAGATTTGGGTTCTCCGAAATTCCACAAATACCTTTGAATCATCAGTCCTTGTAGCTCATGCCTCTACACATTTTGAATCATAATCCACTTATAGAAGAATGTAATGGTTAAAGAATTAATTGGGGAGTGGTCCCATAAAGTCAATTCCCCAAACATCGAAAATTTCATGGAAGAGAAAGGATTTTTGTGGAATTTAATTTCTTTTAGATACATTACCCATTCTTTGACATTGAGGATAATATTTATAGAAATCATGGGAATCCCAAAAAAGTGTTGGCAAAAAGAGACTAGAATCAAGGCCTTGCAAGCAGTCTGTTGGGGATCAAAGTGGCCCTGTAAGCAAGAGTGTGGAAGAAGCTAAGGAAATATTGAAACTCGCTATTAGGAACAAAAATCCTGAGTACTTGATCACCACATGTGAGCCATTTGTAGGGGTCATCCCAAATGTACCAAAAGACTCATGTTTTAGATGTTAGCCTGGTATTTGTTGAAATCTGTAGGAAGAAAGATGCTACCAAATAGTTTAAAATTTCATCATACCAAGGAATAACATCTTGCAATCGGTATAATTTCTCATCAGAAAACATGTCATATTTGGGAATACCTGTGGATGAGTCAATGTCTGAGGATGGGTGAATCCTACTGATATGGCCAGCCACCACATTCTATACTCCTTTTTTATCATTAATTTATATATTTAATTCTATAAGGAGGATCATCCAGTGAATGAGACGTGGTTTGTCTTATGGTTTCTTAAGGAGCTACTAGAGGGCTGCATGGTCTGAGAACATAATGACTTTGGACCCTAAAAGATACAATCTGAATTTATCCAAGGCAAAATCAATGGAAAGAAATTATTTTTTAGTTGTGGAATAGTTTTCTTGGGAAGGGTCCAGTGTAAACGATGCATAAGCGATGACATGTGGAGCTCGATCGACCCTTTTTGATAAGACTTCCCTAACTGCATAGTTAGAGGCATCACACATGAGCTCAAATGGTAAATCCCACTGATTTGGTTGGATTATCGGGGGTGATGTGAGACTCCATTTTAACTTACTAAAATCTTCATCACATTATTTATTAAAAACAAATTATTTTTCTTTTTGGAGTAATCAGGAGAGGGGGAGTGCAATTTTACTAAATTCACGAATGAAACAACGATAAAATCCAGCATGACCTAGGAAATACCACACATACCATACATTTTTGGAGAATGGTAGGGATAAAATGACATCTACTTTTGATTTATCTACTTGGATACCATCCTTAGAAATGACTTGTCCTAAAACTATACCTTATTGCACCATGAAATGACATTTATCATAATTTAATATGAGATTCTTTTCAATAAAGTGACGTTGTACTAAACCAAGAATGCTAAAACATTCATCAAAAGAGGATCCATAAACAATGAAATCATCCATGAATACTTCCATGAAATTCTCTAGGTAATTCAGAAAAATACTAAACATGCATCACTAGAAAGTACCTGGAGCATTGCACAGACTGGATGACATCCTCCTATATGAAAATATTCCAAAGGGGCAAGTGAAGGTTGTCTTTTCTTGATCCTCAAGGGAAATATGGATATGAAAGTATCCATAATACCCATCAAGAAAATAGTAATGAGACTTTCCTACTATCTTCTCTAGCATTCAGTCAATGAATGGTAATGGTAAATGGTCCTTCCTAGTGTGTTGGTTCAATTGGCGATAATCTATATAGACACACCAACTATTCTTCACACGAGTTGGAACCAATTCATTATTTTCATTTTTAATTACTGTAAGACCGGTTTTTTAGGAACTACTTGAATAGGACTAACCCATTGACTGTTAGAGATGGGGTAAATGATTCCAATAGCCAATAATTCTTTTACTTCATTTTTAACTATATATAAGAGGTTTGGGTTCAGTCTACGTTGTGCCTACCTCACTAGTTTAGCCTCATCATTTAACAAAATATAATGTGTACAAACTGATGGGATAATACCAGGAATGTCCGAAAGTGTCTATCCCAATTCTTGTTTATACTCCCTCAAAAGTTCAAGCAGTCCCAATTAATGATCAAGAGGGAGTGAACTAGGAATGATAATGGGTAGCTTGTTTCCATTCTCAAGATATGAATATTTTAAATCTTGAGACAGTTGTTTTAGTTACAGTTCTGTGGGATTTTGGATTTATGGGAGCGTGTGAGAAAGTTAGAGGTCACTAATCTCATCTAACTACTCAATGATATCATCCTCATATGAGGAATGAGATTTTAAAAGATTAGCAGTATCATCAATGGTCATGTGATCATCAATGTTCAAGAAACCATAAATTAATAAACATGAATGGAATTTTTCTAATACACTACAAAAATCATTTCATGACTCATTTTATAGAATTTTAATCAATAAAAAAAATCAGAAAGGGGATTTGGGGAATAAAAAGAAGTTTTTTAGGGGAAGGGTGTACATTAATTGAATTAACAGAGAGAAGAATGTTCTTCTGAGGGGTGCTTCATGGCATCAAGGATGTTGAAATGAACTATGTCACCACCAAATTCCATAGATAACATACCATTATGGACATTAATTATGGTTTTGTATGTTTTCAAGAAGGGTCTCCTAAATATAATTGGGGCATGTCCATTGAACATATCATCTTCTATTTTTAGTACATAAAAATCAGCTAGAAAAATTAAAAATTTCACCCTCACAACAACATCCTCTAACACAACAGAAGGGTGGGTTGCATTCTGATTTTCTTTCTAAAAAAATATTCCAGTGGGTTTTTTTTCACCAAATTTCAATGAAGAGTAAATGGAGTGAGGCATCACATTAATAGAGGTGCCCAAATCAAGCATAGAATTAGAAAAAGAATACTCCCCTATGGTGCAAAGAATTTAGAATGTTATAGGATCATTTCACTTAGTGGTAAGTGATGACTCTATCAATACTAAGATGTTCCTCCCCAAGCTCACCTCTTCAACTCCATGAATTATCCTTCAATGTGTACATATATTCTTTAGAAACTTGGCGTATTGTGGAATTTGCTTCATGGAATCAATAAAGGGGATGCTGACCTGCACTTTTTTTGAAAGTTTCCAAGATTTATTTATCAAGTTCAGTTTCCTTTTTTTTCTTGTTTTGGTGTCCATTTGGGGGAATGGAGGAGGAATGGATGGGATAAGTGACTCATCAATAGAAACACTCTTTCCTTTGGAAGGGATTCTCTTAGGACAAGGATTTTCAACATTTGGATTGATTTCAATAGTTGGGATGATGTTTTTCTCAGGAGGGGATGACTCTAATAGAGAGTTCATTTGGGTTTTAAGTTGTTTCCCACTCCTAAGGGTTATGGAACAAACATTTCGCTTATCCTTAAGATTAACTACTGGTTGAGAGGGTAGTTTACCTGACCCATGACTTTGGATTTCCCCCATAGAGTTAGCTAGTTGGCCTAATTAGGTTTTTTGGTCTTTAATGGATGATTGCGTGGTTTATTAGAATTAGAGACTGTGAGAGGCCATTTGTTTCATCATGTTCCCAAGGCTAGGATCGAATTTTTGCGGGGGTTGTTGGAAAGTCCTTTGTAGTGGTTGGGTATTTCTGGGTGGTGGTGGTGGGTGGGTATTTTCGATTGGTTCTATTGTTACTGAGGTTGGTTTAAATACCCCCGCCTATAAGTTTTGTTTTATTTCCACCCAGGGTTGAATGGATAGTATGGTTCTTTCCTAAAGGGTTGGTTATATGGGTGTCCTGGAAAGATTTACTCACAACTCTCAGAAGTTTATCTCAATTGAGGACACTAGTCAGAGTAGTGGGTATCAGAATAGAATATAAACCAATGGATGGGAGGAGGAGATTGGTATGTTCCCTGGGAAAGAGTGAGTTGTTGAAGAAGGGTACTTACCTCTTCAGACTTTGTGTCCACCTTCTTCTTGAATTCAGTATATTTCACCTCATGGACACCTCAAATGGGTACACTAGACTACGAATCGAATTGCTGAGTATTTTGTGCCATATTCTCATTTAGGGTTCTTGAAACAATTAGGGTCTTATCAACTAGAGCACCAGCTATAGTAGCATCAATCATGTTTCTATCAATAGGAATTAACCCTTACTAAAAATAATGAATTAAAAGTTTATCACTTATTTGGTGGTGTAGACAACTTGAACATTAAATTTTATAGCATTCCCAATATTCCAGTAATGTTTCCCCTTGAGATTGTCTTATACTGAAAATTCATTTCCTTATATTTATAGTTCGAGGGGCTGGGAAATATTTTTCAAGAAAAATACGTTTCATGTCCGCCCAGCCTCTAATTGGTGAATTGACATAGTAAATATAATCTTTTTCAGTATCTACTAATAAGAAAGGTAATTACCTTAGCTTTACTTGTTCTTCATCCACATTTGAATATTTTAATGGAGAAAAAAATAGTATAAAATTATTTTATGTGATTATGTGGATCTTCTCCAGTGATTCCATGAAATCTTGGAAATTAGTGAATTAGACTGGATTTTAGTTCAAAATTAGGTTCCTCGACTTGTATTTGAATATAGGTGGGTTGGATATCAACATCATGAGAGGTTAGTTCTTTTAATGTCCAATTATTTTCATCCATTTTATACTTGTTAATTTCAGGTTCTAATTTGTTTCCAAAAGAAGAGGGATTTTGAAAAGTATCAAGTTGTGGTGTGTCCTCCTTTAAAGGATTGTCATGTGCATATTGAGGTTTTTGACATAAGATCCTATCGGGTTCAGGTTCAAAAGGTGGTAAATCTATCAGATTAGAATGCTTCGTTCACAAAACCTACATAATAAATAAATTAGAAGACAAAAATATAGGTATATGTATAAGATAAAATAAATAAATCTTCACAAAATTTACAAAAATATTATCAAAAACATGCACTAGAAACCAAAGTGATTCTGAGAAATGACACCAAAATTTGACCATTCTATCATGACACATCAAATTGATTATAATTATAAGGTTTATTTATAGTATAGGATAGAAATTAAGTCGTATCTCAAGGATCATTGATAGGTTTAGAGTATGCGTTTTTAATAAAAAGTATTAGTGGGGGGGATTTTGGAAATAGTTTAAAGAAAATAACAAAACTTAAAGTGTTTAATAGTTGATAGATTAAGGTGGTGTTTTATGAATTATTAGAGAATGATATCATTTAAAGTTCACTACAAATCTTGTATAGTTCATTGTTCTGAAAATTTTACTTGGTTTTGTTTAATTATTTGGTTGAGGGTTGTCAAGATCTTGATTCCACTCTTATCCCTTAAAATGATGCAGAAAGAAGAAAACCTTGACACAATAATCATGTTGTCTAGGTTTGGTCTATAATCATAGAAAAATGGATACAAAATCATACTAAAATCTCATATATGTTTGAGATATAAAGAATTCATGTGTTTTCTAATCGGACCAACCCAATATTCCCACTTGAAATCACAACCCAATTGATGTTGAAATAAAAAGAGTTTCACTTAATTATATCAAAGAAATGAAATAAGGGGATAAGAGTGTGAAGATAAGAATTAAATGAAATATTAAACACACAAATTACACAAAACCAGTAGAATAACTGGCATTGTAACTCCCTCCCAAGTGTCTATAGCTCCCTCTAAATGATCGTCCACCATTTAGCTCACCATCGAGAGGGAGAGGAGGATCGGGTGGAACTTCGTCTTCATCATTGATACCCCTATGAGGATATGGGACTCTAGAACTTCTTGGATGACTATAGGACTCCTTTGAGTCTCCAAAATACCAGATCTTGGCCTCCTGGCCAAACTTACAAATGAAGAGCCTAAGGTTCTGATTTATAGGAAATGTGGAAGGTGGTTTTGGGCCTCTAGAACTTCTTGGTTGATTTAGAGGAACTTGATATGGAAGAGAAGTCTATTTTTAAAGAAATAACATCCATGGTTCGAGACACTTTCATTTATGTTGTGAAAGCTGATAACACTAGGTTGGACCTAAATTCTAGACAATGCACGAATGTGAAAATAGATGAAACTCATAATTTTCATAGTCCTGTTGAAAACATTACTCGCCCTTTGGAGGATAAGGCACCTGAGCCTAAGATATATGGTTTATCTACTAATTAATATAGATTAAATACTATTAAGATAATGAAATATTTCTCTGATAATACTCAACATAACAAGTAGTCTGTTTCCCAGGAAATAACTTTCCAAAGTAAACTTATGCTTGTTACTGATCACTTGGTTAATAACACTTGTAGCTACAAAGGCTGCAACCAGGTAGAGACTAATACAGATGGGATTCAGGCACCTATAGAGAGTAGTATATATCAGACTGCACAGTTTAGAAGGGATACACAATAAACTCTGAAGCAAAGAAGCTGTCTGGATCTACTCACAAGTCCGTTACATCTCCTACTCCACAGATATCACAAGATTCTGGAAGAGACAACAAACCAGTGCAGGTCTTTAAAGGAAGTGCACTGGATTTTCAAAATAAAACCCTATCTATAACTGGGAAGGTCACTCTAACCTACAACTACAACACTTGTGACAAAGGAAAGATTAAATTAAAGCCCAATGAGGACAATAACTAGGTTCAATAGAAAGATGTCTTGGCAGGTATAAAAAATGATAATATCTCTCCTAACTCTTCCATGAACTTTCAATAAAAAATTATAATGCCAATCAAGATTTCTACTAAACATTTGAGGAAATATAAACTAGGAAGGAACTCAGGAGGTAAAAAAATAAGGGGCCCAACCCTAACCGTAGGTATAAATGAATATTTTTTACTAGAATTGTCAGGGTATTTCCAACCATGAAACCACTGCAACTATAAAAAACTTTTTATCTACGGATAAACTTATTCTTTTTTCTATATTTGAACCTAACATCACCTTTTCTTTTGGTTTTAATATTCTGGATAAATATAGTTATAGTTTTATAATTTCCACTTCTAAAAATTGTAATTGTGACTCATTATGGGTCTTTTCTCCTACCTCTATAAGTAATTCACATATTTACAATGCAGATTCTCAATATTTGACATGTGAAGTGAAACTGCATGATGACATCTTCTTCTGTACTTTTGTGTATGCATGAAATATATATGGGGTTAGAATAACTCTTTGGCACAATATATCCTGCCTCAACAACACCATTCAAGAACCTTGTGTCATTATTGGGGATTTTAATGCAATTCTTGGACCTAGTGAAAAGCTAGGTTGATTACAATCGAATATCTCCACTAAGGATTTTAAGCATTGTATTGATGTTAACAGATGAGTAGAGATTAGTATTGTTGGTGAAAAATACCCTTGGTATAGAAAACATAATAATAGAGTTTTAGAAAGTAAGTTGGGTAGAGCCTACACAAATTTACAGGCCATTGATAAATGGAATACCATCTCCAGCATTATCTTGCCTAAGCTAAATTATGATCATCATCCAATTTTGGTGAGACTAAAGACTAGAGATAATAATCCAATTTTCCTTTTAGGTTCAATAGTGCACGTAACACTGTTATAGATTGTAATAAAATTGTCAAAGATACCTAGAATTCAATTAACTCAACTGACACCTTTGCTTGCATTACAAAGTTGAGACTCCTGAAACAAAAAATAAAGCTCTGGTGCAAAGACAGATTTCTACAAGATGATAATGATATTAAATCCCTAGAACATGACCATAAAAAAAATAAAACTGACTCCACACATATTGATTTTACTATGGATCCAACTCATGAAATAGAGATTATATATAAACTTAACTCTCTTCTGACCTTGAAATACAATCTTAGGAAACAAACTCTTAAAATCAACTAGATTTAAGATGGAGACAGAAACACCAAATTCATTAACGCTCTACAAAGGGCTAGAAAGGATAGTATACTTCTTTATTTACAAATAGATGGGGGCACTGTCATTGATAATGAATAGACTTTGACCAATCATGTCACTACCTACTTTAATAACATTTTTAATGGTCTTACTTGGAATAAGGATATCAATCCTAACATAATTCCCCTCATAGTGGGGGATAATGATAATGACATATTGAATTGTATTCCAATTGAATATTAAATTAAAGAGGTGGTTTTTAGTTTAAAGCCTGATAGTACCCTTGGACCTAATGGATTCCCTAATGATTTTTCCAACATCATTTAGACATTGTTTGCAATGATGTTTGTCGCCTTGTTAGATGCTTTTTCACTAATGGATTCCGCCCTTATGGTATTAATGCTCAATTATTTACCCTCATTCTTAATGTGGACAATGCTTCAGAAATACATCTTTTTAGGTCTATTTCCCTTATTAGTATATAAAATTTTCTCCAAGCTTTTATCTATGAGAATGACCCCTATTTCCAACAAAATTATATCTTGGAACTAATTTTGGTTTCCTTAAGCGGAGGAATATCCAAGATTGTATATGCATTTCCTCTTAAAGTACTAACCTGTTAAGAAATAAACAAAGAGGGGGATGCATTTCCATCAAGTTGGATATTAGGAAATATTTATATACCATTGATTGAAATTTCATCTTCAAAATTATTTATAGCTTTGGATTTAATGATAATATTTTCAGAAAAATAAAAAATATTTTTAGATCCACTCACATTTCTATTCTAATCAATGGTTCCCCAAAGGGATATTTCACTTTTACAAAGGGTTTTAGACAAGGTGAACCCCTTTCTGCCATCCTTTTTGTTATTGCTGAAGACTACCTAAGCAGACTCATCACTGATTTGATTAATCAGGGTACAATAAAGCCCATATTTTCCTCTATAACTTTAATTATTCCCTCTCATCTTTTATATGTTGATGATATAATTTTCTTCCTTCAAGGATATAGGATAAATATTAAAAAACTCAAGGATGTCCTCTCACAGTACAAGGATTTCTCTGGTCAATCCATAAATTGGAACATGTATTCCATTTTCTTTAGTAAACATTTTCAAACCACCAGAAAAATTGATGTGATAAATGAAATAGGGATAAAAGAAGGATTTTCCCTTTTACCTATCTTGAGGTACCATTATTATGGGGAAATACCAAAATCACTTACTTCTTAAGAATCTTTGATCAGATCAGTAACTATCTTTCATCCTGGAAAGGCAAAATTCTATCAATGGAAGGTCAAATTATTCTTGTAAAACACACCATTGTTTCTAAAATTGTATACCTTATGATGGTGTACAAATATCCAGATAATTTACTTAAAAAGATCAATAGAAGAATAATTTTTTTCTGGAGTGGAAGCACGCTGGAAAGGAAACTTGTCACTAATCCCTAGAAAACATGTTTCACTCCCATGGATAATGGGGGTCTTGGTATTAAAAACCTTAGGCATTTCAATGAATATCTACAAGATAAACATACCAAGAATATTGTGAGAAAAAACTCTCAGACTTATGAGTTCTTCATGGTAGATTTTATAATAAACTTAGGAAAATAAAGAACACTTATATGGACTCATCAATATGGACTTCCATCAAGCATAGTTTCTCAAGAATATTATCTAAATCTCAATGGATAGTCAATAGGAATTATTCTATTCTCTTTTGGTTAGATAACTGGAATGGAATACCTCTCTGTAATATGATAGACCCCATTCCTTTGTCCAAAATTTCTAACATCACCATCAATGATTGGGTGAACTCTCTTGATTTGGATATACCTGATAAAATCTCTTTTATTATCAACAACTACACTTTTGTTAACACTAGTGATTTCTTAGTATGGGAACTGGCTCATAATGGTGTGCTAACCTCTAAAATTTACTATAGTAATAATGTCACTACCAAAAATAATAATTTTTTTGGTTAAATAATTTCAAAAAAAAAAATGGATTAGACCATCACGTCTCACCCAAGTTTGGAGAATTGATCACAATAGGATTCCCATAGATTTCAATATTCGGATGTTTAATATACAACTTTGTTATAAATTTTCAATATGTAATCAACATAGAGAAGATACTAATCCCTATTTTTATCCTATGATATTGCTTTTGCTTTATGGAATTACATTTTTGACATTTTTGATCTCAGATGGACAAGTTTGGACTCTATCGATTTACAGCTTCAAAGATGCACTACTATAGATTCTTCTCCCCAAATTCATCAACTCTTCACTACTGATATAGAAAAACTGATTCATCTTATTTGGTATAAAATAAATTAAATTAAGCACAATAATAATACTTTTATTTTTTGTGTAGCACAAATAAAAATCCACACTGCGATCAAGGAAGTTGGAATCATGCAAACAAAGACTTTGCACAACTCAGTCAAAGATTTCTGTATCTTGAGACAAATTGGGATCAAAGGAAGATACAGACTGATGAGAGGTTTATTCGAAGTTTTATGACAACCACCGATTCTTGGATGGATAAAAATTAATGTGGATGGTGATTCAAAAAGAAACCCAGGGCCTTCCGTCTATGGAATCATATGAAAAAAATCACAATGAGGACATTATTTGATGATGCTATGGTTCATGTGGTCATGCATCTTCCCTTGAAGCTGAGATTCATAGTGTCATTAATGCAGTTGATTTGATCAATAAAAAAATATGAAACAATGTTTGGATTCAATGTGACTCAACTACCATCATTCAAGCTCTCAGACATGGAACTTTTCACCTGGCATGGACCATCACTGCTAAATGGATCGTTTGACTTAAAAACCTATCAAGACTCAATCATATAATCACACACACCTACATAGAGACAAAGAAGGTGGCAGATGGTCTCTCCAATAAGGGTGTTGACAACAATAGTATGCACATGGAGAATCTTCCTGATGATCTCACTCCTCTTTACCAGAATTATTGTAATAAAACGCCCACCTTTCGTCTTTTGTAAGTTTTTTTTAATATTTTAATCACCTTTAAAAAAACCACTCTTGGTAGGTTCACTATAAAATGGTAATAGATCCCAATATTATTTGGGGTTAAAGGTAGACTAGATCTTAGACTATTGGATATCAATTAGTGGGTGAAAAGGAGTGATTATCCAACACTTCCTTGTTCTAGAACTCAAGTTTCCATGGGTGGTTCACAGTCTTCTATTTTTTTTAGATTTATAGTGGTTTGTTCATGAGATATAATTATGCAGTGTGTTTATACTCTGAGTTATAGAAGGAACTAGGGAGAAATATTAGAAAATTACTAGTTTTAGAGTAAAACTGAAGGAAATACTGGGAAAAACGATTAAGGTGTATAGTTTATCAAACCATGAACAACCCATAAAAAACAATTATAGAAAACTTCGGTAGCACTCGATCAGCTAGTGCATGTTCTGAAAAACTATTGGGCTAGATCATGTGTAGTGGAGAAAGCTGTTATTTTTTTTGGTTTCTATCCTATGATGATTTTATCCTATATCATGTGTTTTAAGGCTTGTTTATGAGTGTTTAAGTAAATATTTTTGGATTTATAAATTTTTTAAACCATGTTTTTTAGTAATGTTTTAGTGATTTAGTAATTTGAGATTGTTTTGGAAACCATGTCTTGGGTGTTTGAGTTGATTTTTCAAAACAATTTAAACTCTAACACAAATGATTCAAGTGGATGAAATGATTTTTGTTTTGTGATGGTTTTTAAATAAGGGATTTCATGGGTTTGAAGTGGTAAAGTTCTTGAATAATTTTGGTAAGTGTAGTTTAAAGGGGAATTAGGTCTCATGAAATGAATTCTTTTTTATTATTTAGTTTCAATTGTTTATTCAAATTCATAACCTATTTGGTGTTTTGAAATAGAGAAAAGTCCATGTTGGGTATTTTTTAATTGAGGTTTCAATGGGTGTATTTTAATCTTGTTTCTTTTAATTCATGACTTTTATCCATTTTTTTGGGGATTTGTGGCGATTTGATGAAAATTTGTTTTTTTTGTGATGTTTTAGAATGCAATCCTAATAAAAGAGTTAGAATCTTATGAGGGAAATATCTCAGTTTGTTTTTATTGTGATCCAGAAGAAACCTTTCTAGCCTAAAACTCTACCTAGACTTATGAGGGAGTGGAAAGGACTGGATTTTTTCATCCTTTGGATCATGAAAAAGAGTTTTTGAATCATAATACACCGGTGTTCAATGGTGATCAAATATCTTATGAGATGATAAAGTGGATAGGTAAGGTCCAAGAGATTTTCAATTCCCTAGGAACTCTAGAATTATCTTGGGTGACGTGTACCAATCCTTTTTTTCAAAGGAATGGATTTGGATTGGTGAAATTATGCTATCCACGACCACCTATTTTAATCCTTTTATTGGGGGTATTTTAAGGACACCTTCATTCTATGGTTTTATCTGGAGGAATTGAGGCCTGAGAAGGAACTTGAGCTCAAGAGTGTCCATTAGAGTGATTAGTTAGTACAAGAATATGTTGAATGGTGAACTATAATGGTTCTTTTCTCCCATAATTTGGTTTCTAATGATTCAAAAATGGTTTGGTTATTTTCTAGAGGCCTACATCCATATCTTAGTTTAGTGGAGTTTTAGTCTATTCTGACTACCTTCAAAAAGTAGTGCACAAGGACACCATAAATGAAGTGTTTTCAATAGGAAAACCTATGTAAAGAGATATTGATACTCCATATGGTGTTATTAAGGGTGATCTATAATGGAATAAGAATAAAATAGTTTTTGGATAATAGTACAAATATTACAGGCATGTTTGGCGTTCTTATCAAACAGCTCTAAGGACCTATCATCAGCCTGGCTATCCTGATCATCTCTAGAGTTTCTATAATCCAAATAGTCCTCGTATATAAAAGAAGTGTCAGACCTAGCTTTGATCTAATGTTGATATGTGGTGTTTCTTACACATGGAGATTGATAGGCTGATTTGTGGTTTTTGGAGAATGCTCTTTTGTAACCATTATTTTTTGGGAATTTTTTTCATCTCTTTTATGAACCTCAAATATATTTTTTATATTATATGACATAATTTTTTCACCATGTTATTATATTTTGATATTTTTATAACTCATTTATTCTATTTATTGAAGTTTTTGTGCAAGGTGTTGGCCATGGTTTGAGTTTTGATGGATTATATGGGAATGAATTGGGTATATTATGGGATCAAGGGGATAAGATCTAGCTTTCCGGGTTGTCTGTGAGAGTTAATGAGTTGAGGTTTTCTTTTAGGATCCCTAAGAGTTGGTGTTCCATGAGGTTTTCCCTAAGTTACCTCATGTAGCCTCATAAATTGAAGTTTGAGCCACATTATCCCTTATCTAATAATGTTAATGTTTATGGTGTTAATCATATTTTGAGGAATGTGTTATCATGGTTTCCTTCAGTTGTTTAATATTTTTTTACTCTTTATAGTGATTAGAGCTTGTGGATTGTGTCTTGTGGTTGGTGGATCATTCATGTTTAGTGAGGACCATTTTTTTGGGTTTCCCCTTTTTTATGTTTCACCATTTTAGATCAATACTAAATGGTAGGGATACCATTAGTCTATTTCCATACTCTTCCCTTGTTCATGAGAGTTTTCTTCCATGATATTTGGTTGTGACATGTCATTAATTGTAGCTTTTGTGGCAACAAATATTTCAGAGGTGTTGGTGTTGTTCTATCCATTGATTGGGATCAAGACTTGGAAAGAACATAAATGTTTTGGTTTATACATTTGGTGGAATTATTGAATTCAAGTTAGAACATGGGAGTGGTTGCCCCAATTTTTCATTTTATCAAGAACCTATTCTTAGGAGGAATGATTCTTAAATAATTTTTTGTTTTTACTTGAGAAGCAAGAAGTTTGGGTCTTGTGTCCTTGGTTCCGAGTTCATGAGTTGGTCTTCTGGTTTTGTCCTTAATTTTCTAGAAGATTCTTTTAAACTTTCCCTTGGATTGGGTTATCGATGAATTTATGGGAGTGTACTTCACAGGGGCATAAAGTGGTATGGTGTGGAGAATTATGATAAATGAAAATGTCACTTTATTTATTTTTTTATTTCGTTTATTTATCCTTTTGGTTAAGGGTGTCCCAAGTTAGAGATTTTAAAATTTTAAATCCCTTTTCAGGGCTGCATTGTTAGGTGAACATTTTGGGAATCCATTTAGTGGAAATAGTATTCCATGTATAGTTTAGGATATAGGTAATTATATGATCTATTAATGCTTTGGTAAACCATGTGAGATAACCATGTGACCTCTTAGGTTCTGGGGTAGTGAAAACAACATGGTTTTCATATGGTTTGGTAAACCATGTAAGAGAATAGTGCCAAGAGCTTAAGTTGGGACTTTTTTTTTCATTTTGGATTCCTCTTGATTAGGTCATATCCTATAAGACACCCCCTTGAACTCCCCTAACCCAGGTGCCTCTCATAGTTCTCTTTGGCTCCTCCAATATTCTATAAGTGGATTCAGAGTGGTTCCTTGGTGTTTCCTCATCCAGATCAAGAGGTAAGGACTCATCCTTCCTTCTTTTTCTAGTTTATTATCTTTCTACTTCTTTTCCTATAACCCTAATGGACATGCAGACCAATTTTAATGGATAGGGTTGTGATAAGATTAGGGTTTTTATTTATAAAGTTTGTGAGACATCCTAGGACGCATATTCCAGTAGATTTTGTCATAGGTGACATGATTCCACAACTTAAGTTAGGTGTTTACATTCCATTGAATTTCATTAAATATTTAATTAATATCATTATTTTTAAAAAGTTTTTTTAATTAAATTAATGTTTTATATGACACCAATATTTATGTTATCAATTATTTTTCACATTTTGTTGGGTTTTTCCCTGTAAAGAATGGGTAAATTATTAGTTCAATGGAACATTGGTTTAAAATTTTGTTTTATGCATTCATGGTGTTTGAAATTTTTTTTCATGACCCATCCCCTGAGACTGATGCCGTGACTACCCCATGGTCGACTTATATAGGCCAGGGGTTGGCGACTAGCACCAAAAGGCATATCCCTAAAATGGGAAGGCATTGAATCTAAACATGTACAAACACACAGACTAGGTACAAAATGAAAGTAAACCACATATTAAAACAGCTAAAGTAAAAGTGTGTACTGAAGGTAAAGGGGCCGGAATACAAGCCCAACAGAATGATACAATACAATAGAAAAATAGAAAACAAATCCTAAGATCGTCCGCCAAGGATCCTACCCGAAAGGTAGGTAAAACTCATCTCCATATCTCTCCACATCAACTGTGACCACTGTCCATTGTCAGGTCCTAGCTCCCCAAGTCTCAGTCAAGACTGCCCATCGTCTGCACAAGACACAACAAGGTGCGGGAAAAGCTCATGCTGGGGTGAGTATAACAATACCCAGAAGGGACCCTGAGCCCCCTGAAGGTCTCTCATAGTTCTACAAAGGTAAACCACAAAGCATGATCTCAATAAAAAAAGCACAAAGTAGAGACTCATCTCAAACCAAGTATAACTTAAGTACATAATTAAATATGATTAGTCGTAAGGCTTGATCATCTTATTCTGTTAAGAGACACTGCTGCTGACCCAAATAGGATCGATAGGTACTAACCCTCGCTGACCCACACAAGATCCAACCCACCCCGAATCGATAGGTACTAACCCCCACTAATCCACATAGGATCTGAACCGCCTAGGATCGATAGGTACTAACCCCCGCTGACCCACAATGGATCCAACCCACTCAGGATTGGTATGTGCTGACACACACATGATCACTAAGCACTGACCCACACATGATCTGATCCACATAGGATCGGTGCTGATCCACACAGGATCACTAGGTCCTGATTCACACAGGATCGCTAGGTGATGATCTATAGAGGATATATAGGTGTTGATCCACATAGGATCACTAGGTGCTGATCTACACAGGATCACTATTCAGTTGACAACCAGTCATAGGATTCTCCGCACCCGGTGCATTTGAGTTCTGAAGTATATGCTCCTCAAGATATTGGTCATGCCTCAACTACCACTAAGTCCCATGAAGAAGTAACCTGATGATCCTTCATGTCACAAGGGTTTGACCTCAACAGATGATGCTTCAATTAGATGCCCAGTCTAAGAGTTATAGGCATTTTAGTGATAAGGGCCCGGTTGGATTTAGGTATGATCCAACCCGACCATACTCCAACATTCTCGAAAACTCGGGTGGAGTATCTCAAAAGGAACATATCGTTCCAAGGATTTCAATACCGCATACGGTTCGTCCAATAGACATCTAGTTTTCGAGATATGACCTTTTAAGTGTATCTGGGCTGAAGAGGGTCCGAGTCTGGTCCGACTCAGCCCGACCCGGCATGGGCCGACCCGACCAGGTTTAGGTCAACCTAGTCTGGGTCCAACCTGACCTGGCCTGAACCACTTGGGATGTGGAGAGATTGGCCCGTTAGGCTGTATACCGGCCCGACACGAACCGTCTGGGCTAGGCCGCGGCGGGCTTGGCCCGCTGGGCAGCGGACCGGGCTAGCCTGCCTGCTGGCATAACCCATGTGAGGGGTCATGTGGCCCTTCTTTCCTAAAGGGATCAAAGAGTTGTTTTGTTCTTTAAGTGGAAACACCACGTGGCGCTGACTGGTTGTCCATGGGACCCATAAAGAGAGGGTCCCTCACCTTCCGTAGTGGCTTCGATGCCCTGGCTTCCACCTGCGGTGTGCGATGGCACACCGCCCTTGTGCCAACATGGATGATCGAGGGCCGGCCGCTCATCTGGTCTACTACGGCACCGCCTCCTTCCACGTCCGGCGAGCATTGGACGCCGCCTTTTCCCGCCAATGCCAGTTTCTAGTGCCACCGCGCTAGTGCATCATCGGCGCTTCTTCCGCGGGGCTCCAGCAATGCTCTGGAGCTCCTTTTTCACTCCCATATGCTCCTACGGGCCTCTCGGGATGCAACTATCACTGCGTTCCTCCCAGTTTAGGGTTCCGTAAAGTTGAGAAATCCTCCCCCAAAGAACGCAAAAAAAAAAAAACCGAAAGTGGCAGAGGGTCCAAGCCTTGTTTGTTTGGACCACGACCTCCATGTTATCATTACAACAAGCATGAGTAATTGATTCAAAAAAGATAAACTATAATACTTCAGTGTTTCAACATTCCTTTCAAGTATGAGGGAAAGAAACAATTCAATTGAATTAAACAAAACCTCTACCTTGTAAATGGAGGTGATGTCATGATTATGGCGCGAGAAGAGTCCTCTCTAGATGAAGCCCCCAACGTTCGTCGATCCGGGATCGTTGCCCCCCAAGCTTCCATCCTCTGTCAGTGGAAGTTTCCGTAGTACTTCGCCAGAGGTTCTTCTCTTGATGAAGTCGTTTCAAAAACCCCAACCTGAGATCCATTTAAATAGAGGGGGAGGGTGAGTAACACAACGAGGAATTAATGAGGATCATTAATGAATGAAACTCTTAATTACCAATGGTGCGGTTAGAAAACAGGAGATTCAAGCCATTAAATGGATTGAAGACCCATCAGTCCCACCACCACCACTCAACAGATGGTAGGAAAAATAAAATAACAAATTTTCTTTATTTTATTATTTAATTAAAAGTCACAAAAAACTAACTTTTTCACATGACCTACTGTGATCGAAGTTAAGTCTCCCTTAAGTGAATCCCGACTCTGTAGATTCAATGGTGCCCTCATATTTTTAATCCGATCACTAGTTTAAAAGATATAAAAAACCACCCACGTGTTTACTAAACATACATTTTAAAAAGTTTAAAATTCTGTTCCGGGCACACCGGGTCTCAAAATCAAGCGCTGTCAATTTTCACAGACTCGTAAAAAATCCCAAGTAATTTAAAAAAAATTATATGGAATTTTTGGGACTTTACAAAATTACATTAGTAATTTTTTTACAATAAAAGTAATTAATTCTTGGTGTCTTGAACAAATTTTTTTGTATAAAATGAACTGTTCAATGTTTTAAAAGTTTTTATCCTATTTTAAGTGGTTCCCATATTTTGAAAGAATCATACATGTTTTAAAGTATGTTCTTAATTTTATGAAATTAGGGTTACATTATTTTAAATATGTTTAATTATTTAAATAAAATGGTCTATATTTTTATGGCTTTCTATGTTCTAAAAAGAGGTGTGTGCATCCTACTGAGTTTTTTTTTGTTTTTGGGATAAATATTTAATTGATTGAGATTGATGTGATTGATATTTATTGTGCTTTTCGAGGATTTATCTTAATTAAAGGTAATTTTGAATGGGTATTTACAAAGTGGTATTTTAGTTTTGCTTTGGTGTTATGTGTGGTTTCCCTTGTAATTGAATATAGGTTAAAAATGGATTTTGAAAAGGGATTTACAAAGAATATCTTTTCTTTTTATAAAGATAAGGCCCATTTGGAACCTTGAGGGATGGTAGTTTAATGATTTATGTTTACACCCAAGTTGAGCCCAATTATTATCATTTTCTTATGATTGTGTGAGTGTTTTAAGGTTATATGAACTATGATTCATGGTTATGTGGTTTGGATATGGGCTTGTTATTTAAGGGGGAGTGTTAGAGGTGAAAATTATATGATTGTTGTGATTTGTTGGATTCATACTCTATATTTTCATGCAATTGACATTGGTTTTATAGTGGTAAACCTATATTATATATTACATGAGGATCATTAGGCTAATAAGTGGGGAGTTAATGGATGATGTCTATACTTTTTTAGAGTTAAAAATTGTATAGTAGCCCCAAGTTGAATGTTATGATCCTTCTAGGGGGTTATCAATGATGAGACTAGTTGAAAGTGATTTGGTGTATTGGATATGTGATAATTAACTGGATGGTAGTTGGTTCCACCTTTTCATGTCTAGTACTCATTCTATTAGTACCTAGGTTTTTTCATCATCCTATTTATTTTATGTTATGAATTTATTGTAAGTTGTAATGTGATTTTCTTATATTTGAATTGATATTTTTTTGATGTATTAAATATTTGTTTCTTGTTAATTATTTTGATAAGGCTTTCCTTGTTTTATTATTTTCATTTGTTTATAAATGTTTTTAGAATTGCTTTCTACCTTTTTTCTTTGAACTTATCATGCTCATGTTGAGAGTGTGTGTTAGTGTGTTGATTTTTAAAAAGGGAAAAAATATGTTGGTTTTAAATGCAAGCCTTGAAAAATGTTTCCCGTTGAAATGTATTTTAAACTATGAGAGGGTTTGTTTATAAAAAGATATTTTAAATTAAAAGTGAAGGTTTAACTTATTCATAAATTCTAATCCAAGTTGTTTTGTTTTAAAAATGGAAATGTTTGGTTTTTTAAATGACATTACCTTGGTAAATCCACTTCAAGGAATGTTTTATAAAGGGTGTGTTTTAAGGAATGATAAAAGGTATTTCATGTTTTGTTCTATTATTTATAAAGGAAGTGAAAACCTATTTTTCTATTACCTTTAAACTAGTGGACTTAGTTTATTTATATTAAATTTATCTAATGGACTCATGGTGGTGTCTTATAGGACTTTGGATCACACCCTGTATTATCACATTGGTGGGTATAAAGTCTCTATATTTTACATAGGTTCTCAGGTTTTGAATGGTAGGTTGTCTTGTTACCACTCTCCATTGAGAAGTGAGAATTGGTCAAGTTACAGTGGCGACTTGAGTGTCACATGGAGATGTTAGGGTTTGTCAACTAGATTGTTTCAACCAGTTTTAGGTAGTCTAGTTTATCAACCTCTTAGGCCACTAATTTTATTTTTAGTTTAATTTTTTTTACCAATTTAAAAAAAGTAAAATATTTGTAAAATCGGTTTATATATTGATTAAAAAATTGTTTTGTAATATATTCTCATTTATCCTTATGCCTTATTTATTTGGTGTTTTTTTGTTCTCTACTTATTTTTTTCATGGTAATCTAATATTAGGAGAACTCATGATGGGTTATATGATGGAATTTTTTTTGATATTCAATTTTTTGATGGTTAAATCCTTCAAACATGTCAATTATGATACCTTAGTTATTTTTACTACCCCAGAGTGACAAAAAACAGGCCTCAGTCCTTGTGGTAGAAAAGAACAAGTGATGTGTTAGGTCACTCCAGGTCAGTTCACTATATCTTCCCATTATTTCATTTCCATGCTTGAATCATTATTTACCCATTGTAAGGAAACTTACCCTACCTATATTTTTGGTTGAGAATCCTCATCTTCCATGATTTTATTCATTATATTCTTTTTAAAATGTCTTTATTTATTCATAGAAAATTGATTAAGGTCATTTACTACTACATTATCCTTTATTAAAAATATTTGAATCAAATATATATAAGATAAATGATCCATCACTACCTTTTTCTTTTCAAATAATACTTTGTTAAAGGAATAGTTTTTATTCTAATTCCTTTCCTCTATGAATATGCTACTTTTCATAATTTTTTTGAATTAAATTCACTTAAATAACCATGCATTGATCAATTTGGGATGATTATTGAATTACCTATATACTATTACTTTATATAGTGTTAGTTTTAGGATTCTTACATTGAAAAATATTCCAATTATGGATTGGAGAAATATTGAAAATTGGTATACTTGTTATTTTATTACAGATGTTTTTTGCTTATTTAGGAAACTTGATTGTGTACTGTTTCACCCTCCAACTTATTTCTCTGGATGGATTATGATCATTTATTGAATGGAAATATATTGACATTATATATTTTTTCATATCAATAAATATTATTATGGATTAACAAAGAATGATGATAATGTATTTTTTATTATCCATATCTTTAATACGATGAATTAATTGGACATAACGAAGTGATAGGTGGGGCCTAGTATTATATATCTCCTCAATTTATTAGTTGGTATCATGTGAAAAAGGTCTGGATATTTTGTGTAAGCCTAAAAAATTCAAGAATGATGTCTTGATTACAACCTAAGCCACAACAATGATGTCTTTCCTGAGGCCTTGATAGTAATGATCAAGATTTATGACATTATTCATTCCATCCCCATGAAAATAGTAATCATTGTAAATGAATTTATTTATATTGTTTAACAAGGAATTATTTCAATATCATTTTATCAATAATATGTCATTATTTTATTATCATTTACTTCCTTCCATATTATTCATTCCATGTTTATTCTATGATATATTATGTTATATGATTTCCCAAACTAAGTGTTTGAGATCACAGTTCTTATGTTTTAATTTCTTGAGGTTACAAAGAAAATTATTACACATGATATGTATAGAAGATTAGAATGTGGATATAATTTGTGGGAGATATTGAAGAAATATTATGGATAAATTTGTTTCCTATTTAGTGGAAAAAAATATCTATTAGATGAGGAATACCTGTTCTTATTTAGTTTATGAGTTGTACTAATTCTTTAAATATCTATACCCAAAACATTGTGGGAATGTATGAAATGAAATATTTATATAAATCATGTAATTATGAGATAGTTACATCTAGGTTTTATTAATTATTATTAGAGAAGGGTATAGATTTATTTAGATTTTTAGATGTTAGTTGAGGATAATTTAAGGGTTGATAAGTTAAAGTTGATCATAAATTCAAGTTATAGATAACTATTTAGATTGTTTGTGGTAATATTGGATATGATGTATTTTTTTGAAATTAATAAAAGAGAAATTTTTTAAAAACCATATATATAAGTCTAAGGGATAAGTCTAAGTATAGGATAACGTCCTGAAATTTTGGTAGCATTTGGAATATTTGGTTTTTCTAGAAATTACATGCATGTATGAATATAAGAAAGTGGATACGGTTTTGGCCTATATGCACCTAGGGGTAATAATATTGAAAAATACTAGTTGGATATTAACATAATCTTAACATGGTGTATGATGAGTGGTCCTAAGATTGTACACTTGGCTAGACAAACCCAGGGGATATATTATAGATAATTCCCATACACATTATAAACCATTATAAAGAATTTAAATATATTAGTTATAGAACTTAATAAGATAACTACCTTTGATAACTTATATTAAAACATATAGGTATATAAGTTAAGGTATATATTAATTGATTTGTGATTTAATATTGGATAAGATGAATTTTTGGGGAATAGATTTCAATGATTTTCAGGTTTAGAATATTGTAAGAAAGTTCATGGTAATTTGCGAAAGTTATTCTTAAGGATTTTGTGAAATAAAGAACTAAACCTAAATCAAAATAGGTTAAAATGAGTGTAATATAAAAAAATTAGAAAACTATAATCTAACATGATGGTTTCATTGAGTTAGAAATCTCAAGGTTGAGTTTTTCATAATCCTATTATTATACTAATTGTTCATCAATCATGTTAAATTTTTTGTTTTTAGTTACGGTGGAAGCACAAATGAACCATGTTGATGATGAGTACCATGGAAAATATAGAGAATTTCCCAATGAGTAACATAATGAGATACTAGTTGAAGGGAGAAATCATGTGATTATGGAAAACTGGATATCATGAATTATGATTAAAAATGTGAACATAGTTGAGTTCCCAAACACACCAAAGAATATAAGGATATAGAATCATGTGATTTACTGTGAAAAATATGGTTAAGGTAAAAATATTCAATTTTCTATGTGCAAAAAAATTTGGAAAAAACAAAAAATTTCTAATGAAAAATGATGCAACCAGTAAATATGATGGATAAAAAAGAAGTGTTTCCTAGTCATAAATATGATATTAAGGTCAACACTTCATTTGAAAATATATCATGAGTTATGACTATATTTTAGATAATATTAAATATTTTTATTATAAATTGATAATTAAAATTGATAGGACTCAATTTATTTACAGAGGGGGGGGGGGGGATATAACACCCTATGGTTTTAAATTATATCTTCCTTTAAAGTCTAATGTGTTTGATAGCTTGATTATCATCCAACACCGAATCACAATGAATCATGGAATAATATATAACCCTTAAATGTATCCATAGAATTGGATGATGAAAATAGAGGAAACTAAATTATGAAATATATAGAGAAATAAAAATAAAGGTTATTATTAATACTAAATAATTCATAAAATCCCTTTAGTATAACTATTTAACTTATAAATCTGATTTATGATTTAAAATGTAACCCCTCTAAAATTGAATTTTATGCATTTTATTTAAAGATACTAAATATATTACCAATAAAAGATATTATTGATATGAATAATATGTTAACACAAAATTTGAATATTAATTGATTCAAAATAAGAAAAAGAATTTTTAACATTTTATAAATTTATTTTCCTATAGAAACGATTTTCATTATATATTTAGGTTTTTATTTAAAAGTTAAATTATAAAATTTTAGAATTTTTATTTTAAAAAATTGTCTTCATTTTAGTATTTAGAGTAAAAGTATTACCTTAAGATGGGTTTTTTTAATTTTATGAAATAATTTATTTTTAAGTGAATAGTGAAAAATATAGTTTATACTCAAGTCACAGAGTTTAGAGATATATCAAGATATGAGTATAATATAAATAATTATAAAAAATTTTCCACGATCAAAGATTTATCTAAGGTGTAAAAATATATATTTCAAAATACTATTATGGATGTAGAAAAACATTGTTTAATATTTTATGAACTTAAGTAATATTTCCCAACAAAAAAATTCTTTTTGGTATTTTTTTAAAACAACATTATTATGGTAACATTAGGTTTTGGATTGATTTAAATGATACATAAATTTTATTTTTTTAATAAAACCAATTATTATTATGAAATTGTAAATCTTTTAAAATTTTATCCTATATATCAATTTAAAGTGTAAAAATACACCTTTTCTAAAAATAGGTTTTATGCATAAAATGTGTTAATATTAAAATTAATTTTTATTATAGATATAAATATTATTAGACAAAATTTATATAATATTTATAATTATTAGTTCCAAATTATTTAATAAGTCCCATTTTATTTTTAGTCCTTATAAGTAAATTACTTAGGTATAAAATAATTACTATAGTGAAAATAATTATAGAAGTAAAAAATATAGTATTAAAAGGCTTGAGACATGTTTAAAACATGTGTTAAAATTAATTTTTGAGGATTTTTAGTCCTTATATAACCCTAAAATTTATTATTTACCACTTTTGGATCCTTTTACCCTTGGGTAGTAATATACCATTATTGAAATGTAATGGGTACTTTCACAGTTAACCTTCTCTTCACTTATGAAAGGGACCACTTCCACCACTTCATTATAAACGTATCCATTATAATTTAACCTTGAAAATATGCAATTTTTATCTTACTAGAATTATCGCTCAATTTCATAAGCCTATGGTCTCAATTAGTTATCCTAAGGCCACCAGTTACAAGGATATTTCTAAGCGAAATCAAAAATTCTCAACATGAGTATTTCTCAGTATTTATTATTTTCATTATAGTATTTATCTTTCAAAATTTTTATATAAAAACTAATATATTTTATTAGAATTTTTTTTAAACTGAATTTTATTATTATAAGGTAATAATAATTTACCACCTTTCCCATATTCCATTACAAAAAACAAAAGCGTCATTCGTTCGTTTGTGTGGAATACCACCTCCACAAAGAAACATGCCTCAATTTTTTTTTATCACATTCCATTATTAATATTAAAATATATTAAAATATGATTAAAATCATTATAAAATCTAAATAATATAATAATTATTATTTAATAGTGATATTATTCTTGAAAAACAATTTTCATAACCATGCACATCCATTTATTATTATATAATCAAGTTTGGATCGGTCTAACCACATAGTTGAAAAATTATATAAAATAATATCATGGATGTATATGTGACATTAATTAATGACAATATTTGATAAAAATAAGTAAATAATTATTTTAGTTTCATTATTTATTGCTAAATTTAATATTAAACCCATTAATTAAGATACCAATGTCCATTTTCTTAAAATCATCAAAACATGAGCATCACTAATTTCATATTTAAGGATCATAACCAAAAAAACCATAGAATGAAAATATAACAATATAAATAATTATAAATAATATATTACAATAAATTTTATGAATTGGGAATGTTGAAATTTGGGAGAATAACGAAGAACAACACTGCTATTATAAAAATAGTTGAAAATGATCCAGATTACTCAAAACCAATATTGAAAATTTATAATATCTAACTAATATAATTTTAGATAATAATTATAAATATAAGGTCACATCCTTAAAAATTACATAATATTGAGTTTTAGTCAATAATTTACTTTCTTTCACTTTGAGTATCTGTCTGGGTTTAATATTTTAGATAATTAGGTCATAACTCACAAATTATAAAACAATATAACACAAAGTTAACACTTTTAATCATTATCCATTTTTTCTATAATATAAAACATTTCAAATAAAGAATTATTTCTTTCATAAAAACTAATCATGAGTCTTAACTTGTAGTATAAAAACAGAAATCCTAGTAAGGGACATACAATAAAGTAACCTTTTAGTCCAATGAAAACATAAAAATCATATAAAATTTACCCTTATCTTTAAATTTATTTGATAATATTAAAAAAAAAATATTCACTTGAAAAAAACACACATTTTTATCAAAGAAAATATTAAAAACCAATAGAAACCAATTACAAATCCTTTTCAGCGACATAGAGAATCATATTCATAAAACCCTTTCACAACCCCTTTAATTGGAATAAACATACAAGGAAACTAAAATATAATAATTTTATAATGAATTGGTGATCTATGACAGGGATCACATTTTTTATAGGCTATATCAGGCTCACTCGTGAGCTATAACGGTGATCAACCCTTCATATAAGCTATATAAGGCTAACCTGTTTCTCATGAGCTATAATAGATCTCAACCCTTTGTATAAGATATATAAGACTCACACGTGAGCTATAACAGGGATATAAAAATCATATATGTTGAATCAGGCACACCCACTTCATCTAATGGTCATGTACCTTTTCTTTATAATACAACCCTTTGAAAAACTATTTTAAACTCATATGAAAAAAACTTTCAGATCAAAATAAAATTTATTTAAAAAAACAATTTTCAGTACTAAAATACCCAAATAACAAAAAAGGATATTTTGTTCAAATAAAACATGAAATATTGAAAAGTAATATATAAATTAAATAATGGTCATGGAGGCTGAAAATTCATTGTAACCATGTAGAACATTCCTTTTGTCAATTTTCAAAACGTTGCATCTAAAATATGTAAAAAGACTCATTTTTGAAAAGAATTGAAATAAATTAAAATTGAAATAAATTTTAATTTATAAATATTTTATATCCATATAAAACTGTAAAAAAATTACTTTGAAAACATGGACATGGAACATGAAGAGTTTGAAGGAAAACATTAAAAGATGGGTTTTTAGAGCAAATTCCCTTATCACTTGGTAAAAACTTGAATTAAAAACCCCATGAAGGAAAAACATTAAATATTATTATAATAGATAAATTAATGATATATAATATCAAATGGTTTGTATATACTCTTTATAAAATAATAAGAGTGCATAACATCAAAATATGACTCAATGAAATGAAATTGAGACGAAGTCCCTTACCTTGACTCCAATTTCCATGATTGTTCTTTATCTTCATGAATAATAAACTTATGTTAATTATTTACTTGGTTTAGAAAATTTTAAAATTTTATTATTACTTTTATTTTACTTAATAAAATTTTTTATACAATTAGTTAATCAATAAATATTACATGATATTTTTTGACCACACTTGTCTTATGTATTAAAATTGACCTTGGTAGGTTGACTACGGTCAAATAGATCATCATTTAAAAATATACAGAATAATAATCATGAAATAATTATCATATTTTTAAATCAATTTTACTTTTAAAATCAATCATGAAATATGGTTATGAAAAATGTACTAACGTTACGATCATGGAGATGGTAGTCCTTATGTATGCATGAGTAATGTTTCCATTCTCCAATGATCATTACTGAAAGAAGATAATAAAATTTTATCTTTTCATAATTATAATTATATCATTAATAACACAATAATTATATATATATATAATTATTTAAATGTGGTTATGAAAAAAGGAATCACATCACTTCGAGGAGGCGGTAGCGTACATGTCCACAACTGACGTTATCATTTCTTCCAGTGAGTGAAAAGGTAAAAATAAAATGATATATTATATTTAAATAATGATAAATATTCCATGAATATCATAAAAATGTCATGTATATCATATATATATATATATATATATATTATCTTTACCCTTATTACCTTCCATGCAATGTGTTAGTAAAAAACAAATCACATCGCTTTGTGAGGCGGTAGTCTGCTGTACACATGAGCAATGTTATTTTATCCCTTACGGAATATAACATAAAAGGTTATATATGATATAATGACTCCAATGGTTTGATTATTCAATAAATATCACATATAAACTTTATATACCTCATTATACCCAACTGTGAGATGTGTTAATGGTAAAATAAATGATAATGTTTCATGGGGCGGTAGTCTGCCATACACACAAATGATGATTTCAAAACCAATTTGATAGAATTATGTGTGGTTATAATTCATACCATAAAAATAAAAAAATATCATTATATTAAATATACTAAGTAAAGTATATCAACATGTTCTAGTAATAATTGAAGGTGGGGTGTTGAGAAGGAAATAATACAAAAAATGCTCGTTGATGAACGTTATCTCTTCTTCAAGTAAATACCTTTTCTTTTTACTAAAGGGATTCCTTGGTTAAATTTATGTCTAAATTAATGATTTTAATATGAGAAGAGGTAAGTTTTTAAGTGATTTGGGTAGGGTTCAGATGAGCAAAATTTCTTGAGAGGTGTAAATAAGTGAGGTTGTTGAGTGCCCTTTTATAATTGAGGAGGAGCGACATTTTTGTAAATACCCAAAATTATTCACTATTGGGAGGTCAATATTACATAATGTTCCTCCAAAATTGAAAAATAATTCTTTTGATGGAAATTATGGCTGATAAACACATTCACCATAAAAAACACATGTTTTCAACATTTTGTTACTTAACTTCTAAGTTTCCTTACTTTTACCAATTTAGTTCTTACTACGCTAACTAATATTTGTATCAATGTAATCAATTATTTAATAATATAAATAAAATAAATACTATATGATAAATTTTACCACTAGTTAAAAATATGAAATTCAAATTTTAAAAAAATATCCTATGTGTTTTGAAAATTAATTTTTACACAAGCGCATGTAACACACAAAAACACTACTTTAACCCTAATTGTGTTAAGAATGTTTTTACAATTCAGGGCTAAATACATTCATTATAAAATATAAATTGTTCCTTGAATGGAATATATTTGATATTTAATAACCTTTAAAAATTACTTTATATAGGATAAGATTTTTAGAAATTTTAATTCATTTAATAAAATATCATTTATTATAAAGTAATATTAATGTCAATTTTGAAATTATTTATTTAATTTATATACAAAAAATATTAATAAAACGATTTAATTTTACTTTATGAAGCTTTAACCTATGTAAAATGTTATATTCATTTAAAAAACCAATGGAATAGAGTAATTTATTCAATTTAATTCACTTTTAATATTTTCGGTATCATTTATTATAGTTAATTATTAACTAAATAATTATTGCATTAGTATTTCTTAATAATTTGAAGTAATTATTTCATATCTAAATATTAAATATAGTTTATTATGATAAAAAAACTAATTTATATTTCAAAACAATATCTGTAACAAAACCTAAGCTGTTTTTCTCCTTATCCCAAAACATTATAGATATTAATAGAAAAAAGGTTCCTTTTTTGTCTTTTTATTTACTAAACTTATTATATAGGTCACCTTCATAGAATAACATCCCAAAAGATCATAAAAATATTGACTAAGGTGATAAAGGTCGAAATATGGTTAGAAAATGGGTTTTGGAGAAGTTGGTATGTTATTTTCACCTTATATTCTAAGTTTAACCACGAAGTAAACTCATTTTTACATTAATCATTGTAATTAATTTTAACTATTTTCATTGATACTTATGGTAAAAAATTAAGGTTTACTTATTATAATATATACATTATACCGATTAAAAATATGGTATCCATTTGAAAAAATTAATCTCACATAAGTGGCATAATTTAATTTAAAATTAATCTGACATATGTGAAGAGAAAACATGTTTTTAAAGTGAAATTGTTCAAAAGATTATTATGTTTTAATATTAAAATTAAATTTAAAATGATTCAAATTAACTAAATTGGATTAAATTATATAAAATTGAACTAATTTTAATTTAAAACCAATTAAAAATGTAATTTAACATTATAAATAATTTAAATGAAATGAAATTTTTCAATTAAAATCCATCATTTTTCATTATTAATCAAAAATTAAAATTTCTCATAAAAATAAAAAAAATTAACCTTAATATAATTTTGGTATTTTGATTTAAAAAATATTTTTTTTACAAATAAATTTTCAAAAGGTGTTAAAATTTAATTTTAAATTATGTGCGACATTCACGATTAAACTGTCTTTTAAAAAAATTAATTTTTTTAGAATACTTTTTTTTATTTTAAAAGTTTTTTATTTTATTATTAATCAATAGATAGCCATATTTTTCATAATTTAGTTAGTACTAAGCATACCATACAATTTAACGGCGAGGTTGTAACTATTATATTAAATAATAACATTTTCATAATATTTCACATTTCATTTAAACTTAGTATTGTGTGTAACAAAAGTTAAGAAGAGTGTTGCATGTAATGCTAGATAAACATAGTGTTTCATGTAATTCTAGATAAAATCTGTGTTTCATGTCATTTATGCTATCAAACATAATTTTATTTTTTTATAATCTTTGGGTGTTACAATATCCCCCTTTAATAAATTGTGTCCTCGTAATTTAATCTATATCTCAATAACTAAAGATTTGATATTGGAAAATAATTTTATTTCAAGATCATTTTACTATAGTTAAGGAATTATCTTACCATATAGACTAAAATATTATAGAAATATAATTACTTGATGATAATAATTTCATCCTTTAATCTGTTTCCACCACAACCTCACAATTTTCTCCAAATGATGTGTATTTAGGATGAATTTTTAATGCCTGAAGAACTAAAATAAACATTTAAAGGATCAAATAATCCAAAAAATAATAGAAAGTTTTTCCACTTATCTTTATAAATTTACCAAAAACAAAATCATTATTACATGGTTTGATAATTTCCAAAATGTACAAACCTTTATATGATAAAATAATATTGAAAATTCAATAGTAATACCAAATTATAAAACTAAATTATTCTATAACTCTATATCCCAAATAAATTTAATAAACTCAAAATGAAAGAGTGTTTTAACATCAATGGTTATTTAATACCTTTTATATTTAAAGCCCAAAATTTTGGAGATCTTATTTTTAAGTAACATTAATCACTTAGTCACTAAATCACTTTTCAATCCTATTCTAATCTATATGATAAAATTTTTATTCTCAATATCCAAGATCATATAAACCATAAAGGTTATCAATACCTTAAATCTCATTTCCTCAAAATAAAAATGCAAACTTCATATTAAACCACAATTTTACAAATAATTTATCATATTAAAACATTTCCTAAAATGTCATTAATCACTTTAAGATCTTATCACTTAAAACCTCAAAGGTTTCACGACCCGTCCCCTAGGGCCCATGCGGTGACTACCCCAAGCCCACCTTCTATAGGCTAGGGGCAGACGACTAGCACTGAAAAGGAATATCCTAAAAATTAAGGCATTTTACTTTTAAACATGTACACACAAACAAAGATAAAACTGTGGAAAGTAAAAACAAAGTAAACCACAGTTTTCACTGAAACAACTAGTGGGAGTATAGTACAACTGAAAAGACAAAGGGGCCTAAATACAAGACCAAATCCACAATGGAATGTAAAAATTCCACAGTCTATCCTCTTTAGACCCTACTTGAAGGGTATGTGAAGGTAGATGCCTGTATCCGTAGAAGTACATCCGTATGTATTGTCTCACTAGGCACCACCTAGTCTCAGACCACCAAAGTCTCCATCAAAGTGTCGATCACCTGCATGAGACATGACACGTGCAGGCAATGATCGTGGAGGGGTGAGTAACCCAATACTCAGTAGGGACCTGAAACCCCAAAGTAAATACCACAAATCAGGACCACACAGTAAGATCGCAAAAAAAAAAAAAATCACAAAAAAAGACAACTCAAACTAGGTATAACTTAATTTATATAAACTAAGATTATCAGTCGAAAAGATGATTCATCTTGTAATTTTAAATAACTCATCCCTGATGAGCCACTAAGGTCTACACAACTACTAAACCACTGAGGTATGCTCATCTGCTGGACCACTGAGGCTTGCTTATCTATGGAACCACTAGTGTACACACGTCTGCTAAACCACTGAGGTACACTTATCTGTTGAACCACTGAGGTATGCTTGTCGGATGAACCAAAAATGTATGCTCATCTGCTAAACCATAGAGGTATGGTTGTCAGTTGAACCACTAAGTTACACTCATCTGATGAACCACTGAGGTATGAATGTAGGCTAAAACAATAAGGTATGCTCGTCTGCTAAACCACTGAGGTACACTCATCTCCTGGACCACTGAGGTTCTATCATTATATCCTTCATGTCACAGACAGTCATAGGATTTCTTCTCTCTGGTGGGCATGATTCCGGGATAATCTACTTTTCAATCCATCAGTCTTATATATTACTATCATGTAATATCACTTAGAGTTTTCCCAAAGGACCGTATTATCGCAAGGGTCCCAATGCCACAGACGTTGTGTCAATCAGACTCCCAGTACAAAAGATATTAGTGTTTTAGTAAACTAGGTCCGGTTGTGTCCAGGCCCAATCCGACTTGGTCAGACCGACATAACCAATCCGGAGCAGGGGTCCCAAATGACCCGAACCAGTTCTATCAACCTGATCCAATCCGTACTAGCCACAGGTCCAGACCCATTAGGCCTTGTTGGATCCAGCCTGGTTCGGTCATGGGTCTAACCCGCCAGGTCGCCTAGTGACCTGGTTTCATTCAGCCTACCTTGCGATTTAGCAGGCCATTTACTCCCCAACCCGAGATGCTCAGTGGTCTGGTTTGTTCCGATGACCCGAACCACATTGATGGTTTGACTCTCCTCTAGATCAGGACACCCAGAAGCTTGGTTCACACCACCACATGACCAGATGAGGCCAACCGCCTCCTGCCCACACAAAGTCCTGAGTAGACCGCATGTAACCTGCATGATGCAATTGGTGTCGGTGGGCCGCTCCTCCAACGCGGTGCCTAAGTGGCTGGCGAAAGCTATACATTTCCTTCCTCATGTGGTCCCGGGTGCCCCACATGCTACAACCCACGTCCGCGGGCCACTCCTTCGATGCAGCGCTTGAGCGACGCTGCCACACTGCTCCACTATGACCATGGGTCGCAACCTCTGTTGCCTCAGCGCACCATCATGACACACCACCTCCCTTCTACTGTGGCCACTATGGGCCACACCAGTGGTGTTTTCCACGGGCCACAATGTCTATTCCAGTGGTTCGATTCTCGAACCGTCTACACCCCTAGACTTTTTGGGTTACCTCCATCCTCACTAAAGACTCGAGGCCGCATTACCATTGATCCGTGTGTTCCTTCATGAATAACACATGAATTCAAAAAGATGAAGAAATTAGGGCCTTGTTCGTATTGGTCCAATTCCTCAATGTTAGAGTTTTTAAACAAGGCATGGGGAGATTAACTTTCTAACATGGTTTATATCGATCAAAAACCCTGAGTTCAAACCCTCCCACATAGGTGATTGATCTACAGGTCACCTGTTCATGGGTTGACCCACATTCATCACTCAAAACCAAGAACAAGGAACAAAATAAATTCACTTAGAATTAAACCCCTACCTTCAATAGGATTTTTGGTCGAGGAAGAACGAGATCGGACGACACTGTTCTTTGTTCTTGATCCACAACCCACCGTTGCTAGCGATACTTGGAAGGGTGGAAGAAGGTGTTTTTGTCTTTCATCATTAGTCATCTCTTTCAACCAAAGCCTTAGAGAAATTCCAATATTGTTCCAACAAATCTGCATTGCTTTTTTAGGCTATTAATTGAAGAGACGCAAATAAATGTTTCGGTTACGCTGCATTGCAGCTTCATTACATGGACTCATTAATGAGGTTAATTAATGATATTAATTAATGAGATTCATCATCGAATCATCACTACACCACAACATTGATGTGAAACTAGTTAATGATGAAGAAAAAAAATATAAAACAACTTTTTAGGTTATTTTATTTTTCTTATAAAAAGTCTCAAAAATAACTTTCACCCTCGAACCACTCCATTCAAGTTTGGGCTTCGCCTAAGTGAAACACACCCTCACGAGTTCAACGATACTCTCATATTCTTAGTCCGAGTTACTGTTTAGGAGTTATAAGGATTTTAATATAAAATAATCATTACATAATTATTTTATTTATAGCCCCAAACAACTTTCCACAATTGGCCTGAATCGATAAATGGTAGGATATTTCTATGTGAATCATGACATTATGAGTTCAACATTACCCTCATATTTTTTATCCGAGCACCATTTTAAAAGTTATAAAAATGCACTCGTATATTTATTTAATGAACCTTAAAAATAGTTAAAAAATATATTTTGGCCACTATACGCCTTAGAATTATGTGCCGTCTCAGACCTGGGCCTTATAATAATCCCATTTAAATTAAAAAAATCTTGGAATTCTAGAGTATTACTTTACTCCCCCTTTAGGGATTTACATCCCCATAAGCCAAAACAAGGGCTAATCAAATAAATGGGGGTACTAAGAATGAATATGAGCCTCCTTCTCCCAGATGCTCTCCTAGAGATTTCTGTGCTTCCAATGAACACACACCAGATTAATTGACAGATCTCGAAGGATCCTATCCTATCGACCCTCTATCTCCACTGGGTACTCTGTGAATGTCACCCCATATTTAATCTATAGCTTTCCATGGTCGATGGAGTGAGAAGGGTCATGAACATATCTCTTCAGCTGGGATACATGCAAGACATCATGAACCCTCTCTAACTGTGATGGTAGAGCCAAGTGGTATACCACCTCTCTTAATCTACGCATTATCAGGAAAGGTTCAATGAAACTTAGAGATAACTTTCTACCCCGACCAAATCTCCATATCCCTCATCGATGAGGGACCTGTAGGAATACGTGGACCCCCTATTCAAACTACAACGGTCTCCATTTCCTATGAGCATAAGAATTATGATGGATCTATGCAGTCTTCACCCACTCTTGGATGACCTGAACCTTCTCTATAGTAGCCTATACCAACTCTGGACCCATGAGTACTGACTCGCCTGGGTCTTTCCAACATAACGGTGACCTAGATGGTCATCCGTACAGTGACTCGAATGGTGCCATACCGATGGTGGAGTTGTAGTAGTTATTGTATGAAAACTCCAACAGTGGTAGGTGGTCCTCCCAACTATGGACTAATTCAGGAATGCAAGCACGGAGCATGTATTCTAAGGTCTGTATGGTCCATTCCGTCTGACCATCCATCTGTGGGTGAAAGGATGTGCTAAAGTGCACCTGAGTCCCAAATGCCTCCTGAAATCCCATCCACAATGGGGATGTAAAGAGTACAACATGATATGAGAATATCGTAGATGGAACTCCATGGAGTTAAAAAATATCTTTCACATATAGGAATCCCAAGCTCTCTATTTAACCCTACTCTTGAATGGGTAGGATTTGGGCTGACTTGGTGAGTCGGTCTATGATCACCTAGATGTTATCATTCCCCCTAGACATATGTGATAATATTTTCACAAAGTCTATTGATATCCCATACCACTTACACTACAGTACCTCAAGGGGTTATGTAAAACCAACTGAGACATGGTGCTCAGCCTTTACTTTCTAATATGTGAGGCATCTATAGAAAAACTCTACCACTACCTTTTTCATCCCCGACCACTAGTACTGACTTCGGAGGTCATGGTACATCTTCTCCACACCTAGATGTAACGAAAAAGGGGATTTATGGAACTCCCTCAACACTTCCTCCTGAAATGCCACTGGTACATACTTTGAAAAGGATGACCCATGTTTCGAATATCCAACAGGGGAATTCCCTACTTACATTTGGGCACGTGTAGTCTTGTAGTTGGTTACTACGAATTAGGCCTCCCTAACTCGATGTAAGAGTGGAGGGGAAAATACCATCAACTAAAGATAAATTTTCTCATCTCTATATAAAAATAATATCTGAAGCAAGTCCAACTTCTCTAAGGCCTCATTCAGTAGATGTGAACTTGATCTCTAGCTTAGAGCATCTTCTACCATATTCTCCTTCCCAAGAGTATAGACTATCTCGAATTCATAGTCATGGAGGAACTCTAGAAAATGACACTATATTAGGTTCATATCCTTATGATAAAAGATATACTTGAGACTCTTGTGGTCAGATTAGATTGTAAATCGTTCTCCCATAAGGTAGTGTCACCACATCTTCAGTGCGAAGACTACCACTGCCAACTCAAGGTCATGAGTCACATAGTTCTATTAATGGAGTCTCAATTTTAATGATCCATAAGTAATTATTACTTTACCCTACATCAGTACACAACCAATACCATTTCCTGATGTGTCACATTACACAATGTAATCAGTGCCCTCCTCTAACAGCCTCAAGATAGGGGCACTCGTCAAGATCTGCCTAATCTACTGAAATCTCTATTGGAATCTTTTTATCCATATGATGGTTTTTCAATTCTTTTTCAATGCCATCATGGGTGATACTAATCTAGATAAGTTGGGTACATACCTCTGATAGTACCCAACCAACCCAAGGAAACTCCACACCTCAGGAACACTCTTGGGTGGCTCCCAAGAAATCACCACTTTGAACTTCGCTGGATCTACCGAAACTTTAGCCTCTGAGATGACATGTCCTAGGAAGTGGACCTTTCATATCCAAAACTCACACTTCGAGAGATTTTTGTAAAGATGGTGCTCTCAAAGTGTGTCCAGAACTATCCTCAGGTGTATCGCGGGATCCTCTTCGGACACTGAATACACTAATATTTCATCAATGAAGACCACAAAAAATATGTCTATGTACAACAAGAAGATCCTATTAATGAGTCCCATGAACACTGCTCGGGTGTTCGTTATTCCAAACAACATCACTAAGTTCTCATAGTGGCTGTAGCGACATCTGAAAGCCGTCTTTGAGAAGTCATCATCTCGTACTTGAAGCTGGTGATAGCCTGATCTGAGTTCTATATTTGAGAACCATCTCACTCCCTTCAGCTGATCGAAGAGGTCATCAATCCTCAATAGAGGATACTTATTCTCCATGGTCACCTGGTTCAGGTGACATAAGTCCACCCATAACCTCAAGATTACAACTATCTTCTTGGAAAACAGCAATGGGGTTGCCTATGGTGAAATGACGGGCCTTATGAACCCCTTCCTCGGAAAGTCCTCCAACTAAACCCTCAGATCCTGGAGCTCTATAGGAGCTATATGATATGTAGGTGTTGATATCAGTTTCGTCCCAAGGTATAGATCAATGAAAAATTCTACGTCTCTGTGGGGAGGTAGTCTGGGAACATCCTCTAGAAAGGCGTCATCATACTCGTACACCACTATAGGAAACTGTGGAATCACCTCATCTACTGCACTGAGGGTTATGCTAACCAATTGATGAGTAATTGGTTGCAAACTCCTATGTGCAAGTCCATACTACGTTGATATAGTTTCCTTTTATTCGATAAATGGAAACCTTGTTCCATCTCCGTGGACACACCGCACTGTGCACCTAAAACATTTGATCTGAGCATGGACTAGTGATAGCTATTCCATACCCAAAATGACGTCTTAAGGCCTCATCGCTGCTACTAAGAGATCCTGACCAAAGATCTCAACTCAAACAGTAAGCTCACACTATCGACACTAGGGTGTGATCATCAAATCCCTTCCCGTAGAAGTCTCTAATCATAAGGATTAAACCAAAATATTGATCGTAATATTATAACTTTGAACAAGGTCTGTGGAAAGGAAAGAGTGTCTAGAACATGTGTCTATAAGAGTCGCAGATAAGGTGGAGAATACATAGATCGTACCTCGTATCATCTATGGGACGTCAGGACCATAGGCCTTGACCACCTAAAGCCAAGCCTGCCCTTTTCCACCTGCTCCTGGAGCCCATGGTTAAGCACCTAGGGGTGGTGGTGGTAGTACCTCATACCTACACCCACCTATGCTACTTGTCCTTCTCTTCTTCCACGTCCTCCACCTGGCAGACCACCCTTATCCTGTCTCTACCGCTACCTCGGAGACCCCTCAACCGTCTGTCGGTCCTCTACCCAGCGAGTCACGAAATCCTGAGCCATGTGCCCTTTCCCACTGAATGCGTAGCATACTATGATCCACTGATGACTCCCTCTACCTAGAGGGCCTTGTACTTCCGACCCTAAGTCCTGGGGTCATCTACTAAATGGTCTATCCCATTTGAGCCTCTCCATCATCTGTTGGCTACCCTATATGGATGAATTGACCACCTGTCACCCAGTAGGAGCTCCCACCATTAGTGCCTATTCAGTGAGGAATACATCTACCAGTAAAGCTCGCTCGAGCACCCCATCCATCATAGGGATACTGAAGGAAATCATTGATTCCATAATCTCTGGTCAGAGTCACTGTTTAAAGGTCTGGGTCCTCAAGAAAGGGTTTCATACCATATACGTAGAGTAATATGAGAGGTCCGTGAACCTCGTAGAGTACTCATCCACTATCTGGATACCCTTCTGAAAGTGAAGGAACTTCTATATGATGAATGAGTGAAAAGTCATGGGAAATAACACCTCCCTAAAAAGTGGCTCAAAGTTTGACCAAGTGAGGGTGGCCTCCTCGTTGGTCTGGATGGCCCAACTGCACCATATCCCCACTGAGCCCTGTATAAGGCTTGCTACTAGAACCTCAATCTGGTCAAGTGGCTTCCTCACTAAGTGGAAGAATCACATCACCGCCTCAAGGAAATCCTTAGTGACCTAAGGATTTGTCTCTCCATGAAACCTGGGATGCATCTATCACTGAAACTCGGGTAAGGAACTGAGCCTATACACATCCTCTACCGATAGCGCTGATAGTAACTACTGAACAATGGGTGGTGGTATCACTAAGACACCTCTTGAAGGTTCCATCTCAGGAAACAATCCCTATACCGAATAATGATTGCTCTGTGGATCATCCTTGTGATCACGAACTGGAATCCTGGCTAGCTATCTATGTGGAGGCATCCTGTAAGAGATTAAGATGAACCACTATCAATTTATTATACCTGGTGAGCTGAATATGACTCAAAAATATCATGGGAAAACACTCAAGGATGCATCCAACTAGTGTTTTCTTGTACTATGTTGGAAAAAATAATTCAGGGTTATGGTGTATGGATACATCGGCCGCCGCACCAACACTAGACTCCCTATCCTGAAAGCTGAACTTGAAACACTTAACACTATTTCCCCATAAAAATTTATAGACTCTTAGCTCTTCTGGTAGAAACAACCTCCCTTTGATACAAATTTGTCATGAACCGTCCCCCAGGGCCCATGCCATGATTACCCCAAGTTCGCATTCCATAGGCTAGGGGTTGGCAACTAGCACCGAAAAGGCATATCCCAAAATAAGAAGGAATTTTCCTTTTAAACCAGTACACGTGCACAAAGATCAAACTATGGAAACTAAACACAAAGTAAACCAAAAATTCCCCTAAGACAACTACTAAGAGTACCGTATAACTAAAAATAAAAAGGGTCTATAATATGGTCCATTTTCTCGAGACCCTACCTAAAGGGTAGGTGAAGGTAGCTACCTATAACTATAGAAGTATGCCTGTCTATACCGTCTCACTGAGAATCACCTGGTCCCAAACCACCAAAGTCTATATCAAAGTGTTGATCACTTGCATGAGACACGACACGTGTGGGTGAAGCCCATACATGAGTGAGTAACACAATAATCAGTAGAGACTGAAAACCACAAAGGAAAGACCATAAAGCAGGACCACACAACAATATCACACAGTAAAATCACATAGAAAATACAACTCATACTTAGTATAACTCAAAGTACAGAAAGTAAGATTATTAGTCGTAGAGTTGATTCATCTTGTACTGCTAAGGGACTCGTCCCTGATGCGCCACTGATGTCTTCATGGATACTGAACCAATATGGTATGCTCATCTACCAGACAACTGAGGTACGATCGTCTGCTGAACCACTGAGTTACACTCGTATGCTGAACCACTGAGGTATGCTCGTTTGATGAACCACTGAGGTACACTCGTCTGCTAAACCATTCAGGTACATTCATCCACTGAACCATCGAGGTACTCTCATTAACTGAACCACTAAGGTACACTTGTATTCTGAACCACTAAGGTAAACTAGTCTATTGGACCAATGAGATCCAATCGTCCTATCCTTCATGTCACACCTAGCCGTAAGATTTCCGTTCTTCAGTGTGCTTGATTCTGGGATAATTTACTCCTCAAGCCATCACTAAAATCTTTACTATCAGGAAATCTCCCTTAGATTATTTCCAAAGAGAAATATTATCACAAGGGTCCCAACGCCACAGACATCGTGTCAATCAGACGCCTGGTCTGAAAGATATTTGCATTTTAGTAAAAAGGGGCCGGTTACATCCGGGCCTAGTCTGACATGGTCAGACTGACCCGAATAACCCAGCCTAGGGTACCACATGACCCGAACTGGTTCTACTGACCTGAACCAATCCATCTTTTCCACTGGGCCAGGCTTATTAGGACTTGATGGACCCGACTTGATTCGACTGTGGGTCCAGCCCACTGGGTCGACCAACGAACCAATTTCATCCAGCCCAGCCTGCGATTTAGCAGGACAATTATTCCCCAACCTAGGCCGCCCAGTAGCATGGTTTTTTCCAATGGCCTAAATTTCATTGTCAAGTCAACTCTCCTCTATCCCGGGCCTCTTAGTTTCCCTATTCATGCCACCACACGGCTGGTTGAGGCTGGCTGCCTCCTGCCCACACATGGTCCCGAGTGGACCACATGTCACCTGTACGCTGCGGCCCACAATGGAAGACTGCTCCTCTAATGTGGCACCCAAGCGGCGTCGCCAAGTGTCTGGCGGAAGCCAACCATCTCCTTCCACATGTGGTCCCACATTGACCGTGCACCCGGCATGTCGCGACTCACGTCTGCTGGATGCTCCTTTGACACGATGACTGAGTGACATCGCCATGTCACACCACTGTGGCCTCTACTGCCTTAGCGTGCCACCTCCCACCTTTGTCCGCTTCCATGGGCCACTACCACCAGTCGCCGGTGCCAGCAGTGTCTTCCGTGGTCCACCAGGTCTACTCTGGTGGTCCAATTCTCTAAGCATTTTCACCCTTGGACTTTTGGGTCACTGCCATCCATACTATGGCCTCAAGGTCGTATTGTTGTCAATCCGAGGGTTCCATAAAGAAGAACACATGAATTCCCAAAGACGGATAAATCGGGGCCTTGATCGTGTCAGCCCAATTCCTCCGTGTTAGAGTTTTGAAATGAGTGATGGGGAGATTAAGTTTATAACATGGATTATCTCAAACCAAAACCCTGAAATCAAGCCTTCCCACATAGGTGATCAATCAACGAGTCACCTGTTCATGGGTTGAACCGCTTTCATCGTTCAAAACCAATAATGGGGAACCAAATAAATTATCTTAGAATTAAACCCCTACTTGGGATAGGATTTTTGTTCAAGGAAGAATAGGATCACACGCCTCCATTCTTATTTCTTGAACTGCATACCACCATTCCTAGTGATCCTTAAATGGGTGGAAGAAAATGTGTTCATCATTTTTCATCGCCACCCTCCATAGCCTCAGAGCAATTCCAAGATTGTATTTAACAATTATTCATTGCTTGTTAGGATATTAGTTGAAAATACAAGAATTCGTGTTTCTTTTACGCTATGTTTAGCTTCGTTACATGGAATCATTAATGAGGTTAATTAATGAGATTCATTAATGAGATTCTGTGTCACCTCATCTTTTCACCACATCATTGACGAGCCACTGCTTAATGATGAAGAGAACAAATAAAATAATTTTTTTTATGTAATTTTATTTTTCATTAGAAAATTCTGAGATCTAACTTTCACCCTCGACCCACGTCAGTCGAGGTTATGCTACATATAAGGGAAAAATTCCTTCACAAGTTCAATAGTACTCTCAGATTTCCAATCCAAGTTACTATTTAAGAGTTATAATGATTTTAAAATTAAATATTTGTTACTCAATTATTTTATTTATGGCCATAAACTACTTCCCATTGTTGGCGCATGCCGTCCAATGTTAAGACCTTTCTAGGAAAACCCCAATGTTTTGAGTTCGACGGTGCCCTCATATTTTTGATCCGTGTACATGTTTAAAAGTTATAAAAACTCACTCAGACGTTATTTTATGAACTTTAAAAATAGTTCAAAAATACATTTTGACCACTCCAGGCCTCAGAATTACGTGCTGTCTCAGAGCCTAGTCTCAGAACAATCCCATTTAATTTTCAATCTTTTTTCATGGAATTACAGGTTATTACAAAAGGGGTGTCTAAGACTTTGAAATTATGATCATCCTTAAGCTTATAGACCTATTAAGACATCCCTAACTCCTAGGATAACCTCAAATGAAAACATTATAATCTACAAAGTTTTCTAAATATTTCCTTTGATAAAAACTTTAAGTACCCAACAATAAACATTTCATAATATTGAGTTTTAGTAATTAATTTAATTTCGTTCACTTTATGGATATTTTCAAGTTTATAGTTATAGAGAATTAGTCCATACCTCATACATTACAAAACCAAATAATACAAATTGGAAACATCTGATCAATATCCATTTTTTACATAATATTAAACATTTGAAATAAATCATGATTTATTTCATAGAAATTGTTTATGAATCTCAACATTACATCTCCATGTCCCTTATCCATCATGAGAAAAAAACTTATAAATGTTAGATGAGAGAAAAAATATTAGTAAAAATTCCATTTCATGTTTTTCATCATTTTTATCACCATTATCTTTATCATTGGTGAACTTATCATCATTCACTTTTTAAATAAATAACCCTACCTATGATTTACTTAATATTTCATCTTATGTATCATAATCACTACTTTCCTCATTATCTAATTTAGTTTATAAATATTTTTTTGAGTTTTTATAAATAATTATCCATTCTCTATGAGAGAAAATTTAGGTTGTTAAATTTTTTAATTTTATTATTTTTTCAACTTCTTATTAAATCATATTCACTCTCACTTTCCTTTTTTATAAAAATTGGGAAATTGGTTGAATAGTAAAATATATCAACTTATGAATCACATTAATGGAATTTTATATTACTAGTTTCCTTTCCCTTTTTGAAAAATCCTTATAATATGTGTCAAGAATTTTTCTGATAGATTATATATATATTTATAAATTTTACAATGAAGTTATTTAAGGCTTAATATCATCCCTGCGAATTGTTTAAATTTGATGCATTATTGAAACCAAAATTATATTGTTCTTTAGTTTTTTCAATATCTTGAAAACTATAACCTATGAATTCTAGTTCATTGGATTTAAATCCAAGAGTTTATTTAAACATCAGATTATAAAAACTATGTGATTAAGCTCTATCAATATATTTTATCATGTGAAAAAATATAATTAAATCCTAATTATATTATTACTAAAATACAACATGGATTTACATTTACCAAGAAAATAAAAGAATAAACATCTCCTCCTTCATCTTTTTTATTTCAATCTATCATTTATTTTTATGGATCTTTTCTTTATATTTAATTAATTGACATATCAGGGAATTAATCATTCATAAGATCTTGTTTTTAAAATTTCTCACATTGATTGCGTGGAGGTCCTGAATGAAAGATGATGTTGATGAAATAACCACCTATACACTATAAAAACCTTTCTCGTTTATCATGTTTGGTGTAGATTTCAAATTATAAGTAGGATGGGTTTTTACAATTCGTTGATGGTAATCTGTTCTAATTACCAAGTATAAAACCCCCAATCAACTCCTACATCTTATTGAACTACCACTAAACAAATTTATAGAAACCATCCCTGATCTATGTGTTTTGAAATAGATGAAAATTTAATTAGATTATTTTTAACTTTATAGATGTTACATATTACTTTCCTTTAATGAATTCAACCACTATAAAAAAATCATAATACACACCATTCAACTCTTATTATCTTATAATAATGGATTCATGTAGATTAAATTATTCTTTAATAATAAACTTTTATGGGTTCTAATCACATAATTTTTGTGTATTTTTTTCTTAAATATTTATATTTATGAATCAAATATGATGGATATGAATATAAAATGGATGTATTACAGACATATGAAAAAGAGTATTAGGATGGGGTGAAATATTTCAACAAGTTTTCAAAATATAATGAATACGAGCCTTCTCAAATCCTTTATCTCTATTTAATCTATTGTTAATCAAGAATAATTTGTCCAGAGAAGTTGGAAGAATACTTTATCTATCATGTAATAGATAAAATTTATAAAAATTGGACTAAAAATGAGGGGAAAGAAAATTTAGCTAGTGACTGGGATAACACTATACTTTTTGGATAATCTAATATGATTAAAATCATGAGAAATGAAGATTAATATTTTGAGGATATGATTATTGGTATGTAAGATGAAGAAAATAATATTGATTAAATGATAATGACACCTAAATATAAACTTCTAGATTGTAAAAAATTGTTTGGGAAGTTAAATAGTTGTTCAAAGACACTATTTCATGTTGGTTATACTAAATATACAACATTGTTATCCATACTGAAGCTATATAATATAAAATATGGCATTGTATGGAGTGATTATAGTTTTCCTGTAATACTTTATCTCTTGTATTAAATTCACCCAAAAGATAATGAGATTATATGTCTAACATATGATGCTAAATGTATGTTATGTTCTATGGGTATTATTTCTGAAATAATACATTCCTAACCAAATCACTATATACTATTTGAAAAATATAATGAATCTCATAAAAAAATACCCAAAGTGTGGTGTTCTTGATACAATAAAGAGTAATCAGGTCCTATGAAAGTATCATGGCACTTTTCAATCATTATAAGGTTTAGGCACCTATGTGTAATTGAGGATATTATAAGGAAATTGAGGTGGCATATAGATACAAGAAAAAAATGGGAATATATTTTGCCCGATAGACTTCCCTCAGTGGAAAAAAATTGACCATGAGTATCTTTAATTTGTAAATGAGTTGAGAAACATTTGTTTTTCCCTATTTATAGATGGATTAAATCTGTTTGGTTTTCAAATAAACACTCATAGTACATGGAAAATTATGTTGGTAAATTATAACTTACCACCACAGTTATTCATTAAACAAAAATACATTATGTTATTTCTTTTTATATCATTACCAAAATAATTGTGTAATGACATTGATGTTTATTTAGATCCATTGATCAAATATTTTATATTATTGTGGGATTCTGGTGATACGTTGTATGATGATTACAGAGATGAAGATTTCATGATGAGATCCATGTTGTACAAGATGATAAATAACATTCTTACTTATGAAAATTTGCAAGGATATAACATTAAAGGAACTCAAGGGTGTCCAATTTCTGAACACGGTACACAATCAATTAATTCAAAACATTCATCAAAGAATATATTTCTTGGACATATAAGATTACTAACCTGGTGACATAAATACCAATCTTAGTTTAAATCATTTGATGGGAGTTTATAAGAAGGCACAACACCATCACCACTAATATGTGATCCAATATTCAAGAAATAAAAAGATATGGACACTGATTTTGGTAAATGTTTTCTAGAAAACCTTACAAAAACTGGTTTGAATAAGTGATCCCTTTTTTAAATTACAATACTATAATTTTTTGTCGGTTATATTTTTTTTGATGTTCTACATGTGGAGAAAAATTTATGTGATAGTTTAATTGGTACATTACTAAATGCACTGAGAAAAAAAAATGCTATAATTAAGTATTGGTTAGACATGATTGACATGGGGATATTATAAGTGTTGGCACCAATGAAGAGTGAAAGACAAAATTTTCTTCATCTATTTTCTTACAATATTTTTAGGATAGATAAATATTAGTTTTAAAACCTTTTAATTGATGTAAAGGATTGAGAGGATCATTCATCAAATATCAAGAATATTAGGCCAGTGACTGTTTTAATGATATAATATCTAAAATCACATGACTATCATGTGTTAATGAAAGATCTAATGATTTAATATTTACACATCATTTTTTCTAAGAATTTATATTATAAATTAACCAATATCAATTTATTTATCAATACTATATGCAGGAACGTTATAGACCTGATGAAATTTCCAGAAATAGAAATGAAAATTTCTATCATATTATGTGAATAAGAGATGTTATTTCCCACTAAAATTCATTATTATGATTGTTCACTTGATGGTTTAATTGGTTATAAAGATTAGACTATGTGGTCCTATACATTATAGATAGATGTTCCCCATTAAATAGTATATGAATATTTTTAAAGGGTACATTAAAAATTGAAGTCATCTAGAAGGTTGTATTGTGGAGGGATATATTGTTGAGGAAGCTATTGAATTTTATACCAACAAACTATCTTATGTGGGAAGCATTGATATTTTAAAATATCATCACACTGGACAACTAATGGATAAAGATATTTATTGAATAGATGCTGTCACAATTACTATTAATGATCGAGAGTAGGTTCACCTTTATGTTTTTCATAGTTGTATAGAGGATGCTCCATATATTGAAACCCCAAAAATAATTCTTAGGATTTTGAATCCATTAATGGTTGAAATATAGATATCAAATAAATATAATAAATAGTTTATAGGATGGTTTCAAGACTGTATTTTTAAGGATCTAACTGGAAATATGAATTTTATTTCAGAATTAATTTGATGAAAATCTAGAGGAACAAGTGTGCATATATTATCTTATAGTAGTTATGTAATTATTGGTTATACATTATATAAAAATGAACATGATTAATACAACACCATAAAAAATAGTGTAGTTACAATTGTGGCTAAAGGGATAAAGATATCTAGTACCATGGAAAAAATCCAATTTATGTTAATATATCATACTTTGGAATCATAAACAAATATGGGATTTGGATTATACAACATTCCAAGTTTCATTTTTTCAATTCAAGTGGGTTGATAATAGGAGTGTAGCTAAAATAAAAGAACTTGGATTCGTGAAAGTGGATTTTAGTAAGGAAGGGTAATGAGATGACCAATTTATAATGGAATTTTAGGCAGTACGTGTCTTTTAAATTCTAGATCCTATAAACTGAAAGTGGTCAAATTTTTCTATCGACCAAAACCACCAAAGGGTTTGTTGTTAATTCAATTGGGGATGACCGTTTCATTGGGAAATCATAATCATTTCACGGTGGTGTTAATATAGATAGGGTCTTGTATTCAAAAGTATAACGCAATGAGGGGATTTGGATACTTGATAGAAGGGTCAAATCCCTTAAACATTAAAAAAATAGATTTTAATAATCATGTTATATATTTTTAAAATAAAAATTGTGTTAACTCATATTTTTTTAACTACTATATTTTTGTAATATAAATTAAACGTTCGACCACTTCAGTAGATAGTGAATTTTGTACATGCCGATGCTTCATATCCTAAGGAACAACATGTTTCTCCACATGTTGATGCTCTCAATGAAAAGAAATAATTATCTTATACAAATGATGATGATACCAATCCAAATGAACAATTTATTAATGGCATTTAAGTTGATGAAATGGTAGACAGTGAAAACCTATGTCCCAAAAGGAATAGGATCACCATAGCATAATGGTGTTAAAAAAATTCTTAAGGAGGTGGAAAAATTCTTCAAATTCAAGGTTATATGGAATACAGATACCCAACTAGTTAACATTGAAAAGGTTATGTTCAATAGTTACATTAGGATCTCCACTCAAATGCATGTTATGGTTGATGTATATTCATGGCATAGTGTGGTGAATGTTCTTAAAGAACTAATTGGGGATGACATTAGGGAAATATTATGATATAATTTATTTATTTTACTAAAAAATAATAATAAAACAATGATTTACTCTTCATTATACCTTGTATAGTGCATTTATAATAGATGAAAATCAAATGAAATTTTTTATTAATTTTTACTAAAAAGTCTCATAAAGGATTTTATAAAATTCGTATGAAGTACCATCTCAAAGATGTTGAAGTGAAAATAAACCCACACCCACCACATATGTATGAAAACATGATAAACTAAAAAATATGGAATAAATTTATTGGTCATCATGAGTAGACAACATTTCATATAAATTTTTATTAATAAAAAATTTCTTGATAATAAGTGTATTAATCAGTTTGATTAAGAATTGTTAATTTATGAAATAATAACTGAGTACTGAAAATAAGTAACATGCAAAAAAATTAACATAACATTATAGTAAAGTAATGCTGGGGTACACTTCACTTGAAAAAAATGTTTTGTATTTTAAATTTATAGTAATAATTTTATGTGACAATAAGAAACAATATAATCATTTTCCTTTATTTATATGAAAATTGATGATTTGAAATCCAAATCCCCTTCCATCACACATAATTTTTTATAGAAGAAGACTCATGTAAATAAATACAAAATACTAATGTATGAAGACATAAAAAACATGTGTGAATCATGAGTAAGTATGAAATAATAAATAATTGGTTCTTCTTTAAGTTGAAATTACATAAAAATGATTACATATTTTACAATATTTTTAATTTGACTTAGATAAAATAATCATCATCAGTTATACCTAAAAAACTGCTATTAGTGGGCTTAAAGTGGCTATAACTGCATGCCCATGTCAGAGGTGTGGGTTTTGTGGTGTCACTCTTAGCATATTTTGAAAATAGAAATGAATAGAGGATACATATAAAAAAATAAAATAGATGCATACACGATTAGATGGTCTTGAAGAAAAACATATTTGGATGTCTAAGTTGTTATAATGGGTTATGGGAAAGAATAAAAGAGAATAAAAAACACAACAACAACAACAACTATGTGAAAGTACCCTACCCCCACTAGCTTTGAGGTGATCCATTACCCTAAAAGGGATATCTCATAAGAAGAAATCAATTTTTTCATAATTGTTTATGTCAAATAAGAATCATGAAGACACTGAAACTTTCCTATAATGATATTATTCAGGGTGAAAATTATTGTGATTAATATCAATCTACATCCATCCATATATTTGTTTTTAAGAGTAAAATGTATAATATCCAAGGAGATATTCTACAAAAAAACAACTTCCAATAGTTCATGCGATAGTAGGGATTCAGATAGCTCACAAGTAGAAAACTGATCTACCTGTTCCACTTGATGATTTAGATATTCATATGGTCAAGGTTGTTATTGGAACTCTAATAGAATGGACATTTGATACTGTAAAAATACATTTTGATAAGGATGTATTTCTTTCCAATTTATTTTTTTATGAAAAACGTTTAACAAGTAATGAAAAAAGGCCTAAACCGATGAATGTTATTACAGATAGAGGAAGGGAAGGGGTGTTATTGAAGGTTGAATCAAAATGATCAAAATGATCAACCCAAAAATCAAAAATATATTCATAATGTATCTTCACTACACCGATTCAACTTCCTTATTTACAAAAATTAATGTTTAATGCTGGAACAATGTTAAAATGAGGTGATACAACCACAGTTTATTTTGAAGAAAAAATATAAGGGGAGGCCAATACTGACTATATTGGTCTTGATAATGTAATTGAATCCTTAATCATGAATGGATAAAAGTATCATTTATAAATTTATACATGAGGTGTGATTTCATAATTTTCTTGTCCAATAACTGATTTACTATGTTAATTATGACTAAATACTATTCATATTTTTTATAGGTGTATATATTAATACTATTTGAAGGGAAAAACCTATGAAAATAAATTTAGAATCATTATTCCTTGCATATATTCAACATAATTATTCTCAGTTAAACCAAATAAATATGATGTAATAGTGTAAAATCTGGCCACAATGATTGAAATTAAACTTACAAATGAAAGAATCTTTGTAACACCCATGATGTAGTAGAAAAACTAAAAATTTTAATCATATCAATTATATTTTAATTTCTTTCAATAATTATTTCTTTTTAGGGAGCATTAGTTACTCATTTCAATCACTTTGGATACTCTGAAGATTTATTTTTAGGATTTAAAGCATGTATACCCAACAAATGTACCACACACGATACGGTTATAAATTTGTAATACACTAAGTGAACATTTTTCAAATAAAATTCAAGTTATACAATTTATATTATGTTTAATGAAAATTATTTTATGACATGGAAGTGTTTAAATATCATAAAAATCATTGAATGAGGATAGTCCATGATCACAAAAATCCCATCAGCTTCTAAAAATGGATGATTATTAGGGTATATATAATAATATTTCACTATCAAAACATATATAAAAACAAATTAATTATTTTTATAAATTTATTTCAATACCCAAAACAAACTAATGGAAAATATTGTGGTTATTATGTTTGAAAAGTTATGAAAGATATTATATCCCATAAAAAAACTAGATTCCCTAACATGGTATTTATAATGATAATTATAATTTAATTTAAAATATTTATTAATCCTTTTATATTTTTATTTTACTACTAGAACCGATGATAGTCATAATATTTATAATATAGAATATATTTTTTTAGAAATCAATGGGTAGGATTCATGGTTTCAGAATGTATATAGACATCATGAAGGGGTTAATTCTTAATACTTATTTAGTTAATTTTCTAGTTATTTTTTCTATTTTTTTAGTTAATCTTCTTGTCATTTTATCTGATAATTGTTTTGTTAATTTTTACTGAAATCATAATGAAATGAAATTATCTACAAGGATGAGGCACTCATAATGATGCAATTTTCATTTTTATTCAGAAATGTATTCAACAATCTAGGTTATCAAATAATAATATTGTTAGATGACCCCACATGTTACATAATTAGAACTAAAAAAATACATTATGGTCATTATGTTTTTTAAATTTGTGAAATATATCATCTCCCATCAACAAACTAGAATTCCCAGATAGGTATTTTTTAAGATGATTACAATTTAATTTAAAATATTTATTAATCCTTTTTTATTTATAGTTTTCTAGTACTACGAGGTCTTTCAAAAGTCCTCATATTTAGTAGTTAAAATATATTAGTTTATAAATGAATTTTAAGAATACATGGTGTTAAAATGTATAAAAACATAATTAAGATGTGACATCCTACTACTTATGTAGTTAATTTTCTCATTATTTTATCTACTATTTCTTAGTTAACTTCCTTATCATTTTTATTTGATACTTATTTTTGTAATTTTCATAGAAATAATGATGAAGGATGATATACTCATGATACAATAATGTACTATGATTATGCACTAAATAAGGATGTTTCACTCATGCTGATATACTTTTCATTTTTATTCTACAATACTTTCATCATTCTGGGTTATCAAACATCAATATTGATAGATAACCATAAATGTTTAATACATTGTGAAATAAAAAGAAATGGTAGAATGTATAGGAATCAACCAAAACTCAATCTAATACATGATATGACTAGTATGACTCAAATTTTATGTTTTTATTTTAAAATTGACATTTTAGGTCAAAAAATAAGTTACAAACTGAAAAACAAGAAAATAAATTCATATTGTTTTGATAGTTTTTTGAAATTATTAATAATTAATTTTTAATGTGTAGAAATCATCAGCACCTCAATTTAATACATGGTGTTCCCAATATAGTTCAAAGTGTATGTTTTTCATTTAAAATTTACACATTAGTTCAAAACACACATCACACTCTCAAAACTGAGAAAAGAAATTTATATTGTTTTACTAATTTTGGAAGATGATCCATATGTAATTTGTGTTTCGTAGGAATTAACACCATCTCAATATGATATATGGCATTCCTGGTACGACTCAAAGTGTACATTATCATTATAAAATTGGCATTTTATTTCAAAACGTGTGCTACTCCCTGAAAACTGAGAAAATTTTATTTAATTATGTTGATAATTTATGACAATGATTCATAAGTCATTTTTAATGTGTATGAATTTGTATCATGTCAAACTAACACATGATGTAATCGGTATGACTCAAAGTGCATGTTTTCAGTTTAAATTTACCTTTTAGTAAAAATTATAGATAACCTTCTCAAAACCAAGTAAACACATTCATATTATATTTACACTTTAGGGAAATGATCCTTAAGTTTTTTTAATATATTATAATCAAACACATATCAATATGTCACATGGTGTGAGTGTTATGACTCCAAGTGTTCGTTTTTATTTAAAATTGGCATTTTAGTGGGGAAAACACATCATATACTAATAAAGGAGAAAAAACACTCATATTATTTTGATACATTAAGAAAATAGTCTTTAATTCATTTTCCAGGTGTAGGAATCAACCAAACATTAATCCAATGCACTATATGACCAGTATGACTGAAAGTTCCTGTTTTAAGTTTAAAATTGACATTTTAGTTCAAAATGTGTGTCAATCCCTAAAATATAAATATACAAGATTAAATTATCATGATAATTTAGGAAAATTATTCTTATATCATTTTTGATGTGCTAAAACCAGTCTCACATCAAAATAAAACATAACGTGGTCGGTATCACTCAAAGTGTGTTTTTGAAATTTTAAATGACAATTTATTAAAAAAGAAATATGAAAAAAAATCAAAATTGAGTACACACATTTTTATTTCCTTGATAATTTATTAAATTTATACTTAAATCATTTTTAATGTGTAGAAATTAAATTCACATCAATCTGATGCATGGTGCGACTAGTATGACTCCACATGTGTCTTTTTATTTAAAATTGATAGTTTTGTTCAAAAAAAATTTCACACACTAAAAATATATAAAAATAAATTTAAATTGTTTTAATAATGTTAGAAAATGATACTTGATTCATTTTTGATGTGTTGGAATCAACCACATGTCAATTCGACGCACCACGTGACTGGTATGATTCTATGCGACTGTTATCAGTTTAAAATTTATATTTTATTTCAAAAAAATGTAACACTAAAAAAAACAATAAAACAAGATCATAATGTCTTTATACTTTAGTAAATTGATTCATAAGTAATTTGTGATCAGTAGGAATTATTCTCACATCAAACCAACACATGATGTGACCAGTATGTCTCAAAAAATGCATTTTCGGTTTAAATTTAGATTTTAGTAAATAAGATACATAATATATAAAAACTAAGAAAAAAAATTCATATTATCTTGGAAATTTAGAAAAATAATTCTTAAGTCATTCTTGAAATGTATGAATTAACCACACATCAATTGGGAAAATGGTTTGACTAGTATAACTCCAAGTGTGTCTTTTTATTTAAAATTGACATTTTAGTTTAAAACACATGTCACATATTGAAAACCAAGAAAACCATTTGGACCCTTTTGACACTTTCAAAAAGATCCTTAAGTCATTTGGAATGTGTATAAATCAACCACATGTCATTCTGATGCACTGTGTGACCATTATAACTCAAAGTTTCCATTATCAATTTAAAATTGATATTTTAGTTAAAAATATGTGTCACTCACTAAAAATTGAAAAAATGGTTGGATTATATATGTGATTTTGGAAACTGATTGATAAGTCAATTTTGACATGTTGTAATCAATTTCACCTCAAACTAACACTTGATGTGACCAGTATGATTCAAAGTGTGTGTTTTTAGTTTAAATTGGTATTTTAGTAAAAAAAGATACATGACGTACTCAAAACCAAGAAAACACATTTGTTTTGTTTTGATACTTTAGGAAAATTATCCTTAAGTAATTTAGGCCATGTAGGTATCTTCCAAACATTAATCTAATGCACCGTGTGATATTTATGACTCACGATGTCTATTATCAGTTTAAAATTAACATTTTAGTCGAAAACATGTTTCACCCACCAAAGACAAATAAAGTGAACTTGTATTATCTTGATACTTTAGGAAAATGATTCATAATTAATTTATGATATTTAGGAAATAGTCTAACATCAAACTAACCCATGATGTGACTGATATGTCTCAGAGTGAATTTATTCTGTTTAAATTGACATTTTACAAAAAAAGGAATGTGAAATACTCATAAACAAGAAAACCCATTTTTATTGTTTTGATACTTTATGAAAGCTATCATCAAGTAATTTTTTATGTGTAGGAATTAAACACATGACAATCTAATGTACCATGTGACCAGTATGAATCCAAGTGTTTCATTTTATTTTAAATTGAAAATTTTATTCAAATCACGTGTCACTAATGAAACCGATAAAAAACTTTTGATTTGTTTTGATAATTAGAACAATGATATATTAGCCATTTTTGGTGTCATGAAATTAGATGTATACCAATATGATACATGTTGTACTTGGTATGACTCAAATTGTTTGCTATCAGTTTAAAATGTATAGTTTAGTTCAAAATATGTGTTCCTCACTAAAACCGATGAAAACATAGTCATATTGTTTTTTGTAATTAAGGAAAATTATTCATAAGTCATTTTTGATGTATAAAAATTATCCTCACATAAAACTAACATATGATGTGACTAGTGTGACTGAAAGTTCACGTTTTCAATATAAATTGACATTTTAGTAAAAAAGACACTTGACATACTCAAAGTAGATAAAACACATTCAAATTATTTTAATACTTTAAGAAAATTAATATTAAATCATTTTTGATATGCAGGAATCAAATTCATGTCAATATGATGCACTGTGTGGAAGGTATGAGTCCAAGTGTTTTTTATTTAAAATTGACATTTTAGTACAAAACACATGTCACATACTAAGAAAGAAGAAAAACATGGTATTGTTTTGATAATTTTGGAAAATAGTCCATAAGTCATTTTTCAATTGAAGGAATCAACCACACCTTAATTCAATAAATAGTGTGCCCGGTATGACCCAAACTACGTTTTTTGAGTTTAAAAATTACAATTTATTTCAATGAAAAAATGACATATTCAAACATGAGAAAAAAAATTCATATTATTTTTTTTATTTTAAAAAAACAATCCATAAGTAATGTGTAACATGTAGGAATCCGCCTCACCTCAATTCGATACATGATGTGACCAATATGACTCAAATTGTGTGATTTTAGTTTAAAAATGACATTTTATTAATGTATTATTTCATATTTTTTTAATTTATTTTTTTAGAGTATTACTAACATAAGTATTTTTTTCTCATATTGGTGGATTATTTTTCTTGAGTTAGGGTGGTTTATTTGGTAATTGATACCATGATCAAGCTTTTTTGAGAGGGGTTAGAGTGCCAAAGATAATGAAACCATTAATGTTTTTGATTTTTTTGATAAATCATACTTACTAATATAATTTAACAAAATATTTTTTGAAATTTATATAATATAGTGGTTATTCTAATATTTGTGCTGTAATTTTAATTTTGATTAAATTATGAATTTTCCAAATACCTGTATTTGATGCTATAACAAGCTGTAATTTTAAAATCACACTACAGTAGTATGGTCTTTATCAATTCTATTTCTACTACTAAGAAAGGGCCCCATTTTAATGGTTCTTAGAACAAAAATCATTTTTCATTGATAAAGGATTTTTCTAGAGCTGACTATAGCAAGATTTGTAGTAGTGGATATAGAAATGAAATCTATATTAAAGGATTGATCAATTAATAACTTTATGTTTCCTTATTGACACCAATACATAATGATAACCTTTATACTACTGCATTACCATTGTGAATAAGATATAAATCCTTCTCTTAATTTAATGGATTTTACCTAGATAATAATACCCTTCAATTGATTTGGGAAATAGATTTTCATGATAGTATAATTTTTTATTTTATATGGTATAGATAACATATACATAAATATTTTAATTTAAGGGTATTTAACTAGGTAGACTCTATAATTATTTGGATGATCTTAACCTTAGGAATTTTTATATATGGAATTTTTTATTTTCAGGTTTTAGTCATGAAATGATTCTAATGGATGTTTGATTGAATTAATGTTTCCCACATATATAGGGATATATCATTATGTGTTGGGTGAGGATAGAATTATATATCTCTCAAATGAATTTGATAAAGCTTTATATCTCATTTAATGACATGCAAGATACTGCAAATAGAAACCAATCCACTATGTTTTTAGGGTAGTGGAGTTAACCCAATCCACTATATTATGAGACATGGAGAGTGATGCATAATCCACTACATTATTATGGTCTTGTTGGTTGACCTTGAAAAGTTTTATTTATTTCTATCTCTAGGATTGCGCCATATCCCCAAATTATGTATCCATATATTATGATTATTTACTTATAATGTATTATTCTCAACACCATGGTATATGTTATGTTTTAAGGACCATTATTAAAGATTATAAGTCACGATCCATGATTATTATAACATGTATCATGATCAATTCATTATTATTCCTTGATTTTATTCATTTAATCATGAAATTTCGTCCATATACATGTCTCTCATATATTTATAGGCTAATGATATGTACTTTATGTCTCATTTAAATTGTTATACCATTTATTGAAAATTTTATCTCACTCCTTTATTTTGTTTCTATATTTCCTCAATAATTTATATACAGGGATCTATCTATGAAGTATTCATGTGTGGTGAATTTTCTGGGAAATGTTGATGAATTATTATGTAGTAAAATGTTCATGTAGATAAATTCAAAATCCGCGAAACTTTTGGGTGATGGGAATGCGTTTTAATATTGATATATTATTTGTAATCAAGTAAAATGATGTGTGTGTTTTGGGGTCATATTATTTGATATCATATTATATTGGTAACATATGCATTTTTTTCTAGATATAGAAAGGGGGTTTGAGGGCACATCAGTTGGTATCAAAGAGGGGTTTATTTATTTTTAGACATTAATTTAGGGAGAAAGAGATGATAAAACTAAAATTAACCTTCATTGAATTTATAGAGTTATATTTTTAATTAATGAAGTTATATTTTATAAAATTGGAGATATTAGTTAATAAAAAACTATTAAAGGATTAATGTTCCATAGGTTGAAATGGAGACATCATAAAGTAAGACATATTATGTATAATTTTTCAAATTCATATATTTATTTACTTTTATTTTCATATGAGATAATAATTTATTACACATGATAAACGTCTTGTTTTTAGTTATTGGATAGAACTAGGATAAATTGATTAAATAATTATTGCAATAAAAAATATAGTTATTTTACCAATGGGTAACCAAATGGGATAAAAGATAATGTGAAAACCTTTATGGATATGATATATCATGTTATGCATAATGACTTCAACCATATCCAACATAAAAATTCACCAAAGAAGAAACATATCACTACTGATTTCTTCATAAAACAATGAACACCATCATTTAATGGATCTCATAATCCATTAATTCTCTATCTATGCATCAACATGATATGAAAAATATGTTCTCATTATTCAAGCATGAAAATTTCCTCTTTTTCATTTAGCAATTAAAATATAAAGAGAATTATTTATATAAACTAATTAAAACAAAAAACCAAAGGATACCATAAATATTTAAAATATGGTGAGAAATATTCTAGAGTTAAACAATGAAAAAAATATAATTGGTATACATGGTGACCTTTATTTTGAAGGTATGTACAAAAACATCATTATTTAGTAAATATAAGATAAAATTGTTTGAATAAAATTTATTTAATATGGATAGAATATAATAACCTAGATCTAAGAATTAATTTTCTTTCCCTTTGATTCATTTTTATTCTTTATTTTTAATAGAAAATATAGTAGAAAATAAATCATACAAGATATGAATCAAATTAACAATACTAGATTCAGTCATAAAGGAATATTATAAATAAATTTATATGGAACCAAGTATTACATACCATATATGATTAAATACCTTAAAAGTTTATAAAATAAACTACAACAATAAGTACAAAAGAATAATATTTTTATAACCAATGAATCCACTAGATATTATTCACCCTTGAGAATCATTGTTAGTAGAACTAAACCTTCAATAAAAAAAGGTATCATTAATAGAGAGATTGTTTTATAATATCCTACAAGAAAATTTAAGGAATGGGAAGTGTGTTTTAAGAATTTATAATGGATTGAATTTTTAAAATGTAATGGTTGTAATTTAGTCATTAATGACCATTATAAAAGTTATATAACAGTTGGTTATAAAACCATTAAGCGTATGATTATTTGGAATTAAAAGTATGTAGTTAATTTAAATAAAATTAAATTAGATACAATATATAAATTTTCATTATAAATTATTTATTTATCATTAAAATAAATTATATTATAATTAAATAAAATGATACTAATTAATTTTTGTAAATAACTTCAATTTTTGAGAAATTATATTTTATAGAAAAATGTATTTTTAATTAAAAATTTCATGTACCTTCTCACAATTATATGAAATCCCCAAGACCGCCTTCACTAGTATAGGGGGCAACAACTATCACTGAGGTATCTATAAAATCATAAAAGATATTAAATATAAATATACCTATCACATACTATCATACATCACTATCCACCACAATATGTTTGAAATGAAAACTAAAAAATAAAAAACATTTATACATATAGAAAAATCATGATACAATGTAACTGATATAATAGAAACCACTAGAGTTCTAGGGGAAATGTTGTAATGTAATAATTATGTACAACATAAAGCATATAATATAATTGATTCATCCTCAAAGGTGATATATAGAATACTGACGGTCTAAGGGTGTGAACCATAGTGATCTCCATGCCAGTTTCTATCCACATCTATCACAATATCTAGGTTCCTTTTCCCCCATTTAATTTGATAAATCTACATGAAAAAATTCTAAACAACACACAAGTGTTTATTCAATGGCAATAATAAAAATTCCCAATATGGTGGTACCAAGCGGTGTACTGACCTAAAAGAAATAACTATCACTAATAACCATAAATGATAAATAAGGTGTAGATATTTTACATACCCAATGGAATAAATATCCTTGATAAAATCATAATCAACATTATCAAGCTACCCACAACTTACATCCAAAGAACTCTTCAAAAAAAAGTCTTACATGTATAATATATCATAGAATTACAACCAATCAAAAATCAAATCATAGAACCCTAGCCTATTAATTTACCTTAGATACAAAAAGCATCAGATGATGGAGGAAATAAATATCTCTACCTATCTCTGTAATACTATAATAAATACATATCTCTATCTATTTTTAGGCACTAAAAAATACAAAAAAATAGTAATAGGAAATACGCACCTACAAATATAGAAACATATATATGTTATAAAATTGGAGTAAATATACATATCTAGGAAAAAATGTATTTAGTAGAATACTGGGGAAAAAATACATGTCTTAGGATGTATCTATATATCAGATTCTCTTAGGTCTCTAAGCCATGGGTATGAGGGGGGATAGAATCAGGTGTACCATCATCCACATAAATCCCTCTTATGGGAGATAAGGGGTGTCACCAGTCGAGTGAATTACCATAATTTTATTCACATAATGGATTTGTTGGAAGAACTACTCATTCCCACCTATCCCATCCTTAATGTTCTCATATCTAGGACACTAAAATAATTAACTATCTCCATCTACCCCATACAAAATATTTATGAGAAATTACTCATATATAAATATATTTTATAAGTGTATATCTTATCTAATCCTAGAGTAGTGGGTGAGTAAGATTAGATACATATAAAAATAATTAGCATTATCTATCTAGATTAGTGGGTGAGACTATGTATTGTCACTGTAATCAAAATCTAACCCTAGATGGAGGGTTTGTTCTATGGAGACCCATCACTATATCTAGTATCCATTGACATCCATCACTCACAAGATATATCACATCTTAGGATAGAGAGTACATACAACAAATAGATCAATCAAAATTTAGGGACGCATATATATGTTTTATAATACTTTCCACATAGTAATATGACTACTACACCATCCACAATGAATATCACTTTTCATAACCATAGGAACTGAAATAAAATTTAATAACAAATAATTTTTTCTATGAAATTATCCTACTTATCTCATCATAATATAAAATATAACTACTATCTTCATTGCAAGTCATGTACAAGTCATGAAAGGCATCTCAAGGTACTTAACTAAGTTTCCAAATTATTACTAAGCCACATAAATCCACTTTGTAAATATTCCACCATTATATTATTTAATGTATACATCACCGAAACTTGTTGTCTTTATATTATTCAAAGAACATTCATTATTTCATAAAATTACATTCCATGCCTTGATATATATTATTACATTTTATATAACCCAGTTAACTATACTCTTGAAAACACATTCTTGTTGAACATAAAATCTTTGTGACATCACCTTTAATTATATATGCTACTACCCTCTTTCAGAATTTTCTTTCCATTATCATATATTCCATTAAAATTCTCATGTAACCCTTTAATCATAACATGAATCATCCACCTTTAGTTATTAATTCATATCAAAATGTTCTCCATTTAATCCTTTTCAAAAAGTAATTATTTTTAATGAATTTAATATTTTTTATAGATTCAATAACATATTTCAGGAATAATAAATAAATAGTTCAAAGATCTTCTTTAAATTTATATAACAACTTATCATGACCACTATTTCATTATTCTTGACCCAATACTACCCCTCATAATGAAATAAATCTTATGAATGGTTAATTCAATCTACTTATATAAAATATAAACATAACACTAATTATTATTATTATTACTATTAGTATTATATTTATGTAATAATATTATGGATGATTAACTAAAGAAATTATAGTATATAATCTAATAATTTAAAATACACTAAGTTCAACAATATCACTAGAACATTAGAAGTTGGATGATAGAAAATAAATACAAATACCCTTTTTTAAATCAATAACTCCTATATAAAATTCTAGGTATAAAGTAATAATGTTTTAACTTTAATCATTTTGAAATTAACAACTTTTATGTATAAGTCTAGGTTAAAATCTTCATATTAAGATATATTCTATGGCACCCTCAAATTTATATGATTTTTATTCATCAATTGGAGTCTCTATAAAAATAGATAGAGAGATTGAAAAATCAATATTTGGATATTTTTCTTGGGTCATTATTGAGGAGTTATTGAATTTTGTGCTAACTAAAAAAGTAGTGTTGGTTACTCTTGACTATGAGTTGAATCTTAGTATGGATAATGAGAAACTCCCTAATTTTTGTCCTGATTATAAGATCATTTGACATTCCAAGGTTAAATATAGGAAATAAATTATATGCTATTTTTTTCATTTATTGGGCATTAAATGGAAAACTACATGAAGAAAAGATATAGTCAAGTACATCAAGGTATTATTGGCATTTATATTCTAGAAGGAGATAAAATAAATAGGGGAATTAGTTCTATCATAAATGTTTGAGAGTCTTCTTATTTTCATGTAGATATTAGGTAGTATGATTCATGATTTGAGTAGTAAAAACTAGTAATTAGAAATAGTGGAGGTCTTGGTCCAAGGTTATATAAAAGATGGGTATTGGATGTATTAATTGGGAGAGGGTGAAAAATCATTGATGAATGGTTAGGTTCTCTCTAAATTCTTGGGAAAGGGTTATATTTTGGATATAATTACAAGGATAGTTCAGGGGGTATTAATTTTGGAAGGGATAAGATCAAAATATTCCTAGAATGAAGGACAATAAAATTAGTGGTCAGATGCACATGATGGAAATGATAATGTTATTAATAGCAATATGACCTCACTGGGTAGGGGAAAGTATAATTGGGAAATAGTTCTAGGTTGTGTGTGTGTGTGTGGGGGGGGGTCTCTAGATAGGATCCTATGGGCCTTATATTTCTCCTAGGATTTGTTTTAATAATTAATAGGAAGTTTGATTGTTATATTTTGAATGATCGAGGGAATATATAAATTTTTTGGCACATGAGGCTAAATATTCTTGGATTCTTAATTATGCGCATACATGTGCCTGCAACCATAATATGTAGGTATATGATTTTTATTCAGGGAAACATGGAGTGGAATATTTACCTTAGTGGATTGGTTCATCTGTTCAGTGCCTATAAGTGGGGATTATTTGTTTTTCATATGGTAAACTAAGAATGTTTCAAACTGGGTTCTTTGAGTAGGATTAATTACTAAATTTTCATCCCCTTAATGAGTAATTTAGTGATTCAATACATATGTGATATCAATATGTGGAGTTTTTCGTTTTATTGAAGAAAATAATAAGAAATTACTTCAGGATATAGATTATCATATATCCTTTTAGGATATAATGAATTATTCCAGTGTTATTGGTAATTATGGGGATATACCAAATCATTAAGAGGATTTAAGGTATGGAAAGTCTCATATAATCTTATCTTCTGCTGGGTATGTAGCTATTAAGGGTAGTAAGAAGAATAATGAGGGTTTATAAACTATTCTAAAGAAGAAGTCTAGGATAATGAAATATTACTTCAATCTTAATCCCTCTACACACACTATACCAACTTCTATTATATAAGAGAGGGTGTCTTAAGATAACACTTTAAGCTCCTCGAGACATGAATCAAATTAGTATATAAAATATGATGATTGTAATTAGCTGAACTATGATATCTTATATTTTTCTCTTATTTATTTTTTATATTATTCTAAATGATAGTAGGATTTCCATGTCTAACCCCATTCTCTTTCCATTTGTATGTTTATTAAATAATGAGGTTTCCAAACATTATCTTCTTTTGATATTATAATTTTAATTATCAAACTTATTTGATCTTCTAATCATTAATCCATCTATCAAATGATTTACAATTGAAAAAATATGGTTTCTATTGGGGTTGAGAATTGAGAGGTGTCTAGGGAATCTATAGGGGTCTAAGGGAACTTTAAGTAAAAATATACATCTTCCTACATGACCTCACACATGAGGAGTCTCTCAGCTAGTTAAGGGGTTCCACATTTCACCCCTTATAGGATAAGAGGCACTAATATATCTCCCAATGCCACTCCATTTGGTATGGAACTCCCTTGGATACATAATCATAATTACATAATCTAAACTTTCTTGGATCGATATGGGCCGAGTTGAAACTATCATGGTTGAGATGACCATTTGGGGATCCTTTTGATTATGTTTATTAGACAACACTGACATGGTGAAAAGGAAAAACCCATGTGACTGACACTTCCATATAGGATACCATACGATCAATTTTATGAATTTATTATCCCCTACTGGAGACATTACCATGTTTGATACACAGTATTGAGATGCGGTGCAACACACACCATCTAATAAATTCATTGGAAGAATTAATAAATTACACCATCAGGTATAGAAAAACATATCTATAAATATATTGAGTGGTATATGGAATTATCCCTCCCATATATGCCTAGAGTCGATATTTTAGAAGCCTTTATCACTTATCTAGAGCTCTAATGACAATACCACCATCCACCACAACCCAGGGTAGCATTTTAGTGAGATAATGTGCCTAAATTTGTCTAAAATTTTATAGTTTCATAAAATCCTATAGTAAATCATTGAAAAGATAAATTTAACTGATAATTAAATCATTAAGTTACTTAAAACCCAATTAGAAGTTCAATTAGTAGAAAACTATTCTATAAAATAAATTATAAACTGTAATTTAGAACAACCTCATACTAGCCTCATTAGGTCTGTATTGATAAGAGCTACATAGGGGTATATGGATTGATATGTGATTCTTTCTAGATGTAAGTGAATCAATAAACTATCTAAATATAGAAATAATTAATATCTACAAGTTATAAAAAAAAATTACAATACCGAATTTATAAAACTCATCATCACTAAGAATATATAGAGACATAGAATAACATACATAAATCTTGGATTAGCATTATAGTATTTGTGCCTCTAAAATATAGAGATAATCTTTGGAAAGCCAACCACCTCTCTATATTTTCTTAAAATACATTCATTGGATTTGAAAAAATAATCCATCATTTAGACCTCCTTTTCAAGAATAACATACACAAATTTTATTTTTAAATTCATTATTTTAATTTAGAAATAAGAAGAAATAGGTTTCAGAGATAAAAATGATATAGATGACATTGAAATTTGATCCAAGGAACCATATCTTGAGCTTGGATATGTTGATATTTTTTGATCATCTCCTCTTAGAGTCTTAGTATATCCAGATAAAAAGAGAACTAGTGTTCATGGAAATGAAATTTTAATAAATGGAAATATTAAGTAACTTAAAGAGGAATTATGGTTTTTGGGTAATAATAATAATATTATTACTTGACAACTTTAAATTCCTTAAAAATTGTACATCTCACATAAAATTCTTATATTCTCTCTAAAATATAAATCCCATGCCCTTCATCCAATCAATAACTCTAATAATGTTTTTAGAACTTTTGAATAATGAGTAATTTTAAACTTCCTTCCCTTTAAAATTACATAATAAATTTGAAAAAAATTGCTTTTGAAAACCAACATTCCTATAAGTTACAAAGCATCCTTTATAGTTAAAACCTAAATGTTACAAAATTTATTGCTTTTAAAGAATTATTTTAATAAAATGGATTGATATAATTCATGTAATGATTAATGAAAAAATTAAACAACACCCAAGAAATAATTAAGGAATTAAAAAGAATAATACTTTATGGATTCATTATCATGAACCTACATGGGTGTAAGATCCAAGACTTTTTTAGAGTCATATTGAGTGAATTTTCAGGTAATTTTGGATTTTTTAAGTAACATAATTTTGGATTATTATATTTGGGTGCGTTTGAGTGAATCTTTATGAAAACCTAACAGACAGTGGGATGTGCATAGTTTACACACGATTTGAGAAACCGTGCGACTAAACTATGCCAAGTGTGAAAAATTGGATAGAATAGTCCACATTTTTTGTACATGGTTTGAACAATTGTGTGACTATACCGTTCCAACCATGAAAATCTAAATAGATAGGTCCGCACAGTTAGTGCACGATTTTCCCTAACTGTGTGTCCCTGCCCAGGAAATCGTGTGTGTAGGTTTTTTTATATTTGAAAATCCATTTTAAAACCACTCGAACCCCCAAGACCCCCATATTTCGACATTGGAACGATCTTGAAAAATTATAGATGATCCCATAGCCTTTATAAGTGAATCCAATGTGATTCAAACATCATTCTACAAGATCTAAATCCTGGATTGAAGATCTTCTCTCTTCCTGTTAAGTGGATTTCATCCTGTTGCTTCTCCCATTCATTACTATATATTTTCTTGATCTTTCCATGGAATATCTCTACCTTTTCCATGGATCAAAATCTATGAGTTGAGATCTAGATATAGGATTGTGGATCTAGATATAGATTTTAAATATCTTTATGCCTTTGATCTTAATTTTGGCTTATGGATTTAGATTCAGAGCTTTATCGATGATATTTTGCCACTCAGATTTTAGGGATTTCCATTGGGATAATATCCATCAATAAACCAAGGTAGGTGGTCTAAATTAAACTCCCATAGTCACATATTTGATATGTGAATGTTATTTTCTGTATTTTCTAACTTCCCTAGATAATGGATTTCCTAAATTAGAGTAATTATGAATATATAATTGGATTGTGTTTTCCATGGTGATTAATTGATAATTGAATACCAGAATAAATTAAGGGGGGTTTCCCAAATAGATATTTTTTTTGAGATATTGAATGGGTTTTGATAATATAGTTAATTCGGGGAAATTAATTATGAATTGATTTTGGATATGAAGGATAACAAATTGTGAGAATTAATTATGTGACATAATGTTGATAAATGATAATTAACTATGAGAATTAATTATTATAAGTTGATATTTAGTTTGGATAATTAATTGTGAAGAATTAATTATGGAATGATAATTGTGTTGATTGATTAATTAATTGATTAATTAATTAATTGGTAATTTTATTAGTTAATTATTGAGTTTACTAATGTCCTTTTAAATGTTTAACTAATCATTGGATTAGTAATGGAATGATGTGGAAAATTTTTGTGAATTAAAGAATAATTAAATGGATGAGTTTTTATGGTACTAGACATGGCGTTTTAGACTAATTATAATTTGGGACATGGACATGGCGTTCCTCCCCAATAGTTTTCCAAACTTGAGATTATTGGGTGTTAGGCATGACGACCTACACCGAATGAGACAATAAGTGTTAGGAATGTCAACCAAAACTCAATGAGATTTGGGTTTCTTGACATGATGGTCAACACCAAATGAATGACGATTCAAATGGGAAACAAGAATTGAAACTGGGAAAAATGTGATGATTAAAGATTAAATTACAATGTGGTAACTGTTTAATTATTCATTGTATTTATTACTTCATAAAACTACATACACTATCTTTTGGTGGGAATTGTTTTGGAAACTGTTGGTGGTGGCCTACTAAGTTGTACTCACACCCTATTCGGGTTACCTGATCGGCACCTAAGTATACTTTTTGTTTCTAGACATGATAAGGGAAATGCCCTGGGATAGGTTGCTATTTGGAATTAGAGAATGGGAGAGGGAACCAAACATGGTTCGGGACCCACTTGGGATTCGTTGTGTCATTACATTTAGATTCACTACAGACACTTGACACTTGTATTATTATATCATGTTTTACCTTTAAGTTGAGTATTGTATTTTCTGGTTTTGAATATCATATGACATGGTATAGTTTTGGTTATTTATATGGTTTGTCAATTGGTTATTTATATTTTATTCCCTTGGTGTTTTATTATGATAATAGAGGTTATAGTCTCCCCATGATTGACTTACTAGAGCCTCACTTCTATTTGACACCCTATGGAATATGAGGTGGCACACTTGAGGGAATGTGGCTAACTAGCTCAGGGCACCGTTTAGTGGCACCCGGGTCAGGACGTTACAAAGTGGTATCAGAAAAGTTTTCTTTTATTTCTTCTTATTTTGTCTTACTATTTTAGTAAAGGTATAAAAGAGACTAAGAAGAGTCGATGATTGGTAATGATCTTGTGCATGGGAGTTAAAAACCCATCTATGGAGGAAAATATGAGTACTCAGGGTGCAATTCTTTGTGATTGCTCTTTGTTGTTACAGTTGAATATTATTTCACCTTAGGTGAAACACTTATGGTGTGATGTGATATTTATTTTGAAAATTGTTGAATTTTGATTCGTAGCCTAAAGAGGCACAATACTTGAGTCTTAATGCATCATTCTAGGAACTCAGGGTTTTTGTGACATGCATAATTCTAAGTACTCACAGGAAAAAGGGTCATGGGTAAGTTGTTGAACATGAACTATTTTTCCTTATGGTGATATTGAAATAATGATCCAAAATGAGAATAAATGGGTGTTTAATGAGAACCTTTATTGATGAAAAGAGTATTATTAATTAATTAATTAATTTGAGTCAGCGTGAGTAATTAATGGTTGAATTAATTAATGAGAATGTGTGTACCCTTGTTAACCAATACCTAGGAGTAGGATGGTTAAGGTTAGTGATAAGACCTCAGTGTTGACCGTGTTGTGATAAAAGGGGGAAAGGATATGTTGAAACTTTTTTTTGTTAGTTTCTACTCTTATATAAATTTTATAAGGTTGCATTATGAGACCTAATATGTGTGTTTTTATTTATAGATATATGCCTCCACGATGATTATTGTGGGAGAGACCGAGGGGTATGGCCCAAAACGAACGTCCAAACAGGGAACTTGAGGAACCATTAGTGAATTCTAAGGAGGAAGGGGAACAGTTCTGATAGAACTTTTCCTATTTCATGTAATTCATGGAGAGAGACCAAGGCTAGGTTTTGAAAAGAATGTTTGAGTTGATGAGGGAGTTTGAACTGCAGCACCCTTCTACTTTTACTAGAGAGGGTGGACTTGAGGGATCTGAATTTTGGATTGAATATATAGTGATGATACATGACCATTTGGAGACACCAGATGGGAGGGGGGGGGGGTGAAGTTAACTGCTTATATGCTACAGAGATCAGTGAAGTGATGGTGGGACATTCATGTATGATCTGGACAGATTGATGATATGTTATGGAAGAAATTTCTAGATAAGTTATTTGATCAATTATATCTAGAGACACTAATATAAGATAAGGATTCTATGATTATGGATTTGACTCAAGGAAACATGTCCATAATGTATTACGTTGGACATTTCATAGATTTGCAGAAATTTTCTCCTGCTTTGGTAGAAGATGATTATTCTTAGGAAAAACAATTTCAGGATGAAATTAAGTGTGAAATTAAGTCCCAGGTAAATATCTTTATGCTGAATAAATTATTATAAGTGGTTAATCATGCTCTCATTTTAGAGGGGAACCTAAAAGAGGATTCCAGTATTGGGTGGGTAGCTATCACTAGACGATCAAGGAGTGTGGCTTCCGAGAGCAAGAAGCACCGTTATGGGAACCTTAGTTAAGAAAGTATAAATCAAGGTGTAATGTTAGGGGGAACAGTTGAAACTAATATTACTCATGTGATTTTCCCCCAGTGCGATATACAGGGACACAATCATACACATTATCCTCAACCACCAGTGGAGTGCTAGTTTTTTGGCAAGATGGGGAACCTATAGAAGTTCTGGAGGAAGAACCGATAGGCTGGTGTTGAGGGAGTAGCTGATTAGTGTCTAAAGGTTTGAATGGGGTCTTTTACACTATATAGGTCTCACAGATGGAGTTATAATGGAAGAGGCGGTAGAGGTAGTGGAAGTGGTGATTTAGGGTATGAGCACCCGTATCAGCAGAGTGGTGCTACTCAGGGGATTCAGACGATGCTACATGGAAGAGAGAGAAGACAATTACATGTAGTGAAGCCTACACTTGTGGAGAGCTAGGATGGTCCATCAATAGTGAGAGGTACTATTCTAGTAGCTTTTAATTTAGCTAGTTCCTTTTTTGATACTGGTGCCTCTTTTTCTTTTATATCTGTAAATATTGTTAATGGTTTAAGCTTGGAGGTGGATTTCGTAAGCGGGGGGATGAATAATGATACATCGTTGGGAACATGATATGGGGATATATATTTATACAAGGAATTCTCTATATAGATGTGAGAGTGTCATTTTTTAGGATATTTATGTCCTTGATATAATGGGCTTCAACCTAATTATGAGCATGGACTAACTAGTCACATATTGAGACGACATAGATTGTTACCATAAGAGTGTAACCTTTGTATCTCTTACGGGTGACCGGTATGTTCATCTTGGAGATTGGGATATCCATGCAGGCCAAGATGAGCCAATTACTCATCAAATGGGAGAGCTTACATCCCAAGTTACTAGTTTTTTTATGGATAATTAGAGTGGTAAGAAATACATACTTCAACTATTAGTAGAACTATTTTAGGATGTCTTTCCTAAATACTTTTTAAGGATTCCAGCTGAGAGAGATGTGAAATTCAATATCGAGCTCATTCTAGGGGTTGAGCCGGTATGTATTTTACCTTACAGAAAGGCACCGACTGAGCTTTAGGTTCTCAAAACATAGTTGTAGGAGTTGGATGATAAAGAGTTTATCCATCCAGGTATGTCACCATGGAGATCACAAGCCTTGTTTGTAAATAATCCTGACATGAGTTTAAGTTTGTGTTTTGATCACAAAAATTTAAATAAAATGAACATAATGGACCGATATCCTCTTCCGTGTATCGATGATCTATTTGAAGAGTTTAAGGGGAATTATGTGTTCTCAAAGACCGATATGAGATTAGGGTAGTATCATGTGTGAGTTAGAATTTTTGATATACCAATAACTACTTTTAGATGTAGGTATGGCCTTTACGTGTTTTTTGAAATTCCGTTTGGGTTGAAAATGCTCCAGCAGTATTTATGGCCTTAATGAACAGGATCTTTCATTCGTACACAGACCATTTTGTGGTTGTGTTTGTGGATTACATATTGGTGTACTCTAAGACTCATGACGATCATGCCCAACATCTTGACTTCATCCTGGGTATATTGAGAGAGCATCAATTATATGACAAGATATCTAAATGTCATTTTTGGATTGATGAGGTACAGTTTTTGGGGCATATCATCTCAGAAGAAGGTGTGATAGTGGACCTAGAAAAAGTGAAGGTAGTGGTCTCTTAGATGCATCCCAAGATTGTTTTTGATATTCGATTTTTTTGGGATTATCTGGATATTACTGGAGGTTCATCCTAGACTTTTCTCGACTGGCAACATCTCTTATAGGTTTTAAAAATAAAGAGATAAAGTTTTTTGGATAGAATTATGAAAGAATTCTTTCTAAGATTTGAAGAAGTGCTTGACATCGACACCAATTTTGATCTTACTTGAGTCGGTTGAGGAGTACACTATGTATTGTGATGCTTTTGGGATTAGAATCAGAGTTATGTTGATGTAAGGGAATTGAGTCATTGATTATGAGTCTCAGCAGTTGAGGACACATGAATGGAAATAAGTTATGTATGTCCCAAAGTTCTAGTAGTGGTTTATGCTCTAATTTATTGGTGACATTATATTTTGGTTGAAAATTTTATAGTTTTTATTGATTAAAAGAGCTTAAAGTATATCTTTTCACAGTGCGACTTGAATATTCTATAGCAAAGATGGGTAGAGTATATACAATTCTTTGATTTTGAACTAGAATATACACTCGAAAAGGGAAATAGTGTGGCCGATGCCTTGAGTAGGAAAAATCATACTCATTTGGAACATGAATAAAGTGTATATTAAAAGATGGTGAATTTTCTAGCAGGAATGCATGTGGTAGTTCAAGAGATTAAGGATAGGATTACTATGGTTTCTGTAGCAATGGAGTCTACACTCTTGAGACAGATCAGGGATAGGTAGTATGAGGATCCAGAGTGTTTATCCTTAAGAAAAATCCTTGATAGTGGGGATAAAAATTGGTAATAGATAATAGATGAGGATGAAATCATCTATGTGAAAAACTAGGTTTTTGTACCTACAAATATGCGAGAGGAACTCATGAGAGAATTTCATGCCTCAAAGTGGGCGGTACATATTGGGGTGAAAAAATGTACCGTGACCTACAATGATAATTTTGGTGTCCAGGCATGAAAAAGGAGATAACAAGTTTTGTAACAAGATGTTTCACCTATCAGCAGGTGAAGGCAGAGCATCAACGACCTGGAGGCCTACTTCAGCCTTTGCCTATTCTGAAATGGGAGTGGGATGACATGACAATGTATTTAGTGCTAGTAATTCCAAATAAAATTAGGAAGAATGATTCTATTTGGGTCATTTTGGATCAACTTACTAAGGTATCACAATTCATGACTATCAGAGAAACCATTACAGTAGAATAGTTAGGATAACTATATGTATGAGAGATAATTCGTTTGCATGTGGTGCCACAGAATATAATTTTAGATCATGATTCACTATTTACTTCGTGCTTCTGGAAGGGAATACCTAAGGCTCTTGGTACATAGGTTTTGTTAAGTACTTCCTTCCACCCATAGATAGATAGAAAGTCGGAGTGTACCTACAAGTGCTAGAGGATATACTGTGACCATGTTGAATTTGGTGGTTCTTGGGAGAAGCACTTGGATTTAGTAGAGTTCACCTATAACAATAGTTATGAGGAATATATACTAATGGGACCATATGAAGAACTCTATGGAAGAACTCATAGATCACCACCATCCCAATTAGAGGTGAGCGAGTCAGAGCTATTGGGACTGAGTCTCATTTAGTAGACATCAGAGCAGGTATAGTTGATTCATAAATTTATGGCTATGGCTTATAGTAGGCAGAAGTTTTATGCTGATAGATAGAGATGACCCCTAGATATTTCAGAGGGTGGTTGTGTATTCCTTTGGGTGTCATCTAGATTGGGTCACCAAATGATACAGAGGCATAGAAAGTTGGTGTAAGGATTTGTAGGACCATTTGAGGTGCTGGAAATAATCGGGCCAGTGGCGTACTGATTATCCCTTCCACAGAAATTCAGTGCAATGCATGAAATTTTCCATGTGTCACAACTGTGAACATATCACCCCGAACCTTCTCATGTGATAGATGTGGAAGAGGTTGACCTCGATATAGATGTATCCTTTGAGGAGAATTTGATACGTGTGTTGAGTCGTAGTGAGAAAGTGTTATGGGGAAATATAGTTCCTTTAGTTCATGTGTTATGGAAACATGAAAGTGTTCAAGAGGAAACTTGGGAACGAGAAGCCGACATTATGGCTCAATGGACCAATTTTTTTGGTTCAAAATCATAGAGAAGTTTAGGTTTGCAGCTCAAGGAGGATCTGTTATAAGGTGGAGTGATTTTAAGATCCCGACCTTTTATGGAGTTATATCAGGCGCATTTTCAGGTACTTTTTGATGTTTTTAAGTTCCTTTGTTTTGGAGTAGTGGCTTGGGGTAAATTTGGATGAATTTTTAAGAAAACCTAATAGATAGTGGGCTGTGCAGGGTTTGAAAAACCATGTGACTAAACGATTCCAAGCGTGAAAAATTGGATAGAAGGGTCCGCATGGTTTGCACATGGTTTGAAAAACTGTGAGATTAAACTGTGACAACCATGAAAACCTAGACAGAGAGGTCCACAAGTTGGCACATGGTTAGCCCTAACTGTGCATCCCAGCCTAGGAAACTACGTGTGCATGATTTTTTATCCAAAAATCCTTTTTAAAACCACTAAAACCCTCAATACCCCCATATTTCAACCTTGGATCAATTTTGAAAAATTCAAGGTGATCCCAGAGCCTTTCGAAAGGAATCCAAGGTGATTCAAACATATTTCTTTGATAAGAAATTCCCAGATTGAAGATATTCTCTCTTCGTTTTAAGTGGATTTCATCCCATTACTTCTCCAGTTCATTACTCTATCTTTTCTTGATCATTCCATGGAATATATCCACCATTTACATGGATCTAAACCTAGGAGTTGAGATCTAGATCTAGGATTGTGAATCTAGATATATATTTTCAAGATCTAGATGATTTTGATCTTAATTTTGGTTTAGGGATTTAGATCTGAAACTTGATCAACAATGTTGTGCTGCTCAGATTTTGGGGATTTCCATTAGGATAACATCCATCAATAAACCGAGGTAGGTGGTCTAAATTGAACTCCCATAGTTGTGGATTTAATATGTGAATGTGATTTTATAGATTTTATAGCTTTCCTTGATAATTGATTTCCTAAATTAGAGTAATTAAAAATGTGGAATTAAATTGTGTTTTCCATGGTGATTAATTGAGAATTGAATCACAGAATGAACGATGGGGGGTTTCATAAATATATTTTTTTGAGATATTAAATGGGTTGTGATAAGATAATTAATTGGGGGAAATTAATTATTAGGTGATGTTGGATATGAAATATAATTGATTCTTAGAATTAATTATGTTCCATAATATTGATAAAAGATAATTAATTGTGAGAATTAATTATGATAAGTTGAGATTTTATATGGATAATTAATTATGAATAATTAATTACGAAATGAGAATTGTGTTGATTGATTAATTAATTGATGAATTAATCTATGGGTTATCTTCTTAGTTAATTTTTGTGTTAACTAATGGACTTTTAAATGTTTAACTAATCATTGGATTAGTGATGGAATGATGTGGCTAATTCTTGTGAATTAAAGAATGATTAAATGGATGATATTTTTGTGGTGCTAGACATGGAGTTCTAGAATGATTAGAATTTGGGAATTGGACATGGAGTTCCTCCCCAATAGTTATACAAGCATGAGATTAGGGGTTCTAGGAATGCTAAACTACACTGAATGAGACAAGAATTGTTAGGCATGGAAACCTATACTCAAAGATATTTGTGGTGCTAGACATAATGTTCAACACTAAATGAATGATAATAATTAATGATGATTCAAATGGGAAACTTTAATTGAAACTTGGCCTAATGTGATGATTAAAGATTAAATGATAATGTGATAATTATTTAATTATGCATTGTATTTATTGCTTCATAAAACTGCATACACTATCTTTTGTCTTGAATTTTTTTAGGTACTATTGGTGGTGGACTACTGAGTTGTAGTCACACCCTATTTGGGGCGCCTAATAGACACCAGAGTAGAATTTTTTATTGTAGGATAGGATAATGGAAAGGCCCTGATATATGTTTCTATTTGGGATTGGCGCATAAGAGAGGGAACCATATGTGGTTTGGGACCCGCTTGGGAGTTTTTGTGTCTTTAATTTTAGTTTCACTATAGACAGTTGACACTTTCATTATTATAATATGTTTTAACTTCAGTTGAGTATTATATTTTCTTGTTTTGAATATCACATGACATGGTATTTTTCTGGTTATTTATATTCTTCCATACTTCGTTTTTTGTAGATTTCTTCTGTTGGTGTTTTATTATGATAAAAGAGGGTATAGTCTCCTAAATACTGACTTAACAGACCCCTACATCTAGTCAGTACCCCTTGGTGTATGGGGAGGCATGCTTTAGGGCATGTGGCTAACCGACTTGGGGAACCATTTAGTGGCACCCGAGCCAGGACATCACAATGAGATTTTCTTGACCAATATGTAAGACAACATATGATAAGTCCTGGAGTGTGTTATTGATTATGAATGGTTGGAAACTAGTGCTGTGGAATCACAAAAAATTATCATCAGGAATGATTTCTCCCTCTAAATATCCAGAATCCAATAGCGAAGTCTTACCATGAATCTAGAATTGTGTGTTCATATACTGAACCACTATGTATAGTAAGATAATCCGTTTCAAACATAACATAAAACAAATGATACCTAGCTTACATAAAATCCCAACTCACATTCCACATGAAATATTATAAAACAAATTTAGAAAACCAACAAGTGTTGTATAAATATTCAAGAAATACAAGAGATACTAAATTGTTCGATACATAATTAACCCAAAAGAAACAAAAGTATAATAAAATATGAAACTCATGATATCTTCATGAACCAAGGTCACCCTACCACATTTTAACCATACCCCACTCCATGATTGACTAAGGAGAAGGAAAAAAATGTTTAATTTCATATGAAACTAAATCTAAGACTTCAAAATACACTGAGTCTATAAAAACCAAGTGGTATAATTAGGGTGTGAGAAAGTTTTCCCAGTAGGATATTAGTAATAAAAGTATTCATGTGATACCTTTTGTATTTCATTTTGTAAATGCTAGTTTGAATTATAATTTATGAAAATAATGCCTTTTTAACATTCAAGGAAAACAACTACATATTTAAATCCTAGCTTTTCATTTTTTAAATTTGACCACATTATTATTTAAAGATCAATGAGTTCTAGTAAATCCAATTAAAAAGTCATTTAAAAGAAATTATAGATTTTTTTAAAAATAGGAGATATTAACAAATGATTTTAAATACATTATTTCATAATTCATTGCCAAAATTGTTTGATAACTTGGTTTTAAATTGATAATAAAGCAAATAAATACTAAAAGGATAAATTTTACATATATGATATATCACATATATATGAACGATATAAATCTAAGTATTAGAAAAATAAATTCCATATGAAATAACATGTAAATTGAAATAGTATCCACTAAAGTGAAGGAAACATAACCTGACATCATGGGACTAGCATAAGAGAAACTAAGGTAAACATACACAAATATCCTTATGCTAATTATATCCAAAAAACAAATCTCAAACCACACATAAGCTATTAGCTATATTGGAATCCAAAATTAGTGAAAAAAATTGGCATACAAGTTAGAGTAAAATCATAACTAGTGATTCATATATTAGTTTGTGTGGAATCATTCATTAGAATATTCTTTTCTGAAGTTCTTACATAAGTTCCCAAGGTACCCTTGATAAAACAACTATATATGAGTGATATCAATCATGAAATCAATCATATAAAATATCAATGACATATTTAAATATCATTTACATCATATACAAACACCATTTAATAATATATCCCATTTTTCATCCATGTATAACAAATACCAAAATAAAATCAACCCACTTCACATAACCATTAAGATCAAATAAAATATAATAAAAAGGGGATCAAATAAAAAACCATTTTTCATAATGTTCAAATTAGTAATTTAAGACTCTCTTGATAACCAAAACATGAAATTATTTTTAAGTATTTTTCTAAATGGGCCTTAATGTGTAAACCCAATTTTCAGGACAAAAAACCCATACTAAAAACCAAATATAGATCAGTTATTTTAAAAATACTCTTCAAATAAATGAAGTAAAATTCTAAGATAAACAAATATAACATACCTTATATGGAATCCAAAAATAATTTAGGATATAATTACATATTACAAAATAAAATCAATGTTTAAGTAGTATAAAATGATGTAAAAATAACATGAAAGATCAATAACAAACAAATTCATTTCATATGGATCTATTTGGATGGTAATTTATAAATTTTAAAAGCTTTTCAAGGTCATTACATAATTTAATATATATCTAGAAACATTATTTTTCATGAAAATATCCTTGAGTCCATTTACACAAAAAACTAGAAATAATTATAAAATAGTTTTAAAAATATATGGACCAAGAACCATTTAAAACCCCATTTATGTCAGATTTGAAAATAAAAAAGATAAGGAAAAGAATTATAAAATAATCAAGAAAATAATATTTAAATATAATTTAAAATAAGAAGTGGTTTATAAGCCTCAATCATCCAAGGCATGTCAAATTAATAGATTATCATAGAAGCACCTACCTAAGAAATGAGAAAATTCTATGAAACATTAAAAGAAGTGAAGGTAGAAGTAGGTGGAACAATTCACACCACCCTAGACATAAAAAAACTAATATTTTAGACCAACCCTACATCTAGGATTTGGCCACCATAGACCCAAGTTAAAAGGAAGAATAATAGAGAATATATAGAGAGTAATATAAAGGGAAATATGAGAAATGAAGATCTAAATATGGTAAATTTCACTTAAAATTAAGGTAGAGGATAAGAATTAATAGAGTAAGAGAGAAGAGTCACCCCTAAGGCTCTCTTGGTTGGGTTTTTTGAATGAAGTATGGATATGGTAAAAAAATTGGTTTTAATTTAATAGTTGTAGAAATTTAAAATTAAAAAATTGAAAATATGGGCAAGGTAAACCATGACATGGTCAAATCTATCACAACATGGTGCACCTATATAGAAATATAAGGTAATGACACTCTTAACTCACATCATGACACATATTCTATAGTAAGAACCAAGAACCCCACACTCTAGGTCATCACAATGTGGCCTTCATCCCTCAGGGTGTGAAGCACCCTCCCAACCTTGTCTCATGGAGTTTCCGGTCCGAAGAGACCCCAATGACGACACAACCCATGGGTCATGACATGAACTATATTTCTCACAAAATTTCACAATGAAAATATAAAAGGATTTCTAATACATAAAAAGTTATAGATAAAATTAGAAGGTCATAATGATGGTGTAAATCCCTCTGCAACAACATGGATTTCATAAACAACGATTTCCATCACAACATGACACCCTCCTATCATGGAATGGTCACCTCTTTCACTATATTTTCACAAAGTATGAGAATCTTATGTATATAAGAATACCCATACATAAAATAAAAGTCATATGAATCATAGACCCTCTGCATGGAATTAACTATTTTATTAACTTTACTGAAAATTGAAATTCTATGATACACATCATCCATAGAATGAATCACAATAATATAAAAACAATAGAATGATTTTTTTAAAATATAAAATTCTTAATAAGGGTTTGAAAATTACCTAATTGATATGATATCTAACCCAAATTGAGAAATAGGGAAAAAAATTCATAAATAAATTAAATAAAAGTAAAAATGATTTTGGGATGCCATTATTCTTCCTAATATATCATTTTCCCTATAAATTCATCAAAATTTTAAAGAGTTACTCAAAAATACCTACACTATATACAAGGGATGATTGAAAAAAAATGTATGAAATACAAAAAAATGGTTTTCAAACCATTAAATAACTATAGTAGGATCAACAAATCAAAAAAATCTCTAAATCCAAAAAATAAAATAAATAATTCCAAGCCACAATAATATGAAAACATAGAAACTAGATTATATAATAGACTTAATCAGAGAGTTTTGATCAACTATTTGTGTCCCCAACATTTAATGTTTATGATATCATGGTGGGATAAACAAAACCAAGCTATCCCATGTTATATCACAATGAGGCATGACCTAATCCCCATAACCAAAGAGCTAAGATTGTATATCAACTTGATAAGAACATCAAAAAGTCACATGAAAAATATTAAATCCTCCAAAGAACACAAAATCCTAAATATCCAAATAAAATGATAACATAGATGCTTGTTCAACCATGTTAGATACCATGAGGGGGGGGGGGGGGGGGGGTTGAATCAAGGTATGAAAGATTACAACAACTGCCCCTGTTGACCTTGTTTCTTTGTTAGATAAAACTCTCTTCTATATCCTTCTCATTTTAGAGTATGAAAACATATTAAAGAAAGTACAAGACACAACAATTTTACTTGGTTAACCCTCATTGGGCTACGTACAAGGAGCATACATTAGTGATTTTATGATATACCAAATACACTAAAAGAATTCTACAATTTAAAAAATTCAGAGTGAAATCACTGTTCATACTGGTTTACAACCAATCAAAACTTGAAATCTCACTGCTCTATCAACTGAAGAGAGTTCACTACTTCTTCAGAAGATCCACTCACAGTTTAAGGAATTATAGGTCCTTTCATTGTCACTAATTAATTCATCATCCACTGTATGTAAATTCTTTGTTGAAGTCAAATTTTCATCCGCTGATGAATACCCCCATTACCACTAAACACTGTGTAATAACCTTTGATTTTTTTTAAAAAAATCACTACTTCGCAAATATCACTACTTTACAAAGTTCCCTATTTTTCAAAACTCAAACAAGTCTTCACAAAGTTCCTACCTATTCACAAAGCACACACATTTGTAGATCTCACTACTTCTCAGAGAAAACTACTTCGAAGAGCTCAAACCTACATAGAGACCAAGAATTCACAGAGCTCAATCCTTTTCAGATCTCACGCCGTCGCAGATCTCAAGACTTCACAAAGAGACTTCCTTTGCGAAGCTCACTGAGCCAATGTGGAAAACTCCTTCTTTGTAAATCTCTAAATACATAGAGGCATTGACTTTGGTCAATACTAGGATAGTATTTTTACAATGCTCAAGCCTTTATTTGAATACTTTCTTCATATAGAACCACTTTTTTGGTGAAAAAATGACTCTATATTTTCTCTCTTAAGCCAGGATAGAATGAATAGGTGTGGCCTCTAATTTATAGGCACAGTAAAATGCGGAGCTCTGCTTCTTCCAACGTGATTTATAGATTGGTCAAAATAATTTATGTGGAGTATCTTCCCTTTATAAATCACCATTGGGATTTTCATTGTTGTAATGATCTCTGTCAAAAGCTTCGCACCACCGCCACAATTCTCTCTTGTAATTCTCTTCACCTCTTATGTTCGTGAAGCTTATTGTAATTGCAGAGCTCAACGTCAATATTCTTTAGGTTATTGCAAAATCAACTTCATTAATCCCATATTCACAAAAGTCATTCCTTTTTTATATTTTTAAGAGATCTTCAAGGAAATAAACTTTTCGCAATGCTCACCAAACTCCAAATTTTGGACCCCAAAAATTTGGTAAAAACCGGAAATCAGCTCCACCTTGTATATGTTCTTTTTTACTACCTCCAAATATTCTATTCGTTTTTCATGTTTATTTATCACTATGGATTCTCAACATAATCTCTGGAACTTCACAATTCACCAAGAAAACCTTCTTTTTTAACAAACACAACCATCCCAAAAATGCTTCAATGTTACCTTAAGGGATTTTTCCCAATAATAATCTAACATACTAACAAAATTAAAGGAATATAAAGGAGAAAAAGAAAAGGAAGTAAAAATAAAATAATTTCCTTGAACATGATCCATAAAACTACTAACTTGGCCTATAAAAAAATAGAGGTTTCTTATTTTATGGATACAATAATTCAAAAAACTCCCAAAGATGAATCAATCAACCAAAATTATGAAAGGCCATAAAAAGTTTTAAATAAGAGGGATTAAAATTTCTATAATATCCGTAGTATAATCATACAAAAGATAACTTATTCATAATTTTAATGATAATAGAATAAGAAGATCCTACTAAATTATTATAAGTCTCTATCTTAGGTTCATTTCACTTCTAATTCCCATAATAAATATCATTTGGAATGATTTTTCCTTCTAAATATTAGTAAAACAACACTAGAGTCTTACAAAAATTCAAAAATGTAAAACATATATATTTAACTTACATGAATAGTAAGATGATTAGTTTCAAATATAACTAAATACAAATGGGACATTACTCAAAATAAACACTTAAATCACATTCCATATAAAATAATATTTAACTAAAGAAGGAAAATAACTGTGATAGTTCATTCAATACATAAATAAATGAGAGGATAAATTAACTAGTTTATATGTAACCTTTGGTAAAAAAAAAGAATCTCGAAATAAAAAAATAATGATCTCATCATGACATAATGTTATCCTCCAACATCCTCACAATACCCAACTCCATGAGTGAACAATGAGAAGTAATTCAAAAGGAGTAGATTCTAAAGAACCTAAACATGATCCAAAACTAGAAAAATCAAATGATTCCATAGACATAGAGTGGTATCAATATGATCTGGAAAAGGTGTCCTAGTAATATGTCACTAATAAAATTTTCTATATAATCTTTTCTATAATCCATTCTATAAATTATAGTTTGGAAAAAAAATTATGAAAACAATATGTTTTTAGCATACAAGGAAAGAAATAAACATTTCCTTTTTAAATTCAACGAACATTATTAGTAGAAGACTAATGTGTTATAAGAAATTCACTTATATAAAGTATATAAATTCATTTAAAATAATGAGATGTTAATAAATCCTATATTTTAAAAATTCTCTTCCAAATCATTTGATAACTTGGTTTTAAATTTATAACAGAATTAATGAATACTATAGACAAAAAGTGTACATATATGAGAGATCCCATAGATAAGAATTATATAAAACCATATTGGAAGAACATAACTACCACATTAGATTTAATGTAAAAAAATAGAATTAACACATGTAAGGGAGAAATTACCTGATATCATGGGATTATCCCAGAGGAATAAAAGTAAATGTACACTAGAAACCTCATACTAACTATATCCAAACAAAATAAGTCAATTATACACATAGGAATATAGCTAGTGTGACATTCTAAATTATCTACAAAAGTGTAATCCTAGTTAGAGTGGAATCATAAATAGATTTGAATAGTCTAGATAAAGTGGAATTATTCTCTACTAGGTACTTTTACTAAGTACCTACCTAAGTATATAAGGTTCACATGATTAACCACATATAAGTGAGTAATATCAATCATGAAATCAACCATAAAAATTCTCAATGACATTCATAAACATCCCTCATATCATATCCAAACATGCTTTACTAAACCCCCGTTTTATCCACGTATAACACATACCAAAAAAATTAACCCACTTTATATGACCATCAATATCAAGAACAATATTATACAAAGATACTCAAATCCAAAAACCTTTTCCATTATGTTCTAATAGGGACTTTGATTTTTTTTAAAAAAATAAAAAATTCGATTCTTTTTATTTTTTTTAAAATGGACCTTAAATATTTACCCTAATATTTGAGAATAAGACATTTTTAAAGCCAAATATGGCTTATTATTATTAAAAAATTCTTTTAAACCAAAATAAAATTAAATTCCAAGAGAAAAACATTAAAAATTCATAATTTTGAGTCCAAAAATCATTTAAGATATCATTACCTATTAAAAAATAAAATTAATGTGTAGGAACAATAAAATTAGTGTAAATGAACAAAAAAGTTATATATAAAAATCCCTTTAAAACTACTTCATTTGAGTAGGAAAAACATTTTATAAGTTATTACATCCAAAAAACGTTTCATAGTAAATAAGTAGCATGGACATCCATTTAAAATATTATTTTTCAAGAAAAGGTCTTTTATGTAATTTATAAAAACAACTATAGTACATTATAATATAGTTCTATTAATATAAAACCTAAGAACCATTAAAAACCTCATTTATATAAGTCTTGAAAATCATATATATAAAGGATTTTTTTACCATCATTAAAACTATCATATTTTATTATTCTTTAATTGAATATGGGGTTTAGAAACCTCAAAAACCTAAGGCATGTTGAGTAAACATAGTTGTATAAAATTAACCACTTAAAAAAATTATAGTTTCAATGAAGACTTAGAATAATAGATTATATAATCTAGATAGATCCACACCACCTCAGACATAAAGAACCATATATTGTATACAAGAGGTTGTGTCCTCCTATAGTGGGCATGCTGGACATAGGGAGGCGCTGGCCTTAGATGGTGCCCCCTTGTGTAATAGGTTTGATTGTCTAAGTTATGTGGTGCCAGAGGACAATGATGTTTTCAAGGGGGATGCGGAGGAGAATGGGGTGGTATAGGAATAGGGGGACGTAGTTGATACGAGGGTTATTCCTGCTACTAGGCCTGGTACCATTATAGATGAGAATGGCCCCTTGGTGGATCCTCTACCTGGTGATACTTTCCATAACCGTGTTGTGCTGGAGTTTCCACTACTTAAGGCTCAGAGTGATGGTTTGGGGGCTGAGCTGTATGGGGCACAAGCATTACATGGTGGAGAAAGGGCAACCCAACTGGCCAGTGACACCATTGGGCACTCCGATGGTGCTGGTGAGCAGGAGATAAGGGTGATGCAGGTGATCGGGAAAAATAGTGATGGGTTTTCTTGCAGTGATCCTACTTTCTAGGGAAATAAGATGACCGGGTAGGTGGGTAAATTTCTTGAAGTGGAGGTGGATAACTCTGTTTGTGATGTGGAGTGTCCTGCCTTGAAAGAGGATAAGGTCCTGCAAATGGTGATGGCTGATGTGTTGTCTGTTCCCTGTCTGGTTGTCGAGGTACCTGACCTGGTGGTCCCTTGCGTGTCGCAGTGTGGGGTCCTTCCTAATTGTTCCCTTAATAAGGAATCCTTATTCATCCCTAACTTCTATGAGGATGGTAAAAGTCTGAATCACAAAAAGGATATGATCATTAAGGACGGGGATACAAAGATGGATGATGGTTCCTACCCAGGCCCCTTGAAGAGGTGGATGAAGCGGGATTACTCCACTCTTCCCAGACCCATGGCTACCTGGGCGTCATCGAAGGCAGTCAAACTAAAAGTCAAGGTTAAAAAACGGGATCATCAACACACCCCAGAGCAAGGTAGACACAGGGAGGAGCTCCAAACACTCCTCAAACTTCATGAGGATTAAGAGTCTAGATGGGAATCAATGTACAATGGGGAAAACTATGACTTCTACTCTAATAATGCGGCTCTTGGATATGAAGCAGAGGGTGATCCTTATGGCACATATTTGTTTTCTAAATTTGGTGGTGATGTGGACTGACTTGTCTTTTGTCTCTGCTTTTTCTCTATTGGTTTTTTGGGGTTGTTAGGGGTTTTGGGTGTGGGTCATTTGATCCCTCCCCTCCCTTCTCTATAGTGTCTTCTTTCTAATAAATTTTGGGAGGTGAGGAAAAGCCTGGCCTTGCACCTTCCTTGCCTCTATCTAGGGTTCAAACGATGTGGCCCCTAGGTGGAAGAATAAGTGAGAAGAGAAAAATGTAATAAAAAGGAAAATGTGGGAAGTGGAGATATGAAATTCAATAACATCACATATAATAAAGGAAGAGGCCAAGAATTCATGATGTAAGGAAGGATATTCACCTATAAGGATATCATGCTTGAGATTTTTGAATAAAGTAATTAGAAGTAAAATAAGTGGTTTTAATTATCTAGGGGATGAAAATAGAAATTATAAAATTAAAAAAATATGAACAATAAATTCATGGCATGATGCTATCCATAATGTGTGGGAACCTATATCCAAAATCATAACTACATGACCCTCTTAGATTATTAAAGGAAACATTTCCTCTAGGAATAACTAAGAAACCAATTTTTCATGCTATAATGGTGTGGCCTTAATCCATCATGGAAGAAAGTCCCCTCACAACCTAGCCTCATGGAATGACCTCACTCATGAGACCCTCATTATAGTGTAGAACATAGGTTATGACGTGATCGACCATTCTCATAAATATAACCAAATAAATAAAAAAATTATTATATGTAATAAATTAAATATAAATTATAATGGTCATTATCATGACATGATTCCATTAACTGTGGTGTGACCTTAATAAAAATGGTTTACATCATAGTATAAAACCCTCCAGTCATGACATGATATCCCCTTTCACTCAATTTTCACAAATTTTGGGGTCCTTATTTATATAAGGGTACCCATGTATAAGAGTAAAATATTATTAATAGGGGCCATTATACGTGGAATTAACCATTTTCATCCTTCAAAGAAACTTATGTTGCTATGATTTTAATCATCTATAGCATGACTCATAATAAGACAAAAACTATAGAACCCCAAACTGAAAAAACCTTCCAACTATCCAATAAGGCCTAATAATTACACGATCAAATTGAGATCCAAAAAAATTGGGAAATAATGATAAAAATAAATAAATAAATACAATAATAGAAAAAATAAGGTTAGAGTGTTTCAATTAGGAACATAGGGTGATCCCACATTAGAGATAGTGGAGAATAAGGAACCAATTTATATTATGGTGTGGATAACTTATGGTGTCCAACAATAATGATAATTAAAACAATACAATGAGTTCATGGTTTAATTAATACGTTATAAAAATAGTCACACAGAGAAAGTACCAAAATTTTTAGTATCTTGGAGACAAGATACATAAGAATATTATTTTACAACACTTATGAACACTAATCTATAACCATTATACACTAGAACATCTTCTAGACATCTCATATTTCATAATCATCTTCATATATTATGGAATGAAAAAGTAAGAATGGGTTAGATCAAATTTTTAGCAAGGGAAACATATTAAGTAGTCATAATGGTTAGATCTTAAATACGTAAAAAACATAAGTAAGGGAGTAAAATCGGATAAAAAGATCATGAAATAATCAGTGATAACAAAACTAGATTGACCATCAAGGATCATGACATAAAACAAAAGACCAAATAATGGTCATAAAAATAATGGATTAAAAATATATATTTCACATGAAATAAATACATAATAATGAATAATATATTTAGAAAATAGAATATCATAATCATTGGAAAAATCTTATAAATAAGGTCAATTTTAGAGAAGTAGTGGCATAAATATAATCATATAAAAATACGGTGTAAAAATCCAACTTTTTCCACCCTTTAATTTTGTAAAAAAAATCCAAGTATGTTAACTATTTATTTTTATGAAAAAATAGAAGTATTTCGACATATCATTATCTCATGAGATATAAAACCATAACCAATTCATTGAAGGGAGATATATAACCCCTAATTTCATCATCTATATATATGAGGGACACTTAAAATAAAATCATTTATCTTATCATAAAAGACCCATGGGATGAAAAATGAGTTTCATAAGTTTTAAAAATGGTATCACATAACAAAAAATGATCATTTTATACGAAAAATATGATCATCCACAAATAGAATATGTCAGTTGATTATAAAAAGTTACTTTATTGGAGAATCGTCATTTGAAAATGAAAGAGAAATCACAAAAAGGATGTTTTTAAAAAAATTTCTTATTATCATCTTAAAAATACATGCATTTAGAGTCACATTACAATAAACATTTTTTTAAAATGATGACAAAATATATTTAAATATTTCTTTGTAAACAAGTTACAATAAAGAGACCATAAAAAAGAATAAATCATATTTAAAAATGCGATGTATAAAGGAATAATTTATGATCATTAAAAGAAAAAACCTTTTAAATGTTTGAATATGTCTTTTTTGAAAAACCAATATCATTAAAAGGATATTGAAACCCATTTTTAAAATAATGGATAAGGTAAGGGTAAATTAGAGATAAAAATAATATTAATTTTTACTTGGGAAATAAGAACATTGGTGGGAAGTAAAAACATAGATATGAAGCCAAGAATCCCTTAAAATATATGAGAATTACTCTAAAAAACTTTCATTCCCAAAAAGCAATAGATTCATCAAGGAAGAATATTTTGTTTTTGAACATGATTTCCCCCAAAAAAATAGTATAAATAGAATATAAAATTATCATAGGTTAGATACAATAATACTTGAAAATAGTTTTGACAAAAAGAAGTGATAATAACCCGAAGGAGGGATGTGAGTTATGTAAATCCCTTACCTTTACTCATGCTTGGTAGAATGTGATATAATATCATATATCAAAAAAATAAATATCCAAATAACATATTTCAGAAAATTATTAATTTAAAAAACAATTTAGTAAATTACTTTATAAATATTCAATACATTTTTATTAGTTAGTTATCATCTATTTTCAAAATTGGGTGTCAGAAAACATGATCATTTTAATCTAGTGTTGCAATAAGGTGTTTATATTCATTATTATCCTAAAGTTCATCATTATTATATCATACTATATAAAATAGAAAATGTTTTAAAATAATTTTTAAATATATAATTTCATTTCTTATGTGTTTTGGTAATGTTTTTCGACGATGAAATCGAAGATGATCTCTTTTTGGTGATTTTAACGTATAGAAAGTGATAAATTAATTACATCATTAGATATAATTATTATGACTAAAAAATATTTCTAAATCATAAATAAATTATTATTACATTTTTTACCAAAATATAAATTTTTTTAATCATTATTGACATAAACATTACAACATCACTCAGGTAGGTGGTAAACACAACCTAAACAAGAGTGTGTTATAATGATTAAATGATTAAGAGAAAGTTATTATATAATGTTAATATAAAATTTATATAATATTAAACATATATTAAGTATTATAAATATTCATTAAAATAATTATTATAACCATACATTATGGGTGGTTATGAAAAATTAAATTCTTTGTTCCTAGCGGTGGCAGTCCACATGTATGCATGATTAATGATCCTATTTCTCATGGAATGGATGAAATGATGGTACATGAAAAATGATCATTTAAAAATTTTATTTATGAAATATAAAAACAATTTATTCATACAATACTTTATTTGTAATATCCTTTAGATATGGTGATTTAAAAAATGCATCATGTCATAAAGGTGGTAGTCCACACATTCTAATGATTGATGTTATTTTTCTTTATTATTGGATGGAAATGATGAAATTATTTTTTTTATAATTAATATAATAGATTTTTAGTAAAATAAAAAATATAAATTTAATTATATTTAAAATTCTATAAATTATTTTAGTTTCGATGAGAATAAAATAAAAGGCTAAGGGAAGGCAATACTCATCTTGTAAGCTTGAGTATTCTCTGGGAAAAAACTTGATAGTGAAGGAATTAACCAAAATTAAGGTGAAAAAAAGCTTATGTAGAAGAGAGAGGGTTATAGGAGAACAAAATTATATATTTTAAAGGATGAATTTTATGGTAAAGTGTAATTTAAAATGGTTCAAGTGGTATCCTTTTATAGGATAAAAAATGGAACTTTTAGAAGCACACACAATTTTTCAATAATTCTATGACACTATTCAAGGGTCAATGGATAAAAATAAGACAAAGAGGGGGGTATATAATAATATAGGGTATAAAATTATAACATCAAATAATTTTGAGACAATTTAAGAGTGATTTAATGTTTTTTTAAATTTTAAACTTTTACCCAAATTAACTTTTAACTAGATAATTAATTTTTAATATTAATAATTAAAATTAATGAAAAATATTAGGATTGGTTGCTCTTATATAATTTCAACATTCTCATTTAAAATTTGAAAATAATTTTAACCCATAAAATTTATAAAAGTGGGAAAATTTAATTTTAAAATAAACATACTTAACCACATAGAATGATATTTTAGAAAAATAACCTTTTTAATATTTATATTTATATATAAGATATAATTATCATGGATACTTATTTTATTGACATAAATTGATTTATTATAAAACAAATAAATATCAGAGTCTTTCAAGGAAATCCAAAAATCAATTTCACCATCTCCGCACTTAATTATTGGAAAATAATTTAGAAAAATTATTTTATTTAAGATACATTTTTATTTAGTTTTAAAAATATTGGAGATAGGATTATAAGTTAACAAATTTTTTTAAAATTAATAAATGTATCACTTGAATATATCTATTATTTGTAATTTTTTTCTAATATTTTTATCAAATATCACATAATATTAAAATCATAAAAACTATAATTATTTCAAAAACTATAATTTTTTACTGAAATCAACCTTTTTTCAGAAAAAATGAAAAAGCAATACAATATAAATTTTTATGTGAGGAATTAAAAAATTAATTTTATTTTATAAAATTTAAGTTATAAAACTTTAAAATATATAATTAAAAAAATATATAATACAAATAAAATGGATATAATTGAAAATATCATTTTTTAATATTAACTCAAATTAATTATTTACCTTATAAATATCTAATGGTTTAAGATCTAATTCATTATTGTATATATGTTAACAATTTTAGTTTAATATTTTAGGATTTTTTCTCATTAGGTGTGTCTTGTAACATAAGTTATCAAATATAAAATTAGTTCTACAAAGTCAGTAATTTCTTGTTTTTAAATTCTTCCCTTTCGTCCTTGAGATTTTTTCACAAAAATGAAAACAAGAGAGGTTAATTTTCTCTCCTCACATACTCAGGTTTACACAAAACTTTTTTAAACTTATTAGTCCTCCATAAATCATTTCCCAGATGAGTGGTCTTTTTATGAAACACCTTATCTCTTCAAAACAAAATTTCCACCAGTTTTTCCTCACATTTGAGATCATATTCTAGTTACATGACTTCAGAATCCAACGAATGTGATGGTTATGGTATGTACCTACTCAAAAGTGATACATGGAATACATTATGTACTTGATAGATATCTAAAGGAATTTATAATTCATAAGAAAATACCCTAACATGATCAATGAATCATGAAGGGACTTATGTAGATAAGGCTAAACTTCCCTTTCTTCCCAAATCTTATAACCCACTTACGTGGAGATATTCGAAAGAATACCTTATTAGTAACTTATAACTCTATATCTCAATAATTATTATAAACATAGTTCTTAGGTTAAACTTGTCTCAATTTCATATGCGAAAGATGTGTTTGAACCTTCTATATCATTTCTTATAAAAGGGAAGGACCTATCATCCTCCTATATCTAACTTCATCATAATTGGTTAGAGTCCTACATCTATTCATATATAGAGCTTCATATGGTTCCATCTGAATGATAGAACAAATTTTTTTATATATGAGAACTCTAAAAATTTAAGGTGTTGATCCCAAAATCCTTATAAATCAATCTAACAAGATATTAACATATCCTCTAAAGTTTGGATGGTTTTCTTAGGTTGACCATATGTACTAGGGCTATAAGTAGTGCTGAAACTCAAATTTATTTCCAATAATTTTTGAATAATTTTCTAAAATCACGAGGTAATACATGGATCTCATTAAGATATAATATAAAGTGGTACCCCATACAGTCTTACCCATTCTCTTATGTATATCATGGAGAGTTTTTCAAGATTAAAGTCTTCTTTTATAATGATAAAATGAGATGAATTTTTTAGATGATCAACTATAACCCAAATAGAATTATAGATCTTAGATGTTTTGGGGATCACTATAATAAAATCCATGTCAATGTTCTCCCATTTTTATAATGGTATGGGTAATTATTTCAAGCTAACCTTAGACTTTTTCATTCATCCTCAACATTTTGGTATACCAATTTTCGAGATGTGTATTCCATGATTACCCTCTTCATGTTATCCCACCAGAGGTTTTTATTTTGAACATTATACATATTAATGATACTTAAATTAATAGTTAATGATGGGTTTTTGGAATAATAAAAAAGTTACATATTTAGTTCTAGTTTTTATGGGACACATTTTTGGGTTCCAAACCTTATATCTCTATCTTTATCAGGTCTAAACTCTGGAATGATCAATATATTTTTGCTGTAGCCATGCTTTATCTTTTAGGGATTATTTGATATTCTCATTAATGAATGGTTGAGTAAATATTTTGGAATGATTGTAATTTTCTCCTTATACTATGATTTAAAGATTCATCTATTGTAAATCTAGGAGTATTGAATCTTTTTTCAATCCTCATCATGGATAATATATAATGATTCTTACTCCTTAGGGAATTAACCACCATGTTTTCCTTCCTAGGGTGGTAATATATTGAGTATTTTTATTCCTTTATTAGCTATAACCATCTCCTTTGGTGAATGTTCAACCATTTATATGTGAATATATTCTTTAGGATCTTATAGTTATTATAAATGTCACACTTCTCACCATAGATATGATGAAACCAACTTTTCAATGAAAATACTACTGCCAGCATCTCTAGATCACGAGTCAGGTAGTTTTTCTCATGAGTGTTAAATTTTAATTATGCATAAGAAATTACCTTACCATTATGTATAAGAATTCATCCAAAACCCTTCAAGGAAGCATAGTTATATATCACACACCCTTCCCCAATATATTCCAGTGATAGAATAGGTTCAGTGAATAATCTCTTCTTAATCTCCCTAAAGCCTTCCTCACATTTCATTGTCTAGAGGAACTTTACTCCCTTACGTGTTAACTTGGTTAGTATATTAGATAATCATGTTAATTTTCTCACAAAACTCTAGTAATATATAGTAAATCTAATATAAATTCAAATATTAGTCACAAAGATTGTTCTCATCCATTTTTAAATTACATATATCATTGATGTGTCTATAGATATAACCCCACTGATGATAACATGATATCAGAAGGATACTATTTGTAACCAAAATTCATACTTTCTAAACTTAGTATACAATTTATCCTTTCATAAGTTCCTCATAATTATTTCCAAATTATTTTTGTGTCCTTCCTTGATCTTAGAATATATAACCATTTCCTCAATAAAGACTACCAAATATTTGTCAAGGTAATATATAAAGACCCTATTCATCAAACCCATAAATGAAGTATGATCATTTGTAATTACAAATGGAATAACTATAAATTCATAGTGTCCATACCATGTACGAGAAGCTATATTGGGTATATCTTCTCTTCATACCCTCAAATGATGATATATTGATCAAGGGTTAGGCTTTGAGAAATATTGTGATCCTCAAAACTAATCAAACAGATCATCAATATGGGATAGAAGATATTTTTTCTTAATTTTTATCTTATTAAGTTCATACTATTCATTTTAGTGGAGCATTGATCAGTACTTATTCTTAACTAAAAGCACTGGTGCACCCCATTTTGAAGAAATCAGTTGTAAAAAGATCTTATATGGATTATATTACAATTATTTATTTAATTATTACAACTCAATGGGGTCCATTCTTTAAAGACTATTTAAGATAGGCATAGACCGAGGTATGATATCGATTGAAAACTCAACCTTACACTCTGAAGAAATTATAGGAATTTTATCTAAAAATACATCATCACACTCTCATACAATAGGCATGTCATTAATATTAACTTCAACCCTAATCACTTGATTCAATAGTCCCTCATTGATTAGTATTATAAACCATATTATAGATCTTTCCTCCAAAGAGATCTTGTAATCATAAATTTATCAATATTTTATCAGAATACAGTTGGAGATATGAAATGATATCTCGTTATCATGAAAATTGATATTTAATCTATATAGGGATAACCAATCAATACTAAAAAGAACATCTACTTCAACCAAGTGAAGAAAAACTAGATCCATAGGGAGTTTATTCCTATAAAATTATATCAGATAAGAGTTATAAATCTTAGATTAAATCATCATTCCACCAATGGTTTTCATAGATAGTTTATTATCCATGTTTTGAGGTCAAAAATCAACATTATTAGTAAAATTATGTGATAAATAAATCATATAAGATGTAAAGACCCTAAATTATGAACCTATATAATTAAATCTATGTTATCTATGGTAATTTAAATAATATGTTATCTAACATAAACATATTCAAATCCCTCATCATGGTTTATAAAGATAATGTTAATTATTCAAAGTATATCCCCAAGGACTGTCTATCTGAGTGTGAAGTCTTAGGCCTAGTCATCATGAATCGCGGTTATGATTGAGTTGATGATAAATCAACCCTTTTCAGGGTGATTAACCTTAGGTGAATCTGTTCTATAATTATATCCACTTTCTAGTATCCAGTCATGGATGTATTTCTAGGAAAAACATATAATCATCACTTTACCAAAACATTAGGAAGTTATCCAATACTTAGACTCCTTCATAGATTTCTCAATATTATTCTATAAACTAATCTCCAAAATAACTAAACCTTAACTTTGTTAAAAAATATGTTGAACTAAGATAATAAAACTTAAATAAAACATTTATTTTAGGGTTTAATAAATAAATTTCAAAAATAGTCACACAAACTAAGGACCAAAAGGTTTAGTGCCTTGTATACTAGCTACATAAACATATTATTTTATATCACTAATGAAAATTTATTTGTAACAATATTTCTATAGAAACTCTTCTAGACAACCCATATGACATAATCCTCTTTATAACATGAGGATTGGAAACACAATAAGTGGTGAGATCAAATTCTTTGCAAGGAAAACATATAAACATGTCATAATAATTAGACCTTAAATATAAGGAAAATATGAGTAAGGTATTAACATCTAATAAAAATATCACGAGGTCATAATTTAAAAAAACTAGATTGATCATTTGGGATGAAAACATAGAAGTATAAGGCCAAATAAAGGTCATAAAAACATGTCTTAGAAACATATAACAAACATGAAATCAATACATAAGAAATTAGAATTTATTTAGAACATGGAATATAATAAACATTCAATATAGTATGAAAATAAGGAACATTTTAGATAAGTAGTGGAATAAAAATAATCATAAAAAAATCCAAGTATGTCCACCCATTAATTTTGTGATAAATTGAAGTATTTTCACCCATTAGTTTTGCAAAAAAATAAAACTATTTTCACAAATCATTGTCAAATAAGATATAAAACCTTAAGAAATGCATTAGAGGGTGATATAGGGCCCCTCATATCATTATCCATACATATCTGTGACACTTAAAATTGAATAATTCATCTTATTATAAATAACCCATGGGAAAAAATAGGACTAATAACTTTTCGAAATGGAATGACATAAAAAAATAATAATTTGATACCAAAAATATGATCACCCCAAAATATCATATATAATTTGATTTATGAAATATTACTTTGTTAGAGAATAATCTTTTGAAAATTAAAGATAAATCACATAAAGGATTTTTATAGAAAAGTGTTTCCTGATATCATCTTAAAATGATGTAATTTTAGTGTCGCATAAAATTGTTTTTTGAAAATAAAGAAGAAACATCTTAAAATTTTCATTGAAAAAAATTCCAATAAATATACCTTAAAAATAAATAAATAATATGTCAAAATAAAATGTACATGGGATGAATATATGAACATTAAAAGGAAAAGAATTTTATATATTTTAAAATATATTTATTGAAAAAACCACATAATTATAAGGATATTGAAACCTTGGTTTTAAAATAATGGGTAATAGATGGGTCAATAGATATTAAAACAATTTTAGTTCCACTAGGTAAAGTATAACATTGTTGTGAAGTAAAAATGTGGATATAGAGGGAAGAATCCATTTAAATAGATGAGAATTATTCTTAACCAAATTTCATTTCCACAAAGAAATAGATTCATTAAAGGAGAATGACTTGGGGTGAAACTTGATTTCACCTTAAAGGAAGGTGTTAATAAAAAATAATTTTATCATTGGTTAGTTATGATCATACTTTAAAATGTTTTAGATTAAGGGAAGTGATTATGATCCAAGGGAACGATTTGAGTCACAAAAATCCCTTACCTTTACTCCCACTTAGTCAAATTCTCTATAACATTAAGTATCAAAAAATAAATATATTAAGAACTTATTTCAAAACATTATTCATTTATATATCCATTTATAAAATTTCTTTATAAATGTTCATTGTATGTTTACTATTTAGTTATCATCTATTTTCAAAACTGGGTGTCAAGAAACTTGATTGATTTAAATTAGTTTTTCAATAGTGGATTTATTATTAATTATTCTCCCAAATTTAATCATTCATATATCATACTATGAACCAGAAAATATGTTTTAAAAAAACTTAAAACTTAAAACTTGATTTAGTAAGTTTATTTTTAATATTTTGTGATGATTAAATCAAATACAAGACCATTTCAGTGAGTTTAACAAATAAAAGGTTATATATTAATAATATAACTAGAGTTTAACATTATGAATCTAGAATAATTTAAACATATTTAATAAATTATTATCATATGTTTTTATCTGAATATAACATTCATTAATCATACAAGGAATACAAATTATATCATCACTCATGTAGGCGGTTAAAATGACCTAAATAAGAGTGTGATATAATGATTGAATGACTAAGAGAACATTATTATATAATATAAATAAAAACATTATATAATATTTAATATGTAATAAGTATCATATATATTTATTAAAATCATTATTAGAACCATCCATGATGGCTGGTTATGAAAAATAAAATTTTTTGTTTATGGAGGTGGTAGTTTGTACGTACACACAATTGACTATCCAATTTCTTAGTGAATGAGAAGAATGATGGTATACGAAAAATGATAATTTTAGATTTTTTTTATATATAAAACCTATTTATTCATAAAATAAATCCTTGGTACCAACATTTAGATACATTTATGGAAAATAAATCCCATCACGTCGTGTAGGCGGTAGCCCGTACTCTCGCACCATCAATGTTATTCTGTTTTCTTAGTGGATAGAAATGATTTATTATTTATTGTATAATTAATACAATAAATTTTAATTATAATAATTATACTTATTTAATTGTACTAATAATGATATAAATTAGTTTAGGAAGGATTAGAATTAAATATAAGGCTTAGAGAAGTAAATACTCATGTTGGAAGCTTTAGTTTTCTCTCAGAATACTCCTTGGAAGAGAAGGACTTTAGAAAACATAAGGTGACCAGATGCCTATGTAGGAAAGATATGGTTCAAGTAGGGGAAAAATTTAGAGTTTCAAGGATTTTTTTATGGTTAAGTATAACATGTAAGGGTGTAAGTGGTATCCTTTTATAAGAGAATAAAATGTGACTTTTGGAAACACATATCATTTTTTAATAATTCAATTTATTAAAGAGAATATGGATAAAAAGTGGAGAAATATGGGGTGTGAAAGAATATAAGGTCATTAATCCTCTCATAAATTAAATTTTAGACAAGTTAAGAATTATTTAAGGATATTATTTTTTTAATTTTAAATCTTTACCCTAATTAACCTTTACCTTGGTAATTAATTTTTATCGTTAGTAATTAATATTAATGAAAAAATAAAATTGTATCCTTTTAACTAATTTGAACCTTATAATTTCTAATTTTAAAATAATTTTAACACATAAAATTTATAAATTTTTTAAAATATAATTTTACAACAATTATATTTACATACATAATAATAGATTTTAGAAAAATAACATTTTAACCTTTAAATTTATATATAATATATAATTATATTGAATACTAATTTAAATGAAATTAATTGATTTATTAAGAAAAAAATAAAACGTATGATTCTTTAAAGGTAATCCAAAACTCAATTTTACCATCTAGTAACTTAATTAGAGGACAAAGTAATTTTTTTATTAAAGTAACACTTTAATTTTGTTTTAAAAATATTGTAAATAGGCTAAGAATTTCATAGAACATTTAAAAAATCATAATTTTATTTTATAAATACACATTTTAATACTTAATTTTTTTTAAAATTTTTATTACATTCTTACATAATGATAAAAACCTAAAAATTATAATTTTTATAAAATCATTAATCATTGATTGAAAATAATAATTTCTATAAAAAAATAAAAAATTTATAATAATTAATTTTTGATGTGAGGAATTCAAAAATGAATTTTATTTTATAAAATATTAATTTTAATATTTTAATATTTTTATTTTAAAAGCGAAAATAATAAAACAAGGAAAATGAATTTTATTGAAAATAAAATTTCTTAATATTAACTCTTATTAATTATTTATGTTATAAATATTTACCGGTTTACCATCTTATTATTTATTAAAAATTTATTAATAAGTTTATATTAATATTTGTTTTCAATAATTAGGTTCAATATGAAATGTAAGTTATCAAACATAAAATTAGTTTTACAAAGTCTAGAATTTCAGGTCAGTACACAACTCATCTATCATAGAATATTTTCCATGGGAGGCTTGGCATATATCCTATAAAAAATAAACCCATGAGGGAGAGGAAAAAAGAAAATAATATCAGGGTTTGATAGGACTATTATAATTGGTATCAAATCCAAGGCTCCTTTGATTTTCTAATTGGGATGTTAAGACCTTATAGGGCGGGGAGGCCCATGGGGTAATCCCACATCGGAGATGTTAGAGAATGCAACACCCATTTATAAAGTTGTGTGGATAAATAATCCTACATGATTTTTTCTAGGCTAGTATTGGACTATATTCTATGGAATAAAACCCGTGATTGTGAGGCCCAAAAAGTATAATAACATGGTATAGGTGGCTGGTTACATTTATGGAAAAAATATGTTTTAATATATTTTTTCAAAATTGATTTCTTAGTTTCCTTTATATTTTAAGCTTTTTGTTTAATTTTATAAATTAATTTTAATAAAATGGATTTAATATTTTTAAATTTAATTAATAAATTATACAATACAATCATTTTTGTTTTTAGGTAAAAAAAGATACAGAGGTAAAAAGTGGCTTACCACAGTAAATGGTAAAATGAGGCAAAATGGTTAAATTTTGAAGTAATATTCAAAAATATATATGAAATTGTCTCGAAAATATGTTTATGATGTGTCCAACAAAAAAAATCCATTATTTTTACACTTTGGATCTACATTCCTTATAATATGAAATTCGTTATTCATTAAGGAATATGTATTTTCTAAATAGCACTCATTGTCACTTATAGGTGGACCCCTCCACCACCCTTTATAAAATAACCCTAAAATTAGGATTCCATATGATAAAATACCAATATTATCCCTAGTTTTAATCAATTTTATGATTTTGAGTTTCTGGTCTCAATGGGAATCCCAGAACCTATAAAAAATTAGAAGGATTCCAAGATAAGATTTGATTTCTTATTTGAAAGAAATGATTTGTTATCCTTAAAAAAATTTATCTTCACAAAATAATTATTCTTGAATATGATTTATATTATATATAAATTTAAATAATATCATTATAATTCAGGAATAATGATATTATATTAAAATAATTTCATAATCATACTCTTCTGTTTGATTACAACATGTTCCTGTTTGGGTTGGTTTAACTACATATAAGGATGATGCTATAATTTTTTTTACCATGGATGGTTATGAAAACATAATTAATAGTATTATATGAAATTAATAAAGTAAAAAAATATTTTTTTATGGTTCATTAATTTTAATATTATTATATAAAAAAATATTAATATAACATCTCATGTATGGTAAAATTACTGAAGCAAGCACATTATGGATTTCATCTCAGAGAACCCTCCTAAAAAATTCATGGAATTAACATGGTAAATAAGAATTAAAATTTTAAATATTTTTCTAAAACCTTTACTTCTATTAAGTTATTTGACTCAATAATAAGGAATATTGGTTGAGACCTATATTCCAGTATAAATATGTAATAATTGAATTTATTGACAACCAATTATCAATACAAACTGATAATAGATTAATAATCCTTGTGTATTATACAAGGGGTTTGGGAATTTATAGAAAAGTGGGAATCCAAGGTAAGGGGTTCTATCTTGATCTCTCTTTCGATTTGAGGTTTCCTATATTTTTATGGTTATTTAGAAAATTTATATTCACATTCTATTTAAAACATCCAAAGACCTCCACTAATTTTCATTTTGAGTATGTAAAAACTCTATTTTTCTTATTCAATTTATTCATATTTGAATCTTTTTAATGTTATTAATGGTATTTCATATCAATTTTATTTCGATGAAACATATTTCTCATTATACACCTATTTTTATTTATATGGTTTATATACTTTCCCATTGTTATATTTTATCCTAATCCAAGGAATCTATAATTCCATTTCAAGTTCTCTCTTTAATTATCTTTTGATTCATAAATTACCAATGTTGTAAGGGTTATATTGACTCTGTATTCATTTCATTGAGTCATCCTATTTCTTTTTTGACCCTATTATTCCATGTTTAATCTATGTTACTCATTATTTATCTCATATTGTATTTTTGTTTTCGTCCAATGTAAATAAAATTCCAATATCAAAATATTCTTCTTTTATCAAATTATCAATTCTTTAAAAGATGAAAAATTTAATGATAATTACCATCCATGAAATAAATATTTCGATTCTATTTCTATATTCCTTATTACCATAAATATTTTGTTTTATATTTTGAAATCTAAATTTGTATTATATTCTACACCTTTTTTATTTATCTTTATCTAAGTTCAAAGGAAAATTTTATAATTTTTTTATAATTTTTTGTTTCTTTAGAACTATTAAAAAGGATTATAATTGTATTTTATTCAACACCTGTATATTTTTTATCTTAAAATCCATGATTATTTATCTTTCTCTTGATTTATTTTCAAGGTTTCATTATCAGGATGTTTAAAAGTTTTTTTTCACCTCTTGAAAATGTTTTTTTTGAAAATGACATGTAACTTTTTTATGGAACCATCACTAAAGATTAGAGAAACAATTTCCATGATTTACACTCTAGTTTTATCTATTTTTTATCATGGTTACATTTTTAATTAAATCATTATATATTATAAAATATTTTAAAAAATATTTTTTATGTAAATATTATTTTTAAATGCCAAGGAATTTTGTATTTTCCAATCTTACTCTAATGGATTTATCATATAAGTTAATAAAATTTTATTTTCCATAATTTTATTGTTTTTATGGTATAATTACTCTCATTAGGACTTTTCTTAAGTATCAAATATTTAAAAATAATTCTTAGATTCTATATCAAAATTCCCATGCATCAATGGTGTTGCAGAAATGAATTTTCTATAACAGGGTTCAACAATAAGTATATTTTTGTTTTTATTATTAAAATTATTTATAAATATTAAATTTCTTATAATTCACTTCAATTGTGTATACCATATACCAATTTCTCACAATGGATGTATTTTCACCTAGATAAGAATACCATTATATTGACTAGGGAAATATATTTTCATAAATGCATATCGTTTTATTCTATATGATGTGAATAACCCACAATTCATTATTTTTATGTAAAGGATTTTACATAGGTAATATATATCACAATTTATTTAAGTTTAACCTCATTAAATTTTATATATAACTTATTTTATATTCACTAGGTAATCAGACTATGATTTTAATGGATGTTAGATTGAATTTATGTGACACACATGTGAATGGATATATCATTATGTAATTTGTGGGACTAGAATTATATAGACCTATAATTCATTGGATAATGGTTTATATCTCATGAAATGATAGGTATGGGATTAGGGGAGAACCCATTACTCTATGTTAAGTAATCTGGGGAGTGAGCCCAATCAACTATGTTATGGGACACATGGAGAGAGACATGATCTACTATGTTATGATGGGGTTGGTGTTTAATCTTTACATATTTTATGATTTTATATATTTATGATTATGTCACATCCTTATGTTATTATTATATGGCCTAATATTATTTATTAATGATTTTTAATCTTATTAATATAGTATATGTCATTTTTTTCACCATTCGAATAGATTCCACCCCATAATCCAGTATTATACTATCTTGGCCCAAGATCAATCCTTATGATTACATGATATTATTTCAATGATCATTCTATTTCATCCATTCTCATATCACTAAAATTTATATTATCTAGTGGACAGTCCGTTATTTTTCATTAATACTATTATTCCCCTTATTGGGTGTTTGAGCTCACTCTTTGTTTTGTTTCCCCATTCCCTTGAAATTTATATACCAAAATTCATTTAAGAAGTATTCAAACATGGAGAATTTTATGGGAGATGTTGAAGAATTATTATATAATAATATGTTTATTTAAATAATCACTAATGACACTAAAACATTGGCCATATGATTTTATTTTAATAGTGAGTTGCTATGTGAAATCATATAAATTGATGTTTGTGTTTTTTGTGTCATCAAATATGGTTTTATAGTATGTACATAATGTATGGAATTTTAGAACTAGATATATGGGTGAAAGACTTATGGTTCTTCATAATATTCTTTAGGTCACTAAAATATTGTCAATTTCCAATAATTCTTTAAGGAAAATACCTAAATTAAAAATTTGTGAAAAAATTCAATAATCGTGAAGTCATTTTCAACGTTGTCATGAATTCCATTTTCCATTATTCATTTAATTTAGTAAAAATTAATCATTTAATTCATTTAAAAATAAATATTAGTTGAATACCCCTTTAAACAATACGATCATATTACATTTGTAGACATAACAACATAAATATAGTTATTATAGGTAAAAATTATTACATAAAATAATTAAAACATAACATATAAAAAAATTACCCCAAATACAACATTTAATGTTAACAAATTAGAAATATATTAATAAAAATAGATTCAATATTAATGAAAATTATTATAAGGCATGGTTTATTATATGGGATGTCTATTTTTGATATATATGAAGTTTTAGGATGTCTGGGTGTGAAATTGGACAGTTTTAGAATGTTTTTTGGGCCTTCCATGGTTGACGAATGATTATCAAGAATATAAGAGATTACTAGGTAGGACATGTAAGTGTGTCTAAATGTGACTGAGGGGGATGCATGGTTGATATATTTTCTCCCAGGATTATGTATTTGGGCTATTTAGGCCTAATATTGTAGAGATAGTGGCATCCACATTGTCACTGTATGGTCTCTCGAGAATATAAAGTTGGGTTATGAAACAATAAAAAAACCTGTCCAAATGATTATTTTACACATATTTTTATTATTATAGGAATCTTCCCACACTCTCATATATTTTTGTTGTTTTTTATTTTATTTTAGGAAATTTACTCGCCCTAGATTTCATTTTTTGGGATCATGGAATGATTTAAGTTCAGATCTAAGTTTAGGTAATTTAGTTCTCTTCTCATTCTTCTGTTCTTATTTTATTTTCATGAAAACCATAAACATATAGGAATTGGATAATATTTAGTTTTTATTATTAATATAAATTTAAAAGTTTTGTTATATATATTTTAGAATACTAATGGGAGCTAGGATCTCGAGTTTGGAAAGTGATTTCCTTGTATCACCAAGTTATGGTTGGTGATATTTTATTAACTCTATTTTATGAGAAATATATTGATCTTGATTGTGATATTTAAATTTGTATATTTTTATACCTATAATAATGGTTTTTTTGAATATCATATTTGGTTATTTCAAAATGGTTTCGTAGTAAGTATGATTTTTGGGAGAAAATAAAGGGTTTATTTTCCAAGTGCCTAAGTGTTTTCTGAAAATGGTATGAAATGGGTAAAATTTATACTTAATTCTTATTATTTATTAACTATTTTTTTTAATTTTTTATTTAATTTTATAGTAATTTTATATTATGATTCTTTTATTGATATGGTTTGGTAATGGATTAGACGTGGGTTATGAAAATCCCACTTGTCTGTAGGTGCCTTGGTCGGTATAGAGGAAGTCTTAATTTTAAAAAATGTGAAGGTGAGAAATTATGGTTGATGGGGGATATCATATAATGGTTGATTTTGATCCACTAATGAGTAGGGTTTACCCTTGGATTAGGTTGAAAACTATTACCCATGTATTCTATATCCCTAGAGTATTTTAACATTTTACTTGGGGTTTTCGAATATGACTTGTTGGCCTAGTTCTTGTTAAACATTTTTATGGTTGAAAATTAAAATTCATTATATTGGGTTTATATAATTTTATGGATGTGTTGTTGAGTTAATAAGGCTTCCTTATGACTTTTCCATTTCTCTATGTTTTGAAAATCACAAACACTTTATCTTAAAGTAAATTATAATTTTCCTAAGAATTATTTTCAATAGGAAAATTTCCCTTCTCTAAGGAAAATTTTATCCTTTCCATTGTTTTCATTATTTAATTTTATAATCTCTCTAAATAAAACCCATTTTATTACTAAGTCTAAAATTCCGATTCTTATGTAAAACCTCTAAATGTTATAATTCCTTGGATATAGAGTGTTCTGTTTTCAGACTCCGAATTATATGAAATTCAGATTCCAAATTCTCTAAAATTCAGGATCCCATTTCTCTGAAATTCAGACTCTGAATTATCTGAAATTTAGACTTTGAATTATTTAAAATTCAGACTTCGATGTCTTTGAAATTCAGACTCTGAATTCTATGAAATTTAGACTTTGAATTCTATGAAATTCAGACTCTGAAATCTATGAAATTCAAACTCCAAATTCTCTGAAATCCAGACTCCAAATTCCTCAGAATTCAAACTCCGAATTCCTTAGAATTAAGACTCCTAATTCATTTGAATTCAGAATCAAGAATCTATAGAATTATGATTTCGAATTTTTTGGAAAACAGAATATAAATACTACTAGAAAAATACCTATACCCATGGTTCAAAACCGTGGGTATAGCCCCCAAAACTGTGGGTATAGGCTATACCCATGGTTTTAGGAACCGTGGGGCTGAGTGGCATTGGTATAGGGTCATAACCTATACCCATAGTTTTGAGGAACCGTGGGTATTTTTTTTCCACCATGTCAAGGCCTCATCCACGCTGTCAAATTGTTATACCCATGGTTTTTAAACCGTGGGTAAAAATATATAAATGCTGCAGCCCGCCGGTGTTGAACCAGCGATGTCCCGTGACCTGACCGCTAATTTCATCGCACTTCACCACTCCAGCTACTGCATTTCTATTAACATATATCTATATTTTTAAATATATAATAATCTATGACCGTATCATAAAAAAAACGAAGCCAGCACATTTCGATCCCTCATCAGACGAATCAAGTTCCTAACACCTAACCAACCCAACAATCTTAATTACGTAAATATGTATCTACATTTATAATTATATATTAATATTACTCACAGTTTTATAAAAATTGAAGCTGTTAGGATTCGATCCCGCGGCGATGTAGTACACAAACAGATGTCACACCAACTCATCTACAGAAATTTTGTTAGTTTTTATTTGTATAAATCTATATATATTAATCATACCCGTGTTCCTGCCAAAGTTTTGTTTAATTGTCCCGCATAATTTTTGTTCCCGCCTTATGGAGGGAAATATATACCCATGGTTCTTTAAAACCATGGGTATAGGCCTTCAAAAAAAAAAAACACAAAACCCATGGTTTTGAAGAATCGTGGGTATAGGTCTTTCGAAAAAACTCTATACCCACGGTTTGGCCAAAACTGTGGGTATACGTCTTCAAAAAAATCACATATACCCACGATTTTGCAGAACCATGGGTATTGGTCTTCAAATATAATCTATACCCATAGTTTTCTAAAACCATGGGTATATGTCTCCATATTATCCTTATACCCACGGTTTTTGAAAACCATGGGTATATGCCCGTTTTCGAGTAGTGAAATATCCATATCTTATAGAATAGGAATGTTTATTTGGTTAGACTCTGAATTTAATTTTTCTGTAGAATCGAAAAAATAAATTTGGTTAAGTAACATCATTTTCCATACACTTGTTATGAAATGATGTCGTACAATCTGTTTCCAAATAACCATTTTCTGAGTGACACGTGTACAACTCCCTCCAAAATTCAAGGAAAAATATGACTTTTGGGGGAGGGAGCCAACCATTGGAGAAGTGACTACAAATAGGAGCTCATTCAATTGAGCCCAATACAAGTTACATCAATCTAGAGATTGCATACTGCTGAAGTTATTTCTAGAGAGAGAGAATCTCATGCTTTGTATAGTTTTGAACATCTTGTTCAGATAGATTCATGAAACTCCAATTATTGCTGAGTATAATTGAGTACTTATTGGGATATGAAGATAGAGGTGATGACTACCTTAAATTTCAAGGACATCCAGGGATAGTAAGACAGAGATGCTGACTACCTTAAAGATTGAGGGCTTGTTGTGATAACAAGGAAAATTCTGATATTCTTATCGAGGGATTACCCTAGTGTGGGTAAGACAGACTTTCTTGAAAGTATAAATCAAAGGACCTTTATCTAAGGTTGTTGGATACCCTACTCTTTGGGTTAAAAATTTCTTACTTGTTACATGTTTTGTTTCAAGTTTATTTGTGTTGTAATTTGATAAAGGAAGAAAGTATAACCTTTTTATACTTTCATTTTTTCTTTGTAATCTGATAAGTACGATTATATATGCTTTAAGGAAGATTCTTTTCCTTTTTAACTTTACTTAAGTTTTATTTCTAGAACCATATTTCTGTAACCTAAGAAAGTTTGTTTTATAGAAATTATTTTAGGGTTTATAAATTTACCTTATTTAATTTTGTTAACCATAGTTTTCCTTAAGGTTAAAAACGAATGTTTTTAAACTTACAATTCACCCCCTTCTTGTATTTGAGCATTTATATATACTCTTTAGATCCTAAAATTGGTATTAAAGGAGGTATCTGAAATACTTATATTCACATATTAGTTTTCTTTCTCAATTTTTCATTGTTCTAAATTCTTCTTTCTCAACTTTTATTTGTTTAAATTTTTTTTAGTGATTTTTATCTTTGTTTACAAACATTTTCTATTAACCAGTTTTGCAGAATGATATTTTCTTCTAGAATGATATGAATGGATGTTGGTTTAATTGAAAATTTAAATTCTACCAGACCACTTATATTTTATTGGAATTATTATGAGTAATGGAGAGATAGAATGAATACCTTTTTCATTAACACTGGAGTAGATAACTTTTTTATTCTTACCTAAGACTATAAAATCACAGACAAGGAACTCAAAACCTTTACTAATAAAAAAAATCAGAATATCATCTAAACTACAAGGTACATAATACTTTGTTGTGTTCCATGACCAGGAATATATATAATCATATTTCTTCTTGTGAAGCTAAAATTTTCATTTGGAATAAATTAGAAGTTACACATTTTGGTATATAAACAGTTATAGAAACTAGAAGAGCTAAGCTTAGAGTTGAATATCATGGATTCATATTTCTTTATGGAGAACCAGTATCCAAGGTTCAAAAAAGATTTATGACTATCATCAACAATTTAAAATCTATGGGAGAGAAAGGTCTTGATAATGAAGATCTTGTATACAAGATTATTAATATTATGCCTAATGAGTGAGAATCTAAGAGAATAGCTATTGATAAAAACAGGAAAGTATCTCAAATCAGTCTTGATGAGATTTTTGGAACTCTTCTTCAACATTAGAGAAGAAAGAAAAGAGATGATTAAATGAATAAGAAGAAGAATGGTAATGGAAGTGTATCCTTTAATAATACAAAATCCAATACTCTTGAAAGGGTTACAAGATCCAAGTCGAAGAAAGTTACTATTTTATCTGAATCGAGTGAAAGTTAACAATCTGATAATGGGCTAGATAATCTTTCTCAAAGGATGAACAAGATAGTTGAAAAGAAAGACTTTCAGTATAGATATAAGAATAAATAAAGAAAATACAAGAAAGAATTGGAAGTCACTTTCTATGAATAAAAAAGAGTAGGGAATATAAGGACATATTGTCCTATGATTAAGAAAAAGGATAGAAGGAAAATAATTATTAGAGGAATAGAAATAAGTACTACAAGGCTAAAAATAAGAAAGTCTTGAAAGCCAATGACACCAGAGTGCCAGTGGTGGTGACTCATCTGATGAATCCTCAGAGTATGAATATTATAAACAGAATAATCTCATTCTACTATCCAGACTACCCATTGAAAATCATTGTTTAATGGCCAAGGTACACAATGACGAATCTATTACTATTGTATCTTTGAATGAAAATTATACTGATGATAAATATTATGAATCTTTAGATAAATAATCTTTCTTATTAGAATATAATACCTTACCTTTATTTGAAAAAGTTTCTATATTTTCTAGACTTCTTGAGAATAAAAATTGTAAGATAAAAAATAAGTTAGTGAATGAAAATTCGAGAATTTTTGTTTTAACTAAAGAAGTATTAGATCTTTTTAAAGATATTGATAAGAATTTTTTTTTACTTTGAAAGTGTTTCTAAAAACTTTTAGGATGTTAATTCTATGAAGGATAAACTTTCTAAGGATCTTGAAAATGAAATTTATAAGAAAAATATTTTAGAGGCTAAATCTAGTTCTAAAACTAATGTTTTTAAGGATAAAAACCTGGTTATTAAACCAATGTCAGAAATATTTTCCTTAAGGAAATGCCTGTAAAACATTACATTTGGAAAGGAAAACATTGAAAAGATGTATTCCCAAATTATTCCTTTAAAGAATAGTTCTGGGTTTGGTTATACGTATTCTAAACCAGTTTTTAGTAATTACTATTTTGTTCCCCAAATTGCTCCATTTTATACTAAATGTCAGTGTGGTGGAAATTGGGATAACTTTTTTTCTTTAAATAAAATACAGTCCTTATGTTTTTATAAAGCCTATTTTTATATGAAACTGTAGATTCCTAAAATTTTTGCTTTCTAAAATTTCCAGATCCAAGAAAGTTTGGATTCCAAAAGTCCAACTATTTTATTTTCAGGAAAAGAAAGAAAGTACCAAAAGAAATACATGGTACATGGAAAGTGGATGTTCGAGGCATATAACTAGTAACAAAAACGTCTTTGAAAATCTTATCAATAATGAAGGAGGAAAAGTAACTTTTGGAGACAATGCTCAGGGAGAAATTATTGTTATTGGTAACATTTTTCTTCTTAAAAAAACTTTAATTTCAAATGTTTTATTAGTTAAGGTTCTTAAGAACAACCTCATTAGCATAAGAAAATTATTTGATGAAGGTTACCTTGTAAATTTTAGGAGTGATAAGTGCTTATTAAACTATTACGAGGAAGATTTTATTCTTTCTTATCATATGGAAGAGAATGTATACACACTAAACTTAAAAGACCATAAGATACAAGAGATACCTTGACTTAGTGAAATGAAAGATCAATCTTGGTTATGACATAGAAGGTTAGGACATTTTAACCTTATTAACATATGGAAACTCTCAAAGAAAAGACTTGTTAAAGATCTATCAATTATTAGATTTTATTCTTCAAAAGTATGTGATCCTTGTCAATTTTTTAAGAAACATAAATCAAGTTTTAAATCAATCAGTGAAGTCTCAACTTCTGATGCACTACAATTAGTGAATATGGATATTTTGGTCCAAAAAATATTGGAAGTATTGGGGAAAAATATTATGTATTTGTCTTAGTTGATGATTACACTAGATTTACAAGGGTATATTTTATAGCAAAGAAATATGAATCTTTTTCTTATTTCAAATTTTTTAGAGCCCCAGTTAAAAATGAGAAAAACCTTATATTGATTACTATTCATAGTGATTAGAGAGGAGAATTTCAAAATTCAGATTTTGAAACTTTTTGTGGTAAAAAAATTCATTACTCATAACTTCTCATCTCTAAGAACTTCTCAATAGAATGGTGTTATTGAAAGAAGAAATAGGATTCTTCAAAATATAACTAGAACCATGTTTAGTGAATATTCTATTTCTAAACACTTTTGAGATGAAGTTGTAAGTAACACTTTATATATTATAAATCATGTTTTGATTAGACCATTTCTTAAAAAAACCCCTTACAAATTGTAGAATGGAAGAAAACCTAGACTTTACTACTTTAAGGTATTTGGTTACTTAGTATTCATTCTGAATAATAAAGATAATTTATATAAATTCAAACCTAAATATGCTGAAGGAATTTTCCTAGGATACTCCCCAAATTCTGAGGTTTATAGAGTTTTTAATAAAAACACTTGCACTATTTAAGAAATAGTACAAGTTAAGTTTTATGAAATTGATCCTTTTGTTTTTAAACAACCACAAACTACATATTCAGATGTGTTTTCAAAAAATTATTTTCAACCCATGATAGAAGATCATTCTAATAAGGAAAATGTTCAAGAAAATATTTCTGAAACATTTATTCCAGAATATTTCCTACCATGTGTTGATGAAAAAGTTTTAAAAAAACCTAAATTAGTCATTTCTTAAGAACCATCCTAGTGATAGTATCATTGGTGATGTAAATCAACCAGTAAGGACTAGAAATTCCTTAAGAAATGAAGTAGAACATCAAGCATTCCTTTCCCAATTAGAAAAAAAATCACTGATGAAGCTTTTGGTTAAGATGATTGGATTAAAGCCATGAAATATAAGCTAAATTAATTCTAAAGGAATAAAGTATGGACCTTATTTGAAAATCCTAAGGAAACTTCTATAATCAGAGTAAAATGGGTCTTCAGAAATAAGTGTGATGAAAATGGAATCATTATGATAAAGAAAGCTAGATTAGTTTCTGAAGGATATAATCAACAATAAGTAATAGAATAATGAGAAACCTATTCTCTAGTAGCTAGACTTGAATGTATTATTATTTTACATGACTTTGTAGCATTATTTAATTTCAAACTTTCTGAAATGGATGTAAAATGTTCTTTCCTTAATGGATATGTTCAAGACAAAGATTACGTTGAAAAAACATCTAGTTTTGAAGACAAAAACTATTCTGAACATGTTTTCAAACTTACCAAAGCTTTATATAGACTTAAACAAGCCCCTAGAGACTAGTATGATAGAACTACAAGATTTATGTTACAAAAAAATTATGTTATGGGAACTTCTCATCCAACTCATTTTATAAAGAAATATTAGAAAAATGTTTTTATTGTTCCAATTTATGTTGATGACATTATATTTGGTTCAACTCAGTAATTTTTAACTGATTTGTTTGCGAATCTAATGAAATCTGAGTTTGAAATGAGTATGATGAGTGCGTTAACATTTTTCCTAGGTTTTTAAATTTCTCAAAAACCAAAAGGAAATTATATATATCAACATAATTATATTAAATATATTCTGAAAATGTATGGATATAACAACACTAAAAGTATAAGTACTCCAATCGGTACCTCAAATTCTCTTGATCTTGATAAAGTTAGGAAACCAGTAGATCAAACATAATTTAGAGGTATGATAGGAATCTTACTATACTTAATATGTAGTCATCTAGACTTAATATTTTCAGTATGATTATATGAAAGATATAAATCCAATCCTAAGGAATCTCATTTAAAATTAGTGAAAAGAATTTTTTCTAGTTAAAGGGAACCATGGATTTAGAACTCTTTTATAATTCTGGAAATGATTTTATTTTAAAATGTTTTTTAAATTATGATTTTGGTGGATGTAGAATAGATAGGAAAAGTACATCTAGAAATTGTCATTTATTAGAAGATTAATTATTTTCCTGTTCATAAAAAAATAAATACCCAGTAGAACTTTCCACAGCTGAATATGAATATGTAGCAGCTCAAAGTTGCTATGCTCATGTGTTGTGGATGCAACACACACTTACAAACTATGACATGAGTTTTACCAAAACACAGAAATTGTGTGATAACAATAGTTCCATTTCCCTAAGTGAAAACCCTGCACATCACTCTCATGAAAAAAATAGATACTAGGCATCATGTTCGTAGGGACTACACACTGATATGAGATATCATTCTTCAATTTATCGGAATGCAAGATCAACTTGCTGATATTTTCAAAAACCATTACCATCTGATAGATTTAAATTCATTAAACAAAATTTAGGAATAATAACTATAAGGTAATATTCCATATTAATTTTTTTGAAACTTATCTTCTTATATTAAGTAATTCCTTGTTATAAGGGGAGTTCATTTTCTTTGGTAATCAATTTTTTTTGTAATCAAAATTTTTTTCCGTTATCAAATTTTTCTTAATCAAATTTTTTTTGTAATAAAAAATTTTTCTGTCAAAAATCTATAATCAAAAAATTTTCCTTTCAAAAATCCGAAATCAAATTTTTCCTTTCAAAATACAAAAATTAATTTTTTTCCATCTTCAAGAAAATTTTATAGAATAAAAAATTTCTCAAGAATTATATTTTTCTTTACTGAAAATTTTCCTAGAAATTCAAAAGGTATGTTTCCTTACTTATATTTTCATAATTTTTTTTTTCTTTTTGGTATTTTTTATTTTTCTTTAAGAATTTTTTTTGGATTCACTTTCCTTAAATTCAAATTTCTACCGTAAAAACCTCAAAATATAGGAACCTACCAAATTCCTTCTTTGGATTTTATTTCAACCTTCAGATTCAATCGAGCATGTTTCAACTATTGGATCATTCTGGGAATATGTACCATTACTTCAATGCCTATATAAAGGCCCCCTATTAGTTGTCTCACATTGATTATCAAGCTTTTAAATGCCAAAGATCTTTTGCTCTACCTAAGGATAATTCTAAATTTTCTAGTTTTTTCAACTCCCAATGCGTCTTAAAACTTCTCCTCAGAAGAAAATGTCATTAGTTAAGGAAGTTTTATAATGAAAGATCTAAAAATATAGGTTATTAGATTCTAATTTCTTTTCTAAGTATGATTCTCTCATTTCGAAGAATATCAAGTTGAATGGATGGGAGAGTCTGTGTGTATCCGAACCAAAGGGAAAGGATCCAGTCTATCCAGAATTTCATGTAGAGTTTTATGAGTCTGCATTGTTTTTTAATGAAGAGGGAGAGATAAGTTTTCTTTTAAGTGTTATGGGAAAACCTATTCCCTTTCCTAAAATATGGAAGTTAACATAATTGGAATTACTTATGAGGGTGAAGATAATTTCTACACCCACAAGCTACCAAATGTTTTAGGATGTTTTGATAAGGATAATGCTATAGAGTTCCTTGGTCTGATAGGAGTGAAGACACTGAAGACCAATCATCTCTATACAAATCTCATAATTTTAGAATTATGGGTTCATGGATTTCTCATTCTATGAAAAGGTGAAAAGGATATCCTAAAGTAGAGTGATATTTACATTCTGGATTTTCTGGTGAATTTGAGGAATATTAACTTGGTGTAGTATATCTTACTGTCTATTTCCAATATCAAAATGGGACCCTCAAATATAAAATTATTATGTATCCAGATGTTCTTTCAAAAATCATAGTCCGTTTCCTACATTATTTACAAATCCCATAAAGTTCAAAGCCAAGAAAATTTAAGGTTATGTTACTGAGTGATGATACCCTAAGGAGGATGAAGGCTGGCTTTAATAGGAAATCCAGAGAGTTTTATAACTTATCTGAAAGTGAAATACAAGCCTTATCCAAGAATCTATAAGTAAAAAAGACTTCTAAGAAGGTTCAGAGGAAGAGAAATCCTAAAGAACCAAAATTCAAAGAAAAAACTCATATAGTTCAAGAAACCCAATCAACACCTCCAAATTCAAAGAATCAAAATACCTATCCGGATGAAGTTGTTTCTAAGTGGAGAGAAGATAAAAAGTACATGAAGGAAGGAGATCCTAGATTTGGATTGGACCTTACTAAGGAAAAATAATCCAAGATTAATGGTGATGAGGAGTATGAAAAACAATAAAAAGAGAAGAATAAAAATAAGAAGTTGTCTGAGGTTGAAATAGTTCAAGCCCTTCTTAGAGACCCCAAAAAAGCCTCTGAACAAATTTAGGTACCAGAATAATTTTTACACGAATAATTTATAGTGACTCCAGGAAATAAAATGGTTATTATAGAACCTAATGAAGAGGAAGATTTTTTGCAGGAAGAGGAAGTGAAAGAAGAATAATAGAAATAAGGGGATGATATTGATCATGTATTAAGGCAAGTTGAGCTATTTCATGAGAAGGAGATTCCTTCTAAGAAATTGTCTATTTGGACTTCCCATGATAAATCTACTAAACTTTATTCACTAGGAAAAGAAGAATATGGTCAAGAAGAATTAGAAAAACCATCATAAGATAAGAGTAGCAGCCATGAATTGGTTCAATCAGAGAATCTGGAGGTAGATGATGAAAAAAAGTTTTAGGAAGATAAGATAGTCCAACTATCAGATAGTTAACATGAATCACCAATGGAAACTAAGATCATTCTGAGAGATGATAAAGGAAAACATGTTCTAGATGATACAATTAAGAAGGCCGTGGTGGCTAAGAAATATGTTGGTGGATCTTTTAAAATAACGAATGATGAGATTGAGAAAGAATCCTCAAAAATAAGAGAGTCTAATTCAGAATCTTCTTATATGAGTCATTATTTTTTGGTTCAATCCCTAAAGAAATTGGTTGATACAATTTCTTTGGTTCTAAGTATTGACTCGATATGTCAGATGCTTCACCATTCATTTAATTAGAAATTGGATTCTGTTTCCATGCTTATGGACAAATTTGATTGGATTGAGGCTAATTTTAAATATTTCTATATCAGGTATGATGCCCACAAGAGTTCGTGCAAGGAAATCACTAAGTGGTCCAAGAAGACAATTGAAGAGCTGAGAATCTTTGATGACATTAAAGATAATGTGAAGGATGATTTTGATAATGAATATAACAAGATGAAAGATCTTACTACAAGTTTCAAAGAGAAGCTCAATCTTGAACAAAATGCTTGGAAACAGAAAGACAAGGATCTATATAAGAAACTTAATTTAGTTTCTTTGAATCTGAAATGGGAAAGAGATATCAGAATCGAGTTCGAAGAAAATCTCATTAAGTATGAAGATATTTTAAAGACTCAGGTAGAAATTCTTAAGGCTCATGAAGAAAAGATCAATTCTCTAGAGAAGAAAAATGAAGATCAGGATCAACTGCACAAACATTTTGAATAGGATCATAAGGTGCTTAAAAAGCTAAAGACCATTTTCAAGAAGATTATGTTTAAGGAAAAAGAAAATTTATTTCTTCCATAACTTTGATTCTTTATTGTATTACCTTCCTTGTACAATTTTTTCCAATCGTAATAAAAATTTTGGTTGTTCTTCATGTGTTTTGTTGTATAATACTAATATTTTGGGTACTATTTTTTTTCCGTTCTCTCTATTTCTTTTTGAAAATACCAAAGGGGGAGAAAATAATGATTAAAAAAAATTCTATGTAAAGAAGATAATTCTCAAAGTAAGGGAAAGTCTATTTAAGGGGGAGTTTATCAAAGAATATTTCCTTATGAAAGAAAAAGAAAAATCACTTTAAGGAAGCCAAAAATACAATCCTTAGGGATTTCAAAACCTTCGGGGTGTTAGTCGTATTCACCATGATCCATAAGTAAAGGGAGATAAGTTTTTATTTTATGTTCATAAAGAAAAATTCTATGTCTTTATATTATTTTTCATAAGGATTTTTATGGTTTCCAAAAAGGGGGAGATCGTCGAGTCAATAAGGTTTCTTTATGAATTTTTCATTTCTCTATGTTTTTAAAATCACAAACACTTTATTTTAAGGAAAATTATATTTTTCCTTTGAATTATTTTAATAAGTAAAATTTCCCTTATCTAAGGAAATTTTATCCTTACCATTGTTTTAATTATTTCATTTTACAGTCTCTCTAAATCAAAACCATTTTATTACTATGTCTAAATTTTTTATTATTATATAAAAACTTAGAATCTTATAATTACTTGGATATAGAGTGTTCAGTTTTTATACTCTGAATTATCTAAAATTTAGATTCCTAATTCTCTAAAATTCAGATGCCGAATTCTCTAAAATTCAAACTCTAAATTCTCTCAAATTTAAACTCTGAATTCTCTAAAATTCAGAATCCAAATTCTATGAAATTCGGACTGTTAATTCTATAAAATTAAGACCTTGAATTCTCTTAAATTAAGACTTTTAATTCTCTGAAATTCAGTCTCCAAATTCTCTAAAATTTAGACTCCAAATTCCTCAGAATTCAGACTCCGAATTCATTATAATTCAGACTCTAAATTCATTAGAATTTAGACTCTGGAATCTATAAAATTTTGATTCTGAATTCTTTATAAAATAGAATCCAAATGTCCATGTCTTATATACTATGAATGTTTATTTTTTTAGTCTCCAAATTCTATTTTTCCTCAGACTTCGAAAAATATATTTGGTTTGTTAAATTCATTTTCCTTACACTTGTTATGAAACAGTGTCATACATACTATTTCTAACTAACCGTTATTTGAGTAACAAATGTGCATGTACCTCAGAAATTCAAGGAGAAATATGACCGTAGGAGGAGGTAGCCAACCATTAGAGAGGTGCCTATAAAGAGTATCTCATTTCAATGATCTCAATACAAGGTCCATCACTCTAGAGACTGCATGCTGCTGACATTATTTCTAGAGAGAGACTCTCATTCTTTGTGAATTTCTGAACATCTTGTTCAGATAGCATCGTGCAACTTCTATTGTTGCTGAGATCAATTGAGGACTTCCGGGGATAGAAAGACAAAGGTTACAACTACCTTAATGTTCGAGGACTTCCGGGGATAAGAAGACAGAGGTGATGACTACCTTAAATATCGAGGGCTTGCAGGGATTGCAAGATAGATTCTGATATTCCTATCGAGGTCTTACCCTGGTGTGGGTAAGAAAAACTTTCTTGAATTTATAAATCAAGGGAACTTTATCCAAGGTTGTTCGATACCCTACTCTTTGGGTTAAAATATTTTTTACTTGTTAATTTTTTTGTTTCAATTATATTTCTGCTGTAATTTGATAAAGGAAGAAAATATAACCTTCTTATACTTTCATATTATTTTATGTAATCTGATAAGTAAGATTCTATATTCTTTAAGGTAAAATATTTTCCTTGTTAAATTTCCTTAAGTTTCATTTATGGAACCATATTCCAGGTACCTAATCAAGTATGTCTTATAGAACTTATTTTAGGGTTTGTGACTTTACCTTGTTTAACTTTTTTAAACATAGTTTTCCTTAAGGTTAAAAATGATGGGTTTTAAACTTACAATTCACGCCCCTCTTGTAATTGAGCATCTACATATACTATTTCTATCATAGATGTGTAATATTTATAAAACTCAATAGATTGTAATTTGGTTTTTATATACTTGTGGTGCATTGGGGATGTCTTTGGGAAATCCGATCGGGCTTGGTACTCAACCCATATTTACCAACTTTGGTGGATGGGTAGATGTTATGAAGATGACATGGGTAAGTTCAAGGAATAATAATTCACTAGATATGAATTGTATATAAGTAATTTTAACTATGAGGGGGGATGTGTTATATTTATGTGATGAGTCACATATTTTTTTTAGGTAGGTTTAGAGAAGCTTATGGATCTCTTTTTTGGGGAGTTATATTTTCTAACCTAATTAGACTTAATTGTGATTCATATAATGTTGTACAATTTTAAATTTTAATTGTAACTAATTAAATATGTTAAAAAGATGTTTACCAAATATTATATGATCTTGGAGTTTTATTTTTTACTTCATGTTTTTTTATTATCAAGTTTGGGAACATCCATGTTAGGGATAACATATTCCAAATAATGATTTTTTTGGAGTGAGTATAGTGTTGTTTATAAGGATGTATCGTCCAACAATGGTTTTGTATAATCAATTGAAATTTATTTCCAGTTTTTAGTGATATGGGGTATACACCTAAGGCCTATTAAAACTATGACATGACTAAATAGAGTTTGAGGGGTTACATTTCATGTCGAGATGTTATAAATAGTATTAGTTTTTTTATTTTTGGGTGGTATGAATGGAAATAGGATAAGTTACAACACAAGAAATTACTATAAAATGAATAAGTGACCTCTTTATAGAGAACCTTGATTCATTAATATGTGTAAGTAGTTAAAGTTGTTTAGTAAACCACTTATAGAACTCATTACATTTCCTATTTTTGGTTATCCTGTGTCACCGACAATATTGGTATTCATGTATCATGTAGGTATTCTTGTCTAGTAAATTCATCATGGTTTCATTGTTTTTATAATTATACTTCTTATCATTATGAAATGGATTTATAAATGAGTTTTTTAAGAGGGAGATTTTGAGAATAACATTCAAAATGGTTTTATTTTTTAAAATCTCAAATTTTCTTAATTGTGGTTATAGTTTGACATGAAAATCTTGAGTGTTGATAGATCCTTATAGAAGGGAAGACCTAGTAAAGAATTTGAGTGACTACTTAAGACACACCTTTGTGAAAATATGGGGAAATTATTCTTGAATTTATGAAACCATAGATATTTATTTTTAAAATAATAATTTTCCCATGGGAATAGTAGAATTAAGAATTCATGGAAACCTCATAAGAATCAACATTAGAAAGACATTGAGGGTAAATTTTATAATTATATTTCATTCTACTAATTTTTTTAAATAATTTACTACAATATTATCACATATATTTTTCTCAGAATCATGTGATATAATATATTTTGCGATCGAACATTGGCATGGTTTGATATATTTGTCCTGGAAGATTTTATATTCCATTACCTTATTAGAAAATACTAGAGTATTTGATATATGAATCAATAAAGTAGAGAGTAAAGATCCTAATATGAATAATATGGTGTTTTAAAATTAATTTCTTAATATGGGAGCATAATTATTGGATTATCCTCAATATATGGATTTCTTGAGATATGTGAGTTATGTAAATATGATTTGGGTGATATAAATGACACAAAAGGGTTATGTGTGATCATAGGATGGGTCCATGAATGTTCATTGTCAATGGTAAGTGTAAAAATGAAGGCTAAAATACATATTTTTTGAGAAATGTGACTGCTATGTTATTGATACACTATTAGATGTTTTGACATGTGATATGAGGATCATGGGGATATAATATATAAGATCATAACTAGAGTGTAATTTCATCACAATGTTGATGAATATAAATCTTTAGGGATGGAATTTTATTGAAAATAGAATTAACTATTGAGAATTTTGAGAACGTTTCTTGGATTTCATCATATTATATAGAAAAAAGAGTTTTTACTACATCAGAAGGGTATTCTCAATATAATGACACAAATATCAGTCCTCTAAAAGTTTTTTTTGTTAGTCATGGACAACTAAGGATAACATATAATTCAGGTTTATTAGATAATTATATGTAACAAAAAGGTAAGATATACATATTTAAAAAATATAATACTTTAGAATTACTAAATTATTAGGCATCATAGTGTTGGGTACTGCTGCATCACAAGGAATTATCAGGATTATATGGAAATTAATGTATAAAATGGTCCATAAAAATTGAAAAAAACTACGGTTTATTTAGAAATATTTAATGGATTAACTCCTTGAGACACCATACCGATTGTAAGTTACAAAAAACATTACACCAAGAATGGTCTAATGTGGGTTAGAAAATGGGGATAGGTGTACTTGGACATGAATAACTTGATTAATTAAATCTATATGAGATTTTGGTCATGGTTTAATGGGTCAATAGGGATATAATCAAGCTAGGATGGTCAAATAATGTAGGTCACACGAGTCAATATCTAGGTAATCACAACCATGGAAATAAACAGAGTGTATAAACTATGGTAAATTAAGAGATAACATATATGTTGGAGTTCATAATGGAATATAATTTTAGTTTTCAATCAATTGGAATGTGAGTGTTTTGTGGCATAAAATTGAGTCACAGAATGTAGGGTATATCTATCAATACACAAAAGTTATCATAAAATATTTTTTATGGAACTATGTAATGGTATAATTGATCACTTCCATGTTTATAGACCTTTAAACACAACTCATATATTTGGTCAATCTCATTACAAATATAGTGGCTCGAATTTGATAGAATCTAGGAGATAATGGAATCTAGAGAAGGTAATAATTGTAGGGTATTAATTAAGAAATTCCTAGGATGGGGGAACATGATTGGATTTTAATGGTTATTACCTTTATTTAATCTCTTGAATGTTGTAAACCGGGAGGGAAATATCTGATAAACTCAAACCAGAGGTGGTTGAGGAGTTACATTGGCACTACAATTTAATTTTATTGGATATGTGGGAAAGAGGAGAATACCCATTAATGGGAATTAGTTGAAGCTATGAAACTAAAGGTACACCATTGAATTTTTTTAGTTGTAAAGAATATATGGATTAGAAATAAAGTTTTCATCGATATTACTATAACATAATAACTTAAAGATATAGTAATAGAAAATTAGTTCTCAAATTCTAAATTACCATCTATAATAGATTCCATAATGGGTATAGATACCTTAGAGGCATGAAAAAATCATTAGACAGGACATAGAATTTTGATGATTATTTTAGTTTTATCACCAAAATCAAAGATAAATACTATAAACATATATAATATTCTACAATATAACCTACACCAATATAAAAATAATATAAAAAAATATAAAATGTTATTTGTGTGTATGTGTAGAACAGGGTATTTTCTAGATTACATTAATGAAATTTATTACCTTTCAGATAGTAAAGACATGACATATAAACCATGAATAAATTTTTTTAATTATATATCATTCTAGTATTTAAGTAGGATAAAATATCTATAGATTTAATCATAGCTTAAAAAAATATATTGAAAAATAGCGAGGACATTTTGGAACTCAATGATATATTGTCTAAATTAAATTATCTTATATTGATTCAGTAGGGGAACACAATAAAGGATTTGAAAATAATAGAACCATTGTAGGTGTATAAATTGGTACAACTTTAAAATTAATTTGGTTTAACAAGAAACCTAGAATTAATGTATTGGTTTAGAAAGTGATGAGAATTTATGTCACATTTATCACTTCTTACCATCCTCAATGGGTCAGTTTTTCTAAGAAGATTGTAGAAATACTGGAGGACATTATTAAAGAATGTGGTATGAATGGTGGATTGTTATGGTATGTCCATCTTCCCCTAAAATATTTTTCATTTAATAATAGTTATCATATTAATATTCAAATAATTATTTTTTTTAAATTTTGGGGATATAATATAAAATGAGTAGTGAACCATCTTGGGGTACCAAGGTGAGTTATTTTGAATCATGAACCTAGGTTTAATTTAGGGTTTTTCAAATGTTTAAAATCATGCGATGAAAAAAAATTAATGTTTAATACTATGTAGAATCCATTATTGGATGATAAGTTCATGTAGGTTATAATAATATTGTAGGGAATGTTTGGGCATGCATATTGTATTTTTGAGGTTTATTTAAGGACCGTCATTAATGAGGGGAATTATTAAACCACATTATTCATCAAAAATTGATGAAGATACTTACTATGAGTAATTTTATGGGAGACTAAGATATTTTTTTCTAAGTGCCTATACAAAGGTGAAGATTACATAGTTTCACCAAGTATCATATATGAGGAAATTATATTGATTTAATGAGAGTAAATTATAAAATACAATGTTAAATAAGAAAAGTCATCTATTCACTATTGATGACATGGTTTGGAGTTTTCCCTAGCTAATTGGGGGGGGGGGGTACTATTTACTCCATGGTGGGTCAATGGTGGTCTCATAAGTGAGGTATGTTGAATCATAGATATATTGGATTTCCTAACATAAATTAGAAACATGGAAGATATCATATATCATTATGGATATTTATTTAGAAGATGATTTTCACATATTATAGTTGTGGTTATGTGTATCTTAATATCCATAAGTTATTTATTTGAATGGGATGGATTTATACCCTGATATGAGACTTCTATAAGAGAAAATTTATATTTTGAAAGGTTAAGGGTGACATGTTGAATAAAAAAGGAATTTATCATGTGTATGTGTTATAGAAACATGGTGTGGCTTATAAGGATTCATGTGAGTGGGATATTATGATGTTTTATAAATGGTAAGAGATTCTTGCTAGATATGGTACACTAGAGCACCCCAAGGACAAAAATTCTAATGATGGGGAGTATTATATGTACCTATTTATTTTATTGTGTAATATATTTCCCATAACCCATTAGTTTGGGTGGTGACAAAGATAATAATAAATTTAGGTGATATCCCTAGGAAAATAAATGATAAAAAAGTGCTAAAGGTATACTAGATCATTGGAGAATGATTTTCCACAGAATGTGAACAACCCATTGAATAAAAAACAAATTAAAATAATGATATATGATATATGTAAAAAATATAACTAAAATAGTATAAAAAATCATAGTGGAAGAAAGAAAATAAAAGGTAAAATATTGAAAAAATAAAAGAAAATAGAACTCAATGGAACTGAAGTGGATTCAACCCAAGAATCAACCAAAACAAGCTCCAAGATCCAACTCCAAGTCCCAAGTGTAATGAATCATAATGAATCAATAGAGAAGCATGAAACCTTACATTTATCTATATCTTAGTACACAAAATATACAAATAGGAAAAAGTTCCCATGCATGGGTGAGTATAAAATTCAATAGGTAATACCCAAAAAATTCCCAACACACACCCTTAGGAACATGATTAAGTTAGGTCACAATTATAATTATATAAAAAATAATTAGAGATAGTTTCAAAAATTTCTATAATAAAGAAATTAAACATGTTTCCAAAACCATAACTGATTGGTATTATCAATTCAAAATTCAAACCCCATGCATTCCAATTGATACTCATAATACTCTTGAGCGGTGAAACATACCATCATCAAGTCTTCACCAAATAGAATATTCCATATTCCAATTTAGCACTATCCCAAAGTCTTAACCAATAAATATTAATAATGAAATTTCATGAACTCATTCCAACAACACTTTCCATGTTCTAAAAAACAATTTCTTTCAAAAACAAATTATTTCAAAAACCATTCTGTTTTAAGTAATTTATTGAAAACCTAATATATTTCATTTCAAGACCAAAGATATAGGTACTAAAACCTATAAAGATTTTCAAAAAATCAATAAAGAGTGATTTAAATTAAAATCATTCAAGATATAGAAGTACCAATATAGGGGAGAAGAAACTTACCTAACAACAGTTGGAGAAAACAAAGAATAACCCACAAAGACTATAGATCTAGATATGGAACTCTTCTTCATTAGTGACCCCAATAAAACCTCATTAGAGAAAAATCACAAGACAATGATATATCTATAATTGACTAGATCAATAGATCTTTGAGAGAGAATATGAGTAGATCTAGATAGAAAAATAAATACCGAGTGATTATCACTAATTTTAGAGTCCAATGCACCTTGGAATCATAAAAACCATCTTCTAGATCAAAAATAATTACCAAGAATTTCTATTAGATAATAGGATATCATGATCTTGGGAGAATAGAATAAAAACTTTGAGTTTTGGGGTGTAAAAAAGAGATAAAATCAATTTTTTGGTGAATTTAATGCACACCAAATGATTTATCAAACCATGTGCTAATCATGTGGATGCTATGGGACATCAACCAAGGAGCCACATAGTTGTGACACATGGTTTGAAAAGCCATATATTTCTACTATCCACATACTCCCATATCACATGGTTTATAATTATAAATCACATGGTTTGTGAAAGCTGTGAAATAATTATATGCTTTCCCAGTGACTCCCAAAATGTCTAGAAACAGTTTTCTAAAGAAAGTGAACAAACTCCTCTTACTATTTTGAAACTATGCACTCCTATAATCAATTTTGAAACACTCTGAAACTGACTAAAAACTTATTAAAATCAACTTAAATATTATATAACATTAAAATGAAAAATAAAAGGGTAAAGTACCTAAAAAAAGGAGTGTTAAATTTTCCCAACCATTGGTATTATCATCCTTGGAAAGCTAGATTTCTTTAGATCTTTAAAAAAAATTGGACCACTATTAAAATATTTCCTTCTCACATTACCATTTATCTTTATGAATCTCACCAAGCTACTGTAAAACCTACACCAAAATGATTCTATTTCCATATAAAAACTTCTATTATCTATTAGTTATCCATATCAGTATGTGATTCATCATAGTATCCCACTCAAGAAAAATATGGTTCCATCAAATAACATGACCTAGATTAAGTAGGTACTTCTTTAGTTGAGATGCATGAAAAACATTGTGCACATAACCGAATCATGGAGGTAAATCCAATCGATAAGACAAATTAATTTTTTTGTAGTATATCAAAATTTCCAATGTATTAAGGAGAAAATTTTCCTTTCTTACTCGAATGATGATACCCTTGCTTCATAGGGACTCCCTAGAAAACATGATCACTCACATCAAATGATAAAAATCATCAATGATGTTTCAAATATTATTTTTGATGAATCAAACCCATCACCATTACATTTCTAATAAAATGAATCTTCTCCACTATCTCATATAAAAGTATAGGTTCAATAAGTTAAGACACACCCATTTGCACCCAATAAAGTGGAGAATGGTAAGGATGATGATACAATGATTCAAATGAATCTATATATATCAAGGCATGTTAAATATTATTGTATGATAACTCCAATAATGGTATGTGGTCCTACCATGAGCCTCTAAAATATATAATTTAATATTTAATAATATATTCCAATGTTTGGATTTTCTATTTGGTCTACCCATCCATATGAGGATGATATGATGTTCCCATGGTTGACTGGTTTCCAAAGTGTTTCTATAAGTATTACCAAAATCTAGATGTAAATTTTTTGTCTCGATTAGAAACAATTTAAACTATAATTCCATGTAACTTTAAAACTTCCCAAATTTAGTGTTTTATCAAGTATTCTGCCATATTATATTAATGAATAAGGATAATGTGATCTATATTTTTAACCAATCCAAAATCATCCATATGTAATCATGTTTTTAAACCATTATTTGGTATAACTTTGATGAAATCCATAGCTATATATTCCCGTTTCTACAAGAGTATAGGTAAATTTTGAAATACACTACATATCCATTGGTTATCTACCTCAACCTGATAATAGGTGAGATAACTCACGACATACTCCAAGGATTTCCATAAGGGTTACTAAAATATAGATGTAAAGTTTTTGCCCAGATTAGAAACAATTGAAACTGTCATGCCCTGTAACATTAAAACTTCCCAAATGTAGTGTTTTGACAAGTATTATACCATATTATATTAATGAATAGGGATAATGTGAGCCATATTTGGGAACTAATACAGAATCATACACATGTAATCATGTTTTTGAACCATTATTTAGTATTCCTTTGACAAAATCCATTGCAATATATTCCAAATTATATAAGGGTATAGGTAAAGTTTTATGTACACCATATGTCCATAGGTTATCTGCCCTAACCTACTAATAGGTGAGACAAATCACGACATACTCCACCACCCTACAGTTCATTCCATCCCACTAGAACTATGTTCTCATAACCTTATATATATATATATATTTAAAATTACAAGATGAACAACCCATATCAAGTAGTAGTAGATAGAAAGAAGAAGTTCTCTATAAGTAATAGGAATCACAATATGAACTCTAAAATTACACATAGAATTTATTTCTAGAATCTATCCCTCAATATTCACCCTACAAGTGAGTTTTGAACTCATTGTTAGATATTCCAGATTAGATGTTTGTGAATCTTAATCCTTTTTAATTAAATTAGGAATAAAAGTAAATATAAAGAAAATCACAACATCACCTTTCTTAGTACAATGTAGATTCATATTATCTATGCATATTATTAGTTTACACTAAAATAAAGCCTCTTTAGTGATCTAACTATATGAATTCCTACTAAATACCTCAACCTTTGAATTTACTTTTCTAAGTGTATACATCAATTCAAAGTAAAATATATTATGGAATTACTTCATTATTTCTTACCATAGATTCCATTTTCATTTTGAGAGAATGTGTTTAAAAATTTTATGATCCTATAAAACTTTAATATTCTCCCCAAAGAGATAATGCTGCCACGTTTTCAAGGATTCTACTACATCAACTTATTAAAAATATTACATTATGTAATTATTCTCATGAACCCAGAAATTTATAAACCATAAGCTATAACATAATCTCCTTTCATTTGAACATACACAAATCTAGATTTAGATGCACCACAATAGACAAAAAAAATCCTTGTGTTGACTATGGATACAAAATGATGGGTGATTAGGTAAGATAAACCATAAGTTCTGGAAAATATTTCTATTAGTTTTCCATCCATTGGAAAGGAACACAACTCCTATTAAAAGATATCATCAAAGAGGAGAGTTAATCAAAAGTCAAAAATAAAGCATCAGTAATAATCTAATATTCTAAGGAAACTGTATATCCCAAATATTTTATTCAGTGGTTTCCAGGAGATAACATCTTTTACCTTTTCAGGATCTACCAAGACTCCTCTTTGGAGAATGATATGTGAAAGTAAGAATACCTCATATATCAAGAAATGACACTACCAAAGATTATCATAATTGTCATATTCCCACAAGATACCCAAAACTATTCCCATGTGATATCCATGTTCGAATTTATTCTTATAATTCATCAAAATATCATCAATAAATATGACTATAAAGAAGTAAATATACCTCTGAAATATTTGATTAATAATTACCATAAACACTACTAGTGAATTTTTAAGACCAAAGGGAATAAATACATATTCATAATGACTATAATGAGTCTATAATTATTTCTTCATAATATCCTCCTTCAAAACTCTAATTTGGTGATACCATGATCATAAATAAATCTTAGAAAACATTTTGGATCCCTTAAATTGATCAAAAAAATATATTTGATTTATAGAATAGGATATATATTCTTTATCATACCCTAGTTTAGCTTATGATAATTCACAAAAATATTAAGAGTTCCATCTTATTTCATGATAATAAGAGCTGGTGTATCCCTTGGAGACATAATAGGTTGAATGAATCATTTAATTTATAACTCATCTAGATAAAACCTTAATTATATTAATTTAGTTGAATACATCTGATAGGATGAGAGCTAAAATAGAAATTCTCTCTAGTAGAAGATAAATCATAAATTAAACTCTTCTATTGTTTGAAAACCAATTAAAATTGTCAAGAAAATCATTAGTAAGTTGATCAATGATGGTTGGAAAATCTCTTAATTTTATTTCATCAATATTTTACAAAGTAGTTACTAACAAACTTTAAGTGATATTACCAATCACTGATACCAAAGGTTATACTCTATTCACAAATACATTCCAATATCCATTAAAAAGATACATAATACCATCCAGATATGTGAAATTAACCAATCAGGCATAAAATTCAATGTGGTGGTTCAAGGATGTCAATCACTCCATTCCCAAAATCAGGTCAAATATTTACATTTAAAGAACAAATAAATCCCCAAAAATTCAGCCTCATCGATATTTATAGAACACACTAAACCCATAAAGTCTTGAAACTTTTGAATTGGTTCTATTATTTGTAAAGAGAGAATGAAACAATACTTAATCATCACTCACATAAAATGGAAGTCTTCAAATATTATGAATCATTGAAGGAAAAAATTATTTTAAACAACTTATAAAAATAACTAATCATAAGATTCACAGTTAAGTCCAAACTAGACTTCTCAATATTGATAAATGATATGATACAATCATTGGATAAACCCATGACGATGAGATGAAAATTGACCTAGAAGTGTATTATAATATTTTTTGTACTCGAACCACCATGGTAACTTGATCTTCATCATAAAATAATTAGACATGTATTTTTTATTTAGTACATTTATAGTTCCAATATTCTTATATACTTGATATAATTCCATGTTTATGGATCAAACAAGGCGAATTCCATTTTTGACATCCCTCCCCTCTCCCTTTAGATTAGTAAGGGGAATAGGTGTTATGAACCATAAATGTCATCCCAAAGACACCAAATATTTTCAATAAGTTCCAAGGGAATACTAGATTATTGTGGGATTCTTTTCCCCTGAATGTGGGAAACCTACTCGAAATGAAATAAATGCAAACAATTATATATGATTCATGTAAGAAAAACCATAAAACTCAATGATGAATGAAAAATTACAGTTTTATATAGAAAATAAAATGTAAAACACAAACACAATAAAGGAAAATAGAACTCAATGACACCAAAGTCATATCAATCCAAACATGAAGCAAAATAATCTTTATGCTCCAACTATAATTCCTATGCCCACTGCATCATGATGCATCATTAGAGAAGTATAACACCTTTATTTTACCTGTATCTTGATATAATTTCTTTTGAAACACACTACATTTACCAAGTCGAGGGTGTGTATTGAAATCAGTACGTAATCCCCAAATAATTTCCCACAGACACCACTATAAATAAGAATAAATATCTCACATTTATATTTATATCAAAACATGTATAGGATGTTTTAATCATTTCAATAATAAAGTAATTAAATAAATTTCGAAAACCATACTCACTTAGCATCATCATTTCACCACTCACACTCCCATGCATTCCAAATAATAGTCCTAATACTCATGAGTGATGACTTATTCTGTCACTATGTCCTCAATTTATGGAATATACCATGCGACACTTTAAAAATATCCCCATGTTCGAACCAATAGGGTTTAATAATGAAATTTCATGAACTCAAGACAAACACACATGCCATGTTCACAGTAAAAACCGTTTAATTGGAAAACCATTTTATTTTAAGAAATTTATCAAAAAACTTATGTGTAACATTTAAAAACCAAATATTTCGGCAATGAACCAAGAAAGGATCCCAATATAGAAATTGATAGTGAATTAAATACAATTCCTTCAATTTATATATCAAGTAGTGTGTGATTAAATCCACATACCTCGAAAATATTAATGAAAACATTGAATGGCCCATGAAACCCCATAGATCCAACCTTTATATTTATTACCTTTAGGTATCCCAATATGATCTCATTAAAATAAACATCAAAATACATAAATATATCCATAAAATATTATATCTACAACTAAGTGATATAGAAGAGGAGTAGTTACAAAGATTAAAATCAAGAACATTGACTTATTGATGATTTTAGATATCTAATGCACCTTGAATCATCAAAATTATCTTATAGATCAAAAATAACTTCTAGGAATGCCAAGGAGAAGTGAGAAGTTTGAGAGAATAGGTGAATAGGGGAATAATGAGAGTTTTGGGGTGTAAAAACGAGTTAAACAGAAATTTTCATAGCATTTAATTCATGGTACTTGGTTAAGATACATGGTTTAACAAACCGTGTACCAATTATGTGAAAGCTACTAGACATCACCCAAGGATACACATGGTTTGGAAACCTATGTCCCACTAATATCCATATAGTCTTATCTGGATTGTGTTTTCTTAGTTACCCATATTTTTTGTGAAAACCATGCTCCTGCATAGTAACACCCAATATCTACTTGCTCAGTTTCTTAGGGAAGGTGTATAGTTTCCCCTAACCATGCTCAAATTATTTACACCCTAAAATGATTAAAAACACACTCATAAACAAACCAGAAACTACAAAAACTCGACCCAAGTATTATAAAACATCAAAATGCTTCACAAAAGAGTAAATTAATTAAAACCCAATGTTTTACATATGAAATTCCTATTTTTGGAGAATATGGAAGTTTAATAAGTTTGGTAGTCAAATGGTCAGTTTTTAGAAGGTTTTTTGAAGTTTAATGGTCAATTAATAGTCATTGAAATGATATAGTATTATTTGGAGAACCATTAAGTGGTTTCTGTGAGAGATAGAGGGGAATGCATGGTTAATTCATGGTCTCTAGGGACCATGTAGTTAGGTAGTTCAGAAACAATATTTTAGATATAGTGGACTCCCCATGGTCTCTATACAATCACCCGATATCTTTTTTTTGAGACCGTGTTACAATTTAAAACCTCTCCTAAAACCCAATTTTTACAATGATTTAGATGATTCCTGAATAATTATCTCATATCATATAATATTCTAAATTTTTAGGTGATTTTGGGTTATTCTCCTCTCTGAGATCTAATTTCTCTTGGAATGGGGCATTATAAAAATTTGGATGTAAGGTAAGTCACAAAGACACTTTCCCCAATCTGTATTCTTATTTTATCTTGTAAAAAACCTTAATTAGGAAATGTTTTGATGATTTTGGATGCTAATGATTAAGATAAATTAAGGATTTTTAGTTCAGGGATATGAAAATACTAAGGGGAGGTAGGATCTTCAGTTTAGCAGTGTGATTTTATGGTATTATTGGGTTGATGTACATATGTTATTACTCACATGATTTTGTAAGAAATTTATTTAGTTTCAATGTAATGTTTTATTTCGATTTTTATACTTTTAAAATGGTTCATTGATGATGGTATTTGGTTTATAGAAATTTTATTTATATAGGTATGTTTTTGGAAAAAAATGAAATGGTTGTTTTTCTAGGTATATGAGTGATTTTTTGGAAAAATATTGAACATGGTGAAATTTATTTTAATTTTTTGTTGTTGAGGAATTGGGATGCTTATTGAGTTATTGAATTGAGTTTTTATTATTATTATGATTATTTTATTGGGTTGGTTGGTTGAGGGTTCAATAATTAGATTGTAGAAATCCTACTTCTATGTTAGTTTAGTTGTCGATATAGACAAGGTTTTAATTCTTATACAATATGGGTGCATCATTAGGAATGATTGGGATGTCACATATTGATTGGTTAGTGGTCCACTCTTATGTAAAATTTACCTTTTTCTTAGGTTAAAAACTATTAACCCTATTTTTCAGGTCAATCATATTTTATTGAGCATTTAACTTGGTTTTCATGGATTTTAATTATTATCATAGTTCATATTAAAGTTTATTATGGTTGAAAAATAAAATTATTATTATTTGTTTTCATAAAATGTTATATATAGAGAATATTTTTTAAACTCATTAAAGCTTAATTTGGTTTTCATAAATATGGGGTGTTTGAGGGATGTCTTAAAGAAATCCTAATGGTTCTTGTATTCACATTCTATTATCCTACTTTTGTAGAAAAGTAGATGTTATGTAGTGTGATATCAGTAAGGGAAAGGTATCCTACTTCCAAAGTGTAGGATCATAGTCATGTAATTGGAGCTATAGTGGGGGAGTTTAATTTATTGGATTACTCATGGAGTATTTTGGGGATACTTGGAGGAGCTAATGAATCTCCATTTTAGGGAATAATTTTTTTCAAAATCATCATCCTTACATTAGAGGTATAAACGTGATTTTTTTGGTTTTCATTATAAATATTTAGTTTGTTTTAAAAATGGTTTACCATTAGTAATATGATCATGGTTGTGTATTTCCACCATGTTTTTATTTTTTATCTAGGTTGGGAATTGCTATGTTATGAAACAATCATGATAAAAGTGTGACAAATGTTTGGTATGATGGATATGTTTCATATGATAATAAAATGTCTCCTAATGGAATTTTATAATCCCATGGAATATATTTCAAGAATTTGATAATATGAGGGATATACCTAAGGCCTAATAACATTTAAAATTGACTATATATAGGTTCCTAGTTGGTAGGTTTGGTTGGAATCTTATATTACAAATAACCCCATACATATCCCAAAAACCTTAACTTAAGTCGGAAGTTTGAAACTAATTTGAAAGCCCAAAAAAATGGAATAATTTAATTTATTTTAATTAAATTTTCAATTATATATTCCTAGAATTATCCCAATTCAAACCCATATGTAAAAATATTCAAATCCCTCTCATTATATACCCATAATCAATATCATATAACATAGTATGTTTAGTATACTTAAGTTTCATGTATCAATTCACAAGGGGTTATATACATCGATGTCATATTCAACCTCCCTTTCTACATAACACTATAATTTCAATGGATATTATTGAATTAAAAACCCATGCATTCCATGCTTGGGCCAAACTCAAAACCATATCCTATCTCTAATCAATTCTTTGAAAAAAATATATCACAATCCACCCCTTAAACGCATCCAAAGATTACATGGAAGACAAGAGTGGCCCCTAAAGACTGCCTCTAATAGATTATGATTTGGATACTAGCACTGAGTGTATAAAAACACACACATGAGTTGGATTACCCTTATAAATCCATATAATTTATAATTAAAATTAACAATGAAATCCATAATTGAATATAAAATGTGCCACCAACCCACAATTCATGTAAATGTGAAAAAAGGTATCCAATATAGAATACTGAAATAAGACTCCTATGATTGTGAAACCCTCAGCAGTCATGGTATCTTCAATGTTCAACTAGATCTCCAACACCCTCCTTGAATCCTATAACACACACACACACACACACACATATATCAACTAATTTTTAGTTCAAAATGACTACATTAAAGGTAGAGAGAATCCTGGACTAACATAAATTCACTAAATATATAACATTGAAGAACCGATACAATGTTAATATAAATCACAACATCGATCATTAAAATCATCATAAATTCCATCCATGTATTTTCATATTAGGGTTTCTCCTAAAAAATGAGAATATTAAAAAAATAATCATGTAATAAAAATATAGTTGGAAATAGTAGACTAAAACCAAAATATGGGTTATTCCATAGATGGTCCAACCACTTCCCAACTAGGAAAACATAAATAACACCCTAAGATAGTGAAGCCATACCATAGATCAGTTTCCTCTAACAATATATTTAGACAATGACAGAGTATCAATGATGGGAAACACCCATATAAATCTATAATAGATCTCACTAGAAGATAAAAAAATCCAATTAAAACATTATATTATCCATGGTTAACTTGAAAACCAGCCCTAATATAACTTATGTGGATGACCAGATGTTCAAGATTGAGAGTAATGAAAGGCCTCTATTTTCAAAGAAGGAGTATTCAATGGTGAAGCATGAACTTCTAATGTCAACCTACCTATATAGAGATTATATGCGATCATCCCTTATATAAAATCATAACCACAACCATGTAGTTACATCACTACTATATTCAGACATCCATAGCCACATACCACATATCAAAACCATATATTGAAAACACTTCCATATACCATATATCCAAATCATAATCTCAGATGAAATTGCCCCAATAGTGGGGTAACATAAACATAAAATACATCAACCTCATAAAATCCTCATTCAATGTATGTCTCATACCATTCATCCACACCATAACCATATCATAGGCACTCTATAATGAAGACATTACTGCTCATGAATCACTAACACAAGAAATTATAGCTGATAATATGTTTTTAAGGGAGAGTGTGAAAGGGGATATGGCCTTTCCTCAGTGTCACCTCCACCCAAGATTTTAGGGAATATACTCATAATCTCTAACCATAATTGAGTTTCGGTAAATTTACCAGACATGGGTGGTGGTATATAAGAAATAAAATGATATATATATATATATATATATATATATATATATATATATATAAAATAAACCACACAAAACCAACCTAAGGTTCAACTCAATGAATTTCATTTATTTGGATGACCTAAAACAACCACTTTCCACCACCAATACATAGAGATATCCATTTCCGCAAAAATTACAACTTGAAAAAACCACACCACCACTACAAAACAACACCAAAATAATAACGAATTACCATTTTATCACACCAGTACTAAAATATATATTATAAAAGACATCAACATTACATTATTTATTCTATAGTTTATTTCCATCTATTGATATTTTAATTGGGAATCACTATTTGACATTATATTATTCAATTTCACTTATCAACAATTAGTTTAATAATTATATCCCTTTATTATTTCTAACACAACCTATTCCCATTAATAATTTCATCAAACCATTACCATCCATATTTCCAAGAAACTACAACAAAACCCATAAAAACATATCCAATGCCACGTCAACCAATCCAACATTTTATGCCAATAACCGTATCATAAAATACACCTCTTTCTTAGTATTAGTAATTCCATTCCATTTATATATAAAAAATTAAACCCAACCTCTATCATAATTGAAACACCATACCATCACTGCAAACTGACCATAATAATTCACTATTAAATCCAATTCTAACCATATCAAGAATAAATATAGTATGATATCTGAAATAATGAAAATTATAGTAGTGAACCATATCAAAACTATAAAAATGATAAACAAATATCATTATTCATTCCACCATGTATACTAAATGCCCCTTGCATAATGAACATTGATATAAATTTTCATATATTTATTCCTCCAATTAATTTCATTCAATAAGTGATTAACCAATTATGATATTGATAAAACAATTAAATAATAAAACAATGGCTCTATAATAGATTATATCACTAAATAAAACAATTATTACATAGGTAATTACATGAAATCAAATAAAGCATTTGTAATCAACTCTTCAAGTCTAATTTCATTTATCAATTTCATTATCTTGATTATGTTAACACATAACACCCACTAATGAAAAATTATGCATTATAATTACACATTATCATATAAATATAACAATATATATCCCCAAATGATGTTTCAATAACAACCAAATAAGAAAGATGATAAAATACTGACCAATAAACACTAAAATATGAAGGATCCACCACTAAACCTATTCATGAACATTATCCATCAATATCATAAGAAAATATCACTAAAAACAAAAAAATACCATGAAAACATCTTCTTTAAAAATAAAAAATAATAGGGAATAGAAGAAAATTTGAAAAATAAATACTTTAGATTGAAAGAGATTGATCACTTGAAGATAAGAATTAAAATCAACCAACAGATAATAGTGTTCAAAAAAAAAAGATAAAATTCCCCTAGTTTTCTAAGGAGGTTGAAGAATTAGAAAAATATAATGGGAAACATGAATTTATAATAAAAAATATGATATATAACATTATGTATTGATTGTCTTGGTCACACAACAATGGTGGCTCGATCCAGAAATCAAGCTGTGATCTCCCAAAATCTTAGGGAGTCAGAACTTTTAAAATATATAAAATTAATGAATGTGATAGTGAAACCATGAACTTTATACCAAAAAACTATAACATCCAAAAATAATAACACAATACTCATCCTACATCTCAAACTTGATAGCCCCCAAAACCAATACCATGATGTAACACAACCATCTAGAAATAATGATCCATAAAAAACATTTAAAAAGAATTATATATCCACGGGTCCTATAAATTAATACCTAAAATCATGACATAATAAAACTCATGTAATATTAAACTATAACATTTTTTGAAATTGTTCCCTAACATCCTAAACAATAATCAAATAACTAAAAAATTCTAATTGACTAGAGTACCAATATAATTTCATGGGTTATTGCATATGCAACAACATATCACCACCCACTAAAACCTTCATGGCTATAATAAAACGTACAAGACTATATAGAACCCTCTAAATTATCTAACTAATCATGGTAAAATGAATTTGGTCAAGTTACTATCCACTCCTATAGATGAAAATTTATCCAATACTCTACTACCCCTTTACAACTGACATTTAAAATTCTTCCCAACCTCCTCAGTACCTCAAAAAGAAAAATTAAAGAAAAATTAGAAATTAAAAATTAAAAAATATAACATTTTCGATATCCATGACCCATTAAATTATCTTTTTTGGGTATTGGAGATACTAGGAGGAGGTTTGAGGAAGGAAAGGTAAAGCTAAGATGAAATTTCAGTTGGGATTTGGTTCTACTAAATAGAGAAATGCAATTCATTATGGGAGGTTGGTTGGAGGTATTGTTGTGGCATGGTTGGATTGGCTATAATGTGGAGGCCTAAGATGGTGAGTTTGAGGGTTCTTCAATTCTATGGGACTATATACCATTTTTTTGGTTGTATCGTTGCTATGGTGTGGGGTTGATTGATATGAATATGAGTGGATAGGTTTATGGTTTAGTCCTCATCACTTTTTTTGACACCATGATATATGATTTTATTTATTCTATTATTTTGGGTGTCATTATGTGGTGGTACTCATGATTATCTATGGTTGGGTCTAATAGTTAGGAAGCTATGCTATAGATATGTCCATTATGTTATAAACTTATTTCTAATTTATTAGATCTTACAGTTTAATGATTTTTAAACACGGGATATATGGTGTGATTTTATGAGATTATCTTAACCCACCCCCATTATGGTGTGGCCGATCATGTAGTTCTATGGTTTATGAATGTCATGTCCATTGCATCGTGGTCTATACCCTTACACTGAAATATTATGTTTTATGGAGTTGATAAAATTTAAATCCCCTATGACTTCCATTATATTTACTTCCTTTATCTAAACCATTGGGTGACCTAAGATTATTTTTTGGAGACCCTTCAGTTCTATATTTATTTGAACTTGAAGTTTTTTTATTGATCATAAAAGGAGAGTTCTTTCTCTTTACCTCTTGGTTTATTCATGTTATTCCCTTAAGATTTATCAATAATGGTTTTGATTCAATCCATGGGATATTGGGACCATGGAATTTATGGGTAATCATTATGATCTAGGTTGATTTTAGGGTTCCCATTTTCTATTTTGGTCTTTCTATCATCTCTTCCCCATTATCCTATATAGTGGATTGTAAACCTCTGTTTGAGGTAGGAGATTCAATAACTGTAATCTATTCTATATAGAATTCTAAACTAGCATGGTTCTTATTTATTTTGATAGATGGTATATATGGACCTAACAATGATAATGAATTATAGTTAAAAGAAACTTATGTAAAATTGGTGTTTTGTATGTGGTTACTCCTTTACATGATATTTCCCATGTGTTTGAGGTTTGTTTTTTGTTGTTTCTAGAAATTGTTTCTATTATTGAGATATATTTGTAAAAATTTAGATTTATTGAAACATGTTTTGATTAAATGATAAAAAAAATTCATAAAAGGTTAATAATATTAAGATGGAAATAAACAAATTATGTAAAAGGAATTATTTGATTTGATTAAAAAATGAGAAATTCTATATTAAAATGTGAACTGTGGTAGTGCATGATGAAATTTTTTGTTAAAATGTGATGTTGAGATTATTATTATTTTGGGGCTATTATGTAGTCTAGTATGTGGTCAGTTATGGATGATTGTCATGGATTTGGCTACTAGTTTTGAGATTCTTATAAATATATATCACTATATTCCGTCTATCTCTCCCCACCAATATCTAAACTACCGAACAATATCTCCCCATAAATTTCTATATTGTACATAAGAAAATATATTCCCCTTTCTAAGGGTTTAGAATATTTCAAAAGCATGTTCTTGTAAAAACTACATCTACAACCAATTTAATAGATTTATATCCCACTAAGATAGTATATACCTTAATATTTTAGGTTATTTGAAGACCAAAAAGTTATCACTGATGATGTAATTTCACCATAGTCTTAGAGAAGAATGATCTTCAAGAACATGAGATCATGGGTGGTATAGTTATGGTCAATGGTGCATAAAAACATAGACCCATACAATCTAAGTACCCTCTGGTGCACTAAAACACAACTCAAATTAATATTGGAATCACTATAGAACACCTTAAACATCACTCCCTACTCTAAAAGCTAAATCATGGGAGCACTGATCAACCACTACTTCAAATAATTGAAGGATTCATAACATTGAGTAGTATATAATAAAGCCTTATCAAAATGGCTATACTAGTAATGATAATAGCCACTCCATTTACACCACAATTCACCATCAACTACTTCTATATCTACAACAAAAACCATCCCACATTTACACACAAAGAATCCACAAAACCATTCAATCATTTTCCATTTATTCATAACATTCATACATTTATAGGCTTACCATTTTACTTTCTATATTACAGTCATTATTATATTCATTTAATAATTCAAATTCAATTTTTTATCCATTAACCATGATAAATTCAGTCAATTTCTATAAATTTTAATCACAATCCTTTAATTAACAACCCATACCTTTTCCTATTCCATCCCACATATATTATTATATTAATTACTACCAATAACATATTAATAGCACTAGAAATTTATATCACCATACTGAAATCACACAACCAATCCCCAAATGAATAACCACACAATAAATGAAAAAACCATCCCCTTTCCACGTAACCATCAATTCCAACATAATATCCCATCCGCTACACATCATCAACTTCAACTTCCCATACAAAATTTGGAAACCAACAATATATACAAATACTCACACATTTTAATTTAAAAACTAGGCACAACAATTTTAATCACTATCCATAAATTAAAAAAAAATGAAAACTCAACAACTGTATTAACGACACAATATAACTGCAACACAGTACAACAAACAATCATCTTTTTGTAATTGTATTTATAAGAATTAGTTATGGAGAACATAAATGTAATTATTAACTTTATATATTTTCTAAGAAATCAATTAATTAACATATTTTAATAATTTAACTTTTAGTAGTGGTGAATTAAATAATAAAATAATAGCAGCAATACACTTACCATGAATAAAAATGAACATTCACTTGCAACATCAAATAATATATCAATCATAAATGATAATAAAAGATCATATAAAATGTGAATTAACCTTCCCCTTAAATTCCAATAGTTTATTTATTTTTTTATTAGGTTAATATTTACTAACCACCCAAAGTAAGAAAAACATATTACTTATATATTATATTAAAAAAGGATAATTATTAGATCTTATACCTTAACCAGTGCTTCAATAGCCGCTATGAAAAATCAAGAAAATGAAAATGATCATAAGGACCAGATCACATTGGGAAACATCAATAACCTATAAAACAACATCCTCTATCAAAGCATTAATCCAAACCCCCTATATCTAACTAAAACTAATTTCATAAACTCTAAATAATGAATAATAGAGAGAGAACTAAGAATAAGAGACTCACATCATATCATAAGTAAAATAACTATCAAAGATAAGGATTAAAGAAAATAAAGGGTTCTGAAAATAATCTTTGAATGTACCTTTAGTCACCTATTGTTTGAGTAAAAATGAAGAAAATAATATAATAATAGGGGATTTGGAAATTTATATAGGTTCTTAAAATTAACAGGTTTATGGTGTGATAGGTAATGGTCACCCAATGAAAAGGATAAATCAAAATAACCCCAAAAAATCTTGAAAGAAATATCCTATATCTTCCTCATATAAAAATTTGGAATCTAGAATTAATTGTATATAATGGAAGAAGCTCATGATTTTTTGATAATCATCACACAATGAAATCTGATCCCAAGAAATATCATGGTAAGGGCCTCAAACTAATGCATAACATAGCACATATACCATAGTGAAATGGTGTCTTAAAAGGTAGAACCAAAAAATTGACCTCCGAGTTTCACACCATAATAGAGATAGCCATTTTTAATATATATTGATTGTATAATTTAACAAAATACCCAAAATTTCTACATTCCATGATTAAGAATGCCAAACAATGATAAGAAATGTAGAGAAGGAAAACATAAAAGTAATTAAAACCATATGTACGAATCTTTTCATGAAACAAATGTTTTAAAATATTTTCAAATAAACATTTTAACACTTCACACCATGATCATGATAATAACTCCATGAAATCTATTCTATCCCCCATAAAACATGTTTCTTAACTCTCTAAGACTACGCCCATGTTGAGACAAATAGGGATGTTGTGATAAAAAACCCCACACCATGAATCAACTCTTTGGGGAATGAATCACTAGATCATATAAATCTTATATATTCCAAGAATATCTCCATGTTATGAAACTAAAATCACGCATTTACACTCCTCATATATTACAATTCATAAATCTAAGTATCCTTTCCTCCTATACCCTTCTCCTAAAAATTTAAACACTAGAAATATGAAAAGTAGTAGGATGAAATGGTCTATGACATTACATTAGGTACCTATGAAATTACTATATTCATTGAGAATCAAAACTAAATGAAGAAGTAAAATCACATCCATAGATCCCAAAACCCCAAATAGATACCACTCAAATAGAATGACAAAATCACCTAATAAATAATGAAATATAGAAAATAAATGATATCAATAAATTCAATAAAATTAAACAACTCAACATCAATTCATAATATATTTCATTGTATCTTGGGATACATATAATTTTTTTATGACTCATATTTCCATATGTTTTCCCCTAGACCATGATACCTCCATGATACATGAACCAAGGGAATGAATCCCCTATGCAAAAAATTCTTCTAATAATCACGAATATTGATTAGATGATCCATTAACATTGCATTATCATCTACATATAATTATCCCCTTACAATTAAATAGGATTAACTATGAAGATATAAGATAATCTATGACACTGGGAAAAGATCATGGATCCAATCCAAATATTGGGGAATCACTGACTGATACACCAACCTTCTAACATGCTCCATTATCTCATAAGGACAATTGAATCAATGAGAAAGATTACTCCAAAACCAGACTTATACAATCAAAAATGAGGAGAAACCATCAATAAAACATAATCCATGACATTGAACACCAGGGGTATCCAACTTTAGTTAGTATAATATTTCATATGGTTTTGTGTTTCTTTATCTTATCTCAAATCATATGGAACACCTCATTTGTTCTCTTCACTATATCTGGTCCAAAGAACACTGATTCCCCAAACTTGATCTAGAATAATAGATATATACAACTCCACCCAAAAAATTATTCAAACAAAGCCAAGATAATGGATGAGTTATATCTATTATGATAGGTAAACTTTACTAGAGGAAATTTTTTTAACCATAATCCACCAAAATAAAACATTGTTGCAGATAACATATCATCGAACATCTAGATGATTTGATTTATCTAATTTTTCACCTGAGGATGAAAAGTAATGATAAGGAATAGTTGAGGAACAAAATTACATAGAATACCTCTTTAGAATCACAAGGGAAAATGAGGATCCTGATTAGAGATGATGGTCCCCGGTACATCGTGATGTTTAACTACCTTATCCATATACAACCTCTCTAAGACATCCAAAAAAATCAACTACCTAATCATTAATAAATGAGTTGACTTCATAATCGAATCAATAATATATAAAAAATAATCTTATGAACCTATTTTTTTGAGGAAAATCATTGAATAAATCCATCAAAATTGTTCTCTATTGGGGTATATACAATGGCAAAAAAAAACCTATAAGAACACAGTACTTTACCTTAAATTACTGACATACCAAACACCACAACACAGAATGAGCTATATATTGTTTCATCCTCACCCAAAAGAGTTTAATTATCAAGGTATAATACATCTAGAAAATACCAAGATTCACTGATAAGGATGATCTATGAAATTAATTAAAGAACTCTTTATGCATCAACAAAATAATAAATAGTATCCCTTGAAACACTATTTGATTAAAATCATCCTTCAACTATCCCTCAATAGTGTCACCAAGGAAGATAAGATCTCAAATCACATATACCTCATAGTATCCCCACTCAGACTCCTTAACCTGTTGTAAAAAGGAAGATTAAACTGTCATATAGTATAGTTAAACTCTACCACCAGCCTTTTTTTTATCAAGATGCATAATTTCAAGATCCTTCATTACCCTTTATGCATTCTCATATTCATACAAATCATCACCTCATGACTTCAGGCTAATCTAATCACCAAAAAAATTACATTTTAATAGTGCGCATGAGATCTTAAATTCATATTCCTATAAGAAAACCACATAACACCACTGTCATAGAATTAGGTCATAATAAGAAAGATAAACCCCAATCTATTATGATTTTTTAAGTCCACAATGAACGAACCATGAAGGAAATAATACTACAACTTCAGAGTATCCACCACTGATTCTGACTTAAGATCATGGGTTGAATAATTACTCTTCTCGGGGTATAATCTCTTATACCCATATGATTTCACTACACTCAAAATAATCATGATACAACCCAAAAAATATGGGAAAAATTAGATAATCTATAAATATAATAATAGGAGCACATATCAAATTCTCCTCCAGGTAGTCAAAATCTCTCAGACACTAATTAGTTTATATGACAGCCTAGTCCTTCTTTATTAATTCTATCAATGAAGATGGATATAGAGAGAAATTATACACAAATATATTACAATATCTCATGTAGATAAGGAAACTATATACTTATATAACATTCTTAGGTGCCACCCAAGAATTGAATTCCACAGTCTTTGAGGTATCAAGGACTACTCCTTAACTATACACCTCATACATGTGAAATTGTACCTCTTGAATCCAAAACATGCACCAGGGAAATTTTACAAAGAGTTGTTGGTGCCCAAAGACTAGAAAGACAACTATAATATGATCAATATGTTCCAATTAATACTTCAATAATATGATAAATTTATCCATGAATATCACCACAAATTGATCCATGACCTCATGAAACATTGTGTTCCTAAGTCCATTGAAAATATCATTAGTGTTTGTGACATATAAATACATAACTATGAATTATAATTACTCTTAATAATATATTAAAGTAGTCTTGGGGATATCCAACTCCATCAATTTTATTTAATGTTATCTATATCACATATTGAAACTCAAAAACCAATTTTCCCCCATTGATTGAATAAATCATTTATCCGTGAAAGGAGAAAACTAATGTTAACCATCAATATATTTAACCACCATTTGTCACATCACGACCCTTATTAGTTACTTATTTCATTTAATTTTTTAAATTATATATTGTTTTATGGGACAAGGTCTTTTATTTTTGGAAATTTTAAATTTTCTAAGAGTTAATTTATGCCACATGGTTTGTCTACACAGTTATAAAAATCATGTGGTGGCTAGATGGATGAGTGTGTAATATTAATAGATCTAATTCTCACAGATGGTGCATGGTTTATCCAACCATTCAACCAAGTCATGTGGGTTCCAAGATGATCCCAGTCAATGGTGCATAGTTATTTCATGGTTTTTTAAACCTTGTGGAAACCGTGAAATTTACCAAAATTTAAAAATTTGGCTTTCTAATTTCCCCTACTCTAACTTAACAACCAAATAAATCATCACATCCATCATACCTTTAATAAAGAACCTATGCAGTTTTTTGCACAATACTCTTTTAACCCTCTTATTTTGACCTCCCTGTCTCTCTCAAAGATATCAAGTTGGATTCATTTAGGTTAGGGTTCCCTCACCTCTTCTACTCCTCTTTTATCTTGTGTGACTTTTTTTATTCTTTCCCTTACCATGATGAATCATTTCCCAAACCATGGGTAAATTTTAGGTTTTTAATTATGGAATTCAATGCTTATTTTTATTCGAAGGTTTATCATTTCTTATATTTGATTCTAAGTAGGTTCTTTAATGTTTCTCTCTTTTCTTTGCATTACATGTTGTGATTAAATTTTATATATTCTTATTTTTAGAAATTATGAATGATATGGGTATTTTTAAATTACTAGAAGTATCTCTCAATGAAATTTTGGGTTTAAAATAGGTGTTTAAACCATTAATTTGTTTAATATAGAAAATTTATGTTTTTTGAATCTCATTACTCAAGAATTGATTTGTGTGATTTGAATATAATAATATGTACTTATCGATATCATATGTTTACTATGTTTATAAAATTATTTAATGATGTTTTGATTTATTATTTTTCTTGTTAAGAAAATTTAATGGTTTTAATGAGAGGTTTTCTTATTGGTTTTAAGAGTTTTTTAATTTTAATATTTCCTTAAAATGTATTTTTCAAAATCAGGTGGTTATACACATATATAAAGGTATATATAGATCTATATTTTCAAATATTCACATGGGAATAGGTGAATATATGAATCGAGTTATGAATATATATATGTATATATATATTCAATGATAAAGGGAATCTTTAAAAAAAATGCAATTTTAGTGTTTACAATTATTTTTTCAAATATAATTAAAAAGGGATTTTTAATATTTATTTCTAATGTATAATTTTATGGTATATTTGGTATTTCTATATAAATCTATGAATGCTAGTTTCTTATTATAATTATTATAATTAACATTTTTTTTTATTTTTTAAATGTCCCTTTGTGATTGAAAGAATGGGAGTGTGTGTTCGATCTAGAATTGGGAACTACATATGATTTTTTTTTGAAGAAAATGACATATTAAATGATTAAAGTGGTATTATTCGAATCTTAGAGGAACCCCATGTACATGATTAAGAGAACTCCGAGTAGGAAGTGGTTACCCCACCATAATCTATCCAGTCATGTGGTACTAGACTCTCGGCACTTATTATATGAACGACCCTAATTAGTTATGTACATATTCTAGTTTTCCTAGCCTTAATGACCTTAGTTTGATTCTACCTTGATTATTTTTTGAAATAATAGTTTTATGGGGTTTCTCTTAATAAAATTATTTTATACTTTCCATGGTTATACAACCCATTTTTTAATCCTTTTTTACTTAAATAACATTTACATTGTTTTCTATTTAGTGATATTTATTCATTTGATAAAATATTTCGATGTGTTGAATTTTTTATATATTTTTCAATAGTTAACCAAAAAATGTTTTAGAAATTATTTTTAAGAATATGTTTTTAAACTAGTGGCTTTAAAAAATAAAGAGTTTTTATGGAATCCCTATGGGTTCACTTTCAAAAAGACTACTTACAGTTTTTTAATTATTGTATTTACAACTATAATTTCTTGATTTTTTTGTAATATATAATTCATAGAACTATTGGTGAAACCATACTAGACTTATTATATTACACCCTATTTATGCCACTCAGTGTTTGTAGAAAAAGTAGCTCTTATAGGATCAATTTCTGACTATGAGAAGTTCTTTCTTGGTAACCTTTTATAGATTACTAATTTATTGGATTCCTGAGGCATGGGACGAATCATGACCTTGGGTCTTATGGGGTTCTAGATTCAAGTATACTAATATTTATTTTTAGTTTTTTATTTGTCACAACCAAATAGTCCATCCCTATTTTTTATTTATTTAACGGTTTGTGTGATATATATATAGATTTTGAATGTTAAACCTAATGAATATTCTATGAAGGGAGTTCGAGGTTATAAGATAGAACTTATTTTAATTGATAATATTTTTTTAGTTTATTTTTACATTTTTTTCTGGCAAGGAAATTTTACTTAAGGATAGTTCATTCTAGAATTTCAATAATTTTTTAATACTATTTTAATTTATTTTATGGATGAAATCATTACAGAAAAATTGTGTCTCATAGATTTCTAGGTGGTATTATAGACTGTAGGGATTCATAATACCCTTCACCCTTTATCATTGGCTAGGTTGGGTTGCTGATGGATGGGTGTCTTAGGTTCATTCATGAAAAAAATGGTATATGAGCCTTATGTTCTTGTTATGGGGTTAGTTCTTTAGGAAACCCTTGTTGTTTGTGATGTCTAGTAGACATGTATAGGATCATAGAATTATATGAGGTTGTTATTTGGTTGGCCCTTGATCACCTAAACTCATGACAAAATCTGAGTTATCATGATATGTTTGGATTTTATTTTTTATTCTTATTTTGAACTTTTTGTGGGTTTTGGGTTTGAATTGATTCTGTATTATTCAATGTGGGTTGGTTTTTAATTTCCCATGTTTTAGGGAGAAAATATGACTAGAACCCAAGGTGAATGATGATATAACATGACCCAAAACCAGATGAAGATCCCACATTTATGATTCTAGAAAAATCTTAGGGGTGGTTTCATGATTAGACCACAGTCTATCATATCTTGTTGTACAACAGTGCATAAACACTAGCCTTTATGGAATTTTCATTATTACATTAATTTGCATTTATTATTTTATTGATTAATATGTTGATGTGTCTTGGTTTGATTTTAACGATGTCTTCAAAAGGGAATCTAATTTTAAATGGTAAAGTGACTTTTGAAATAAACATTGAGGTTTATCTTGAAGATGAACCAACTTCAATTTAGTATTCTAAAATCTATGAAGTGAATTAAAAAATATATTAAAAATTTATAAAATGAATATAAATAGTATTTAAAATTTTATTATTTAGGGATAGAGTTTTTATAATGATTTTAAAAAATGTTTTATGAATTTTTAACTTCATCATTGGGTTAACAATTTGTTTAATGGATAAATTTATGATTTTTTTTGTTTTTAAATGTAATTTATTTCCATTAAGTTGCTTTAAATCCTATTTTTTTTCATAGTGTATATGGAAATTTTATTTTATGGAAATAATAAATCATATGAAAATTCTTTTTTTCAAAGTTTGCATTGTGGAGGGATCTTTTTATTTCCTTATCATAATGATTTTGGTGTTTAATTGGGTACATGTTTTGTGTCAATTTAATTATTTCCTATAAGGGTCTCTATAAAAGGTTGATATTTTATAACTAGGATTTATTATTTCTTTTACTAGGTGTTTTTACTTTTTAGAATTGGTAATGGATGTCTATATTTTAGGTTTCTATGTGTCAAGTTACTATAGTAGATATTTTTGAGGAAATTAAAAATTAATATTTTTATGGATATCCTCGATAACATTTCTTGGAAAGTGATGATTTTTTTAGTGATCATTATCTTTGGTATCCACATGCCTCAATGATTATTTTATCCTTTGGTTTTGGTGTGGTTCCTCTGGTGTTGGTTTTTGTGTTATTGAGACATACACTATATCTTTTTTATTCTGTTGGGTTCATTGGGGAGCGGTGTTTTGAGACAAAAGTCCCATGTCATCATCCCTTGACATGGGCCCATAGATTACATTAATCTTATTAATGATGATTTTTGTTTGGGTTATATCTTAGATTTATCTCACCATTTACCCTAATTTTTATATCTTAATCATCTTTATTTGGGGTTCTATCTCTCCTGAGTCTTTGATGATTGTCCATATAGATTATTGGGTGATGGTGAACAATCTTATCCATACACACCTTTCCCTATCTATATTGTTATATTGAGTCATTATAGATTATTGATCCATATTTTTCATTTATATGGTTTATCCCTTATGTAGTTTTAGAGAATTAACTACTATTTCATTGGAATTATGGATACGCCACTAGATGGATGTTTCTGTAGGAACCTCGTGGTTGTTGGTCAGTGGAAATTTCATTGGGATTTCATTAGGGTCCTTCGTTGTTTGACTCATAATGTTAGAGTGATTATTATATAGATTGGAGACATATCATGGTCTTATATTTTTCATCCCTCTTGAGGACCATTGGGTTTGAGTCATGAAATTTAGTGAAATTTATAGATAATCTTGTTTGGAGTTAAGTCCTATCAATGTGTCCTTTTTCTTTTATTCAGTGGATTTTTGGGTAGAAAGAGAAATGGGCAGGGGGGGAGAATTATCACACCCCAACCCGTATTACTTTATTATTATTATTTATTTAATTTAATTTTGGTTTGGATTATTGGGTTATTTATTTTGGGAAATTATTAAAATTTTAGGAGTTTCTACATGTCACTTAGTTTGGCCATGCCATTTACCAAACCTTATAAGAGATGTGCAGGTGAGTATATAATATTTAAAGTTCCATTTTTCTTGATTAGTGAATAGTTTACCCCACCCTTCGGCTGACCGATGTAGGTTCCCTGAGGTTCTTAGTGAAGGGTTCACGATTTGAATATAGTTTGGTAAACTATTTGATAACTATAAATTTTTCTTGGAGTTAAAAAATGTAAACTTAACAATTTTTTCATACTTAAATTAACTATAAAATATCCATCATATCCATGAAACGTGACCCCAGGAAACCCTCTGCATGACCCCTTTGGCTCATACTCTGATTTTTAGCCTCCCTCATGGTGATTTCAATAGGGATTTATTTAAGTTAGGGTTACCTATATTCTTTTTCTAATATTTTCTCTCATATATATCATTTTTCTTACTTACCACATTATGATGCACTATCAAATAAAACCTAGCCTGGTTTCATATTCTAGATCATTATGTAATTGTTCATCAGTGCGTGAAAATCATGTTTTAGACCCTGTTCTCACCATATTCGAAGGTTTATCATCATCCAAACTTGATTATAGGTAAGTGATTCAATGTTTCTATGTTTTCCAAGCATTCTAATTTGTTCTTGAATTTTTTATATGTTGTTTTCTTATAAATTATGTATGAAATTTTAATATATAAATTTCTAGAAATATATCTCAAATAAATTTGATGTTTATAATTATTCCATAAAACTTTAATCGATTTTCAATAAAAAAATAATAGCATTTGTTAGGAATTTCATTCTTCCAGAACTAAGATGTGTGGTTTGAATATTTTTATTGGTGTTTATTGATTTTATATGTTTATGGTATTTTAAAAATTATTAACTAATGTTTCACTTTATTGTTTTTGTGGTTAGTAAAATTTAAGGTTTTTAAAATGAGGTTTCCCTCTTCATTTCCATATGTTCGTAATTTCTATTGTTCTTTCAAATTTCTTTTCTATGTTGAGTGGTAATGCAAATATGTAGAGGTATGTATACATATATATAATCTTTTATTAACATGAGAATATGTGAATATGTTCATTGAAAGATTTGCGTGTGTTAATATATATATATATATATGCAATAATAAAGGGAATATTTCAAGAAAATCGAACTGTAATGATTAGATTCGGTTTTAAAATTAGTTTTCAAAACGTATTTTTAATATTGATTTATAAGTTATAATTATATGGGCTATTTGGTATTTATAAAATAAGAAATTATTGATGTTTTATTATTGTTATTATTATTATATTTATTATTATTGTTTTTAAAATTTCCCATTATGATTTGAAACATGGGACTACATGTTTGATTTGAAATTGGAAACATCTTATGGATTTCTTGATGAAAATGATATGTATAAAGATTAATGTGGTATTATTCAAACCTCATGAGAACCTTGGGTACTTAGACAAGTGAACTTTGAGAGGGACAATGTCCCCCCCCCCCAATTAGATATTCTTATGAAGTATGCATATAAAAACCACACTACAAGCTAGTGATGTGTTACTAGAATTTCTATACTAATAGTGGGATTTATCCAAGTTATTGATGTATATGTTCTAGGTAACCTATCCCTAGGGAACATATGGTGTTTATCCCATGATGATTGTTTAAAATAACTAGTTTTATGGTTTTTGTCTTACTTACTATATTTTATATTATCCATGGTTATACAACCCCTTTTTTTTAATGAGCCTTGTTTTATTAGATGTCATTTACATTATTTACCACCTATTTATATATATTCATTTGGTGATATATTTGGGTGTGTTTAGTTTTTTTATATTTTATAATATTTTAACGATGAAATGCTTTAGAAACAATATTCAAGAATATGTGTTCAAAATATTGGTTTTATAAAAAATACTTTTAAGGAAATTACATGGTTTTATTTTCTAAAATTTTACTTAAACCTTATTTTAAATTATTATATTTAAAACTATAATTTCATGACTATTTCATAAAAGATAATGAATGGAACTTTTCATGAAAACCTACTGGTATTATTATCACACACCATACTTACACCACTCTATGTCAATATATCGAGCGACTCTTATAAGTTTGAGTTCCAACTGTGAGGAGTTACTTATTTTAATCATTTTACATACTACACTTGGAGTGAATTATTATGGTTTTTGATAGAGAGGGACCTTGAGTCACATGGGGATCCTGATATAGGTATGTTAGTATTTATGTTTATAGCATTAAGAGTCCTAGTGAAATATGCTATTATTATTTTGTTTATTTCTTTAATGGGTGGGACACTATGTATGTGGAGTTAGGATATTGAATATGGAAGTAATTTTTTTACTGAGTTGGATGTGATTAAAGGGAATTTATTTTATTTGAAATAATATTGTTTCTTTTCTTTTTTCTAGTTATTTTTAGTTAGTATGAAAATTAGACTTACTAATGGGTGATTCCTGATTTCGAAATAAATTTTCCTCTACTAGTTTAATTAAATTTATAGGGAAAATAAGTCCCAATTGGTTTTTTCACAAATTCTTAGGCACTTATTCTATCTTGTGGGTATCAGGAACACCCTTACATCCATATCACAGGTTGTATTAGACATCCATTAGATGGATGGGTCAGATTGGTTTCTAACACCAATATTAAATACACAACCTCATACCACCATCATACTTCTTGATGAAAGCCCTATATCTCCCCATGTTGATATAAAGGGTTAGATGAGTCACTTATAAACCAAAAAATCAATTTAAATCATTATCTCCCACAACTCAAAAGGTTCCATATGATGGGGGTGCAACGTTCTTATGGAGGAATTGATATGAAGCTCCGTAAAATAGTCAATATAATATTGAGGGTGTGGGGTAAAAAAGTAATCCAAAAAAACCTATAAACTCTTATACTACTCTATAAAACTCCACCACCTATTCCCCTACAGAGTATAATATCAGTTCTACCATATGATAAAAAGTTTGCTCTAAATTCATATGAACTATCCAAGGATCTCACTCACTAATGAAAATGTCATACTAGCCTTCGGCATCAAAAAATAAAATACTCATTTAGAAGAAATTATTGAATTCACACATATAACACAACTAATATATGAAAAGGATGAAATTTTATGGTTTTATATTTGTTAATAATAAATCCCCCAATGATTTATTCCTCCCCATCATCAACTCTCAACTTTAAAACACTTTAGTAGATTTTACTGACATCCTATTAGTGTAGACAACACCAGGGGAGCTGGAAGCCTATCCACCTTGAGTCTAAAGGCTTGCACCATAAAGATAAAAAATGAAATAATGTGATCCTCAAAAATCAACGAAAGAGAATTTCAAGGTGGGTTGTCCAAAAAATATACATTGTTTTATAACTGACTTATATAGAACTATCTTTTCCTTAGAGTGAAACTGACCATGACCAACTCCTCTACCACATAGGCCATGATAATAACCACCTCTATGACCATGATCATCCCTATGTCCCTGAGTGTGGAGAATATTATGGGGATATCCACTACCTGCCCCATCTCCCATTTTCTATAAAAGTCCAGTTGATCCTAGTTCAGATAAAGACCCAAGTGAAACTATTTCTAAGGTTGAACTAGAAGATAATTAGCTAAACCACTACGTCTTTTGTGAATGTTTGGGTACTTATATAATTGATGGAAATTCCCCCCATAATCAAAGAACATATGAATAGATTTACCAATAGATTCATGGGCGTCACTAACCCCATAGAAGCATGAGAAGTATTAGTGAGTCTAACACCCCATTAGTCAAACCATTAAAGTTACTGAAATCCAAAATCACCCAAAAACGTATTTTATCCATGGAAATCCTTGATGAATCCCCTAAAATTATTATCCCTTTGAAACATTCATCATCTCGATCACCTATGCATTCTATTTTACCTTCATATAGGTAGGAAATCTAAATGTAATAATCACATACTAGGTATCTTGATGAATCACATTCTCTAATCATCATGCTATTGCATCCTGACTAAGTAAAATATCAAGAAAAGATAAGATAAGTTGTTTAAAACTGATCATCATCTCCCACATTTCTAGAAACCCATTATAAAGAGACAGAAAATCCTTTCTCTTTCTTATATTTATCATCAACAAAAATAATTTCCTTTATAACTCCTAATGAAAATAATCCCTTAAAATCTCCACCTTGTTCCACTCCATGAGAAGCAGAATCAACCAGTAGCACAAAAATCCTTGCATCTAAGAAATAATTATAAGGACTTGATAATTTATCATGGAATGGTTAAAATTGAAGGTGATCTCATTCTTATCTAAAAAGTGTTCCATATCAAAGTCTAAAAGGCTCCCCTCATACTTACCTAATCCATAATGCTTGAACTCACATAGTTTTCCCCTAAAATACTCCTCCTCTGTAGCCAATTAAACACCTATATGGTCAACTAGAACAACATATTAAACTATAAAAACATAATAAACACTCACACGATGACCAACGATCATCTATGTAATCAAGGAAACTAATTAATAAGTCTGGTACCGTATAATTTTTTAAATAAGATTTTGTTTTATTCATTTTAATATAAAAAAATCACCTAAATTTAAACAAAAATGAAAAATATATGATGTATATACCTTTATTAGGGTTGTAACATACAATCATCATTATCTCAATTAGGGTGTTAAATAAGATTAAAGTATTTTTTTGGATCACAAGGGCCCCTAATCAGCTATGTCCTAGCTAGACTCCCATGCTACAACACATGCTAGGTTTGACTAATATGGTTGCCCCACTAATCCCATAAAATCCTCAATAGTGTCAAACTCCAGTCGCCAATGTAACTGACTAAATGACACAAATGCCAAAATTTTTATTAGTTTTGGATAAACCCCCTTTTAATGGTAAAGGGGGAAAACCTCAAATGACTTCAAGGACAAAGATATATTAACAAAATCTGAAAATCAAGAGGGCTGAAACCCAAAACAAGACTATGAAAAAATACCCCTTCCCATCATCAACATCGTTAAGGCATTCCACCACTTGTGTACGGATAATCAACAAGCTATCCCATGAAAAAAGCACTATCCCGAAACTGATGGCAGTGCCATACCCTCCAATTCTTCCAAATCTGAAAAGCCACTCAGAATGGAGGCAAACAACTATAAAAAACATATGAATCAATTTTTTGTAGACTGCCTGGGTCCCCCCATTAAAAACCATTCACGAGTCCATTGCACCTCCATCAACAACCATTTTGGACAAACCCTGCCACATTCCAAAAGACACCCTGCCACCACAGCCGTAGAATCCCAGAAGAAAATCCAAGGGACCCAAGTTCAAGCCATTTCCACTTAGGACTAACGACCTAGCACTATGATGGGAGAACGCCACTAATGAGGTAATCCAGGTCCTCTTGAATCAGAAATGTCACTCTGTACATGGATCTACTCCACTTAGAACCACATAAGCACCCACACCATATTCTAAAGCATTCCAGTCAGAATGGTAAGAACATTAGTGTGAAATTACATTGATAAATAAGCGACAACAAACCCGAAAAACCAAATACCTCAAAATCACAACAAATCAAATAATCATCAACATCTCTATACTAAAAGACCTGAAAAAACTCACAATAGGAATCCCAAAGACTCCCCCCTCTGAGGCACTACAGATCAGATGAAGAGCCATGCTGTAATCCTACTAGAGGGCTCACCTGGACACACTAGACGAACTGAGAAGTCAGAGCCGCTCAGTCGATGCCGAAATGACTGCTAGAGGCGTGACATGGATTACACCTAATATTCCATAAAGGCCGAGATGTACCAAACTAAACCACGTTGCAATTGGACCATTCCACCTCAGAACTGCACCAGGACATGTTTTCGTCAGAAAGCCAAGCTAACCCAAAATACTGGAGAAGAATATCATCGCTGAGACCGGAGACACACCAAACACAACCAGATCCCATTGATTTACACCAGAGAAAGAACACACCCAAGATGAGTTGAGACTAGAAGGCGCTAACACAGACTGATCGAGGCTGGAGGGGGAAGGAGAAACAAAATTGAGGGGAAACCATAGTTACGATAGATTTGAGAAAGGATGCCGCTCAGAGGCTGCCACTGTAACTCTCATCCATAGACCAAATACCAATTTATCCTAACCTGCATCCACTTTGAAATCCTTCTGGGTCCACAATGATGATTATGGTTGCACCTAAATCCTTCCTTTAATAGGAAATGGATTAATGACTAGAAACTAGGGTATAAAACATATAAATAAGAATAAATACGCTCTTAAATCTCAAGATCACATAAAGGGGGAATTACCCTCCTAAATCAATGGATCACATGAAATGAAATACAAATCAACTAAAAAATATAAATGAAAGAAAATATCTCAAAGTGCTTATAATTTCATCAAAAACATAAAACCAAAATTAAAATACAAAAAAAAACTCAAAGGGATACAACTCTGTAAAAAACCCAAGATCCATGCTAGTAATATCAAGCTCGATCCTCAAATCCCTCCAAAACATATATATAACACACTCAAAGATATATATATATATATATATATACAGGGGTGAGTATACATATATTCTCAATAAGATCCTACATAATAATTATCCTAATAATGTAGAATAAGTATACTAACTCCCTAATGAATAAGTAGTAGAACAAATATGCACCTACAACATGTCAATTATCATCCAAACTCACCAATTCTTGCTAAAAAATGTCTAATACATGTATAATGACATAATAAAAGAATAATATATAAATAATAAACCCACAACCACTTTTATAATGGGTTTTCAATATCAAACCCCAATGATAAATGTCATATTACTCCCAATTCTATCTGAAATTGTGCCACAAGACATTATATTTCATATCATAATCATATTACACATACCACAACCATATCATCGTTATCACATTTCCACCACCATACACATTCTGACAACTTATTATATTTTAATTATAATAGAGTATTAAAAACATGAAGGAAATCAACCACATGCCATACTCCTACCATTAATGACCCCACCATATATCATCATCTAAATATCATAACCAAATCATACAATAAGTCACATATTAAAAATTTGTGCTTTCGCAAACCATCTGTTGAGCCATCACACACCATGCTACACTTAAAAGGGAGAAAAGGGAATAGGTATAATTCATCCTTCCATCCCCTTGGAAATTTTATGTTTGAGTAAATAAATCATGACCAAAAACATTTGTGCATTATTAAGTTTATCCAATTTGAGTGGGGTACATATAAAATTACAAAAAAATATATAATATAATATAGATATACACAAGCCTAACCTAAAGGTTCTCATTAAAAACAATATATTAATACCCATAAAAACTAACCCATAAACATTATATCTCACTTTCAATTGATTCAATATTTATAAAACAAACCAACCCAACTTTTATACATAAAACAACACCATCTTTTGTTCCTTTCCCACGAATTCATAATATTTATTAATTTATAGAACTAACATTTTACCATAAATTTTACATTGTTAAGTCCATTTTTTTCCATATTAAATATAAAAAAAATCATTATCCATCACCCAAATTTCATTTTATCCACCTCTAATTAATTTTAATAATCATGAGTTCATTAATAGAAAAATAGATTATTCAATTACTGCACACACCAATTGTTATATTATTCACTAACTATCACATATTTCCGACCACCAGGAAATTATACGACCATCATCACATCACAAAAAAAACCACCACACAACCCACCTCAAAAAATACCAAAACAAACCCATATCCACATAACTATCTATCCCATTTTTACAGCCCAACCACCACACATAAGCAACTATAATTTCAAATTCTCACCATAACCACCAACTAAAGCTCCCATTATTCACACCCATAAACACCTAAACAATCCATAATTTTTTTTAAACCCCCACAAAAATAAAAACAATAGAATATGAATAAAAACATTAAACCAAAAGACAAACCTAAAACACAATATATTAAATAATCATCCTCTAGTCATTTTTTTCATAAGAATTAGTTGTGGAAAACATAATCATCATAATTAACTTTACATATTTACCATGCATCTAATTCATTAATTTTGTTAAATGATTATCCTTTTATAATGCGTTAATCCAAACACAAAATAAAATAATAGTATACTTAACAAAATAAAAAATAAAATTCCAATAAAAACATAAAATGAGACATTAATCATAATAAATAGAAGAGGATCATATATACATATGTGATTCACCCTTACCCTTGAATTCCATCTTCAAATTAATTATATAAATTATTAAAATACGTTACATATGTCCAATGTAAGAAAAATCATGTTAATTCTTCATCATACACAAAATAAATGATTGTTGTTGAATCACTTACCTCAACTAAATATTCAACAATGGTTGTGAAGAATCAAGGAAAACAAAATGATCATAAGGTTAAGATTTTTAAAGGGAAACAAAAAAACATAGAATATAACAACCACTATAAAACTGCCACTAAAAATAAAAAAATCAACTAACAATACTAATAAAAACTCATAATAAAGAAAAATAGGGAAAACAATAAGAAGAAAGGATATAATCAACTTCGATCATAAGTAATTGATGTCCCAAATCTAGGGGATATTGGTGCTAAAAATCCCCCAAGGATGCACCTATTATTAAATAAGGTTCGTGAAAAATAAGGGAAATAAGTATAATTTTTAGGGTATTTTGAATTTATATAGGTGTTTGAAATTATTAGGTTTATAGTGTGATAGATAATGATCATGGTGTAATGGGTATAACTTAAACTGACCCCTTTAAAATAAAATCATGAATTCCCTCTATCTCCATCATTTACAATCTAGTCAACCCCAATTAATTTTATATAATTGAAGAAGGTCACTACATGGATATAATCATCATACCATGAAATATAATCGAAATAAATCATAGGAATTCTATCAAACTAAGACATAGAGTGACACATATACCTTGTTGGAATGGTTCCCTAAATGATATAACCACAAAAACCTGATATGTAGGTATCACACTATGTCATAGGTATCCATTCCATGATAAATTATCATGAAATAATTAAAAAAATAAATAAAAAATTTATTTTATAACCCAGCACACCACACTATTACTAGAAATTAGGTAAAGGAAAACACAATTGTAAATATAACCATATATGCATTTATTTTACTCAAACATTTGTTTTAATACATTGCACAATCTTCTTCAAAACCCATTATTCCATGAGCATTATCATAATACTAAAACATTATTTAAAACCCTAATACAACAAATCACAACACTTCTATTACCTATTCCACTAATCCATGACAAATACTCTTTTTGTGAAATAAAACCCCATCCTATGACACAACCATTTGTGGCATAACCCACCAGATCACACAATTACCCTTTATTTTAACCATATCTCCATGTAATGAAACCTATAAACATTCAAAGAAACTCCAAATATAATAAAACTATTCACTGAAACCAACCTTTCATCTTCTATTCTTCTCCTGACACATGTAACACCCAAAATATATAATATAATGAGCTGAAAAGTTCTAGGTTGTTACAACATAAGCCTTAATTACTATAAATTTTAAGAATTTGATTGATAAAATTAAGATGTGAAGAATTAAAAATATATCATGATCTAATTATATGGTTTTTATAATGGTATAATCCTTCCCCCATTATCTTTTTTTTCAAATGGTGTTTTCTAAAATGGGTTTTAATGAGGTATCTTAAAATGTTCATTAAATTAATTTTTTTTGTAGCACTTGTTTTTTCTTAAGGTTTTTTATCCTTATAAATATTCAAATCTATATTTTTTTATTGATATTATTAACATATTATAAATCAAAAATTATTACTTATAAAATTATTTAAAGTTTAAATTATCATTTAATCCATTTATCATTGCATTACTGACATGAACATCATCCAATCAAAGTGTTTAGTAATAAATTAAAAAGTTTTATTTTTTTTACTTGGTGAGCATTGTGAAGATTAGTTTTCTTCCTATTTAAATTTAATGAAATAATTATTTTGCATGGATTTTGAAAAATAAGTTATATATGAACTCAAGTGGACTTTTTGAGACAATTAGTTTTGGTAATGAAGTTCTATTCAAGACTAATCTCTATCCCTAATATACTTTCTCCATCATCTCTATGATAAATTAAAGAATTATTACCTAATGGTGAATGATCCTCAGGTGTTAAAGAAAAACCTCACAGAGTTTTAGGATCACTTAGGATTTTCAATATTATCAAAATAATGATATAAATTATTTGACATAATATTGTAAATAGGTATGTAAATATAACTCCACAATTTTTAAAATTACATCATAATAAATTTTTTATGGAGAAAATACTACCAGCATGGATAATCAAGAAAAATCATTCTCTACTTTCCATGTTGTGTACAATATTTTATAAAAAATTTATTAGTGAAATATATTTTAAAAAATATTCTAAATTATACAATTTTATTATTATTACTGAACAAAAAAATGAAATCTGTAAAGACCCTGACCCTAGTAGCCAGGAGCCAGTGCCTTACTTTACATTAGAATATATATGAGATTCGAATCCCAAAGGACTGAATAGATTAAAAATTATAGAAAACTAGATTAGATAAATGATATCGATATTACATTGGGAATAGAAAATAAAAAATAATACAATACAAGAATTAATAAACTGCATCCTTGAAAAAAAATTCAAATATATCTTCTTGATAACCTGGGGAAAGGAAACAAAATAAAGGTGGGATAAAATGATCACTAATGGTTAAGTAGAATTGAATATGTCATGAATCCATAAGAATAATCAACATATAAAGTTTGAAAACTAAACAGACATACCATTAAAATAACTAGATAAGGCATAATAAATATAGAAATTTAAATAACTAGAATACATGTCATTTAATATATAAAATGAGAAGGAAATAAATCTATATATAATGTCAATGAAAAAATTTGATGGATAAATAAAAATAATAACTAAAATATCAATGTATGTAATTATGAATTATTATAATTCATGTCTGAGGAACATGAAAATGTATACCCTCAAGATGTTTCATAAGACGATTTAAAACTATAGTTAGAAACCCATTTAAATTTTCCAATTGATTTTTATCATGAGACCTATCGATGAATCATGGGACTATATAATGTTTGGTCTCTAACCATAACTTCCAATCTAAATCATTCTTCATATAGTGACTAATTTATTTATTTATTGAAAAATATATCTTATCAAATATCTGTATTGAGTAAAGGATATATATTTATCAATATTTCTCCAGTTAATCAAATTAATTTAAAAGTAAAAAATATATGTGAAAATGGTATATATTTTAGGAAATAATAATATATATCACCCACGATTTTTTATATTTAAGATAATTTTAATTCAAAATGAAAAATTATTACAATAATGACATTGTTTCAAGATAAATCTAACAATCACAAAGGAAAACGAGATTTCACAATAACATTTATCACATGGTAATTTTAAAAAAAATAAATAAACATGGATTAAATAATTCATATTGGAACATAAAATACCATGAATAATTAATTTTTCAGGTTATTATATTAAAAATTATTAGTATATACACCTCATATATGTGAAGTGATCTATAATAACAATTAAGTATCAATGAAATGTAAATTGGGATGAAATACCTTACCTTACACTACCTTTAGGTCGAATGCCCATTAACCTCATGTATAATGGTTTTAATAATGTGATTAACTTATTACAAAACTATATTAATATTTATAATATCACCTATGATCCTTTTATAATATCTTTTCACCCTTTTGTTAATAATCTTTCATTATTTCCATTGTTTTTGGTGTTAATTGCATGTGTTTTCGAGTATGTTTTGATTTATTATTTTCTTTCCTCATATAATTATTTCATAATATCAGGATTTTAAACCATTTTATAAATATCATATATATTTATTATATATGTATTTTGATTAATCCATAAAATTTGGTGATAGGAAATGTAATACAACGTTTATGGAGATAGTAGGTTGTACGTACGCATGAATTCTATTATAATTTTATTGGTGCATTGAAAGAGAGAAATTTAATTGATATATATATATACATATTATAATTTTAGTATCATTATTATTTAAAACATATACCATATTTTTATTATAACCTTATTTAATGAATTCCATGTGAAGTGTAAAAAAATCAAATTGCTTCTCGAGGCGGTAGTTCCTCGTACACATGAACGCCATTATTGTATTCCCACAAATTGGAAATCCTAAAGGCATGTTTTATATAATAATTAAATAAAAATAAATACATAATAAATATAATATTTATTAAATATAAATATTACATACATCATTATTCACAACATTACAATGTGGTAATGGAAAAACAAATGACATCGGTTCGCGAAGCGATAGTCCCCCGTACACACGAATAATGATTTAATTCCCCAGACAATGAAAGTGTGTAAAGATTTAGGAAATAAAATTAAAAAAAATATCATTATATTTAATATAATCAAGTTATTATATTATAATCATATAAAAAAATTTAAGAAGGTGGAGAAATAAATAAAATATAAATGGTTTTAGAAAAACATTACCTCTTCTTCGAAGATCCTCCTTGGGATTGCACTAATTCATTCCTATGTTGGATTTATTACCAAGATAATTAATATAGGATAAGATTATATAATTTGGGAAGTGATTTGGTTAGTTACTTTTCAGATCCAAATTTCTTTCATAGGTTTGAATCAGGGGGAGAGGGGGAGACCTTCTATAAGGAGGTGAGTGTAAAATTTGTTCATTTTTAAAAGAGGGAATTACACTCATGTTTCTTCCTTGTAAAGTAGGTCCAATAATACTAAAAATTATATAATATAATATATAATTTATAAATATGTGAATAAACTATATTTTGGAAAATTTTATATGTCATTTGGATACTTAATTTTAAAGTTTAGTCCCTTGGTAAACTTGTTTTTCTCTTAATTATTGGAATTAATTTTAATTATTTTTACTAATAAATTTGGTAAAACATTAAGTTGGAATTATTATAAATTGTAATTTTTTTTATTCCAAATATTTAATCAATTTTTCCCAATTTTATTTACATATTTTTTAGAAAATAATTTAAAATTAATCCCCTAGATGGGATGAGAAAGAATGTTTAAAAAAAAAATGTTCAAAAGTTTACATTGATTTTTTTATAAAATAAAAGTAAAAATTATTATAATTACATAAATTGGATTAATATATTTATAATTGATATAATTTTAAATTAAAACCAATTTATAATTCCATTTATAATTATAAATTATTTAGATGAAAAGTTAGTTTTAAATTAAAATCTAGTATTTTTCATAATTCATTAAAAAGTGAAACTTCTCAGAAAAATAACAAAAAATAAACCTATGATAATTTTTAAATTCCAATTTATAATTTATTCTTATTTTTTCAAATTAAATTTATAAAATTTTCAAAATTTATTTTTAAAACATGAGTGTCATTAAAACAAGGCAAAACCACCTTTAGAAAAATACATTTCTTTAAAGAATAAAATTTGATTTGTTATTATCTTATGTCTATGAAATATATTGAATGACTATAATTTTTTTATTTAAAATAATATATATATATATATATATATAGTTTTTCATTAATATCATCAACTAATTAATTTAATTTATTAATATTATAGGCCTTTGGCGCATAAAACTTCTTTTAATGAAAAAATTTCTTTTTTATTGAATCGGTTTCTATGTTCATTTCTAATTAATTTGTTTCAAATAAATTCAACCATATATTTTCCTAAGTTATTTAATCTTATTCATAACTAGAAATTTATTTTTCATTTAAAATAATATGAATATTATTCAATAAAACATGGTCTTATATGTAGATCAAGCCATTGAAGAATGTCATTGTTGCATGTATCTCAAGATATGAATAAAATTAATTTTACTCTAAAAGAAAAATATTGTAATGTATTGGGGAATTAAATTATTATATCCTAAAATACTTTTATCATTAAAATTTCATGGATATTTCCTTCTAAATATATGAGGCTAGTTCTTATTCCTAACATCCTTTGGTTCCCATGTTTCTTCCTCTATTTTGTGATTCCTCCAAAGTAACTTTACAAGATAAGTCATCTAATTACTCAATGCATTCACTACGTTATCAATATTATAGATGTGTTTATCATAGTCCGATAGATTAGGTTTTTAATCTATATCATCACAGGCCACCACATGAATTTGGTATAGCATGTACTTCTTTAACAATGATATGTGTAACATATTATGTACTTTGGAGAGGTTTAGAGGAATTTGAAAAAGATACACAACAAATAATGTTTTTTCAAGAATTTAAAAGCATCTAATGTACTCAGGTATTAGTTTCTCTTTCTTACATAACCTTACAACACACTTCCATGGAAATAATTTCCAAAAAATGTGATCTCCCACTTGGAATTCCAAATTTTTCCTTAGATTACCGGCATTAAAATTTTGTATAATTTGAGTTGATTTAATGTGATATTGAATATCCATTACCTTTTTTGTTTTCTCTTAAACATATTATAGGCCTAAAATATTCCTTTTTCCAACTTCATCCCAACAAGTTGGAGTACAACATCTCATTCTATATAATGATTCAAATATCACCATTATAATACTTGAATGTAAAATATCGTTATAGGAAAACTATACCAATGGTAAATACTGATCCCATATACCTTGAAAGTCAAGTGATCGTGAACTCAACATATATTCCATTGTTTGAATTTCTATTTCAGACTATCCATCAGTTTGTGGGTAGTAGGAAATTGTCAAATGAAGCTCAGTATCAAGATCCTTTTGAGGAATCTTCTAGAATTTCAATGTAAAATTCGGATCTTGATCTAGAACAATTTATAGAGGAATGACTTTTATGTCTTACATCTTCATTAATAGAGATCTTTATGAGGCCCTCAAGTGGTAAGTATTATCATATAGAAATGAAATGTGCAGATTTGGTTAGGTGATCAAGGATAAACCATATAGAATCATTATTTATAAGAGTCTTTGGTAGTCCCATGAAAAAGTACATAGTAATGTCATACCATTTATAAAAAGGAATAGGATGATGATTTATGATTCATCTAGGTTGTTTTCTTACAACATTCTTTTATTAGTAGGCCAAGCATCTGTACACATAATTATCAAATTCTCATTTCATGTTTTCCCACCAGAAAATGATCCATCAAATATCTATACATTTTTTATAACCAAGGTATATTGAGAAATTTGAGTTATGAGCATCTTACACCAATCCGCTTTATAACTTAGTTAAGTATTGAACACATAATCTTCTTTTAAATTTTAGGACACCATATTTACAAAAAATCCTTTTAATTTCCCATCATTTAGAAATTTAATCATCTTCTGTAAGTTCTCATCATTAGATTGAGAATTATTTATCATCTTTAATTAATATGGTCATGAAATCATTTGAAAAATGATCGATTTATCCTCTTCTTTCTAACTGCAATATTCATCTTTATTATATCCATGAATATAGGATCCCTCCCAATCCTCATTTGGGTCAGGACTACATGATCTTTTATAGTCAACAAATTAGCTAACTTATTTTCTTTCCATGAGTGGTAATGTACTTAGAAATCATAATCCTTGAGTAGATAGAGCCATAGAATTTGTCTCAAATTGAGAACATTATTTTAAATGGTGTATTTTAAGATTTTATTATCCTTGTATATATTAAATATTTTACTATAGAGATAATTTCTCCATATATTCAAAGAAAATATCACAACTTCCAACTCAAGATTATGGCTTGGGTAGTTATGTTCACGAATCATAAATTTCCTTGATTCATATTCAATAAAATAATCTTTTTTCATTAAGAAACCACCAAGTAACATTCTTGATGCATCACTGTATATTAAAAACCAATCACTTACAGATGGAATTTTCAAAATTAGAGCATTTACCAATATCTTCTTTAGTTCAAAGAAATACAATTCAAAGTAGTTTTTCAAAAAAAAATTAATCCCTTTACATGAAATCTTGGTTAATAGTTTATCCAAATTGGAAACATTCTGAATGAATCAGTGATTGTAACTATACAAACCAATGAAACTACATACCTTATTTATGTTTACTTGTATAGGCCATTATATGGATTCCATTGTCTTTAGAGTATTTAATGAGATTCTATTTATAGAGACAATATATCCACGAAAAGAAAATTCTTAAAGCCACAAATCACACTAGTATATTTACCGTATAACTATTTCATTCTATGTGTCTTAATAATGATACAAAAGTGATTATCATGGACCAAATATCAATTAGAACACACTATAATATCATTAATTAATTCCAAAAATAAAATCATCAATATAATCATTGAAGAGTCAGTTGACTAGATCTATAAAAACACAGGGTGTATTTGTCAATCCAAATAAAATTATTGCATATTCGTAATGTCCATATTTCATTCAAAAAGATATCTACAGAATTTCTTCCTTTCTTACATAGAATTGATGATTCCAATAATGAAGATAAATATTTGAAAAATATTGGTCTCCATGAAGTTGATTGAATCAGTCATCAATGCAAGCCAAAGGAAACCTGTTTATAATTTAAATAACATTTATTTTCGAATAGTTAATTCATATGTTAATGGGTACATATCTCTTCTTATCAATGAGAATTGGGGTTTACCATGGAGAAACAATAGGGAGAATAAATCCCTTATTACACAAATCCTCAAGCTATTTCTTCAACTCCACTAATTCCACAATGTCCAATCTATAGGGTGACATTGATATCATTCTTTCATTAGGGATAAAATGAATGGAAAATTCAACTTCATTATCTAAGTGATTTATAGGAATTTCATTAGAAAATAAATAAATGTCTTCATGTACTATAGGTCAATATTCAATTTGATGATTACCTTCTTCATTCCTATATGTGTTTTCCCTTCTTCCACTTTCATTCAGTAAATCGGTTGGGGGTGAATCTTGATAAGAGTTTGATGATGAAGTTTCTTCTCTAAAGATAAGTAATTCTATATCATCCTCAGAAATCATATTTTTCTTCTTCTTACAGTAAATTTCTACATCATATTTTGAAATCGAGTCCAGAGTGAGGATTATATCAAATTCAAACATTGTTATGATAATATGGTGAGAAAATAAATTATTTTTATGTATCATAATGAGGACTTCTCAATACATCATTTTTTCAATGATTGTTCCATTTGGAGTTTTAACTGAAAACTCCCATATTAAATCAAAAGGGAAATGTCTAGTTATCTTGAAAAACTAGGTATATATAAAAGAGGGTGATGATCTAAAATCAAATAAAGCATTAGATAAATATGAGGATAGGATTACCATAACCATCACAACATCAATAGGTACTCCTAAATTAGTTTTTTTGATAAGATAATATTGGAATTCTCCCCTTGGACTCTTTTATGGTGGATTCCCTTGATGCTTGGGGCATTCATTTTCATAGTTACATATCTATTTACAAATTTGTCATAGAACATCCTTGATTGGTTTCTTCCCATTGAATTCGTGATCCTCCTAGCCTATATCTCTACATTTATAAGAAAAATTAAATGCCTTAAAACATTTCCCAAGGTGCTTCTTTCCATAGTTTTCACAAGATGTAAAATGTTTCATTTTATTATTATTATTTATCTTATTTCCATTTTTAATTTTTTCTCAAAAGAAATATACCTTTCTAGGATTCCCTTGAATATGTAACATTTTAAGAATTTAATATCCACTTTAAGTGTGTATAAAACTATTTAATTATATGGGAAAAGGTTTTAGAGTCCAACACCCTTCAGATAGTTGGATTAATCCCTTTAAAAATGGTAAGTATTTAATTTTGTGTTGTGTATGTAATCCATAACATAACTACAAAACCTTATAAAGGTATTTTTATAATCTGGAAACTTTATTCTTCCTTTTTAATTAATATAAGGAACTTTATCTTCATCTATTCTTGTTTCTCATGAGGTAAATATTTATCAATTAATGCATCCTTAAAATTATTTTATTCCTTGAGTTTTATTTCTTCCTCCTCCCTAGTATACATGTTAAACAACCACCATTGACCAAAATATCCTTTTAAAAAATAAAATGAAAGTGTAACATTTTCCTTTTCACTATATACTAAGGCTATAAATACATTTCTAGAGACTCAATCTATTGCTCAACTGTAATTGGATTGGTAGTCCCACTAAAAAATGCGGTATTCTGTCACATAAAGTAATCCATTATTGGATAATCGCTTTGTGGAATAGGTTGATCCATCTAAGAAATGTTATTTTCTCTCATCTAATTAAGATACAAAAATAACACCATAATTTTCTCAATTCCTATATCAGCTTTATTGGTTCTCTCAGTAGATAAATTTTTACACATTACATGAGTATTGACACAATTCTTCCTTCATTGTTTCATTTCTATAAAATGGAATATACTAGATTATCTTATAAAATTATTAATTTTAAATCATAATGTATAATACCAAATTTGGTGTAATTATCAAAAAAAATTAAAAATTTATGAATTTTTTTTATAAGACTCATAAACTATATTATCTATGTGGATATCTTTACTTTCAAGACACTCATAATGGTTTGTAATGAAAATGTGAATTATCTTAAGAATATCCCTTAGAAGTGTCAAACTAGGTGTATTGTAATGACAATTTTCATGTAGTAGGTTATACTTGAGTTAGTCCAAATGTTCCATTTTTGGATTTATTACCCTAGGTGCATCTTCTCCAGAACCACATCCAATTGTATTATCCAGACAAGGATGTATTGCTAGAAATATCCACATAATCTATACCTTACTAGAACATTAGTTTATTATTCTATAATTATCTTATAATTATATATTAGGGTTTTTTTCCCTAATCTATATTTTCCTATATCTAGTATCCATGGTATTTACTAATATTGATCTAATACCAACTGTAACAACCCCGAAGATGACATCCTAGAGCTGGTGACTTAATTTATTAAATTGGTATAAATACAATATTCAAATCCAAAAGGACCAAATAGTTTGACACATTTTAAAAAACTGATTATATAAATTATTTCAATATTAAATTGGGAAAATAAAATAAAAACATAAAACACAATAAGTGATAATAATATGAACATTTGAAAACTTATTCAAATATCTTTTCTTGATAACCTAGGGAAAGAAAAAAATAAGGGTGACCTCAAATGCTTAGTAAGGGTAAAGTAAAATTGAATATATTGGGAATAAATAAGTAAAATCAACATGGTAAGGTTGATAACTGAACACACATTCCATTTAAATAACTGGATAAGTCATAATCAATTTTGAAAGGTAAATAAGAAAAACACATTCCATTTAATCAACAAAATAATAAGGAAATGTATGCATAAATAATTTTAAATAAAAATTATAATGGAATAATAATAAAAATTACTGAATTATCAATGAAGTCAATTATTAATTATTATATTTCATTTCTGAGGCATATAATAACATATATCTTTAATAGGTTTTATAAGAAAATTTAATACTATAGGTAGAAACAAATTTTATTTGGACAACTGATTTGTCTCATGAGACCCGTCGATGCATCGATGAGATATATAATTTTTGATCCCCAACCATCACTTCTCGTCTGAAAAATTACTCATATATAAAATATTTTTTTTAAAATTTTAACAATATTCCATATCAGATATCTGCATTTAGTAAAGGGTAAATGTTTATCAATAATTCTCTAGTTAACCAAATAACTTCCAAAGTAAACTCTATATGATAAACTTGTATATGGTTTAAGTATTAATAATATCCATCACCCATGAATATAGTGATTTATGATTGTTTTAGGTCTAATGAAAAATTATTACCATAAAGTGATTGTTTTAACATAAATTTAACAATCACACAGGAAAGTGAGATTTCAAAATTACTTTTATCACTTGGTAACTTTCAAATAAAATTTAATTGGATGAAATAATTCCATTTAAAACATAAAATACCATGTATAATGAAGTATTCATGTTATTAAATTTTAAATATGTATTATATATAACAAATATAAGTGAACTGGTTCATAATAACAAATAAGCCTCAATGAAATGTTAATTGAGATGATATCCCTTAACTTATGCTCCATTTTGGTTAAAAACACTTTAATATACTATATAATGGTTTTAAGAAAGTTATTAAATTATAAAATAACTATATTAATATTTGTAATATCACATATGATCTTTTATATTATATATTCACCCATCTGTTAATAACCGTTCATTATTTTTATTATTTTTGGTGTTAATTACCTTGTTTTTTTAGTATGTTTTGATTTTCTACTTTATATTCTTCTTACCCTGATCAAGATTTAGTCATATAAAGAATTTAAACCAGGATTTAAATATCATATATATTTATTGTACATTTATTTTGAGTAACCCATAAAATTTTGTGATAGGAAATGAAACACACCAATCATAGAGACAGTAGGTCATTTGTGTGCATGAACGCTGTTTCGATTTTCATATCGTATTGAAATTAATAAAAGTAATATATATATATATATATGATCATTCTAGAATCATTGTTATTTCATATATATCACATATTTTTACTAAACCCATATTTTATACATTCCTTGTAAAGTGTGGATGAATCACATCGCTTCATGAGGTGGTAGTCCTCCGTACATATGAACAACATTATCGTATTCCAAAAAAATGGGAAGAATGATGTTATGCTTTATATATTAATTATATAAGAAACAATAAATAATAAATATAATATATATTATATATAAACAATATGTATATAATTATTCTAATCCTTGAAAGGGGGTAATGGAAAAACGAATGACATCGGTTCAAATGGCGGTAGTCTGTCGTACACACAAATGATGATTTTGTAACCCATTTTATAAATTTTTTTGATGTTTTTTGTGATAAACATAACATAAGAAATTTACATATATTTAAGATACTTAATTTGTTATAAAATCAGGATATAAAAATAATTGAAGGATTTGGAGAAGGAAATAAAATAAAAAAACTTTTATAAAAACATTACCTATTCTTTAGTTAGCCTCAATTGGTTTTCACTAATTCCATCCTAAGATGGATTTGTTAACAATATAAGGATTATATAATGATATGGGGGAATATTTATAGTAATTTGAGAAGTTAGTTTCTAAAAAAAATTGTTTTTAGAGGTTTGAAGAAGGGGAGAGGGGTAGACCTTTTTTAAGTGGATTGAGTGTCAAAAAATTAAATTTTTGAAAGAGGAGATTCTACCCACATATTTTATATATTAAGTGGAAAAAATAACAGAAAAAATCTAGAATAGAAGTTTTAATGTTGAAATAGTTCTGTAAAATATGTTTTGGACAAGTTTATAGGTCATTTGGCCCCTTATGTTCAAATTTTAGTTCCTTTGTAAACTCATTTTCCTCTTAATCAGTGTAAGTATTTTTAACTATTTTTTCTAATCACTTTGGTAAAAAATTAAGTTTGAATTATTAAATATTATTAATTATTATTATTAAAAATATTTAATCCATTTTTCTAAGTTAAATTTATATAAGTTAAAAAAATTAATTTAAAATTAATCATGTAGAAGGGATGAGAAATCATGTTTTTAAAGTAAAAATGTTTAGAAGTTTACTATGTTTTTATTATAAATTAAATATAAAAATTATTTTAATGGAATAAATTGTATTAATATATTTAAAATTGATCTAATGTTACAATAAAATCAATTTAAAATATAATTTAACATTATAATTTATTTAGATAAAAATTTTGTTTTTAATTAAAATCTAGTATACTTCTCTATTCATCAAAAAATGAAACTTCTCAAAAAAATACCAAAAAATAAACCTAAGATAAAATTTTCATTAATATTTAAATAATAAAGTTTATTTTTTTCAATAAAATTTATAAAACATTCAAAATTTAGTTTTAAAACAAGTGCACTATAATATGGCAGAAAACTTCTTTTAAAAAATATTGCTTTTTCTATATAAAATTGGATTGTTATTATATTATTCTTATAATATTTATTTTAATAATTTAAAAACATTTTATTGAATATATTATATATAAATTTATATAAGATATCCCACTAATTAATTTAATTTACTAATATTATACGCTTTCAGTACATAAAAAAGTTTTATTATAAAAATATTTATTTTATATTAATTGGGTTTATATTAATTTTTAATTAACTGGAGACCAAATAATTAAACCATATATTTTACTATTTTTTTAAAACTTATTAATAAACACCAAATAATTATTCATTTTAAATAATATTTACAGTATTTTATAAAAATTAGTCTTGTGTGTAGTGAAAGCCATTAAAGAAAGTCATTATTGTATGTATTATAAGCTATCAATAAAATTAAATTTATTATAAATGGAAAATATTGTAAATTTTTAGGGCATTAAATTATATTAATTTCAAATTATTAATCCTAAACTATTGGTTTAGGTCTATTCTTGGAAGTGAATATAACTTCTGATAATTATGGTTATGAAGTCGTTGACTTGATTGAGGTTATGGAAAATAATTTGTTCAGGATTGTCATAAACACATTCAGAAGAGGAAAGGGAAGAACCATGAATATTTAAATAATGCATAACCATAATTGATGAAAATAAAAAATTAATAAATAAGATATTTTAGGCATGGAATGTTAGGGAACTATTCATGTGATTTTCATACTCCAAAACAATTTTTGGATCTTTATCAATAATCAATGAAAATTAAATTCAAGAGTGTTGACAAAAAAATCTATTGACAAGGAATTGAAACATAATTAATATATTATGAATTTTTAAATATTTTTTTAAACCATGTAGGTATCTAGAATATGGAAAATGTGTAAATTTTAATAATAAATATATACTTTTTTTTAATATTTTCCAATTAATATTTTTTTTATTTTGTTTCTTTTTGTTATTTATTTTATATGTCTTATTTTTTAATTAAAATTGGTGTTATGAATCATTCCACCAGGATTAATCACCATAATGAAGATATTTATTTTGTTGATACTACCACTAGGTATAAAATTATTAAATATGACAATATTTTATTTAACTTAAAATTGAATCAAACTTGTTAGTATATTAACTGGTAGTATAAAAAAATAGTATCTTGAAAATAAAAAAACATTACAACCCAATGGTATATAGATTTTAATAAAAAAACTTTTTTATTCTATTAATTATTCATGAAATTTATTAATATTTAATGATATTATTGAAAATAGATATTATACTGAGACTATTGATGTAGTAGTTAATTGATAGCTATATTTAAATAGTACTAATAATGAAAAAACCCAATTCAAGAGAAACTTTTAATTTTTTCCATCTATTCTACAGGGGAAAACTACCTTCAATCGAATAAAATATATTAAAATTGAATTTTACTAATAATATAATATTTATTATATAGATTTACAATTTATGTCATCCATTATCAATAATAATGATGATTTTTTTAAATTTATGCATGGTTAACAATTGGATGATAAAAAGGTTGTTACACCAAATTATTTCTATTACAATGATTATTCCCGAGGAAAATTGAATATAAGAAACTCAACTTAGAAAAATTGGATGTAATTCACTATGATCTTGTAAAATATTATGGGTCCAGTTCAACCACCATATGGACCATTTAGATATTCAATAATCTTTATTGGATAATCAACTAAATGGCCTCATTTGTTCTTATTATCGACATACAATATATCATTTTCAAAATTCATTACCGAAAAAAACTATGAGATTATTAAATGAATGTGTTTTTCTTGATAATTCTAGTGAATATTTATCATAATATTTTAAAAATTAATTCATATTGATTTAAATATGTGTTTTTATAGAGACCCCAAACTTAGTGCCTAAAAATTGTGGTTTGAGTTGGGAATTTCATAAATCCTCAAGTTCATTCCATGATTACCAGAGGATGGAAACTAGTACAGAGAAATAAACACAATATTTTGGGAATGGGTTTCTCTCATATTGATATCCAAAAATATGATACAAGAGAAAAAATTTAAAACAAATATTTAAAACATCATTTAAATAAAATCATCCAAATAGATTTTAGTATAAAATAAAATATTCTCATGACTTGATGTGACATAATAATGAAAAGGCAATTCCCATTAAATGTAATTGATCAAAATCCTCCTCCATTATACTGGCCAACATAACCACATCAACTATTAAATCCGTTATAAGTATCCACCACCTAATAATATCAAATTATTTTCATTACTTCATAGTACAATTCATATATTTCCAAATTATGATTTATAGTTGGGGGTGAGTATGAATATCATAGAGGATTTCCCAAAATCACCCTCATGAAATCATATAAAAAATATTTCTACCCATGTTATAAATGGGATTTAAAATAGGATAAAATATTAAAAATTATTTTATTACAATACCTTCACAGCACAAGATTAAAATATTACAACCAATTAGTATCACGAACAAGGTAAAACTCCCTAGTTCCACCTAAAATATGTAGGCAATATATAATAAGTAAAATCAAAGTTCAAATTAGTAAGTAAACATGAATATAATATAAATTAATATCTTCAATCATAGAAAAAACTCATTATGGAATAAATAAATTCCTAAATTTCACATCTCTCCCCATCCTAATCACACACAATTATAGAACTTCACATGTACCCCAAATAACCAAAACTTTTGTCAATACATTACAGTTACCATTAATTTATCTTAACAAACAAATTTGTTTCCTTGACACTATTTCACTTCTAAAAAATAGTCTACCCATGTCAAACCTTAAACATAGTATTTAATCTATCCCATTTAAGAAAATGAAAATAGTTTTCATATAATATCCTTAAAACACAAGAACCAATATTTAAAAGTTCCTTACATATATCAATTTATCTTAAATTATACAGGAATGGAATAGAATAACACCAGTTACACAAAAATAGAGGCTCATGTTTCTTCTTTTTGTGATTTAAATATAAAATTATAATTCTTGAACCCCATACAAAAATATTCATCTATCCAAGTAATGAGAAGTAAAAAGAGAGAGATACAGATATATTGAATAATAAAATTATTATCCAAATCAATATTTGGGATTGATATTGATATGATCATTCTTAGAGAGAAATCAATCATTTCACCACCAGCCCAGATACCCTAGTACCCTAATACCTAATCCAACATTGAAATGGCTTAAAGGGAATTCTTGTTCTTCACAGGTTAGTGACAAGCACCTAAAATATTATAAGAATAAATAGGGAATGAGTTTTCAACACAATAGTGGAAGATAAAAGATTAAAATTAAGTATGATCATCACTCTAAAAGGGATAATGTAATAGAAATAATAAGTAAAACAAAACCCAAAGTAGTATATAATCAAAGTACTAAACATCCAATAAGAAAAAACTCAAATAACCCAAGTAATAATTTGATCACATCTCTACCTTCCACCTCTATCACTCCAAGACTAAAGGATCAATAACACCAACCACCTTCAACTGGTTCTTTACCATTTCTCAGACTTTTAATAAGAAAGTTTACAAACACCTAAGGGCAAAGGTAGGGTGTGAGTTATAAATATAAATTCAACCTCACCATGTTTTCATTAATATATTCTATAATAATAAACCAAATCATGCATTAAATTTAAATAAAATAGGGAATGAATTAATATAGTATTTTCATTTTAAAAAACATGATTCATTTTTAACTAATGGAAATATTTTAAATATGGGTTAAATAATCATTTTATATAAAATAATTTATATAAATAATTTTTCATGAGTAGAATAATTATATAATTAATGGAATATATAATCAAAACAATCAAAAAAAGCACAATGGACATCTTTTTTATAGTACATTAGTTTATGGTTATTTGATCATCACACTTCTCTAATCAGTGATCATGGATAGGTATGTGTACAGACATCCCTCAATCTCAAGAAAAATAAGACCCACCAATACCCTAGCAAGGATAAGATATTTCTAACTAGGTCTTTTAGAGTTTTCATTGTCAATCCTCGGATATGTGATCAAGATCATAGCATTCTTGTCCCAAATAACCCAGTAACTATGTATTCTGACATGTACTCAATAAATCAATATAAAAATGTAATATCAACTCATTTCAAATCAATAATCATTTATAATCCAACTTCTTAATTTTCATTTTCAATATGACAATTAAATTTTAGAACCAAAACAAGGGTTTTTTCATCATTTAATTCTTTTTAAATACAAAATGAATCATTGTTTTTAATCATTTAAATTTAATCTCTTTTTCTATAATCAATTCTCAAATTATTTCATCAATGCCATAATTTTTTAAAATACACCCCAAATTTCAATTCCATTGGAATTGATGTTTTTTCCCAAAAACATGCCTTTTGTAATTACATAATCAAGTCACTTAAAATCAAGTTTTTATAAATAAATTTAAATGTATTAAAAAAAAGTTATGAAATTCCATGTTTCAATTAAATATAAAATCTCAAATAGAACCACCTAAATTTAATCAAATATTAAAAATCTACACCTACAACAGGATCCTCTAACGAAGAGAGAAGGTGTTGGTGATATATAAATAAAACCTAGTATCAATACAAGTATTATATTAAATTAAAAAAGATTATATCCTTCAAGGACATGATGATATAATATTCTCTTTGGGTGAGAGAATAATATATGAAGAGATCCCTCATGATAGAAGATCGACTTACCCATAGGCTATTAAACATGATAAAAAATGTTTCAATCTCCCAAGAGGAGGGGTTTTTGGAGCCAAAACCAATTCTTGATATCCCTAATAGCCAAGGAAATTGAGTTATGTCAGAGTGGGGGTTATAAGAAACTTAAATAGGCAATTTAGAATTAAAGAAATAAATTTTTCGATTAATTAAAACCCATTTACACAGTTTACTAGAGAGGGAAGCACAATTATAAAAACCATTCTCCCTAACCATATACCTCTACTATTGGGTGTATTGTTTTCCCTATTAGGGTGAATAGTTTGAAAAAATTTGCACCAACCGTGCATTCACCACTATCCAGGGGTGCATAGTTTACATGGGGGGTGATGGTTTGGTAAAACCATTCTCCAACCATGAACAACCCAAAAGGTCACATAAAATTTCAAAAATATCATGAAAATCCCCAAAATAGGACCCAATAAAAATGAGATCAAACTAGGGTCATGTAATACCTAAAAAAAGAAAATGTATGTTATAATGTCCACACTATAAGAACTATATGTTCTTAAAAATCATGTCATGTATTTTCGATATTAAATATATGATGCGACTACACTCTCATAAATTCACCCCCTCAAGTGTTTCATGATAATAAGAACCATGCCTCCATAAAACATTGACAAAAGGTAAGATCCTCTCATGATGCACCTTTGCCTCAAAATAAAAAATCCCAACTGGATGCTCAGTCATGCATAAATCATGGTCAACTTCAAGATTCTATCAACTTAAGACATGATATGGGTCCTAAATATAATTCTGAATCTATGATACAATGAATACACTACAAATCTATTTCAACTATGGGAAAATATATAAATGGTAAGTCACTTTCTGCACCTATTCAACAACCTCAAAAGGGCCCACAAAAATGAGGATAAAGCTTCCCTTCGCTGTTATATCTTAGACCAGACTCTCCCCAACTAAGTAATTTTTCCCAATCTTTGACCAACAAAATTGATTTTTACATGTCCTTCCATCCAAGGTATCAAAAGGATCCATTATGATAGAATATTGGTAACTATTATTATAATAAATCTTAACAAGCCCAAAATGGTCATCCCAAGTTCCACTAGAATCAAAGAGTGCATGCATGAATCATGTCCTAAAGAATCTTTATAGCCCTATCATTCTAGCCATCCATCAATAGATGGCATGCCATTTTAAACAAACCTAATATTACATTTCATCATGAAGTCCTCACAAAAAATTGAGGTAAAATGGGGATATCTATCCAAGAATACAACAAACATAACTTCATTTGGACGAACAATATCTTTTACATATAGATTTCACAACTCTTCAAATTTTTTTGTATCATAAATGTGTATTAAGTGAGTTGATTTGATTAGAATATTGATCACAAATCATATCTCATTATTCTTTCAAGGGGTACATGGAAACCCAACCAAAAAATCCATTGAGATATCATCCCACTTCCATATCATCACTTGAATTGGATGAAGAAAACCCAGAGGTCTGTGGTGTTTGACCTTGACCTATTAACAAGTATAACAACATAAAAAAACTAAGTGACAAACCATATCATTCATGTCCACCAGAATCATCACCATATGGCATAAAAACGTTTCTTGGTTCCTAGATGCACATATCACTTGAAATTATATAAATACCTCATCACATCTTATTTCACTAACCAAGGTATAAAATACTAGTTATAGAAACAAAAGGTATCCTCTATAGATAATAAAAATATAAAAACAATCTCCCCACCATAATGAGAGTCCCTGATGATACGGAATTTATCATCAAACTATTGATCTTGAAGAATCATCTTGATAAGAGATAAGGTCAACTAAACACTTTCCAAGACATCCTTGGACGGTTCCTCTTGGACTCCTAAATGCAACTGTGAAAAAATATTCATCAACTTCCACTCTTCCAACGATTCCTTCATAGCTAGGGTTGGATGTTTCTTACTTAAAGGACAAACAATGATATTTACCTCTCTATAGGTATAAGAAATGTCAAATTCAAAATATTATAGGTACTTCACCCAATGTCTCTGATATAGATTCAAATACTTTTGAGGGAATATATAACTCAATCTATAGTGGGTGGAATATATGGGAAACCTCTCTCTGAAAAGGTATTTCTACCTACTCTCAAGAGGATGAATCATAGATATGAGTTCAAGATCGTTGGTTGGATAATTCTTTGTTTGTTTACAATGATTCCTGGAGCCATAGGTTACCACATGATCACCTTATATAAGAACACATCCCAAACCCAAACCTGATGTGTTACAAAATACCACATTGTCTTTCCCATTCACTGGAAGAGTCAAAAACAGTTTATAAGTTAAAAGAAATTTATTCCCAACAAAAGTACATTTAAAGTTTTCTTACCAAATGAACATTAATCCATTTTGTGTGAGAGTGGTCATTGGAGAAGACAAATTTTTTGAATCCTTTATGAATTGTTGATAGTACCCCACTAGATCCAACACACTCTGAACCTCTAAAACATTACATGGTTGATTTCATGTCATAAAAACTATCACCTTCCCATTATTAACAGAGATAAAATGTTCTGAGACTACATGTACTAATAACATGAAATCCTGTATACAAAGATCACATTTTTATATCATGGAATAGACTCGATAATTTCTCAAAAATTATAGAACTGCTCTCAGATTACACACATGATCCTCCTTAAATGTAGAGTAAACTTGGATGTCATCAAAAAATACCACCATGAATGTATCCAGATACTCATGGAATATCATGTATGAAATAAAAAAAGACTATAATAAAATTTGTTACACTGAATGGGATGGAAAGATACTCATAATGAATATACCTACTATGTAAGGCATATTTCTTAAAGTCATATTATTTTATTCTCAAATGTGACAAGTAGATAAATTATTGATCTTCAAGAACCATGTATCCCCTTTGAATGGGTAAAATATATCATCCATATGAGAAAATAAATAATTTTTTTATCGTATCTTGGTTGAGTGTCTGGTAATCAACACAGAGGTGATGTGTTACATTATCTTTCTTACCAAAGAGAACATATTCCACCCATGGAGACACACTTGGTAATATAAATACTTTCTCTAATAGACCATCCCACTAGTTCTTAAACTATTTCATTTTAGTTGGTTCCATACATTAATAAGGAATAGATATTGGCTGAGTTCTAGGAACAAAATCAATAGAAAAATATAGGATTCTTATAGGTGTAAACCCAGAGAAATAATAAGGAAACACATCGGGAAATGCGACAAAAACTAGAGGGAGATCATATCTCAAAAACTACTACTCCAAATCAAAATAAAATACTAAAATTACTTTCCCAAACTTCAGATAAGAAGGTTTTTCTCTAATCAAACTCAAGTTCCATTCTACCTGAATGATAAGACACACTCTATAGGGCTTGATAAAAGAGACCCATTGAAGATAGTAATCAATTAAGACCTTATTATAAGTAATAAAATCCATCCAGAAAAATTATATCAAGAGCTTTCATGTTAAAGACCTTAAAATTCTAGGCAAGTTCAATCTCTGATAACTAGAATAAACAAGATGGACAATAGAGAACATGACCTCTCTTTATTACAATGGTTGAAGTAATATCGATCATAAAAGGCAAAATATGTATAGAAATATTTATCATATTCATAATATTATTTGACATAATTGATCGAGAGGGACCAGTATCAAATAAAGAATCCACTAAAGATAAATCTATAATAATGGTACCTCTCACAATCACTAGACCTATTTCATCTTTCTTTGGAGACTCTTCCACTATGTGAAGAATATTAATTCTAGAGGCTTGTGGCTAGAACCTATTAGTTTATTAAGAAACTGATTACACCATAGTAATTTTTGGTGCTGATAATCCTGTTCCACTATGTGGGGAGGAATATATATAACAGAAGTTCACAATGTGACCTAGGAATACACAACAACTACAGATATTTGGTTGATTAGTTGAAACCTATTTCAAATTCCCATGCATAAAACACTAGAAGAAAGTAAAATTTCCTCTATCATAAACTACATGAAGTTTTTGAGAACCTGTATGTCAAGATCCACCATGAAACTCATCAAGTTTTTTGTTTAATTTAAAAGAAATCACAGAACTACCTATAGAAGAAAAATAAACCACAATCAACTTCAACTTACCAAACAGGTCATGTTCAACCATCAAATACCTATCCTGTATGTTAGCATTAAAATTTTAATTCAGTAAGAAAAATTAAGAATGGATATCTGTTTGAAGACTATATAAAACCATAATGTATTAATATGATAATTTAATATAATATCAGTTGAAAACTACTCAAGATCAACAATTTAATATTCACACTCTATCATAGTCATGTCAAACTATTTGATTTTGAAAAACTTCATAGACTTAACAAGTAGCATAGATTCTAGATTGAATTGATCGGTGAAAATAAATCTAAATTCCATCTACTCTAAACCTTCATGATTCTTCTCCATCACCATTGAGTCCCAACATCTTCTCTTGGGTCCCTCTTTCTTGAAGGTGATACATTTCACCTTAATCGAGTTGTGAATTTCCATGAATTCAAAAACAAGCTCTATATTTCTCTACCAATCAGTAGAATATTTAGGATCATTAGAGAAAATAAACACTAGTGGCATCTGGTAAAGGAATTCCTAATAATGATTCCATGATTTATCCCTTTAATGTTCAAAAAATGTAGCCTGAATGAGAATGAGCATAGGTTCCTGTCCCATAGCATTGACAACATGAAAAATAATCTCAACAATATTTTGGTCCATGGGAGGATCAACTCACTATGGTTCACCAAAATATTCCTCTTAGATCCTTTTCAAATGTATTCGTAAATTCAAGATGTAACTAAACATCATTAAACAACTTTTATGATGTTAGAAGATTACCAAGATAAAAAATTCAAACCATAAAAACAAGAACATACATCCCATCAAATAAAATATCAATATTTATTTTTCAACATATCTAATTAAAAATCATGTTAAAATATTGAATTTGATCAAATTATTCCTCAATAATTCTTTCATTAACCACCACTAGTGACTTAAGGCTTGTTTCAATTTGAGATGGATAGAAACTCACTCATAACTACCTCTTATGTCCCAAAATGATATATCAAAATGTATATGGACATCAAGGAAAGATTCAAAACCTATACCTTTATAAAAAAATTATCATGAACCAGCTCAGATACCCTATTACTTTGATACCTGAGCCAACATTGACATAGACCGAAGGGCATTCCAAATCCCTATGGGTTGGTGACAACCACTTAACATTATGCTAGAATAAAGTGGGATGAAAATTTCTATACAATAAAAGACTATAAAAGATTGAAAGATAGGATGATAAATAATAAAATTGGGATAAAGTACTATAAGAAACTATTAAAACAAATCCCAAAGCTGTATATACTCAAATTAGTAAAAAAAAAAAGACAAAACTCAAACATCCTATATAAAAGGTTTATCAAATATCCATTGGTCACGTCCATCACTCCAAGCCCTAAGGATCTAGAAAACACACCACATCCAATTGGTGCTTTCCCTTTGCTGAGACCTAGAATAATAATATCTAAAAACACCCAATAGGAAAGGTAGGATGTGAGCTATAATGCGTAGTCGATTCTTCCCTAGTTTTCTATAATAGATTCCATAATAAAAAACTAAATCATGCTTTCAGTTTAAATAAAACCAGGAATGGAATAATGTATCATTTGTGTATTAAAAACAAAATAAGCATTCTTCTAAATGGATGGAAGTATTTCAAACATTGTTTAAAAAAAAATTTTATATAAAATTATTAATAAGTCATTTTTCATGAGTAGGACAGTTCTATAACCAATGGAATATATAATCAAAATAATCACTCCAGGTACCATGGTCATCTTCCCTGAAATACATTTGTTTCTAGATATATTATCCTCACAATTATCATATTAGTGATCATGTCTATGTTTGTGTACAAATGTACCTTGGGCTCATGATGAATAGGAATCATCAACATCCCATATGGGATAAGATATTCTAAACTAGGTTTTTGTTAAAGTTTTAATCTTTAACAAAATACTAGGGGATTTATATAATAGTGTGATTCTTGTAAATAACCCACTAACTACTGATGATTTTATGTTCTCAATCAATCAACAGATAAAGAGAAAATCATCTCATTTGAAATCAATCATAATTTACAATTCAATTTCCAAATTTTCATTTTCAAAATTCCAATTCAATTTCAAATAAAAAAATATGTTTTCCATAATTACATGAACATTCCATATTAAAAAAAACATAAGTCTTAATCTTTTCAATTTAATCCATTTTAATTAATTCAACTCCCAAATAATATCATATATTTTTTAATTTTTCAAAATAAAAAATAAATCACAATTTCATTGAAATTGGGGGGCTTTTTTACGAAAATATTTAATATTTCATATTCCATAATCAAATTACATCAAATAATGTTTTGATAAATTAATTGAATTATATTCAAAGCAATAAATCAATTGAAGGTTTCAATTGTATGAAATATCCAAAACAGAACCACCTATCATTAATCAGTGATCAAGAATCAACACCCTCTATAAGATTTTCCAATGAAGAATGAAGACATTTGAGATCCAGAAATGAAACCTATAATCAATGCAAGGATTATATAAAATACAATGTTTTTTAGATCTATCAATATCATGATGATATAACACTATCTAAGGATTAGATAATAAGATATTCCGAGAGATCTCATGGGAGAAGATCCAGTTACTCAGAGAAGATTAAACACAATCAACCATGATTAGATCTACTATGAGAAAGGGTTTGAGGAGACGAGATGATTCCTAAGAGTCTTAAAATCTAAGTAAATTGAGTTAGATCTCAGTGGGGTGATATTAAAATTAAACAGTGGGTCAAAATTTAAAAATTAATTTATTATTAATTATAACTCATGTGAACGATTCCCCAGAGAGGGAGATATGGTTAGAGAAACTATGTGCCCTAACCGCGCACCCACACTATAGGGTGCATGGTTTATGCCAAGTCTATTCATGGTTTTATAAACTGTGTGCCAACCATTCATTCCCCACTGTCCAGGGGGTGCCTGAGTTCCACTGGGAGGCATGGTTTGGAAAAAACGTGTGCCAATCGTGCCTAGCCAAAAAAGTATACCAAAATTTTTAAACTCTTCTAGAATGAACCAAAAATGACAACCATCTAAAAAGAGGTCAAAATTGGGTCAATAAGTACCTGAAAAAATTAACGTGAAGTTATAAATCTTTTATGATTATGAATACCCATAAAGAAATCAAGATCCATTCATGTAGAGTTTTGGAATTAAATGAGGCATAAGGGAGGATAATCATGTTTTTAAAAGAAATAGAATAACATGAAATAAACATTATTGTGAGGATTAATGTTTGTTTTATACTTAGACCAAATATATAGGTGTATCTTCACAGAAAAATAGATGCACATTCACCATGCACATCGGCTGATACCATGCACCGACCATGCATTCATCATTTCCCACAACCAAGCACCGCAAAGTCATCCAAGACCATGAACCAATCATGTAGTCCCTATTACGTCCATATATGACATATGTTACACTATTTCATGATCCAAAATATCATACTCATTTACCATGAAACATTCATCACACCTCAAAAAAATAAAAAACATAAAAAATCATTTAAACTCAAAGGTTTCTTACCTATCAAACCTAAGATATCACATATGAGTATTCTGTATGTCATTACCACACAAAAAATGGTATATCTAAATCATTTATAAATAAATTAAAAATTATCACTAACACACTTCATATAAAAACAATTTTCCATTTCATCATGGGAATAAGAAATTTTTCAGGCACCAACACTTATTTAAATAAGCTATTCATGTTATCATAGATATTCCACTGTGAAATTATATTATGTACATGAACCAAATATTTAAAATTTATGAAATTGTTTTCTATTTTATATGTCCTAGTAGAATCCAAAAATTGAATAAAAATGGTTCACTAAATAATATTGGCAATTTATGTTGGATTTTAATTTCCCTCAATCCTAAAATATCATAATCTAATGACAAGAGAAATATTTATAGCAAGATTCACTGATTATCATTTAGATATTTTTTTGTCTATTAAATAGATAAAATAAAATAAAATTTAAATAAATTTCATGTAAAATGATTTCCTAGTTACACCTTGATAATAAACTTAATATGAGTAAATTATATGTTTAAAATAAAATTAATTTACCAAATATTGAAAATCAATTTTCTGATAAATTCAATGATTTATAAAAGGTTATAAAATCATATATACTTATTAAAAATACAATAGTTTGGATATATTTATGAGAAGGACAATAAAATAGTGTTATCAATAATTATCTTAATCCATTTAAGGAGTATGGAAGACTAATTTATTCAAAATATAAAAATAATTATCAATGTAAATGAAAACATTTCACATTGTAAAAAAAATGAATGAATGTAAGGAGAATGAAAATTGTCTTAATCGTGAAATTCCTTAAGAAAATAATATACTATAAGTAAATAATCTTGATCAAGAATAAATATCAAAAAAATTGCTGGTACAAATGACCTTATAAATGACTAGTTACCACAATTAGTGACACATTTTCTTATAATGTTTCACTCAATATTATTGGTGATGATGACCAAGATCATTAAAAGGTAAACCAATATTGTGTCCAAATTTATACTGGTAATAGATAAATTATGTGATCTCTTAAATTTTTGCTGATGGTATATTTCAATTTTTGAATGATTTAAAAAAACATAGATGAAAGTTTTTTAATAGATACTTTCATTAAAATAATATTCTAGAAATAATTATTATTGCGACATTTTCTACATTCAACATATAATGTTTTTGATTGGTAATCCCTACTAAAATGGAAATTTAATACATATAGAATTATTAAAATAAATTTTATTCCTTATATATTTGTTTATATATATATTTTGATAATTTGAAGTTAGTGTTTTCATTTTTTTCTATGTGATAAAAATGATTATAAAACACACACACACATAAATCATTTAAGGGTCCCAAATTCCGGAAACATATTAAAAATTATGAAAGTTTCACCCAATATGATAAATTAATTTATGGGGTGAACTGAATAATGTATATATTATGTATCCATATTAAAATATATTAATATATGGTTAAATATATATTTTATTTTATTATCACATTTTTTGTATAATTTTTTTATATTAATTTATATATTTTATAAAACATATATTTTTTTAAGAGTTTATAAAATAAATGGAATATTTGATTAATTTTTTAAGGATTTCCCTTTTATTTTGAAATATTTTTCAAGAAGATTAAATGTTAAATATTGAAATGATTTTAAAAATTCATTGAATTAACCTTAAAAATAATGAAATATCCTTTTTTAAGAGCGATATAATTAATATATGATTAGATGAAGAAGAAATTATTCATTCTTCGATGATTAAATATAAATTCCCATTATATATATATATCCATAAATAGTATATAGAAAAAATGAAAAAATTCACATTTCATATAATATGATATAATTTAAAAATAAATTTAATGCAATGTATTTTTCTTCCCTACACATTAATATTTAAGAAGTATAAATTCTCTAAAATTTAAACTAGACTTTTTTGTATTAAAATGAAAATTTTTATTAATAACATTACATGTAGTAATAATGATAACATTCTCACTAGTTTATATGATGATAATTTATATTTTATAATGAAGTTAAATGGTGGGTATATCAAAATAGAAAAGAAAAAATATATGATCTCACAAAACTTATTTTCTCACACATGAGATTTAAAGGAATGGTGAGATCAATATCTTGTAAATTATATCATGTGACAATATAATATATTTGAAAATGAAATAATTACCAATTTTAATATTTGAAAATTCGATTTATAAAATTGGTATGTGAATAACTCAATTTTTAGGATAATCTAATCATTATAATAGGGGGTTTTGTACTATTTTTTTCATTATTTGGGTTTTCCCAATGGGTTTGTATAATATAGTTTTTAATGAAACTGATAAATATTTTCATGGGATGAATTTAATTTAGATTATATTTTTATTACAATATTTTTTATATAATCCTAAAATGATACTTCATAAAATTCTGGACATATAAGGGGGAGTGTTTTAAATTATTATTTTTATATATGCCATTATTCCCCATGAATATGGATTACTATTTTTCAAATAAATCCTTTGACATACTAACTATTTATATTCCAAAAATTAAATATATTAATTCAATTATAATATAAATATAACCATAATATGATATATAGAAGATAATAGTTAATATATTCCATTTATTGAAATATTATAAAGCCAATATATATATGGTAATTTTATAATTCATACAATGACCCAAAGGCCCTATATTTTTATTTTTATTTTTGGTAACCACATTTTTCACTATGTTGAGAGGGAACCCTTAAGTGGCATGAAATCCCCATGCAATAGGGCTATATATAGCTCATATTCTCAATGGAACAGAGGGCTAGTACATAACCTAGAGTTCTAATGCAGTAGTCCCCATATCAAAACAACCCCATCCTTGTCTCATGCATATGTCACCCTTGCTTATAGTCCTGACTTCACGTCCAGGGTATCCATCACCACTTCCCCTATCTGGGGTTATGAATAGGTACTTTATAGATATTCCATGAATGAAATTGCATATAAAATTTTCACTAGGTCCCACATTTTTATCTTCTACTCTCCCCAAATTATGTACTTCTCTAGCATGAAGTCATTGGATCTTCTCTGTGGCCTGAAGCCTTATGGACCAAAGGACCTTGTTGGCCCAAAGCCCCTATGGCCCATTTCTATCACCCAAAATCCTAATTAAGATAAACATTAATACTACTTTATTACCCCATTACAATACCTTAAACAATAACTATATTGCTATATTTATATAGTACTGCTACAATAATTTTATAAATTTTCTCCCACATAGATTTTTAATATTTTATATAGTGATAAAATTTATCTTCTAGAGCCATTGATTAATTTCAAAATATTAGTAAGTGTGACTACATGAGATTACACTAACTCTTGAAGAGTTTCAATTAATAATAAAAATATATGATTTATTTTGAATTATTTAATTCAAAAATTATTTATAAAACCCATTCTTCAAGATATTCATGCAAGATTATTGTGATAAAATTTATTTCATTTTAATTTTTTTTATATATAGATTTTATTATGGGAAATTATTGTTTTTATTATGTTTCTACATCATTATAATGATTATAAAATATATATACAAATTATAAAATGTTTTAAAATGCTTAATGTATATTAAATTATATGAAGGCTTCACTAAATCTATTAAAATATATTTTGTGGTGAATTGAATAATTTATATTTCATCTATACATCATAAAATTTATTAATATAAATAATTATAAAAAATTTATTTTACCATCACATAGTTCGTATACATTGATGTTTTTTTATAAATCCATATGTATTTGATATCATCATATCTTTTAAAGAGTTTATAAAATCAGTGGAATATTTGATGATAAAACTATAAATAATGTCCTTGCATTTTGAATTAATCATCTAGAAGATTAAATATCAATATTTTTAAATAATTTATATATTCATTAGAATAAACTAAATAAATAAACAAATATATTTATTCTAATATTGATATAATTCATACATGAATATTTAATGAACAACTAATTTATCCCTTTTTGATTAACTGTAAATGCTCATTTTGTCTCACCCTAAAAGATATAAGGAAATTTGTACACATTTACCTTACAAATAATATGCTTTCATATTATGATAAATATAAATAAAGTTAATTTTTTCACAACCTCATTTTTATTTAAAATGTATAAATTATTACATACATTAGTGTTTAAAACAAATTCCTTTTATTGTAAAATAAGAAAATTTATCCTGGGAATTATATATTGTAGTATTAAAGATATTCACACTAATTCAACTAAAGATAATGCAGCTTTTATAGATTAATTAAAAGTGGGATCAGAACACTTCAATTAATATTATAATATAATCAATGATATTTGAAAATGTTTTACTATTTTCCCCATCATCAATTATTTTAAAATGGATTTTATAGAAATTATTTTAATGAGGAAATATTAAAATTTCTTAGAATTATATTATTTTAGCTTCACTTGTTTTCCCCATAATTTTATTTTTAGGTGGAGCATAAAATAATATTTCATGAAATTAGTGAGATCCAAAGGGAAGTATTATAAATTAATTTTTTTTTCATATGTCAACATCATGATTCATAGCATGATCAGTGAAGTCCAGTTTAATATATGATAAGAATGAAATGTTATTTATTTAACAGATTCTGATGGTATCATTTTATTTTTTCAATTGATGAGTTATCGTTGAATTGACATCAAATATACTAATTGTTTTCATAATCTTAATAATAATAAATAAATAAATTTCATAAAAAATATCTAGTATGACATATTATTATCGATATATTTATTTTCCTATTTAATAGAAAATATATTTAAATGCTTCTACAAATTATGCACAATGATTTTATATAATTATTTTAAGTATTTTTTTGAGTAAAAAATATATGAGAATATTTATTTTCAAATAATATTCATTTAAATAATTAGTATGTTTTGTGATTATCTTATAAGTGTTATACTACATCATTTCATAAAGAGAATATAATTCTCAATTTTTTTTTCAATGGTCATGGTATATGATGCATACTCACCAAAAAATAATAATATATGTGACCATATAATATATGAAACATTCATTAAATCTTTAAATGGTACACCCATATATATTACATAATTAATATGTCATATAAATAATAAAAATTCACTTAAAATATATAATGTGATAAAAAATCGCATTAGTATGCAACCCTTGAATAGAAACCCATGGTTGTCAATAAATATAATCATATGATAAAAATACATAATATCATGAAGAGGATGAAAAATTCTATTATATTGAAAAATTTATTGTACATATATATATGTTTTATTTAAATCCATAATACTCTCGCTAATGGATTTTCTCTATTTTATTTATTATTTAATGTTGATGTTTAAATTTTTTTAATATCAATTGATATTTGAGGACTCAAATAGTTACATTATATAATGAATGTGTTAGGATCAGAAAAAATTAGGTTTAATATATTTTATTTGGTTATATATATATATTCAAATAGTATACATAAAAATGAAAACCTCTAATTATTATCTCAAATTAGTTATTTATGAATAATTTTGAACCAATAGAAATATATATTTTTTTACATTTAATTATACTTGAATTATTTATAGACTAATAAATAATGTACTTGTAAGAGTATACACTAAATCCTTAAGAGTTTTGATAAAAATTAATATATTTGTGTTATTTAGAAAAATTTAATTAAAATAAAATTTATAAAAACTATATTTCATGATAAACATATATAATATCTTCAATATCATTTATTGGGAACATTTAACAAATTAGTATAATCTATAAAGATATGTTTTGTTATATTAACTTTGATATAGATACCCATTATTCATGTTGTTAAAGAATTATTATCTTCATATAATATGACAAGAACATAAATATTTTTATATTATCAGTAATTACTTTCTGATTTTGTGAAAAAAATCTTATCCAAATACATTTTATACTTTTTTTAGAAATCATAATAAACACAACATGATTAGAGGAAGTTAAAAAAATATTTTCTTCCATAGAACCTCAGGAAATGGTGGATCCCCCATATGTGAGTAAATATCTATTTTAATTTCTCACTTTATATAGATCAAATAGATAATTATCATCGATATAAGCAACCAATTTTTGTTCTAAAATTTTATAACAAAGCATTTCCTAACGAGTTGATCCTTGAAAGTATGTAAATATCTATTTTATATCATTCCAATTTTAATTAATAATATAACAATGATAAATTATTTCTCCTATAGAACTTTTAAAATTATATATCTTGCCTTATATTATTTTCAAGCTATAATAATGCTCTTATATCACTATGATACGATACTTCTGGACCAATAAGTTCTTAATTTTCATAGTCTAAAAGGATATAATTCTCAATTAAGAGAACATAAAATAATTGGTATACTTAATGTATATAATCCATGTATATGAAAACATTTTAGGTATTTTATATTATCTCAATATTGGTAAATAAAATGTTTATCTTCAATATATTTAATTTATTATACATGGAAATAATTTATATTTCTAAAGTCTTTCATTTGAAATTATTTATTTAAATATTCTTCTCCCATAAAAAGTCTATTCATGATTCTAATAATATTTTTATCATGAAAAAATTATAAAATGATGAAAAAATATTATCCAATTTTCATAATGAAGACACATGGATAAATTGGATCATTTTTATAACCCTATATAATTATTCATTTACCTAGAAAAACATATTTTTGTATTTTATGAAAACACTTTTAAAGGTTAAGTGCGAACCATAACAATGTTCGAATAAGGATCTAGACCAAGAAGATAAATTTAAAAATTAAAATACCACTAAAACCTAAACCATCATTGCCTACCAATGTAAAAGCATATATGAAGTTAAAAAACACAGTAAAAGGTCTTAAGCCACCATATTACAATCATCTGAAGCCATCCAAAAGTTGAGAAATAAAATTTCAAAAAAAAAACCAAACCATGATTTAAAAACTACACCGCTAAAAGTTTGGGCCAAGAAAACTGTCATCAATAGCCCCGATTTGGGACCTGAGATGCACAAATCATCACCCATCACCGACCTCTAGACTACATTGTTAACACACTAGCACCATGAACAATGAACCAAAAAAACTGTCAGAAAAATTTACTCACTAGAAACCAGAAACCAAAAACCACAATCATCACTGTCAAGATAGAGCAAACCATACTACAAAATAACATCCACTCCCAAGAAGAAAAGAGAAATATAGGGATGAAGGAGAAGAGTAAAACACCAAAAGCACATCCGAGATGCCCATGACCACTCGAACCACACAACCCAAAACTCTGAATGAACCATCACACCCAACTAACATGGAAAGAGATATGGAACTAGAATTTAGGGTAGGGTTGAGAAAATAGAGGGCACACCGGAAATCATCATCAATGATAGATTCTCCCTCAACACCACTATTGCTGTAGACCTCACCAAATCGAAGCCTCTACTAAGAAGACCCACAAACACCACACCGAAGAAGAAACAAATTATAGAAATAGAGATCCATGAAAAAATACTGAATGCAAGACAAGTTATAGGGAAAATGATGTGCCTCAACCAATTACTCCCAAACCTGGTTGGGAAGACCTTCACACTGAACCAAAATGGGGACAAAAACATAGTTACTAAAAGAAAGGATATGAAGAATATGTGAGGTGGTTTAAATAGGGATCCAAGTATATAGGTGAAGATGAACCAAAATATTGGAGTGGGGGAAAATGGGAACAAAATAGAATAAACAAATGAGAGAAAGGAGGAAAAATGAAAAAGTGGAGAAAGGAGAGTTAGAGGGAAGGGGTAAGGGGAGATGATTTTGGAAGTGGCACACATGAATCCCCCTCCAGAATTGCTTCTTATAGAAACCCTAGAGTGGGAGGTAAGGGAGAGAGAATCTTCTCAGAGGCTTTTAAATTAGTCCTCTTTTATTTACTATTCAGTTAGTCTCCTATATGACAACCATTACAATAATGAAAATATTTATAATGAATTATTCAACTTAACCAATTAAAGATATCAATATATAGATAATGTAAAAAAAATTTAATCCATCATGAATTTTCATATAAACACTATTTTATAAATTACCAAAGAGGAATAAGTGAACATGATCATGTATAACATACTTCATGAAATATCAAAAGGTTATATAATCAATTACAAGAGAGTAAGTTTAATCATAATAATTCATGGGTATTTTTGAGAAACCTTGAATAATTATTTATTATTTTTATATCAAAACTCTATTATTTTCATTTATCCTTATCATAAATATCCATTTATAAGAAACATGTTTAATTTCTTCAAAGGGTTTTACAATTGACATAAAAACCTCACATTTAAAATTTAAGTAAAATTTAGAATGAATTATAACTTTCTTTTAGTCCCAATTTGGTTTATCATGACATTAATTAACTATTTTAGGTTCTTGATCCTCATAAATAATATTGTGTGGCATATTATAAAAAAATGTTTCATAAACAATAGTCTTTACATGGTTCCAAAATCTTATAGTACTAATAATATTTATTAAAATTTTATATTAATCATGATCATGTACTTATGGAACAATATTTTCTTATAGAATGTAATGATCTAGAAATTTTCTATTCTTCACATGTTTTTTATACTTTCAACCATCATATATAGTTTCCCTTTACATTGATGAGTATTTTTTTTCTTTTTATCTGAGTTTTATTATAAGATTTAGTCATTGATTGAATGTATGATTGATATAAATATTGGATTTCCCCCTAGGAAATATATTTTTTTGGTGTATATTTTACATGGTTATATGATTTTTTAGTTTAATTTGAATCATAGAATGCATTGAGATACTGATTTTATAATTTTTCTAAATCAATGATCTTTTGAAATTTTATCTCACTTATATTTTTATGTGGATTCATGTTTAAAAATGAATCAATATTTTATGATATCTCATTTAATGTCAAATTATTTTATCAATTTAATACAACAAACACTGTTTTCTCAAAAATAAAATCATCAAACCCATCTATAAATACATCTTTAGTCATTGTATCAAGATAATTTACGATTTAGGGATATTTAAATCCAATGTAAATTGCTAATGTTCTATGGGGTCCCATTTTTTTATTTTAGGGGTGATAAGGCATGAATACCATACAAAAAAATTGTCATAAGTATTGAAAATTTAGTTTATAATGAGAAGATAAATTTCTCAAGAGAATATTCATGAAAACAAAAATGTATTATTTGAATTAGTGTTTTAAAAAAAAATCACTTTCACATACTAAAATATAAACACGTGGTTTCAAATGTAGCGGTCTTCAGATAAGTTTTAATCACATTATAAATGATTCGACTAGGCCATTATAACTGTGAACATGATCACTAAGACACTCAAGAATTATTATAATTGAAATGAAATAATTTTCAAAATAATGAAATGAATATTCCCCAATATTATCATGATGAATATTATTGATTGAATAATCTTGGATTGTGTCCATAATAAAATTATTTGGGCATGAAATTTCAGAAACACTAGGTTAACAGTTAAGAATAAGCACACATGTGACCATCTAGTTGGTATGTTAATCAAGATCATAAAATATCCATATGATCCACATGGTGATGAATTGGACCACTTATGTCCAAATGAATTATTTCAAAGAACATAAGGGATTCGGTAATAATTTTTCATGACGATGGTATTATAATAAATTTTCCTTTAGAATATGAAATTAAAGAAAAATAAATAGGTGTAATAAAATTTTTATCAACCAATGGATGGCCATGCAAATATTTAAATATTTTCTGCATCATTATTGATCTTAGATGAATAAAATAGTCATGCTATATAATTTATGTATCTAGTTTGTAAAAATATTATTTTACATATTTGGTTCAATTATATATATATATATATAATTATATAGTATAATCCATAGGGAAATATTTATTTTTTCTCTCAAATCAATATGTTATCATTATTGATTCTTGTTAATTAGAGATTTTCAATACCACCTTTATCTATAGTCTTGATGTGATATCCATTGTAACAAATATATTTAAATATTAATAAATTTTATCTAGACTTATGATAATATAAAGAATTATTTATTAAAATATATGTATCACTAGGTAGACATAATTTTTCTATTTTAGTGACTTTGATTAAGTTTGAAATACCTATTAATTTAATTACATTAATACTTTTCTATTTGAAGGTTTGAAATTTTTTTATCATATTTATGAATTATGTGTGTTTTAGTTCTACTGAAAATAAAAAAATCTTCATCATGTAGATTAATATTTATGGACTTATTTATAACATAAAATCAAGGCATATATATAAGAAAGAAAAGAAAAAAAAGACAATATTATTTTTAAAGGTAAAATATAATTATTTATTTGTAATCATGATGAAAAATTATGTTATATAATTAGTTAAATTATAATTATAGTATATAAAAAATAATAAACTATTGATTTTCAAAACTTTTACATTGAATTATTGATATATATGTTGCGAGCTTCTTATACATGATTATTCTAAGCCATTTTAAATATTGTATGTGACGTTAAATATTTATATTAATCATCATATATAATATGTAATTTATAATCCTAATAAAATAATAATACATGTGAAAATTTAATAGATTCACATTTTATAAAATATTTAAATAGTTCATAAGGTAGGAAAATGTGACCAAATATATTCCACATACAATACATTATAAAAATATTAAAAATGCACTTTCAGTATAACTAGTGGAGATATAAATAATAATATTTAATTGGTAAACCATTATAATTAATTTTATTTAATAATATGGGGAAAATAAATTGTATCATTAATAGAATAAAAACTTCTCTAATAGAAAAAATTCACTATGCATACACATATCCTTTAATTAAATTCATAATTCCTCCCATAATGAATATAAACTATTTTATTAATAAATAAATTCTCAATGATATATTTTTCAAGGATATTTGATACAATATTTCTTTAATAATTATATCAAATAATTAATATATCAAGATGTATAAACTTCAAGTTTAATATATTTTATTTGGTTATATATTTATATATTAAAATAATAAAAATTAAAAGATAACCTCAGTTTCTCTAAAATAAATTATTTATCTACATTTTTATACAATATTGTAAGAATATATTTTTTCATGATCTATCACCACTATAACTCCTCTTGGGTTGATAGTGAAGACATGTGTGATCCCCAAATCTCGCCTCTATATGTAATGAGTTAGAAACTAACATAGAGGGTCTGTAACACACATATGATTGGAATTACCCTTATGAATACCATGAAAAAGAAAAAAAATAGATAATGAACTCCAAATTAATTATTTAAAATAATACCAAGATCCTAAAATATGTAATTTCATACATAAACAAAGTAAAATTCCAAAATTAAAGTAGCTCTTACACTGGTTTTTTCATCTCCAACAATCAACATGAGATAGTAATGTTTATCCCTGTCACAAAAAATGACTAGAAAATTTATAAAAAAGAATATATAATCTAAGGGTGAGTATAAAATTATACTTAGTAGGTTTCTCCCTAGACCCACTCATGTAAATATGGAATACGAATACAAAATACCTAATAAATAGACCATGAAACCAACTCATTGACTAATTCTAGTCAACTATCCACCTAATATCTCCAATTATTTCCCATGAAATAAATATAAATAGATAATGATATATCATTAAATGAATATATATAGAGGTACCTCAAACCCACTTCCCCATTGAACTAGTCTCCCATGTTCCCTAACAACTTACATTTTGGTGCTCCCATCCCATCTATATCCACATAACTAAATGACCACATCTCACCAATAACCATATAACCACACCCACATATGACTTAAGATAGTATAATAAAATCACTCTCATATAACCACATTACATTATCAACAAATTAGTAAATACCATAACATTAATCCATCATAGCCTACACTATGTATAGATGAGATAATGGTGAAGGGGTAGTAGTCAACCATTCATATCACTCACATCATAGATGTTGGGGGTAAAAAAATAACTAATAACTTTATTTGGGAATCATTTGTGTTACCCAACTTGGTTGATAGTAAAGTTAACCAAGATAAATATGACATAATTGATACATTAATCACATGATTTAATAATACATCTCACAATTATTTTCACAACCTAAGGACCTGAGGTTTTATTTTCATGGAGATTAGAAATAAAAAAAATATTAATCAATAATATATTATCCATAATTTAACTCCTTAATAGTGTAGAAGGGTTTTTTTCAGGTTATTTCATATGGTTTATCATCGGTTAGAAAAATAAAATCTTAAATAGTGATGTTGTAAATAATTTTTAAAATTCATTTGTTTGAACCAATGATGGACATGGTTTTTAGTTGGTTATTTTAAAAACTAGCATTAAAACCCATTAATATTTTTAATGGATGAGGTATTTTAAACAATTGAAGAATAATTTCTTTAATAAATGGAATTTCAGCCTCAGTTATTAAATAATGGATAAAAAAGATTTTTTTAAATATTATATGAAACTAGTAACCAACAACAAGAAACATAAAAAAAGAAGTAGCAGAATGGAAATAGTTAGACCGATAAAAAGTGTTTACTTCATAAAATTTCTCAAATTACTACATGGTTACGATTTGAACAAAAACTTAAAAATATATATTTAATTCTAAAATTTAATAAAAAATATAAAATATTACACCCATATTTGTTGAACACGATTCAACTATTCTGTATTTAAAGCATGAGGGTCATAAAAAAAATCTAGAAATAGAAATGAATGTATGTTTTGTATATATTTTCAATATAATTATGAGATAAATAAATAATAGGTTACAATAAAATCTAACTAGGTGGATTTATGTAATTGTTTTTGGTGAAATTATTTTAAACATATGTATCTCAAAATGTATTATCCGCATTCTTTTACTCATTATTTATGATGATAATTATTTTTGAAAATAAGTTATTAATTGAAAATAGTGTTTGATGTATATGTAAAATTATTGTAATTATTAATGAATTTATCTTTCCATGTAAATTTCTAATATTTATTTTACTCTTTCCTATTGGAAATAAATTTTAATCCAATTCCCTATTTTAGAATGATATGTATGAAGTAAACATGAATGTCATTATAGAAAATATTTAATTATATAATAAAACATACATCCCAAAAAATTATTTCTAGTTTTCTCACAAGTCACCGTGTAAGGAACAAAACCAATAAAGTTTCTTATATTTTAGGTAAAAAATACCAACATCCAATAAGCATTTTTATTTAAAAAATATAATGTTAGTGAATGTTAAATTAAGAGAAGAAAACTAAATATATGTTTCATACCTATCAAGATAAGGAAATATCTAACCCTAAATGGAATCTTTCTTTAATCATTCAAGATTGTTACATCAGATATACTGGGCCACATGGTATTATAAATATTTTTCCTGTAAGGGTAAAATCCCTGTTAATACTTTGGAATATTCTATGAGATATTTTTAGAGTCATTAACAAAGTTAATGTGGGGTTTTAAGACCCGTAGATACTTGGCATTAATTGAATAAATATTTTAAATATATTATATCACACTTGTATGATTTTTTCCTAAATATTGTAATATCTTTGGAAGATTTTTACATATGGAAAATTCAATACTTTTATTAGGCTTAAAATTTGGGTTTTACCCTAGTCGCGACATAACCTTAGTGTTCATCAAGTGTCTTGTTTGGCCGCACCCCTATTGGATATTTTATACTTTTTTCTTTATTATTTTACTTTTTATCTTTTATTTTTCTTATTTTTTATTTATTACTTATTTTTCAAGTTATAAACCCCCATTTCTCACACATGTGTGATAATAAATCATAGAAATTATCCATTTTGAACCTTTTAAATTTTCAATTCCTTAATACAATGAAAATAATTACCAAACCATCAACTTTAGATTGAATCATGAATTAAATTAGGTTTTTTAATATAGGGTTTTTGAATTATCTGATATTGGCTCTAAAATAGATGAATTATTTGGTTTCGGATGTTAGTGGATCTTGTTGAATCTATGTGATCTTGAAGCTCCCTTATACATGATCGTTGAAGCCTCATTTGACCCTGTCACCTACTCCAAGGCATAGTGGTAGCCACTTTTATTCTTGTATGGGTGATGCACATATGAGGTTGAATAAGATTTAGTTTTAAATATTTAGTTTTTAATTATTTATTTAATTCTTCAATTATACTTCCTTATCAAAATTGTGGAAAAAAATAGTTGATTAATAAAACAATAAAACTAGTTTTTACCAATGGTAAAATCCATAAGATTATCAAATGATAATTATTAAAAACATTAAAGTATAATTTATTAAAATTATAGAAATATAATTATAATGAATTGTCAGAAGAAAATTACACTAAACTATCAAAATATAATTTATAAAAAATCATCAAAAGATAATTATGAGAAATTATAAAAGGATAAATATAAATAATTATCAATTAATAATTAATTTAAATTATCGAAAGATAAATGTTAAAAATTATCAAAAGAAAATTGTCCAAGATTATTTGAGGATAATTACAAGGATAATAAAAAGATAATTTTAAATATTATCAAAATATAATTATATTATATTTTCAAAGCATAAATATTAATAATTATCGAATGATAATAATTTTGAATTATCAAAGGATAATTATTATAAATTATCAAAATTGAATTATGTGTGATTTTAAAAGGACAATTAGAAGGATTATCAGAATATCATTATAGTGATTATCAAAAGATAATTATGTCAAATTATCAAAGGATAATTTATAAATAATTTTGAATGGTTAATTATTTAAATTATCAAAAACAATTATATGGTTTTATTAAATATTAATTATAAAGGACAACAGAAAGTGTTATAAAATTCATTTAGTGATGTTTATAATATCGAATGTGGGTTTATAATTATTCTTGAGGAAAATACTCCTAGGACATGTGTTGGTCTAAAATGATAATTCAGAGATTATTCAATAGAGAGGGAGTATTATGGCGTGTAATATTTAATTTATTTTTGAAATGTAATAGTTGGTTTTTGTTCTATGTGCTGTCGATGAGCCTCAAGTATTGATGTGTTGAAAAGTATGATAATTATGCTCAAGAGGATGTTTTATCAATAGTTGATGTTTCTAGTTCATCCTCCAAACAACACATTAGGGTTTGTCCATACCATTGACATAGATGACTTTGATGTAAGACGTTCCTGACCTCTTACGGATTTCATTACACACGTTTCCTTAATATAAGTTATGTGTTGGAATAATTTATAAAATTTCATGACTTATTACTGTATATAGCTGTGTGTGTAGCCTATGAGACCCATTACATTATAATTTCCCTGAAAATTACTAAAATATCTAGAATCCCTATTTAATATGATTCACATGATGACTTTGTGCTATAATTTACCTCATGATGTCATGCAATCTTTTTTAATCATGCTATAAATTGTTTTGTGTTATCATTAATTTGGAGTATTTGTGCATGGTATATATTATATGTAATTGTGGTGGTTTGGTTATCCCTTATAGGGGGAGTGTGTTTTATGTGAAATGATGACAATAGTGGAACATGACAGCCTTGCGGGATAGGAACAACTCATTGCCTTCTGGATTTTTAGTAATGTTTGGATACTCTATGCCCGGAGGATTATGAGTATCATAATTTTTGATGATTACGATCAAGAATGATATAATTTTGGGTTGTATATATCTTGATGTCTTGAAGATTCTGTAGAATTGTTCCAATACTCAATGCCTTGTGGATTCGAAGTATCCCACTGACTCTATGCCTTGTGGATTTTTAGTAGCATATCAATTCTATGAATTTTTGATTCCGAGTAGCATTCCCATTTGATTACTGTTATATTTTGAGTGTCATGAAAACAAACTTGTGGCTATCTTACGATTATTTTTGAGGACTCATGGATATCATTTTGGAATAGAACTGAAGTAGGTACAACCAAGGTTTTGTGGAGGATTGGTTAGTACACTACCGCTCTATTTTGTATTATAAGATGTTATTATTATTATGATTTTTTGTATTCATGAAATAAACCTATTATAATAGGGAAATGTTGGATAAGAAAACATTGGTGGTGTCCTAATAAATTATATACTCACATCATACTCAGTTATTTCAGTGCACTTGTAGACTTAATGATTAGATATTTGATGAAGGGAAAGGGACTATGGAAAAATGTAATGAAATAGGAGCATAAATCTGGTAGTAGAATGGGATGGTATCAAGAGGACCTTAATATTTATTTATTAATTTATTATCTACTTTACATTTGATCGGAATTCCACTTTAGGAGCTGCTTATTCTTGTATGACATGTTTTTCCCTTTTTATTATTTAGTTTTTGCATGTTTATTTGGGTTATTTATAATATTATATATGTTTTATTGTTGATATTATGACATGATACTAAGGGTATAATTTCCCCATGGATATACCTAGACCCTCATTTGTAGTCGGTATCTTGTTGTGTATGGGGAGGTCTGCATGAGGTCACGGGATCATCAAGATTATAACCAGTGATTCGGGTTGGAACATTACAAAATGGTATTAGAGGAATAAGAATCACTAAATTATTTATTATATTTTCCTTGATTTTGGAATGTGTAGAAAATTGATAGGATGGTTCGTACTTGGGCATGGGCACTATGATGTATATTATCGAACACTATATAGTGGACCTCCATGTTTTCATTAATTGGATGAATTTATTTTTTTCTATTACCATTTATTAAAATTTATGTCGGTGATGCACATGATAATGATATATGACTTATGAATCTTTTTTCAACATTCATGCACCATGAATATGAAATCATGTTCAAATTAAACATATATATTTATATTGTTATGTTGAATAGTAATACTTTAATTAAATTCATTTATTTGTACTATATGTTCAGGATAGTTTATCTGATTGTGTGATATAACTAATTTTCCATGTTGTGATAATATATATTTATTGGAATTAAATAGTTTAACTAAGACTTGTGTCGTGATAGTGTATACATGGTGTATTTGACCCAATTTAATGGATGGATACTATGGTTAGTGCATAGATAATTATAAAATGGGTTAATGGTAGACTCTTAGGAGAACCTTTTGTGATACTATATAATAATTACAATTTATCCTAATGGCTATTTTTTAAGTGTTTCTTTCATGTTATAAAAGATATCTTATTGTCATAGACTTAAATGACTACTTGGGATGTAGACCAAAATAATCCCCTTAAGGGAGGGAGTTTTTGGTCTACCACTGAACGTATAAGATAATGTTGTTGAGCAAGATCCCAAACATTATTTTTGGTTTAGGAAACAAGGCCACTTCAACCAAAACTCATTCCCTTAGTGAATATCTTAGGAATATGTGTTCAGAACTATTGTAAAATATTCCCTAACTCTAACTCTATCATTATTCATCATTTCATGAAACTGGAGGCCCTCAGGATGTAGAATAATGGGTTGAAATGTTTATGGAACTGGAGGCCCTTAGGGATCTATGAATTATTCTCCCTTAGTGGTCATATATTCCCTTATAGAATAGGGAAATATTGGTTCTGAGTTAGACCCAAAGAATGCTATAATGTGAGAATGACTAGCTAGAGGTGACTCGATATCCAGATAGTTGATGGATGATGATGATTTGATCATGGTACATGGGATATTAGTAATCCATACTTCTACGAGAGAGGATATGTTAAGAGACTTACATACCTATAGATGGGCAGTACGTCTTAGTGTGATGATTTTTCACCATAACATCAAGTGATAGTTATGGTGGCCAAGGATGATAAGGGACCTCCCTAGGTTTGTGTTCAGATGCCTTTCTTTCTTGAGTGTAAAGGCTGAACACCAACATCTTGGTGGGTTGGTCTAGCCACTTCTTGTTCCCCTATGTAAGTGGGATGATGTCATAATGAACTTTGTAACTGGGTTACCTAAGACCTCAAGAATCTGTGATACTGTTTGTACTATTATTGATTGGTTTATGAATGTTTATCACTTATAATCAATATGATAGACTCACTCAATGGATATTCTAGGAAATGATTATGTTAGTGAGATTATATTAACAATTGTATTTACCTTGAGCCATTTTTCATAAATAGATGAAAATTTTATTCTATTATTTTGGTAGGGATTGAATATCCCTAGACGCTCTACAGAGATTGAGCACAACATACCATCATTTGATAGATAGACAATATGAGGTGGTAATACATGTAATTAAGGATATTCTTAGAGCATGAATTATTGACTTATATAGAGTGTGAGATGATCAACCATCCATGGATAAGATCTTAAAAAAAATAGTTACCATAATTTTATTCATATGATGCCTTAGAAGGATATTTAAGGGATAACATATCAATCACAACTTTGTTGGAATGAGGTAGGTGAGGAAAAAATTATAGGGAAGTTTGGCTTAAGAGAAATATAAGAGAGTGCATCTGATTGAGAATAATATAATCAATTCTTAGAGCATGTAGATATCATATACAAATAATATGAGGATGCCTTTATATTTTACTATGGGTGATTAAGTTTTCTTGAGAGTGACTCCTAGGTTAGGCCACCGACCTCTTAGTAAGTAAGGAAAGCTATCACCATGTTTTACGGGACCCTTTATGATCATCGCATGGGTGAGGATAGTGGCATATAATTTGGATCTTCAGTCTTACTTCCAAGGTATGGAAAATGATTTTCTTATGTCATAGTTCCATATATACATAGTCTATCCTACACATGTTATCAACAGTAAGGAGGTAGAGTTGGATACTGTAGCATCATACAAGTATCTTCCACCATGGATTATAGATCGGATTGAGAAAGTCCTTCAAGGGAAAATATAGAAATTTTTCCAGATTTGGTGGAATCATGAAAAGATCAAAAAGGAGACATGAGAGTAAGGATATGATGTTGGTCCTAGTGGTTTGAGTTTTCTGAAAAACACTTCTAGAGATACTTCTCGAGGATATGAAATCATTAAATGCGGAGAGTTATAATATATTTAAATTTTTAAATAAAAATTAAAACATATTTTGTTTGTTTTTTTATAGGGTTTTTTTCTTGTGGAAATATAACTATTCAATAAAAATAATCTTAAAAATGATTTTAAGTGGATTCATGTAAGGGTGAAATCCCCGTTAACACTTTAGAATATTATAGGGAATATTTTCTAAGTTATGTATATAGTCATCATGGGATTTTGACACCCATAGATCCTCGATGATGATAAAATAAAAATATTATATATATTATATCACATGCATGTCATTTATAACAATATAATCAAATACTTATTGATTTTTTTTCAAATGGAAAATAAAAGACCCCCATTGGCTATGAAATACATGTTTTACCCTCAGTGTGATATAACCTTTTTCACATCGATTGTCTAGTTTGATCACACCCTCATTTGGTATTTTATCTTTTTCCATTGTTATTTTATTTTTATTTTTTTTTATTTTCATCCTTCTTCCCCATACTGAAAACCTCCATTTGTCATGCAGGTAGGATCCAAAAATCCATGAAATCATGTTCTCCATCATTTTTTTCTAAATAATGGATCAAATAGGGTGTTTTAATTTAGGGTTTTTAATACTATGATTTAAGTTCTAAAATATATGAACAATTCAATATATGGTGTTAGTTGATCTTATCAAGTTCATGTGATCCTGAAGTTCCATTTCATATGATCAGTGAAGCCACCTTCAATCCCCTTACTTGTTTCCAGAAACAATGGTATCCTCTTTTATTCTTCCATGGGCGTTACACATATTAGGATAAATAAGATTTAGTTTTATTTATTTATTTTAGTTCCAATTTTTCTTGTCCATATTTTAAAAAGAAATAGTAGAATAATAAAATAATACCTATTTTTTATCAAGGAATAATTGCACAAGATTAAGAATGTTACTTTATAAAAAAATTATTAATGGATAATTTTTAAAATTATAATAAAATAATTAGAAATAATTGTTATAGGATAATTAAATTTAATTATCAAAGGTTAATTCCTTAAAAATTTATCAAAATATAATTATTTTAAATTTTCAATGGATAAATTTAAAGAAGTATTTAATGATAAGTACTTTCAATTATCAAAGGATACTTATTAAAAATTATCAAAATATAATTGTGAAAGATTATAAAAGGATAATTATAAGGATTATTAAAAGATAATTATGTGAAATTATCAATGTTAAAACATAGATATTTATTGACTAATGGTTAGTTTGAATTTTCAAAGGATAATTACTTAAAATTATGAAAAGGTAATTTTGTGATATTTATAAAGAATATTTATTTGGATTATCCAAATATAGTTTTAATGATTATAAAAAGACAATTCTATATAATTATTAAAGATCAATTATAAAAATTTATGAGAGGATAATTATTAAAATAGGCAAGGATGATTATATGGTTTTATTAGAGGATATTTTTAATTGGCTACCTGACATGTTCTTCACTTAATTTCCAGAGTTTTATATTATCAAATGTAGTTTTACAATTATTCTTAAGGACAAGACCTCCAATGAATGTGTTTTCTTAAAATGAAAATTAGAAAATTATCCAAGTGAGAGAAAGGATAATTACATGTCATATTTTACTTTTTTTAAATAAAATACATTGTTTTTGTTGAAATAGAATTTGAAGAATCTTGATCCTTAACATGTCAGAAACTACAATGATAAGGCAAGGGAAGACATGTTCATGGCTATTGGGGTTTCCACTCAAGATTTTAAAAAAAACATGGTGATTTTTCCTTTACTATTAACATCAACGACTTTATGGTAGGGATTTCCTTACCACTTGGGGATTTTGTTACAAATGTTTCCTTATTATATATATATTTTTAAAAGGTTGGGTCCAAAGTCTCATTTTATTATTAAAGTAAAGCAAAGTCCTCTTTAAACTGGGTAGAGGGAGACCCATTACATAGCCCGAAGGCCCAGTGGGCATATAGCCCATTACATGGCCTGTAAGCCCAATTGTTTTGCCCAAGCCCCATTATATGAATTGTACTACTATAGTACCCGCCTACTACAGTGCCACGCAGTTCTGCTGCTGCTACAGTGTACTACCGCCGCTATAGTTCCCTACTTCTGCTACAGTGTACTACCACCACTACAGTGCCCATTTCCGCTATAGTGCCCACCACTGCAATAGTGCCCGCTACAGCTATAGTGCCCGCTGCAGCTGTAATACCTCTACAGTACTTGCACCCAATAGGTTTTGAACCCGCATTTTTCATATAGGACTACATGGAGTTTACCACTAAGACAAACCCCAACTACTTCCTTGTTATAATTTATATATTGATATAATTGATAAACATTATTGACTTTTGTTCGCATGTTTGTGTGTTTAGCCAACGATACCCATTATGATATTGTTTACATGAGAATTGTTATAATTGACATTATACATATATGATATGATTCAAATGATTTATTTGGTTCCATTATTTATCTCATGATGTCATGTTTTATTTTTTATCATGCAATACTTGTTTGTCTATTATATTTCATTTGGATTATTTTCACATTGTACACATGATAGGTGACCATTGTGAAATGGTTATTATTTATAGGGGTGATTGATTGATGTGTGATGATCATGATAGTAGAGCATGATAGCCTTATGGGCCAGATGAAGTCGATGCCCAGTGGATTATGAGTAACATACTGACACTCAATTCCTTGTGGATTAAGATTATCCCATTTGATGATAATGATTATGGGGCATGATATCCTTGTAGTCTAGATGTAACTTGATGACTTTATGATTATAAGGAAACATGTTGAAACTCGATGCATTTTGGATTCTGAGTAGCCAATTAACTTGATGGCTTGTGGATTTAGAGTAGAGTGGAAACTCGATGCCTTGTGGATTATGAGTATCATGCCTACTCAACTCCTTTTGGATTTTGAGTGTTAGTATAACAAACTTATGGTAAGTTTACAATCATTTCTAAGAAATCATGATCATCATTTTGGCCTGGAGCTGAAGAAGGTGTGCCCAGGGGTTCGTAATAGTTTAGATATCCCCTGACCACTCGATTTTAGATTGTATAATGTTACAATTATTATTTATATACTATATTAATTAAATACACCTATTATACTTGAGAACACATTATTATGGATTTATTGGTGGTGTCCAACTGAGTCAGTCACACCCCACTTGGAAATTTTGTTCCACTTGTAGATTTCATCACTATAGATCCGGTAAAGGGAAAGATCCATATTTTAGATGGTTGGGAAAGAGGGGAAAAAATTCTGGTAGTGGATTGTGATGGATTTTTAAGGACAATAAACTTTATTTATTTATTTATCTATTAATTTACACTTTACATGCTTGTCACATTGGGAGATTCTTATTCTTGAATGACATATATTCCCTTTTTCATAATAAAGGTTCTATAGGTTTACTATGGTTCTTAATTGTAGTTTTTATGTTTTATTATTGATCATATGACATGATATTGATGGTATAGTCTCGCCACTAACAGAATCAGACCAAAAATTCTATTTGGAAGCCTCTTATATATAGAGAGGCATGCTTGAGGTCATGCGATATTTTGATATAGTTTTATGGTTCAGTCTAGGACGTTACACCTTCATTAGATAAATTATAAGGGTATATTTTTTTTTTGATTTCACATACCGATGATATATTCTAATTTCTTTTTAATCAAGGAAAAGTAATAGTAATATGATAAATATAATGATAAAAAAACTTTAAAAAATTGACAAGAAACCTACAAAAATTAAATTTATCATCATATTTCAATAAATATCATCCATTTACCTTCATCAATAAATGTATATATATGTTATGTATTTTAATTTTGTCTAGAACTAAAATGGAAATCCATGGATGTGGTCGATTTATAATCCCACCACCACCTACTAGAAATAGAAAAACATATTTTCCCAACATATTTAGTTTTAGGTATATCATATGTAATCTAATAAAAATAAAAAAATGACATATATTAATAAAAACATGTCATTGTAAGTAAAATATTAATTAATGACATAACCAACATTTCCTACCATAGACGAACTAGTGTTTCCTAAGAGACATTTGTCCCATAAAAAAATATTGATTTTTAGCCTATATTTCAACAAAACTCTTAAAATTATTTTGATTTTAAACCCATGGATAAACATTATAAGAAATCTAAAAAAAAATCATCTATTCTTAGATATGAGAAACTTATAATTTAAACAATTGTGTGCAACCATGTTTAGCTAACCTTAGAGCCTTCTCTCTCACTGTGGTAGAAGAAATCACCTGTATAGTATGATGAGGAACCTCATTAGTGGTATATGTATTTTTTTACTAGATGATCATGGTGAATCAGAAGCATGATCCACCATTATCCTACAAATAAATTTAACAAATAATCACCAAGATAATCCAACGGTTAAATATAAAATAAAAATGAATTGAAAAAAGATCAATTTTTTTATCTAAATAGTTTATAACATAAATATAAATTGAAAAAAGATCTAATTGTTTTTAAGTAAATTTGTCTCAATAATTTACACTAATAGAAGGATCCATGGGATTTTTGTGAAATTAATTCGTATATCAGTTATTGTAATTCCCTCAATCTTCATATTATCATTAATAACCATTGATAATTTTCTCCATATTTTAAGAATATAAAATAATAGTATCAGGTATGGTTTGTTTTGAAAATGACAGAAATGAAATAAAAAAATATTTTTTATTAATAAAACAATCATTTGATCTATATATTTATGTAAATTTTTACACTCATGCATGATTTATTGTTATATTTGAAAAATTATTTGAGATGAATTGTCATTTATTTATAAGATAAAAGTTACCACATGAACATTTTTTTGATCACTTTACACTTTTCAAACACATAAAAAAATATTAATGATTTAAAATTACAATTTTCAAATATAATATATAAAAATTTGTATTGTATTTTTATTCAAAGATAAAATAAAATATTATAAAAAAATATATGAATTAAGTAAAAATAATTTAAAAATATGATATCTAACATTTAAAAAATTTTGAAAATAAAAATATGATATAAATTTTTTTACCTATAATATTAGGATGTTATTAAAGGTTATTTTCCCATATTCAATCCTCATAATAATTTTGTATAGCACAAAAAATTTCTTCAAAATATTCATCTATATCCTTTGATAATTTTTCCCTGGAAGTAGGGATCTGATAGACTTCATCATATTTTTCAAGTTTGACATCAGTAAAAAAGTTTTTCACATATGTTTCAATTATAAAATGTTCATCTATATATTATTACCAATTTACCAATGTCATAAAAAATTAACCATGTTTAACACTATTGTTATCGATTATCTACATAGATTAATAATCAAGAAGTTAAAATTTATTGTATTAAATATTCTATATTTATTTAACAACAATGTAATATTCATTACTCATAAATATTGAGTTTTTTCCTTTTTCACTAGAAAAATGCATTGCTTCAGCCAAAAATAATACACTACTATTATGAAATTCACTAATATTGTCCTAATATTTTTGTATAAAATTTATTTATATTAATTTCAAACACTCACTTTGTTATCACATTTAAACTTCACCCACCCATTAATCATTTTAATGTTTCCAACACATTTGATCTATGACACGTGCCTATCGTGGGGTGTGAAAAAGAATATAACCTAATTTAGAATTTATTAAATTGGGTAACCTAGGTTGTCTCCACATTGGAGAGCACAATAATCATACTATCGCCTTAAATTCAAGAAAAAAACGTCGATTGTTTTTGAAAATAAACTCAAGTGAAAAAATGAATAAAAATACTAAAAAAATCAATTAACAAAGAAAGAGATTGAAAAAAGTGATATGAATTGAGTGATCGGGTCAGGATCAGTTTTCCAATTGCAATGTTATCATAGTTCCAACTTATCTAATCCTCTTATACTAAGCTGATTAAATTGAGTTTCTATGATCAATTACTCTCACTCCCTTGATCAAATGGTGATGGTGAGAGTAAACTTTCTAAGATCTCATCTTGGTCTAATATCCTTTTTATGTGTGAAATAGTTGCGATGTATAGCGACCCGACCTTTTCTTACATTACTATTACATCATTTTAAAGATAAACAACATAATAGTATTACACATGGAGGATACATAGGTTTAGTGTCTTGGGCAAATTAGGACTACACATAACTAGTACAACATCAAGCATAAAAAAAATCATTTAATCTCTTCTTGTATAGCTTCTTAGTAGCACTTGTCCCCTCCTTAGTACATGTAGCCACCTGAGGATATACATCAAAAGGGGTGAGCTAAAAGCCCAGTAAGAGGATAGATAAGGACAATATAGCATGGGGTGAGCATAATCATGACATAGGAAAGAGATCTTGAACATGAGAGGAGCATAAACAATAAACTTGAAATGTGGCAAAGCATAAAAATGTAACATCATGTCTTAGTGGTTAACTACCACACATAATTGTGAACAAAGCTAGCATCATGTTCACGCATCATTTCACATTTACTCATGAGATTCATCACTTTACCCAATGCATTGGAGCGCTATATAATTCCGGGCGCACCCGTCACATTTAAACATTCATATTGCGCTATATAATTCCGGGCGCACCCGTCACATCATAACATTATCATTATCATGCTTGCCACATAGAACACATATCAAACATGTACATAAATAACCCATGGAAAGGAATGGGTTTCATAATAACACATTCATAAGCTTTGGGTTCCCAAATGGAAGAGGGAACAACATACTTGATATAAGAGCCATCATCCTTGAGTGAGAGGCAAAATGTGAGATCTTGAAAGAAGAGTTCTTTTGGAAAACATTTTGATGGACATAAAAACCAGTGACAAACATGTATATCCCAGAAAAGTAAAGGAAATGATGAACAAAAGACCTTTGAGGAGTAACCATATCAAAAATGGAGTGAAAGAGGGAGAACCCGAAGGAAGAAAATTGGGTTCGAGATTTCCCCTTACCTTGTACTCGAATGCCTCCTTCTCTTTAATGTCCTGTATAATGACATTATATTCATTAATTAGAAATTCCAGAACCTTTTATACATTAATAGGGTTCATTATGGTTTCATTGTTTCATATTATGTTCTTTTGGATGGCTTATAGAGTTTAAAAACATTGTTCGAGGATGTTCGTTTTTATGGTTTTCTTGAGCGGTCCACTTGTATTCTTAAATTGATGTTCGGTTAGATCATGGGTAAACATCCAGAACTGATATTACATGTTATTAATAATATTACAGAAGTTTGAATGATTTTATAATGACTTATATTATATCCATGTGGCCTAATCATTAGATAATGATTAAATGAAAATTATTTGGGTTAATTTGAGCGGTTTTTGGATCACAACGAACTCATTTTAACATTTCACTTAGTGATATGGCCATATGTTATTTCCAGAACTTAAAATAGAACATAATACATATAAAATATTCTGGTTCAACCATAAAAATGGTTTCATGACCAGATTGAAGATATAAATGGAAGAAGAGAGCATGTTGTTTTTGAAGGTGATAAATTATCACCACATGAACAACGTTCTCTTTAATAAAATAAAAGGAAGAGGGAAAGGGTGTGGGGTGATATAATATACCATTAGAATCATAATATTACAGTATATATAATACTGGATTTACAGAACAATTTTGATTAAGAAGGGTAGGGAGAGATCAAGAAAGGATCTTGAACTTGAAAGGAAATTAAAGGAGAAGAGAGAGAGAAATTACCTTTAGAATCCTCCTCTTGAGTTCCTCTTTAAGGAAGCTAGGCTTGGTCTTTTGATGAGACCAGAAGCTCTTGGTCGTGGGGGAGAGGCTAGGGAAGATGATTGGGCAGAGATTAGACAATGCTTGAAGCTTGAGAGGTGTGGTTTGGCAAGAGGAGGGGGAGGCCTTATTTATACATGAGGTGGGAGGTGTTTTTGGAATAAATTATTAAATAAAATAATATATCATAAGTTAGACTTGTAATAGTAGTTTTTTGACATCCTCAATCATATATTAATATAATAGAATTAGTTTTAGGGTTTAAATCTTCTTTATAAGTCGAATCCATTAGTTTATTAAAAAGGAAAGTGAAAGGAAGAGAAAAAGTCACTTTAAGAAATCACTTTTTGACTTTAAGCTATCACTTTTTGACTTTAAGTTTTGGAAAGTTCTTTTTAGGTTTGACAATTGGATCTATTGTATTTCAAGGAACAATTTATGAAATTAAATATGTTTTGGCCGAAACTAAAGTTCTAGAATGTTTATGTCATCATTACATCAATAATGATGCAATTCAGTGTACACCGATTATGCGAAAAACTGTATTTTTTACTATTCACCCGAAAATTGAAGTATTTCAGAATAAACCCAAAAATTTACCCCTACCATTTTTCGACGTGTAGAATCCAAAAATGATGTCCAATTTTCGAAAATAATTTTATAAATATTATTAATTTAATATTTAATTAAAATCATAATTTACTTAAAAAAACAGTTTTTAAAATTAAAACTGATTTTGTAGTTCTTTTTAAAAATTACTTAGGGTCTTATAATATTATCTAAAAACTATTAGAAATTGATTCAATAGTTTATGAATATATTTCAGGAAAATAAATATCCTTTTAAATTAATTAATTATTTATAATTAATTATTTATGACTTATAAAATACCAAAAACGTTTACTAAGGTCAAATTGTCACTTTCAATGATGTCTAAATTTTATTTTATTATTCATAGGTAATTTTACTCTTAGTTACTATTCATAAGGGTCATATTACTATTCATAAGGATAGGTTACTATTCTCCAAAAATTATTTTTGTTTTATTAGACTCCAAAAACTATCTTGAGCACAACCGTGTATGCCGGATTTTTAAAATTCCAAACATAGGGTTGACAAAATTATGTTTTAAAGGTCACTTATCACCTAGTAGTTCATTATTTTGTGTTTTTATGACATAGATATAAGAAGGGAATTTTCCATTTAAAAACTTTGGGTCGTTACATTCTTCCCCCCTTAAGAAATTTCGCCCCCGAAATTTCACTTTACACAAACAGGTGAGGGTACTTCTCCTTCATTGCCTCTTCTGGTTCCCAAGTTGCTTCCTCAAACTTTTGGTTCCTCCACAACACTTTGACAAGGCGGGTTGTCTTGTTGCGTAGAACCTTATCACTTCGGTCCAGAATTTTTACCGGCTGCTCCTCATATGAGAGATCATCTTCCAACTGTACCACCTCTGAGTTTAGTACATGTGAGGGGTCCGGAATGTACTTCCTCAGTAGTGATACGTGAAACACGTCATGGACTTGAGCCATATTCGGTGTAAGTGCTAGACGATAGGCCACGGCTCCTATACGATCAAGGATCTCAAAGGGGCCAATGTACCTTGGGCTTAGCTTCCCTTTCTTCCCGAATCGCATGACTCTCTTCCATGGAGATATTCGAAGGAAGACTTTATCTCCAACGTCAAACTCCAAGTCCCTTCGACGATTGTCAGCATAGCTCTTTTGCCGACTTTGAGCAGCTTTGATGTGTTTCTGGATGGCTTGAACCTTCTCTGTCATCTCTTGAACAAGATCGGGACCAAGTAGTTTTCGTTCTCCAACTTCATCCCAACAGGTTGGAGTTCTACATCGCTTCCCATAAAGAGCTTCATACGGAGCCATCTGAATACTCGAGTGGAAGCTATTGTTGTATGAGAACTCAACCAATGGAAGGTGTTGATCCCATCCACCTTTGAATTCAAGAGAGCATGATCTTAGCATATCTTCAAGTGTCTGAATAGTCCTTTCAGACTGGCCATCAGTTTGGGGGTGATAGGCCGTGCTGAAATTTAATTCAGTACTCAAAGCATGTTGAAGGCTCCTCCAAAATTTAGAAGTGAACCTTGGATCACGGTCAGAGACAATCGAGAGTGGAACACCGTGCAACCTCACTACTTCTTTCACATATATCCTTGCAAGTTGTTCAAGTGAGAGGTCTTCCCGAATAGCGATAAAATGGGCAGTCTTGGTGAGTCGGTCAACCACAACCCATATCGCATTATTTCCTCTTGACGTTTTCGGGAGGCCCGTGACAAAGTCCATAGTGACATTTTCCCATTTCCACATGGGTATAGGCAATGGCTGCATCATACCTTTGGACTTTTGTCGCTCAGCTTTAACTTGCTGACATACCAAGCACCTTGATATATATTCTGCAATCTCCGTCTTCATGTTATCCCACCAGAAGTGTTCTCGGAGATCACGATACATCTTGGTACTTCCAGGATGAATAGAGAAAGTTGAGCTATGTGCATTATCCAATAGCTCCTTCTTTATTTCGGGTGATGAAGGCACACAAAGCCGCGTTCCAAACCGAATCACACCATCATCGTCGATATGGAACTCTTGCAGCTTCCCTTCCTTTACTGCATTCACCCTCTTTTGTATCTCCACATCATCCCTTTGTGCTTCCTTGATCTTCTGTTGGATGGATGGTTACGCAATCATTTGGGCAAGGTAGGATGTATCCCCTGCCCTTACGATTCCCAAATCCATCCTTTGCATATCCAAGAAGATAGGGTTGTTCTCAATCCTCAACATGGATAGAGTAGCAGGTTCTTTCCTGCTTAGAGCATCAGCTACCTTGTTCGCCTTTCCAGGATGATAGTGAATAGAGAAATTGTAATCCTTGATTAGCTCTAACCATCTCCTTTGACGCATGTTGAGCTCCTTTTGTGTGAATATATACTTTAGGCTCTTGTGGTCGGTGTATATGTCACACTTCTCACCATAAAGGTAGTGCCGCCAGATTTTCAAGGCAAAAATCACGGCTGCCAGCTCTAGATCATGCGTCGGGTAGTTCTGCTCATGGATCTTCAACTGTCGTGAGGCATAGGCTATCACATTATCATTTTGCATGAGTACACAACCCAAGCCTTTCTTTGAAGCATCACTGTATATCACAAAACTTTCTCCACTTTTTGGTAGTGTGAGTACAGGTGCAGTGATTAGCCTTCTCTTTAGCTCCTTGAAGCTTCCCTCACATTCTTCCGTCCATAAATACTTTACCCCTTTCCTTGTTAACTTAGTTAGCGGGCTTGAAAATCGTGAGAAGTTTCTCACAAAACGTCGGTAGTACCCAGCTAATCCAAGAAAACTACGGATTTCAGTGACACTAGAGGGCCTGGGCCATTCTTCAATCGCCTTTGTCTTTGAAGGGTCCACAGAAATTCCCTCGCTTGTGATCACATGTCCCAAGAACGTGACTTGATTCATCCAAAAGTCACACTTTCTGAACTTGGCGTACAACTTCTCCTTTCTCAATGTCGCCAACACAAGTCTTAGATGTTCTTCATGTTCCTCCTTACTCTTGGAGTAAATGAGAATATCATCAATAAACACTACCCCAAATTTGTCGAGGTAATGTCTAAAGACTCTATTCATCAAATCCATGAAGATTGCAGGGGCATTAGTAAGTCCGAAGGGCATCACCAAAAACTCATAGTGCCCATACCTTGTACGGAAGGCAGTCTTCTGAATATCTTCCTTCTTTACCTTTACTTGATGATATCCAGAACGAAGATCCACCTTTGAGAAGTATTGAGCTCCTCTTAACTGATCGAACAAGTCATCAATCCTTGGGAGAGGATACTTGTTCTTTATGGTGATCTTGTTGAGTTCCCGATAATCGATACACAGCCGCATGGTTCCATCCTTCTTCTTCACAAAGAGCACTGGCGCACCCCAAGGTGATGCACTAGGGCGTATGAACCCTTTGTCCAGATGCTCTTGCAGCTGCTTCTTTAACTCCTCCAGTTCGATAGGAGCCATCCTATAGGGGCACTTCGAGATAGGAGTAGCTCCGGGTATGAGTTCAATTTAGAACTCTACCTCACGATCCGGGGGAATTCCGGGTAACTCTTCGGGAAATACATCGCCGTATTCCCTTACGATGGGCATTTCCTCAAGGTTGGAACTTTCCTTTGATTCAATCATTTGGGAGAGGTATGCTTCTTCATAGGGAATCATCACCCACACTATTGAAGGATTTCTCAAAGGAGATTCATGATCTTCCTTGCATTTGTAGAGGAGCATGGGATGGTTCGGAATACGAAAATATATTTCCTTTTCCCGACAGTTGATATGTGCTCTATATAACGAGAGCCAATCCATTCCCATTATAGCGTCGAATTCCACCAAGGGAAGTATTACGAGATTTGCCGGAAGAATCTTCCCACATACGTCAACAGGAGACGAATCAAACACTTGGGTTGCAATGATTGCACCACTTGGTGTTTTTACAGATATCTCTACTTCAAGGTTTCGGGGCTTCGATTCTATAGTTCTAGCAAACTTGCAAGATATAAAGGAATGCGTAGAACCAGAATCAAATAAGACTTTTGCCATTCTTGAGTGAATAGGAAGTGTACCTTGTACGACTTCATTATCATGTTCCACTTCCGCAGTAGTGATGGCATAAGCCTTCCCTTGTTCCTTTGGCTTTGGTGGTTGTTGGCGCTGATTACCCTCGAAAGCTCGAGGTTTAGTGCACTGGTTTGAATAGTGCCCTAGCTCCTTACAGTTGTAGCATTGAACCACGAGTGGTTCTCTCCTTTCATCGGCTACATTATCCTTCCTTTTCATGTCTCTCCGACACTCGTGAGCTAGGTGTCCTTCTTTCCCACACTTGAAGCATTTCCCCTTCCCTTTGAGGCAGTTCCCACTGTGCAACTTCCCACATTTTTGGCAAGTGGGTCGTTGTGTTTTCTTCCCATCTTTATCACTAGATCCACCAGCTTGAAACTCCATCTTTCTTTTCTTATCACCGTAGCCATGGGACCATTCTCCAAACTCCATCTCCACTTTGAGAGCACACCGAACAACTTCTTCGTAACTCCCAAAGTCTCGAATTGCAAGAGCTTTTCGAAGATGTGGTTTTAATCCACTAAATAATCTATCAATTTTGCTATCATTGTTGATAACAAAACCCGAAGCATACCTTGCGAGCCTTGTGAAATTTGCTTCATAGGTTGTGACAGATTCTCCTTCTTTTTGCTTGAGCTCTATGAATTCTCTCTCCATCTTCGTGCGAAGAGTTCGTGGGAAGTACTTATTAAGAAACATTATCTTAAAGTCTTCCCATTCCATCTCTTCAATTTCCTCCCTTGGCTTGGTGTTCTTAATCAAAGCCCACCATTGATCAGCTTCTCCATCTAGACGATAAACGGCTAGAGTCACCTTCTCCATCTCGGAACAGTGAAGAACAGAAAATATTTTCTCCATGGAGTTGACCCATTGTTCCGCAACTAGTGGATCGGAAGATCCACAAAACGTCGGTGGTCGTTGCCGCATAAAACTTTCGATAGCTAGCTGCTCCCTCTTTGGTGAAGGAGGACGTTCCCCATTATTATGGTTATTATTCATAACCCGGGATAATTGGGTAAGCATCGCCATGAAGTTTTGAACTCCACCTCCAATATCATTGGGGATGTCATTCGGGCAATCGTTGCATTGGCCTTCACAAGATTTGTTGGCCTGATTTCTCCTGGTTCCCACCATTTTCTAAAATAGAAAAGGTTAGAACAAAACATAAGTAAACAAGTCATGAATAACTTATCCTTTTAAACAATTATACCAAAAACATAACATATGGGATCCCTAGGTAAATATCCTTGTGTGCATATTTGTACTTAGTCTCATGCTAGAGGTTTTCTTTAGGGTTCACTAATCCTAATTCCCAAATTAACTAAACCTTCCCTCTGATACCAACTATAGCGACCCGACCTTTTCTTACATTACTATTACATCATTTTAAAGATAAACAACATAATAGTATTACACATGGAGGATACATAGGTTTAGTGTCTTGGGCAAATTAGGACTACACATAACTAGTACAACATCAAGCATAAAAAAAAATCATTTAATCTCTTCTTGTATAGCTTCTTAGTAGCACTTGTCCCCTCCTTAGTACATGTAGCCACCTGAGGATATACATAAAAAGGGGTGATCTAAAAGCCCAGTAAGAGGATAGATAAGGACAATATAGCATGGGGTGAGCATAATCATGACATAGGAAAGAGATCTTGAACATGAGAGGAGCATAAACAATAAACTTGAAATGTGGCAAAGCATAAAAATGTAACATCATGTCTTAGTGGTTAACTACCACACATAATTGTGAACAAAGCTAGCATCATGTTCACGCATCATTTCACATTTACTCATGAGATTCATCACTTTACCCAATGCATTGGAGAGCTATATAATTCCGGGCGCACCCGTCACATTTAAACATTCATATTGCTCTATATAATTCCGGGCGCACCCGTCACATCATAACATTATCATTATCATGCTTGCCACATAGAACACATATCAAACATGTACATAAATAACCCATGGAAAGGAATGGGTTTCATAATAACACATTCATAAGATTTGGGTTCCCAAAAGGAAGAGGGAACAATATACTTGATATAAGAGCCATCATCCTTGAGTGAGAGGCAAAATGTGAGATCTTGAAAGAAGAGTTCTTTTGGAAAACATTTTGATGGACATAAAAACCAGTGACAAACATGTATATCCCAGAAAAGTAAAGGAAATGATGAAAAAAAGACCTTTGAGGAGTAACCATATCAAAAATGGAGTGAAAGAGGGAGAACCCGAAGGAAGAAAATTGGGTTCGAGATTTCCCCTTACCTTGTACTCGAATGCCTCCTTCTCTTTAATGTCCTGTATAATGACATTATATTCATTAATTAGAAATTCCAGAACCTTTTATACATTAATAAGGTTCATTATGGTTTCATTGTTTCATATTATGTTCTTTTGGATGGCTTATAGAGTTTAAAAACATTGTTCGAGGATGTTCGTTTTTATGGTTTTCTTGAGCGGTCCACTTGTATTCTTAAATTGATGTTCGGTTAGATCATGGGTAAACATCCAGAACTGATATTACATGTTATTAATAATATTACAGAAGTTTGAATGATTTTATAATGACTTATATTATATCCATGTGGCCTAATCATTAGATAATGATTAAATGAAAATTATTTGGGTTAATTTGAGCGGTTTTTGGATCACAACGAACTCATTTTAACATTTCACTTATTGATATGGCCATATGTTATTTCCAGAACTTAAAATAGAACATAATACATATAAAATATTCTGGTTCAACCATAAAAATGGTTTCATGACCAGATTGAAGATATAAATGGAAGAAGAGAGCATGTTGTTTTTGAAGGTGATAAATTATCACCACATGAACAACGTTCTCTTTAATAAAATAAAAGGAAGAGGGAAAGGGTGTGGGGTGATATAATATACCATTAGAATCATAATATTACAGTATATATAATACTGGATTTACAGAACAATTTTGATTAAGAAGGGTAGGGAGAGATCAAGAAAGGATCTTGAACTTGAAAGGAAATTAAAGGAGAAGAGAGAGAGAAATTACCTTTAGAATCCTCCTCTTGAGTTCCTCTTTAAGGAAGCTAGGCTTGGTCTTTTGATGAGACCAGAAGCTCTTGGTCGTGGGGGAGAGGCTAGGGAAGATGATTGGGCAGAGATTAGGCAATGCTTGAAGCTTGAGAGGTGTCGTTTGGCAAGAGGAGGGGGAGGCCTTATTTATACATGAGGTGGGAGGTGTTTTTGGAATAAATTATTAAATAAAATAATATATCATAAGTTAGACTTGTAATAGTAGTTTTTTGACATCCTCAATCATATATTAATATAATAGAATTAGTTTTAGGGTTTAAATCTTCTTTATAAGTCGAATCCATTAGTTTATTAAAAAGGAAAGTGAAAGGAAGAGAAAAAGTCACTTTAAGAAATCACTTTTTGACTTTAAGCTATCACTTTTTGACTTTAAGCTTTGGAAAGTTCTTTTTAGGTTTGACAATTGGATCTATTGTATTTCAAGGAAAAATTTATGAAATTAAATATGTTTTGGCCGAAACTAAAGTTCTAGAATGTTTATGTCATCATTACATCAATAATGATGCAATTCAGTGTACACCGATTATGCGAAAAACTGTATTTTTTACTATTCACCCGAAAATTGAAGTATTTCAGAATAAACCCAAAATTTTAACCCTACCATTTTTCGACGTGTAGAATCCAAAAATGATGTCCAATTTTCAAAAATAATTTTATAAATATTATTAATTTAATATTTAATTAAAATCATAATTTACTTAAAAAAACAGTTTTTAAAATTAAAACTGATTTTGTAGTTCTTTTTAAAAATTACTTAGGGTCTTATAATATTATCTAAAAACTATTAGAAATTGATTCAATAGTTTATGAATATATTTCAGGAAAATAAATATCCTTTTAAATTAATTAATTATTTATAATTAATTATTTATGACTTATAAAATACCAAAAACGTTTACTAAGGTCAAATTGTCACTTTCAATGATGTCTAAATTTTATTTTATTATTCATAGGTAATTTTACTCTTAGTTACTATTCATAAGGGTCATATTACTATTCATAAGGATAGGTTACTATTCTCCAAAAATTATTTTTGTTTTATTAGACTCCAAAAACTATCTTGAGCACAACCGTGTATGCCGGATTTTTAAAATTCCAAACATAGGGTTGACAAAATTATGTTTTAAAGGTCACTTATCACCTAGTAGTTCATTATTTTGTGTTTTTATGACATAGATATAAGAAGGGAATTTTCCATTTAAAAACTTTGGGTCGTTACACGATGAATATCCTTAATTGACTTAGGCAATTCCCGACCAGGTCTTGTTTATCCCAAACAACCAAGAATTTCCACTACCCCTCCCACCCGTACCGAAGATCACCGAGTACTTCACCACTAAGGTATGATCTATTCCATAGTATATAGACCATAACATAATGGAGGGAGAAAATTATCATTGACCAAAGAAGCATCAACAAAAAAATCTAAAACAAAATATGATCGTACTTGATAGTAAAAATTGTTATTAGAAATTGAAACAAACTTCGCAAAAGAGAGAAAAGATTTCGTAACATTAAGTTTATGAACTCAAACATTAAAAAATGGAAAACCACTCCTTCCTCAATCACTCAAAGGATTAACCCTCCATGTTAAGGGCATCCACGAAGAAGGGGGAAGAAGAAAACATTACAAAAATAAAAATAAAGAAAAGAGGGTAAAGGAAGAACAAAAAAAATTCTCCACTAAAATCCTTCCACCCAAAGTTTTATTTTGTTCTGCCCACCAGACCCCTGACACTCACCAAGGTATCTTATTAACTGTTGTTTAAAATTTAGTTGGATATAGTCTCTCAAAATTTTAATTTAATTGGACACGTTTATACAAGTTTATACTCTATGTAATGATGTGAAATTTTTCTTCCCGAATAGATTCTTCAACTTTCTCTTTTTGGTAACATGCAATGGGTGAGTTAATGACTGAATTTATTCCTGAATTTTTATGTGAAACTAAGCCTAATATCCCTTGTTCTCTAACAACTATAATCATAACATTTGAACATCTGTAGGCCGAGATTTTCTTTATTATGTAATGTGGGATCTATTCTATTGGCCCGAAAACTTTTTCCATTTGATGAATTTATCTTGGCCATTGTGTGCCGAATCAGACCTTGGTCTAGAAGACAAAGTTGAATACCAAAATCTTGGAAAGCCTAAAAAATAAAATCAATAAATATGGATAAAAAGTGTAAAATATATTCTTGAAATACTGAATCTCCACAAAAATGTTAAATTTTCTGAATTAACCAATTTCTACAATAAAGCCCATAATAAACCAAAACTCTAAAATGATACAAATAAGCTCAAATTGATTAATTATAAGGGGTTAAATCATTGAAAAGCATATGAAAAATAATGAAAATATTATCTCTATCAATATACTAAGAATATTATCTTTAAACTAAGGTAAAAAGGTTTTATTATACTCATTCCATACTCACATATATTTATTCTTTGATAAAACCCTATTTTAACACATTAATATGAAATTTTATAAAATATGTAAATTAAATTCTCTAAAATTGAAATTATAAATTCTTTTATGAATACATTTTAAAGATATTTAAAATTAATAATTTGATGGACTGTGAAACTAAAAATCCTTCAAACCCGATGTGTAAAAAGAATTTTGACAAGATATTCTTTTTCTTATAAAATTTTATATCCCCCATATTTTAGTTATGTTATAAATGATGCATAATATTCATGTAAATTATTGGAAATACCATTGTTATTACAATATATAATCTCCATGATTAAATTCATAATTTTATAACAAAATATTCATATTTAAATTTTAGAATAAATAATAAATTATACAATTTAAATCAAGATAAGTTAGGTATGACCTTAAATTACATTAAATTTAAATTAATATCACATAAAATTACTTTCAAGGTATGTTATAAAATTTATGAATATATCATATAGGGATAGATTAAATGTTTATTTATAATTTATTCTTGAGGGGGAAATAATTTCTTTAATATCTACTCATTTCGGAATTAAATTATTCTTAGAATCAAGATATTTAATTTTTAAGGGATTTTTCAAGAATATGTAAAATCATTAAATTTTTTTATATCTCATACTATTGGTGATTAATTCCAAATAGATAGACATTCCTTATTATTTTACCATCAAACATTCCATTTAATTTTAAAACTCTTTAGGTGTTTTGATGTTATCCAAAATAAATGGATTAATGTAAACAATTTATTAATACAAGCCATGTGATGTAAAAGTAAATTTTATATTCTTCTTTATATGAATTTATTTTATGATGGATACATAAAATATAACTTATTTAGTTCAACTCATATAATAATTTATAATATTGGGTGAAACTTTCATAATTTTGAACATGCTTCATGCATTTTAAACCCTTAAAAATAATATATAGATATTTTATTATCTTTTATCATATAAAAACCATTGAAATTTTAATTTGGTATTATATTAATTTATATATATATATATATATATATATATAAATCCATAAAAAATGAAAATTTCTTATAAAAATATTTTTTTATATTTCGTGGTCTTTATAGTTTGGATAACCAAAAAGAAAATTCAAAAGATGAACATTGTAAATGTTCATTCTAAAATTATTTTTAGATAATTATATTAATGAAAAATTCCCTAAAAATCATTATTTTTAATTAGTTTTGAACACATTCCTAAATTGAAATGAAAATCACTAAAAACTAATAAGATCTCAGAATATATTAGTTTTTATCATTTCTTTATTAATGTATATCTTCGAATTAGTAGAGTTGATGTGTATATAAATAATCATGCAGAATAAATTGTCTATAATAAAATGATACACAACTTTTATATGTAGTAATTTTCTATTTTCAAAAATAGAGATTTATGTAACTTCATCATGATGCACAATGTGGATAAGATGATCATGAAAATAATGTGTTGTGGAACGTGACCATGCTACTAATTTTAATAGCAATGTATATCAAAATTGGGGCCTCACTATTAATTTTAAATTAATTATACTATTGATTGAAGAATAAATACATTTTATAATATATTTAAATGATTATGGGAATGTCATGTCACTGTAAATTAAATGTAGTAGAAAAGAGGCATGGTGAGAGTTTAATTTCCAAAATTCCCACTTCATCGTCACGTTATTAAAAATATAGAGTGAAAATGTAATTATAAAATAATGGCTCATATCAATAATCATATTTTATTCCAAATTAAATTTTAATATTTATATCATAATTAAAAGAATATAGTTAAAGGTTGGAATATAAATGCAGTTCCAAGGATCTTCTATATCACTAAGTGGGGGAGGGGCTGAATCAGTGATATTTTTATGATTTATTTTTCTATATAGACCTACTTGATAGGTTAGAGCCACAATCATCTATTTTTTTTATTTTATCACCCCTTCCAAAATGAAACTATATTAAAGTGTAAATTATCACATGAGGATTTTCAAGGTTTGGTACTAATGTGGGTACCAAAACCTTACATGGCTTTTTTCAAGTTCCAAGATCTATATTTCCACTAGTAAACATGATCGAGTCCATATATAAGCTATATCAAAAAAGTCCTAAGAATTGGTGAATCAGTGTAAATATATATCCCAAAATATCCTTAACCTTTTACCAACATGTTCTATAGACAAGATCTAACCAGTTTTATTTATCACCAAAAAAATCTGAACATTTCATATTGGGGTCTTTTTATACTACCCTTAGCAGTATTAAATGACTGTTTTCAACACACCCAAGAACATAAACTTATCTTCTTCTATCCTCTTATAAAGTATGGAATAATCTTTTTTCTTCTTCAATTCCATTCATTTAGAGATTCTTATGTATCACTATAGTTTCTCACAGTGCTCTTACAAATGATATAATGTTATCCTAGCACATGATGGTGTTTCTACTTCTCATATTTCTCTTGATATTTTACAGAACATTCACATTGTCATCCTTTTTGTTAGATATCAATAATATTCAAAAATAGTATAGTTTCATAAGTAATAAAGCATTTTTTAAATGAGGCATCGATCCTTAAACTGTTAAAATTACTCTTTTTTGGAAAAAATATGGATGCATAATAAGATTATGGAGGTTTTAGGGTTGTCTTGGGCTATTTCATGACTTAGAACCCTAAACCTTGAAAGAATTAGTTGAGTCTCATAGTTAGTAGAAATAGTGCAGGGTTGTGCACACAGTTTACCCAAAAAATCTAAGGCCTTCTAGATGGAAAAAATGGTGAATGGTTTTCCTGAAACATGCACCTAGGGATGCACAACTGTTAAGGAATCTCTACAAGTTTTAGAAGAGGTATGCAACACAATTTGAACATGGTTAGTCAAACCATTTTCTATAACAATATAGGGTACCTCCTTTAAAAATGGTAGGCACACTATTGGTACATAATTTCTCAATCAAGAGACCAATAAATCTTTTTCAAAATTAGAAAAATTCCTTTAAATCTATTTTAAACTCAACCCACCCTCATATTTTTGTATTTCTAGCATGGAGAGGGATTCTTACCCCCTTTGATTTCCATGTAAGGCTAAATCTATTCTATTATATATATATAATTTCTAGACTCAATTTTGATATCTATTCATCTCATTGGGTGAACACTGGGGAGGGGTCTACTCCTCTTCATCCTTTACTAATTTATATTTTCTGTGATGAAGCTATATTGATGTAGGATATTATTCCCTATTTTTAGGGTATCCATCTATAATTATGTTATCTATTGATCCATGATAAACTAAGTGATGATACTGGATAAGTTGAGTACCTTGAACATAATCTATGTGGAATAGTCATTATCCCTCAAGTATTTATGTTTTATAATTTGCACCATTGTGCCACATGTTGGATTCTATGGGAATTTTTCTAAAATAATATAAAAGAATGTTCTACTTCATGGAACTATATCTAGGATAATATTTTCCATAAATGGATTATGGTTTGTGTTTTTTTCAATCCTTACGTGGATGATTAGGGAGATTTCAAGGAATGGGATCATACATTTCAAGCAGGAAACATTTTTGAAGATGAAGACATTTTCTAGTGTTTGCCAAATTTTTTGGGTCCAAAATTTAGAGGATGGATTTCAAAGTAAAAAGTTTTTCTTTATATATGATTTATTAAAATATTAAAGAGGCATGAGTTTATCGAATATGGGCTTTGCGAGGTGTGTTTTCTGAAGACATAATGTTTCTTGACATATTTATTTGTGATTACGTGTTTTCATCTCTACAATCGTTGATGGAATGATTTTTGATTTGGATGGGCACCAAGAAGAACATTGTGATCTATGATGTTTTTTTCTTCAGTCGTTTATGGAAGGATTTTTCATTATGAAGGGTTCCATGAAGGGGTTTTTATGGATGTCTTTGTAATAATGACGTGCTTTATGAACATAGAATTTTCATGGCTCTCTATGAAGGGAGGTGCACCACAAAGACATGATTGATAATCCAAAAAGTCCACAAAGAGGTTTTTGAGCTCAAATAAAGGGCATGAATATTAATATGAGGTTACCCATCATTGTTTTCATTGATGTTTTGAAGGAAAATACATAGATAGTTTGTGTTTCTGAAGAACTTCGTGAACCAGGCATTCTATGTGATCCGGTGCATCACGAAGAGACGATAAGTATTAACTGATGCCCATTCTTACGATGAAGGATAATTCATGAGGATGATGTATTTTTCATTGACTCAATGAGTTTCATTAAGTATTTTCATGAAGGAATGGGAGATTAATGAAAATAGTGTGTTTCGTGAAGGCATGGGTGCTTCGTGACATAGTGTGTTTCACAAATAGGATTCACGAAAAGAAGTTTTAAAAATCAGATTTTAGTAGAAATGGATTTCAAAAAACATCAGCTCAGGTGTATGGTGCATGTAGAGTCTTGTTAAATGTCAGAGAATTTTTTTAATGAAAAATCATTGAAGCGACCATCATGTCGATAAACTATGTTGGAATTATCTCAGAGAAGTGAGCTTGGAGGAGTCAACGGAAGTGATCCAAGGGATGTAGTGAGAGATCCATGAATTGTGGAAAAGGATGTGATCCTATAATAGAGTGAATGTGACAAAACCTCTGTATTCCACATCTAGTGATGTTTAGTGGATTTTGGTATGAATGGCACAGAGTTAGCGTATGCTCCTTAGACGTAGCTCTTAGTGGTGAACCATGTAAAAGTTTTGTGTGGTCTCTGTGCATGTGATTGTTTTATTTACGTTCTTATCTTTCATGATGGTTTAATTAGTTCCTAACAACATGGAAATAATATCCTTGTTTAGAGGAAAATTTTGACAACCTGATTCACCCCTCCCCTCTCAGGGTGTCACAGGGTCCTTCACAATTCAATGTTCTTGATATAATTTTTCAAGAGATACCTTATTCTGGTTTGGTTAGGTATCATCATTTGTTTACACCCATCTAGATATGACCAAGGATTAACCTTGGTATTATTAATAGATTAAATGGATAAATTATCTTCTAAATGGTTTTGGTATGACTCTGTTGTGAGATAATTATAATGAATTGAATTGAATGTGAGTTGTATGAATAAATCAAATGATTTAATAGAATAATGGTTTTAATCTTGGTAATTCTAAATGATAAATAATTAGGAATTATCCATTTGATTGTATTAAATCTGATGATAACTATTTCAATTATATGATTTATGGGCATGATGACCCTTAAGAAATATCGTGATATGGTCATGGATACCCTTTATGAATTATAAATAATGGGAATGTCAAACCTTTATGAATAATAATGATATGGGCATTAAATTACCTATACTATGATTCTGGAATGGTGTCCCTATATGTGATAAGAGAATAGTGATTCTTACTGTGATATACGGGCAAGAAATACATTAATTATATGAATGGGAATTGAATCCCATACTGTCATACTAGGCATGATTGTAGAGACCCAAAGCTTGACATACATAGATGTTACATTACTTTTGGGGAATAATTAATACATAAAAAAACAGACACCCAAGGACCGTAATATTTTAGTGTCTTTGGAATCTTGGAACATAATCTTCTAATCATGGTGAAAGATCTTCAACATCTCCCATAAAGATATTCCCCTTTTGTTCTCTTACCCAAAACCTTTATTTATATCCTGGGGAAAAGAAAACATATAATGGGTTAGCTCAAATGCTCAGTAAGGGTAAGCATGGAGAAAATAAAACAAACCATATACATTTGAACTTAAAAACATGAACATAAATTTTTAACATCAAAATCTTGAGTTGGGAAATAAATCATGGCAGTACGTAAGGCATAGATCATAAAGGAACATCAATAATGATAAAATTGCATGGGAATAAAACATGTAATTGTGGAAAACCATTAATAACATGATATGATTTTCATAGTATCCAAGGCATTTCTGCTAAGACCATAATAGTGGACAAAGTCCATTACTGAACCAAGTTTCCTTGTCATTATAGCCCTGTATTACTGAACTAGATTTACTTGTCATTCCAGCCATATCTATATCATGAGATATAAATCTTTTCCCAATGCATTGGAGGGAGATATAGGTACCACCCATCTCATATTGAAATCATTCTTACGTGTTCCACAAAACAATCATAACTCATTCATCATAACCCAAAGAATAAAATGGGTTTCATAAACATCATCCCTTCATAACATAATCCATATAAAACAAATGGATGTCATTACATCATAAGAAAAATCAAACCATGTAAATCATAGGGAAATTATACTTGAAACATAAACAAACTTAATAATGTCATCTTAGATGGAAAATAGTTTTGATAAAACACTTGCAATGAATTATTGAGGAAAATATCCTTTCTTCTTCAAAATAATTTTCTTTTCACAAAACGCCACACAATTTTAAAAGAAAATAATTTTGTGGAAAATAATAATTAAATCTTGTAGAGGAAGCTTCATGAAAATAAGGCGTTATGAAATCATAAAAATCCATTCATGTCGTATATGTTAAAAAACATTCTTCATATACTTTTGTGAGAAAAGTCAAAAAGTACCTCGTATGGTAAACAAAAGAAAGGTTACTTTCAAACCATGAGGTAAAAGTAAAAAAAGGTTAAAAATGAATTTAAACATAAATAGAAGAATAATAAACATTTTGTGAATTTTTTTAGAAAACATGGACATGGATGATAAACATAACCCTAGTAAATACTTACGAATAAACAATCTTAGATAAGAACGAGATTGGAATAATTATCCCTTACCTTATGTCCAATTTCTTCCATATGTGTCTGAGACTCCTGTATAGTGGGTTTATACATATTATTAACTTGTAAAATAACCACAATAATTTTTATGATATCATATACGATTCACTTATGACTTTATATTACCTATTCTTTTGTCAATTCCATGTTAAAGCAATGTTTTGGGTAAAATCGTTTCATTTATCGTATGTGTTTGGAATTGTTTTTATTGATATTATTATTACTTATATCATGATTTACTTACTTAAAGAATTTAAAACATGATTTATATATCATATATATTCAGTATATATATATATATATATAATAGATAGATAAATGAAATGAAATACACCGTTCATGGAGACGGTAGACCGTACGTACGCATGAACACTGTTTTCATTTCCTTATAGAATTGAATGGAATTAAGTAAATGAAACATATATGTACATAATTACAGTGTCATTATTATGTCATATCTTTCATGATTATTTATTATATATACTTTTTAATCATTCTTGAATGGTTATCATGGAGAATGAATCTCATCACGTCGTGGAGATGGAAATCTGTACGTATGCACGAGCGATGATATCATTCCCATAATTATTGAGGAGAATTGGAGTGGATGATATAATATATCAAAATTAGTATTATGTTATAATTATAATATATAGTTATTATTTCCACCATTATACCCATCCAAGTAAGGTGGTTGCAGAAAAACAGATTACACCACAACGTGGGGACAATATTCCATACGTACGCATGCGCGGTGATTTCTTTTTCCATAGGATGGCGAGAAGGTAAAATAGGATTGTTTAATATTTATAATAACATATCATTATATGAGTAATACTAATGTTATAATGAAAAAAATAAATAATAGGAAGTATAAGAATAAAGAAACTTGAGAGAATCGGTAGAAGAGATTACCTCTTCTTCGACGCACCTCCTTTGAACTTCCTCTTAAGGGACTAGAGTTGGTTTTTTGAGAAGAAAATAACCTCAATAATGTAACTAGAGAGGTTTAGAAGAGGAATTTTCAGGTGTTGGGGGAGATTGGAGGGTCAAAATGGTGTCAGGAGAAGAGGGGGGAGGTTTCCTTTTATAAGAGTGGAGTGGGGCACTTTTGGAAACCTCTAAAATATAAATTTAGAATAAACTCTAACCCCACATAAAAACTACCAAAATCACTCAAATTTTAAGATGAGATGAGATAGGGTTTAAAGATAATAAACCAATAAAATTTATAAATGTTTTTATTTTATTTTAAACCTTATAATTTCGATTTATCCTTATTTAATCTATTTAATTTTATTTGTGGCAATAATGTTATGAATATTAAATGGTTATAAATACTTAATTATGTATTGTTAATTGTACATAATTGGATACATTAGGACATAGTAGACCATATAAATTTTAATTTTTAATTTAAAAATATTTTATTTGATTTTTAAACAATTTAATAATATGTTATTTTTATAAAATATCAATAGTGTCAATTTTGACACTATTCATTTATTTGAATTTAAATAAAATCCAAAAAGAAGATATATTGGAACAAAAATTTTTAATAGATTCATAACAAGTCATATTCATCTTCAAAATTTGTGGAGAACATTAATAATTTCATATAATATTTATTTTAATACTTTTAAAATCATTTATTTGATATTTCTATTAATAAAACAATTACTAAAACATTTTTGTATAATTATTTAATATACTTATTTGTTGCATAAAAAATAAAAATAAAATAAAAAGATGAATATAAATCTAATATATTTCATAATATTACTTTTAATCGAATTTATCATCTTAAAATCACAACATTTAAATTGTTATATTCATTAAATTATAAAGCTGACGTCTTTTACATCATTAAAAATGAAATAATATAAATGTCCTAATCTGTTATAGAAGTCTCCAAATGGTCCAAAGGTCGACACTTGGTTGATTATAGAATATATATACTCGAACGATAATTTTTGTTCAAGTGTTTGGGTCTTTGTTGGGTATTATTATTTCAATAAAAACTATATTATTGATTTTTCACAAAATAAATAATTTCTTCATCATTAATGTATAAGATATTAAGGTAATTATATATTTCTTAAAAATTAAAAATAAATTATCATGATAAAGAAAAACATATTATCTTTCAAATGAGTATTTATAATCAAATTGATATTCAGTATAACCTTATATTAAAAATACTTTAATTATTAAAGTTTTAGTGAGACATATTCCACTTTCTTTAAATAAAATAAATTAAAGGACTCAATCACATCCAAGTGGGTTCCAAAAGATACCATTTAGACCTAATTATATTTCAGGACGAAATATAATCATCCAATTATATTAATACAAGTGTTATGGTAATTTTATAACATTATATTTACCCCCAAAATTTCATAATTTACCTTTAACTTTGGTAAATAAAATTTACCATAGTTACCATTCATAATGTCTAAATTTAAAAAGTAGCCTATTAATATAATCTGTACCTAATTATTCCAAATATGGAATCAATTTTTCAAAATTCAAAACACAGAAGTTTCAGTATTTAATTTAAAATTTATCCTGCTGTTGAGAAAACAGGGTTTAAAAGTTAAAAAGTTGCAAAAGATTGAAATGTTTTTACCTATAAATTCTATGTAAAATTAATTCTAATGAATTAAATTATATTAAATGGTAAAAATATATTCTAATTATAATATAAAACCATTCAATATTATAATTTTACCATATAAATTATCTTGATGAAAAAAGTTGTTTTTAATTAAAATTTAGCGTATGTTTACTATTCATCAAAATATGAAGGTTATCAGAATAATGTCAAAATTTTATCCAAAGTAAATTTTTATATCCTGATTCCAAGGAAGAAGTTTTATTTGTAAAATTTAACTTATAATCATGTCAAAAACAATATTTATAGTGGGTACGCCATTAAAAGGTGGCAAAACTACATTTTTTGAAAAATAATTATTTTACCCGAAAAATTTATTTTGCTCTCATACATTGTTCTAGATAATGTGTAAGATGAATGATAATTTTATAAAATTGAAAATGTAGTTAATACTATTCATAATGGCTAGTTCAAAATAATATTATAATTATATCTCATTTAGTGAAACTCGGTATTGCGTACAACACATGCTATCGAGGAATGTCCCTCTTGTGTGTAATGCAAGCCAATTCAGGGTTGAGTGTAGGGAAAGCTTCATTTAGTGTTGTGTATAACATACTCAAAATATAGTTCAGTTATACATTGATCAAAATCTATACTTGGTGTTGCGTAAAAATGAATTTTATTCGAAAGAACTTGAAATTGTGTGCATCACAAGCCAAGAACAGTGTTGCGTATACTACAAGCTAATATGGTGTTGCATATAGTGCAAGATAATCTGGGTGAAGAATACAACAAAAGAAATCAAAGAAATTAAAAGGATAATTCTCATAAAATCCTGGTTTGTTACATTCTACCCCCTTAAAATGAATTTTGCCCACGAAATTCATCGGGGTTATAAACGGTTTTCTACTTGAATGTTTCTTTAATAGAAACACACATCATAAAATGGAATACTAAAACATAATTTTAAAAACTAAAGTATGAAACATATCAGTTACCCAAATTAACTCATCAATGGGTTTCCACATAGGCGAACATAGCTGAAAATATGGATATGGAAGAGAAATATAACCATAAAGTTATGATGGAGAGTGGTAGAGAACATGGCTATGAAAAAGCCAACAATCACAAATCCATAAATTTGTGATGATCTAAGGTACCATCTGATTCATCAGATATGAAGGTACAAGGAAAACATTTTTAGTTTTAAAGATCTTTTCTCTAAAGTTGATGACGTTTTGCAAAAGGATAAATACTTACTTGATTTCAGTGTAAAATCATCGTTCGTCATTCCATGAAAAATTTCCACTTCATATCTTATTTAAAGAAATGAAGTTTAATTTGTACTTCTTGAAATTCTAGCAGATCATGTGATAGAATGATAGGTCATTCCATATGTCTCTATCATAGAAAATGTTAGCATAAGATATTAAATATACATAACTCCATCTATGGTGAGGTTAATTGTATATGGTTCCAAAAATGGACTTATACTTCATCTATCCTAACAGTTAATAAAATAAAACAAGTTTCTACTAACCAGGGACTTCATGTAGGCCAGTGGTAGGTGATAAAGGCTTGTCGCACTTTGGCTGTGGGTTCGATTCCCACAACCTTGTCTGACGTGACGGGTTGTCGTCCATCCTGCAGGTTTTGCTTTTTCTAAAACTACAACATTATAACATTACAGAAATAATATAAAAAAAGGTTCTTGACTTTAACAATAATATATTATGTCAAACATAATCCATTCCAATATTTAGCCTCATCCAAAATACTTCTATCCAATCTCATAGTATAAAGTAAACGATTACTAGAAATGTCATCTCACGAGCATGTAAATACCATCATTTACCCACCATATATCATACGATATATCTTGTTGGTCAAATTCCAAACATGTGAATACCTTAATCATGTATTCTCTTGAAACATTAATTACCATAGAACCTTAGTGAAAAAAATAATGCTGTCAAAAGGTAATTATTTCCACATACCAAAATCCCAAAATTTCTATATACTCAAACCATGATGTCACTTTGTCTTTATAGTAGTCAAGAGCTCATTAATAGTAATAAATATATTATTTTCTCCTTATCCCATCATTATAGGCATATTATCTGCTTTCCAAAAATATTTCCATCACTTTTCATGGTTACCGGTACCAAATAATTATTGAAAACCATAATTAACCAATACATCGATATTCCAATATTCCAAAATACTATAAATGAGATTCCATGATACTATTTTAAAATCCCATTAAATAAACACTTAATTATTCCACAACATCATTATCATACTCAACATCACAAATAGTGATCGCATGTGACCTCCATTTGTCCTTTGCCTTAAGAGGTTGCTCATTTTGATCATCATTAACCCTTGGATTATGGCATTGATTAACATAATGCCCCATTTCCTTGAACTTGTAGCATTGAAGTGTTGGTGCTGCGTTCTCTGTAGTCTTTTCTCTATTCACACCATTAGAAACCTTTTCCCCATTACTTCGGCACTCAACCACCTGATGACCTTCTTTTCCACACTTGAAACTTTTTATAGTACCTTTTAGACAATCTACACCATGCTTCTTTCCACACTTTGAGCATAAATAAACATTCACCTTTTTTTCACCATTGTTCTGTGATTTTTCCTTGAACTCCATCTTTCGTTTCTTGTCAAAACCATGAGATGGATATGTAAATACAACTTCAAGTTCTACCTTGATAGCACAACGCACAACTTCTACATAGATACTGAAGTCTATTATAGCTAACACCATTCGTAGACTTGGTTTTAATCTACTGAAGAATCAATCAACTATACTTTCAGGTTGGATGATAAAGCCAGATGCATACCTGGCAAGCCTTGTAAAATTCACTTCGTATATACCAAAAGATTCATCATCCTTTTGCTAAAGCTTAGGGAACTCCCTTTCCATCTTTGTTCGAAGAATATGAGGGAAGTTATTATTTGAAAAAAAAGTTCTTAAACTCATCTCATTCCATGGATTCAATTTCATCTTGGGGACTTGTATTCTTAATTAAAGTCCACCACTGGTCTGCTTCACCTTCTAAATGGTAAACAACCAAAATGAATTTTTCATGTTCTGAACAGTGAAGTATGGAAAATAACTTTTCAATGGTACTGATCCATTGTTTATAAATAAGTGGATCAGAAAACCCAGTGAAATAAGGTGGAAGTTTCCTCATGAAGGACTCAATATAATATTGTTCCTTTCTCTACTCATTTGGAAGTCCAGAATGATTCATAGCTTGTGTAAGTATAACAATAAGATTTTTCACTCCATCTCCCATCAAATTGGTTTGTTCTGGAGGACAATCATTGCATTATCCATTACATTAATCAACACGGTTCTTTCAGGTTCCAACCATCGTCTAATACCCAAAAAAATAGCTTGAGAGGGAAAAATCATGCTAGGAAAACAACATAATAAAGTGGGAGTACCTTCAATATCTAACACCTTAGGTTTAAGCCTATCATTGTTACTATAATTATAGGACTATAACCGATACTTATACTTATCCTTAGGGACATCCTTATATATACCTTAGAAATATATCAAGGGATCTCACTAAAGTTTTTGCATCCTAGTTTCCAAAGGTTAACTAGACCTTTCCTCTGATACCAACTATAGAGACCCAAAGATTTATATACATGGACGCCACATTACTTTTGCAGAATACATAATACATAACAAAAAATAGACACCCAAGGACCATAATAGTTTAGTGTCTTTGGAAACTTGGAACATAATCTTCTAATCATGGTAAAAGATCTTCAACATCTCCCATAAAGATATTCCCCTTTTGTTTTTTTACCTAAAACCTTTCATTATATCCTGGGGAAAAAACATATAAAGGGTGAGCTCAAATGCTCAATAAGGTTAATAATGGAGAACATAAAACAAACCATATACATTTGAACTTTAAAACATGAACATTAAGTTTTAACCTCAAAATATTTAGTTAGGAAATAAATCTTGGTAGTACGTAAGGCATTGATCATAAAGGAACATCAATAATGATAAAATAGCATTGGAATAAAACATATAATTATAGAAAACCATTAAGCACATGATATTATTTCCATAGTAGCCAAGGAATTTATGCCAAGACCATCATAGTGGACAAAGGCCATTACTGAACTGGGTATACTTGTTGTTCCAGCCCTGAATTATTGAACCAGATTTATTTTTCGTTTTATCCATGTCTATCTCATGAGATATAAATCTTTAACAAATGAATTTTAGGGAGATATAGGTTTCACCCATCTCATATTGAAATCATTCATACGTGTTCCAAAAGACAATCATAAATCATTCATCATAACCCAAATAATAAAATGGGCTTTATAAACATCATCCCTTCATAACATAATCCACGTAAAACAAGTGGATGTCATTTAATCATAAGAAAAATGAAACAATGTAAATAATAAAGACATTATTCATGAACATAAACATACTAAATAATGTTATCTTAAATGGAAAATTGTTTTGATAAAACACTTGAAATGAATTCTCGAGGAAAATATCCTTTCTTCTTCAAAATCATTTCCTTTCACAAAATGCCACACAATTTTAAAAGAAAATAATTTTGTGGAAAATAATAATTAAATCTTGTAGAGAAAGATTCATGAATATAAGGAATTTTGAAACCGTAAAAATCCATTCATGCTATAGAAGTTAAAAAAACATTCTTCTTGTACTTTTGTCGGAAAAGTCAAAAAGTACCTCGTATGGTAAAAAAAGAATGATTCCTTTTATATTATGTGGTAAAAGTCAAAAAAGAGTAAAAATGAATTTAAACATACATGGGAGAATATTAAACATTTTATGAAAACATTTTTAGAAAACATGGACATGGATGATAAACATAACCCTAGTAAATACTTAAGAATAAACAATCTCGGATAAGAACGAGATTGGAATAATTATCCCTTACCTTATGTCCAATTTCTTCCATATGTGTCTGAGACTCCTTTATAGTGGGTCTAAACATATTATTAACTTGTAACAGAACCATAATAATATTTATGATATCATATACGATTCAATTATGACTTTATATTACCCGTTCTTTTGTCAATTCCATGTTAAAGCAACGTTTTGGGTAAAATCGTTTCATTTATCCTACGTGTTTGGACTTGTTGTTATTGATATTATTATTACTTATATAATGATTTAATTACTTCTATAATGTAAAACATGATTTATATATCATATATATTCAGTATATATATATAATAGATATATAAATGAAATGAAATACACCATTCATGGAGACGGTAGACCGTACGTACACATGAACGCTGTTTTCATTTCCTTATTGAATTGAATGGAATTAAGTAAATGAAACATATATTTACATAAATCCAGTATCATTATTATGTCATATCTTCTGTGATTATTTATTATATATACTTTATAATCATTCATGAATGGTTATCATGGAGAATGAATCTCATCACGTCGTGGAGACGGTAATCCGTACATACACAAGAGCGATGATATCATTCCCATAATTATTGAAGGGAATTGGAGTGGATGATATAATATCTCATAATTAGTATTATGTTATAATAATAATATATATTTATTATTTACGCCATTATACCCATCCAAGTAAGGTGGTTGTTGAAAAATAGATTACACCACAGCGTAGAGACGATATTCCGTACGTACGCACGCGCGGTGATTTCGTTTCCCGTAGGATGGATAGAAGGTAAAATAGGGTTGTATAATATTTATAATAACATATTAGTATACGATTAATACTGATTTTATAATGAAACAAATAAAGAAGAGGAAGTATAATAATAAAGAAACTTGAAATAATCGGTAGAAGAGATTACCTCTTCTTTGACGCACCTCCTTTGAACTTCCTCTTAAGGGACTAGAGTTGGAATTTTGAGAAGACCATAACCTCAATAATGCGACTAGAGATGTTGAGAAGAGTAATTGGCAGGGTTTGGCCGTGCTTGAAGGCTCAAAATGGTGTGAGGTGGAGGGGGGGGGGGAGGTTCCCTTTTATAAGAGTTGAGAGGGGCACTTTTGGAAACCTCTAAAATATTAATTTAGAATAAACTCAAAACCCACATAAAAACATCCAAAATGACTCAAAATAGAATGTGAGCTGAGATAGGGTTTAAATATAATCAACTAATAAAATTTATACATGTTTTTATTTTATTTTAAACCTTATCATTTTGATTTATCCTTATATAATATATTTATTTTTATATGTGGTATTAATGTTTTGAATTTTAAATGGTTATAAATACTTAATTATGTGTTGTTAATTGTACATAATTGGATATTTTATTACATGGTTGACCATAAAAATTTTAAATTGTTATTTTTCAAATTTTTTGTGATTTTTAAACAATTTAATAATATGTTCTTTTTACAAAATATCAATAGTGTCAATTTTGACACAATTCATTTATTTGAATTTAAATAAAATCCACACAGAATATATATTCGAAAAAAAATGTTTAATAGATTTATAACAAGTTATATTCATCTATAAAATTCGTGGAGCACATTAATTAGTTCTTATAATATTTATTTTAATACTTTTAAAATCATTTATTTGATATTTATCTTAATAAAATAATTACTAAAACATTTTTAAACAATTATTTAATATATTTATTTGTTGAATAAAAATTAAAAATAAAATAATATGATGAAGATAAATATAATATTTTTCATAATAATACTTTTAATCTAATTTATCATCTTAAAATAAAAATAGTTAAATTGTTATATTCATTAAATTATGAATGTGATAACTTTCACATCATTAAAAATAAAATAATATAAATGCCCTAATCTATTTTATAAGGCTCCAAAGGGTCCACAAGTCGAAAATTGGATGGTTATGGAATAGATATAATCGACAAATAATTGTTGGCCAAGTGTTTGGGTTTTTGATGGGTATTATTATTTTAATAAAAACTATATTATTGATTTTTCACAAAATAAATAATTTCTTCATCATTAATGTATATGATATTAAGGTAATTATATATTTCTTAAAAATTAAAAATAAATTATCATGATAAATAAAAACATATTATATTTAAAATGAGTATTTATAATCGAATTTATATTCAGTATAACCTTATATTAAAAATAAATTAATTATTAAAGTTTGTGTGAGACATATTTCACTTTATTTAAATAAAAGAAATCAATGGTCTTAATCACATCCACGTGGGTTCCAAAAGATACCATTTCCACCCAAGTATATTTTAGGATTAAATACAATCATCCAATTATATTAATACAAGTGTTAGGGTAATTTTAGAATATTATATTTACCCCTAAATTTCCTGATTTACCTTTAACCGTGGTAAATAAAATTCACCATAGTTACTATTCATAATGCCCAAAAATAAAAAGTAGCCTATTAAAATAATTTAAACCTACTGATTACAAATATGGAATCCATTTTTAAAAATTTAAAACATAGAAGTTGCAGTATTTAATTTAAAATTAATCCCGCTGTTGAGAAAACAGGTTTTAAAAGTTAAAACGTTGCAAAAGATTGAAATGTTTTTACCTATTAATTCAGTGTAAAATTAATTCTAATGACTTACATTATATTAAATGGTAAAAATATATTTTATTGATACTTTAAAACCATTAAATACTATAATTTAACCATATAAATTATCTTGATAAAAAAGATGTTTTTAATTAAAATTTAGCGTATTTTTACTATTCATCAAAATATGATGGTTATGAGAATAATGTCAAAAATTTATCCAAAGTAAATTTTTATATCCTGATTCAAAGTAAGAAGTTTTATTTGTCAAATTTAACTTATAAAAATGTCAAAAACTATATTTATAGTGGGTGCACCATCAAAAGGTGGCAAAACTGCATTTTTTGAAAAAAACTTATTTTACCCAAAAAATTTATTTTGTTCTCATACCATGTTCTAGATAATGTGTAATATTAATGATAATATTATAAAATTCAAAATTTAGTTAATAATATTCATAACGGCTAGTTCATAATAATATTATAATAATATCTGATTTAGTGAAACTCTATATTGCATACAACACACGCTATTAAGGAAGATCACTCTTGTGTGTAATGCAAGCCAAGTCAGGGTTTCATATAGAGAAATATTCTTTCGGTGTTTCGTATAACATAATCAAAATATAGTTTAGTTATACATTGATCAAAATCTATACTTTGTGTTGTTTAAAAATGAATTTTATTCAAAATAACTTGAAATTGTGTGCATCACAAGACAAGAATAGTGTTGCGTATACTAAAAGCTAATAAGGTGTTGCATATAGCGCAAGATAATCTTGGTGAATCATACAACAAAATACCTCAATGAAATTAAAAATAATAATTCTCATAAAATCTAAGGGTGTTACAATGATTCCCCCAACTCTTGTGATACAGGAGCGATGACCCTATGATTATGAAACTACACATGTAGACCCTTATTACTATGATACTAGTCCCAGAATCCATTAATATTATGATAATGGGAATGGTGACCCTATATTGTGACCTTGGCCATGGAGACCCTTAGTACTATGATACTAGGCATGACATCCCTTGATACATGTGTTACTCATGCTACAACTTATGGATGTTTGAGTTATGCTTCAGGTCTGGGATAGTTGTTTTATCCACATATATAGTTTTAGGCATCACTATTTATATAGTCCATATATGTGTATATGTGTGGTTACATGTTCAGACTATCCAGCAAAGTCCAAATATGTCATTGTTAGTCTGTTGTCCTTCTAGAACTCGAGCCAACCCTATCTAGTTTATTACTGCCTTTCATTATTATATCTTCACATTTCTATATTATATGAACTAAATGGATATTTATATATGGTGTTGGTGGTGAACTATATATTTTTTTATCATACCCTATCTGAGACACAGATGGTACCTGGGAATACTATATTCTTGTAGGTGTATATAAGGGGAAATTTCTACTTATTGATGAGTGAATTTTTCATGAATTAGGATGGGATATTGGTAGCATTTGACTATACTAGATCTTGTTATTATAGGATAGATTTTTGAATTTTTGTTCCATAATATATTACGTACTTCTTTGAATGTTTGTGAATAGGTATAAAAGTTTTTCTAGTTTTATAGAGACATGATATCATCATCTTTTGTATATCATTTGAATTAACTCTTTGGATTATAATTAATTGATTGCATGTTTATGCATTCTACCACTATATTTTAAATTATTGATATGATCTTACTACATATCTATTTTTATAATGTAGTGCTACTTTGACCATATGTAATTGTTTCCCCATAGACAGACCAACATCCCTCACTGTTAATTAGCATCATTTGGAGTTCAAGGAGTTTCACTTAAATCCATGTGGCCCACTATATCGATAAAAACTTTAAGTGGAAAATTTATTGGGACATCAAAATGTGGTATCATAGGTGCTTATTCTATTTTTTATAATTTTTTGGGAATTATAAATGAGATTAGTTATATATTGAGATTTAGTAACGTGCTGGGCCTAGGAGTAGCTGGCCCACATATAGTGAAAATCCAAATTACCTAGGATGGGGCATGTTGTTATTTATTACACTTATTACAATTGATCTGATTCCACCATTGGGTGATGCACTTGAATATTGATGTTATTATTGATATGATATAAGATTAGTTTTTATCCTTGGCCCAATGAGATAAGGGAAAGGAATCATTGATCAGGAATTAGTTGAGGAACCTTATAGGATTCACATGCCATGCATATTCTATGCCACACATGGGCATTTTTTCTTTCAATTCCTATGATTTCTATGAGTTATTTACTTATATACTAAAACCGATTGATGTTTTATGAAATAATTATCAAACATGAAAAGTACTTAGAGTGATATGTTAAATTTAGTAGAGGTTTCCTATATAGTCTACAACAAACCCCCAATGTATACAATAATGAAATATTGAGTCATAGACCATTGAGCGCATGGACAAGAACATGTTGTGGTTTAGATTAATTTGATGAAAAATTTCTATTTATAATATCTGTGTGCCCTTATGGATTGGAAGTAGTGAACCATTTGGTTCATCCTTCTAAGGAAATTAATAATAGAAATGTGAATCTAAAATGTAATTGAAATTCAAAAACACCAAAAACCTGACATCGGTAGTGGGATGTAGGTATCACCTCTTCTATTCTATATAAATGTTTAATAACCTAGAATTGAATCATTATGCTGATATAGGTGGAAAACTATTACATAGGTAGTTTTGTACCTGACATATTAATATATCTGTGATGTTATCACTGTTAAATCTTTTTTTACATGTCTGTTTTTAAAGTGTAGTGTAATTCCACCATGATGTCCTCTAGTCTTTCGCCAAGTGGGTGGTAACGACCATGCTATGTAGGTAGTTGGCCTTGAGATAGTAGTAATAACTCCAATAGTTCCACCCATGGAATCTCATCCCATTCCCAATGATGGAAATGATTTCCAATTTTGAGGATATTTTCTACAGCTTATACAGACAATACAAGGAGCTCTGCTCTCTTCCCCTTCTTTAGGAGAGTTTACATGGGAGTTCCTCCAGTAGTATTCACCCATGTTTTTAGGGGATGGAAGACCATAGGCTATAGAGATATGTATATATATGGTTATTTATATATTTGATCATCCAGTGACACATCCTAAGAGGATAGTGAAGATCAGTACTTATATTCTTTGTGGATCCACAAAATACTAGTGAGATATTCTGAACTAGGAAGATCAGTTTTAAGAAGTGAATTGGGTGGATTTCTAGTCAATATTCTATGAATATTTATTCCTTAAGGCCTCTAAGGATTATCATGTTACAGATTTCATGATCCTAAAGTAGGTTTATATGATAATTATGGACTATTATCTCATTTTACATTGCTTTAGTGCTTTTCACCCATATATACTGTTGACGATCCATGAAAAGTGAGATGATTTAAGGATGGACATAGGAATAATATTCATTATCAGGTGAATGTTTTCCAATTGAATACCATACCTAATAAATTGAGCCATTCCCATATCACTGAGTAGAACATGAGGGAATATGATGGTGTGAGACATGGTGGTTCAGAACCCTGATAGGTTAGCAGTTTGACTAGTGGTCAGAAGGGATTCTTTGAGACATATAACATGAGAAAAAATAGAGAGATGACACATGATTATAGTTTTGTGGGTTCTCAACAGTGTGTGAGGCCTAGGAATTAGAATTCTAAGAGTCCCATATACCCTTTCTAGTGATGAGGCTGTATAATATTGGGGAATATTCAGTGTTTTTATAGGAATGTTCCATCTATTAATAGTGGGAGAGTATCCATATAATATCCACATTTAGAAGAAGGATTAGTAGCACCTCCCCAAGTACATAGCCAGAGTACTACCATCCATATAAGTAGAGGAGGAAGTCGTGACTGAGGTAGCGAGGATCAAGATATTCTGTTCCAATAGTGTAGACTTTATCCAGGTAGTTAGGCCACATTACAGAGCATGGGATCATACCATATTTATTCAATATATCCTATACCAGAGGAGGAGGATGTTAGGACAACTAATATTCGAGGCACTATTCTATTATCATATACAATCATTTTTATTTATTCAATAAAGTTTCATCACATTCCTTCATAAATGTGCCTATTTTGGAGATCCTTGGGATTCATGTTGAGTACTCTTGTGGAATTATGATGATTGATAAAACTTTGTGTTTACCAGAAGAAAGTGTACTCCATTTTAAGGACTATCCTCTTGAGGTAGGCAACCATAATTTCTTATAAAACCTCTTTTTCCTTGAGTTGATAGACTTTGATGTCATTCTTCAGATGAACTGGTTGGTTCCTTATCACTCCTATATTGATTGTTATCGCCAGAGGTCATTGTTTACATTATAAGATGATAGTATATATCTTCATAATGGTTAATGATATGTCTAGTTATAAAGATCTAGACAAGAGTGTCTTAGACTAGGTGGAGTAAATGCTTAGATTTACTATATTTATATGGATGATCGAGGGCTTTATAAGACCAAGTTTTCTATTATATTTGATCGATTCATGTATGTTTTCCATTGCAACCTTTATAGACTACCTTCTAAGAGAGAGGTAGAGTTTACTATAGAGACAATTCCTAGAGCTGCGTCGATATCCATTCCTCCTTATAGGATGGCTACTACTGAGTTTTAGGTGCTCAATATGTAGTTAGAACATTTAGAGGCCAAGTTTTTTATATGGACTAGTAATTATCCCTAAACTTCTCTACTCCTTTTTTCCAAGAAGGAAACCAAAAACCTCAATATTTTCAAGTTTTACCAAATATTTAATCAATATATAGTGAAACAATTGTATCCATTACCTCACATAGAATATATTTTTGACCAACTCAAAGGGGCAGCGGTATTCTTGAAGATTGACCTAATTTTTTTTATCCTCATGTTTGAGCCAGGGGGTCAAATATTCCACATATGTATTTTCATAGTCAGAATAGTTTATATGAGTATCTTCTTATACCATTCAGTCTTATGAAATCTCCTTCCATGTTCATGGATTTGATGAATAGTATTTTCTATCCATATTTGTATTCCTTTTCATGGTCTTAACAAATAAAATGTTGGTGTATAATCATACTCTAATTTACCATTCCACATATCCTAATATCTTATTGAATTCACTGAGAGAGAACCATATATTTTCTAAGCTTAGTAAATGTCACTTTTGGATTAACATGGTATGCTTTTCATGTCATATTATCTCAGAGGATGGAGTTTCAGTTGACCTAGAGAATGTTAGAATAGTGGTTACCTTGGAGTATCCAAAGAATGTCTTTGATATACAGAGTTTCTTAGGGCTAGATATTTACTACAATAATTATATATAGGAATTATAATTCTATGAAAAACCTCTTAAAAGATTGAATAAGAAGGGTGTAAATTTTATATGGTTTGAATCATGTGAGATAGCCTTTCAAGAGCTGAAAGAGAGATTGTCTTCATTGCTGATCTTGATTCTCCTAGAGCTAGGCATGTGCTATATAGTCTATTATAAAACATCGAGTATTAAGAAATTAGAGTTCTAATGTAGGAGTATAGAGTCACTGTGTAAATATCATAGTAGTTGAGTTCTCATGATTCAAATTACACAACACATGATCTTGAGTTAGCAATCATGCTTTACACCTTGAATTGTTGAAGTATTACCTACTGGGAGATCATTTTTGGGTTTTATAGGCCAAAAATCCATAGGAATATTTTCAGGTAGTGTGAGATGAATCTTAGGTAGAAAAGATGTGTTTAATACCTAGAGTCTTTCGAGTTCGATCATTCCTATGCACCTAGGAATGGAAAAGCTGTTGTCGATGCTTTGAGTAGAAGTAATTAGACAAAGATGGGTTAGGAGGTCATTAGTGAGTGATAGTTTATGTCTATGTTTTATAAGATGAATATAGTGGTTCAGGACCATCATGGAATTCAGTACTTGCATCCCTATCAGTGAACTCTTCACTTGATGTCTTGTTACAGACGATACCAATCCTATAGTGAAAATGGGAAGATGTTGTTATAGATTTTGTCATCGGCTCACTGAGGTCACATTGAGGTAGTGACATAGTTTGTGTATTCATGGATCAACTGACTAATGTAGTCCAATTTCTTCTAATTAGGGACACATCCTTAGTTGATGAGTTTGGAATATTTTCTATATAAGGGATCATATGGATACAATAGTTCCATCGTACCATCATTTTGAATAGGGATGGTCATTTTACATCGATGTTTTTTGTAGGGTTTATAGGAAGCTATGGGTACACAGGTGCTTTGATCCTAAATTTTCACCCTCAGATCGATGTCCAGTCATAATGAACAATAAAGTTATGAAAGAAATGATCTAGTCTTGTATCCTTGATTTTAGTTATTCTTGGGATAATAATATCCCTCTCATTGAGTTCTCTTATAATAACAATTATTAGGTGATGATACAGATGGCTCCTTATGAGGCCCTATATGGTAGGTCATACCATTCTCCCCTCTACTGGTTAGAGGTAAGAAACATAGTGCTACTAAGTCCTTGTCTAATTCAAAATACTTCATATCAAATTTAGATTATCAAGAAGTGGATGTACATCACTCTGTCTAGAGAGAAATCTTATAATAATCTCCATAAATTACCTTCAGAGATCAAGGTTGGGGACCGAGTGTTTTATGAGTATCACCCAAACTTTTAAAAAGATGGATATAGAAGCAAGGGAAGTTATTGCCTCATTATGTAGGGGTTTTTGAAAATCCAAGGAGAGTCAATCCAATATCCTAAAAATTTGTGTTAACTCATAGGTGTCATTAAATGAATGATGTCTTTCAAATTTCACATCTTTGTCATTATCAGGTCGACCCATATCATAATTTTTTTATTGAGGATATTGAGTTAGATGCAAATTATTATTTTGAGGATTATCAAATATGAATTGTTGACCAGAGCATGAAAGCTCTCTGAGGGTGGTATGTTCCATTAATACAAGTTTTATGGGGGCATGGTCGGGTGGAATATGAGACTTGGGAGCAAGAGGCTGATGTACATGATCAGTGGCCGGTGTTGTTCTCAGATATCATTTTGCCTCCCTTATAAGGCGAACTTAGGGAGGAGCTCCTTTAATAGGGGAGGGCTGTAAGAAACCTATTTTTATATACAGTTTGGATCCTTTAAATTTCATTCTTAATATTTTTTGGACATAATGTGGGTTACTAATAAGATCATAGAGGTTTCAAAGGTGTCCAAGGCTTGTTTTGATCTTGGAACACCAACTGGTGAGAAAATGCATGATGCCGCAAGTTTAGTCGAAACAGTGAAAGCTGGTCCTCCCAGTTTCATCTAACCATGCCGGGATTTATAGAGGTGAAATTATGGTGCGAGGGTTAACCTAACCATGATCCTAGAGAAACACGATCATGTATATTTCTATAAAATTTAGAAAAGAGGTTTGAAACATGGTTTTCACAGGGTTATTCAAACTCTGTGCATGAACAATGCATGGACCCTCCTTAGATAGTGGGAGGAAGACGATTTTTGAATGGTTTGGACAACCGTGCAGCCAAACCATGTGACCTAGAAAATTTGAGAAATATTACCAAAATTACTTTAAATCTATTTTAAACTCATCCCAACCTTTTGTTTTATTATTTACATTGTGCAGATGGTTTCTTCCCGCTATGAGTTACATGGTAGAAAAAATATATTCTCTTCAATATCTCATCCCCTAGAAACTAAATAAACATCTTGTTATCTCATTGGGTGAAATTCAAAGAGTGATATATTCCCATTAAAAAATTCATCATTTATATTATCCTTGATGATTCTATAATGGTGAAGGATCTTATTCCCTATCTTTAGGGTCTTAATCCATTCTCCTATTCACTCTCTATCAAGGGAGAATGAAGGGATGATACTATACAAGGAGATTACTATAAGATTAAGGTAGGTGGTCTAGAATTTATCCCTGAAATCTTGATGCTTTATAATACATATTGATGTTCTATACCTCAAATCCTCTGAGAATTTCTCTTAAATCGAATAAAATCTTGTTCAATTCAATGTTCTTGATATAATTATTCTATTGTCATCTTATTCAGGTTGGGTTAGGTCCCATTATTAGTTTCCAGTCTTCTAGGTGTTCCCATGGATTTGACTTGATATTATTATATTCTTCAATAGACCAATCATCTTCTTAATGTTTTTAGTGTGACACCAAGGAGAGATAATTATATTGAATTTAATTTAATGTGAGTGGTATGACCGAGTCAAATTATTTAATAGAATAATGGTTACACCCTTATTATTATTAAATGGAAAGGAATTATGAATTATCTATTGGCAGACATTAAAGATAATGATTACTATTTCCCAACTATAATGTATGGGCATGATGACCATGAACATATATTTGATATGGGTATGGAAACAATTTTTATTAATAATAATACATGAATTACATCACAATACTATGACACATGCATGTAATCTCTATATATGATATTATAATGGTGACCCTTGCCGTGATATATGGGCATGAAGACCCTTGTTTCTATAAATGAACATGATGTCCCTTACTGTTATATTGGGCATGGAATACTATAATCTTTTGATATGGGCATGGAGACCATATGATTATGAAACTGGGAATTAAGACCATTATTATTATGATATTGGGCCTGGCATCCTTTACTCTTCTGATAGTGGGTATTGTGACCCTATACTATGATACTGGGCATGGATACCCTTACTACTTTGATATTGGATATGATGTACCTTGATACTAGGGATACTCATGCTACTAATAATAGATGTATGGGTTATTCTTTGGGTCCAAGATATTGTTAGTAGCTGCATATATGGTTATAGATGTCACTATGTAGATAGTCCATGTATGTGTATATGTATGGTTACATGTTCAAACTATCCAGCTAAGGTTGAAGTAGGCATTTCCAACCTAGTATCCTTTAGGAACCATAGCTGACCCTTTCATGTTTATTACATCTTTTCATTATAATATATACACATTTACATATTATTTTCATTGACTAGATATTTATAGATTCTATTGGTGGTAGAATACTGACTTTATCTCACACCTTATCCAAGCTGTAGAAATAACCTAGTAAGATTATATTCTAGATGGTGTAAATAAGGGGAAATGTCAACTTATGGATGCATGAATTATTTGATGAGTTAGGATGGGACCTCGTGTAGCTAATGACCAGGATAGAGCGTAGGGCTCTAGGATAGATTTTTGGCATTTTTTTATTTATATATCATGTACTCCATTGACCGCTTACTGGAATGTATACATGTTTTCCCTGTTTTGTAGAGACATGATATCATCATCTTTTGTATATGATTTAGACTACTAATTTTCATTTTTATTTAGTGCTTTAACTTTTATACATGTTTCCACTATATTTTGTATTATTGATATAACAATTCTATTTATATAATATTTTAACATTGTGCTACTCTGAATGGAAGAAGTAGTCACCCCACTGACACACCCTAGGACCACTCTTCTAGTTGGGAGACTTCAGCATTTGAGAAGGCATGATTGAGGCCATATGGCCCACCAGCTCAAGTCCCCAGTTAGGTGGAATCGAGGTGGGTAAGTCACATCATAGGACTAGGTTTTCATTATCTTATTTGATTTATGTGTTTCGGTTATGGATTTAGTTCTACATAGTCGATTACCAAAAGTTTTCCAGGTAGTTATAGTATCAGGTTATTCTCACAAATCTTATCAACTTATTATTTTTCATTATTTTTCATATAAATTTAATGAATAATAATTTCCATATTCATATTATGGAAACTCCCCTTGAATCATGAAAATATGATGTCCTTATTCAAAGATAGTTTACAATATCATCTAGCTCATTTATTCAGAGAAAAAATTATTTAATCCTTGTAGATACGTTCATTTTAATATTCTATGAGAATTAAATAATCATCCTTGAAACCACTAAAAAATACATGATAATACACTAGGTATACATGGGTTTATGAAAAAACCTTCATGGTGTGGTGATTTTTATTGTCGTGAAAATCACTCTTTAGAATTATTTATCAATGTAGTTCCACAAAGTAATATTCCACCTGTGGTGAAACTTTCTATCATTTCTCATAACATAATTTGTCTTTTCCTTATTCTTATAAAACATCTATTATATTTTCTTCTTCTATATAGTGTGGTTGTAAATTATTTTTCAATTCACATATTGAATCATAAGTTCATTCTTTGTGATAATTATTTTAATGTTGAAGATATCATTGAATCATATAATTATATTTTTCATATTCTTATTGAAATATATCATTTTAAAATGTATAAAATATTATGTAAGGTTTATAAAATCTTATAATTAATAATATTACATACTAGATATGATATATAACTTCTCCATATATTTTTTAAACTTTAGATAACATATTAAATTTTCTTGAAAAATATTATGTTTGACTGCCAAATAATTTTATGTAATAAACAATTTAATTACCATTTTTTAATTTCCAACTCCCACCTTCTTATTAGTATAAGGATGGTTTTTTTAAATTTCTATTTTTCCTAGGTGGAACATATTCTATACTATGTAATATAGTTTCAATTTCTCATTCTCTAGTTCTAAGTTCAAAAAATATATTTTGTATAAAATAAGAACCTTATGTATGATCCAAACTTCCTATATATTACATTACTTGTTGTACATTTCCATATTTTCTTCCCTATATCTCTAAAATATATTACATACATATCTATACTTAAAAAATTCTCTCTATACATTATAATGTCATCAAACAAAATCAGAGCATCTTCTAATATACCCAAGACCATGATAATCACTCAAAATAACCTTCAAATTATCTCAAATAGATTCTCATATCCATATTATTCTAACTATATTAAAACTAATAATGAAAGAAACCCATAATCTAATGAAATGTTTCCTTGGTCTCTATGAAAATTAGCACAAAAATCATCACATTGAAATGGCTTCTCTCTTGAATCTGGTTATTGAAGTCTTCTAAATAGAAACATAAGACCCTTTTCCCATTTATTCAAAGAAAAATTATCAAACATAAAAATATATTATCATTATTCAATAGATATAGATCAAAAAAATTAATGCATCTATTCATCGTAATCCACATGGACACTTAAATCTCAAGCTTTGTATTTATTATCAATAATAAATTTATTTCTAATGTCAATATTTTCTCCCCATTATTAAATATAAATGAAAAGATACAATTATGGATTGATCTCATTTTTCCCTTAAATATTTTATTGGAAAAAAGTTTATTTATTATTTATAAATGATCTAAAAATCAACAAACTCTATGTCTAGGTGAGTCATACATGGTGTAGTAAACAATAGGTATTAGCCCTGGCATAAATGGTATCAAAAAATATTAAATATGTGATACCAACCTATACTATATTCTCTCAGGGTCTATTAAAATTTATTTGTTAATAAATTTTTAATCATAACCACCATTTAAAAAACACACAAAAAAAATAAGATCAAGAATATCTCTCCCCTTTTTATCTCAACACATTTTACACATTTTTATAAATATATTGTTCACAATCAAAGTAAGGATAAGAAGTTAAGAATTTCATAACATAACTTTTACACTATATAGAATTTTTAAATCCAAAAGGAATGATAATTCTATGATAGATTTCTCACATCAGCTCCCCTCGAAGGATATACTCCAAATATCATCACCATTGTAGTTAATGAATTCCATGGTGGACACATATTATTTGTATACAATATTTTAAAAAAATTCATCTCTCCCAGTTAATCAATCACCTTAAATTCTCAATATATATTCACAAAAAAAATATTCATGGAAATAAGGTGGAACTTCTTAGTTCCCTAGTGAAAGAAGTAAGCTTGAGAGTTTCTACTCAACTAATATCCTATTTTATTTCCAACTTCAAAACATGAAGAGCTCTTAATTCTTAAAATTTTAAATTTCTTTTAAATATCTTCATTGAATGTATGAAAATATTTCACTTTTAACTTATCACCTTGTATAGATTCTCTTTCTTATTATGATGCATCAAAACTATTTTGTCTTTATATCCTAATTTTTTTCTTTATATTTTATACTTTTTCCAGTAGAAATATCATATAGTTTTCTTGGTTTTTCTTAAGCTATTATCAACCCCATACAACATCTCATGAACTGTTTGGTTATCAATTTTTGAGAACATCTCTCCCCATTGTTAACTCTCTTGTCTACCATTAGCAAAACCACTTTCCTGTACTTTCTCTATATTTTATTTCTGATAAGAACTCTTTTAACAAAAATGGGCATATCTTTTTTCCATTTTATATTTTTTCTTAACTCTATAAGTCTAAAAGATATATCCTATAAGAATATTCATGTATTATTTATTATTGTGACCTTTCTGGTCACATATTCCAATGACTTCTTCTAGAGAAACAAATTTATTTTGAGTAGATAGATATATTTATTTATCAGCTACAAATGTCAACCCACTAAGACTCTCCCTCATTATTATAGATTTTTTCTCTTCTTTATATAATTCCCCCCCTTTAGTCATGAAAATTCCATGCCAGTGACATTTGATACCAGTAACTATATAATTTTTGAACAAGAATTCCATAACAACAGTAATATCCTTTTAAGTTCTATTTTTTTGTGAAAATATGTTTTATTCCTAGGCCCATTCATAAATTTCCCTTTATCTTAGGGAAAATCCTTTTACAAACCCATCTCCATTTCCACTTGAATAAAAAAGGATGTATTTTCAGTTTTATTTGCATTATACTATTATATTTTTCATTATTCTATTCATACTATGAGATTAAGCTGATTTTTATCACTAGAATAATTAAAACAACATTTAACTTCTTCTTCAAACTGGTTTTGATAGTAAATTTGGATGATTTAGTGTGAACACCCACAACTTTATCACAATATTCACTCATTATTATCTTGTTATTTTCATATTTATGATACCTGGATTGTGCCGCATTCAATTTTTTTTTCTTTTGTAGTAATTTTTTCCTTACGATCATTATATGTTTTATTAGGTTTTTCAAATACTAATTAGAAATTATTGATATTATCAAAAAGACCATTATGATTCTCATATTATTTCTGTTTCTCTTTCTCATGTAGCATGATTTATTTTTGAGATTAGTATTTTGTTTAATACATGCTATCAATTCAATCATAACATGTATTTAGTGTACCTATCTTCCTTTTTTCATCAATGATTGAAGAGTTTTCATGACTATCAACATGATCTATAATGATTTTATGATTTTTATAGGAACCTACATATTATGACTCACTTAATACTGATGAGTCTATATATTCTTCCCTTATAATCATATTTCTTCTAAACATTCTTGAAGACTTCTTCTTCCTCCTAAGGTCACCCATTAAATGATTTCTATATCATCTTTTAGAGAATTATTTTTCTTCAACACCACTTATGGTATCATCACATTTCTTATTTTGGTATTCAATATAGAATTTCCTAATGCCATCATAGTTAAATCATATAATAGTATTCATACCATTTTATCTTGATATTCATCTTCTCATATTACTGGAAATCAGAAACATGGATATATTATAATTTAGACACCTTTATTAATCAATTTTTTAATCTAATTTGTAGTATTCTGTATTTTCTTCAAAGTTATATTATATCATAGATTTCAATTCTGTTTCCATTTCTTCTTTCCTATCGAAGTCATGGTATTTCCGTATATAATAATTTATGAGTTTGTTATACTACTAATCAAATTATATATTTCTGATAACTTATAAGGATAGTATATTTGGTTCAAATGTGTAAGAAATATTTCTCATTAACTTATTGAAATAGTTAAATCATCCAAAGTATCACAAAATACCATAACATGCATTACTATCTCATTTACCACAGAAAAAATTTCATATATTTTTTCAATATTATAAATTTAAATATCTTCAACCATAGTTCCAAAGATATATAGTTTGGATTATTAATTTTTATCATTCCATTTAAATGTATTCTCAGGTGTATACCATATCTCATATTCTATCTTGATTGCGATAAAATTCACAAAATTTTTTCAGAAAAGGTTGAAAAAATATCTTTTATTTCTTTCCTATATTCTTCTATATTTCCCATATTAAAATTTCTCACAGGACAATATCTTCCAAGTATGGTAAAATCCATTGTTATAGTATCAATAACTTCTCGACTATAAGATAGGAGATATGTGAAAATATTATTCTTCCAAGAAAGAAATTTCAAGACATAAAAATATGAAGACCTCTGTAATTTATTTTATATATGTATTCCATCTACATAATTAGTGAAGTTTATATATTTTAAAGGTAACCTTGTTTTCTTTGAATGTTACATGGTTCAGTTATATCTTTGATAATTGAAGGGAGTGAATTAGTGATTCTTTTATAATTTCATTTTCTAAATAATCTCCATTAATAGTTATATTCATGATCTTTTATTTATATATTATCTAAAAATTTGATATATATAACTAGATAAAAGCATTTAACATCACATGGGGATTTTCCAGGATTTGATCCCAATGTTGGTATCGATTAATTTCTAGCTTCTAGTTTTATTTTGAGTCTTATATTTCAACTAGTAAATATGATTTAGTACAATTAAAATATATATCTCAAAAATCATGAATGTAGGTGAATTTAATGGGTTGAAATCACTAGAAAATACCCAAACACCTCCTTTAAGGTTCTTTATACAATATCCTACCATTTTGGTGATATATTTGAAAAATATCTAGCTGTCTCTTAATGGGATCTTCATATAACCTCTCCAAAGTTAACAATTATTCTTTAAAACCATAAACAAGCCTTAATTTTTTTATCCACTTTTGAAATAGATATTTTACCTTAATTGCTTTCAAGTCCCATAGTCTAAATCATCTTAAGGATCACAATCATTTCTCAAAATTATTCTCCTAAGGATGAAATAATACATCGGGTAGAATAATGTTCCCACTTCTCACTTTCATCACAAAAAATATAAAATCAATAGAAGTGTCAACCTTACTCTATATTCTACATCTTTTTCCATTATACCAGAGTATCATAGGAATCCTTCTTACTTATCTTCTACTACATAATACTTTTACTCATGGATGTAGTCAGATTCCATTTTTTTGATTCAAAGATGATCTCCAAGTAGCAGTAAATTTTAGTCATCTCTCACATATATTCTCATATTATTTTTATAAATTTTTATTGATATAGATTTCATGAATAATATTTTATATATTCAAAATAAGAAAACATTACCTGAATTTTCGTATATTGAATTTCTCATTGAAAGATGGTTAAAAATAACTTATATATAATTTATTCACATTCAAACTCCTTTAATCCTAGTTGATACTTCTATAAAAATATTATATGATACTCAAGATAATATTCCAAAATAACACAATTTAATCTAAAAGAACTAACCATGTATGCATGGCCTCATGAAATAAACATTCATGGATTGGTGACTTATGTTTTGGAGAGAATCCCTCATTGTAACTCTTTCCTAGTGTAATAATAGGATGTGAAATATTACAAATGAAAAAACTTAAAATTATTTATCATAATAAAACTTAACTTGTTATTCTTCTTAAAAAACATCCTAGACATGTTATTCTTCTAATTTTCATTGTCATAAATCCTTTCTAAAATATATTATTGAATCAATTTTTTTTATTGTGATGTTTATTTCTATGAAGAAAAAATCATTTGAACTCTTGATTTGTGTTTTCATATTATTCTTGAAATATCATATTTTTTAAATTAAAAAAACATACATAATATTATAAAAATTTTATTTGTAAATAAGGTGATAATTAATCATCTTATTTTTTTATGATATCTCCCTTTTCTATATCTTCAATTAACTCTAGAGAACAAAATATATATTCTTAAAACATGTTTTTTAACTTCTAAATTGTAATATTTATTGTGTAATATAATTTTATTTGATAAATTTTCCACTCTAAGATTATTATGAGCCTATATAATATGTTTTACTTTTCTATATTTCCATTTCCCCATCTAAAATATCTTACTCGCTTCATAACATAATTCCCTTTTATAATTTTACAATTGAGAGGGAAAAAAAATATTACATACAAACCAAACCTCATTTTTATGAATAAAAAATATTACATAATTTTAAATATATTATGAAATTTCATATTTTATTCCTAAAAAATATCAAATATATTATGTAAAAATCTAGACATAAATATATTCACTCCAAAAATTCTACAGATCATTAAATAAACTTTTAACAACTTCTAATTTACCTCAAGCCTTATCTGTCAGTCCAAATCAGTTTCAAATCATGAAAAACAATTTCCCATTTACTTCTCCTGATAACACTATAAAAATTGGTATAAATAACACCTCCTACTAAAAAATATATTGTTTTTGGTTACCATGATGTTTAGCACAAAAATAATCACATTGAAATGATTGCATGATTGAATTTGGTCATCTAAGGGTTATAAATGACAACAAAAATTCATTTTCCTATTTATTTATAGGAGAAATCTCTAACTTCTCTATATTTTTTCTTTAATTATTATATATAAATTGAAAAAAAAAACCAATACATATCTTCATCATAATCAACTGGGGATCTTCAAAAAAGAGTTTGTTTATGAATGATTGTAGTTAAGAGTTATCCATCCCCATTCTTAGGAAATGATGGGATTCCAAAAAATATATATTAATTAATAGAACTCTACCATGGTAGTCATTAAGTTCATAAAATATTATCTTATCCTTTAAATAAAACTAATCATATGAGAAAAAAGTTAATCTAATATTCATTTTATATATAATAAAATATGTCACACTTATATATATATATATATATATCTTTCATTGATAGATAAAATGTGTATTTATATTTATTCATCTAGGGAGAGACATGTTCTTCATCATTTTCCCATTTAAGAATTATATCTCTCCAATAAGTAAGAGGTTTGATTTTTTATTATATATATATATATTCATTAAAAAATTGAATATTTCATATTATATATGATTAATTCAAAATACAAGTATATTTAATATAATTTTTTATTTAAATAATTAAGTGGTTTTGTAAACACTTTAGGAGGTTTTATACTATCTTAAACATATGTTTTAATACAAAAACATTGATTTATAGAAACCATGTGAGGATAAAATAGATTTTATAATCTTTAATATATATATATATATATATTAATGTGGATATATAAAACACTTTATATTCAGTTTACCACCTATGCCAATTTATCAGATTGGGTGGAACTTTCACAATTCCAAATATTATTTAGGCATTTTGAACACCACAAGGATCTATATAAATATGTTTCATTCATTTTTATCATACAAAAAAAACAATTTAATCATTATTTTGAAATAATCTAAATTTATGAATAAAAAAATTCATAAAAAAATATTATAAAAATCTTATATGTATACAATAGCCTTCGTAGTCTGGATAATAGTTGTAGCACCATGACCTTGGATACCAAATACTAAGACCCATTTTAGGATACCATATGGCCTTAATATTACCCCCAATCACTAAAGGTTGTCAATAAAAGTCTAGGGAAAGAGGAAATATATAGTTAATGATTTTTTATTAAGTACAAAACCCTAACTCCTGAATACTTATGTAAATTTTTAAAACTTTTTTTTAAATTAACTTAATGAGAGAAAATCTATTTTTTTTCAAAACAAACAAAATAAAAATTATTATATAAAACAAAAAAGACACAGATACACTAATGACCAATACATGAACCATGAGATACCATACCCCCTCCCATAACATTAGCATGGAACTATGCTTTACCAATAATGAAGAAAAATATCTTCCCTTTACCTACATCATGACCAACAATAACATATTTTCTATAAGTTGAACTGGTATGGGGTTAGTATTAAATCTATTGAATTTTCTCAATAGTCCATTACGTTCCCATGAAAAATAAATTCTAAATAAAATTTTAATAAATCTAGAGAAATCAAAAAAAAATTTAATACTTGAACATTTTATTTACCCCACTTGAGAAAAATTATTTTACAAAGAATTCTATATTTTACCAATGATTATTTGATCAATAAAATAATTAGTTTAAAAAATTCATACATTCATTCTAAAAACACACATCTCCAAAAAATACAATCCTTCACAAAATAAATTAGGAAAAATATTGTTTTCACAAACCAGTTGAATATAAGAATTTCCCTCAAATTTATTGAAGAATACTAATTTACTAACATCCGATGGAAAAAATGATTTTAAATAATATCTATTAGAAAAAGCATTTCTCTCTCTCAATATTCAATATAATATTCTAGTTTTCTAAAAATAATCACCATGATAAGGCTTTTAGAGATCACCAAATGAAAGATCTATGTTTTTTACTTTCATTCACTCCCTATCTTACCAAAGTACAACTCACTATTTATTCATCCAAAATCATAGTACAGTGGGTGACTCCTTTCAACCTTAATTATATCAAATGTTTCTCACCTTAACACAATCTCCCTAAGTTTTCCATCCCCATGGATGAAACAAAAAATCTTTTTAAAAAAGGTTCTCTAAGACATATTTAGAACACTCAAACCCAATGAAAAAAATCCAACAATCTAGGTTCAAATCCACATATCTCAATTCAATCAATTTAATGACATTTTTAACAAATCTACATAGTAAAATATTAAATATTTTTTAGGTAAAAAAACACTTTTTAAAATCAAAATTTATTATTGATAAAACTGATTTCAATTAAACAAAAAGTTTAAAAACACTATTTTAAAATTTTAAAATAAAAGCGATTCACATATTTGAAAACATACATTATTAAATCCAAAATTTCTTCTTCAAATCAATAGCTATAGAAAACCCTAATTTTTTTATTAATGTTATTCATTCTAAAATACCAATTTTTTTAAATACATAATTTCATAAGAACCAATCAAATAAATCCTCAATAGATCAAAATTGATCAATGGAATTTAAGAAATTTTCCAAGATATGGATTATACTAAAGACACCAACTTAGTTCCATCATTTATAAAAATTATATAATTGCATAGTCTAAATCAAATTAAAAAGGGTTCAATACAAAAATATTTATCAGTATGAATGAAACAAATTCAATCCGAAGATATATATTCAAAGATCCAACATCCCAATGTTCAGATATGAGAGATAGAATTATAGGGAATGAGAGAGAAAAAGTATATCTAGGGTTTTCTGAATGTCTATCTTCCAATATTATAATCCATGAATTTGATCTATTTATGAGTGGTTATATGACTAAAAAAATAATGCTAACTTATCCTAGAAAAAAAACCAAAGAATTTTATAAGGAAGAACCATCTATTTTTATGGAGTTTTATGCACTAAATGCTAGACATGTTCCACATAAACATGATTTTAGGGTTACCATGCATGGTTTGTGGAACTATATGGGGCTCATAAAAGTCTCAATAATATTAAAATACAATGAAAACACTCCATTTCCATACTATGACAGTTCTAGGATGGTCTATCTCACACTAACTAGAATGTTTTAGGTTTTACAGTCTCTAGGACCATGATTGGAATGTGCAAGAGAAAATCTGGCTTAAGAAATTATCCCAAATTTTATCTAAAAAAGGGATTCACATTAAACATAGTATTCCTAGTGTAATAAAACCATTTTGGATCCAATAGTGTACACAAACTTACTTTTTATATTTATATACAATAATTTATCAAAATTAATCACGAAAATTCTACAAAATTATCTTTAAACATCAAGATTACATCTCATGTCTATAAACAATAAATCACAAAAACCTAAGAGTTACAATTCTCCCCACTTTGAAAAGTATTTATAAACTCTCATAAATGAATAAATATGACCATTTATACCAAATTTTAGTTTATCACTCCAATGTCTCCCCTTGGATAACACCATTATTAAACGACGCTAGAACTAATTGAACACTCTTTCCTCCTAGCATCTCTTGTACATAACCCACCAAAAATATTTGCCAAAATATATATGAATCATCAATTTTTAACTAATCTAACTCACATATCCTGAAATATTTCATGTTTAGTTAACACTTGTTTAATGAAGAACCACAAAAAATATTTTTCAAGACCATATAACATGGTGTTAAGGAAAATATTACATACACTACACTAATCCACCATATAAATTCAAATAATCCCACATACCATTGAATTAATATTCCTTGTTTTCAAATTCCACAATGCCACAATCTAGTAGTCACTTCCAAGAACATGAATTCCCTAATTTCAAATATAATATGACCCTACTAATGATTGACATAATACATGTTTTAACTATAAGAAAATTCTATATGCCTCTAGATCATCATAACCTTCTATGTTTTATCTTATAAAAAATTAGGTCATATAATAGTCCTCTCACCAATCCCAACCCAATACAATGATAACTAACATTGATGACAATACAATAAATTTAATATATTTTTTCAAAAAAATGATCAATAAATAATATTATACATGAACACCATCAATATAAGGTGATCCTCCCATTTATATTTAAAATCAAGCACACAAGCTCATAGTATATCCTAAAAAATATGAATTTTACACTCTGTCTATTTATATATCAATGGATATTATTCTATGATCATTTCCATATGGGTCCCAACAGATCACTAAAATCTTATCCAGAGTATCAATGTATGCCAAGGATATTTTTTAAGACTACAGAATTTAAAACTCAAGGAACTCTAATAATATATTTCATATAAATCCCTTGAAGATCATTAACCAATAATTATTCTCATATAAGTAGGAAATGTTTAGAATTCATGAGATGATCCACAATCACATGAACACTATCAAACATTAACAGTGATCTCAATAATCCAATCATGTAGTCCATCGAGTTTCCCTCTCATTTTCATATCATAATAGGAAAGGGATACAATACCCATGTTAGTAGTTGGTACTCAAACATATATTTAAAAAATAAAATAAAAATGAGATACATAATAAATAACATTATCCTTCCTTAATAAAAACCAGAGCTATCATTTGATGTCAAGATAAATCTCAGTAAATTTATGATATATAAGTCAAATCAAACTGTGGAAGGATTTGAAAACACAACTCATAAAATCCGTTTGAACCACCATACGTCTTAAATAACGAACCAATTTTTTAAACTAACCAAACATTAGTGGCATCCCCACTATTTATGGTGTTTTTTAGCCTCCCATAATCCTTATTATATGACTAAACCTATTTAACCTAGTCCACAAACATGGATCCTACATTGAGAATAAAAAATACCATATTGTTTATCATCTCAATCTATTCTAGTTGAAGGCCTTTCTATGAGCCCATTGTCTACTATTTCTCTCCCAAATCCTTTACTGCCTGAGATAAAGATTTTATTATCAGTGAATCCAATCCAAAATTAACTTTCTCCAATTTATAAATGATATTAAAATAAAATGTTTAATGATATTCAACCCAACTACTACTCCTCAGGACGAGGTCACTATAAGAAAATATACTTTAGACTCATATGAGTTGAATACACTATGATATTTTCACAATAAAATTAGTGTCTATAACTCTATCAAGTATGAAAAAAAACAATCAACATGAATTCCTAAATTGTGAAATTATTTTCAAGTGGCCTTAAATTTTTAAATCCATATAACTTAATCTTACTTCCCAATATCATGAAAAATCCCAAACATAATTTGGATAAATCACAATATATCTGATAACGAACTCTTGATTCTGGAATAATAATAACTGGTTCTGAAATAATCAATCCAGTTAACTCAGATAATTCATGTTAACATTACCCAATCTATTAAAAAATTACTCATTTCTGAGTTAAACATGTTATATGAGAAAAATATTTTAAAAGTATTAAATAAAAATATAATTATATACACCCAATCGTAGGAATCATTTTTTCCTAAGCATGTTCTTTAATTTTTCCATTGAAAATTTTCCATTTATATTATTAGGATTGATAAAGAACCCATCACCAGAAGAAAAATGGCTATATTAGTTCCCAACCTAATTGCAATAGTGATATTTAGAGAACTTAACATATAAATTATTCTCATGTATATTCTATAATAAAATTTATAATTTCTTATTATAGGTTATAATCATGATAAAATAAGGATATCATCCCAAAAGACCACCATGAATAAATCTATTAGGGTATGTAATATCTAGTTCATTAATAACATAGAAAACCCTAATCATGATCCCATATTAAATATCATTAATGTTTTCCTCAAAAATCCCACTATAAGATCCGAAGATAATCTATTCCTGTACACAATCAATTCCCATTAATCACTAATTATTTTACATCTAAATTACTATAATATATCAATATTAAAATTATATATATGTTAATACCAGTATACCTATATTTGAAATTATCTAGAAATTTTTGATTCAGAGACTCATTTTATCAAATGTTTTGAAAATCACATAACACTCATGATAATTTTTTTAACATTATGTTTTTGTTTACATGTTTTTTTATGAAGAATAATATGTCCTATAAATATATTTTTATTGATCCTTGTAATGAATTTATAAAGGAACATTTTTAGAGATCTATACAATTTTACTATTAACTTCATTAAAAGAAGTGAGGCATTGATGAGTTCATCCGATGACGATTAAGATGCATCTGGCGTGGTTATAACTGGTCATGAAGAATAAGAAATCTGACTATTGAATAATTTCATATACATATTACTATATATTGAAGGACCAGAATAACACAAAAAATTATTGAGAAATATCTATGCTACGATCAGTTGATGATGTGTAATAGCCTTTTTCCTTTAGGGTCATTATAATATTTCTTTTTTAGTGTTCTACTAAAATATTTGGTTTGTGACATTTCATTGTAAAACATCATAGTATTTTTTTGTAATAATTATTTTACAGATCACGTTGAAAGAGGGATTCTATGGTTAAAATATTGAATCTAACATATTTTTTTTGTATAATTAGGAAATTCAATCAATCATATTAATTTAGGGAACCTATTAAGGTTGTTATATATAAGCTTCCAGATTTTACAACTGGTACCTATTAATGGGTTAGGTAGTGTAATTATAAGGTTTTAATAGATATACTTTTCATAGGTTAAAGTCAATGATACCATTAAACAAGTTATAGTATATAATACATTGAGTACACATTGTGATTACCCATATTCTATGGGCTAAAATATTTCTTAATAATAATATTTATGGATTACATTATATGTAAATAAATACTCCATGTTTATTTGAATTTGTATAGTGCATAATTTATTAAATAAAATATTTTAATTATATTTAATGATTTTTTTTGGAAGTACTTATTGTTTTGAAAAACCTAAATTCCAATACTCTTACTAAATATTACCTTGATTGGTTGTGGTCTATAATTGTTTTTGGATTATTTGAACTTCATGATTTTGGTGGTTTGAATACTCAAGGTATGAATTTTTTTAAGATATTATATAAACTATAATTAACCCCATATTATAGGTTTACCTATATGTTCAATTGGGAGTAAATTTGGTTTCAAATAAAGTCTCTAGTTTTGAGATAGTGAATAATATTATTTTATTAAATTTAAATTATTTTACTATAATTACATATCTTAATTTCTTTACACCGATTTTTAAGGAAATTATTATATTTATTTTAATCATGCCATGAATACATGTAGGTTCTATCAAATAAATAATCCTAATCGACCATCTATTTTTTTATAGAAATGATTATGTGTAATGTTGAGTTACGATTGAGACTTTTATGATCAAAATCGGTGATGAAAATTTTCGTATGCTTATTGGTAGTTACAAAATTCTAGAGAAAGAGATTTTTACCATGCATGGTTTGTGGAACTATATGGGGCTCATAAAAGTCTCAATAATATTAAAATACAATGAAAACACTCCATTTCCATACTATGACAGTTCTAGGATGGTCTATCTCACACTAACTAGAATGTTTTAGGTTTTACAGTCTCTAGGACCATGATTGGAATGTGCAAGAGAAAATCTGGCTTAAGAAATTATCCCAAATTTTATCTAAAAAAGGGATTCACATTAAACATAGTATTCCTAGTGTAATAAAACCATTTTGGATCCAATAGTGTACACAAACTTACTTTTTATATTTATATACAATAATTTATCAAAATTAATCACGAAAATTCTACAAAATTATCTTTAAACATCAAGATTACATCTCATGTCTATAAACAATAAATCACAAAAACCTAAGAGTTACAATTCTCCCCACTTTGAAAAGTATTTATAAACTCTCATAAATGAATAAATATGACCATTTATACCAAATTTTAGTTTATCACTCCAATGTCTCCCCTTGGATAACACCATTATTAAACGACGCTAGAACTAATTGAACACTCTTTCCTCCTAGCATCTCTTGTACATAACCCACCAAAAATATTTGCCAAAATATATATGAATCATCAATTTTTAACTAATCTAACTCACATATCCTGAAATATTTCATGTTTAGTTAACACTTGTTTAATGAAGAACCACAAAAAATATTTTTCAAGACCATATAACATGGTGTTAAGGAAAATATTACATACACTACACTAATCCACCATATAAATTCAAATAATCCCACATACCATTGAATTAATATTCCTTGTTTTCAAATTCCACAATGCCACAATCTAGTAGTCACTTCCAAGAACATGAATTCCCTAATTTCAAATATAATATGACCCTACTAATGATCGACATAATACATGTTTTAACTATAAGAAAATTCTATATGCCTCTAGATCATCATAACCTTCTATGTTTTATCTTATAAAAAATTAGGTCATATAATAGTCCTCTCACCAATCCCAACCCAATACAATGATAACTAACATTGATGACAATACAATAAATTTAATATATTTTTTCAAAAAAATGATCAATAAATAATATTATACATGAACACCATCAATATAAGGTGATCCTCCCATTTATATTTAAAATCAAGCACACAAGCTCATAGTATATCCTAAAAAATATGAATTTTACACTCTGTCTATTTATATATCAATGGATATTATTCTATGATCATTTCCATATGGGTCCCAACAGATCACTAAAATCTTATCCAGAGTATCAATGTATGCCAAGGATATTTTTTAAGACTACAGAATTTAAAACTCAAGGAACTCTAATAATATATTTCATATAAATCCCTTGAAGATCATTAACCAAAAATTATTCTCATATAAGTAGGAAATGTTTAGAATTCATGAGATGATCCACAATCACATGAACACTATCAAACATTAACAGTGATCTCAATAATCCAATCATGTAGTCCATCGAGTTTCCCTCTCATTTTCATATCATAATAGGAAAGGGATACAATACCCATGTTAGTAGTTGGTACTCAAACATATATTTAAAAAATAAAATAAAAATGAGATACATAATAAATAACATTATCCTTCCTTAATAAAAACCAGAGCTATCATTTGATGTCAAGATAAATCTCAGTAAATTTATGATATATAAGTCAAATCAAACTGTGGAAGGATTTGAAAACACAACTCATAAAATCCGTTTGAACCACCATACGTCTTAAATAACGAACCAATTTTTTAAACTAACCAAACATTAGTGGCATCCCCACTATTTATGGTGTTTTTTAGCCTCCCATAATCCTTATTATATGACTAAACCTATTTAACCTAGTCCACAAACATGGATCCTACATTGAGAATAAAAAATACCATATTGTTTATCATCTCAATCTATTCTAGTTGAAGGCCTTTCTATGAGCCCATTGTCTACTATTTCTCTCCCAAATCCTTTACTGCCTGAGATAAAGATTTTATTATCAGTGAATCCAATCCAAAATTAACTTTCTCCAATTTATAAATGATATTAAAATAAAATGTTTAATGATATTCAACCCAACTACTACTCCTCAGGACGAGGTCACTATAAGAAAATATACTTTAGACTCATATGAGTTGAATACACTATGATATTTTCACAATAAAATTAGTGTCTATAACTCTATCAAGTATGAAAAAAAACAATCAACATGAATTCCTAAATTGTGAAATTATTTTCAAGTGGCCTTAAATTTTTAAATCCATATAACTTAATCTTACTTCCCAATATCATGAAAAATCCCAAACATAATTTGGATAAATCACAATATATCTGATAACGAACTCTTGATTCTGGAATAATAATAACTGGTTCTGAAATAATCAATCCAGTTAACTCAGATAATTCATGTTAACATTACCCAATCTATTAAAAAATTACTCATTTCTGAGTTAAACATGTTATATGAGAAAAATATTTTAAAAGTATTAAATAAAAATATAATTATATACACCCAATCGTAGGAATCATTTTTTCCTAAGCATGTTCTTTAATTTTTCCATTGAAAATTTTCCATTTATATTATTAGGATTGATAAAGAACCCATCACCAGAAGAAAAATGGCTATATTAGTTCCCAACCTAATTGCAATAGTGATATTTAGAGAACTTAACATATAAATTATTCTCATGTATATTCTATAATAAAATTTATAATTTCTTATTATAGGTTATAATCATGATAAAATAAGGATATCATCCCAAAAGACCACCATGAATAAATCTATTAGGGTATGTAATATCTAGTTCATTAATAACATAGAAAACCCTAATCATGATCCCATATTAAATATCATTAATGTTTTCCTCAAAAATCCCACTATAAGATCCGAAGATAATCTATTCCTGTACACAATCAATTCCCATTAATCACTAATTATTTTACATCTAAATTACTATAATATATCAATATTAAAATTATATATATGTTAATACCAGTATACCTATATTTGAAATTATCTAGAAATTTTTGATTCAGAGACTCATTTTATCAAATGTTTTGAAAATCACATAACACTCATGATAATTTTTTTAACATTATGTTTTTGTTTACATGTTTTTTTATGAAGAATAATATGTCCTATAAATATATTTTTATTGATCCTTGTAATGAATTTATAAAGGAACATTTTTAGAGATCTATACAATTTTACTATTAACTTCATTAAAAGAAGTGAGGCATTGATGAGTTCATCCGATGACGATTAAGATGCATCTGGCGTGGTTATAACTGGTCATGAAGAATAAGAAATCTGACTATTGAATAATTTCATATACATATTACTATATATTGAAGGACCAGAATAACACAAAAAATTATTGAGAAATATCTATGCTACGATCAGTTGATGATGTGTAATAGCCTTTTTCCTTTAGGGTCATTATAATATTTCTTTTTTAGTGTTCTACTAAAATATTTGGTTTGTGACATTTCATTGTAAAACATCATAGTATTTTTTTGTAATAATTATTTTACAGATCACGTTGAAAGAGGGATTCTATGGTTAAAATATTGAATCTAACATATTTTTTTTGTATAATTAGGAAATTCAATCAATCATATTAATTTAGGGAACCTATTAAGGTTGTTATATATAAGCTTCCAGATTTTACAACTGGTACCTATTAATGGGTTAGGTAGTGTAATTATAAGGTTTTAATAGATATACTTTTCATAGGTTAAAGTCAATGATACCATTAAACAAGTTATAGTATATAATACATTGAGTACACATTGTGATTACCCATATTCTATGGGCTAAAATATTTCTTAATAATAATATTTATGGATTACATTATATGTAAATAAATACTCCATGTTTATTTGAATTTGTATAGTGCATAATTTATTAAATAAAATATTTTAATTATATTTAATGATTTTTTTTGGAAGTACTTATTGTTTTGAAAAACCTAAATTCCAATACTCTTACTAAATATTACCTTGATTGGTTGTGGTCTATAATTGTTTTTGGATTATTTGAACTTCATGATTTTGGTGGTTTGAATACTCAAGGTATGAATTTTTTTAAGATATTATATAAACTATAATTAACCCCATATTATAGGTTTACCTATATGTTCAATTGGGAGTAAATTTGGTTTCAAATAAAGTCTCTAGTTTTGAGATAGTGAATAATATTATTTTATTAAATTTAAATTATTTTACTATAATTACATATCTTAATTTCTTTACACCGATTTTTAAGGAAATTATTATATTTATTTTAATCATGCCATGAATACATGTAGGTTCTATCAAATAAATAATCCTAATCGACCATCTATTTTTTTATAGAAATGATTATGTGTAATGTTGAGTTACGATTGAGACTTTTATGATCAAAATCGGTGATGAAAATTTTCGTATGCTTATTGGTAGTTACAAAATTCTAGAGAAAGAGATTTTTACCATGCATGGTTTGTGGAACTATATGGGGCTCATAAAAGTCTCAATAATATTAAAATACAATGAAAACACTCCATTTCCATACTATGACAGTTCTAGGATGGTCTATCTCACACTAACTAGAATGTTTTAGGTTTTACAGTCTCTAGGACCATGATTGGAATGTGCAAGAGAAAATCTGGCTTAAGAAATTATCCCAAATTTTATCTAAAAAAGGGATTCACATTAAACATAGTATTCCTAGTGTAATAAAACCATTTTGGATCCAATAGTGTACACAAACTTACTTTTTATATTTATATACAATAATTTATCAAAATTAATCACGAAAATTCTACAAAATTATCTTTAAACATCAAGATTACATCTCATGTCTATAAACAATAAATCACAAAAACCTAAGAGTTACAATTCTCCCCACTTTGAAAAGTATTTATAAACTCTCATAAATGAATAAATATGACCATTTATACCAAATTTTAGTTTATCACTCCAATGTCTCCCCTTGGATAACACCATTATTAAACGACGCTAGAACTAATTGAACACTCTTTCCTCCTAGCATCTCTTGTACATAACCCACCAAAAATATTTGCCAAAATATATATGAATCATCAATTTTTAACTAATCTAACTCACATATCCTGAAATATTTCATGTTTAGTTAACACTTGTTTAATGAAGAACCACAAAAAATATTTTTCAAGACCATATAACATGGTGTTAAGGAAAATATTACATACACTACACTAATCCACCATATAAATTCAAATAATCCCACATACCATTGAATTAATATTCCTTGTTTTCAAATTCCACAATGCCACAATCTAGTAGTCACTTCCAAGAACATGAATTCCCTAATTTCAAATATAATATGACCCTACTAATGATCGACATAATACATGTTTTAACTATAAGAAAATTCTATATGCCTCTAGATCATCATAACCTTCTATGTTTTATCTTATAAAAAATTAGGTCATATAATAGTCCTCTCACCAATCCCAACCCAATACAATGATAACTAACATTGATGACAATACAATAAATTTAATATATTTTTTCAAAAAAATGATCAATAAATAATATTATACATGAACACCATCAATATAAGGTGATCCTCCCATTTATATTTAAAATCAAGCACACAAGCTCATAGTATATCCTAAAAAATATGAATTTTACACTCTGTCTATTTATATATCAATGGATATTATTCTATGATCATTTCCATATGGGTCCCAACAGATCACTAAAATCTTATCCAGAGTATCAATGTATGCCAAGGATATTTTTTAAGACTACAGAATTTAAAACTCAAGGAACTCTAATAATATATTTCATATAAATCCCTTGAAGATCATTAACCAAAAATTATTCTCATATAAGTAGGAAATGTTTAGAATTCATGAGATGATCCACAATCACATGAACACTATCAAACATTAACAGTGATCTCAATAATCCAATCATGTAGTCCATCGAGTTTCCCTCTCATTTTCATATCATAATAGGAAAGGGATACAATACCCATGTTAGTAGTTGGTACTCAAACATATATTTAAAAAATAAAATAAAAATGAGATACATAATAAATAACATTATCCTTCCTTAATAAAAACCAGAGCTATCATTTGATGTCAAGATAAATCTCAGTAAATTTATGATATATAAGTCAAATCAAACTGTGGAAGGATTTGAAAACACAACTCATAAAATCCGTTTGAACCACCATACGTCTTAAATAACGAACAAATTTTTTAAACTAACCAAACATTAGTGGCATCCCCACTATTTATGGTGTTTTTTAGCCTCCCATAATCCTTATTATATGACTAAACCTATTTAACCTAGTCCACAAACATGGATCCTACATTGAGAATAAAAAATACCATATTGTTTATCATCTCAATCTATTCTAGTTGAAGGCCTTTCTATGAGCCCATTGTCTACTATTTCTCTCCCAAATCCTTTACTGCCTGAGATAAAGATTTTATTATCAGTGAATCCAATCCAAAATTAACTTTCTCCAATTTATAAATGATATTAAAATAAAATGTTTAATGATATTCAACCCAACTACTACTCCTCAGGACGAGGTCACTATAAGAAAATATACTTTAGACTCATATGAGTTGAATACACTATGATATTTTCACAATAAAATTAGTGTCTATAACTCTATCAAGTATGAAAAAAAACAATCAACATGAATTCCTAAATTGTGAAATTATTTTCAAGTGGCCTTAAATTTTTAAATCCATATAACTTAATCTTACTTCCCAATATCATGAAAAATCCCAAACATAATTTGGATAAATCACAATATATCTGATAACGAACTCTTGATTCTGGAATAATAATAACTGGTTCTGAAATAATCAATCCAGTTAACTCAGATAATTCATGTTAACATTACCCAATCTATTAAAAAATTACTCATTTCTGAGTTAAACATGTTATATGAGAAAAATATTTTAAAAGTATTAAATAAAAATATAATTATATACACCCAATCGTAGGAATCATTTTTTCCTAAGCATGTTCTTTAATTTTTCCATTGAAAATTTTCCATTTATATTATTAGGATTGATAGAGAACCCATCACCAGAAGAAAAATGGCTATATTAGTTCCCAACCTAATTGCAATAGTGATATTTAGAGAACTTAACATATAAATTATTCTCATGTATATTCTATAATAAAATTTATAATTTCTTATTATAGGTTATAATCATGATAAAATAAGGATATCATCCCAAAAGACCACCATGAATAAATCTATTAGGGTATGTAATATCTAGTTCATTAATAACATAGAAAACCCTAATCATGATCCCATATTAAATATCATTAATGTTTTCCTCAAAAATCCCACTATAAGATCCGAAGATAATCTATTCCTGTACACAATCAATTCCCATTAATCACTAATTATTTTACATCTAAATTACTATAATATATCAATATTAAAATTATATATATGTTAATACCAGTATACCTATATTTGAAATTATCTAGAAATTTTTGATTCAGAGACTCATTTTATCAAATGTTTTGAAAATCACATAACACTCATGATAATTTTTTTAACATTATGTTTTTGTTTACATGTTTTTTTATGAAGAATAATATGTCCTATAAATATATTTTTATTGATCCTTGTAATGAATTTATAAAGGAACATTTTTAGAGATCTATACAATTTTACTATTAACTTCATTAAAAGAAGTGAGGCATTGATGAGTTCATCCGATGACGATTAAGATGCATCTGGCGTGGTTATAACTGGTCATGAAGAATAAGAAATCTGACTATTGAATAATTTCATATACATATTACTATATATTGAAGGACCAGAATAACACAAAAAATTATTGAGAAATATCTATGCTACGATCAGTTGATGATGTGTAATAGCCTTTTTCCTTTAGGGTCATTATAATATTTCTTTTTTAGTGTTCTACTAAAATATTTGGTTTGTGACATTTCATTGTAAAACATCATAGTATTTTTTTGTAATAATTATTTTACAGATCACGTTGAAAGAGGGATTCTATGGTTAAAATATTGAATCTAACATATTTTTTTTGTATAATTAGGAAATTCAATCAATCATATTAATTTAGGGAACCTATTAAGGTTGTTATATATAAGCTTCCAGATTTTACAACTGGTACCTATTAATGGGTTAGGTAGTGTAATTATAAGGTTTTAATAGATATACTTTTCATAGGTTAAAGTCAATGATACCATTAAACAAGTTATAGTATATAATACATTGAGTACACATTGTGATTACCCATATTCTATGGGCTAAAATATTTCTTAATAATAATATTTATGGATTACATTATATGTAAATAAATACTCCATGTTTATTTGAATTTGTATAGTGCATAATTTATTAAATAAAATATTTTAATTATATTTAATGATTTTTTTTGGAAGTACTTATTGTTTTGAAAAACCTAAATTCCAATACTCTTACTAAATATTACCTTGATTGGTTGTGGTCTATAATTGTTTTTGGATTATTTGAACTTCATGATTTTGGTGGTTTGAATACTCAAGGTATGAATTTTTTTAAGATATTATATAAACTATAATTAACCCCATATTATAGGTTTACCTATATGTTCAATTGGGAGTAAATTTGGTTTCAAATAAAGTCTCTAGTTTTGAGATAGTGAATAATATTATTTTATTAAATTTAAATTATTTTACTATAATTACATATCTTAATTTCTTTACACCGATTTTTAAGGAAATTATTATATTTATTTTAATCATGCCATGAATACATGTAGGTTCTAGCAAATAAATAATCCTAATCGACCATCTATTTTTTTATAGAAATGATTATGTGTAATGTTGAGTTACGATTGAGACTTTTATGATCAAAATCGGTGATGAAAATTTTCGTATGCTTATTGGTAGTTACAAAATTCTAGAGAAAGAGATTTTTACATTTTCAAGTGAAGTGAAGTCTGAATTTCATTTTAACTTTCATGTAAAAAATAAATTTCTATGATCCATTAAATAATATATATTTATATTGAAGTGTCATATTATATAAATTTTTTTGTTATTTGAGGAAATTATAAGTTACATATTTCTAAACATCAAAACTTCATGAAATTAAGAGAGCCATGCTTAGTGATGATTATCAAGCTTTCAATTTTATGCCTAAAGAAATCATTGAACACATGAATAAAATATTAACAACTCATTTTAATAGATTAGATTATCTTATTGAAAAATATTTATCAAATGATCAAATGGTTGAAAAATCAATTGACATTTTATGAATAGAGTGATAAATAAAAATAACAATGATTGATGATACAAAAAAAATTAAAAAGTTAAGTATTGATGGACTAATAGAAAACTTAGTGCATTATGATAGTAGATTTAATAGAGACATAGTGGAGGAAAATAATAAGAATAGTGGATATTCTTTACCTACAAATAATTTAAATTTTAGAGCCTATAATGATATACCAACAACATCAAAAAGTTATCATTTTGATAAATTAATTGTAGGTAAGTTTTATAAATTCTCTAGAGGATTGAACCAACACATAATAAGTATTTTTTGAGAAGAATAACCAGAAGAAACAAACAGATATTTATGATAAAAAATTATATTCAGAGACTATATGTTTTGAATAAAAAATGTCTGGTTATATTTGACCAGATTTTATAGAATTAAAGAGGAAGGAAAGTAGTCTTAAAATAAATATTCAAAATGAAACTATAATAATTTATTGTAAGAATTTGATACCTGGAGTTATAGTGATGTTGATACTATTTCTGATAATTCATCAAGTGATAATGATGATAACATAAAAATAACTAGTTTTTATACAAATTACCTAGATTTTGAAAAATCAATCATGAGAAAGATGTTTTGTTTAGTACGTACCAATATAACACTTAATTTGAATTTTTTGTATGATGAAATTGGCCATGTTAGTGAATATGTTAATGATTCTCTTACATTCAAATATATATAATTTTATTTTATTAGTCTTGAAGAATGATAAATAAGAGTAAAGTATATATGTGAAAAGGTCAAGGAAATTTTTTCCATTATTTCAAAGAAACATATTGATCTTAAGGAAGAATAAATTTAATGGAAGAACTAATTAAATGATCACATAAGTGAACTAGAAATATTAAATAATTATAATAATAAGATCATTTATTAAATATATTGATCAATATAATGGCTTTCAAAGTTCGCATATGGAATAAAATTATAAGGTTTCATTAAATCATTCGATGTTAATTCTAGGATCAATGATTGGATTTTAAGAAAGACTAGTGAAAAGTGAAATATACTAAGGGTGAAAATATAACTATCAAATTAAAATAACGTATTTAAAGTATGATTAAATAGCTGACAATATTTATTTCTAGAATAAAATACTTTTATAAAATAAATAGGTATATGAAACCATCTAAAATAAATAAATCAATACACGGAAGTAAATCCACCATAAGTTTTACTTGTTAGTCAAAATACTTCATACCAAGTCAAGAAGTATTTTTTACTATATCATAGAGAGGAAGAAGCTAGAGGATAAATTGTTTTCTCAATAGATTTCAATAATTTAGAGGATCTAAAGGTTCTATGTTTAGGAAAGTAGATTCTTATGAGAACCAAAAGGCTGATCAAATATTGTTTTAGAAGATATTTTTTTCAAATTTTGATGGACCCAAAATTTATTTATCCTATAGACTTAATTTATAAATAAATAAAAGAACTATAATCAGATAAATGAACTTATATTTTTTGTTCTTGATATATTTATTTTAAATTTACTAGATTTCATTTAAATTCTAGATTTAATTTGTTTATTGCAATATTAAATTAAATCTTTTTATTCATGGGTAATTAATGATTTTATGTATTGGATAAATTCATACATAGTAAGTTTCTAATTCCTTGAAATTTTAGTATTTTTAGAAAGCTATTTGGATCCTCTTTTGAAGGAAGAATATCGAGGATGTTTTTCTGAAGATATGTTTCCATATATTTTGTATTTTTATTTTTAAACATACAAATTTTTAGAAGAAATATTATTTGATCTAAAATTTAATTTAATATTTTAAAAAGATGATACTATATTTGAATAAAAAATATATGGAAATTGATATTTCATTCACTTATATCATTTTACCTAATCACATGCTTTGATGGAAAAATTTATAGATCACATGATATTCAATATTCAATTAAATTTATAAGATTACTCTTTATGACAATATAAAGGGGTGGACATATAGATTGCTTAATTCAATCAATTCAGTGTTTTTTTCATAACTTGTTTATTTTGTAATGTACTGTTCATTTGAAAATCTAGAAATGTCTATATCTAGAGAGATATTGATATGGAAATCATTTGAGAAAGGTCAGTTGATTGAGACATATATATGAGGCATGAATTTTTATTAAATTATGTGATAAGATTTCAAGGATGAGATAATTTCCCTACAGGTATGGAATACTATTGAAGTGATTACATCATAGGTTGTTTCAATGACATTATATTATTTAGAATTACTCCCATTAGATGTATCCCGAATCAAAAATGAAAAAGTTTAGTTATTTAGAGGAAAATAAATTTGAAAATAGAATAAAACTATTGAAGCTTGAAATTTATATTAGTTGGATGAGATTAGTTAATCAAAAGAAGAATAAGGTTTTGAATCATGTTTTAGTTCATCTAGTTAAACAATTAGTGAAAAGTAAAGATCAAAAGCTGTAAATCGTAGAATTGATATTAATGTTCAAAAATCAGAGTCTCATAAATGTGATTGATATTTCACTAGAAAAAGCTAAAAAATGACTTTTCAACTTAGGGATACTAATTTTTAAAAATAACAATTACATATCTCATTAGGATCTTCTCCTAGTTCTATAATGAAATGGATGACGAAGTAGATTGAATCTACATATTTATTGTGGAATAAAATTATTCTTGTGATGTGTATATTATCATAATATATTACACAAGTAAATATGATACAAGATTATGTTATAAACAAACATGTTAGTAAATATTAGAAATAAATATTTTACACCTTATATGAAGATAAATTATTTTAAGAAAATATTCTTATTAAATGTGATTCCCTTTTCCAGAATACAAGTATTTTTTTGGATATATTTAAAATCTAAAGAAAAGTACATCAACTTTATGGACATGCAGTGTGCAAAGCTACATGAAATTTTTTATTTTATATATTAGAGATCAGAAGGAATTATAGACTTTGTTAATTATCCTAATAAGAATGTTGAAGGCTCTTCAAAATACACTAATGATATAGAGAACCCCAATTTCAAATGTTAACAGAAGAGTAAAAAATAATAATTTTAGGAAGAAATGTTTACAAATAAGAACCAGAAGATAGTCTCTCTTGAAAAAATGTTAATTTATGAAGAGATACAGATAACCACCCAAGAAAAAAAAAATATTAAATAGTAAAATTAAATAAAAAAGTTGATTCCCATGATGGTTAAACTTCATAAAATGGATTAAAATTTCTTTTTTTTTGATTTATGTAAAATTTTTAACTATTAAACTATTTAGTATATAAAATTTTTTATACATCTATTACATGATTGCATGTTTTATAATTAAAATTTCTTGTATTTTTTTACAAATAAATTAAAATTTTTGAATTTTTTTCCAACGCTTGAATACTTATATTTTAATGGTCCAAAATGAAAGAAAGTTTTTTTTATATTTGTGGTCATTTATTTGAAAATAAAAAGGGGTCAAATTAATTAAAGAATAAAGGGAGTGTTATTGGAATAAAAAAATATGATTTTCAAGGGGTTATTTATTTTTAATATCTATTTATGTCCTTTTTTATTTTTGAAAGTCACTAAGGGGGATAAATTTTGAAATTTGAAAATTTGAATATTTCAGAAAAATATAATTCTAATGATTTTAAAATAAAATAATCATTTTAAAAATATGAATAATTTTTTATATTGGGAGATTATTAAAATTTTGATTTGATAAAATTTTATTGTAAAACTTCATTATCTCACTAATAAGTGAATTTCAATACATTTTGATTTTTTTTGAAATTAATGACTATTTTTTATGGTTTCATTCATGTAAGAAATTTTAAATAATGGGGAGACTATCAAGCCATATATTTTAATTCATGGTTTTTATTTTAAAAAATAGAGATAATTTTGATTCATAGATTCATTTTTTCGTAGGTTTGGGAAATCATATAACACCCATGATATAATTTATTTTAACTAGAATATTTTTTTAGTGTTTTTTTGTGAAGAATTAGATTTCGGATAACTATATTTATAAAGATCCTTTGCATGAATGTATAGAGAAATACTTTTAAGATTAATGTATTATGATTAAATTAATTTTAATGTTCTTACAATTAATCCTGGAAAATGTATATTAATAACATTAAATAATTTCTTATAAATAAGACCACAAATTTGAGGATCAGAAGAACTTTACACACAATTGGGAATGAGATTACATTGAATGATTGAATTCATGAAACCATTTATTATTTTGGTATCTTCTGATCATTAAAATATTTATTTCAATTTTTTCTTAAAATAAAATATATCTACATGAATTAATTATAAATGATCTCAGTTTTTCTCTCTATAATTTTTATCTTTCTATCACGAACCATCCCTCAGGGCCCGTGTAGTGACTAATCTAATCCCTCCTTCCATAGTCCTGGGGTTGGAGACTAACACTGGAAAGTAATGTCCCTAAAAAGGGAAGAAATTGCCTAAAAACCTGTACACGTGTTGATAGGGAACATCACGTACAAGTATAACACAACAGAAGAAGAAATGTGAAACCACAACTAAAAATAACCACTGAGTGTAAAGGTATGTAATGAAAGTAAAGGGACCAAAATAAAAGCCTTACTGACAGAGATACAGAAAAAAGGAGAAAAAACTCCCGAGATCATCCGTTAAGGATTCTAATTGATGTGTAGGTACAGCTCATCATTGTGGCTCTCCACGTCAACTGGTTACCTATGTGCACCATCTGGTCCGGACTCCCTAACCTCAGTCAAAGCTGTTCGTCATCAGAATAAGAAACAACAAGGTGTGGGTGTAGCCCATACAGGGGTGAGTATAATAATACCCAGTAGAGACCCTGAGATCCCCAAAGGTCTCCCATAATTCCACAAAGGAAAAACCACAAAGAATGATGTCAATCACAAAGAACAAAAAAGAAATATCACACTAGTCATATAACATAAAGAAAAAGAAAAAAGATGATTAGTCAAAAAGGTATATCATCTTATTATGTCGAGAGGATTTTTCTATTAGACTAGAAAAGGTTACTAGAGGTTCTGACCAAGAGAGGATCGCTATCTGCTGACCCGCATCAGATCACTAGGTACTGACCCACACATGATCTCTAGGTACTGACCCACAGAGGATCGCTAGGTGCTGACCAACACATGATCGCTAGTTGCTGACCCATGGAGCATCGCTAAGTGCTGATCCACATATGATAGATAGGTTCTGACCCACATAGGATATCTAGGTGATGATCCAAACAAGATCTCTAGGTGTTGATGCACACCGAATCACTAGGTGCTGACCAACACAGGATCTTTAGGTGCTGAACCACAAAGGATCGCTATTCTTTATTCATGTCACAGCTAGCCACTGGATTCCCACATTTAGTACACTTGATTCTGGAGGATCCACTCTACAAGCCATTAGAAATATTTTAAATGCCATGAAGTCCCATGAAGAAGTAGCCCAATGAGCTGCCATGTCATAAGGGTTCCATGCAAAAGACAACGCCTCAATTGGATGCCTGATTTGTATGTTATAGGCATTTTAGTGCCGAGGGCCTGGTGGGATTCGGGGTCGATCTAACCCAGCCAATCTACAACTATCTATGAAAATCACTCAGAGTATCTAAAAAGGAATGCCTCGTCTTAAGGGTTCCTGTTCTGTAGACGGTTCACAAACAAATTTCTAGTTTAGGAGATATTCCCATTTAAGCATAACAAGGCCAAAAACAATCCGGGTTCGATCCAACCCGGTCAGGCCGACCTAACTCAGCCCACTGGACTAAGCTTAGTCTAGTTCTCCTAGGCATGGTTCGGCCCGCTGGTTGAGGCCTAGGCCTGCTGGGCCGCAGCTTCGGCCCAACCCACCCGGCTGGGAATAGCCCGCCATACCACGAAACAGCCCGAACCGCTGGCCGGGGGAGGAGGTCTGCTCCCCTCACAAAATATAGAAGTCTATTTGGTTTCAATGTAGCAGTTCCAGTTAGAGCCACACCACCTGGCTGGTCATGTTGGACCGGTCACCTGTGGAACCCACGGACTGCAAGTCTGCCCTCCGACCTGGTACGCCGCCCTGCTCCGACATGACCAGAAAAGGTCGGCCTCCTCTTTATCTGTCATGGAAGCTTTGGATGCCACCACCTTCTCGCGGCCAGCGGTAGCCGACCATCACCTCCTTCAGTTTCCAGCGCCGCCATGCCGCCGCACCAGTGATGCTTTCGTAGGCCCTCGATGAAGCATCAGTGGTCTAATTCCTTTCCCTTATACACCTATGGGACTCTCGAGATGGCGCCTATATTGCGCAGACTGAAGTTTCACCTTGCCACCATGTTTCTAGGTCACCCATGAAGAACTCCACCAAACCGAGATCAGTGGATGGTCTTTGCCCTTTTCAGGTCAGGCCGCTCCCTCCACGTTATCATTATGACATGGGAATGATTATTTAATCTTAAAAAATCCCATAAAGAAACTCTTCATTATCATACCGCATTAAATAATGAAATACAGATCAACCTGTTGAATGGTTGATTCGTGCTTTTCATAATATTCAATAACGGTAAAAAATATGATTTATTCACATAACTCCTAACTTGAATAAGTTGGTAGACAGTGCAGATGAGGAATATGAGACATCATTCAAAGCATGTTCATTGGTGTTCACTGTTGTCAGGTTCGAATCCTATAAGGCATCGATGATTTATTCTACATTGGGGGAAGTTGTTTCCAGAACTTACTCATTGGTTACCCTCATGAGTGCATAAGAACCATGCCCAAGATTTGTTTAAATAGAGTGAGGAACCAACCACATTGCATAACATTAATTCAGTTCATTAATGAACCAAATTTTTTGTTCCATTAAAACAACCAACGTCGAGGTTACGCAACCCAAGGTTCAAGTCATTGAATGACCTATTAAGTCCATGGTTCCACCACATCACTCAATAGTTACAAAAAGAGATAAAATAACTCATGGAGTTATTTTATTAATTTTTATAAAGTTCTAAAGTTAACCTTTTTGTCTGACCCTTTCTGATCGAAATTAAGCTTCACCTAAGAGAATCATGGCATTGAAAATTCAATGGTTCCCTAGGATTTTTAATTTGAGCAATGGTTTAAAATATTGAAATCGTTTCCCACACATTTACTAAAGGAACCTTAAAAAGTTCAAAAATAAATGACATTCACCCTCAACCTATGACGGTTGAGGTTGTGATCTGCCTAAGGGAAATACACCCCAACAAACTCATCAATACTCAATTATTTTCAATCTAAGTTACCATTTAGAATTTAAGTATTTAACAATGAAATATTTTTTATTTATTATTTTATTTATGGCCAAAAAATTAACTTCCACTATTGGCCCACTCTAGCCAATGTTATTATCTTCCTAATGAAAGCACACACTCGTAAGATCAATGGTGGTCTCAGATTATTAATAAATGTCTCCATTCGTGAGTTATAAAAATTGAAAAATAAAATAAAATAATTTAATTATTTTATTTACTGTTATGCCATTTTCGGATTTTCTTACTGGAGGCCCACGTCAACTAAACATAAGTCTCACCTAGGGTAAACCCTCAATCCTAGACGCAATGGTGCCATCATATTTATGATCCAAGAAGACATTTGAGAGTTATTCCACTTTTTTAGGAAAACCACTCAAACACGCTATTTAAATCTTAACATTTTTCGACAGATTATTCCAGGAACTCTAGACCCCAAAATCTTGTGCCATCAAATTTTTCAGTCTTGAAAAAATTCCATATAATTAAAAAATGTATATGAAAATTCTGGGACATTATATTCTCCCCAACTTAGATAATTATGTCCCTCGAGGAAAAAAAGGGTAATAAAAAAAATGAGGGTACTGAGCATTAATCTAAGCCTCCTGCTCCCATGTGCTCTCCTGGAGGTTCCCATGCATCCACCAAACTCACACAAGAGGGATCGACCATCCTTGAAGGAATCTCTCGATTCGATCTTTATCTCCACTAGGAACTCCAAAAAAGTCTCCACATTGTCAAAGTACAACTCACCCTAGTCGATAATGTGCAATGGATCATGCACGCATCGGCTCAGCTACGACACATAGAAAAAATTATGCACTTAGTGCATATGTGGGGGAATATCTAGGTGGTATGACACCATGACTACTCTTCTGAGGATATATAAAGGTCTGATGAACCTCAGAGATAGCTTCTCACCCCCGGAAAATCTCCACAATCCTCATCGGGTTGAGACCCATAAGAAAACATGGTCTCCCTCCTCGAACTCCAAGGGACTCCATCTCCTGTCAGCATAATACTTTTCTCGACTCTATGTAGTCCTCATCAACTCCTGTATGATTTGCACTTTCTCAGTGGTATCCTATAGAAACTTTGGACCCATAAGTGCTGACTCCCCTGGGTTTATCCAGTATAGAGTTTATCTGCACAGTAACCCATAAAAGTCCTCAAATGGTGTCATGCCAATGGTGGAGTCATAACTATTGTTGTATGAAAATTACACTTGTGTTAGGTCATCCTCCCAACTAGGAAGAAAATCCCGGACACAAGCACAAAAAATTTCCTCCAAGGTCTGTATGGTACACTATGTCTTACCATCAGTCCAGGGATAAAAGATGTGCTCAAGCGTGATGGAACCTGATTCATAGCTTTCACTTACTGACAAGTGAGGAATCGTGATACCAACTCTTCCACCACTTTTCCATCCATAGCCACTAGTAATGAAACCAGAGGTCCTGGTACATCTTTTACACAACCGGATTTACCGCCAAAGGGGATGTCTGGAACTCACTCAACACCTTCTCTCATAGCGTCACTAGTACCATGGTGCATCCTTTTAAATGGATGAATTATTCCCCACCTTCAGAAAATATTTCAAGAGCCTCGCTTAAAGATATCTGAGAACATAATGTCTCATAATCCACCTCCCCAAGCTGTGCCTCCAAAACATGCTGAAGGAGTGGGGGAGTGACAATCATAGACTATAGGTAAGCTGCTCCATCACTATCAATGAAAGATATCTGCAATACGGATAACTACTATGTCACCTCACTCAACAACTACAGACCAGAACACCTGCGGAGTGCATCTACCACCACACCCCCCTTGTAAGGAGTATAGACTATCTCGAAGTCATACTCTTGGTAGAACTCCAACCATATTTGTTGTATCAACTACTGAAAAGCCTACATGAACCTTTCCATCCATGTGAAAGGCTACCCATTTTAATAGATTGGCGTGCCATTGACCCTATGGTAGTGGGTACTCATTCTCCACGTCCACTAGGTTAATGTGACAGTAATCTACACATAACCTCAAACACCGGGCTTACTAATCCCTTCCTCTACAAGACTCACAACTATACTCTCAAATCCTGGAGCTTTGTGGGAGCCATCTGATAAGCAACTCTAGATATCAGTTTCATCACTTGGTACAATCCAATGTAGAAGTCCCTCTCCTAGTAGGGAGGTAATCCTGGAAACATCTTTAAAAAGGATTCTCCCACACTATTCCACTACTGTTGTGAACTGAAAACTCAAAACTCCTACTATCGTGAGGGTAAGGTTGGATGACTTAAGAATGATAGGTTGCACCCACCTATGCATGTGGTTATCCTGTGCTTCTTGGGTTTACTTTTTTGCCGACCAATGAAAACGTCATTCCAACATTGTAGATATACCACATCCAGTTTTCCTAAAACAGTCAATCTGAGCATGAAATATGGATGACTAGTCCATACCCAAACTAACATTGTAAGGCCTCGACGCAACCTCCAAGAGGTTCCAACCGAAACTCTCACCTCAAGGGTCAGATCACACTGTTAACATATGTGTGATTATTGAGTCTCCTATCATAGTTTTCTCTAGACATAAGGGTCAAGTCAATGGTTTAACTAGAAACTCTAGGTCTCAAACAAGATTCGTGACAAGAAGGTATGATTAGTGACTATGTCTATTAGTTATAGAATCTAGTAGTAGACATAGACCCTTCCTTGAATCATTCATAGACCCCTTGGGTCACACTATTTGACCGCATGAAGCTACTCCCTTCCCCTTTACTCGAGCTCCCTAAGCCTGGTGAGGACCACATTGGGGTGGTGGCTATAACATGTCAAAATTTACACCACATCCTGATGGTATCCTAGCTCCATTTCCATGTCTTCAGCCCTGTAGATTCTTCTGTACCTATCACTTTCTCTTCCCAAAAAATTTTACATGTCTAAGTCTCTGATACTGACGTCAGATTCCTACTTTCCCACTATTGACATCCATTGGATGAATCTACTTAGCCAAATAATTATCAACCACAAAGTTTCCCTATAGCACCCTAACATAATTAGGTATACACAAAGGAACAGTGCTGCCTCGGATGTTCCTAAACTCATCTTGCTCAGAGGTCTGATCCTTGAAGCACTGGTTGTATCGTATTCATCGAGTACATGTAATGGTATGTACACCTCGATGAATACTCAATTAACGACATTTAACCTTGTCAAAATTGTAGAAGCTCTTGGAAACACAAACCCTTTATCTTTTCATGGAAAAAGACCCCCATCTCTGAGGAAGGTTCTCAAGCTCTGTCCACAGAAAAATTCAACTCATAGTAAGATAGTGGTAATCTAAACCCTTCCATCGCCCTACTAAGACACATAGAATGCTCACTTCTAGGACCACCATCTGATCTAATAGTGCCCTGACTAGATGGAAACTCAGTCGCCACCTCAATCCAGTACTTAGCTGCCTGTGAGTCAGGCTTGCCTCAGAACCTGAGGGGTATCTATCACTAAAAGTCATGTAAGGCACTAAGCCTATATGTTTCCTCTACCGGTAGCACCAATAAAAACTTCTGACCATCGGGCAGTGGTATCACCAAGACACCGCTCGAAGGTACCATCTTGGGAAATAGTCCTTGTACTGAAGCCTCATCACACTATGGAACATCTTCATGGTCACACATTGGAATCCTAGATGGTTGTCTTTGCAGAGGAATCTTGAAAGAGAATCAAGTTGAACTACAATTAATAAGTTATACCGGGTGAGATGACTCAAAAGAGATCAATAGAAAAACATTTTCAAAACACTTAAAACTAGTGTTTTCATGTACCGAGTTGGAAAATAGAATTCAGGGTCCTAGTGTATGGATACATCAGCCACCACCCCAACACTGAACTCTATAGACTGAAATCCAAACTAAAGACACTTAACAATATTTCCCCCTATTGTTAAATACAGACTCTTAGTTCTTCTAGTAGAACCAACCGCCTTTAATACCACTTTGTCATGACCTGTCCCCCGAGGCCCGTGCTATGACTACCCCAAGCCCACATTCCATAAGACATGGTTTGAAGACTATCATTGGAAAGTAATATCCCTAAAAAGGGAAGGCTTTTCCTTAAAACCTATTCACACATAGTTAGGGCACACTATACACAAGTATAACACACAAAAAGAAGAAAGGTACAACAACAACTAAAAAATCACCATTGAGTGTAAAGGTATGTACTAAAAGTAATGGGGGAAGAATATAAGCCCAAATGAAAGAGATAAAACCAAAAGAAAAACATATCCCGATGTCATCCACCAAGGATCCTACCAGAAGGGTAGGTACATCTCATCACTGCAGCTCTCCACATCAACCGGTCACCTCTGTGCACCATCTGGTCCTGACTCCCAAACCTCGGTCAAAGATGTTCATCTTTTGCACAAGACACAACAAGGTGAGAGTGTATCCTGTGTAGGGGTGATTATAAAAATACCCAATAAAGACCCCAAGACACCCAAAAGTCTCATAGAATTCCATAAAGGGAAAACAACAAATCATGATCTCAGTCCCAAGGCTCAATGAAAAAGGCATCTCACACTCGATATATAACAAAAAGAATAGGAATAAAGATGATTAGTCATAAAGCTATATCATCTTATTTTGCCGAGATTATTTTGCTTCTAGACCATACATGGTCGTTAGAGGTGATGAACTATAGGGGATCACTAGGTGCTGACCCAAACAAGATCTCTAGGTGCTAACCCACACTGGATCGCTAGGTGCTGACTCACGGAGGATTGCTAGGAGATGACCCACCTAGGATCGCTAGGTGCTAACTCACTGAGGATCAATAGGTTATGACCCACACAAGATCACTAGGTTTTTACCCACACATGATTTCTAGGTGATGACCCACACAGGATCTCTAGGTGTTGATCCATAGAATATTTCTATTATTTCTTCATGTCACAGCTAACCACTAGATTCCCACACTTAGTATGATTGATTTTAGAGGATTGTCTCTACAAGACATCATACATATTTCAAATACCAAGAAGTCCCAATAATATGTAACCCAATGAAACACAATATCATAAAGGTTCCATCGCAAAAGACAACACATCAATCAGATGCTCAGTCTGTAATTTATAGGCATTTTAGTGCCGAGGGCCCGATTGGATTCATGGTTGATCTAAGCCGGCCAAAAACCAACATTATAAGAAACTCACATGAAATTTTTCAAAAGGGATTACTTGTCCTACGAGTTCTATTACCATAGAAGGTTTTTCAAATGGACGTCTGGATTAGTAGATATGCCCATTTTAGCATAAATGGGCCAAAAAGTTTCTCGTCCGACCTGATTGGACCGACCCAACCCAACCCATTGGTCCCAGTTCGTCGGGGCTTGGTTTGGCCCACTGGGCTGTAGGTTTAGCCTGGACTACCCAGTAGGGAACGAACCACTGGGCCGTGGAACCTTCAGGACCGCTGGCCAGGTGCGGGGGTCTGCTCACCTCCCGAACGGACATATGTCTATTCGGTTTCAAAGCAGCAGCGCCAGTTGGTGCCACACCACAAGGCCTGTACCACTGGACCGACCATCTACTGAACCCAAAAACCACATGACCTCCCTCCACTAAGGCTTGAAGCCTTGGTGTGCTACCCTACCCTGATACGACCGAAAAAAGCCGACCGCTCCTTTGTCTGCCAGAACAGGCGGTAGCCATCAGCCGCCACCTCTGGTTGTCGGCGCCCCCACACCAGCGATGATTTTGTGGCCCACCGGCCAAGCTCCGGTGGTCCAATTCCTTTTCTGTCTATGCCTATAGGCCTCCCAGGATGTCGAATATCCATACAGAATAATGTTTCGAATTTCCACCATATTTATTGGTCGCCTACAAAAAACACTACCAACCCAAGAATAACAGAGGGCCCGTGCCTTGTTCGGATTGGCCCACACCCTCCGCGTTAGTGTTATTACATGAGAAAGATTATTTAATCATAAAAAATACAATAAATAAACCCCACATTATCCTAACACATTAAATAACGAAACCTAGATCAACTAGTTGGATGGTTGATCCATGTTTTTCATAATATTCAAGAATAGGAAAAAAAAGATGAATTTAGAACATAACTGCTACCTCGAATACAATGGTTGACAGTGCACATGAGGAAGACATGATCACATTCGAAGCGTGTTTATTGGCATTTGTCATTGTCCGATTCGAATCCTCCGTGGTTCCGAAGCTCTATTATATGTTGGTGGAAGTCATTGCTGGCACATCGTTAGAGATTCCCCTCGTGAGGGCACAAGAACCATGCCAAAGGTTTGTTTAAATAGATGTGAGGAACCGACCACGTTGGATAACATTAATGTGGTTCATTAATAAAATACATTTAGTGTTATATTAAAACAACTAACGTCGAGGTTATGAAACCCAAGGGTCAAGTGATTGAATGACCTATTAACTTAGTGGTTCCACCACGTCACTTAATGATAACAAAAAGAGTTAAAATAACTCATGGGGTTATTTTTTATTTTTTGTAATGTCCAAAAATTAACATTTTTGTCCGACCCTTTCCGGTCGAAGTTAAGATTCACCAAAGCAAATCCTAGTGCTATGAATTCAATGGTTCCCTCATATTTTTAATCCAAGCACCGATTCAAAAGATAGAAATCTCCGCCTGCACATTTACTGAACGTACCTTAACAAAAGTTCAAAAATAAAAAACATTCACCCTCAACCCGCGCTGGTCGAGGTTAGGCTCCACCTAAAGGGAGCCCAACACCAAAAACTCAATGGTACTCTAGGATTTTTAATATGTGTTAATGTTAAGAAGTTAAGGATTGAACAATAAAATAATTTTTACTTAATTATTTTATTTATGGACAACAAACTGACTTCCACTGTTGGCATGTGCCAGCCAATGTTAGTATATGCCTAAAGAAAACATACCCACACGAGCTCAGTAGTGGTCTCATATTTTTAATCCAAGTCTCCGTTCGTGATTTATAAAAATTTAAAAAATAAATAAATTTTATTTTATTAATTTATTTATGGTTATTACATTTCCGGGTATTCTCATCGGAGGCCTGCACCGACTAAACATAAGTCTCTTCAAGGGTAAACCCACCACCATGAATGCAACATTGCCCTCAGATTTTTGATCAGGGAACCCATTTAAGATGTTATTTCACTTTTTCATGAAAAATAATCATGCACGCTATTTAAATCATAACATTTTTTGACAGATCATTATGGGAACTCCGATCCTCGGAATCACGTGGCATAAAATTTTGCGATCTTGAAATAATTCCATATAATAAAAATATTATATGGAAATTCTGGGACATTATAGTTTTTGATCATGTTAACCAAGTGTTTTAGCGATTATAAGAAAAAGTAAAGATTATTATTTATATGGGAAATAAATGTTTCCAATCATGTTGAATGAGGGCTTCCATTAAGGAAGACATAGTCAAGATTATAGTTTTTAGATGCATTACCAACTGATGGGTTAATTTGGTAGATTATAGGATTTCAGAAGATAGATGTTATGATAGATTATATTTGAGGATACCTTTCAAAAGTTTATAATCAATGATGCATTGAATTGCCTTTATAGTTACCTTTATTCCTTAAGTTAAAAGAGATATTTATAATATCCTTTAATGGGTGATTTATTTGTAAATCAATCCTTTATATTTTCTTAAAATATATATTATGCCTATTTTGTTAGGTAAATGTTATTAATTTGATTTATATTTAATTTTATTCAAATTACTTAATGTTACAACACAAATAAATTATTTAATACTTAATAAATATTACTCATTTTTTCAGTTCATAATTGTGTGTGTTATAAAAACTTTTGGATTTTAGTTTTCTTTAAATTAAAGTGTGTATGTTTTTTATAAACAATAATTAATTCCCTTCTTGTAGGTTTTCCTACGAGTTCATTTAGAACAATAGTGAAATCCCATATAGTTTTCCAACCCTCACATAAAAATAGTTAAAAAATAACACTAGGAAAGAACTCACCAAATCACACCCTAGTGTTAACACTAATCCTCAACTCCCATTGATTTTTGTCAGCCCAACACATCACCCATTATTTTTCAATATTATCCCTCAATAAAAGTCACACAATTAGGAAATTTATGGTGTACTCACCCCATATCATTTCCCTTATCACTGATTCTTAAGAATCAATATTCATGATCCATAATAATTCCATCCTAAGAACCCATACCTCATCTCATATAAGTGTTTAAGAATATATTAGTTTTATAGAATACTGATATTTGTCATTTGTAGTGATCAATCATTATAACCTCCAGTTCTTGATTGACAAACATTGAATCCAAAAAATTGAATAATTTTAACATGAATTCCATGCTCTATACAACTAGAGACTCAAACTTATGGTTTTAAAAGTCACAAAATTCTATTAAATTCCCATAAGTAGCTAACTAAACATCTCAGATATGTCCTTCCACTTAGGATAGGGATAACCCAATGCAATATCCTTACATGGGCCATACAACATTAATGATTTGTAACACATTAAAATCCTTAGTTTAAAAGAACTTCATAACACCCTACCATGTATTTATACAAATTAATCATTGGTTTTAATGTCATAATGAATTGAACACACTCTTAATAGTGTGACCATGCACCCCTACATGTTTAACATAATTTACATGAATCACTTACCTTGATTATATTCCAAACATGATGAAGGAATCCATATTTTAGAACATTAACACAATGATATATCACTTGGGAATTATTTAACACCCCAATAATCTACTCCATGCATTAACCATAAGATATAAAACCAGGTGTTCCCTATACATAATACAATACTCACTCACTCACTATCATTGTAATTGAGAATGAACTATCAGGCATACCAAAACACTCCCAACAACCTCCTAACAAGTATATTTTCCAATATCAATATAATATCCATACCCAAATACAATACACATACCTTGACATATTCTAACCCTTATTCCTTATAATTCCATGGATAATATATATAATAAAACCCACTTGATAGGGATAAATAGTTGTTTTTCCCACTACAACATTCTCACTCCAATATCCAACCACAACTCTCATATGTGGTATATTCTATATCTCAGAAAAAATTCTATTTAAGACCCTAAATATCCCTTTATTTTTCACCACAAAAAATTGTTATATAACATTATGATAATGAGACATCTTATTTCATTGATTAATTTCATTCACAATCATTCTACTTAATAATTCATTAAAATTCTAAAATAATTCAATCGAATTAAAATAAAATGGTCACTCCAAGAACCATTTTTAAATTTCAAAAAAATAGATCCATTAAATATTACATTTTATATAAGAAAAACAATATTCATTCCCAGCCATGCCATGTGATGTAGTACATCTCTTTTATACCCTAATGCATGTATTATTTCTAGTTTTGGAATAATCCGAGTCAACTTGGAACAAATAAAATCCTAAAAAGTAATCACTATCCTTTCATATAGTAGAATGTACTTATAAATTGAATATCAAAATAAAAATGATATATATATATATATATTTTATGGGAACCTTTCGATTCCTCAATGTCTAATTAACCACAACTACTTTACTTTGCATGATTTGACACAAAATCGATACATTGATACCATTTTTTAATACCTCCACCCATGAGATAAAATCTTCAGACCTAAGACAAGATGTCACATGGGCTCAATTACACCCCCTATTTTCTATGGGTTACCAAAATGTGGTAAAATATAATAAAAATCTATGGGTAATGATTTTCTCTCAAGTAAAAAACCTAAATAAACTCATGATCGCATGAAATTCAATTTGAATAAAACCGAATTAAAAAAACACAACAGATAAGACCAATTTATTTACTAAATAATAAAAATCTAAAGTATAATGTTAATTGATAGACACATATACACTGATTACCAATGCTCGAATCAAGATATATTTTACAACCCCACCATAGTACCGCCAATGAACTATATATCACCACTAATAAAGATCTATGACTTCCCTTTACTCGTATCATGAAAAATAAAATCTACATATCTACCTTGACAAACATGTTAGGGGGTGAGTATAAAATCAATATAATTTTTAGAATAATCCCAATCATTCCCAAGAAAAAGAAATTCTAAATACAATGTGAATTAACCAAAATAAATAACTTTTTCATACTTGAATATTTAATATATCATAAATTCAGTCTAAATAATTCTTTTACAAGGAATAAAATTTTTTACTCAATATTATTTGATCAACACACATTTCATTAACTTTAAAGAATCATGTTTTCTTCTTGAAAACACACATATTTAAAAAATAACAAATTTCCCAAAAATCCTAATAAAATTTTAATATCATAAAATAGCTTAAAATTTATATTTTCCCAAAATGTATTATAAAACTCATAATTTCTATTATCCCATGGAACATACTTATTTCCCACAAAATTTGATTGAAAAGACTCATTCTTCACCCCCCCCCCGTTTGAAGGATTTCTGAGATCACTGAATATTTTTTTTAATATTACAAATATCTATATCATTTTTATGTTATCAATCCTTAATCCTAAATCTAAACTCACAATATATTTTGTGCTACCTTTAATCCCTAGTTTTCCCAACCATTTCTCACATTCATGCGTACTCTTTATGACACCTATTCTCATGAATGAAACATAGAGTTCCAAAATTGGGTCTCCCTAAATCATTTTAAATACATGAACTCATTTTATATAATGTATCCAACAATCCATGGTCAAATATACATTTCAAAATTCAACACATTCAATGAAAATTTATATAAATAAATTTTTCAAAAAAATGAAAAATATTCAAAAAATAAAATCATTCCAAAAAACAATAATTACACATTGAAAAATATATTTTAAATTCAAAATAAGAACATTAACTCTATTTTGAAAAACTATATTTTCAATATAAAAAGTAAAATTAATTCACATATTTGAAAATACCATTTTTTACTTCCCAATTTCATAAAAAATTATTTGTTATTAACCACCGCTGTAATTGTTTTTATCAAAATTCATCATGAAAAAATCATTATTTTTATATAAATCCATAATTATATATGAAATAAATGAAAAAAATACATTAAAACATAATAAATTAATTATTTATATAGAATTATCTAAAACACAGATGATATATGAGGCACCTACCTAGTAAAGTTATTTTGAAAATTCTCTAATTCTATGGTCTAAATTTAAATACAACTGGATGAATCAATAAATTCTATGATGAATATTAAAGAACATTAATCCCTGACCATATATTCAAAGATTCTATATACTTTTTTTGGATATGATAGATATTTTGGCAATCCCAATAGATTATGTTGTTTTTTTACAAGATGAAAAATCATTTCAATGAATTTTTTTAAGAATTGGATTTATCAGTAATTATTAGATAGTTTATTGATGGTGAAGCTATTTATTTTTCATATTATTATGTAGAAATTATATGAGGATAATAATAAAACTAGGCCAACCTTTATTTCCTAATCAAGCTAACTCAACCCTATACATGTGGGATGAAACTCAACCACGTAAAGGAAATAACCAAACAAGAAAATCATGGAGGTACTAGGGAGAAGAGGCTACATTCATATAGGTTCATGGACATGAATAAGTGAGTAGTCAACATGGGGGGTACGAAAGGGGGCCAACTGAGTGGGATTCACAATGTCATAGAATATACCCAAGAATCGATATTTTTTGTTGTGTGGTCTGGGATCCTATCTCTTGATGCCTATAATTTTTTCCAACTATACCTATGTACCATATGATTATGTATTGTGATGATGAAGAAGACATAGATATGGTATATGGGTTTCATGTACTATTCAACCACCTTAAAAATATATTAAAATAACATCCTCCATCTGATAATTAGTGATCCACTATCTGATGTGATTCATGGTTCATCTTCAAAGTCTTTCTCATATTGGGGAGAATGCACTATTCAACTTCCCTTGAAGAAATTATTAGTGGAAAAATACAGAAATAGGATGTAAAGGAGAATGCGATTGACTCAAAATGATATGGGGAAACTCTCCATTCTTTTAAACTCGGTATGTTGACCTTGGAGAATTTTATGGAAATATAAAATGAAATTTAGAGTATTTTATGGATATGGATGGATATTTAAAGAAATTATGAATTCGATGAAGACATATATGGGTGTTTCTCTCAGAGTGTTTAAGATACAATGATCAACCATTTTTAAACATGCCATATTAAGGATGCTATGGTGAATGAAGTATGATGATTTGATGATCCACAACTAAAGGGAGACACAACAAGATAAAACTATTACGGTCACATGGTTTTTGTAGTGAAAGAGATGCTGTATGAACCACATGGAATAGTGAAATGGGTGTTTTTGTTTGTTAAGAACCCATGGTGATAATCACATGAAAAAGGAAACATGTTTTAGTTTTGAAAGCTACAAAAATATAGTTCCATTAATGAAATATATTTAGTGATTTTATAAATAAATATTCATGAATATATTATAAGCTTCATGATTTTATGAACTAGTGAAGATGAAAACTAAATAAATGATGAAAATAATGTATAAACAACAACTTTTTATGTGGAAATAATGTCATATAGTGTCACTGACATGTAATTCTTGTCATGTGATTACAAAAGGTATTTCCAAATTTCATAATATGGAAACATAACTATCCTTCCTTATAAAATCATAAATTATCTTAAGAAGGAGGAGAAGCATAGAGAGAAGTATTTTTTACTATACTAACATACAACATTATGTGAAGAAGACTAAGGCTTTGATATAAAAAATAGGGAAGAAGAAAAGAATAAGGTTCTCACATGGAGTTATCTTTCTATAGCGAATATAGATGAAATCAATAATGTAATTGCTTGATATAATAATTATATAAAATTTTAATTCTAATAACATAAATTAAAGTGAACATTAAATTTCATTATCAATAAGGTGAATGTATAATTAATTCCAATTGTAAATTAGGAAAGAATAGGAGTTCTAGAATTGGTCTGGAAATTTGAAAACATGGAAACATTTCCTCAGGATGCGGTGTTTCCATGAAATATCATGGAAAGTATTTTCTCAAAGTGAAGTTCACATAAGTTACATTAAAGAGTAAATATAGTTCAAATAAATTACTCTATATTTTTCTAAAAGTATTAAAGTTTGTAGTATTTAAGTCCTATGTGCCGATCATGTTTTCTATTTTAAGTATTGAGTGAATGAGGGGAGTGTATGGGTAGTGATCCCAAAATGAAGTGGTCACAAGTAGAGATTGAATCTACACCACTCCTTTGTAAGGGTAGGCATCCAAAGTGATAGTTACTTTGCTTGAACCAACATGCTATAATCATAGTGTTTTTGGTTCACCAACCCAATGTTGGATGCTTGATCCTTATATTATCCCATAGTGGTGAACCAATTAAAAATCATATTATCCTCTTTCATTCATTAATTTAATTTCTATATATAATTATTAATTGTTCATGTGTTAAATATCACATAATGGGAAGTTAATTTCATTGATTCAATTCATATTAATAATAAAAATAGAGACTATTTCTATTTTTAAGTCAAGATCAACTTATGTTTTTTAGAGAAAAATAAAGAGGTAAATTTAGATAAAGATTCATACCCTGATTAAATTCCACCCAGTTATATATCTCACCTTATCCAATTTTGGACCAAACAAATAGTATCAGAGCCAAGGTTTATTTTATTGGATTTTTATGGTCTGAATTTATTTAGTTGGTTGTTCATGTTTTAGCATTGTACTTGTATTTATTTTAGTGAACCATGGAACATGGAATGAATTTATTGAAGAAGAATAATTTTGGTGGAATGCTTTAGTGTATATGTTTATATGGAAAAAGTGATATTCAATTAAAAAACAAACAAATTTTAAAATAGAGGTAGGTGTGATTATGTTTGTACGACTCCTTATAATGATGCTATATGGATTAATGAGGAACTAGATATAAAAACTGATTTTTGAACTACTAATAAGGTGGAAAAAATCTCAATATATCCATATTCAAGTGCTAATAATTGTGGTTATAAAATTAAAATACCTAAACCTTAGGCATGTTTAATTTGTTACTAAACTAAAGAAGTAGAAAAAGATCCCATGATGAAGAGTTAGAGAATATGTCCAAAAACGTGGAAAATCTAGAAACTGATTTCAAGGTGAAGAATTTTAAATCAAAATAGGTTCACAACTTGAAATCCAAGAATAATGATATTGACACACACCTTTTAGAATTGGATAAGGAAAATAAAAGTCAATAGTATGAGAAAGAATGACTTAATGATTTTGTAGTTCAAATAAATTTTAATGTGAAAGTGAAAAGTGACATGGTTGATAATCTCTCTCAAGGATTTTAAGATTGGATAACTATTGGGAATACTCTTAAGAAATAACATAATAATCAACATGAATCAAGGGAATAAAGATTCAATATTTGGGAGAAGAGATAGAATCCATTAATAAATAAGTAGATAAATTTATTACAAAGGGTACGACTAATTAAAGGATTATTTACATTTATTATTATATCATTATTTAATAGGTTATTATATAAACAAGGATAAGTATTCCATATCTAATTAAAACCATGAAGATATTTTGTAATCCCAAAGGCCATGGAATATGGGAAAATATAGTATTGGTTATGATGACCCAATATCATGCATTAACAGAAGAAAGTAATGGATATTAAAAATAAAATGGAAAATCCTAAAAGGAATTGGAAATATATCTAAATGGGTCCCTAAAAGATGTACTAAAAACTAGAATATCTTATTAATATAGTTTGAAAAATGTTATATTACTATGGGATACATGGTCACACATATTGGTTTTAATTTAAGGCTTTCAAATATATTACCAGATGTGAATGAAAAAATTGAAAATCAAAAAATCCGACTAGAACATATGAGGTATAGTTATAATTAAAATTATTCTTACCATAATAATCATACCCCAAGTCTAAATTTTGGTAGATTTTTAGTTGGAATCAAAATGAGAAATTAGTATTCATATAATGATAAATTATTCTCATCAAAGAATTGGTTTCCAAAGCTACATAAAGACTACCCTCAAAATAAAATTAATATAAAAATATGATAAAAATATATGTCCAAATCACAAGTATCATGGAGAAGAAAGATATGTATTTTTATTCATGAGGGTAAGATAATTTAAAACCCTTAGTTTGTAGATGTTTATGTGAATTGGATGTCCCAAAATAGGGTATGTATTGTAAAAATAAATAATCCTTTGAAGAAAAACAAAAAATAAAGTTGGGATAAATAAATAATTTAAAAATTATTTTAAAAAGGAAATCCTAGAGGAAAAAATTCCAAAATAATAGAAGACTATGATTTGGTTTGTAGTGAGATGTTCAAGCCGATGGAAGTGTCTTTCACTAACTCAAAATTAAAAGTTAATTGGATAAAAATGGTCTATGATGGGTCAACATCCTTCTCAACATGATTAAAATAGAAGTAACCTCTCCCTATATATCCTTAAAAAGTAATATTTGTCTAAAGATGTGAAAGACTTATGAGAAGACATAATCTATAGGGTAATTTGGCTAAAATGTTAATAAAATAAAACTAAAAAGCATGTTATTATTTGAAATTTTTAATTTCAATACAAAAGGTTATAATAAGTTAAAGTAGAGGTATCTCAGATTCTATTTGAATAAAAATCTATAACAAGCATATAATTTTAATATTTATTACTAAAATAATATATAAAAGTGAATCATTTAGATGAGAACCAATGTGTTGGGGTAGACAAATATTTATTAATGATACCATGTTGAACCTTATCTATAATAAGTGTTCTAATGTTTTGTGATTAGTGTAATCAATTCACTAAAATAAGGAGGACCGATGAAGAGGTTCTTGTTGTTTTTTATTCCAATAAATTAGTACAAATCTGGGATCATTAATTAATTTAACATCCCTTAAAAGTGGAATAAATTTGGGATGTGCATTCACAAAAAACTAAAATAATTTTAGCCCATAGATAATTATCGAAACATACTAGTTTTATCTATTGGTGTTATAGGATACTCTGTACTTCTAAAGAAATTATTTTATTTAAATTTTGAGTTCCTATAAATGTGGAATATGTAAAATATATAACTCCAAAAATGAGGGGGATCTGGATACATTATTCCTAATGAAAATCAGTTTTATTTTTTGGATAAATGAACCTATAAGGATGTAGATAACATTGAATTCCAGTGAAATATTTTTTTTTATTTTCAAATAAATTAAAAATGGGGATATTATGGATGATTTGGGTATATTTTTATCAATATTGATTAGTTTATAATGTAAGAAATAATGAAAAATTTGATAATGTTAACTAAGGCCCTTATTTCCTACACCGACCATTGATTTAGAATGATTATGTGATTTTTTGACATCTCTTATGCAAAGTGGAATTATTTCTTTACTAGATAACTTGATATATTTATTTAATAATTATTGAACATGATATATTAGAGGTAAACCAAATTAAAATAAAAAATCGGAGAATTATGTAAAATCGTTCTAAGGATTAGTGTAAAGAGATTATTCACAAAGGATGAACATTATCAAAGAACCAAATTAATATCACCTTATGTTTTTAATCATGAAGAGGAAAGAAATATCATTGAATTTGTTTATGTATGTGAAGTTATGTTTTTATACATCTTAGAATTTAATTTTCAAGGTAAATGGGACTGATTTCTTTTTATATCATTAGCATGATATGGGGGAATGAGTGTGTTATATGGCCAACCAAATCCTAATGGGGAGATTTTTTGAAATCCATCTATATTTTTTTGGATTTTTTAAAAGATTAAAAAGTTATTTTTTTGATAATAGTCTTCAATAATTGGTCTTCCGTAATACCCCAAGCTTCCATGGTATGCTTCTCTTTGAATAATATAGTAGTTTGCGTTTTATGTAACTTCGAGTTCCAAAACACCACGACCAATCAAACTAGCCATTATGAATAGTAATACCCTCTTTTTTAAAATTTTTAAATTTTATTTTTCAAAATGGAATTTATTTTTGTATTTGGAATATCCAAATTAGATTAGGGTGAATTTTTTGTATTTTTCTGAAAACTTTCAATTTTTGATGAATAGTGAAAAACACTACGTCATTTTTTAAAACCGACCTATTATTTAATTTTTTTTTATTTAAATTTATTTGTGGAAAAAATAGATTCATAATACCTATATATGTTCAATATAATTCATTGGACTCAATTTATAATATAATTAGATATATAAAAATTTATTGAACTTTTTACCCTATTTACCCACCTTTTTGGCACATTTGAAAAATTTCATAAAACATAATTTTACTGCTTATGTGAATTGAATTTCAAAAACCTAAGAGACGTGGTTGACATCAGTAATTAAAATTTGGTTTAATAGCATTAAAATAATTTTTGGTGAATAGTAACTTTTGAATTTTATTTACCACGGTTAAAAGTAAATAGGATAATTGAAGGTAACAATGATATTATAATTACCCAAAAACATGTATTAATTCTATTGGATAAGTTCATTTCGACCAAAATATACCTTAGGAATAAAATATGATCTTTTTGGTCCACTTATATTATATTTGGACATTTATTATTATTTTATTTAAAGAAGAGTTAGAAGTGTTAAATTCAAATTTTAATAACTAAAACATTTTTCACATAGTGTTATACATAAGATAAATTAGACTATAAATATTCATTATAAATATAAAAATATTTCCTACTTAATTTTATTTTATTTATAAATTTTATACGTTATATAATTAAATTTATTTATGACACAATGATGATGTAGTAATTACCTTATTATTTTAAGATTAAAATAATTGATGTTATAAATATTATAATAATTGTAAATTGAAATTTTTGATGTATACCCCGAATGATTTATGTTAATATGACATTCTAGGTTTGATTAAATATTTTTTTTTCAAAGTGATAAAGTTTTTCTGACTTTCACGATAACCAAATACTAAATATTGTAAAAATTGATATAAATATGTTTTTAAAACAAATACTATATTATTAATTGATATAATATTATTAAAAAAATAAAGTTCAGACAAAGGAAATATATAATAATATATATGTTATTAATGAACCACTTGGGGTTCTATTGACATTTTATTGTATGTTCACTAACCATATAATATAAAAATACAAGAAGAAATTGTAAAAGTTAAACAATTTAACTAAGAGTTATATCTAAAAGATAAATTTAATATGGTGACATAAACCTTCTTAAAACCTATTGGTTGAGATGTTTTTTGACCCAGCCCCACCTTATCACAAAAATAAATCCTTTTATATCCATTATAAACTTTATATGATCGTATAATAAAATAATATTTCAAGATTTTCTTAAGGTGACCCTCACCTCTCTTATAAAATGGTACAAACCCTTCTCTAAAAATCACAATGCCAAAGCCATTTGGATTGGGAAAACCCTACTAAAATATCCTCCCATCTACCCTCACTTTATCCTAGAGGCATTACTTTTATCAGAACCCAACCTAAGAATCCATTTTGATCAAATCAAAAGGAAACACCCGAAGAAGAGGTAATAATTTCATCACCTCTTCCAAAGTTCTTTTCTTCTTCCGCTTACTCTTTCTTTGTTGTTTCTATAACAAAATAATAAATCCAGTACCTTCTATATAATTTTATGTTATAATAAATATGGTACAAACATATTCATTATTATAACCATCCTATGAATGACAATGTCACCATATGTGCGTACGTACAGCTTACCGTCTCCACATCATGGTGTAGTTTTTTATTCAAAACGTCATTATTTGGAAGAGTATAATAATGAGTATAAATGATTTATATAATAAATATATCATGTTATTTATTCTTTATATATAATATACCATCCAATTACATACTATTTTCCATCAATAGAATGATATTTTCACTTATGCGTATGTATGGATTACCGTCTCCACGAACGCGATGAGATTCATTCCCCATCAAAACCATTAAAGAATAATTTTCATTATATGAATAAAAAAATGTTTAAGAACATAATATTATTATGTTTAGGAATCATAAACATCTAATCCCTAACAATCATGGCTTACATAATAAATTCTATAATGTAAAATGAATTAGTTAACACCCGAAATAATGATACTACTGAAATATTATTAACAAAGCAATATTAGTAGATCATATATGATATCACATTTATGTATGTAGTTATTGTATAATTTAATAACAATTTTTAACTATTCTAGAGGAGTTTAACGTACCCTCAATCAAGGAAAAGTATAAGGTAAGGGTTAATTCTACAATCTCTTCATTATCTGAGGTTGTTTATACATGATTATCTACTAGGACCTCTTTATCATCCACATCGATGTTTTTTAAAAATGTATTTAAAAACATTTTTACTATTTCATAGACCATGGGTTAAAGTCATTTATACATTCATTTTAATTTTTATAAAAAAAATTCAAAGGAATCTTTCCATCGCTTTTCAAATAAGGTATTTTATGACCTTTTACAAAAATTATATAAAGAATGTTTTTTTAACTTATACGGTGGGTGCAACTATTTTCCACTGTAATAACACCTTCGAAGCATGCCTTACATGATTATAAGAATATTTTTAAAATAAATATTTTCATTTATAATTACATTACTTTTAAATTATATCAAAATAGAAGTAGATATTTCTCTCAAATAATTTTGATTTCATCTATGTCTACATTCTTTGATGGATTTTACACTTGTCTGAAGTTGATTTATTATGGTACAATCTTCAATATATTATTGTAGGTTTTGTGATATGTTTGATTGTGGATGTGTTATTTTTATACCATTCATGGTTTATTGTTAATGTATTAATATTTTGTATGCTAGTTTTAATATGAATGTTTATGTTATGTTTCAACCTTTTCATACGGGGAATGCATTGGACTTAGTAAGTGACAGGTGGAGCCTGCTATAGATACTCGATGTAGCAGTAGGTCTCATGAGACAAAATAGTGTCTTAGAACAAGGCCTTGACAAAATATTATATGTAAGCTTGGAATGAGGCCTTGACTATGTGGTTATGATGTCCGACATTACACATTCCATCATTATGAAATTGGCTATTGATATTACATGTGATTATTCGAATAATAGAATATCTATGTGAATTAAGTAAAAAAATTATTTGATTTATCTCTGCCACATTTTTCTGATGTTTACATTTAAAAGTATTGTGTTTTATCTTATACATTGCATTAAACGTTTATGCATATTTATGAAAGTTTCTCCTAAATTGTTACCCTTACTGAGCACCTAATCTCACCCCTTTCTATGTTTTATTTTTCCCAGGATGCGAAGAAGTATATTATGACTGACCTGTAGGGATAGTCTATGGGAGATTAATGTCTTCAAAGGATACACAATGTTGTTGTTTTTTATTTCATATTGTAATGTAAAACGTATGTTTGAATCCAATAATTCCTAGGCTACTAAACTGATCAGTATTTTGGAATATGATCCCCTATGATTATGCCAATATTATGTAATAATGAACTGACTCTGTGTAACTAGGTGTGAGGTGTTATAATTGGTATCAAAGGAAGTTTAATATAATCCTTGGAATCTAGATTTAGAGAAAAACTCTTATTATAGAACATTACCCCAATATATACTTTTAGAACTAGTATAGAAAAACTTCCTAGAATTTTGGTAATGTAGAGATTTTTTGTATCTTCCAAAAAATAAATCCATGTTTAGATATGAGAAGGCAGAGGCGGCTCTGGAATAGATGTACCTGGGAGTGAAAACTCTGAAAAGTAGTTTCAGTATTGACCTAGAGTATCATGGTACATGACAACGAGACTTGCTTCACTCTTGGTTACGACACTCCCAGGGGATATTATTAGGATAATTCAAATTTTCTTTACAAACCATTATAAAGGATTTATGAGTAAATACGTCCTCAAATAATTTTCTTATGATTATGGATTATATGAATAAACTGTTCAATTTATGTTAGGTATTTTACTAGTTTGTAATTTTGTATTACGACTCACAATCTAATATAGTGTATGCCATTGTTTCTAAATGGTGCCTAGTGGAAGGAATGAAAACCTTATCAAATCACGTAATTTATCTAGGGATTTATCTGCTACTCAAGATAATTATAGTGGATCTGGTGATGCAACCAGTGCTGGAAAAATTATAACCATACTAGGACAAATCACCCAGGTTATGAATAATAACCTTACTCATATAGAGCACCCTGATCCACAACGTGGATGATCAATGTTAGACCGCTTCATGAGGAAATAACCACCAGCATTCAATGGGACTTCAAATCCATTTGTAGTTAAGAAATGGATAAGTTCTTGAAAGAAAATATTTCATGCTTTGGGGAGTAGCAAAAGGGAAAATGTGGTCATGGAAGTTTATCACGTCACGGGAGATGCAGATCAATGGTGGTAATTAATTAAAATCACAAAGGAGGATGAATAAGTGTCAAATTTGGATGGAGGGTATTTAAAGATCATTACATAGAAAAATATTCACTTCATGATCATTGAGTGAATAACTAAAGACAATTTCTGAGTCTGAGGTGAATGCAGGATGAGAATATCGCAAAGTATGAGGCTCACTTTATAAGGATAAAAAGGTAAGAAGAAGATTATATAAATAACCCAAGGAGTAATATTGATCGATTATTCAATGGGTAAAAACCATTTCTCTGTCAAAAATTAGTCTCACAATCCTTCTCATCATATGAAGATATTGTCTCATATGGTATGAGGAAAGAAAAGGAATCCTCTACGTCTTACGACTTTAAAGAAAAGTAAGAGAATAAGAAATCTGTCGAACACTATTGAAATGGAAATAAGGGGAAGAAGGGAAAGGTTGAATTTCCATCATGCAGTAAATGGGGGAAGAAACACCCCAGTACTTGGCTGAAAGGAATTTGATTCTTTTACAAGTGTGGTGAAAAAGGCTACCAAGCTCGTGATTGTAAGGGAAAGAAAGTGGTTGTCAATGTTTAATTCAATAGTTGTAAAGAAATAGGGAATTATGAAAATGAATGTCCTAGGCGCCAAGGAAACATACCTCAGAAAAGGCCAAGGGAGCAAGGCCAAGCTTATACGATCACTAATGATGAGGTTGAAGCTCCAAATGACATGGTGGCAGGTAATTAAATGGTTTCCTAAAATTTATCCAATGATTTATTTGATTTTATATCATTCCAATGTTTCATATCTTCCCGGTTTTCTATGAAAATTAGATATTTCTGATTTGATTTAAGAAAGAAGTTGTCACTCAAAACTCTTAAGGGAAGTATCATTGCAACAATGTTTTGTGAATCAATACCCATTAGGTCATATAAATGTTCATTATTTGCTGATATCATTTTCATACCCGTGATTGAATTTGATATAATCCTAGGTATGGATTGGATTTTAGACCATGATGTGATAATTTATTGTAAGAATAAGGAGGTAACAATTTTCAGTGATGATAAGGAGTACCTTATCTTTAGAGTGGAAACGTCAACACCTAATTCTTATCTAGATCCACCCCCTTTAGCTTTACTAAATTAAATTATTGGGGAGTAAGAGAATGAAATAACTATGGGTGAGGAAAGGAATATTAAAATAGAGGATGTACCAATTTTGAAGGAATATGTTGATGTGTTTCCAGAGGATTTACCTGGACATCCGCCAGAATGAGAAATTTAGTTCTCCACTAATTTAATTCCTGGTTCAAGGCCCTAATCAAAGACCCCTTATAGAATATCCACTATGGAATTAGTGGAACTAAAGAAAAATCTTGAGGAATTGAGTAATAAAGGATTTATTCACCCATGTTTTTCTCCATGGGGATCCTTCTTCTTTTTGTTTAGAAGAAAGATAGATCTTTGAGGTTGTGCATTGACTACAGGGAGATCAATGCTATAAAAATAAAAAAGTAACCCCTACCTCACATTGAGGATTTATTTGATCAACTTTATGGAGCTCAATATTTTTCAAATATTGACCATTGATCTGGATATCATCAGTTGTGTGTGAATAAGGAAGACATTCTGAAGACAACATTTCATACCAGGTATGAAATTCACATGCGAACTATTATAAAGACTCATAGAAGAAAGGAATTATATGGGAAGTTTTGCAAGTGTAAATTCTGGATTCAAGATATTTCTTTTCTTTTACATATTATCTCTAAGGATGGAATCTATATTGATCATTATATGACAAGAGAAACACAAGAATGGCCAGAACCGACGAGTATAACAGAGGTACACAATTTTATTGGTTTAGAAGGTTATTATCAGCGTTTCGTCCAATATTATTCCCGATTAGCTAACCCTTTAACCACGATCACACGTAATGGGGATAATTTGTTTTGACAAAATATTATGAAGAATGTTTTGAATAATTGAAGAGATGATTAGTCAATGCTCCTATCTTGACTCTACCATCAGGGAATGATGGGTTAGTTATTTATAGTGATGTTTCAAATAAAGGAATTGGTATTATCCTTATGAAGAATGATAGAGTTTTTTCCAATACATCACAATAGCTAAAAAAGCAAGAACAAAACTATCCCACTCATGATCTTGAGTTAGAAGTTGTAATCTTTGATTTGAAGATATAGAGACACTATCTATATGGTAAAAAATGTGAGAAATATACCGATCACAAGAGATTGATGTATATTTTCTCACAGAAAAAACTCAACATGAGGCAAAGAAGATGGCTTAAACACTACTGAAGTTTGTGCTATTTGCAACGGGCTATTTCCGATGGGATCCCGTCACAAATAAGCTTTAGCGATGGGGTCCCGTGGCAAATATTCCATTGAAGAAAATGGCATCAGAAAAATCTCTCCAATTATATACATTATATATAAATAAATATTTTGCAACATACCTATCACAAATGGTATTTTCGATGGTACCAAGGGCCCATCGCAAATGCTATTTATAAATATATTTTTAAACTATTTGCGACGGGATCCCATAGCAAAAGCTCCCATCGTAAATAATAACTAAAATAAAAAAATATATTTATTTAAACTATAATTAATCAAAAAATAATATTAATATTATTTCAATAATAAAAAAATAAATTAAATTAAAATTCTCAATATTCTCAAAAAAATATAAAATATTCATAAAATATTATTATTATTTTTAAAATAAACAAACATAAAAAAATATAAGTATTTATATTTATTGCTAATTATTGATCATTATTCCTATTTGTTGCTAATTATTCCTATTAATTGTTAATTAATCCAATTTATTACTAATTATTCATATTTATTGAAAATTATTACTATTTATTCCCATTTGTTAGGAATTAATCGTATTTATTACTAATTACTGCTATTTATTTGTAATTATTTCTAATTATTAATAATCATTTCTATTTATTACTAATTATTACAATTTATTACTAATTATTGCTATTTATTACTAATCATTTCTAATTATTCCTAATTATTGCTATTTATTATTAATTATTTCTATTCATTACTAATTATTCATAATTATTCATAAATATTCCTTTTTATTACTAAATATTTTTAATTATTACTATTTATTACTATTTATTCCTATTTATTACTAATTATTCCAATTTATTACTAATTATTCATATTTACTATTATTTACTCTTATTCATTACTATTTATTCCTATTTATTACTATTTATTTATAATTATTACTATTTATTGTTATTTATTACTATTTAATTTTTTTATTACTATTTATTTCTAATTATTACTAATTATTACTATTTATTCCTATTTATTACTATTTATTGCTATTTATTACGTATTATTCCTATTTATTACTAATTGTTTCTAATTATGACTAATTATTACTAATTATTACTAATTATTACTATTTATTCCTATTTATGGCTAATTATTTTTAATTATTCCTATTTATTTCTAATTATTCATATTTATTGCTAATTATTGCTAATTATTTTTGTTTATTGCTAATTATAGCTATTTAATGATAATTTATCCTATTTATTTCGAATTATTACTATTAATTCCCATTTATTAGGAATTATTCTTTTTTATTACTAATTATTGCTATTTATTACTAATTATTTCTATTTATTACTAATTATTTCTTTTTATTACTAATTATTGCTATTTATTACTAATTAATGCTATTTATTACTAATTATTCCTAATTATTCCTAATTATTTCTATTTATTACTAATTATTGCGATTTATTACTAATTATTCTTAATTATTCCCATTTATTACTAATTATTCCTAATTATTCATATTTATTACTAATTATTCCTACTTATTACTAATTATTTCAATTTATTACTAATTAATCCTATTTATTACTAATCCTATTTATTACTAATTATACTTATTTATTACTAATTATTTCTATTTTTTATTATTTATTTATAATTATTACTATTAATTGCAATTTATTTCTAATTATTCCAATTTATTATTATTTATTTCTACTTATTGCTATTTATTACAATTTATTCCTATTTATTTCTAATTACTACTATTTATTACTAATTATTGCTATTTATTACTAATTATAGCTATTTATTTCTAATTATTTTTATTTGTTACTAATTATTGATATTTATTGCTATTTATTGCTAATTATTGCTATTTATTCCTATTTAATCCTAATTATTAATAATCATTCATAAATATTCCTACTTATTACTAATTATTCATATTTATTACTAATTATTCTTATTTATTACTAATTATTCCTATTTATTACTAATTATTCCTATTTATTCTTATTTATTTCTATTTATTACTGATTATTTCTATTTATTACAATTTATTCCTATTTATTACTATTTATTTATAATTATTACTATTTATTTCGATTTGTTACAATTTATTCATAATTATTGCAATTTTTTTCTATTTATTGCTATTTATTACTATTTATTGCAATCTTTTCCAATTTATTACTAATTATTCCTATTTATTACTAATTATTACTATTTATTGCTAATTATTACTATTTATTTCTAATTATTACTATTTATTACTAATTATTCCTATTTATTGCTAATTGTTCCTATTTATTACTAATTATTCCTATTTATTACTAATTATTCCCATTTATTACTAATTAATCCAATTTATTGCTAATTGTTCATATTTTTTTACAAATTAGTCATATTTATTACTAATTATTCTTATTTATTACTAATTATTACTAATTATTACTATTTATTACTAATTATTTGTATTTATTACTAATTATTAAAAATTAGTACTAATAATTTCAATTTATTATTTCAAATAAATACTGATAACAAAGCAATTTAAATCTAATTTAATTACAACTAATAAAAAAAATTAAAATTAACATAAAAAAATGAAATAAATACTCAATTAAAAAAAATATAAACACCTTTAAACTTGATCTCCTATTAATGTAGATGGCTTCACAACTTTCTTGTGAAAAAAACTAACTCATCCAAATTTTCTCGCTGAAAATTGAGTTTAGAGAGAGAGAGAGAGAGAGTAAGAAATGAGAGGTAGATTTGAAAAATGGATAGGGGTATATATATGTTATATTAGTTGCGACGGGACTATTTGCGACAGAACCCGTCTCAAAAACCATCGTCCGCATTGATTATGGTCAGTGGTTGAAGAAGTACTTGTGACGGAACCCGTTGCAAAAGGTAACTGCCGACACACTATTTGCGACGGGAGAATATCCTACCGCAAAAACCTATTTACCGCTGCTGGGTATTTGCGATGGGGGGTAATCCCCCCGTCGCAAATAACCTTCCCGCAGTTTACCGCAGAAAACACGCCAAACCTTTTGCGACAAGACACCAAATCCCATCGTAAATAACCAAGTATTTGCGAGAGGGGATTCTATTCGCTGCAAAAAGCTATTTTTCCCATAGTGAAACTACTCAAAGATTATTATTGCACTATACACTACTAGCTAGGGAAGGCAAATAAGGTCGAAGATGCTTTGAGAAGAAAGGATCATGGCATTTTGAACTAGATGAGAGTTGAAAGGGATCCTATGTTCATGGATCTAGTAAAGATGGATATGAAAATAATCATGGAAGGTGAAATGTCAATTCTTTTTCAAATTTTTGCCAGACCATCTTTACTATAAAGGATAAAAATTTCTCTGACTGATGATGAGGAGTTTCAAAAGAAAATTAAAGTTGTGAACGATGGGAGATTGATTGAATTCGTATAAGAAGATGAGATTTTGAAATTTGGGAAGTGACTTTGTGTTCCTGACATACCTGATCTAAAAAGGAAATTGTTGGATGATGCTCATAGCTCCAATTTCTATATACACCCTGGTAGCACTATGATTTATAGAGATTTTAAGGAACATTCTTGGTGGGACAACATGAAGATGGAGATTACTGATTATGTGTCAAGATGTATGGGTTTTCAACAGGTTAAGATAGGAATACAATAACATTGATGAGTCATGCAACCTCTTCCCATACCTGTGTGAAAGTGGGATGATATTATGATGGACGTTGTCATGGAGCTACCAAAGTCTCATAGAAGGAATGATGCAATATGGGTAATTATTGATCATCTTACCAAGTCAGCAAATTTTCTTGCTATAAGAGAAGATTTACCACTTGAACGTTTAGCAAGACTATATATTAATGAAGTTGGAAGACTTTATGGAGTAACCCTATCGATTGTTTCTGATCTTGATCCTCATTTCACATCATGATTCCGGAAAAGTATTCAGAAGGCCCTAGATACTGACCTTCGTTTGAGCACTTCCAACCACCCTCAAACTGATGGACAATCAAAATAGACTATTCAAACCTTAGAAGACATGTTGAGATCTTGCTCACATTACTTTCAAGGTATGTGGTATCAGTATTTACCTCTGGTAGAATTTTCCTATAACAATAGCTTCCATACAAGTATTCATATGGCTCCATATGAAGCATTATATTGAAAGAGATGTCGCACACCAACTTGTTGGGGTGATGTAGGTGAAAAAAAAACTCGTAGGCCCAGAACTTATTGAGGAAACAATGGAAAAGGTGAAGATTATGCAAACCCACATTAAAGCAGCTCAAAGTTAGCAAAAGAGCTATGCCGATAACCGAAGGATGGATTTGGAATTTCAAGTAAGTGATCATGTTTTATTGAAGGTATCTCTATGGAAGGGTGTTGTAAGATTTAGTAAGAACGGTAAATTAAGTTCGAGGTACATCAGGACTTTTTAAATTCTAGAACAAATTGGAGTTGTAGCTTACCGTTTGGAAATGCCTCCAAGTCTCTCGAAAGTTCATGTTGTGTTCCATGTATCACTATCGAGAAAATACATGACATACCCAACACATGTACTCACCTATGAAGAAATAGAACTAGAACCTGATATGTCTTATTGAGAAGAGGCTGTCAAGATTCTTGATACTAGAGAACAAGTGTTGGGAAACAGGACGACTTGTATGGTAAAAGTTCTATGGAGAAACCATAAGATGGAAGAGGCAACAAGGGAACCCAAGGAACTTATGATGAAGAACCACCTGAATATTTTTATGCAATAATATTCAAGAAATTTCGAGGATGAAATTATTTTAAGGAGGCAAGAATGTAACTCCCTAAGCTTCCATGGTACGCTTCTCTTTGAATAATACAATAGTTTATGCTGTACGCAATTTCGAGTTCTAACACACCATGATTAGTCAAACTAGCTGTTCTGAATAGTATGACCCACTTTTTGAAATTTTATGAATTTTATTTTTCAAAATGGACATCATATTTGGATTCGAAATAACAAAATTAGCTTAGGGTGATTTTTTGGTATTTTTTTTGAAAACTTTCAATTTTTGATGAATAGTGAAAACACTACAATATTGTTTAAAACTGACCATTTATTTAAATAATTAGTTATTTTATTTAAATATATTTTAGATAGAAGTTGATACATAATACCTATATATGTTCAATATAATTCATTGGAGTCATTTTATAATAATGTTAGATATATAAAATTTTATTGAACTTTTTACCGTCTTTTACCAACCTTCAATGAGCATTTGAAAATTTTCATAAAACATAATTTTACCGCTTCTGTGAATTGAATTTTAAAAATCTAAGAGACACAGTTGACATCAGTAAATAAAATGTGGTTCAATAGGATGAAATTAATTTTTGGTGAATAATAACTTATGAATTTTATTTACCACCGTTAAAAGTAAATAGGGTAACTAAAGGTAAAAATAATTTTATAATTACCCTAAAACATGTCGTAATTGTATTGGATATGTGTATTTCGACAAAAATCAACCTTAGGAATAAAATATGATCATTTTGGTCCACTTGGAGTAGATTAGGACCTTTATTATTATTTTATTTAAAGAAGAGTTACAAGTGTTAAATTCAAATTTTATAACTAAAACCTTTTTAATATAGGGTTATATATAAGATAAATTCGACAATAAATTTTCATTATAATGATAAAAATATTTCCTACATAATGGTATTTTATTTATAATTTTTAGGCGTTAAATAATTAAATTTATTTATGACACAATGATGATGCAATAATTACCTTATTATAGAAAGAATAAAATAATTGATATTATAAATATTAATATAATTTTCATTGAGACTTTTTATGTCTTCAAAGAATTTTCTAGGTTAATATGAAATTCTAGGGTTGATTAAATAAATTTTGTTCTATGTGATAAAGTTTTTATGACTTTTACAAAAACAAAATACTAAATAATGTCAAAATTGACATAAATGAGTTTTTAAAAAAATACTATATTATTAATTGATAAAATATTCCTAAAAATCTAAGGATCGACCAAAGGACTTGTATAAAAATATATATGTCATTAATGAACCACTTGGGGTTCTCTTTTCATATTATAGTAATTTAATTAAACATTTAATATAAAAATACAAGAAGACATTGTAAAAGTTATACTATTTAACTATGAGTTAAATCTAAAAGATAAGGTTAATATGGTGACCTAAACCTATCTAAAACCTACTGGTTGAATGTTTTTTGACCCATCCCACCATATTCTAAAACAAATCCTTTTAGAGCCATTATAAACCGAATAATGTTGTATAATAAAATAATATTTCAAGCTTTTCCTAAAGAGACCCTCACCACTCTTATAAAGGGCACTTCTCCTTCTCTCAAAATCATACCTCAAAAGCCATTTGGCTTGGCCAAACCCTACTCAAATATCCTCCCAACTACCGTCACTTCAACCTAGAGGGCTTTATAAGCCAAAATAAGAACCCATTTTGATAAAATCAAAAGGAAACACCCGAAGAAGAGGTAATAATTTCATCACCTCTTTCCATGTTGTTTTCTTCTTCCACTTCCTCTTTCTTTGTAGTTTCAAAACCAAAATAATAAATCCAGTACCTTATACATATTGTGATGTTATTATAAATATGGTACAACCATATTCATTATTCTATCCATCCTATGAATGACAATGTCAGCATACGTGCACACGTACAGCTTACCGTCTCCACCTCGTGGTGTAGTTTGTTATTCAACACTTCATTATTTGGATGAGTATAATAATGAGTATAAATAATGTAAATAATATATATAACATGTTAATGATTCTGTATATATATGATATACCATCCAATTAAATATGATTTCCCTATCAATAGAAGATTTTGTCGCTCGTGCGTACGTACGGATTTCCGTCTCCACGAACATGATGAGATTCATTCCCCATCATAACCATTCAAGAATAATTTTCATTTTTTGATTGAAAATAATGATTAATAACATAATATCATTCTATATATGAATCAAATACATACTATCCAAAACAAATATGGCTTAAGTATCAAATCATATAATGGAAAACAAATTAGTTAACATCTGAAACAATGATACTATTGAAATATTATTAACAAAGTAATTTTAAAAGATCATATATGATATCATATTTATGTATATGGTTCCTGTATAATTTAATAACTATTATCTAAATATTATACAAGATGTTAACTTACCATAAATCAAGGAAAAGTATAAGGTAAGTTTTAATTCAACAATCTCTTCATTATCTGAGGTTGTTTATACGTGAGTATCTATTAGGACCTCTGTATCATCCACATCAATGTTTCTTAAAAAAACATTTAAAATAATTTTTTATATTTTATTTAATAGGGTTAATTTCATTTATACACTCATTTTAATTTTTATAAAATGGTTTGAAATTAATCTTCCCATCACTTTCCAAACAAGGTACTTTATGACCTTTTAAACCAATTAATTGAAGAATGTTTTTTAACATATACGACGGGTGGAACTATTTTCCACTATTATAACACTTTCAAAGCTTCACTTAAAAGATTATAAGAATATTTTGAAAATAAATGTTTTCATTTATAATTACCTAACTTTTAAATGATTTCAAAATATAAATAAATATTTCTCTCAAATAGATTTGATATAAACTATGTTGACATCCTTTGATGCATTGTACAATTGTTTGACATTGATTTATTATAATACAATATTCTATATTGTATTGATGGTTTTGTGATATGTCTGACCATGGATGTGTTATTTTTATACCATTTATGGTTTATGGTTAAAGTATTAACATTTCGTATGCTAGGTTTAATACGAATGTTTATCTGATGTTTCAACCTTTTTATATGAGGATTGAGTTGGACTTAGTAAGTGACAGGTGGAGCCTACTATAGCTCCTCGATGCATCAGTAGGTCTCACAAGACAAACTAGTGTCTTGGCACAAGGACTTGACAAAATCTTATTTGTAGTCTTGGAACGAGGTCTTGAATATGTGGTTATAATGTCCGACATTATGAATTCCACCATTATGAAATTGGTTATTGATATTACATGTGATTATTCAAATAATAGAATATCCATGCGAATTAAGTAAATGGAATTATTTGATTTATCTTTTCCATATTATGATGATGTTTCTTTAAAAGGGTTCTGTTTTAGTCTTATACATTTCGTTAAATGTTTATAATTATTTATTAAAATGTCTTCTATATTTTTATCCCTAATGAGCACCTGAGCACACCCCTTTCTATGTTTTATTTTTCCTAGGATGCGAAGAAGTATATTATGAATGACCTGAAGGGATAATCTAAGGGGGATAAATGTGTTCAGAGGAGACACAATGTTATTGTTTTTCATATCATAATGTCATGTAAAACTTATGTTTGTATCTAGTACTTCCAAGGATACTAAACTGATCGGTCTTTCGGGATTTGATCCCCTGTGATCATGCCAATGTTATGTAATAATGCACCAACTCTGGGTAACTAAGGACAGGGAGTTAAATCTGCTGGTAACTATTTTATAATTTATTGAAGATGAAGCTAGATTTTTTTTGGAATAATATTCTAGAAAGATACTATGGGGAAGAAGCAAAAAATTCGTCCATCTTTAGCTTCATAACCATGCCAGCTCAACCCTAAACATGTGATAGGGAACTTAACCACATAGGGGAACAATCCATACTAGATATCCATGGAAGAACTAGATATAATATGCTATAGGCATATGGTTGTACATGCACACATGGGTGTGTGAAAGGAGTTGCTCTACTGAGCCACACAATGGCAGGTAACATACCCATTCATGGGCATGTGTGTGCCGTGTGGTATAGGTTATAAAATCCCAGTGTTTGAGGTTCTTCCAAACAACACCCATGTAACACCCCAAGATTTTATGAAGAATATTCTTTTAATTTAATTGATGTCTTGTGTTGTACGCTACACCAAAGGGAGATTGCACTACACACAACCCTGACTTGGCTTGCATTACACGCAATCATGGATTTCCTCAATAGCGTGTGTTGTACGCAATATCAGGTTTCACTAAACAATGATATATGGTTATAATATTACTATGAACTAGCCATTATGAATAGTATTAACTAAATTGTGAATGTTAGAACATTATTATTTCATCTTACACATTTTCTATAACATGGTATGTGAAAAAAAAAAATTTTCGGGTAAAATAAGTATTTTTAAAAAAATGCAGTTTTGCCACCTTTTAATGGCGCACCCACATTAAATCTAGTTTTTGAAATGTTTATAAGTTCAATTTTACAAAATAAAATTCTTCTTTTGAATCAGGATATACAAATTTACATTGGATAAAGTTTTGATATTTTTCTGATAACTTTCATATTTTAATGAACAGTAAAAACACGCTATATTTTAATTAAAAACAACTTTTTTAATCGTAATAATTTATATGGTTAAATAATAATAATTAATGATTTTAATGTATAAATAGAATATATTTTTACCATTTAATATAATGTATGTCATTAGCATTGATTTTACCTTGAATTTGTAGGTTAAATCAATTCAATCTTTTGCAATGTTTTAAACAAAAACCTGTTTTCTTTTGACAACGAGATTAATTTTAATTTAATTTCTACAACTTTTGTGTATTGAATTTGGAAAAATGGATTCCATATTTGGAATCAGTGGGTCCAAATTATGTTAATAAGCTACTTTCTATTTTTGGGCATTATGAATAGTAATTACGTTAAATTTTATTTACCATAGCTAAAGGTAAATCAGGTAATTAAGGGTAAAAATAAGATTATAAAATTACCCTAACACTTGCCAAAATACTATTGGATGAATAAAAGTCGACCCATATCACCTAAGGGTCAGACAAGATTCATTTCATGGAATTTTGACCATGAAATAATTTAATTATTATTAAAACCAAAGAAAGTGACAACATGTCACTCTCTTAAATATTATAAGTATATTAATTTTAATTTAGTGATAAACTTCATGAAACTTCGAAAATTAATAGTCTATAGAAAGCTAATAAAATTATCTACATCATATGAATTTATTTATAATTTTTAGGGATTAAATAATTATCATTAAAGGTGACATAATAGTGATGTTGAAATTAATTTATTAAGAGAAATATCAAATAAATGGTTTTAAAAATATTAAAATAAAGATTATATGAACTATTTAATGCGTTCCACTAATTTTATAGATATATATGACATGTTATGAATCTATTGAATATTTTATTTTGAAAATATATTCTATATATTTTTTATTTAAATTCAAATAAATGAATAATGTCAAAATTGACAGTATTGTTATTTTATAAAAATAACATATTATAAAATTTTTTAAAAATAAAAAAAATATTTCAAATTTATAAATTTAAATTTATATGGTCTAAAATGTTATACAGTATCCAATTATGGACAATTCACAACAAATAAGTAATTATTTATAATAATTTAAAATTTATAATGTTATTACCACAAATAAAATTAAATTGATAAATAAGGATAAATCAAGTTTATAATGTTTAAAATAAATTCCTAACATGTATAAATTTTATTGGTTGATGATATTACAACCCTATCTCATCTAATATTTGGATATGAGTCATTTTGGAAGTTTTTATGTGTGGTTTAGATTTAATATAAACTAATATTTCTTATATTTCCAAAGGTGCCCCTCTCCTCCCTTTCTTCCTCACACCATTTTGAGCCTTGAAGCTCGGCCAAACTCTGCCCATTTCACTTACCCACTTATCTAGAAACTTTATACAGGGACTGGTTTTCACAAAAGACCAACCCTAGTGCCCTAAGAAGAAGTTTAAAGGAGGTGCATTGAAGAAGAGCTAATCTCTTCTACCGATTATTTCAAGCTTATTTCTTCTTCAACTTCTTCTTCTTTAGTTGTTTCATTATAAAGTAATAACATAAGTATCACTAATATACTGATATGTTATTATAAATATGAAATAACCCCATTTCACCTTCTATCCATCCTATAGAAATCGAAATCACCGCGCGTGCGTACGTACGGAATACCGTCTCCACGCCGTGGTGTAATCTCTTTTTCCACCACCACCTTACTTGGATGGGTATAATGGTGTAAAGAATAAATACATATTATTATTTTAACATCAAAATGTTTCTAAGATATTATATCATTCACTCCAATTCTATTCAATAAATATGGGAATGATATCATCGCTCGTGCGTACGTACGGATTATCGTCTCCACGACGTGATGAGATTCATTTTCCATGTTAACAATTCAAGAATAATTATAAAGTATATATAATAAGTAATCATCAAGTATATGACATAATAATTCTACTAGATTTATGTATATATATATATATATGTATGTCATATACTTAATTCCATTCAATTCAATAAGAAAATGAAAACAACGTTCATGCGTACGTACGGCCTACCGTCTCCATGAATGGTGCATTTCTTTCCATTTATCGATCTATTATATATATGTATATTCTGAATATATATTATATATAAATCATGTTTTATATTCTGGAATTAAGTAATCATGATCTAAGTAATCATATGAATAATTACAAGTCAAAACACGGACGAAAAATGAAATGATTTTACCCAAAACGCTCTTTAACATGGAATTTACAAAAGAACGGGTAATATAAAGTCATAAGTGAACCATATATGATATCATAACAGTGAATATGATTCTGTAATAATTCAATGACATTATTTAAATCATTATACATGATTTTCGGATACATACGAAGCATATCGAACATAAGGTAAGAGATAATCTTTCAATCTCATTTTTGTCCGAGATCGCTTATACGTAAGTATTTACTGGGGTTATATTTTTCATCCATGTCCATAAATAAGTTTTCATAAAGTGTTTAATATTTTTCCATGTATGTTTAAAGTCATTTTTACCCATCTTGACTTTTACTTTGTGTTATGGAAGAAATCTTTCTTTTGGTTACCATACGTGGTACTTTTTGACTTTTCCAAGATAAGTACGAGGAGAATGTTTTTTTAACTTATACGGCATGAATGGATTTTTACGGTTTTATAAAGCCTTATTTTCATGAATCTTCCTCCAAAATATTTCATGACTATTTTCAATAAAATCACTTTCTTTTAAAATTGCATAGAATTTTGGGAAAAGAAAATGCTTTTGAAGAAGGAAGGAGATTTTCCTCAAGAATTCTTTTCAAGTGTTTTATCAATACCATTTTCCATATAAGATGAAATTATTTCTTATATGTATGTTTCAAGTATAATGTCTCTATGATTTAAATGCTTTAACCTTTCTTATGATGAAATATCCATTTGTTTTATATGGATTATGTGATGATGATATGATGTTTATGAAACCCATTTTATTCTCTGGGTTATGATGAATGTTTTAAGTTTATGTTGTGGCACAAGTAAGAATGATTTCATTATGAGATGGGTGGGACCTATATCTCCCTCCAATGAATTGGGTAAAGATTTATATCTCATGAGATAGACATGGCTGGAATGGTAAGTTAAACCGGTTCAGTAATACAGGACTGGAATGAAGAGTGAACTCGATTCAGAAAAGGACTTTGTCCACTAAGATGGTATTGGCAGCAATGCCTTGGCTACTATGGAAATCATATCGAGTGCTTAATGGTTGCCACAATCACATGTTTTATTCCCATGCTATTTTATAATGATTAATGTTTCTTTATGATCTATACCTTATGTACTGCCATGTTTTATGCCATTGCTCAAGATTTTGATGTTTAAACATTATGTTCATGTTTTTAAGTTCAAATGTATATGATTTGTTTTATTTTATCCATGCTTACCCTTATTGAGCATTTGAGCTCATCCTTTATATGTTTTATTTTTCCCAGGATATAATGAATGGTTTTAGGTAAGAAAAATAGGGGAAGATCTTTATGGGAGATGTTGAAGATCTTTCACCACGATTAGAAGATTAATTTCCAAGTTTCCAAATACACTAAACTATTACGGTCCTTGTGTGTCTGTTTTTGTTATGTAATAAGTATTCCGCAAAAGTAATGTAATGTCCATGTACGTCATGCTTCGGGTCTCTACAGTTGGTATCAGAGGAAAGGTTTAGTTAACATTGGGAAACTAGGATGTGAATACTTTAGTGAAATCCCTAGAGATATTTCTAAGGTATGTCTAGGGATGTCCCTAAGGTTAAGTATATGTACAGGTTATAGTACTAGAATTGTGATAATGATATTAGAATTAAACCTAAGATGTTAGATATTGAAGGTAGTCCCCCTTTATTATTTTTTTCCCTAGCATGGTATTTTTTTCTCACACTATTATTTTTTTGGGTTTTAGACGATGGCTGGAACCCGAAGGAACCATGTTGATTAATGTAATTGTAACACCCCAAGATTTCATAGTGTGTTATTTCTTCAAATAATTCAATAACTTGCTCTACACAAAACACCGAGTTCAATCGCACCATGACTTACCAAACAAGACATTCAAAAGAGGTTATGAATAGTATTAACTAAATTTTAAACTAATATATCCTTATAATTTTAGAATTCATATTATGAGTTTCTTAGACTTAATGAAAGAACAAATTCATTTTTAGTATTGCACTTTTATCAAATTTTAATAGTGAACCCTTTTTAAATACAATATTTTAAACTAAATTTAAAATGAAACATCCCAAGCTTCCACGGTACGTTTTCTTTTGAATAATATAGTAGCGTGTGTTGTACGCAACTTCGAGTTTTAACACGCACCACAACCGATCAAACTAGCCGTTATAAATAGTAATACCTTCTTTTTGAAATTTTATCTCTAAAAATGGTCTTCATTTTTGGATTCGGAATATTTAATTTAGCCTAAGGTGAAATTTTGGTACTTTTTAGATAACTTTAATATTTTGATGAATAGTGAAAATTACTAAATTTTAATTAAAAACATCTTTTTTAATCAAAATAATTAAAAGTGATAAATAATGAATTTGAGTGGTTTTAAAGTATATTTAGAATATATTTTTACCATTTAATACAATGTTGGTCATTGGAGATAATTTTACAATTAAATCGGACATAAACAAGTGTCAATCTTTTGATAGTTATTATCTCTTAAAAACACTCTTTTTGTTTTAACAACAGGAATTAATTTTAAATTAATTTCTGCTACTTATGTGTTTTGAATTTGGAAAAATGGATTCCATATTTGGAATTAGGATGTTCAAATTGTGTAAATAGGTAAGTTTTATTTTTAGACATTTTGAATAATTACTTCGGTAAATATTTTATTTACCATGGTTAAGGGTAAATCCGGTAAATAAGGGTTAAAAAAATAATATTATAATAATAATAAATTACCCTAAAACGTGTCCTAACCTTATTTGTTGATACATGTTCGACCATAGTCATCTTTGGGTTAATTTTGGGACCCCATAGATCCACTTGTAGGTGATAGGGACAGTTTATTTTAATTAAGGTAAAATAAGTACAAAAATGACATAAGCATATATCTTTTAGAAAACCAATTTTTACATAGGGTTATATATGTTGGATTGTCGACTATAAATATTCATTAGAAAGATAAAACAATTTCATACATAATTATATTTTATTTATAATTTTTAGACTTTAAATAATTTAATATATTTATGACACAATGATGATGTAGTAATTACCATAATAGTGACATATTAAAATAATTGATTTTATAAATAGCCAAATAAATATAATTTGAGACTTTTAATGAATTAAACTAATTTTATAGGATAATATTACATATTAGGATTGATTTAATTTACTTTTTTCGAAGTAATCATTCTGTTATAAGTTTCAAAAAAATCAATAATTGAATAGTGTCAAAATTGACATAAAATAGTTTTTAAAACAAATATTATATTATTAATTGATATTAAATTTCTGAAAATCTAAGGTTCGTCCAAGAGACTTATATCATGATAGGTGTATCATTAATGGACCACTTGGGGGTATTTTGGATGTATATAGTAAGTTTATTAACTATATAATATAAAAATACAAAGTGACATGGAAAATGTCAATCTAATTAACTAATAGCTAAAACTAAACGATAAGGTTAATATAGTACCCCAAACCTGTCTAAATTCTATTGGTTGAATGGTTTTTGACCTATTCCCACCTTAAACTTTTCATAATAAACTTTGGAGCCATTAGAAACCGAATATGAATTTATTATAAATTAATATTTCTAGCTTTGCCAAAGGTGCCCCTCACCCCTCTTATAAAAGGGCACTCCCCATTCTCATTAATTCACACCTTCAAAGCCTTTTGGTTCGGCCAAAATCTGCCCAAATACTCTCTCAACTTCCCTCACTACAACCTAGAGGCCTTAGTTTGATCAGAAATCCAACCTAAGGATCCCTTTTGATCAAATCAAAAGGAAGAACCCGAAGAAGAGGTAATGATTTCACCACCCTTTTTCCAAGTTCCTTTCTTCTTCCACTTCTTATTCCTTTGTTGTTACCATTAAAAAATAATAACTCCAGTATCATATATATTTTGTGATATTATTATAAATATGGTACAACCATATTCAGTATTCTATCCATCCTTTTAATAACATGTCACCATACGTGCGTACGTACGGCTTACCGTCTCCACGTCGTGGTGTAATTGTTATTCAATATATTATTATTTGGATGGGTATAATATTGATGTGTAACTCATGTAAATAATAAATATAACATTATAATGATTATTTATATATTATATACTATCCAATTATATATTATTTTAATATCAAAAGAATGATATTGTCGCTCGGACGTACGTACGGACTACCGTCTCCACGAACGTGACGAGATTCATTATCCATCATATCCATTCAAGTATAATTCTCATTTGACGATTAATAACAGTATCTAAGGACTTGATAAAATTCTGGATATGATTAAGATACAACCTATCCATGACAAACATGGCTTACATAACAAAATATATAAAATAAAATGAGTAAGTTAACACCTGAAACAATAATAATACGAAGATATTATTAACAAATCACTGTTAAAAGATCATATATGATATCATATAAATATATATGATTCTTTTATAATTTAATAACAATTATTTCACCATTATAAAGGAGGTTAAACTACCCTCAACCAAGGAAAAGTGCAAGGTAAGGGTTTATTTCACAATCTCTTCATTATTCGAGGTTGTTTATACATAATAATCTACTGGGATTTCTTTATCATCCACATCCATGTTTCTTCGAAATGTATTTCAAAACATTTTTAATATTTACAAAGAATATGGGTTAAATTCATTTATACCATTATGTGTTTTTAACGGAATCTTTCCGTCGTTTTCCAAACAAGGCACTTTTAACCTTTAGAAAGATTTAAGGTAAGAATGTTTTTTAACTTATACGGCGGGTGCAACTATTTACCGTCATTATAAAATCGTCAAAGCTTCCCTTACAAGATTATAAGAATATTTTCAAAGTAAATGTTTTATTTTATAATTATGTGACTTTTAAATTATTTCAAAACGAATACTTTAAGAATTTTTGAAAGGTACTCTTTATCAAGATTATAATTTTAAATGTTTTAAAGATTTATCTTTCTAAATATTTTTAATTAATGTCCATGTTTTCAAAATGATTTTAAGGATTTATTTATATGGACATGAGGGTTTTGAAATGATATTTCTTTTCAAAAGTTTCAAAGTGGTATGGGACACTTTGATTCAAAAATATCTTTGAAATTACTTCCTTTATAAATGTGTGACTTTTCAATGATTTCGAGAAAAGAGATATTTCTATCAAATAGTTTTGATTTTATCTATGTCAACATCCTTTGATGGATTTTAAGCTTATTTAAAGTTGATTTATTATGATACAAAACTTCTATATTGTATTAAAGGTTTTGTGATATGTTTGACTGTGGATGTGCTATTTTTATACCATTCATAGTTTATGGTGAAAGTATTGAAATTTCGTATGCTAGTTTTAATACGAATGTTTATGTTATGTTTAAACCTTTTCATATGGGAATGCATTGGACTTAATATGTGACGGGTGGAGCCCTCTATAGATCCTCGATGCATCGGTAGGTCTCATGAGACAAACTAGTGTCTTGGCACAAGGCCTTGGCAAAATACTATTTGTGGTCTTGGCACGAGGCCTTGGCTATGTGGTTATGATAGTCTGGCATTACGCATTCCATCATTATGAAAGTGGTTATTGATACGGCATGTGATTATTCGATTAGTAGAATATCCATATGAATAAGTAAATGGCATTATTTCATTTTACCTTTGCCATACTATGTTGAAGTTCAAGTTTAAAAGGCTTTTGTTTTAGTTATACATTGCCTTAAATGTTTATTCTTATTTAAGAAAGTTTCCACTATATTGTTATCATTACTGGGCATTTGAGCTCACCCCTTTTCTATGTTTTATTTTTTCCAGTATGTGAAGATGTAATTTATGAATGACCTGCAGGGATAGTGTGAGGGGACAAGAGTGTGGCTATGGATACTATGTTGTTGTAGTTTTCATTTTATGATGTAATGTAAACCTTATGAATATATCTAGTGTTTCCAAGGCTACTAAACCAATCGGTCTTTCGAGGTTTGATCTTTATTTTGATCATGCCAATGTTATGTAATAATGCACCGACTCTCGATAACTGGGGTCGGGGCGTTACAGTTGGTATCAGAGGAAGTTTAGTACAAACCTTGGAAGCTAGATTTATAAAAACTATGATTAGAGAACATAGATTTAAGATGGACTTTGAGGATTAGTATAGAAGAACTTCCTAGAATTTTGGTATTGTAGAGATTTTGTGAGTTTTCCGAGCAATACATCCCTGTCTGGATACAAGCAGGTAGAGGCGGCTCTGGCACAGATGTACCTAGGGGTAAAACCCGAAAACGCCACTTTGAGATAGACTCGAATGGGAACTGGTGCACGACAACGAGCCTTGTTGCACTCTTGGTTATGACACTCTCGGGGGATATGCTTAGGATAACTCTCATTTTCTTTACAAATCATTATGAAGGGTTTATGAGTATATACTTCCTCAAAGTAGAAATTTTTATGATTATAGATTATATCCATAAAATATTTAATTTATGTTATGTACAAGTTTGGTATTAGGTATTGTTATTCATAAATTAATCTAGTGTATGACATTGTTTAGAAATGGCATCCAGTAGAAGGAATGAGAACTCCAGCAATGCACATGATACAAAGAGAAAGAAGGATCATATATTTCATGGTCTAAAGCCAGAATTTATAAGAGAAATAGTCTCCCATGTATTATCATCATATGAAGAAATAATATCATGTGTTGATAAGATAAGTAAAGATTTTACTGAGTCCTATGACTTTGAAGGGAATCCAGAGAAGAAAAGTATGGAAGAGAGAAATATGGATAAAGGGAAGAGGGGAAAAGAAGAATTTTCCCATATGTGATAACTGTGGAAAGAAACACCCTAGAACTTGCCTGAAAGGAATGGGAGTTTTTTATAATTGTTGAGGAAAAGGGCACAAAGTACGTGACTGCAAGAGTAAGAAAATGGTTTCAAATGTACAATGCTTCATTTGCAAGGAGTTTGGACACTATGCGAACCTATGTCCCAGTCATCAGGCTATGCCGCAAATGATGCTATTGGATAATAATCAAGTTATGATACTACCACATATAAATAGGAATGATTAGAGTTATTATGTTGATTAGGTCATTTGAGTGTTGTATCAACAATGTATTTGTTATAATAATTATGGAGTATATAAGGATTGTACTGCAGTACTATTTCATTAAGGACTTGAGATTGTGTGGAACAAAGAAAAGTGACACAATAGCAGGTTATTTTTTTTGGAAAATAGATGGTTGAGAGAAAGATAAACCATAATATGGTTCTGATACCAAGGTAGTGATTTTAGAATAATACATGATTGTTTTGGATAAATTATATTGGATATTCATGACTACCTTGAAAATAATTAATGATTTGTATATCCCATCATTGTTGGGGTTTACAACATTTTTGGATTGAAGGAGTATACCTATTATTCTATAAGGAATAAGGGATCATGAATGTAATCAATAAGAATTTATGATAATTCAGGATGTTGTAGTGTTTTAAAAGAATACATGATGAAGGTGATCACATGTTATTACGCGGCAAAAAAAAAGGATCTTCATTGTGTTTACCTTCCTTATAAATTTTGGACTGATGTATTTTGGATAGTTCTAGTTTGGATTATTTTGGATTTCTATAAAAGGAAAACCCAGAGGTCAGGTGGCAACCCGTCGCGTCTGGCAAGGCTGCAAGACTTGAACCCACAACTGAAGGGCGACAATGGTGTATCACCTACCACTGACCCACGTGATGTCCGAGAATAAATAATCTTGTTTTTTTAAAGATCTAGTAGATGAATTATAAAATCTTTTTTTAACCCTATACGAATAGGATAAATAGAATATATTTTTTTACCTTCTATTATCTTTTAGAGTGAAAGATGAGTTTGTGGTAGAAATTAGTTAAAGGATGGAACTCTACTTGTCAAGAATATATTTTTCTTCTTCTCCTATTCTATGAAGAAATTAATTCTTATACTTTATTTAAGGAATCCTAAAACCATAAATGTGTTATCCTAATACCCTATGTTTTGTTGAACCGATGGTATTTAAAATCATCATATATTGATGAATTTAGGGACCTCAATTTTACACTTGTTTGTGATTGATGACCTCAATCACTACCTATAAATATTTACCTTTTTCCTCCAATTATATGTCTCTAATTGCCACCATTGTTCTCCTAATCGAGATCATAATTTGGTGGTGACCCTTTCATTTCTCTTTTCCTCATATTAAGACTAAATTTTAGTAACCCAATTTCCGATATGGGTTTTCCCACAAAGATATTTTCTATTTTCAACCTTTTATTTTCGAAGAAAAATTTCAAATTGCGAGGATGCAATTTATTGAAGGAGGGGAGAATGTAACACCCCAAGATTTCATAGTGTGTTATTTCTTCAAATAATTCAATAACTTGCTCTACACGCAACACCGAGTTAAATCGCACCATGACTTAACAAACAAGCCATTCAAAAGAGGTTATGAATAGTATTAACTAAATTTTAAACTAATATATCCTTATAATTTTAGAATTCATATTATGAGTTTCTTAGACTTAATGAAAGAACAAATTCATTTTCAGTATTGCACTTTTATCAACTTTTAATAGTGAACCCTTTTTAAATAAAATATTTTAAACTAAATTTAAAATGAAACATCCCAAGCTTCCACGGTACGCTTTACTTTGAATAATATAGTAGCGTGTGTTGTACGCAACTTCGAGTTTTAACACACACCACAACCGATCAAACTAGCCGTTATAAATAGTAATACTTACTTTTTGAAATTTTATCTCTCAAAATGGATTTCATTTTTGGATTCATAATATTTAATTTAGCCTAAGGTGAAATTTTGGTACTTTTCAGATAACTTTAATATTTTTATGAATAGTGAAAATTACTAAATTTTAATTAAAAACAACTTTTTAAATCAAAATAATTAAAAGTGATAAATAATGAATTTGAGCGGTTTTAAAGTATATTTAGTATATATTTTTACCATTTAATACAATGTTGGTCATTGGAGATAATTTTACAATTAAATCGGACATAAACAAGTGTCAATCTTTTGATAGTTATTATCTCTTAAAAACACGCTTTTTGTTTTAACAACGGGAATTAATTTTAAATTAATTTCTGCCACTTCTGTGTTTTGAATTTGGAAAAATGGATTCCATATTTGGAATCAGGATGTTCAAATTGGGTAAATAGGTAACTTTTATTTTTAGACATTTTGAATAATTACTTCGGTAAATATTTTATTTACCATGGTTAAGGGTAAATCCGGTAAATAAGGGTTAAAAAAATTATATTTTAATAATAATAAATTACCCTAAAACGTGTCCTAACCTTATTTGTTGATACATGTTCGACCATAGTCATCTTTGGGTCAATTTTGGGACCCCATGGATCCACTTTTAGGTGATAGGGACACTTTATTTTAATTAAGTTAAAATAAGTACAAAAATGACATAAGCATATATCTTTTAGAAAACTAATTTTTACATAGGGTTATATATGTTGGATTTTCGACTATAAATATTAATTAGAAAGAAAAAAATTTTCATACATAATGATATTTTATTTATAATTTTTAGACTTTAAATAATTTAATATATTTATGACACAATGATGATACAGTAATTACCATAATAGTGACAAATTAAAATAATTGATATTATAAATACCCAAATAAATATAATTTGAGACTTTTAATGAATTACACGAATTTTATAGGATAATATTACATATTAGGATTGATTTAATTGACTTTTGTTCGAAGTAATCATTCTGTTATAAGTTTCACAAAAATCAATAATTGAATAGTGTCAAAATTGACATAAAAGAGTTTTTAAAACAAATATTATATTATTAATTGATATTAAATTACTAAAAATCTATGGTTCGGTCAAGAGACTTATATCATGATATGTGTATCATTAATGGACCACTTGGGGGTATTTTTTATGTATATAGTAAGTTTATTAACTATATAATATAAAAATACAAAGTGACATGGTAAATGTCAAACTAATTAACTAAGAGCTAAAACTAAAAGATAAGGTTAATATAGTTCCCCAAACCTGTCTAAATTCTATTGGTTGAATGTTTTTCGACCTATCCCCACCTTAAACTTTGAATAATCAACTTTGGAGCCATTATAAACCGAATATGAATTTATTATAAATTAATATTTCTTGTTTTGCCAAAGGTGCCCCTCACCCCTCTAATAAAAGGGCACTCCCCATTCTCCTTACTTCACACCTTCAAAGCCTTTTGGTTCGGCCAAACTCTGCCCCAATACTCTCTCAAATTCCCTCACTACAACCTAGAGGCCTTAGTTTGATCAGAAAGCCAACCTAAGGATCCCTTTTGATCAAATCAAAAGGAAGAACCCGTAGAAGAGGTAATGATTTCACCACCCTTTTTCCAAGTTACTTTCTTCTTCCACTTCTTATTCCTTTGTTGTTACCATTCTAAAATAATAACTCCAGTATCATATATATACTGTGATGTTATTATAAATATGGTACAACCATATTTAGTATTCTATCCATCCTTTTAAAAACATGTCACCATACGTGCGTACGTACGGCTTACCGTCTCCACGTCGTGGTGTAATTGTTATTCAATATATTATTATTTGGATGGGTATAATATTGATGTGTAACTCATGTAAATAATAAATATAACATGATAATGATTATTTATATATTATATACTATCCAATTATATATTATTTTAATATCAAAAGAATGATATTGTCGCTCGTACGTACGTACGGACTACCGTCTCCACGAATGTGATGAGATTCATTCTCCATCATATCCATTCAAGTATAATTCTCATTTGATGATTAATAATATTATCTAAGAACATGATATAATTCTGGATATGATTAAGATACAACCTATCCATGACAAACATGGCTTACGTAACAAAACATATAAAATAAAATGAATACGTTAACACCTGAAACAATAATAATACTAAGATATTATTAACAAATCACTGTTAAAAGATCATATATTATATCATATTAATATATATTATTCTTGTATAATTTAATAACAATTATTTCACCATTATAAAGGAGGTTAAACTACCCTCAACCAAGGAAAAGTGCAAGGTAAGGGTTTATTTCACAATCTCTTTATTATCCGAGGTTGTTTATACATAATAATCTACTGGGATTTCTTTATCATCCACATCCATGTTTCTTCGAAATGTATTTCAAAACATTTTTACTATTTACAAAGAATATGGGTTAAAGTCATTTATACCCTTATGTGCTTTTAAAGGAATCTTTCCATCGGTTTTCAAACAAGGAACTTTTAACCTTTAGAAAAATTTAAGGTAAGAATGTTTTTTTAACATATACGGAGGGTGCGGCTATTTACCGCCGTTATAAAATCATCAAAGCTTCCCTTACAAGCTTATAAAAATATTTTCAAAGTAAATGTTTTATTTTATAATTATGTGACTTTTAAATTATTTCAAAATGAATACTTTAAGAATTTTTGAAAGGTACTCTTTATCAAGATCATAATTTTAAATGTTTTAATGATTTATCTTTCTAAATATTTTTAATTAATTTCCATGTTTTCAAAATGATTTTAAGGATTTATTTATATTGACATGAGGGTTTTGAAATGATATTTCTTTTCAAAAGTTTCAAAGTGGTATTGGACACTTTGATTCAAAAATCTCTTTTAAATTTCTTCCTTTATAAATGTGTGACTTTTCAATGATTTCGAGAAAAGAGATATTTCTCTCAAATAGTTTTGATTTTCTCTATGTAAACATCCTTTGATGGATTTTAAGCTTATTTGAAGATGATTTATTATGATACAAAACTTCTATATTGTATTAAAGGTTTTGTGATATGTTTGACTGTGGATGTGCTGTTTTTATACCATTCATAGTTTATGGTGAAAGTATTGACATTTCGTAAGCTATTTTTATTACGAATGTTTATGTTATGTTTAAACCTTTTCATATGGGAATGCATTGGACTTAATATGTGATGGGTGGAGCCTACTATAGCTCTTGGATGCATCAGTAGGTCTCATGAGACACACTAGTGTCTTGGCACAAGGCCTTGGAAAAATATTATTTGTGGTTTTGGCACGAGGCCTTGGCTATGTGGTTATGATTGTTTGGCATTATGCATTCCATCATTATGAAAGTGGTTATTGATACTGCATGTGATTATTCGATTAGTAGAATATCCATGTGAATAAGTAAATGGCATTATTTCATTTTACCTTTACCATACTATGTTGAAGTTCAAGTTTAAAAGGGTTTTGTTTTAGTTATACATTGCCTTAAATGTTTATTCTTATTTATGAAATTTTCCACTATATTGTTATCCTTACTAGGAATTTGAGCTCACCCCTTTTTGATGTTTTATTTTTTCCAGGATGTGAAGAAGTAATTTATGAATGACCTGCAGGGATAGTGTGAGGGGATAAGAGTGTGGACTACAGAGAGTATGTTGTTTTAGTTTTCATTTTATGATGTAATGTAAAACTTTTGAATATATCTAGTGTTTACAAGGCTACTAAACCAGTCGGTCTTTCGAGATTTGATCTTTCTTTTGATCATGCCAATGTTATGTAATAATGCACCGTCTCTCGATAACTAGGGTCAGGGCGTTACAAGTAATGGACAATGCAATGATTGTCCTCCTGACCAAACCAATGTCATGGGAGATGGAGTGAACAATCTTATTTCTATACTTACAGAAGCTATGAATCAATCTGTATTTCAAAATGTGCAAAGAAATGAGAAACATTCTGTTGAATCCTTCCTGAGTCAGCGTCCACCTTCATTCAGCGGGTCTTCTGATCCCTTAGTGGCTAAATAATGGATCAGTACCACTGAAAAGATATTTTCAGTTATACAATGTTCTGAGCATGATAAATTCATCTTATCAGTATATAATTTAGAAGGTTATGCTGATCAATGGTGGAATATTATCAAGAATATGAGGCAAAGAGATGAAATCGAGTCCATGGAATGGGACGAGTTCAAGAACTTGTTTTTCAGTAAGTACTTCCCTCGTATTCTTCGAACAAAGATGGAAAAGGAGTTTCTTGAGCTTATATAGAAGGATGATGAATCTGTTGGTATATACGAAGCAAATTTTACAAGACCTGCAAGGTATGCATCTGGCTTCATCATCCAACCTGAAAGTAAAGTTGATTGATTTTTCAGTGGCTTAAAACCAAGATTTCGAAGGGCATTAACTATAAGATACTTCAGTAGCTATGAAGAAATTTTGCGTTGTGCTATCAAGGTAGAACTAGAAGTTCATGTAACATATCCATCTCATGGTTTTGACAAGAAACAAATGATGGATTTCAAGGAGAAATCTCCAAAAAATGGTGAAAAGAAGATGAATGATTCTATATGCTCAAAGTGTGGAAAGAAGCATGGTAGAGATTGCCTAAAAGGTAATAGAAAATGCTTTAAGTGTGGAAAAGAAGGTTATCGAGTAGTTTATTGTTGAAATAATGGGAAAAAAGTTGCTAATGATGTGAATTGAGAAAAGAATACAGAGAACTCTCCACCAACACTTCAATGCTTCAAGTGCAAGGAAATGGGGCATTATGATAATAAATGCCCTAATCCACGGGTTAATGATGATCAACGTGAGCAACCTCTTAAAACAAAGGATAAAGGGAAGTATAATGTGATCACTATTTGTGATGTTGAGTATACAAATGATGTTGTGTAATGATTAAGTGTTCATGTAATGGGATTTTAAAATAGTATCATGGAATATCATTTATGGTATTGTGGAATTTTGGAATATCTATGTATTGGTTTTCAATTATTATATGGTACTGGTAACCATGAAAACATAACTGAAATATTTTTGGAAAGCAGATGAAATGCGCATATGGAAGGGATAAGGAGAAAATAATATGATAGTAATCATGAGATCGTGACTAAAATAAGGAAAAATTGATATCATGGTTTGAGTATATAGAAGTTTTGGGATTTTGGTATGTGGAAAGAGTGAACTTTTGACAGCATTCATGTTTTCACTAAGGTTAAATGGGTATTAATTTTTCAATAGAATACATGATTAAGGTATTCACATGATTGGAATGTGATCAACAAGATATTTCGGGGATAAATTATGGTATTGACATGCTCGGCAGATGATATTTCTAGTAATTGTTTTCTTTATACTATAAACTTGGACAGAAGTATTTTGGATAAGCCTAAATATTTGAAATGGATCACGTTGAAAGTAAGTTAGTTTAAGGCTAGAAATGTTTTCGATATTATCGATGGAATGTCATAATGATGTAATTTTAGAAAAAGGACAACCTGCAGGATGGGAGATAACCCATCGTGTCAGACAAGGCTGTGGGAATTGAACCCACAACCGAAGTGCGACTGGCCTTTATCGCCTACCACTGGCCTACAGGAAGTCCCTGGTTAGTAGAAACTAGTTTTATTTTATTAAGCGGTATGATATATGAATTATAAGTTCATTTTTGGAATCATATATGATTAACCTCACCATAGATGGACTTATGTATATTTGATAACTTTTTCTATCCTTTTGTTTGAAACTACTGGAATGACCCATCATTCTATCACATGATCTGTTAACACTTCATGAATAACAAATTCAACTTCATTTCTTTAAGAGATGAAGTGGAAATTGTTCAAAGCAGGAACAACAGTGAGATAGTACCAAAATCAAGCAAGTATTTCTTCTAATTCAAAATTTTCAACTTTAGAGAAATGATATTGAACACCAAAAATGTAGTCCTAGTGTTCTTATATCTGCAGAATCAGATGGTACCTTAGATCATAACAAATTTATGGCTTTGTGATTTTTGTCCCTTTCATAGTCATGTTCTCTACCACTCTCCATCAAAATATGATGGATAGATTTTTCTTCCATATCCATATTTTCACCTATGTTCTCCTATATGGAAATCCGGTGATGAGTTACTTTGGGTAATCATTAAATTTCATACTTTAGTTTTTAAAATTAAGTTTTAGTATTCCTTTTTACGATGTGGGTTTCTATGAATAGTAAACGATTTATAACCCCGATGAATTTCGAGGGTAAAATTCATTTTAAGGGGGGAAGAATGTAACACCCCGAGATTTTATGAAGAATATTATTATAATTTCATTGATGTCTTGTGTTGTACACTACACCAAAGGGAGATTGCACTATATGCAACCCTAACTTGTCTTGTATTACATGCAATCATGACTTTTCTCGATAGCGTGTGTTGTACGCAATATTAGGTTTTACTAAACAATGATATATGGTTATAATATTATTATGAACTAGACATTATGAATAGTATTAACTAAAATTTGAATGTTATAACATTATTATTTCATCTTACACATTTTCTAGAACATGGTATGTGAACAAAATAAAATTTTCGGGTAAAATAAGTATTTTTCAAAAAATGCAGTTTTGCCGCCTTTTAATGGCGCACCCACATTAAATCTAGATTTTGAAATTTTTATAAGTTCAATTTTACAAAATAAACTTATTCTTTTCAATAAGTATATAAAAATTTACATTGGATAATGTTTTGATATTTTTCTGATAACTTTCATATTTTAATGAATAGTAAAAACACGCTATATTTTAATTAAAAACAACTTTTTTCATCGTAATAATTTATATGGTTAAATTATAAAATTTAATGGTTTTAAAGTATAAATAGAATATATTTTTACCATTTAATATAATTTATGTAATTATCATTGATTTTACATTGAATTCTTAGGTTAAATCAATTCAATCTTTTGAAATGTTTTAAAAAAAACGCGTTTTGTTTCGACAACGGGATTAATTTTGATTTAATTTTTAAAACTTTTGTGTATTGAATTTGTAAAAATGGATTCTATATTTGGAATCGGTGGGTCCAAATTATGTTAGTAAGCTACTTTTTATTTTTGGGCATTATGAATAGTAACTACGGTAAATTTTATTTACCATAGTTAAAGGTAAATCGGTTAATTAAGGGTAATAATAAGATTCTAAAATTACCCTAAAAATTTTTAAAATCCTATGGGATGAATAAAAGTCGGCCCATATCACCTAAGGGTCGGACTAGATTCATTTCATGGAATTTTGACCATGAAATAATATAATTATTATTAAAATTAAAGAAAGTGACCACATGTCACTCTCTTAAATCTTATAAGTATATTAACTTTAATTTAGTGATAAACCTCATGAAACATATAACATGAATAGTCTCCAAAAATATAATAAAATTATATACATCATATAAATTTATTTATAATTTTTAGGGATTAAATAAGTATCATTAAAGGTGACATAATAGTGATGTTGAAATTATTTTATCAAGACAAATATCAAATAAATGGTTTTAAAAATATTAAAATAAATATTATATGAACTATTTAATGTGTTCCACTACTTTTCTAGATAACTATGAAATGTTTTGAATCTATTAAATCTTTTAGTTCGAACATATCTTCTGTATATTTTTTATTTAAATTCAAATAAATGAATAGTGTCAAAATTGACACTATTGTTATTTTATAAAAATAACATATTATTAAATTGTTTAAAAATCAAAAAAATATTTCAAAATTATAAATTTAAATTTATATGGTAAAAAATGTTATAAAGTATCCAATTATGGACAATTCAAAACAAATAAGTAATTATTTATAATAATTTAAAATTTATAATGTTATTACCACAAATAAAATTAAATTGATAAATAAAGATAAATCAAGTTGATAATGTTTAAAATAAATTTCTAACATGTCTAAATTTTATTGGTTGATGATATTACAACCCAATATCATCTAATATTAAGATATGAGTCATTTTGGAAGTTTTCAAGTGGGGTAGAGATTTAATATAAACTAATATTTCTTATATTTCAAAAGGTGCCCCTCTCCTCCCTTATAAAAGGGAACCTCCTCCCTCTCTTCCTCACACCATTTTTAGCCTTGATTATCGGCCAAAATCTACCCATTTAACTTTTACACTTCTCTAGAAACCTTATAGAGGTACTGGTCTTCTCAAAATACCAACCCTAGTGCCCTAAGAAGAAGTTTAAAGGAGGTGCGTTGAAGAAGAGGTAATCTCTTCTACCGATTATTTCAAGATTATTTCTTCTTCAACTTCTTATTCATTAGTTGTTTCATTATAAAGTCATAAAATCAATATCACTAATATACTGATATGTTATTATAAATTTGAAACAACCCCATTTCACCTTCTATCCATCCTACGGAAAATGAAATCACCGCACGTGCGTACGTACGTAATACCGTCTCCACGCCGTGGTGTAATCTGTTTTTCCACCACCACCTTACTTGGAAAAGTATAATGGTGTAAAGAATAAATACATATGATTATTATAACATCATACTGATTCTACAATTTTAGATCATTCACTCCAATTCTATTCAATAAATATGGGAACGATATCATCGCTCGTGCGTACGTACGGATTACCGTCTCCACGACGCGATGAGATTCATTTTCCATGTTAACAATTCGAGAATGATTATAAAGTATATATAATAAGTAATCATGAAATATATGACATAATAATTCTACTAGATTTATGAATATATATATATGTATGTCATATACTTAATTCCATTCAATTCAATAAGGAAATGAAAACAGCGTTCATGCGTACGTACGACCTACCGTCTCAATGAACGGTGTATTTCATTCCATTTATCGATCTATTATATATATGTATATTCTGAATATATATTATATATAAATCATGTTTTATATTCTGGAATTAATTATTCATGATCTAAGAAATCATATGAATAATTACAAATCAAAACACGGACGACAAATGAAACGATTTTACCCAATACGCTCTTTAACATGGAATTTACAAAAGAACGGGTAATATAATGTCATAAGTGAACCATATATGATATCATAAAAATGAATATGATTATGTAATAAGTCAAGGAAATTATTTAAATCATTATACAGGAGGTTCGGATACATACGAAGCATATCAAACATAAGGTAAGGGATAATTTTGCAATCTCATTTTTATCCGAGATCGCTTATACGTAAGTATTTATTGGGGTTATATTTTTCATCCATGTCCATAAAATTTTTTTCATAAAGTGTTTAATATTTTTCCATGTATGTTTAAAGTCCTTTTTACCCATCTTGACTTTTACTTTGTGTTATGGAAGGAATCTTTCTTTTGTTTACCATACGTGGTAATTTTTGACTTTTCCGACAAAAGTACGAGGAGAATGTTTTTTTAACTTATATGGAATGAACGGATTTTTATGGTTTTATAAATTCTTATTTTCATGAAACTTACTCCAAATTATTTCATGAATATTTTCAATAAAATCATTTTCTTTTAAAATTTCATGGAATTTTGTGAAAAGAAAATGATTTCGAAGAAGAAAGGATATTTTCCTAAAGAATTCATTTCAAGTGTTTTATCAAAACCATTTCCCATCTAAGATGGAATTATTTATTATGTGTATGTTTCAAGTATAATGTCTCTATGATTTACATGCTTTCACTTTTCTTATGATGAAATATCCATTTGTTTTATATGGATTATGTGATGATGATATGATGTTTATGAAACCCATTTTATTCTCTGGGTTATGATGAATGTTTTAAGTTTATGTTGTGGAACAAGTAAGAATTATTTCATTATGAGATGTGTGGGACCTATATGTCCCTCCAATTCATTGGGTAAAGATTTATATCTCATGAGATAGACATGGCTGGAACGGTAAGTTAAATTGGTTCAGTAATACAGGAATGGAACGGGGAGTGAACTCGATTCAGAAAGGGACTTTTTCCACTAAGATGGTCTTGGCAGCAATGCCTTGGCTACTATGGAAATCATATCATGTGATTAATGGTTGATATAATCACATGTTTTATTCCCATTCTATTTTATAATGATTAATGTTTCTTTATGATCTATTCCTTATGTACTGCCATGTTTTATGTCATTGCTAAATATTTTTATGTTTAAACATTATGTTCATGTTTTTAAGTTCAAATGTATATGATTTGTTTTATTTTATCCATGCATACCCTTACTGAGCATTTGATCTAATCCTTTAAATGTTTTATTTTCCCCAAATATAAAGAAGGGTTTTAGGTAAGAAAAAAAGGGGAAGATCTTTATGGGAGATGTTGAAGATCTTTCACCACGATTAGAAGATTACGTTCCAAGTTTCAAAAGACACTAAACTATTATGGTACTTGTGTGTGTGTTTTGGTAATGTACTAAGTATTCTGCAAAAGTAATGTAATGTTCATGTACATCAAGTTTCGGGTCTCTACAGTTAGTATTAGAGGAAAGGTTTAGTTAACCTTTGGAAAATAGGATGTGAAAACTTTAGTGAAATCCCTAGAGATATTTCTACGATATGTCTAGGGATGTCCCTAAGGTTAAGTATATGTATCGATTATTGTCCTATAATTTCGGTAACAATATTAGTATTAAACCTAAGATGTTACATATTGAAGGTACTCCCAATTTATTATGTTGTTTTCCCTAGCATGGTATTTGCCTCTGACACTATTTTTTTTGGGTTTTAGACGATGGCTGGAACCCGAAGGAACCGTGTTGATCAATGTAATGGACAATGAAATGATTGTCCTCCTGACCAAACCAATGTCATGGGAGATGGAGTGCACAATCTTATTTCTATACTTACACAAGCTATGAATCATTCTGTACTTCAAAATGAGCAGAGAAAGGAGCAACATTCTATTGAATCCTTCATGAGGCAGCGTCCACCTTCATTCAATGGGTCTTCTGATCCATTAGTGGATAAACAATGGATCAGTACCCCAGAAAAGATATTTTCAATTATACAATGTTCTGAGCATGATAAAGTCATCTCTGCAGTATATCATTTGGAAGGTGATGCTGATCAATGGTGGAATCTGACCAATAATACGAGGCAAAGAGATGAAATTGATTCCATGGAATGGGACAAGTTCAAGAACATGTTTTTCAGTAATTACTTCCCTCGTATTCTTCAAACAAAGATGGAAAAGGAGTTTCTTGAGCTTAAGCAGAAGGATGATGAATCTGTTGGTATATACAAAGCGAATTTTCCAAGACTTGCAAGGTATGCATCTGGCTTCATCATCCAACCTGAAAGTAAAGTTGATCGATTTTTCAGTGGCTTAAAACCAAGTCTTCGAAGGGAGTTAACTATAAGATACATCAGCAGCTATGAAGAAATTGTGCATTGTGCTATCACAATAGAACTAGAAGTTGGTGTAACTTATCCATCTCATGGTTCTTACAAGAAACAAAAGATGGAGTTCAAGGAGAAATCTTAGAATAATGGTGAAAAGAATATGAATGATTCTTTATGCTGAAAGTGTGGAAAGAAGCATGGTGGATATTTCATAAAAGGTACTAGAAAATGCTTTAAGTGTGGAAAAGAAGGTCATTGAGCAGTTGATTGTCGAAGTAATGGGAAAAAGGTTTCTAATGAGGTGAACAAAGAAAAGACTACAGAGAACTCTCCACCAACACTTCAATGCTTCAAGTGCAAGGAAATAAGGCATTATGCTAATAAATTCCCTAATCCACGTGTGAATGATGATCAACGAGAGAAACCTATTACAGAAAAGGATAAAGGAAAGTCTCATGAGATCACTATTTGTGATGTTGAGTATGAAAATTATGTTGTGTAAGGATTAAGTGTTTTTGTAATGGGATTTCAAAATAGTATCATGGAATCTCATTTATGGTATTGTGGAATTTTGGAATATCTATGTATTGGTTTTCTATTATTATATGGTACTGGTAACCATGAAAAAGTGATTGAAATATTTTTGGAAAGCAAATAAAATGAGCATATAGAAGGGATAAGGAGAAAATAATATGATAGTAATCATGAGCTCATGACTAAAATAAGGACAAAGGGATATCATGGTTTGAGTATATAGAAATTTTGGGATTTTGGTATGTGGAAAGAGTTAACTTTTGGCAGCATTCATGTTTTCACTAAGGTTAAATGGGTATTCATTTTTCAAGAGAATACATGATTATGGTATTCACATGATTGGAATTTGATCAACAATATATATCGGGGATAAATGATGGTATTCACATGCTCGGTAGATGACATTTCTAGTAATTGTTTTCTTTATACTATAAGCTTGGACATAAGTATTTTGGATAAGCCTAAAGATTTGAAATGGATTATGTTTAACAAAAGTTAGTTTAAGGCTATAACTATTTTCGATATTATTGATGGAATGTCATAATGATGTAATTTTAGAAAAAGGAGAACCTGCAGGACGGGCGACAACCCGTCGCGTCGGACAAGGCTGTGGGAATTAAACCCACAACCAAAGTTCGACTGGCCTTTATCGCCTACCGCTGGCCCAAAGGAAGTCCCTGGTTAGTAGAAACTAGTTTTATTTTATTAAGCGGTATGATATATGAAGTATAAGTTCATTTTTCGAATCATATATGATTAACCTCACCATAGATGGACTTATGTATATTTGATAACTTTTTCTAACCTTTTTTTTGAAACAGATGGAATGACCCATCATTCTATCACATGATCTGTTAACACTTCACAAATAACAAATTCAACTTCATTTCTTTAAGAGATGAAGTGGAAATTGTTCAAAGCATGAACAATAGTGAGATAATACCAAAATCAAGCAAGTATTTCTTCTAATTCAAAATTTTCAACTTTAGGGAAATGATATTGAAAACGAAAAAAGTAGTCCTAGTGATCTTATATCCGACGAATCAGATGGTACCTTAGATCATCACAAATTTATGGCTTTGTGATTTTTGGCCTTTTCATAGTGATGTTCTCTACCACTCTCCATCAGAACATGATGGTTAGATTTTTCTTCCATATCCATATTTTCACCTATATTATCCTATATAGAAACCCAATGATGAGTTACTTTGGGTAATCGTTAAATTTCATACTTTAGTTTTTAAAATTAAGTTTTAGTATTCCTTTATACGATGTGGGTTTCAATGAATAGTAAATGATTTATAACCACGACGAATTTCAAGGGCGAAATTCATTTTAAGGGGGGTAGAATGTAACAACCTTTGATTTTATGAAGACTATTCTTTTAATTTCGTTGATGTCTTGTGTTGTACGCTACACCAAAGGGAGATTTTACTATACTCAACCCTGTCTTGGCTTGAATTACATGCAATCACGACTTTCCTCGATAGCATGTGTTGTACGCAATATCCGGTTTCACTAAACAATGATATATGGTTATAATATTATTATGAACTAGCCGTTATTAATAGTATTAACTAAATTCTGAATGTTATAACATTATTATTTTATCTTACACATTTTCTAGAACATGGATTGTGAACAAAATTAATTTTTCGGGTAAAATAAGTATTTTTAAAAAAATGCAGTTTTGCCGCCTTTTAATGGCGCAACCACATTAAATCTAGTTTTTGACATGTTTATAAGTTCAATTTTAGAAAATAAACTTCTTCTTTTGAATCATGATATAAAAATTTACATTGGATAAAGTTTTTATATTTTTCTCATAACTTTCATATTTTAATGAATAGTAAAAACACGATATATTTTAATTAAAGACAACTTTTTTCATCGTAATAATTTATATGGTTAAATTATAATATGGAATGGTTTTAAAGTATAAATAAAATAAATTTTTACCATTTAATATAATGTATGTCATTAGAATTTATTTTACCTTGAATTCTTAGGTTAAATCAATTCAATCTTTTGCAATGTTTTAAACAAAAACCCGTTTTCTTTCGACAACGAGATTAATTTTAATTTAATTTCTGAAACTTTTGTGTATTGAATTTGGAAAAATGGATTCCATATGTTGAATCATTGGGTCCAAATTATGTTAATAAGCTACTTTTTATTTTTGGGCATTATGAATAGTAACTACGGTAAATTTTATTTACCATAGTTAAAGGTAAATCGGGTAATTAAGGGTAAAAATAAGATTATAAAATTACCCTAACACTTTCCAAAATCCTATTGGATGAATAAAAGTCGATCCATATCACCTAAGGGTTGGACTAGATTCATTTCATGGAATTTTGACCATGAAATAATATAATTATTATTAAAACCATAGAAAGTGAAAACATGTCACTCTCTTAAATCTTATAAGTATATTAATTTTAATTTAGTGATAAACTTCATGAAACTTCGAAAATTAATAGTCTACAGAAATATAATAAAATTATCTACATCATATGAATTTATTTATAATTTTTAGGGATTAAATAATTATCATTAATGGTGACATAATAGTGATGTTGAAATTATTTTATTAAGAGAAATATCAAATAAATTGTTTTAAAAATGTTAAAATAAATAGTTTATGAAATATTTAATGTGTTCCACTAATTTTTTAGATAAATATGACATGTTATGAATCTATTAAATCTTTTAGTTTGAACATATATTTTGTATATGTTTTATTTAAATTCAAATAAATGAATATTGTCAAAATTGACACTATTGTTATTTTATAAAAATAACATATTATAAATTTTTTTAAAAATCAAAAAAATATTTAAAAATTATAAATTTAAATTTATATGGTCTAAAATGTTATAAAGTATCCAATTATGGACAATTCACAACAAATAATTAATTATTTATAATAATTTAAAATTTATAATGTTATTACCACAAATAAAATTAAATTGATAAATAAGGATAAATCAAGTTAATAATGTTTAAAATAAATTCCTAACATGTCTAAATTTTATAGTTTGATGATTTTAAAACCCTATCTCATATAATATTCGGATATGAGTCATTTTGGATGTTTTTATGTGGGGTTGGGATTTAATATTAAATAATATTTCTTATATTTCCAAAGGTGCCCCTCTCCTCCCTTATAAAAGGGCACTCCTCCCTCTCTTCCTCACACCATTTTGAGCCTTGAAGCTCGGCAAAACGCTGCCCATTTAACCTTACCACTTCTATAGAAACTTTATAGAGGTACTGGTATTCTCAAAAGACCAACCCTAGTGCCCCAAGAAAAAGTTTAAAGGAGGTGCGTTGAAGAAGAGGTAATCTCTTCTACCGATTATTTCAAGCTTATTTCTTCTTCAACTTCTTCTTCATTAGTTATTTCATTATAAACTAATAACATAAGTATCACTAATATACTGATATGTTATTATAAATATGAAACAACCCCATTTCACCTTCTATCCATCCTACGGAAAACGAAATCACGGTGCGTGCGTACGTACGGAATACCGTCTCCACGCCGTGGTGTAATATGTTTTTCCACCACCACCTTACTTGGATGGGTGTAATGGTGTAAAGAATAAATACATATGATTATTATAACATCATAATGATTCTATGATATTATATCATTCACTCTAATTCGATTCTTTAAATATCGGAATGATATCATCGCTCGTGCGTACGTACGGATTACCGTCTCCACGACGCGATGTGATTCATTTTCCATGTGAACAATTTAAGAATGATTATAAAGTATATATAAAAAGTAATCATGAAATATGTTACATAATAATACTACTGGATTTATATATATATATATATGTATGTCATATACTTAATTCCATTCAATTCAATAAGGAAATGAAAACAACGTTCATGCGTACGTACGACCTACCGTCTCTATGAATGGTGTATTTCTTTCCATTTATAGATCTATTATATATATGTATATTCTGTATATATATTATATATAAATCATGTTTTATATTCTGGAATTAAGTAATCATGATCTATGTAATCATATGAATAATTACAAGTCAAAACACGGACGACAAATGAAACGATTTCACCCAAAACACTCTTTAACATGGAATTTACAAAAGAACAGGTAATATAAAGCCATAAGTGAACCATATATGATATCATAACAATGAATATGATTTTGTAATAAGTCAATGACATTATTTAAATCATTATACAGGAGGTTCAGATACATACGATGCATATCAAACATAAGGTAAGGGATAATTTTGCAATCTCATTTTTATCCGAGATCGCTTATACGTAAGTATTTACTAGGGTTATATTTTTCATCCATGTCCATAAAAAAGTTTTCATAAATTGTTTAATATTTTTCCATGTATTTTTAAAGTCATTTTAACCCATCTTGACTTTTAATTTGTGTTATGGAAGTAATCTTTCTTTTGTTTACCATACATGGTACTTTTTGACTTTTCCGACAAAAGTACGAGGATAATGTTTTTTGAACTTATATGGCACGAATGGATTTTTACGATTTTATAAAGCCTTATTTTCATGAAACTTCCTCCAAAATATTTCATGAATATTTTCAATAAAATTCTTTTTCTTTTAAAAATGCATGGAATTCTGTGAAAAGCAAAAGATTTCGAAGAAGAAAGGATATTTTCCTCAGGAAATCATTTCAAGTGTTTTATCAAAACCATTTTCCATCTAAGATGAAATTATTAATTATGTGTATGTTTCAAGTATAATGTCTCTATGATTTACATGCTTTCACTTTTCTTATGATGAAATATCCATTTGTTTTATATGGATTATGTGATGATGATATAATGTTTATGAAACCCATTGTATTCTTTGGGTTATGATGAATGTTTTACGTTTATGTTGTGGCACAAGTAAGACTGATTTCATTATGAGATGGGTGGGACCTATATCTCCCTCAAATTCATTGGGTAAAGATTTATATCTCATGAGATAGACATGGCTAGAATGGTAAGTTAAACCGGTTCAGTAATACAGGATTGGAATGAGGAGTGAACTCGATTCAGAAAGAGACTTTGTCCACTAAGATGGTCTTGGAAGTAATGCCTTGGATACTATGGAAATCATATCATGTGCTTAATGGTTTCCACAATCAAATGTTTTATTCCCATGTTATTTTATCATGATTAATGATTCTTTATGATCTATGCCTTATGTACTGCCATGTTTTATGTCATTGATCAAGATTTTGATGTTTAAACATTATGTTCATGTTTTTAAGTTCAAATGTATATGATTTGTTTTTTTATCCATGATCACCGTTACTGAGAATTTTAGCCCATCCTTTATATGTTTTCTTTTCCCTAGGATATAAAGAAGGGTTTTAGGTAAGAAAACAAAAGGGGAAGATCTTTATGGGAGATTTTGAAGATATTTCACCATGATTAGAAGATTACGTTCCACGTTTCCAAAGACTCTAAACTATTACGGTCCTTGTGTGTCTGTTTTTGTTATGTACTAAGTATTCCTTCAAAGTAATGTAATGTCAATATATGTCAAGATTCGGGTCTCTACAACCCATGTATTGACTTATTCAATAGGGAAAAGAAATTGGAGCCTTTGATGTGGGATAAGACTTAGCTGGAACTCTTCACCCACCGTAATAATATATTATATAACATCATCCATCTATTCGTTAGTAGTCCAATATGTAATTTTATTCATTTTTCATCTTCAAGCTATCACCCAGATTGTGGATCATACACAAATCACATATCCATGAAGAAATTATCGATTAAAATATTCAACAACATGGCATAAAAGAGAATGTGGTTATCTACAAATGAATAATGAAACCTCAGTATTCTTTTTCCCTTTAAATTGTGACCTTGGATAATATTCATTCAACCTATCATGAACAATAGAGTATTCTATGGCCATGGATGTATTTGTGAATAAACATAAAAGTCAACGAGAAAATACACATGTGTTTCTCTTGGAATGTTGATGATATTATTGTCAAACGTTTTTCTATATACCATCATATAGATTCCAAGGTGAATGCGGAATGCTAGGTTGAATATCCAAAAATCAAGTGTGATAGTATGGGATGAAACTATGTTATTAATGTGGGAATAGTAGTGAATAGGAGGCTCAATCTACCACAAGTAAGAACAACTCATGTTCATGGTTATTATAAGAAGTTATGTTGATGATCGCATAAAAAAGGTAATTGCATTATGTTTTTAAAGGCACAAAAATAGGTTTCTATTAATGAAAAATATTCATTGATTTTATAAATAATTATTTTGGACGATATTTTGGGATTCATGATTTGAAAAACCAGTGATGATGTAAACTAAATAAAGGATAAAAATAACGGAGAAACATTATCTTCATAAATGGAAATATTTCCATACAACATTTCCCATGTGGAAATCTAGTCATACAATGAAAAAGGGATTTAAATAGTTCATAATATGGAAACATATCCATCCTTATCTAAAATCATAGAATATTAAAATAATAATGATGTGAATCATAAATATGAGAATTATTCACTATACCGAGATACACCCACTGTAGAATAAGAGTGACTCTACCATAACCGAACCAGAGACAAATAGAGGAATAAGGAGATCACATGGGTATATAAATCTTCTATTAAGATGGAAGAGTTTTATCTTGAAATAACATGAAATATACAACAAGTAAATGTATAGTTCTAATAACAAATAGTATGGTGATGATTCAATTTCATTCCAGACTATGAAAGGAGAAGACATTTTAGTTGTGAATTACGAAGCAAGGGGAGTTCTAGAGTTATTATAAAAAGTAAGACATGGAAATATTTAAAAATGAGGAGGAGTTTTTATGACCTATCATGGAAATGTTTTTCTTGAAGTAAAGATCACATCATGGATTTTAAGGAATAAGGGGAGTTCAGTGGAGCGTTCTCTATATTTGGTTCAACAATCTCCATGGTGACATTATTTAAGGCCTATGTACCAATCATTTTTCCCTTTGAAGAAGTGATTGAATGAAGGGATTGTAATAGAAGCAATCCAAAAGTTATGCGATCCTAGGTAGAGAGTGAATATACCTTAAACCTTTGTATGGGAAGTGATCCCAAGTGAGAGTGACTTAGCCAAATCCAAAAAACTATATTCTTAGTGTTTTTTACACACCGACTCAATATTTGATTTACACTCCATGGGCTTCCCCATAGTGCTGAAATAAGTAAAATTTCATCGTATCTTATTTCTTTATATGTTTTACATTATACACATCATTACCAGTTATTCATTAGTTAAAATTATATAAAGTTAAATTCAAGTGATTGTATTAATTATAATTAATAAGAAACAATGGTAAAAATTAATATTTAGAAGTCCATATCTATTAGGGATATGAATAATGAATTAAAATAGGTAAATTGGTTAATGATTCATGCCTAAATTCACACCATATCATGAAATATCTCACCTTATCCCCCTTTAGATATAATAAGAGATAATAAGAGGATATTAGGGTTATAAAATAGATCTTGGGATTAATTAATATCATTCTTTCAATAAAATAATCCTCATCATTTATCCAATTATTATTGTTATAAGATCATAAAATTTACCCTACATAACCATTGAAATCACCAATGTAGTTTTTAAAGGATGATAATTCCATTTTAAATGAATTTGGGGTCTTAAGTGATGGATGTGTATCATATAAACCTGACTAAACAATCACTATTCAGGGTCTCTTGGGCCAAAAAATGACTGTATAGGTCACACTTCCCTAAAAATTGAGTTTGTGGTCATCGAGACCAAGATGCGACTATACTAGTTTCACTACTAGAAAATTCATAGGTTTTTTGATCTCTGAAACCTTATTGTGACAGTTAAGGAAACAATTTAGCAAAAAAAAATACTCTTTCAACTTGTATCTAAATATTAGATTCAATTGAAACTCATTTTATTTAGTAAAAACCAATTATTGATATAACAGTGAAATTAAAACTGATATTTAAGATCAATTAGGGATAAATTTATCTAAATTATCCATAAACATTCCACAAAACCCTATTTGAATATCAACATTTTTTACCATGTTTATAAATAATTAGTCATCAAAGCCCATGTATTACAACCATTAAAAAAATTTATTATTCGAATAGATCAAATGTTTCATTAATAATAATTATTTTCATCCCAGTTTTTATGAAAACTATAAAAAATTCCTTGATATAAATTAGTTTCAAATGAACAGAAAATTTAAATACTACAACGATAACAATTAATGATATCCCATACTTTTTTGATATTAGTGTCACTTTAGGGAGAAAATTATAAAAGGTTATTCTAATTGATATATTCATTTTTATATTAAAGGGAAAATATAATTATTTAATTTTTCTCATGATGAAAAATAAATTTATATAATTATATCAACTATGTTTCTTCTATGTATAAAATTGATCATAATATCAATTTTTAAAACATTTTTATTGAATTATTGGTGTATATGTTTTGAGTGTTTTATAAATTCTTCTACTAGATTATTTTATATATGTTATGTGATGTAAAACATGTATTTTGATGAAAATGAATATTATTCAACATATAATCACCAGAAAATAATAATACAAGTGACTGTTCAATAAATTCATAATTGAAAGAATATTTTAAATTCTTTTGGAAGGTGGGAACACACATATATATTAAACACTAAATAATTCAAATAAAAATTGGAACTTTCATTCCAATAAAAATGGTGACAAAATATATAATTTAACTAAATATGTAACCCATGATAAGTAATTAAATTTTTTTATATGTGTAAAATATATAGTATAAAAAATTCAATGTTTTTTCTTATAAACAATGTTTTGTTGACATACATCTATCCTACAATTAAATATGTGATTCTTCTTGAAATGGGTGTCTAATATTTTGTTGAAAAATTATTTCAGACAAATATATATATATATATATACATACATATTAAAAGCTAATATTTTAATAGAATAACATTATGTACCATAACATATACGACATGAAACACCAAGCTTAAACAAACCACGAGATATTATTTTTTTAAGATGACTATTATAACTTATGCACTGAATTGTAGGGTATAAATTTTAATTTTTTTCGAAATACATATAAATTTTTATATGATAAAAATTTATTTATTAATTATTAGGAAATAATTATTTAATTTTTGGTACGGTCATTTTATGTTATAAAAATTTGTTTCCTTAAAAAATAAAATATTTTACTTTATGTCAGAAGATAATAAAATTAGTTTCTATCTCAATTTTAAATAATATTTTATAAAAATTTTATCATTTTTGAAATAATAATATAAAAAATATCTTTAGGTAAATTTTTGATTTTTTTCAAAAGAATATGATGTTTCAATAAATTAGGAAAAATACTAATTTTTATTGAAAAATTTATATTATTTTAAAGTGTTTAAAGTGTCATACTATATTTTGCATTAGTTTTAAAATATAACTATTTTATTTTTTTATTAAAGATAATCCAATTTTACCTTTTAATTAATTTTAAACTTTGATTTATTATAAAAACTCTTTTATACTTAAAAGGCATTTTCCTGAAAAATAGATTTTCATATAGTTTTGTGAGATTAATTTTAAATAAAATTATGAAAATTATATGAATTTAATATTGAAAAATTAATTCATTATTTGGAATCTTATGGTTAAAAGTTTATAAATAATTCTTCTATATTTGTTTTTGTGATTATGAATAGTAAACAAAGAAAATAATTATCATCGCTGTAAGAGTAAATTGGGTTATTAAGGTTAAAAATTATATGATAATGGCTAAAAATTGACCATAAAACTTTTTTTATCCTATTTTAAGAGTTTAATTCATACATTTACATCTAATTATCTAATCTTTGGACATATGGTGCCATATTTCATAGATTTCGACATTTATAATATTTAAGTAGCCAAAAATGTAACTTTATTATTTTTAATGACTATAATATTTTGCGCTAGTGATAAAAAAAGTTATTTTTAGTGATAAAGAGTAATTTGAAAGAGGAATGATTTTTATAGATATAATTTATTTATTATTCATTGAAATTAAATAATTATCTTAAATAATTATTCAAATCTGAACAAATATTTAATTAATTAATAGAAAAATAAAATAAATGATTGTGAAAATATTAACAATAATATATTTTTGTTGTATTATCATTTCCAATGATTTTTAGATAAATATAACATATTATAGATGTTTTCTATTATTATATTTAAATTAATTTTATTTCATGTTGTTTTTAGAGCCAAATTAAATGAATACAACCAAAATTGACAATAATGATATTTTATAAAATATAAAAATTTGTAAAATGTTTTAAAAATACTAAAAAATGTATATTTGGACAATTTATCGGGATATGGTTTAAAATTTCATCCATGGTCCATTTAGTTTCTTGTTTTATTTTTATAATAACTCTGTTGACCGTAAATTGTATGAAATCATTGTTATAATGGTAATCATAAAAAATGTTAACATGTGTTAAAACCAAAAGATATGTCTGATAACATCACCTAATATTGTAAAATTTATATTTTATTGGTATATTTTGGTCTATAATCAAATTATATTTGACATATATCTTTTTGGTTACATTTATCATACATAAATAATTTATTTCAATTTAATACTTTATGAAATTAAGATGTTTTCCCTCCCCTCACTTACAAAAGGGAACATCCTCTCCTCTTTTCACCATGAATAAAAATCCTTTTATTTCATACAGTACATACCCAAAATTTTCCTTAAATCACTCTCCTATTTTTAGAGTTTTTTTATAATACCAACCTCATAGGGATTAAGGTGTAACAATAATGATATTGTCTGAAGAAGACATATATTCTTTAACCAAATGTTTTAGTTATATTTATTCTTCCACCTGCTAAAAATACTATTCAACCATGATGATGTAATAAATACAATATATACTATATAATAAGATTTTATTATATCATAACCTATATCCTTATCATCCTCAACTGAATGGGAAACAAAATCATTGTTCGTGGGCCAGACAGACTATCACCTTGCGAACCGACGTAATTCATTTTCCATCAACATCTCTCATAGAAGGATATAATGACAGATTTAATATATATATATATATATGATATATATGAATTAATTTTTATTCTGAAAAAAAAATATATCATATTTTTTATTACCTCTCTATCCATTGAAAAATTATAACATCATTCATGCGTATGTGTGGGCTACCACCTTCATGAAGCGATGTGATACGTTTTCCATCACTACATCACATTTATGATATATATAAGTGTATTTAAAGAAATATTATTATATTTATGATATAATAATAATTAAATAAATATAAAATAATACATAAATTCTTTCCATCATAATATTTGAGAAATGGAAATGTTACTTCTGCGTACATACAACTTACTATCTCAATGATTGTAATGTAGTTAATTTTTCATAGTAATCTTCTAGGGTTAGTATTAAAATTTTAATTGATGTATAAAAATTATATTTATGTTCTTGTTATTTTATATATGGTATAATAATTTATCCATTTACCATATTCCACCTACAGAAGTCATTTTGGACATATGAGATGAATATAACAAAAACACATGACATGAATTTATTTGATTATGTAATTGAATAAAACATGGTAATAAATTATATAAAACGAATAATAAAAATGAATTTTTTTATTAATAAAGTAAATAATTAAAATAAATTTATTATTTAAGAATATAAATGATACATGTGATTATTCAGACTCATGGTAAGGGATGCTATACTTTAAAAATACTGTTTTAAATGTTTTAAAGATATATTTTCTAAATCATTCTCTTCCATGTCGTTATTATCAAAATTATTTCATTAATGTATTTATATATAGATAAATTATTAATTAAGGAAATTTTATTACTTATTTTATTTTATTTCAATGGTTTTAAAAATTATCTTTTTATGTATTTTATACAGAATGTTTGGGCTTAGTTTGCAAAAGACAAAAAAGAGTATCCTATTTTATTTAATATGACATTAATGGTTTTACCTAATGACCTAACCATTACATGATGTTGGATTTAAATTAAAATATTTTTTTTATATTCAATGGAAAACCCTTCTTCCCTTTATTATGGCAATTTTTAAAATTAGTTTTAAATGATATGGCTAATTTTTATTTTGAAATGTTTTTTATATGGTTGGGGTGTAAGGGATCTCTCTAGACCACCCTTATTATTTGGGTTATAAAAATTATCTATAAAACTCTATTTCTATCTCTTTTTAATTTTACAAAATTTTTATAAATTTAGTAATTTGTATCTAACATATATACCTGACTTATTATCCCTTCCTTGATGAGGCAGTGCATGCCTTACATTCATTTATCAAATGTCTTGTTTATGAAATTTTCTTTCAATAATAAATTAGGCATGATTATTAAACACATTTCTTTTCATGAGAAATTGTTATGATTATTACATATTATTTATTTACTTTTTTGGAACATGTAATCATGAATATAGAATGATGGGTTCACCTAGATAACACTCCAATGCATTAGGTACAAATTATGTCTCATGATATTTTATGCATGGGATTAGGGAGTAAACATAATCCACTATTGAAATTTTTCCACAATTTTATATTTTCTTGGTAGTTTTCCTTCACTTATGTTTATGTCATGTTGTGTGTTTCTACAAAATTTATTATGTTTCTATGATCTTAATATACCATGTTATTGTTGTTGTGATCCCATGTGATTACTCATGAGATTATTTTTAAAGGGAAAGTATATTTTACTTTGTAATGTTGAAAAATGTATACCTTTTTTGGAAAAATATTCCATAAGTATTTTATGATTTCAAAGGAACCATAATGAGTTTTATTTTGACACTAAAATTTCTTGAGAAATTTTTTATGAAGATATTTTGGTATAATAGATATTTTTAAAAAAAATTTTTTTTATAGATCCAAAAATTTAATTATGAAAAGGCACGTCTTGTATAAGTATTAATGAACTAACAAGTTTCATTCTTTATTTTTGTGTCCCTTACTAAGTTGTTTGTGCTCATTCAAAATTTAAATTTTTTTATCAGGTTTTAAGGGTGATTATGGAAAATTATGAGGTCAAGATGATATTTGTAAAGATTTTCCATGATAATAAAACTTGTTATTTCATAATTATTTTGTTTTTTGGGAAAATTGTAAACTAAGTGGATGTGTCCACTTTGTGATGTAATATTAATTTATGTAACGGTGGTGGAATAAATGTCTAAAAATCTAAATCATAAAGATCCTATAATGTATGAAAATTAATTCTTAACTTAAAACTCAATATTAGGTAATGTTTAAGGTTGGGTCAATATATTGGTATCAATATAAATCTTTAGAAAATTTTTTAGATTAGGTTGTTTTCTTGTGAGGTTAAATTAAGAGTTATGGATACCATTATTACTATATAAGTTTACGTTTTATCATAATTTTAATGTTTTAGAAACAAGTTTTTTGGTTTTATGTGTGTTGAGTTAATAATGAATCCTTAAACCTTTTCCATTCCTCTATGTTTTGAAAATCACAAACACTCTATCTTAAAGAAAATAATTTGTTCCCTAATAATTATCTTAATAATGAAAATTTTCCTTCCACCATGAAAGTCTATCCTTAACTATGTTTTCATTCTCCATTTTATAGTTTCTCTAAATCTAAATCTTTTTATTCCTAAATGTTAACATTCAGTTTGACATCTTAAACTTCGGAATCCTATAAATCCGTAATTATAGAGTATTCTATATTCAGGTTCTGATTTCAGGTTCCGAATTCAGATTCCAAATTCTCTGAAATTCAGATTCTGAATTCTATGAAATTCAGACTTCAAATTCTCTAAAATTAATACTCTAAATTATTTGAAATTCAGACTCCAAATTCTATAAAATTCAGACTCTGAATTCTCTGAAATTTAGACTCTGAATTCTATGAAATTCATACTCCAAATTCTCTAAAATTCAGACTCTGAAATCTCTAAAATTCAGATTCCGAATTCTCTGAAATTCAGACTTCGAAATCTCTAAAAATTAGACGCTAAATTCTCTAAAATTCAGACTCTGAATTCATTATAATCCAGATTCCAATATCTATTGAAATTCATGTTCTGAATTCTTTGGAAAACAGAATCCCAATATCCATGATTTAAAGTCTCCAAATTATTATTTTCTTAGACTCTTATTTTTTTTCTTTAGACTTAGAGAAAAAATATTTGTTTAAGCAGCATTTTTTTACTTACAGTTTTTATAGTTATGAAATGATTTCATACATTCTGTTTCTAACTAACCGTTGTTTGAGTGACACGTGTATAGGTACCTCTTAAAATCAAGGAAAAATATGACCGTTGGAGTAGGGATCTGACCATTAGATATGTGCCTATAAATAAGAGCTCATTTGAACGAGCTAAATACTGTCTGAGACTTAATCCATCACTCTATAGATTGCATGTTGCTAAAGTTATTTCTAGAGAGAGAGACACTAATTACTTGTGCGTACTGAAAATCTTGTTCAGTTTGCTTCGTGCGACTACAATTGTTGATGTGTATAATCAAGGACTTCTGGGGATAGAAATACGGAGGTTATTACTACCTTAAAGTTTGAGGACTTTTGTAGATAGGAAGACATAGGTGCAGACTACCTTAATGTTCGAGGACATGTGGGGATATCAAGACAGATTCTGATATTCATATCGAGGGCTTACCCTCGTGTGGGTAAGAAAGACTTTCTTGAATGTATAAATCAAGCAACATTTATACAAGGTTGTTGGATACCCTACTCTTTGGGTTAAAAGATTTCATACATGTTACATTTTTTGTTTCAAGTTTATTTACACTATATTTTGATAATGTAATAAGGTATAACCTTATTATACTTTCTTTTTCATTTGTATACTATGATAAGTAAGATTCTACACTCTTTAAGGAAAAATATTTTCCTTGTAAAAATTCTTTACGTTTCATTTATGGAACCTCATTTTGAGAACCTATAATGTTTTTAGAACTAGAAGAGGTATTTTGAAATTACCGTGTTTAACTTTGTTAAACTTAGTTTTCCTTAATGTTAAAAGAGAATATTTTTAAACTTAAAATTCACCCCCCTCTTGTAATTGAGCACCAACATTCATATTTAGATCCTAAAATTGGTATCAGAGTAGGTCTCTAAAATAATTATATTCACATATAATTTTTATTCTCAAGTTTTCATTATTCAAAATATTTTCCTTACATAGGATTTTTATCATTGTTTACAAAATTTTTCTATTAACAAGTTTTTGTGGAAGGATATTTTCATTTAGATGGAAGCAATGAATGTCAGTTCAATTAATAATCTAAATCATACTAGACCACCTATATTTGATGGTAATGATTATTAATATTGGAGAGATCCTATGATGACATTTGTTATTAATACTGGAGTGGAAAAATTTGTTATTCTTACTAGAGATTACAAGATTCCTAATAAGGAAGTCAAAAATTTTACTAATAAAGAAAATTTAGAAAATCAACTAAACAAAAAGGTACACAATACTTTGTTGTGTCCCATGACTAGGAATATATATAGTCAGATTTATTCTTCCGAATATGAAATCTGTATCTAGAAGAAATTGGAGGTTACTCATTTTGGTACATCCACGGTTATAGAAACTAGAAGAGCTATGCTTAGAGTAGAATATCATGGATTTATATTTACCTATGTAGAACCAATGGGAATGGTAAAACAAAGGTTTATGAATATTGTTAATAGTTTACAATCAATGGTTGAGAATGGTTTAAATGATGATCCACTTATGGAAAAGATCATAGATTTCATGCCTAATGAATGTGAATCTAAAAGAACATCCATTGATGAGAATTGGAAAGTATTTCAAATTACTCTTGATGAGATTTTTGGAACCCTTCTTCAATATAAGACAAGAATGAAAAGAGATGCTGATATGAATAAGAAGAAGAATGGAAATGGAATTGTAGCCTTTACTACTACTAAATCCAAGACTCTTGAAAGGGTTACAAGATCCAATTTAAAGAAAGTCGCTGTTTTTTATGAATCATGTGAAAGTGAACATTTTGAGAATAGGCTTTATAATCTTACTCGAAGTATGAACAAGATATTTGGGAAGAGTGAATTTTAGTATTTTTTAAGAAGAAAGAAATAAAGGATTAGAAAGACTTAAAAGCCACATGTTATTAATGCAAAAGAGCAGGGAATATAAGGCTAGATTTTCCTATGCTTAAGAAAAAGGATAGAAAAGAAATGATTTATGAGAGAAGTATAAAGAAGTACTACAAGGCTAAAGCTATGAAATTTTTGAAAGCTAATGACACCTAGGTGCTAGTGGTAGTGATTCTTCTGATGAATCTATAGAGTATGAATCTTCTGGTCAAAAGAATCATGGTCTACATACCATGCTACATATTGAAAATCATTGTCTAATGGACAAGGTACAAAATGATAAATCCATAAGTAATGTATCATTAAATACCAATTATTATGATAATAAATATTTTTAATTATCAAATAAAGAATATTTTTCAAATGAAGATAATACATTATCTACTTATGTATAATTTTCTAGGTTTTCTAAATTTCTTGGGAATGAAAATTATAAACTCAAGAAAAAACTTAATATGGAAAATTATAGAATTTATCTTCTTAATATAGAAGTATTAGATCCTTCTAAAGATATTAATAATAAAATTTATGATTTTGAAAGTATTTCCAAAAACCTTGAGGAAGTTAATTCTAAGAAGAATAAACATTCCAAGGATCTTGAAAATGTAATTTCTATGAAAAATATTTTAGAGACTAATTATAGTACTAAAACTAATTTTTTTGAGGATAAAAACATGGTTATTAAATTGAAGTCAGAAATATTTCCCTTGAGGAAGTGTTTTTCAAACTTTACCTCCCGTAAAGAAAATTTTGATAAAATGTATTTCCAAGTTTGTTCTCTTAGGAATCGTTCTGGGTTTGGTTATACTCATTCTAAACCAATTTTTAGTAATAACTATTTTGATCCTCCAAGTGATCCATTATACACAAAATATCAGTGTGGTAGACATTGGGTGAAAAATTGTTCTTTAAACAAAACACAGTCTTTAGGTTTTCATAAGGCTTATTTTTCTAAGAAAATGTGGATACCTAAAATTTTTCTTTCTGGAATTTTCAGATCCAAGAAAGATTGGATATCGAAAGTCTAAAACTCTTATTTTCATGAAAATAAATATAGTACCAACAAAAATACATGATACATAGATAGTGGATGTTCCCACCACATGACTGGTATCAAAAAATTCTTTGAAAAGATAATCAAGACGAAAGGAGGAAAAGTAACTTTTAGAGATAATGCTATGGGAGAAATTATTTGTATAGGTAACATTGTTATTCTTGAAAAAACATTGATTTAAAATGTTTTATTTATTAAAGGTATTAAGAAAAACCTCATTAGAATAAGTCAATTGTGTGATGAAGATTACCTTGTGAATTTGGGGAATGATAAGTGTTTAGTACACAATTCCAAGGAAGAGTTTATTCTTTTTTCCCATAGGAAAGAGAATGTATAAAAACTAATCTTAGAAGACCATAGGAGCCAAGACCTACCTTTTTTTAGTGTAATGGAAGACCAATCTTGGTTATGGAATAGAAGGCTAGGACATTGTAATCTTAGGAAACTATATAAACTCTCTAAGAAGAGACTCGTTAAGGATCTATAAGAGCTTAGATATGATTCTTCAAAATTTTGTGATCCTTATCAATATAGAAAGAAACATAAATAAAGCACTAAATAAATTTGTGAAGTCTCAACTTATAATTCATTATAGTTGGTGCATAAGGATCTTTTCGGTCCAACAAAAATTAGATGCATTGGAGGAAAATATTATGTATTTGTCCTCGTTGATGATTACACAAGATTTACGTGGGTCTATTTTCTATCAAGGAAATCTAAAGAGTTTTCTTATTTCAAAATTTTTAGATCTCATGTTAAAAATGAGAAAAACCTTCAATTGATAACTATTCATAGCGATCATGGTGGAGAATTTCAAAATTCTATTTTTGATACTTTTTGTAGTAGAAAAGTCATTACTCATAACTTCTTAGCAACACGAACCCCTCAACAAAATGGTGTTATTGAATTAATAAATCAAATTCTTCAAGAGACAACAAGAACCAAGTTGAGTGAATATTTGGTAGCAAAACATTTTTGGGATGAAGCTATAAGTACTACTTGTTATACTGTAAATTGAGTTTTGATTAGACCTTTTCTTAATAAAACCTCCTATGGGTTATGGAATGGTAAAAAACCTAAACTATCATACTTCAATGTATTTGGATGGAAAGTATTCATTCTGAATTATGATGATAATTTACATAAATTTGACCAAAATCCGATGAAGAAATTTTACTAGGAAACTCCACAAATTCAAAGGCTTATAGAGTTTTTAATAAAAATAATTTTACTTTTGAAAAAATAGTACATGTTAAATTTGATGAAACTGATCCTTTTTTAGACACCCTCAATCTACATCTACGGATGTGTTTTCAAAATCTGATTATCAACCTTTTATAGAAGATCCTTTTGATAAGTAAAATGGAAAATAAAATGTTTCCGAAGCATTTACCCAAGAATATTTCTACCATATGTTGATGAACATGTTTTACAAAACCAAAATAAGTTATTTCTTAATAATCATCCCAGTGATTGTATCATTGGTTATGTAAATCAACCTATAAGGACTAGAAGTTCCTTAAAAAATGAAGTAGAAAATCTATCATTCCTTTCTCAATTAGAACCAAAAAGCACTGATGATGCTTTAGGTGGTGATGATTGGATAAAATCCATACAGGATGAGCTAAATGAATTCGAAAGAAATAAAGTTGGGACCTTGGTTGAAAGACCTAAGGAAACTTATGATATTGGAGTAAAATGGGTCTTCAGAAATATGTGTGATGAAAATGTAATAAAATTAAGAAATAATGCTAGATTAATTTCTAAAGGCTATAATCAACAAAAAGGAATAGACTATGAAGAAACCTATGCTCCAGTATCTAGATTTGAATCAATTTGTATTCTACTTGCCTTTGCAACATTCATTAACTTTCAAACTTTTCAATTGGATATTAATTGTGCTTTCCTTAATGGATATGATCAAGATGATGTTTTTGTTGAGCTACCTCTTAGTTTTGAATATGAAAAACATCCTGAACATGTTTTCAAAGTTACCAAAGATTTATATGGACTTTAACAAGCCAATAGAACATGGTATGATAAACTTACAATATTTTTGCTAAAAAAAATTACATTAAGGGAAATGGTGATCCAACCCTATTTATAAATAAATGTAAGAATATTTTTATTGGTAAAATCTATTTTAATGACATTATATTTGGTTAAACATATAAATCTTTAACCAATTCATTTTCAAATATAATGAAATATGAGTTTGAAATGAGTATGATTGGTGAGTTCACATTTTCCCTTGGTTTTCAAATTTCTCAAAAATGAGAAGGAACATATATATCTCAACATAAGTATATTAAATATCTTCTTACAAAGTATGGATATGACAACACTAAGAGTATTAGTACTCCCATTGGTACCTCTAGTTCACTTGATCTTGATGAAGCTAGGAAAATATTAGATCAAACATCATTTAGTTGTATGATATAAAGTTTACTACACTTGACATCTAGTCATCCAGACATAATATTTTCACTATGATTATGTGAAATATATCAATCCAATCATAAGGAATCTCATTTAAAGTCAGTAAAAATAATTTTTCACTACATAAAGGGAACCATGGATTTAGGAATCATTTATACTTCTAGAAATGATTTTGTTTTAAAAATATTTTCAGATGCTGAATTTGGTGGATGTAAAATGTATAGGAAAAGTACATCTAGAACTTATCATTTCTTAGGAGATTCATTAGTTTCTTGCTCATTGAAACAGAAACACTTAGTAGCACTTTCCACTGCTGAAGCTAAATATATAGGAACTAAAAGTTGTTGTGCTCAAGTTTGTGGATGCAACAAACACTCCCAGACTATGGTATGAGTCTTACAAAAACACAAATATTGTGTTATAATACTAGTGACATTTCCCTAAGTAAAAATCCAACACATCACTCTCATGAAAAACACATAGATATTAGGCATCACATTCTTAGGGATCACACAAAAAAATGAGATATCATTTTTGAATTTATCAGAACACAGGATCAACTTGCTGATTTTTTTCACAAAATCTTTACCCTCTAATAGATTTTAATACAATAAATAGAATTTAGGAATGATAACTGTATGATAATATTCCATATTAACTTCTGGTTGAAAACGATCACCTTATAATAAAAAATTATTTTTCCTAGGGGGAGTACATATTTTTCATAATCAAATTTTTTTCATAATCAAATTTTTGTAAACTGTTTTTTATATAAAATGTTTTCTAATGAAATTTTTGTAATCAATTTTTGTTGTAATCAAAATTTTTTTAATCAAATGTTCTTTGTAATAATTTTTTTTCGGAATCATAACTTTTGTAATCAGATTTCTTTTTTTCATAAACAAAATTTTCGTAATCAAATTTTTTTGCATAATCAAAACTTTCATAATCAAAATTTCTGTAATAAAAATTATCATTAAATTTCTTTTAAATTTTCTTTCAAAGTATATAGTTCTTCAAGAAGAATGTTCCTTATTATGAATAATTTTCTTGGCAATCCTAAAGGTATGTTTTCTTTCTTAAATTTTCATAATCATCTTTTTACATGCTGTTATTTTTATCTTGGTAAAGAATATTTTTTAGATTCAACTTTTCTTAAATCTGATTGTTTATCTTAAAAACCTCAAAAGATTGAAACCTACCAAATCCCGTCTTCGACTATCATCTCAACCGTCAGATCTGATCATAAGTTTTTCAACTGTTGGATCAATCAAGGAAGTTGAACCGTCATATCGAACACCTATATAAGGACCCCATGTTGGTTATCCCACATTGATCATAAAATCCTTCACGTGCTGATGTTCTTCCCCTCTACTTAAGGTCATTCAAGATCATCATGTTTTCCTCGGTTGCAAATGTCTGTTGAAGCCTCTCCTAAGAAATAAATGTTGAATATAAAGGAAATATATGTGTGGAAGATATACAGAGAATGGTTAGTCGATCCAAATTTATTTTCTATGTATGATTCAATTATATCAAAGAACACCAAGCTAAATGGCTGGGAACGACTATGCATATCAAAACTGAATGCATATGATCTATTTTATCTTGATTTGTTGGTTGAATTTTATAAATCAGTGAGTTTCTTCAATGAATAATGAGGAGACAAGTTTTCCTTCAAGTGTTATTGAAATACCTACTCCCTTTCCTACACTAAGGCTGCAAGTCTAATTGGAATTCCATATGAAGGTGAAGATGGATTTTTCACCCATAAATTATGAGATTCATTAGGTTCATTTGAGAAGAAAAAGGCTTTAGAGTCCCTTGGCTTGAAAAAAGTAAATACTCCAAATATTATCAATCTATCTACAAACTTCTGGATTCTTGAATTATGGTTTCAAGGTTTTATCATTCCGAGAAAATGGGATAAGGATTCCTTGAAGAAAAGCGACATCTATATTTTGGATTTCTTGGTAAACCTTAAGAAGATAAACATGGTAAAGTATTTCTTGGTAACATTTTAGTATATCAGGAATGGAAATTTTAAGTATCAAATTCTCAAGTATCCATAAATTATCTCTTAAATTATAGTTATTTGTTTAGAATCATTCAAATTCCCTTGCATTTCTATGCCAAGTAATTACTATGTTATGCTTAAAAGCGATGATACCTTGACAAGGATAAAGGATGGATTCCCTAACAAATCCAGAAAATTTTATGAGATAAATGAAGAAGAAGTAGAAACATTATCAAAGAAACCCAAAGTGGCTGAGACATCTAAGAAGGTTGGAAGGAAGAGGAAGGAAAATGAACAAGAAGAAAAAGAGAAAATCCATGCAGTTAAGGAAACTCAATCGACACCCCCAAAACCAAATAAGAAAAAGTCATACTTTAATGAAGTAGTGGCTAAGTGGATAGAGGACTAGAAGAATAAGAAAGAAGGGGAGCCTACTTTTGGATTGCATCCTGCTAAGGAAAAAGCTGTAAACAGAATGGCTGCTGAAAATCTTGTAAAAAAAGATAAAGAAAAGTACCAGAGGAAGAAGATTTCAGAAACTGAAATCATTCAATATATTCTTAAGGCAGTTGATAAAGTATCTAAGAAAAACCAGGTGCCATATTCATTTTTTCAAGAATCACTTCCTGTGACATATAGAAAAAAGATGGTGATTCCATAACCACAACAAGAGGAAGATGTAGAAGAAGAAGAAGAAGAAGGAAGGGGTGATACCGAAGACATGATAACACAAGTAGAGGATTATCATGACAAGGAGATTACTTCTAAAAAACTATATATCTGAACATCTAGAGCTGAATATTCAAAACATGATACTCCAGGAAAAGAATAAAAAGTTCAGGATGAAGTGAATAAGCTATCTGAAGAAGAAATTAGCAACCATGAATTCATTCAGCCAGGGGATATTGTGGCAGGTGCTATGAAAGAAAACCATGCAGAAGACAAGATTGTTCAGTTATCAGATAGTGAGCATGAATCACCCAATGAATAATGGATCATTCTCGAGAGATGATATAGGAAAAAAAGTGTTGATCGATACACCTAGTAAAGACTTGGTGAAAAAGAAAGATGTTGGTGCTTCATCAAAGTGGAAAGCTGAAGAGAAAAAAAAAGAATCCTCACTACCAAAACAATTTGATTCGAAATTTTCTTCTCGTAGACATGATTTTGTGGTAAAATCTTTGAAGAAGTTGGTCGATACAATTACCTTATTTCAGATTACACACGCAAGGTGCCAGATGATTCAACACTCATTTAATCAGAAAGCAGATTCAATCACCATGATTATGTAGAAGTTTGTAAAGCATGAGATAGATTTCAAAACTATCTTTGTTGAATATGAAGCCCATGAAAGAACATGCAATAAGATTAAAAGTTGGTAAAGGAAGAGAATAAAAGAACTGAGATCCTTTGTTAAATTTCAAGATAATTTGAAAGATGGTTTTGACACCGAAGATGGGAAGTTTACTGATCTCACTTATAGTTTTGAGGAAAATATGAATCTCGAATAGAAAAATAGGAAGCAAGAAGTCAAAGACATGAATGAGAAGCTAAATTCAGTGGATATGAATTGGAAGAGGGAAATGGATCTCATAATTGAGTTTGAAGAAAATATTTCCAACTAATAATAAGTTTTTAAGGCTCAAGAAGATATTCTTAAGGGTTAGAAATAAAAGATCAAAGCCTTAGAGAAGAAAAATTAAGATTAGGATCAGCTGCTCAAGTGTGTAGAAGAAGATCACAAGGAAATAAGAAGTAGAAAACCAATTTCAAGAAGTTAATACAGAATGAGAAAGAAGGATAATTCTACCCCGTTTCGATATTTTATTTTATTTTCTTCATTGTACAAATTCTTTCAATTAAAATGGAATTTTGGTTGTCCTTCATATATTTGGTTTTTCAGTACTAATTTTTCAGGTACCATATTTTTTTCCATTATCTTTATTCATTTTTGAAAATCACAAAGGGAGATAAAGGAATGAAAAAAATAATTCTATGTAAAGAATATATTTCCCTATGTAAGGGGGAGTTCATCTAAGGGGAAGTTCTCATCAAAGAATATTTTCGTATGCAAGAAAATGAAAAAACTCATTCAGTAAATCAAGAATTCGATCCTTAGGGATTTCAAAACCTAAGGGGAGTTAGTCGTATTCCATATAATTCATTTGTAATGGGATATAAGGTTTTCTACTATGTCTATAAAGAAATTTCCTATCTCCTTATATTCTTTTTTGTAAGGATGTTTGTGCTTTCCAAAAAGGGGGACATTGTTGAGTCAATAAGGTTTCCTTATGACTTATCCATTCCTTTTTGCTTTTAAAATAAAAAACACTCTATCTTAAGGAAAATTATTTTTTCCCTAAGAAATATTTTAATAAAGAAAACTTTCCTTCCTCAATGAAATTTTATCCTTACATACGTTTTCATTATTCATTTTACAGTTTCTCTAAATATAAATCTTTTTATTCATAAAGGTTAAAATTTGGTTTGACATCTTAAACGTCGGAATCCCGTAAATCCTTAGTTATAGATTATTCTATTTTCAGGTTCTGATTTTAGGTTCTGAATTCAGATTTCAAATTCTATGAAATTCATATTTCGAATTCTCTGAAATTCAGATTTTGAATTCTCTGCAATTCAGACTCTGAATTCCCTGAAATTCAGACTCTGAATTCTTTGAAATTCACACTCCGAATTCTATGAAATTAAGACTCAAAATTCTCTAAAATGAAGACTCCGAATTCTCTAAAATCTAGAATATGAATTTCCTGAAATTAAGATTCCATATTCTATGAAATTAAAATTCCAAATTCTCTAAAATTTAGACTCCAAATTCTCTAAAATACAGACACCAAATTATCTGAAATTCAGACTCCAAATTCATTAGAATGAAGATTCCAAAATCTATAGAATTTAGGTTCAGAATTCTTTGGAAAATAGAATCCAAATATCCTTGATTTATAGTCTCCCAATTATTATTTTCTTAGACTCCAATTTATTTCCCTTAGACTCCAAAAAAATCGATTTGGTTATGAAACCTTATTTTATTTACACATGTTATAGTTATGAAATGATGTCATGCATTCTATTTCTAAATAACCATTGTTTGAGTGACATGTGAATAGGTCCCTTTAAAATTCCAGGAAAAATATGACTGTTGGAGGAGGGAGCTGACCATTAGAGATGTACCTATAAATAAGAGCTCATTTGGACGAGCTCAATACTGACTGAGACCCGATCCATCACTCTAGAGATTGCATGATACTGAAGTGATTTCTAGAGATAGAGACTCTCATGCCTTGTGCATACTGAACATCTTGTTTATCTTGCTTCGTGGGACTATGATTGTTGCTGTGTACAATCGAGGACATCCAAGGATATGAAGAAAGAGGTACTGACTACCTTAACGTTTGAGGACTTCCATGGATAGGAAGACATTGGTGCTGACTACCTTAATGTTTGAGGGATTGTGGGGATATAAAGACATATTATGAGATTCCTATTGAGGGCTTACCCTGGTGTGGTTAAGACAGTCATTCTTGAAAGTATAAATCAAGGGAACTTTATCCAAGGTTGTTGGATACCCTACTCTTTGGGTTAAAAGATTTCATACTTGTTACTTGTTTTGTTTAAAGTTTATTTCTAATGTATTTTGATAAAGTAATAATGTATAACCTTCTTATACATTATTGATCATTTGTATACTCTAATAAGTAAGACTCTATACACTTTAAGGTATAATCTTTTCTTTGTAAACTTTCTTTAAGTTTCATTTCCGAAACCACATTTTCAGAACCTATAATGTTTGTATAACTCGAAGAGGTCTTGTGAATTTACCCTGTTTAACTTTGTTAGACATAGTTTTCCTTATGGTTAAAAATGAATGTTTTTAAACTTACAATTCACCGCCTCTTGTAATTGAGCATCTACATTCATATTTTGATCCTACAATGTGTTGAAAATTTAAGGAGACTAATGATATTTTTGAAGAAGCTACCTATTTTTTGTAACCGTATATGATTATGGAAAAACACTTTATTTGATTTTATTTGAGGAATAAAGGTGGAATTATATTTTGGGAAGTATATATTATTTTATTTTTTCTTGGTGGTGAATCATTTTATATCTATAAATGGTTAGGATATTTTGGATATTATATGATTAGGGAATATATATTTTTGGTATGAGATATTAATATTGATTGATGTTATTTAGAGATAAATAGTAAATTAATCAAAAAAAATATATGATTTTTGTATTTGGAACTTGGTTATGCAATGTTTTAAAGAATTTTAAGGTAAGTTATTTTCAAAATGATCTAAGATGAACATTAGGTGTTATTGTTGAGGTATTTGGGATTAATGTTGTGTTTTATCATATGAAAGGTCATTCATTCTTGAAATTAACATTCCTTATAATAACTATTTTATCTTTGGTTAATATATAAATATAGGGGGAATAAATTGTTATATTTTAGGGGAATTATATGATATATTAGATATTGATTTTAGTGATCTAATCAGGAAAAATTCTACTTTAATACTAATCGTTTGGATAAAATGATTATATTGTGGTTTAAATTGATTATATAATGAAATTTTACTTGTTAGGTAATTATATTTTCTTATATTATGAGTATATATGGTAAAGGAATTCATCAAATCTAGGAAAATGGTATATATTTGTCTAAATTCCCTTTATTTATTATAAATCAATATTTTTTCGAACCCCATTAGTTTATGATTTTTGGGCAACTAAATTTCTCATGATCATTCACATTGTTATGATAAATCATCCTTGTCACAATATCATTATTTTCGATTTTAATTTTTAATTAATATCCATATTTTCATTTTATACTAATGTTAACTTATTTAGAACACTTTTATGTGTGTTTCTGAATGACCTTATTAATTCACTTTTCTCTCTTTTCAAATGAATGTTTTATTAACCATTTTATGAAGTGATGATTCAAAAAAAGTATTATTAAATTTCAAACAATTGATTACTATAATCATGTTCAAGATTAAATTATGAAATTTATTTAAGGGTTGATAAATTTAACACATTGAAATTTTAAAATAGTAAAATTATGTTTGATAGTGTATAAAACATGTAACAAAAAGCTTAAATGAACCAAAAAATATTATTATTTTAATATAATTGTTAGAACCTAGCCACTGAATTGGAAGGTTTGAATAATAATACCCACTTTATAAATATATATATGGATATTACTTCATAAAAATTTATTTATCAGTTCCTAGGATATATGAATTCAATATTTGGTAGTCATATTTTGTTTAAAAAATATGTTTCATTGAAAAATTATTTTTTGAGAGGATAATAAAATTAATTTCTTCTAATTTTGGAAATGGTATTTTAGAAAAATTGTATAATGTTTTAAATTATCATATCAATGTTATATTATGTGTGAATTTTGATATTTTTTTTGAAAAGTTAGATTTTTCAATGAATAACAAAAAATAATGGTTTTTATTGAAAAATTTATTTTATTTAAGTGTTTATAAAGTAATATTATATTTTTCATTGGTTTTAGAATTTTTGTTTTTAAATATAATCCAATTATAATCCTTAGAATTAATTTTATACTTTAATTTCATATAAAAACATTATTATACCTAATATTCATTTTATGAAAAACCAATTTTTTCCACGTTTAGAGGGTTAAATTTTTTAATTAAAAATTTCCACCTATATGAAATGTATATTTAAAAATTAACTTAATATTTGGAATCATAAATTCTAATATTTTCAACTAGTTCTTATTTATTTTTATTCATTATGAAAAGTAACAATATGAAATAATTATCACTGTGTTAAGGGTAAATCAAGTAATTAAGGACAAAAATAATATGATAAGGAGTAAATATTGACCATAAAATTTTCATTTATCCTATTTTACTAGTTTAAATATTCCATTTACATATAATTATAGAATATATGGCCACTTGGTTTTATATATCTTTAATTATTTTCTTTATAATATTTGTTTAAAATATAAAGAAAAAATGTATCTTTCTTGGTTTTAGTAACAATATTATGTCATTACAGAGATAAAAACAAATTATGTTCATTTATAAATAGTAATATTAAGGATAAATTATTTTTTATCATGGTATTTTTTTTAATTTTTAGTAATGAAATAATTACATTAAATGCCCATGCAATAATGATATAGTATTTCTATAATTAATATAAATATATAATACACGATTATAAAAATAATAAAAGTAATACAATTTGGATGATTTATTATGTTACATGATTTCTTAATATAAATAAAATATATTAGAGATGCTTTAAAGGATTATATTATAATAATTTTTGTTGACCTCACATGTTTTGATAATCCCAATTATGCTTTAATATGTTTTGATAATCTCAAATAATATCTATTCTTCTATTAATTATTATCTCATAATGATATTGAGATAATAATAATATCAAAACAATCATTGGAATATGTTTCTCCAATTTTCATCTGTGTTTATAATTGTTCTAACTTAATCTGGAAATATCTTGCATAGAACATATAAATGTTAAGTGATTAGGTCACTGATAGACCAATTCATCAGGTCTACCGTTACAAATCTCACCGATATGAAAAGGTTACTGTTACCAATAGCTACCGATAGAAAAAGGTTACCATTAGAGTAAGTGTTGTGTGACACAAGGTCACCGGTACAGAGCTACCGATACACTAAGTCTACAGATATAGACTTAGTCTGCTTTTTATAACAAGAGATACCGGTACAAGCAAGTTACCGATACAGATAGAGCTATTGACAGACAGCTACTGGTAAAATCCTACTGATACAAATAGACTGAGTCACCGATATAAAACAACTACCGGTACAAGCCAGTTACTAATGGACAGTGCTACTCACACATCCTAGCTACTGATTCAGGGAAGCTACTGATTCAGGGAAGCTGTTTATTCAATGAAGCTACTGATACAAGGAAGCTACCACAACAACTTCTACCGATACACAGAGACTACTGCTACACAGAGTGACAACTACCGATGCAACAACAGACCTATAGAAAAAAGTCCACTGTTGCAAGCACACTAATACAATGAGCTACTGATGAATAACAGTCACCGTTTCATTAACTCTACTTATGTTTTTTAATCTAATAATGGTCATATTTATGCTTTTAATGAATCTTCGATTAATTAAATGTTGTCTGCTGAATGTCAGGGAACCGTACCTCGTACCTGCTGAGGAAATCATCCTCTTTGTCAGACCACATGTGCTATAAGAATAAATACAAAGGGAGAGCATATTAGTGTGGGTAAAAAAGTTGAGACACGGGGGTGAAAGACTGATACATAAAGGTACTCCCGAGCCAAAAAGAAAAAAAAACAATTGCTGGAAGCCGATGTAGAGTGCTGAGATGCATATTATACTGAAACCTCAAGAAAACCTCATTCATGAAGGAGTTTGAAAGAGAAACCATGACACTCTGTTTTTTCAAAAAATCCCAGAAGGACTCAAAAACATCATCTTCTCAAACCATAAAGAGTCCAGAGCTGCATTACTATCACACAGAGCATTCTAAACTCATCTCAAATATTATTCACTCTGTTGTGATTGATTTACTTACATTTTAAGTACTGTGTGTGTGTCTCTATTTATCTAAAAAATAAAAAGTCTCTTGAGAATCACTGAAGGATTTCTCAATACTCACTCAAACATTCTAAACTCTTTCATACCCCCACTGTGAATTGTGGTAGAGGTCGAGTGTGACCTGGATAGCCTGCGTGCTATTGCTTTTCCCACGAAGAACTGTGGTAGAGGTCTTAGGACCTGGACAGTTTGTGTGCTGGTGTTTACCCCCGATCCAGGGTGTAGATCAAAAGTTTATATAAACTGTTTGAGGGGACTAAGTCTCAGCTTGAGACTGGACCTCTTGGTTAACCTTACTATGTTATTTCAAGCTATATTTTATATTCTTCTGCTAAGTATGTTAAATTCAAATCTATTTTAAAGTAACTCTGATAGTTAAATTATCAAGTAATTGTAATTTTTGTAAGCCAATAAGTCAGTTTCAAAAGTCAAATTAATCTTCAGAATAAATTTACTGAGAACTAATTAATCTTTGGGATGATAACTGAAAATTCATAACCTTTAAAAATTCACTACTATTTAACTTATATGTAATTTGGTGGATTTTAATCCTAATTTTTTTAACAAAATTTTTTAATTACAACTCAATTCACCCCCCTCTTGAGTATCCACTCCGACCAACAATTTTTATGACATTCCATTTTCAAATTCAAATTAAATTAATAATTCCCAAATTGATATTAAGGATATTTTATAATAAATAATATTATATTAAATGATATAATATTTCATATAAAACATATCTTAATCCAAGATATTTTATATTGTTTGAAATATAATATATGGTCCATTTATTATCCAATCATTGTTTTATAGTAACTATCTTGACCCCTAAAGAGTAATTTCTTTTACAATGGAAATCGTAAAATTCATTCAATAGTGGTTAAAACTAAAAGATAAGGGTGAAAAAAATCACGTAAAAGTTTAAAAACTTTATTAGATGCGATTTTTTTTACACATTATCATCCTATATTCTAAATATATAATTTTGGATCCATTTTTTCATGATAAATTATTTATACCAACTTAATAATTTAGGAAGTTCCAAAATTACCCTTCCCCAATCTTATAAGAGGGAACCTCCTTTTTAATTTTATTCGCACATAAAAATTATTCTAGTTCGGTAAATAACTACTCAAATAGCTTCCAAAAAACCATACCCTTGTTATAGAGTTAGTTTTTAAACATAATATTAACCTTATAGGGTTTAAGATGCAAAGAAAATGAGAATGTTTGAAGAAGAGTTATAATCATTAAGTGAATGTTTACCTTATATTTTTTCTTCTAGATCCTTCAAATATTTATCAACAATTATGATATAATATTATCAATATCTATAATAAAATGATATTTTATTATTAAATAACCAATACCCATCTCATATTCCATCAAATGGGAGACGAAACCATCTGTCATGTGTACGATGGACAATCACCTCATAAACCAATGTAATTCATTTTCCATAAATACTTCTCATGGATGATTATAATGATTGATTTAATGATTATATATTATATTAATGATACAATTATAGTTATTACAATATTATATATCATTTTTTTCATACATATCCACATATTGAAAAATTATAATGGCATTCATGCCTACGTGTAGACAACCACATCCACCAAGTGATATGATTCATTTTCCATCACCAAATCACATGGATGGAATATATAAAAATAATTAAATAAATAATAGTATATTTATGATATAATTATCATTATGGAAAGATAAAATATTACTTACTTTCTTTCAATCCTAATATTTGAAAAATGAAAATGTTACTCATGTGTATGTACAACTTACCGTCCCCATGTTTGTAAAGTAGTTCATTTTTCATAACCATATTTCATGGATGGTTTCAAAAGTATTATTTATTTTAAAAATTGATAATTATTTCATTATTACTATTATAGAGATGCTAGAATAATTACCCCATTGACCATAGATAACCTACCAAATTCATTTTTACATGTGGTCCAAATAACATCAAAACATCTAATATGAACTTAAATGATAATATAATTGAATATGATAATTTAATAAATAATATAAAATGAATAATAAAATTGAAAAATTCCATTAAGAAAATAAATAAGAAACATAAATTAATTGTACAGTATGATAATGTATTTATATGATGATTCAGACTCATGTTAAGTGATGATATACTTTTAAAACCTTAATTAAAGTGTTTTAATGATTTATTTTATCAATATTTATCTTCCCAGAATGTATTATTATAAATATATTATTTATGTATTTATTAATACATAAATTAATTATTAAGGATATTTTATTCCTCTTTTGAAATTATTTCAAAGGGTTTCAAGAGTAATATTTTTACATATTTTATACAAATTATTTTGACTTTATTTACAGAAGATAATAAGAATGCCCTATTTTAAAGTATATGGCATCAATAATTTTTTGTGTTGGCATAATCATTACATTTTATAGGATTATTTTTGAATATTTTATGTTTTTTCTCATATAAAATTCCTCATTCCCTTTTATCCATGAATTTTAAAAAATGGTTTTAAATAAAAGTAATATTTGAATATCTAGAAATTTTTTGTTTATTGGTATAAGTTATCTCTTATGACTAACCTTATTCATTGACTAGAAAAATCCATCTCTATAAGTCACTTTTTAGCTCTATTTAATGTTATTTAATGCTTCTATATTATATATATATATATGTCATTCACCAATAAACCTATCTTAATCTATATTCCATGATGGGAAAAAATGCATTTTGTTTTTTATCAAGTGGAATCTTTATGAAATTTTATATGATTATGATATGGAGAAAGATTATACCACGCATATTTCCATGGTTAGTTCTTATTATTCTTCTTTATCATTGAGTTACTTTTGTGGCATACATAATCATAATCATGTTACAATGGGTGCACCAAGATTCTGCTCCAATTAATTTGGAAATGATTTTATCTCATGAGACATTATGTTTGGTCCTAGGGAGTAATCTTAATCCCCTATGAGACTATATCGAGCATGTGATGTTTTATTTAATTTTATCATTGTCTCATGTTTATATAATTTTTTCTATTATTTCCAAAATTCTATTGTTTCAATGATCTTATGATACCAATTTACTCATGTTATTATCCCATTTGATTACTCATGAACTTATATTTAAAGGAAAATATATGCTACATCATTAGGGTGAAAATGTATATTTTTTTTGGAAGAAAATTAATAATATTTCCATGATTATAAAAGATACTTCATGAGTTTTATTATGCCTTTAATATTTCCAATGAAATGTTCTATGAAGTGATTTGGGAAAATGTTAATTTCTTAGGTATGGGTTTCTTCATTTCTTTTATTATCTGTAATTGATAATTTTGTTATCATGCCTGGTTTTAATTTTTTTACAAGGTTTTAAAGATGTGTATGGATAAAGATGAGGCCAAGATGAAAATTGTGAAGATATATAAAGAAAAGAGAACTTGTTATATCTTAAATGGTTTATTTTTTGGAAAACAATTTATACTAAGTGGGAGTGTACACTTTGTGATGTAATATTTATTTATTTAAGGGTGATGAAGTAATTATCCCAAAAATCTAAAATGTAAAGATCCAAAAATGTAATAAAATTAATTATTGACTTAAAACTCAAGATTATGTAATGTTAGGGATTGGGTTTCTATATATACATCAACCACAACTGCTCATAGATGAATCAAATGATTATTTCTTAAAATTAATTCTATATTACAAATGAAATAAAGATTTAATATATTTTATTTTCTTTAATACATAATTAAATATTAACAATTTAGATGAAAACCCTCCAAGTTTATCTATAATAAATTATTTATTAATAATATTTATAACATCTAGTATAGATAAATTTTTTATTTTAGGTCCTTTGATTACTTTTAAATAGTTGGTTAATGTAATTACATGACAATGAACTAACCCATCATGTGTTTTCATTAACAACAAAAAAAATCAATTATTATGAATAACTAAATTAAATAACATTCATAAATCCCATTATTCAATAAAAAAATTTTCATGATCTTCTTTATGGAAAATTTAACAAATTATATTAATATAATGAAAAAATAAAATAATCATATATATTAAAATAATTTCCACTTTATATGGATAATAACAAATTATAAATTAATTTTCAATAAAATTGTGAGGGATTATTCATATAAATATAAGTATATTTTTTATTTTGGAGACTTTTCCTAGAAATTTATTAAAATATTTGTAATTTGATCGACCTTACTATCCTGTTACTTTGATATTTTTAGATATGGAGGTTTTGAGAGATATTTTCAAGATTTTCAAAATGTGAGAGTTATGTTTTTTGAGATCAAGAGGACTGACACATAATGTTGATAAGTGTGGTGGAGGGTGTGGAAATCCATGTTTTGGATATTGGGGAATGGTGGAGGTTGTTCTAGAGGATGGCCACAGAGGCCAATATTTTTCTTGTGTTGGTATTTTTGAAGTCTTTTAAAAAATAATAGGACCATGTTGATGATTGGACCACCATGGGGATTGAAATGTCTAGCGTGACCATTTTGGAGGGTGTTTTCCTTATAATGTTTCCTATGGGACATGAGGACTACTAAAATGTCCAGGTCGATGTGCATGGTGATGTGGAGTCAAAGAGCTATTAGGTTGTGTGAGGAGGGTGGGGAAATAGTTAGAAGGGACTCACCATGAAATGGTCTTAGGAATTGGGAGGTGAAATAGTGAGGTGGTTTTCCTATCACCATTGAAATGGATGCGGTGGGATTTTGGGGATCTAAAATATCATTATCTACATCACGGAGTATGGTGTGTCAATGGTTAATGTTTTAAATAATGTTTTTAAAATGTGTATGATATTAAGAAGGAAATGCATTTGGAATGCATAAAAAATATATCTCATTATGATCAGAGGAAATATAGTGTGGAGTGAGGTCATTATGCTATGGAGGAGGTCAGTTTGGGTTCCTATATAAATATATGTTCAAAACCTCATTGGTTTTATTTTTATTTGCTTCCTTTGAATAGAAGCTGATCCTAGCCCAAATTCTTTCTCTCCAGTATTCTAACTTGAGTCTTGAAAACTCTTGGTTTACTAAGATCAATCTATATTTGATCAAGGTACCTCTCTACCTCTTCTTCTATCTTATCTTATTATTTTCTCCTCATATAAGTTCACTATAGTGAGTTTCCCTGGTTTTGGGTTGGGGTTTGAGAGTGTTTTTGATAGTGGGTTTCTATGGTTAGGTTCGAGGTGGACCAAACTGAAATAAATTGAAAGGGGAGGGGAGTAATTCTCATGTTCTATTCTAGGTTATTATTCTTACTTTTTAATTATTCATTTCTTAATTTTTTTTAAATATTATTATTACTCAGATAAAAATATTTCATGATGAAAATAAGTTTCTAAAATAACTTTTGGAAAAGGAATAATCATTTGAAGATGTCTTAAATATGGCACGTGAACATAGAATAGTTTTGAGGGTTCTCATGTAAGTGAATTAAGGGATCACGAAAGAAATAAAAATTGGAATTTGTGAATGTCTTATTTCAAGAACTTTGTTTTTTATCACTACTATTGTTATGCTATTTTGGTTTTTTTGATTGTGTATCTATTTAAGACTATAGGGTGTTATTTTTCTTGTTAATACAATAGAGTAATATGTGTTTTGAGGCATGTTTGTATTTTCTCATTGTTATAGGTGGGTTGAGGTGTTGGATTTTAGAATGGAATATATGATGATTTTTGGGTCAACTAGTTTTTCGTTATAGAGAGATGTTGTAGATTCCCAGTTATTATTGAATATGTTTTGAAATGGTAAAACTAGTAATAATAAAAATGATGGAAATGAATAATCTTGTTTTATACGTGAAATAATTAGTTCTTTAAATTAATTATTAAATGGTAGAATGAAATGAGGTTATTGGAAAAAAACATAAAATATCATTAAATATGAAAAATGAACAGTATAGTGATCATAATGATTTTAGAAATCTATAAATTATGAATTGTAAAATGATGGTTTGAAATGGTATTTTGGGTTTATTATTATAGTTTTTTCATGTTTTTGTTTGGGTATAGTTTCTATTATAGAGGTAGAAGCTGTTATGGTGTGTTGTATGGTTCGTATAGTGGATGATGAAAGATTGATAGGGTTGTTTGGTGATATCTATAGGCAGTAATTTTGTCTATATACTATAAGTTGTATTTTTTTTCACTCACCTACCCTTAGTCAAGTATTTATACCAATGCATAATGGTTTTGGGTTTTTGTTATTTTCCCTAACATCTAGGATGATGAGGGGGGATTGTTGACTACACCCTATTCACTTCTCTCCCTTTGGTCATAGTAAGTGATAGTTTGTGGTAGAATATAATAATGGTAGTACATGGGGTGGGTCATCAATGGAAGGAGGAAGAAATGAGTTTTATGTAATTCATTTCTATGATTCCCTACCATGATAGTGATAGATATGCAGTGGTGAATATATGCTAAATGGTATGATTGATGAAAACTGTAATGACCTGTCCTTTCATAATATTAAGGATCATTTGTTTTTCAATTTAAATCCTTGGACGTTCACAATGTCCTAAGTATGGTCCTAGAAGAATTTGAGTATTGTTTGGAACACAAATCTTTAGAAAATGGGAAAAGGACTAAGTTAGATGGTTAGTAGAAACCTTGCATCCCATCTTGCATGGTTTCTTCTAACCATGCATGGTGAAACAGAGGTATAGAAGGAGAAGCATGGTTTTTATGAAACTATGTGACTCTAGGTTTATAGTTATGCGAAAAATTATAAACATTTTATAGTGGAAGTTTTAATGGTTTTCACACTATTATGGAATCCATGCACCTTAACAACATGAGGAAATCCTTAAGAAGTGACTTGAGAACAATTTTCACATGTTTTAGTAAAATGTGTGGCCCCCTATTTTTGTGGGTAAAAACTAAATTTTTTCCTTAATGAATTAATAAACCTAAATTTTCATTCTTCTCTACCCATTTCTAGTGGCTGGGTGTTCTCTCTCTCATGTTGAGCTCCAACTTCCTTTAATCGATTATTATTGGTAACTCTCAAATATGATGTCCAAATTGAGATCTTTCAAAAGTATCAGATCCATCCTCTTAAGATATATGATCCTCTTACTTACTTTTTTAGTTTATCATTATATCTGTTGTGATATTTATGTGAAATATCATTTTTATTACTTTTCAGGAATTAGACCATTTAATCAATTTCATCTAACCTACTTTAAATATGAGGCCTCCATCGGATGAGGAGTCATCAAAGACCCTAAGGTAGGGGGTATCATTATTTTACCATGAATTTTTGGTGTTTGGTATATTTTATATTGTGATTCACATAAAACGTTTCCACACATCACATTTTAATTGATTCCTTTATATTTAATTGATCAACATGGATAGATACACACACATTGGTCCTCATTTAGTAAACTAAAGTGTGAGGACCTCAGTTAACGAAACCCTTTGGTGTTCCAAGTTATTTTTCCCTCTTTAGTTCATCGTTTAAATAGATGGAGCACCTCCTGAGTATTTAGATTAGGTTATTACGTTTTTTTCTTTAAATTATATAAATATTTTCTGAACCAAAGTACCTACTATGTTCTTATATTGACTTATAAAGGTAATTTTCCATGTAGTTAATTTTCCCATCAATGTTAGAAACATATACATTCCCTTAGAACCTTATGAATTGAATTTACATGAATTTTTTAATTGAATTCCATATTTTAGTGGAATAAATGGATTTGATTATATGGGATGGATCACTCATAATGGTTTTATTTTTTATAAATTCATTTTATCTTTTAAATGGAATAAATTTTAAAGTTGGAAAGGCCACACCAATTAATTCTTACCTTATTAAATTCCTATTATGAATTATAATACCTTAATGGAATTTAAATTCAATAATTGGGTATATGATAGGTATTTCTAATTGTATTATATAATAAAATTATTAATCCTTTTTATGGGTTTTGATTTGATGGTACGTGTTCTATTGAGTATGACAGTATCACAGTCCCTTATATCAGGTGTTGAGCTTGACGTCTCACACCATTGACACTAGTTGGGTGGTGGGATTGACACACCCCATCCCCTGTTTTGAGTGTTGATATTATGGAACACTCATAATCTAGAGTGATGAGAAATAATTTTACCACTCATTATGAGATACAGGGCATGTACCATATTTCTTGATCTTATAGGGTTGTTAGACTGTTTATGGATGTATGAGTTGCCCTTGAACCAACCACCAACTAATATTCTAGGTATGTGGCCACTTATGTCCACATATACTTGGTTCATATAGGTGGATGGAATATATAACTATATATATATAATATTACTATATATATAACGACTGATCAAAATTCTATTATAGAAATGAGATGATGAAGGTACAGGTGCCATGTTTCTCTTTAGAACCCGAACATACGGTTATTTATTTTTTCACCATTGTTAATTAATTAAATATTTCTGCACACTATTTTGTTAAGATAATTTATTCTAATACTTCTAGACACTATTGGTGGTGGCCTACTATGATTTTTTCTCACACCCTACTCAGGCTGCATTTGGTACTCAAGAATATTATGTGTCTATAGGTAAGGATAAGGGAAAGCACCCTACTACAAGTCCTTGGTTTGTTTTATTTATAGATAGCTCATATAAAGAGAGGACCAAGAATATTCTCGAGATACTATTAGATCATCCGTTTACTTTTTTTATATTTTTTGTATAGCATGATTGTATATGTATATACGTTGTTCGCCTTTAGTACAACAATATGTCATGAAACCATGCATATGACACAACCTAGTGGCTTTTGATGTTATTACTCACTTGTTAATCTATTTAATCATCCACTATTTATTTATCATGTCTGTATATATATTCTTCCACTATTTTATTCTTATGATTGTATCCACTATGTCACTCTGATATGGTGGTTTAGCCTCCCTACAACACCCCCTTTACACCCTAGCTGCTAGTAAGTAGTTTCTAGCATACAAGGAGGCATGCTTGAGGCTATGTGACCCACTGGATTAGGGAAAAAGTTGAGTAGATCTTAGGTTAGGATGTGACAATGTGGTTTCAATGGATTTTATTTTCATTTTTTCATAATTTTTGGTTATTAGAAAAATTACTAGGAGTTAATGAAATTTAGAAATTACCAGGTTCCAGGGTGTAGCTAACCAATGTATTAGGGAAACAAAAATAACCTAGGATGAGAAATTTTTATTATTGATTTCACCTATTATGGTTGATACGACTTCTCCATTAGGTGAAAAACTAGATTTGTGGTGTTATTATTATTAGTATTTTTAAAATGATGATTTCTTTTACCATGGATCATTTAAATGAGGATCTTTTATTTGTTCCAACATCATTATAGGAAAAATATGACTAACATTTCATGCATTTTTCCATGAAACATTTATTTTGAGAGTGCATTTTCATGTATCATGTTATTAGTTCCTTGAATATGTTTTAACTTGATCTAAAACATCTTACAGGGATTGGAAAACATTATTCAAACTTAAAGTGTCTTCCTTAACCTAACACCATTTTCCTACATAGCTAAAAATAAGACACATTAATTAGTTAATTATGGAATGTTGAGCCATGAACCATCAGTCTAATTGGATGGAATGTGTTGTGGGATGGGTAATATGGATTCCATATTTTGGTTCATATGGAGTATGGGACCTTATAGATCAGAAATGGTAATCTATCCAAGTAAATAATTTAAAGAGGGTTAAATATTTGAATGAGCACAAATATAAAATGAATACAGATTTTAATGTAGGAAATAATTATCTTATACATGTGAAACTAAGACACAGACCCAAAACAAGCCTTTGTAGTGGTTAGTGTGGTATCTCTTAAGTTATTATATCCTTTTGGTCCCTTCTATTGTCTAGACCAAGCATTTGAAGTGGGATAAGAGGTGTGAACATTTTGATTGGAAGGATATGCACTAGTATGGGTTTTTAAATTGAAATCCTTTAAATAGTTAAATCTCTTATGAGGTGTTAATTGGCATTGCAGTATCATGCTTCCACGATGTCCTCTAGTCACATGACCCAATTGAAATTATGACCATGGACCTATGATGAATGTCCTTAAGTCGCGAGTTATTATTCCTAAAATGCCACTTGTGATGCCTCTTCTTGTTACTTATATGGGAACTAGCACCCAGTTCCTTGAGGGATTCCTATTTATGTTGTAGAATATGAAAGGGGTGGTTCGACCTTCCAGGAGTATGGTAGAGTTAACCCAGGAGCTCCAACAGTAATTTCATGCCACCTTTTCCTAAGATGGAAGACCACCCACTACTGATTTATGGCTCAAAGCCATTCTTATATATATTCATGAATTAGAAGATGCCTCTATAGTTGAGGGTTAAACATGCTATGTATATAATACTCGATTTTTCAAAGAGGTAGTTGGAAAAGAATTACATTGCATTAAATTTATTACATTATAATATTCTAAAGGTATATTTTCACATTTATACATATATTACTCCAGGATAGATAACCTTAAAATTTATTTTTAATTATTTAGAGATTAATATTATATGCATATCTATCTACAAATGAATTAAATAACTCATGAAATAAAAGTATTTAATTCATTATTTAATGTATTTTTACGTAATGATAAAATTATTCTAAGGTTGATTATTTCATCTATTGGGTCATTAATTTAACGTAAAATTAAATTCCTTCAAATTTTATCCTTAAACATTACATCAACCTTGAATACTCTTTTTGTGTTTTTCTGTTATCAAATGCATATTTATTAATGCATATAACATCAATTTATACTAACCCTATGATGATAAATCAATTTTATATATTTATTTTTATGAATATATGTTTATAAGGATAACTAGAATATATCATATTGATTTCAACTTATATATAAATTTATCAAATTAGGTGATAACTTCTTAATTTTGAATATTCCTAAAGAATTATAAACCTTTTAGGGATTCATATATAGATAATGTTGTCATTGTTTTCATATTTCAAAATAATGAAAATATTAATTGGGAATAATGAAAATTTATATATAACCAAATTCATAAGAGATAAAATTTATTATAAAAATAATATATATATTTAATATATTTTTTTGGAAAAGAAATCAATTAATTTATAAATTTAATATAAAAAATATTATCGTAATGATTCATGTTATTATAGGTTGGAAAATTTTGAGGAAATTTAATCTTTTAGTCCAAGAGCAGGAGTCGTTCTATGAATTTGGAATCATATCAAGAATATGAGAATTGGGCATCTATAAGAGTTATTTTAGGATGGATAATGATGCTTTAATGGGTGTTTATGTTCCTAGGTAAGTAATCGTGAAGTGTTGGAGTGGCTTTGGTGCTGAAATTTTAACTTTAGTCATCCACAATGACGTATGAAAGGATATTTATGTGGGGTGGATGTGGTAAAATAATATCATGAAATTTTGATTGGGGGAGACTCTGTGGAGAGGAAATGGAATGGTTTAATTTTAGCATTGTTTTTGGTGTAATTTGTGTCATAGCCAAGGAAGATACACTACACTGTAGCCTATTAGGGAAACCACAACATAGCCATGAGGATCCATTCCCTAGAGGGACCTTAAGGGTGGTGGGTATTGGGATTCCCCGAGGTAAGATAAACCATGGACTTTTCTTCATTCCACAACCTAAGATTGGGGGTAGAGTTCACATTGTATCCTAAGTGGCTTATCTATAAGGTTTCCAAAAGATATGTTAATTTTACAATGACCCATATGGTCATGTAACAAGGGGGCTCCAAATATATTTTTAGTGGGGTATAGTGGTAATTTAATAGTTAAACCCTTAAAATTTTATAGAAAGTGGGTTTATACGGAGGGACATTGATATGAACAATCGATGCATAGATTTTTTATGTATTTAATTTAATTAATTGTAAAAATTAACTATTAATTTTTATTAATTTTTTTTGTAACTAATATTATAAATGAATATTTGAAAATAAAAAAAAAGGAATTAATTTTTAATATTTATGATGAAATTTTTTTGAAGAGTATTTTTTGTTATAAGTGCAAATTTTGGGAAAGTATTTTTAATAAAAAGGTGTAAAAAAGTGGCCAACACCAAGCTTTCCCTCAACCATGTACAAGCCACATATACAACCTAGGTGTTTAGCTAGAGAATCATCATGGACTGATAGAAATGTTATTTTAGAGTCCAAGCACATGTTGACATAGGTTTGTGCTGGTCTGCTTGTGTGTAGAACAGACATGAACATTAGAGTATATTTGTAGGTACTCACGTGCATGAGAAGATGGTGGATAAAATATCATTTATGGGACAACAGGAGAGTATGTATGATTCCACTTTATCTATTCATGTTTTTATGGATCATAGATTCTACATTGAGTAATATTAATGATATCCTAGTGGCATAGAACTTTTATTTGGGAAACAATGTATGCTGGGTATTTTTCATTTTTACCGAAATGATATGAGTTCACCAAGAACCTACATCATCATCCTATAACACACCTATCCACTATCATTGCATCACTGAATAATCTCTTCCACTACTACTACCGTCAAAACCTCTATGAATTCCACTATAAATATAGGGCTCAATATCCACGACCACTACAAGGATGTTAAATTTAATGGAAGAATTTATGGATCCTCGGTGATACATTGTGAACCTTAATGATGATTAATGAATATATTAATGATAATAGCGAGGAGATCAAGCCAAAACGTATGAATACTAGCTACAAAAATTTAATAAATCTAATAATGTTGAGTTTAGAACCATAATTCCCTATAAAAAATGTGTAAGCTTCAAGAATATGGACACTATGTATGGCCAAGGATTACACATGATGAAGATGATTACAGGAAATGATATTTATAAAAGAATAATAAAATTGATAATGATAAACATTATTCACTACATGAATGATATATACTTGTATAACCATGTAGAAGAATTCATGAAGAAGTATAAATATCATGCTCTACAACATTAATGAAGTTCAATCTGTTAATGATTAATAAATAAAAATGTAAATCTATGATTCATAATGATTTAAAATGACTTGAACATGGTTTGAACATGGGATATTAGGAATATGAATTAGAGAAATGTTGATAATATATAAGACATTACCAATGGTTTCTCATGTCTTATAAATTTGAGGGATTTGAATGATTTTGGTAAGGATCAAGGTATATGGACTTGTTGGAATGCTGATGTTGTAGGAGTTTGAAAACTTCTAAACCCTAATGAAGATTTTATTTTATTATTATTCCCTACCCTCTCATGGATATCATAAGGGGTATCCTCATTATTTTTAATAACTTAATTTGAGGGTAATTTCATAAGTAAATATTTGGTTAAATGCTTTATTCAAGTTATATTTATTTGTTTTGAGCTAATTATATTGATTCTCTTCTTTTATTCCCACATTCACTACTTTCGTATTTATTGAGTGAGGAAGATTATCTATACAAGTTATTACAATAATTTCCATTCCTTATGACCATTTTTTGGGTTTAATTAAAATTTTAAATATAGTTTTCGGTTATATTGTACATTAATTAACTGATGTATCATGACCATTCAGAAAATATATGGTCTTTGATAGAGAGTACTCAACAGAACAAAGGGGCTTACTATGAATTAATTTAAATGAAAATTAGGATGTGTCATGGGAATTACCACATAACTAATTCCATGAAATTGGAACATCTATTCTTGGTATATTATTTTTATTGTCATATCATACTCTATCCAACTCATATGATAAGTATTTTAGCGATTATTTCTATACTGAGTCATATGTAGGTATTTCTTATTAGAAATTTCTTTCTCCATCCTTTTTTTCATAGATCAACCATGGAATCATCATTACAATACTAATTTATGTATTAATGTTTATAAACTAGTATTGACCTAGGGAAAATAATGATTCCTTCTAATAATATCAATTTTTGGTGTAATTTTCAGGGACATGGTTAAGATATTGCATTAATTTTATAATCTATAAAAAGTATCCCCCTTTTATTTCTTGATTTTAGATTAGGTTTTCACTCATATTTTATATTCCTTTTACACTCCTTTTATTTTTTTTTGATCGAAAATATACAATGTGTTTTTAATGATAATAAATAATTGTCCATTCATATAATAGATCTTTTATATCATGTGGGGGAACATAGAAGGATTATATTCATAAATAAAGGATCCCACATTATACTCAAACAAGGATGAGGTAGTACACCATGGACTAAAATATAAATTTTAATATATCTATTATGATATTGAAATAATATTCATGAAAACTAAGAAACGTTCCACCTCCAAAGTTTATTTTTTTCCTATAAAAGTTACCCTCAACACTGTAGGTTTGGAGGAGAAAGAGAAAAATTATGAAGATATATCTGTTTAACATGAGTGTTCAAATGAAAAATATAGTGGGTAATACAAGAAGAGGAATTGGAAATAATATTATCATCAAATATCCGTGAATGTAACATTTAAAATATGGTATCATGTAAAGAGGAATAGGAATATGATGGGGATGTATCTACTAAAATCTGCACCAAATATACTGATTTTGAAGAGATATAGCATAAAAAAGGTGAAACATGAGATGAGTTAGAAAGGAATTATAAAACTAAATATCTCATGGAAGATTATAAAGAGAAACATAATGAATAAGAACAATAAAAAATCTAGATGGAACAAAAATTATTTCTCTATATATTAAAAGGTTTCACTACAAGGAGATCTCCCCTACACAATAAGAAGTTGAGAAAAATGTGGAAGAGGAGTAGTGTTGAAATATACAAGCTAAAAATTTAACATTTGGTAAATATGTGATTATTATCTTTACATAACACTAAAATAAATTTAATTTTAAGAGGTATGGTTCAGTATACTGATCTTAATAGAAGAGTTTCTATGACGTAACCTAATTTTTTTTATCTATTTTTAGGTTTTTTTTCATTCAAAGGAATTAATTTTAGTTTTATATTTTCAATTTGGATTTGTATATTGTTTTTAATTCCCATATAATTTTGATTTTGATGGTGGACCTTTTTCTTTGAAGTTATTGTTTTCTTTTATTGGTTCATATTGAAATAAAAAACAAGGATAAAATATAGAGAGATAATAGGTCATTATTTAAAAGGGGAGTATGGGTTTCTCGTTCTATATTTTTTTACTCACCTATTTTATTTTTAAATTATTTTTTAGTTTTCAATAGAAAATTATGTGTTACACATTTTCTTGTTATATTTTTTTTATATTGGAGGGAAAATTTTCATAGTGTAATATTTATTCTAGGTTTTTGATATCATTGTTAATAAAGTAGAATAATTATGATATGGATTGAATAATTAAATATAATCATAGGGGAATGGATATGTAGAATCATTATTTAATGTAAATTATATATTTATGAAATGGAAATTTCTCTTAGTCTTTATAAGATTTTAACTTCTAAAATTTTCTTTTATTTGTATAATTTTGTGTGCATTATCATGAAAAATTTTCCGGATTATATTTTCCAATTTAAGAGTCGTTTCTATTCTAATATTTCTTGTTATTTCACGAGTATATTTCTTGAGAGACTCATCTATGATTCTTTTTTGTCCTTACTTTTCATGATTTCGAATGTGTGATTGTAAAAAAGCAGTTTTAAATGGACCAATGTATGATTATTGATAATACATTTACCCTTGATACCCACTAGATATATTTATCTTATGTTAGTCTTTTAGAATCCATAGATGACATTTTTAGGAAATTATCCATATTATTAACCTATTTTTCTCTTTTCCAATTAAATCATTTTATTTTTCATGATATTCCGTTAAACATGTTGTGTGGTGGGGGGGGGGGGGGGGGGGGTTTACCATGGTAGAAGAGGGTTATTCACATCAATGAGAGATATTATTTTATTTTCATTAGATTTGGGTAAATATTTAGAATTTTATATTAATTTTAATCATTTTTATCATTTTTGAAAATAGTGAAAATAAGGAAAATGAGTTGTGTCTTAGTTAGGTCAAAAAATAACCTTTACATGGCCAATGATCCAATTACCACTATTACAAATAGTGTTTCGAGGAGATTAATTGGGTATAAGTGATGAATGTGAGATTTTTCCTTAGTGAAGCATTAAAAAATTGAAGAAAAAAAATTAAATAATCTATTTGTTATTTTTTATTTATTATCTAATATATTTTATGATCTTTACTATGAGTATTGAAGGAATGTAGGGAGATGCCAATTTTGTGAAGGAAAATTTTCATTGAGTTAATTTATTATATCATGAAATATTATTTATGATTTTACCTAATATTTTAGATTTAATTGTTTTTACATCCATTTATTACCTAATTGAACACATTAGATTCATTTGAACTTAGATGTGAAATCCCACATGATTATTTTTGACCTTTGTCTTTTTGGGGAGGAGATTTGAGATGTATTGAAATCCCAGGGAAACGAATATATACTTGAGTTTTGAGAATATCTCTTTACCTTGAGTGATGTTATAAAAGTATTTTAAAGCGAGGTAGAATTCAATTATCATGCACATTAATTAAGAATTAAAAAATATGAATAGAGAAAAGAAGAAGCATAATTATATCAAAATGGGGAAATTAAAATACATTGTTTGATTTATTTCTTGTAAAAGTGAGGAATAAGAAAAATTTTATTATGTGAATCTTTAACACTTAATTTCCTATCGATAATAATTTTATTTTATCAATTTTGAGATTTAATTCATGTTTGGGTGAGATTTATTTTCAATACATTGAGAATTCAAACTTGAGAATAAGTATGTGTCTTTGTGTGGGGGTATTTCATAAGTACAATTCATGGAAAAATATTTTTAGTATTTAAATTAATGAATTTATAAATAAAATTTATAGTTGAGCCAAATTATTTATTGACTATTTAATTTATGGGTAAATAAAATTTTAAACAGTTTTGGAAAATGAATATAAAAAAGAACTAATTTTTAATATTTTCAAATAATGTTTTTATTGATGTGGATTTTTTGTTGTAGGTTTGGAGTTTTGAAAAAAGAAATTGATGAAAATTACGTGAAAAATTATCCAACACATACCCTTCCCTAAAAAAAGTAAATATAAAATATCAACCCCATGGTGGAAGCTAACCAATAACTAAGGAAGGACATCCAAGAGAAGGAAGAGCCTCAACATAGGTTGGTAGAGGGGTATGTAGATGTTTGTGTTCGAATAGAAACTAGGATCACAAGTGAGCACAAGTAGAATCATTTTCAAGGAACATGGAGGATAACCTCCCCTTTGAGGGATGACATGTGAGGATGTATTCATCTATTTACTCTATTTAGGATTATTCTAGATAATGGATGTTGTGTCAATTAGTATTGTAAATACCACAACTACAAGAAACTACTATGTGGGAGATAGAGTATTCCTAGTACTGTTCATTTTTACCAAAACAACACCTCTTCACCTAGTGCCAACATCACCCACCTCGAATACACTTCAACACACCCATTACCTCACTAACTACCTTTTTCCACCATTTATACCATTTGAACCACCATGAATTCCAATTCATAGCTTGATCTTGAGAATCACTACCACTATGAGGCTAGGAAAAACCGTGGAAGAATTTATGGAAATTGGGAAATCCATTATAAACATTTAGTGATGATGAATGACTCTATGCAAGAAATTTAATAATAGATCAACCCCACCACCATGAAGGAGTGCTATGGAAAGGTAAGTAAGTTATTTAAGGATGAGTTCATTACCTGAATCACCAATAAAAAACATGTAATGTTCGAGTATGCATATATAATAGATGGATGAGGATTTCATGTAATAAAAGGGTTCAAATGTGTTTATATTTTTCAGTTGAAGATGATAAATGTAATGATGAATGTGTTTAATTACTTGAATGGTGTACACTTCATGAAACATGTATACGCATGGATCTAGTACTGGATAATTCATTTTTCATATCATTAATTAAGTTCAATCCATAAACACATAGTAAATAGGAATAATTTAAGATATGATGCAAAAAGATTTTAAAATATTTTATGAGGGTATAAAAATACGTCTTCATTTTTTAAGAGTATATACATTAAATATACATAGTCCATGACAAAGGGTTTCATGGTTTATAAATAGGAATGAAGAATGAGGAACTATGACATGTTTGATAACTACTTCCTTACATATATATGGGATTTTATTTTGTTACTTTTTTCAACCTCTCAAGGATAACATGAGGTGGATTCTTTTTTTGTCCCATGTATATAAATGAATTTTAATTTAATTATTAAAGAGCTGGTTTAATGATTTATTCAAATCGGGTTTTTTTGTTTTGTGATAATTATTTCAATTCGATTATTTTATTTTTCCTTCCATGAAAATTATATTTATTGAGTGAGGGAGAGTCACTTCAAATCAAATTAAAAGAGTTGTACCTTCTTTGTGACACTTGGGTTGTTTTAATTCTTCTTTTAAATATAGTTAAAGGTTGACACATTTATTACCAAACATAATTATGATTACCATTTGTAAAAGAGATTTCTTTTACGAGAGAGATTATTCACATAGATCAAGTGTTTTAATTTAACTTAATTCTGATGAAAATTATAACGAGTTATTATAATTTTCACTTTAATAATTTCATAAACATGGATATTCAATTAGAGTTGCATTATTTTACTTATATGATCCAACTCTATCGAACTCACATGACAAGTAGTTTAGCTTTTATTTTTGTATCCAATCATTGTTTATGAATTTATTTTTATTTTTATTATTTTTTATAACCCCATCCCAATGGGATCATCATCAGACTCACCATACCAATAATACATAAATGTTTATACCACATTGGATCATTTTTATAAATTTTTATATCAGTAACAAACCTAATGTATTAATGATACCTTATAGGGGTATCATCCATTGAACCATATCCCCCTCTCCTTCAACCATTATATCACCCATGATAGGGAAATCTTTATGGAATTTCAATATTGGATCCAATATTTGGTATATCTTTATTACTCCATTATATTTTATTCTTTACATTTATTGGTTTTAGGATATATTTGACTAGGGTTTCATGGAATATTTTACTCAATCATGGTGAAATCATCCCAGTTCGATGGGGATTTCCCCAAACATGGAAAGAGGAGGACCTAGAAGAATGAAAAAATGATGTTCTATTTGGTTTGGGTGACACAATGAGTCCTATAATGTTTTTTATCAATTATTAATCATTGGATGAATTTTAAAAATTATTTATAATTATTTATAATAAATTAATTATATTTTATGGAGTGAAATTGGATCCCATAGTGTGGTACAATCTTAGAAGAGGAATGAGGAGACTTATAAATGGGAGAGTTGATATTGGTGAGGGTTGACTCTGGTATTGAGGTAGGTGGACCATATGATATGAACTCATATTCATGTGTATATACATGCATGAATTCCTCAAAAATTATATAGGATAGGGTTATAAGTCTTGGGGACCAAGGGTTCTCTAGTTGGAAGGGGACAAATAATGTTTGGTCTCTTATTTTTTGAATAAGTTCTCTTTGACAAATTGGTGAATTTTGATCACATGATGAATATATAACCATGGGTAGAAGGTAATGGTTTCGTTGATATGAGGCCTTTGGGTAGGTGTTGAGTTGAGAGTGGTGATTTGAGTAACCTATGTCAGTTTCCCATGTCTAATGGAAAATATAATATGAATTGATGGTGAGTAATGATAAGAGAGTTAGTGTTACATATAATGTGTGACTAAGAACCCCATGAAATGGTAAAAAGAGAGTCTTGGTGTATGTGAAGAGTGGGGTGAGTCATTTTGGAATAGAAGAGTGGACTATAATTGGGAGTTATCTCTGAGTGATGGATTGAGGGATCACCCTTTAGATATGCGAGATTGTACCTAGTTGATAAATGTTGTAACAATTTTGGAATTAGTATCAGGTTTTCAAGGTTCTTAGAAAAAATTTTATTGGTATGTTCACTAGGTAGTGGGATTATGAGTGTTGATAAATTTTAATTAGTATGGTCTATGGATTATGGTCTTGTTCATAGGAGCCTCTCAATAGTGCTATCAGTAATGGGTGATGAGTGAAAGATTGTACTGATATATAAATACAATAATGGGTATGGGGGACCAAGTAAATACTGGGATGGGTGAGACAAGATAATTTTAGATAAGGGATTAGGTCTAAGTAACTAACTACCTATGTCGAGATGGTGAGACGTGGGATGGGTTGTGATCCTTTTTTTAATTTCACATGTTTGTTTATTATTGTGATAAACAATTGAAATGGTAGGGGAGAGGGATCCTAAGATCTAGATCCTCCTATAATGAGATGTAATTGGATGGACTACCAATGGTGATATGAAGTCCTCGTGCGCATGAGTTTTGAACCTTTCCATGTGTACAAGTACTTGGGTCATGATAGTGGACCAACTCGAGTGAATGGTCTAGTTCATGATGTGATGTAAGAAATGGATGATGGACCATACCTTAAGTGATGAGGTAGTGGGGAAAGATTTAGATATAATATCTTACGTGGTCAAGATCATTTATAAAGATTATAAGTCCTGATCCATGATTATTCTCTCATATACCATGACCACTTCTTTATGAGTCATTGATGTCATTCATTTAATCATGAAATTTCATCCATATATATGTATCTCTTAAAATTATAGTCTAATGATAAGTACTTTATGTCTCATTAAACCTGTTAATCCGTTTACTGAAAATTTAATGTCACTTCTTTATTTTATTTCTTTATGCTCTGAATAATTTATATACAGGGATATGTTTATTAAGTATTCATATATGGAGATTTTTTTGGGAGATGTTGAGGAATTATTATGTAGTAAAATGTTTATGTAGATAACTTCAATATACATGAAAACATTGGGTCATGGGAATATGTTTTAATAATGAGATATTATGTGTAATCAATTAAAATGATTTATGTGTTTTTGGGTAATATTAGTTGATATAAAAGTATGTTTGTAAGGTATATATATTTTTCTTTAAATATAGAAAAGAGGGTTTTCTTCACATCAGATGGTATCAAAGAAGGGTTTATTTATTTTTAGGGATTAATTTAAAGAGAAATATATGATAAAACAAAAATAAAACATCATTTAATTTAAGGACTTATAGTTTCAATTAATGATGTTATAGTTTATAGAAATGGTGATATTATTTTATAAAATTTATTAATGGATAAATTTTTCATAGGTTGAAATGGAAACATAATAATGTAAGAAATATTATGTAATTTTTTTTGAATTGACATATTTATTTTCTTTATATTTTCCTACGACATAATAATTTATTACACATGATAAAAAATTTGTTTTTAGTAAATTGATGGAACTAGGGGAATTTATTAAATAATTATTTTAATAGAAAATACAGTGATTGTACTAATGGGTAACCAAATGGGATAAGATATAATGTAAATACCGTCATGGATATGATATTTCTAGTTTTGCATAATGAATTTAACCATATCAAACATACAAATTCACCAAAGAAGAAACATATCACTGTTGACTCCTTCATACAATAATGGCCACCATAATTTAATGGATCTCACAATCCATTAATTATCAAGCTATGTATAAACATGATGTGAAAACTATGTTCTCATTATTAAATCATGAAAATTACCTCTTACCCATTTATCATTTAGAATATAAAGAGAATCATTTATATAAACTAATTAAAACCAAGAACTAATGGATAATTTTGAGATTTAAATATGGTGAGAAATATTCTAGAGTTAAACCATGAAAAAATAGAATTGGTATACTCGGTGACCTTTATTTTGAAGTTAGGAACCAAAAAAACATTACCTAGTAAATACAAGATAAAATTGTTAAAAATTTTATTATTTTAGATAGAGTCAACATAATATACCCAATCAAACAATGGATTTTCTTTCCCTTTGATACATTTTTTATTATTCATATTTAACATAACCATTACTATAAAAAATCATATAAGATAATAATCAAATTAACAACACTGGATTCACTCTTAATGGAATATTATACAAAAATGAAATGGAACCAAGTATTACCCACCATAGATGATTAAATCCCTAAAATGTTTATAACATAAATTGGGAAAATAAGTACAAAATAATAATATATTTATAACTAATAAATCGATTAGATATTCTTAACCTTTGGGAACCACTATTTGTATAACTAATCCTATAATGAAAAAAGTTATCATAAATAAAGAAATAATTTTATAATACCCTAGAAGAAAATTTAAGGAATGGGTTGTCTATTTTGAGATGTTTGAATGGAATGAATTTATAAAATTTATTGGTTGAAATTTAGTTATAATATGACCATTATAAAAGGTTTATAACAGTTGGTTACAATACCATTAAGCACATTGCCTATTTGGAATTATAAGTATGTAGTTAATATAAATAAAAAAACTAAGATATTGTATATAAATTTTCATTATAAAAAATTTATTTATCCTAAAATAAAAAATATTGAAATTCAATAAAATGATACTAATTATTTTTTTAAGATAACTTATTTTTTGGAATTTCTTTTGGGAAAATTAATTTTTAAATAAAATTTTCATTTACTTTCTCACAATTATATAAAATCCCAAAGACCACCTTCACTAGGTTTGCATATAACAACTTTCAATGCAATGTATATAAAATCATACAAAGAATTCAATATAAATATACCTATCATATACTATCATACATCACTATCCACCACAATATGATTGAAATGAAAACTAAAAAATAAAAAATATTTATACATATAAAAAAACCATGATACAATGTAACTGATGGAATAGAAACCACCAGTGTTCTAGGTGAAATGATAAAATGTAATAATTACACACAACATAAAACATAGAATATAATTGATGAATCCTAATATGTGATATATAGAATATTGGTGGTCTAAGGGTGGGAACCATAGTGATCTCAATGCCATTTTCTCTCCAAATTTATCTCCATAGCTAGGATCCTTTGATTTCCACCATTTAAATTGTGAAATCTATAAGAAAAAATGCTAAATAACACACTAGTTTTCATGCATGGGTGGGAATAAAAAGACCCAATACAGTTGTCCTAAGGGTTGGACTGACCTAAATGAAATAACTAGCCCCAATGAGCATAAATGAAAAATATGGTGTTGATATCAAAAATCTCCAATGTAATCAATATCCTTTATAGAATCATAATCAACATTATCATGATACCCATAACTCACTTCCAAATAAGTATTAGAAAAAGTATTCTTACATATACAATATATCATAGAATTACAACTGATCACACATCCCATCATAGATCCCCAGCCTATTAATTCACCTTAGATACAAAAATCATGATATGATGGAGAAAACACAAGTCTCTACATATCATTATAATAATAGATGAAATACATATCTCCATCTATTTTCGAGGCATGGAAGGAAATTAAAATATCTAGTTAGATAAAATATACACCTACAAATATAGAAACCTATATATGTTAGAACATTGCAGGAAATAAAAATATCTAAGAAAAATGTTATTTACCAGAATACTAGAGTAAAAAATAAATTTCTAGGGATATATATTTATATATCATACTCTGTTAGGTATCTAAGCCATATGTAGGAGGAGTGATAAAATCAGGTGTATCATCATCCACATCAATACCACCTATGGGATTTTTGGTGTGTCACTAGTTGGGGGAATTACCATAATTTTATTCACATAATGAGTATGGTGGAATAACTAATCATCCCCACTTATCACATCCATCATGTTCTGATATCCCGGACACTGAATGAATTAAACATCTCTATATACCCTATACAAAATATTTATGTGGAATTATGCATCTCTAAAAATCTCTTATAAATTTATATCCTATCTCATCCTTGAGCTGTGGGTGAGTATGATTAGATACATATAAAAATAATTAGTAGTATCTACCCAGATAAGTGGGTGAGACTAAGTGTTGTCACCATAATCACAATCTAACCACATATGGAGGGTGTGTTCCATGGAGATCCATCATTATATATAATATCCATAGACATACACCACTCATAAAATATATCCCATATAAGTATATAGAGTACATACAACATATAGATCAATCAAAATCGAGGGACCCTTATATAAGTTACATAATACTTTCCACATAGTAATCTGACTACTACACCATCCACAAGGAACCCCACTTTGCATAAACATAATAATTGAAATAAAATTTAATATTAATTGATCATTTCTATATAATTATATTAATAATCACAGAACAATCCAATAGATAACTACTATCCTCATTTCCTTTCATGTTCGAGTTATCAAAGGAATCTCAAGGTACTTAACTATGTTTCCCAATTACTACCATGACACATAAATCCACCTTGTAAATATTCCACCATTAAATTATTTAATGCATACATCACTAACCATTATTCTATTTCTATTATTCAATGAACATCCATTATTTGATGAAATATTATTCCATGGATTGATATATATTAGTAAATTTTATATAAACCAGTTTATTATACCCTTGAAAACGCATCCCTGTTGACCATAAAATATTTTTGACATCATATTTAATTCTAAAAGATACTACCCCTTTTCATAATATTATTTACCTTATCATATATTCCATGAAAAACCCCAATAGACCCTTTAAAAAAATATAAATCCTTCACCTTTAGTTATTCATTCACATCAAAATGTTCCCCATTTAATCCATTTTAAGGATTTATTATTTCTTAATGCATTTCATAGTTTTTATTGATTTAATAACATATTTTGTGAATAAAAAATAAATAGTTCAAATACATTCCTTAAATGTATATAAAAACTTATCATGAACACTATGTCATTATTCATGACTAATTACTTCCCATGATAATGAAATAAGTCATCTAAATTGATAATTCAATCTCCTAACATAAAATATAAACATTACTCTAAATATTATTATTATTATTATTATTATTATCATTAAGTAATAATATTATGGATGGTTTACTAAAGATATTATGGAAAATGATCTAATAATTTATAATCCATTATGTTCATAAGTATCACTAGAACATTAAAAGTTAGATGATAGAAAAGAAATAAACACCCCATTATTAAAATCAATAACTCTTATACAAAAGTCTATGTAAAGTTTAATAAAGTTATAACTTTAATCATTTTGAAATTAAAAGCATCTATGTATATTTATGGGTCAAAATCATCATATTATGTTAGATTATATGGCAATGAAAAATTTTATATAATATTTATTCATCAATTAGTTTCTATATAAAAATAAAGAGAGAGATTGAAAAATCAATATTTGGATACTTTTTCTAGTTCTTTATTGAGGCGGTCATGAATTTTTTTATAAGTTAAAAAGTAGTGTTGGTTACTCATGATGATGAGTTGAATCTTAGTTTGGATAATGATAAACTCTCTGATTTTGTTTCGGATTATAAGACCAATTATAATTTAAAGGTTAAATATAGGAAGGAAATTATATAATCTATTTTTTATTGATTAAGCATGAGATGGAAAATTTCATGAATGAAAGATATAGTGAAGATCATAAAGGTATTATAGGAATTTCTATCTTAGAAGTAGATTAAATGAATAGGGGAATTAGTTATGGAATAAATTCTTGAGAGTCTTTATATTTTCATGTAGATATTAAATAGGATGATTCCTGCATTGAGCAGAAAAAATGAATAATTATAAATAGGTGGAGGGTTTGGTCTATGGTTATATCTAAGATGGTTTTCAGAAGTAATCTTTGGGAGAGGGTAAAAAATCAATAAATAATGGTTATGTTTCCTCTAAATTCATGTCTATGGGTTCTATTATGGATATCATTACAAGGATAGTTTTTGGATAGGAAAATAAAATCATAGGTTTCGTGTACATGCAAGTAATGTTCATGTTATTAATAGAAATATTACCTGACTATGTAGGTGAAAGTAGCATTGGGACATAGTTTTGGGTTTTTCGGGGTGGGGGTCTCCGACTAGGATTCTATGGGCCTCAGTTTTCTTTGAATATTTTTTTTTCAAATAATGAAGACGTAGTGTCATTGTTATCTTTAAAATTATTGAGGGAATATAGAAATTTTGATGCAATTGATGATAAAGGATATAGAATTATTAATTGTGCTCACAAATGTTCCTGAAAACAAAATATGTAGGTATGAGATTTTCATTCAGGTAAATTTGGAGTGAAATATTCACTTTAGTATAAGGGTTCATATGAGTAGTGCCTATCAGTGGGACTTATTAGTTTTTCATAGAAGAAACCTAGAATGTTTCAAAATGGGTTCATTTAGTATGATCAATTACGGAATGTTCAACCTTTTAGTGTTGAATTTAGTGATTTAATTCATATATGATCTCAATATGTGGAATCTAGTGTATTATTAAAGAATAATATTGATAAATTAAATCAGGAAATAGATTATCATAAATACTTATATGACGAGTTGAGCTCTTCCATTGTTATTGGTAATTAGCGGGATATACCAAATCATGATGAGGATGTAAGGGATGGAAAGTATCATATAATCTTATCATCCTATAGGGATGTAGCTTCTAATGTTAGTAAGAAGGATGATGAGGGTACCTCAGCTTTTCTAAAGAAGAAGTCAAGGACAATGAAATATTACTTTAATATTAATCACACTACACACACCAGATCAACATCTATTTAATAATAGAAGATATATTTGATAAACAATTTATGCTCTTTGAGACATGAATCAAATTATTATTAAAAATATAAATATTTTAATCTAATGGATGATGATCTCTTATGTTTTCCAGTAATTTCTGGTAAGTTTTATTCTAAACGAGAGTAGTAGTTCAATGTTTGACCCCGTTATCTTTATCTTTTTGTTTTTTAAATAAATAGGTATCCAAAATATATCTTTTCCTGAAATTATAAGTTTAATTATCAAACATATTTTATATTTAAATAATTAATCAATTCATCAAATGATCTCCAATTGACACAAACATGGTTTCAATGGGGGTTGGGAATTGAGAGGTGTCCTAAAAATTGACATGGGTGTAAGGAAACTTTAAATTTAAAGATCTATATACTTACATGACCACACACATGAGGAAAATCTCATCTAGTTGAGGGGTTCTACATTTCAACCCTCATGGGAGAGGATTCACTAAAACATATCCTAATCCCACTCCATTTAGTGTGGAACTCCCTTGGATATTAGAACATAATTTCAAGAACTACACTCGCTTGGATTTATATGGTTTGAGTTGAAACTATCATGGATGAAATGACCAGAAAAGGATCCATTTGATTATGTTATTTGAAAACACTCATATAGTGAAAGGGGAAAACCCATGTGACTGACATTTCTACACAGGATACCAGCCTATAATTTTTATTAATTTACTATCCCCTTCTAGAGACATGACCACGTATGATACAAAATATTGGGATGTGGTGCAACACCCACCATCCAATAAACTCATTGGAAGAATTAATAAATTAAATCATAATGTATAAAAAACATCTAGAATTATATTGAGGGGTATGTTGAATCATTCCTCCCATATATGCCTAGAATCGATAGCCTAGAAGAATCCACTGCTTATCTGGTGCTCCAATGACTAAACCACCGTCCGCCACAAATCGGGGAAGTATTTTAGAGAGATATTATGCCTAAATTTCTGAAAAATTTCACATTTTCATAAACTCCTCTAATAGATCCTAAAAAAGTAAATGTTAACTCATAATTCAATAATTATATCACATAAAATAGAATGAGAAGTTCAATTAGTATAAAACTATTCTATAAAATAAAATATAAACTGTAATTCAGAATAACCTCAAACTAGTCTCATTAGGTCTATATTTAGAAGAGCTGTATAGGGTTATTGGGATTTATATGTGATTATTTTTAGACGCATGTAAATCAAAAAACTATATAAATATAGAAATAATTAATATCTATATGTTATCAAAAAAATTATAGAACAACATGTATAAAACTTAGTGTCACTGAGAATATATAGAGACATTGAATAACACACCTAAATCTTGTCATGTAATTTTTATATTTGTGACTCTAAAGTATAGATTGAAAATTTAGAAAACCAACCTCCTCTCTACATTTTCATGAATTCCATTCATTGGATTTGGAAAAATAATCCATTATTTAGACCTCATTTTCTAGAATAACATACCCAAATTTCAGTTTTAAATTCATTATTTTAATTTATAAACAAGAACATATATGATTTAGAGATAAAAATGATAAAAATGATGTTAAAATTTTATCCAAAGAACCATATCTTGAGCTGGGATCTCTTGATATTTCTTGATCATATCCTCGTATAGTCTTAGTCTATATAGATAAAAAGAGAACTAGTTTTCATGGAAATAAAATTTTGTTAAATATAAATATAATGTTACTTAAAGAAAAATTATGGTTTTAGGTAATGATATTATTATTATTACTTAAAAACATTAAATTCATTAAAAATATCAAATCTCTATAAATCATCTTAAATATTTTCTAAAATATGAATTCCATGCTTTACATCCATTTAATAAGTATGATTTTTTTTTGATATTTTAAAGAATGAGTAATATTACAATTCCTTACCTCTAAAACTAATTAATAAGTTTGAAAAAAAATTATTTTGAAAAATAACTATACAATAAGTTACGAAGTTTCCTTTAAGGTCAAAGCCTAAGTATTACAAAAATTATATATTTTAAAGAATGATTTTGTTAAAATGGATTGATAAAATTCATGTAATGATTAAGGAAATAAGTAAACAACACCCAAGAAATAATGAATGAATTATAAGGAATGAGAATTTATAGATTCATTTTCACGAACCAACGTGAACTACACTAGACCAATAACCGAGCCAACCTTTGATTAGGCTTGAATTATGTTCTTGATTACAAATGTTTAGAAACTAGTATTGTTGAATCAAAAAAAAAATCAAGAATGATTTCTTCCTCTAAAAATCAATATTCTAATAGTGGAGTATTACCAAGAATCTAGAATTGTGTGCACATATACAGAAACTCCAGGCATAATAAGATAACACATTTCAAACATAAAATAAAGCAATTGAGACCTAAATCAAAATAAAATCCCAAATCACATTATAAATTAAATAATATATAAGAAAATTAGAAACCCAACTTGTGTTGTATAAAGATTCAAAAATAGAAGAGATAATAAAGTGGTCAATACATAATTCTCCCAAAAGAAACAAAAGGATCCTAAAATATGAAACTAAAGATATCCTCAATAACCAAGGTCACCATACAAAATTATCACCATACCCCAATCCATGAGTGATTAAGGATAAGGAATGAAAAATGTGTAATTTCACATGAAACTAAATCTAAGACTAAAAAACACACTATGTCTACAAAAACTGTGTTGTATAAGTAGTGTGTGAGAATCGTTTACCAATAGGATATCACAAATAAAATTATTCAGGGGATACCTTTTTTATACCATTTTTTAAATTCTAGATTCAAATATAATTTATGAAAAAAATACCTTTTATCATTCAAGGAAAACAAGTACATAAGTAAATACCATCTTCTCATATTTCAAATCTGACCAAATTATTATTTAACGATCAATGAGTTCTAGTAAATTCATATAAAAAACCCTTTTCAATAAATTATATAATTTTTCTAAAACCAAGAGATATTAATAATTGATACTAAGTCCTTTAGTTTTTAGCTCACGGCCAAAATAGTTTGATAACATTGTTTTAAATTGATAATAGAATAAATGAAGACTATATGGATAAAGTGTACATATATGAGATATCACATATATATGAACTATATAAAACCAAATATAATTAAAATAAATTCAATATAGAATTAAATGTAAATATAAATATTATCCACTCAATTGGGAAAAAATAGCCTAACATAATGAGAGTAACCTGAGAGAATCTAAGGTAAATATACACAAAGATCCGTGTGCTAATTATTTCCAAACAGGATATCTCAAACCACACATAAGTTGTAAGATAGAGTGGAAACCTAAAATAATGGGAAAAGTGGAATCCATGATAGAGTGGAATCAAAAATAGCAATTCATAGATTATGTTTATTGTAATCACTCCTTAGTATGTGCTTTTCCCAAGTTCCTATATAAGTACCCATGGATTCCCTTATAATCCAACTATATATTTGTGATATCAACCATGAAGTCAATCATATAAAATATTAATGAAACATTTAAATATCCCTTACATCATATCTAAACACCCATTACTATAATATCCAATTTTTCATTCATGTATAACACATACCAAGATAAAATATACCCACTTAACATAACCATCAAGCTAAAATAAGATATAATGAAAAGGGGATCAAATAACAAACAATTTTTCATGGAGTTAAAATTAGTAATTTGATACTTTTTTGACAACAAAAAAATGAAATTATTTATATGTGCTTATATAAATGGGCCTTAATGTGTTAACCCAATGTTAAAGACAAAAAACTCTACTAAAAACCATATATAGATCAGTTATTATGAAAATACTATCAAAATAAATGAAGTAAAAATCTAAGATAAATAAATTTAACATACATTATATGGAATAAAAAAATAATTTAGGATATAATTACATATTACAAATATAAAATAAATGTGTAAGTACAATAAAATGATGGAAACAAAACATGAAAGATCAATAACAAACAAATTCCTTTCATATGGATCCATATAGAACGTAATTTATTACATGTAAAAACTTTTCAAGGTCATTACATAATTTAATATCTATTTAGAAACATTATTTTCATGAAAATATCTTTGAGACCATTTTGTACCAACTAGAGAGCATTATAAAATAGTTTTAATAATATCTAGCTCAAGAATAATTTATAACCATGTTTCTGTTAGATTTTAAAATGAATTAGTCAAGGAAAATAATTATATAATCATTGAGATAAGCATATGTAAATATAATTTAAAATTATAATGTGTTTAGTAGCCTCCAACATCGAAGGAATTTCAAATAAATGGATTGTCATTGAAGAACCTACCTACGAAAAGTGAAAATTCTATGAAACCTTAAAAGAAGTGAATAGAGAAGTATGAAAAACAATTCACTCAACTATAAAGATAAAATAACTCATATTTTAGAAATAAAACCCTTCTAGGATTTTGCTACTATGGACCCATGTTAAAAGGAAGAATAAGAGAGAAGGGGTAAAGAGGAATATAAATGGGAAGATGAGAAATGAAGATCAAACCATAAATAATTTCAATTTCAATTAATGTAGAGGATAAGAATTCATAGTGGAAGGGAGGAGAGCCACCCCTAAGGCACTATTAGTTGAGATGTTTTAATAGAGGATAGATAAGGTTAACATGTGGTTTTAATATAATAGTTTTAGAAATATAAAATTAAAAAATTAAAGATAAGGGAAAAGGTAACTCATGACATGGTCAAATCTATCTCAACATAGTGCACCTATCTATACTTATCATTGAATGAACATCATGGCTCACAATATGTAACTCATCCTATAGTAAGAAACAAGAACCCCGTGCTCGAGGTCATTACAATTTGGCCTTCACCTCTCATGGTGTGAAGCACCCTCTCAGTCTTGTCTCGTGGCATTGCATCTCCCATGAGACCCCCATCATGACACAACCCATGTGTCATGACATGACCAATATTTCACACAAAATTTCACAAAGAAAATATATTATGATATATAATTCATAAAAATTTATTGATAAAATTTAATGGTTATCATTATTGTGTGTATCCTTCTTCCACAAGATGGTTTTCATACAAAATGGTTTCCATCACAATATGACACCCTCCCACTACAGAATAGTCTTCTCTTTCACGTGATTTTCGAAAAGTATGGGAGTATTATATATATAATAATAACCATACATAAAATAAAAATCATACGCATCATGGAACTTATGCACAAAATTAACTATTTTATAGCCTTTCATGACACTTGAAATTCTATGATGCGCCTCATCCATGGATTGACTCACAATAATATAAAAACAATAGAATTCTGAAACACTTAAAGACATCTAATTCCTAAAAATGGTCTAATAATTGCATAGTCAATCTATGATCTTACCCAAATAAATAAATAGGGAAAAAATTCATAAATAAATTAAATTAATGTAAAAATGATTTCAATTTGTTATTATTCTTCCCACAATATCATTTTATCGCAAGAATGTCATCAAAATTTTAAATAGTGACACAAAAATACCTACATAATGTATAAGGGATGATTGAACATGAAAGGAATAAATACAATAAAAAAAGTTTTTTAAAACATTAAGTGACTATAACAGGATCAACAAATAAAATAACACTGTAAATCCACAAAAGACAATAAATTATCCCAAGCCACAACAGTACCAAAATATAGGGACTAGATTATCTAATGGAGATAATCAGAGAGTTGTGATCAATGATTGGTCTCCACACCATCTAATATTTATGATATCATTATGGTATAAACAAACCGAATATATCCCATGTTATATCACAATGTGTCATGACCTAATCCCCATAACCAAAGAGCTAAGATTGTATATCAACTTGTGCGAAACATCCAAAAGTCACATGAAAAAAATGTAATCCTCCAAAGAAAAATAAATACTAAGTATCTGAATAAAATGACAACATAGAGTAATATTCTAAAAAAATTAAAAGAATATAAAGGATAAAAAGAAAATGAAATAAAGATAAGATAAACACCCTAAACATACTCTACAAAACTACCTCCATGGCTTAGAATAAAATAGAGGTTTCTTCCTTTATAGATACAATAATTCTAGAAACTTCAAAAGATGAATCAACTAGAAATAATGATGAAATGTCATAATGTTTTAAATAATAGGGATTAAATTTTCTATTATATTCATACTTGAAACATAAAAATATCACCTTTTCATAGGAGGAATGATAATTGAATAATAAGATCCTCCTAAATCATTCAGAGTCTCCAAATTAGTTTCTTTATTCTTATAATTATAACTATAAATATAATATGGAATTATTTTTACCTCTAAATATCACCAAACCATCATTGGAGTCTTACCTAAATTCCATAATGGAAAACCTATTGATAAAAAATCCATGCATAATAAGACGAGTAGTTTCAAGTATAACTGAAACCAAATGGGATATTACTCAAAATAAACATCCAACTCACATTAAGAAAAAATAATCTTTATGTAAAGAGGGAAAATAGATATGATAGTGAAATTAATACATAAATAGAAGTGATGCTAAAATTGAATGTTTATAAACAATATAAAGTAAACAATAATATTATGAAATACAAAACTGATGATCTCCTCATGACCTAAGGTTATCCTCAAACATCATCACAATAACTCACTCCAAAAGAGACCTATGAAGAAATAATCCAAAAGGAGTAAATTATAAAGAACCTAAACCTGATCTGGAACTAGAAAAATTAAATGACTCTATGGACACGGAGTTGTATAAATGTGGTTTAGAAAAGATGAACTAGTAAGATGTAACAAATAAAGTTTTCTATATAATGCATTCTATAATTCATTATATAAATGATAGTTTGAAATAACATTTATGAATATAATACCTTTTTATCATACAAGTAATGAAATAAACTTTATCTTTTTAAAATCAATGAAAATTTTTAGTATATGATTAATGAGTTCAAAAAAATTATCTTACATAAAGTATAGAAATTCTTTTAAAATCATGAGATATTTACAAATCCTATATTCTCCTAATTAGCTTCAAAAAGGATTTGATAACTTGATTTTAAATTTACAATATAATGAACAAACACTATAGACATAACATGTACATTGATGATAGATCCCACATATAAAAATGATATAAATCCACATCACAAGAACATAACAACCACATAAAATTGAATGTAAAAAATTAGAATTAACTCATGTAGATGAGAAATTACTTGATATCATAGTAGTATCCCAAAGGAATAAAAGGTCAAGGTACACTATAAAACTCATAATAACTATATAAAAACCAAATAATTAAAGCTGCACATAGGCTGCTGGCTAGAATGACATTCTAAACTATCTAGAAAAGTGTAATCATTGTTAGAGTGGAATCATAAATTGAGTTGAATAGTCTAGATAAAATGGAATGAATCTTTATTAGGTACATGTCCTAAGTTCCTCCATATGTACATAAGGTTCACAATATTAAACAACTATATATGATTAATATCAATAATGAAATCAATCACATAAACTCTCAAGGATATGTATAAACAACCCTCATCTTATATTCGACCATGCTTTACTAAAGCAACCCGATTTTTATCCATGTATAACACATACAAAAAAATTAACCCACTTTATATAATTATTAAGATCATACTCAATATAATGAAAAGAGACTCAAATCCAAAACCTTTTTCCATAAAGATACAATAGGGCCTTTGAAACCTCTTCTTTAAAAAGGAAAAATGTGATTTTTGTAATTCTTTTAAAAATGGTACTTCAATATTTAAATTAATATTCAAGAATAAAACAATATTTTTAAATCAAAATATTAATTATTATTAAGGAAACATAATTTTAAACCAAAATAAAATTCAATTTCATGATAAAAACAAAAAAATTCATAATATGGAGTCCAAATATCATTTAAGATAAAATTCCCAATTAAAAAATCAAATCAATGTGTAGGGAAAATAAAATTAGTGTAAAATAAAACAAAACCTAAATAGAAAACAAATACCCTTAAAATAGATTTATTTTAGTAGGAAAAAATATAATTTATAATTTATTACATCCCAAGAACGTCACATTGTCCTTAAGTAACATGAACATCAATTTAAAACGTTATTTTTCAAGAAAAGGCCTTTTAAAAAATTTATAAAAACAACTATAGTAAAATATAAATTAGTTCTAATAATATGAAAACAAAGAACCATTAAAGTCACAATTTATATAGGACTTGAAAATAATAGATATAAGGGAATAAAATTACCATCATTAATACTATCAAATTTTAATATTATTTAAATTAATATGTAGTTTAGAATCCTCAAAAACCCAAGGCATGTCAAATAAACATGGTTTTATAAAATTACCCACTTAAGAAAAGTACAGTTTCAATGAAGCATTATAATAATTGAAGACATAATATAGAGAAATCCACACCACCTTAGAAATAAAAAAAACATATATTTTATAAAAACCCTCTATTTAGGGTTAAACAAATATGGCCCCTAGGTGGATGGAAAAAGAAGATAGAAGTGAAAAGAGTAATAAAAAGGAAAATCTGAGAAGTGATGATCTAGAATTCAAGAACATCACTTATAATCAAGGAAGGGGCCACAAATTCATAAAGGGAGGAGATTCACCTCTAAGGATCTCCTAGTTTATATTTTTGAATAATGTAATTAGAAGTAAAATATTTGATTTTCATTCTCTAAGGGTTGAAAATGTCAATTAGAAAATTAAAAATATATGAACAAGAAATTAATAGTGTGACGATATCATTCATGTATGGTAACCTATCTCATAAGACATCACTACATGACCCTTCAAGATTATAGAATGGGACATTTTTTCAAGGAGTAACCATGAAACCTATTATTTATGCTATAATGGTGTAGCCTTACTACATCATATAAGGAAGTGACCTCAAAGCCTACCCTCATGGAATGATATCACCAATGACACCCTCATTATGTTATAGATCATGGGTCATGACGTGACAGAAAATTATAATAAATAAAAAAAATTAAAAAAAATATTATATGTAATAAATTAAATATAAAAAATAAAGGCCATTATCACTACATGATTCCATCCACCATGGTGTGACATTCATATAAAAGGTTTTCATCACAACGTAGAACCCTCCTATCATGACATGATATCCCCTTTCAATTGATTTTAACAAAGTTTAGGATCCTTATTTATATATGGGTAACCCTGCATATAAGTAAAATCTTATTGATGGTGGAACTTATACATGGAATTAACCATTTTCATCCTTCATAGAAACTTTTCATGTTATGATGCTTCTTATCCATAGTGTGACTCATAACCAGAAAGAAAGTATAGAACCCCAAAACACCAAAAAAACTTCCAACTGTCTGACATTGTCTAAAAATTACGTGGTCATTTTGAGATCGAACTAAAATTAATAAATAATGATTAAAATAAATAAATAAATATGATAATATAAAAATTAAGGTTTTACTGTTTCAATTTGGAAAATTGGGTAATCCTATATCAGATATGGTGGTGAACAAGGAACCAGTTTATATTGTGGTGTGGATAACATATGGTGACCAAGGATAATGATACCTAAAATAATTCATTGAGCTTATGGTTTAATTAATAAATTATAAAATTATCCACACAGACCATGGACCAAAAGGTTTAGTGTCTTGGAGATGAGATACAAAAGAATATTATTTTATATCACTATTAAACATTTATCATTAACCATTCTCCACTCTATCATATTCTAGACATCTCATATTTTATAATCATCTTCAAATTCAGGGAAATGAAAAAGTAATAATTGGTGAGCTAAAATTCTCAGAAAGAGAAGCATATAAACTAGTAACAATGGTTAGATATTAAATATGAGAAAAAAATGAGTAAGGGAATAATATCAGAAAAAAATATCATGAAATAATAAATGATAAAAAAACATGATTGACCATTAAAGATCAAGATATTAATAATAAGGCAAAAAAATTCTCATCAAAAAAATGAATTAAAAGTATATAATGAACTAGAGATCAATAAATAAGAAATATTAATATCTTTGGAAAATGGAATATAAAAATCATTGGGAAAATCATATAATTTTTTTCCAATTAGAGAAGTAGTAAAATAACATAACCATATGAAAACATTATGAAAGAATCCATCTTTTTTCACCATTTAGTTTTGTGGAAAAAAACTAAGAATGTTAACTATTTATTTTTGTGAAAAAATTCAAGTATATAGACATATAATTATCTCATGATATATAAAACCACAACCAATGAATTAAAGGTGGATATAAGACCCCTCACAGTATCATATATATATATATGTGGGTCACTTAAAATAAAATAATTAATGATATCATAAAATACCCATGGGAAGAAAAAGGCGTTTCATTACATTTGCAAATGGTGTCACATAAAAAAACATGATCATGTGATACTAAAAAAATGATCTCTCAAAGAGATAATATATTAATTGATTTATGAACAATTACATTATTGGAGAATCATCCTTCGAAAATGGAATAGAGATCAAAAAATAGATTTCTCTAAAAAAATGTTTTATTATATCATCTTAAAAATTAATGAATTTAGAGTCACATTAAATTTTTTTTTAAATGAGGAGGAAATGTATTAAAGTATTTCTTCGCAATTTTTTCCCAAAACTGATACCTTAAAAATAAATAAATCATATTTCAAAATGCGATGTAGAAATGAATAATCTATGATAATTAAAAAGAAAAACATTTGAAATATTTGAAATGCATTTATAGAAACAAATATGTCATTAAAATGATATTGAAAACCTTTTTTATAAATAATGGTGAATGTAAGGTCCAAATAGAGAGAAAAAAATTTATTTTTAACTTGGGAAAGGATAATTTTTTTTGGATGTAAAAACATATATATGGGGGGAATAATCCATTAAAAGAGTTGAGAATTACTCTCAATAAAATTTAATTCCCAAAAAACAAAATATTCATCATGTAAGAATATTTTGTTTTAGAACATGATTCCCCCAATGTATAAATACAACATACCATTATCATAGGTTAGATTTGATCATGCTGGAGAATATTTTTGACAAATACAATTGATTATGACCCGAGGGAGGGATGTGATTCATGAAAATCCCTCACCTTTACTCATTTTTAGTAGAATGTGTTGTAACATCCCATTTCACAAATAAATCCAAATGACATATTTCAAAACATTATTTATTTATAAAACTTTTTATGAAATTAATTTATGAGTATCCAATACATATTTTTTAGTAAGCTATCATCTATTATCAAAATAAGGTGTTAGAAAACATGATCGTTTTAATCTGGTATTGTAATAGGGTTATTGTTATTAATTATTATCCTAACTTTCATCTTTCATATATCATACTATATACTAGAAATATGTTTAAAAATAATTTATAAAATTATAATTTCATTTATTTTGTGTTTTAGTAATTTTTTTCAATGATGAAATAGTATATGAGCTTGTTTTTGGTGATTTTAACGTATAGAAAGTGATATATTAATAACATCATTAGATATTAATATTATGAATAAAAAATATCTTTAAAATCATGAGTAAATTATTATTAATTTTTTAACAAAATATAACATTACATAATCATTGTTTACATAAACATTGCAAAATCACTTATTTAGGTGTTAAAACAACTGAAAAAAGAGTGTGTTATAATGATTTAATGATTACGAGAAATTAATTATAAAATCTTAATATAAACATTAAATAATATTTAACATGACATAATTATCATAAATGTTTATTTAAATCATTATTATAACTATATTAGATTGGTGGTTATGACGAATGGAATTTGTTGTTCCTAGAGGTGGTCGGTCGCATCTATGCATGATTAATGATCCAATTTTTTATGGAATGATTGAAATTATGGTACATGAAAAATGATCATTTCAAAATTTCATTTGTGACATATAAATACTATTTATTCATCAAATTATTATTTTATACTATCCTTGAGACATGGTTATGAAATAAATGTACTGTGTCATGGAGGTGGTGGTCGGAACATTCTCATGATCGATGTTATTTTTCATTCTTATTGGATAGAAATGATTAATTTTTTGTATACTTAATATAATGTATTTTTAGTAAAATAATTATATGAATTTATTTATATTAAAAAATTTATAAATTATTTTGGGAATGATGAGAATAAAATAAAAGGATAAGAGAAGTAAATACTCATGTTGTAAGCTTGATTTTTCTCTTGGAAAAAAACATGGTAGTGAAGGAATTAAGAAAACTTAAGGTGACTAGAAGCTTATAATTGTGAGACAGGGTAATAATAGAATAAAGATATATATTTTAAAGGATGAATTTGAAAGTAATTTCTAACTTTTAAAGGATTAAGTGGTGTCCTTTTATTAGATAAAAAATAGCACTTTTGTAAGAACATGTAGTTTTTTTAATAATTCAGGACACTATTAAAAGGTCAACATTTCAAAATTTGACAAAGAGGTGGTGTATAAAAATATATGGTCTAAAATTATCTCATCCATTAGGTCTGAGATTGTGTAATAGTGATTTAATTTTTTTTAAAATTGTAACAATTTACCCAAAATAACTTTTACCTTGGTAAATAATTTTTATCCTTAGTAATTAACATTAATGAGAAATATTTGGATTGGTACCTATTGTCTAATTTAAAGATTATAATTTAATATTTTAAAATAATTGTAATTAATAAACTTTGAATGGGGATAAAATTTAATTTTTATATAAATACACTTAACCACAAAAAAGATATTTTAGACAAAAGAAGAATTTAAGAATTAAATTTATATATATAATATAATAATCATGGATACTAATTTTACTAACAGAAATTGATTTATTATAAAACAAATAAAATTTTAATGTCTTTCAAGTAAATCCAAAAATCAATTTCACCCTCTCAAAACATAATTATAGGAAAAGAATGGAAGAATTTATTTTATTTAAGTAACTTCTTATTTAGTTATAAAAATATTGGATATAAGATTATAAGTTCACATAATATTTTAAAATTCTTAATGTTATTTATTAAATATATATTTTATTAGTTCATTTTTTTTACATTATTAAATAATTTTAATTAATGATAAAATCCTAAAAATTTTAATTTTTGAAAAAACATATTTTATTATTGAAATCAACATTTTATAGAAAAAATAAAAAATTCATAAAACATAAATTTTTACATGAATAATTAAAAATGAATTTTATTTTATAAATATTGAGTTCTAAAATTTGAAAATATATCAATTTAAAAAAAAATACATAATAAAAAAATGGATATTATTTAAAAAATAATTTGTTAATATTATTTTTTATTAATTATTTACTGTATAAATACCTAATGGTTTAATATCTAATTAATTTTTGTATATATGTTAAGAATTTTAATTTAATATGTTGTGGTTTTTTCTCATGAGGTGTATATTGTAACACATGTTGTGAAATATAACATTAGTTCTAAAAAGTCTAGAATTTATTTTTTTACATTTTATCCCTTAAAATAATTTCAACCTTGAGATGTTATCACACAAAGGAAAATAAGAGAGGTTATATTTATCTCCTTACATCATATGGTTACCATGTAACATTTTTAAACATTTTATTCCTCTATAAAACATTAACCAGATGAGGGATATTTCTATTTAACACCTTAATTATTATATCCAAAATTTTGAATGGTTGTTTCTCATAATGGAGATCATGTTCTAGTTTGTGACTTCATAATCCATCATATGTGATGGTTCTGGTATGTACCTCTTCAAAAGTGATACATAGAATACATCATGTAATTGATAAATATCTAAAGGAAGTGCTAATTTATATGAAACCACCCTAAAAAGGTCAAGGATCATAAGGGGACCAATGTAAATAGGGATAAACATCCATTTCTTCCCAAATATTATAACCCACTTCCATGGAGATATTCATAGTAATACCTTATCAGAAACTTATGAATCTAGATCTCATTGACAATTATCGAAATAGTCCTTTTCTTGATTTTGTGATACTTTCATATTCCACTGAATGTTTTGAACATTCTATATCATTTATTGGAAAAGGGAAGGACTTATCTTCCACCTCTCTATAACATCATCCCAACAGGTTGGAGTCCTACATCTATTCACATATAGAGCCTCATTTGGTTCCATCTGAATACTAGAATAAAAAGCATTGTTATATGAGAACTATACCAATGTAAGGTTTTGATCCCAACATCCCTATAATTTAATTGAAAAATGTCTCAACTTATCCTTTAGAGTTCAGATGGTTTTATTAGACTGACTATATGTACAAGGGTGATATGTAGTGATAAACTCAAGTTTGTTTATAATAATTTTTGAATACTTTTATAATATTTTGAGTTAAACCCAGGATCTAAATTAGATATAATAAAAAGTGGTACCCCATACAGTCTTACCCCTTCCCTTATCTATATCATAGAGGTTTTTCAAGATAAAAATATTCTTTTATGCTGATAAAAAGAGATGAATTTGTTAGGTGATCGACTACAAACCAAATAGAATTATGAGTCTTAGATGTTTTGGGAATCTCCACAATAAAATCCATGCCAATGTTTTCCCATTTCTATAACGGTATGTGTACATTTTTCAACTTAACCTTATACTTTTTTAATTCATTATTAACTTTCTAGCATACCATGTGTCGAGATATGTATTCCACGATTTCCATATTCATCCTATCCCACCAGAAGTTTTTCTTTCAAACTCTATACATATTCATGATAGATGGATGAATAGATAAGGATTATATTTTAGAATCATCAAAAAGTAAAATATTTAGTTTTAGTTTTAATGGGACACATATTTGGTTTCCCAACCATATATCTCCATCTTTATCATGGATACTCTCGAATGCTCAATACCGTTTTCTATAGGTATGAATTATATTTATGGGCTTATTTGATATTATAATTAATTAATTGTTGATTAATCCTTTTGGAATGATTGTAATTTTTTCCTTCCACTATGATTTCAAGATTGATATATTGTAAATCCATGAGTATTAAATATTTTTTAATCCTCATCATGGATAATATATAATGATTCTTACTCCCTAGGGAATCAGCCACCCTATTTCCTTCCCAAGGTGGATATATATTGACCAGTCGTAGTCCTTTTTTAGTTGTAGCCATCTCCCCTAGTGGATGTTAAACTATTCTTGCATGAATATATTCTATAAGATCATATAGTTAGTATATATATCACACTTATCACCATAGATATGATGCCACAAAAGTTTCATTGAAAATTCTACTACCACCAACTCTAGATCATGAGTTAGGAAATTTTTCCTATGATTGTTAATTTTTCATGATGCATAAGAAATTATGTTCTCATTGTGTATAAGAATGCATTCGAGAACATTCATTAAAGAATAGTCATATATCCCACACCCTTCTCCACAATATGGTAGTGAAATCATAGGTTTAGTGACCAATATCTTCTTAATATCCCTAAATATTTCCTCACCTTTCATTGTCTAGAAGAAAATCACTCCCTTCGGAGTCAACATGGTTAATTGATTAGATAATCATGATATTTTTCTCTAAAAAACTTTATTAATTTCTAGTAAATCTAATAAAACATCAGATCATATTCAAAAATATTGTTCTCCTCCAATTTCAGTTACATCTATTTTTTATGTGTTTGTAAATATACCCCCACCATTGATTACATGAGATTATAAGGATATTATTTATTACCAAAATTTATACAAGCTGAATTTGGTGTATAATTTCTCCTTTCATAAGTTCCTCGAAATTATTTCCAAATTCTATTCATGTCCTTCTTTGATCTTAAAATATATGATAATATCATCTATAACAACTACCAATTTTTTTAAGGTAATCTCTAAATACTTTATTCATCAAACACATAAATTAAGTAGGATTATTCGTATTTCCAAATAGAATCATTATAAATTTAGAGTTTCTATACCTTGTAAAAGATACTATATTGGGCATATCTTCTCTTCCTACCCTCAATTGATGAAATACAGATCAAAGATCATGCTTTGAGAAATATTGATCTCTTTATAGCTGATCAAACAAATGATTAATATGTGGTAGAGGATATTTGTTCTTAATCACGATCTTATTAAGTTCGTACTATTCAATGCATAAGATAATTTACCAGTAATTATTATTAAAAAATGTACTAGTGCACCCCATGTCGGAAAAATCAGTTGTAAAAATCTCTTATCTAGATTATTTTATTGCTAATTATTTAATTCTTACAACTCAATGGGGGACATTATATAGTGAATATTCAAGATAGTCATATACCTAGGTATGATATCGGTTGAAAAATCAACCTCACACTGTGTGGGGATAGTAGGAATTTTATCTCGAAATACAACTGTACACTCCTATACAATAGACATGTCATTAATATTGACTTCAACCCTAATAATTTTATCCAATACTAAATCATTGATTTGTATCATTACCGATATTATAGACTTTTATTTCAAAGGGAGATCAATCCTAAATTTATCAATATTTTATCAAAAGATAGTTTGAGATATTATATGATTTATCCCTATCATGATAATGGATATGTAATATATATAGGGATAACCAATCTATAACAAAATGTACATCTATTTAAACCAAGAGAATAAGAACTATTGTTATGTCAAATGTTTCCTTACAAATATTTCCATTCCATTATTTTTTGGAAATCCCTAACACATTTCCTTAAAAATTAACTCCTTATATAATGAAATTTATATGAAACATATTTCTATCTATAAAGAAATTTATATTCATGTCCTTTTTTTATCTAACTCTAATATTACATTTCTTAAGTCAGAATAGTTACTGTAACAAATTGGATCCTTAACTAAACTCATAATCTTTCAATTTTTCAATTCTTAGTTGTCCAGAAAATAGAATCTGATTTCTAGTTTCTTAGATTCTGAATTGCTCAAAATTTTGTATCCACAATGTTTCTTAATTTAAAAATTGACCATATTTTCAATTTTGATTTTATGGTTCTTAAATTCCAATTTTCTTAGAAAATGAAATCTGACTCACTACATTAGAATATGATTCTCCCCTTATTTGAATTTGATTCAAGTTTCTTAAACTCTTATTTGTACAAAAATGTGAATTTCATTCAATATGTTTTATATTTATGATTCTCAACAATTTATAGATCTAGTTCTCAACTCTCGTAGGATATACTATCATATCATTCTTAATTATTTCATGATATTTTTAAAGTTACGATATTTTCTTAATGTTATGATTTTATATCTTTCTTAAAGATTCTATATTTCCTTAATGTACTGTTTGTTACATTCATATTATTACATATTATTTAAAAGCTAATGTTACTTGTGACTGTTTCTATTATCCAAATGGTTTCATTATTTCAATTATAATATAACCGTATCAAATTCCACCTGTCCAAGTCCCTCTAAAATTTAAGGACAAATATGATAGTTGGAGAAGAATTCGACCATTGGAGATCTTGCCTATAAATACCCAATAATTTTAGTGTGATAAAAGCTATGAAATTTTGGGAGAATTGACACTCTATGAGAGCTCTTCCAGATCTTCTTCATGTTAAATCCATGATGAGTTGAAATTGTGAATAGATTGTTCCAGATTCTTAAATATTCAACAATATTTTTTTTCATTGTGCGATTCTGATTTTTGTTTTATAAAATTGGGGACTTCCATGTTGAAGGAAAATAAATAATCAAGTTAACTTATTAATTGAGAGATTTCAAGTAGAAGGAATACAAATGTGTTTATCACCTTATAGATTGAGAGTTTGTGGGGATAGCCAAAGAGCTACTGATCTTCATATAAATGGATTACCCTTGTGTGGGTGAGACGAAATTTCCAGAATGTATAAATCAAGGGAATTTTATCAATGGTTGTCAGAAACCCTTATTATATTGGTTAAAATATTTCATTACACTTGTATTACATGATTAATTACATTTTTTTATTCTGCAACATATTTTTTTTATAAATAGAAAGTATAACTTTCTAACACTTTCTCTATTGTAATAACTCTAATTTAAGATTCTATTTTCTTTAAGATAGAATCATTCTTAGGTATACCTATGTGATTATTTCTTTATAATATCATCATATTAGGACTTTGGGACCTTCCAATCTCTTTTTTAAAGATATTAGAGGGTTTTATAAATATTTTTTTTAACTTTGTTAAACAATGTTTCCCTAAGGTTAAAAACCAAAGTTTTAAAATTATAATTCACCCCCTCGTGTAATTTAGTATCTACATATTATATTTAGATCCTATAACTAGATCCATAGAGATTTTATTCCCACAAACTTCTTTCAGATAATAGTTATATATTTTTAGATTATATCATCATGCCACAAAGGGTTTTTTTATAGATAGTTTATTATCCACAATTTGATGTCAAAAATCAACATTATTTGTAAAATTAGGTGATAAATACGACATAAATGATGTAAATATCATAAATTATGAACTTATATGATTCAAATGAGTTATATATGGTAATTTACATATTAGGTTCTCTAACTTAAACATATTCAAATCCCTCTTCATGGATCATAAAAAGAATTTGAATTGAACAAAGTATATCCCCTATGAGTGTCTATCCTGGTGTGATATCTTAGGCCCACTAATCATTAATCTAGGTGATGATTGATTTAATGATAAATCCACCCTTTTCTAGGTGATTTCCCCAAAGTGAATATGTTCAATAACTATATCCATTTTCTAATATCCAGAAAAGTATATATTGCTAAAAAATCATATAATCACAACATTACTAAAACATTAAGAAGTTATCCAATACTTAAACTCCTTCCTATTGTTCCTACAATGTTCTTTAAAATAATCCCCAAAATAACTGAACCTTAACTTTGATAAATATTGTGGAGAATAAATATAATAATACATAAATAAAACATTTATTTCATGGATTAATAGAAATATTCCACAAATATTCACACAAACTAAGGACTAAATGCTTTAGATTCTCAGAGACTAGATACATTAACATCTTATTTTATATCACTTATGAAAATTTTTTTATAACCATTATTCTCTAAAACCTATTCGAGACATCCCATATAAAATAATCATCTTTATAACCTAGGTATTGTAAAAATAAGAAGGGGTGAGATTGAATTATTTGTAAGGGAAACATATCAACAAGTCATAAAACATAGACCTTAACTATGAGGAAAATATGAGTAATGTATTAATATATAATAAAAATATCATGAGATCTTATGTTAAAAAAACTAGACTTATCAATAAGGATGAAACATAAGAACATAAGGCCAAATAAAGGTAATAAGAAACATATATTAGAAACATATAACAAACATGAAATAAATACAAAATAAATTAGAATATATTTTGAACGTGGAATATCATAAACATTTATAATAGAATTAAAAAAATGAACATTTTAAATAATTAGTTTAACAAACATAATCACAAACAAATCCATGTATTTCCTCCCATTAATTTTGTGATAAATCAAAGTATCTTTACCCATTAGATTGATGAAATAATAAAACAATATACACATATCATTTTCTAATGATATATAAACACATTAAAAATGAACTAGAGGGTAATATAAGACCCCTCATATAATTATCCATACATATAAGTTCAACATAAAACTTAATCATTCATCCTATCATAAATTACCCATTAGAAAAAAATAGGATTTAATACTTTTCCAAATAGATTCACATAAAAAATTATAATTTGATACCAAAAATATCATCATCCCAAAGAAGAATATATCAGTTGATTTATGAAATATTACTTTATTAGAGAATAATACTATGAAAATGAAAGATAAATCGTAGAAATATCTTTTCTAAAAAAATGTTTCTTGATATCATCATAAAATGATGTTATTTTAGTGTCGCATTACAAAAACCATTCTTTTAAAATGAAGAAGAAACACCATAAAATATTCAATTAAATAAAATTCCAATAAATATACATTAAAAATAAATAAAACATATTACAAAATGTGATGTATAAGGTAAGAATATATGAATATTAAAAGGAAAAGACTTTGAAATATTTTAAAACACCTTTACTGAAAAAACCACATAATTAAAAGGAAATTGAAACCTTGGTTTTAAAATAAAGGGTAATATAACTGCAGTTGGATATTAATAAAATTTGAGTTCCACTAGGTAATGCATAAATATGGTGGGATGTAAAAATGTGGATATAGAGGGAAGAATCTATTAAAAGAGATTAGAATTATTGTAAACCAAATATCATTTCCTAAAAAAAGATTCATTAAGGGAGAATGACATGATGTGAAACATTATTTCCCCTTAAATTAAGGTGGAAAAAAACATAATTCTATAATTGGTTAGTTATGATCATAATTTTAAAGGTTTCAGACATAGGAAAGTGATTATGATACAAGGGAAGGATTTGAGTCACAAAAATACTTTAACTTTACTCCCACTTAGTCGAATGCTCTATAACATTAAGTATCAAAAATAATATTATGAACCTATTTCTAAACATTAATCATTTATATAATATTTTATAAAATTTCTTTATAAATATTTACTTCAAATTTATTAATTAGTAATCATCTATTTTCAAAACCGTGCATCGGAAAACATTACTGATTTAAATTAGTTTCGTAATAGAGGTGTTTTTATTAACTATTATTCTAAATTTAAACATTCAAAGATCATACTAGGTACTAGAAAAAGATTTTTTAAAAAATTTTAAAATAAAAAATTTTAAAATAAAAAATTTCAGTGTTTTGGTAATATTTTGTGATGATTAAATCGAACATGAGACTGTATTAGTCATTTCAAAGAATAAATGGTTATATGTTAATAAAATAATTTAAAATTAACATTATATATCCCGAATAATTTTTAAAAAATTAATAAATTTTCATCATATTGTTTTACCATAATATAACATTCATTAATAATCCAAGACATAAAAATTACATCATCACTCATGTAGGCGGTTAAAACGACCTAAACAAGAGTGTGTTATAATGAATGAATGTGTAACAGAACATTATTATGTAATGTTAATAAAACGTTTATATAATCATAAAAATGTCATAAGTATCATATATATTTATTAAACTCATTATTAGAACCACCCATGATGGGTGGTTAGGAAAAATAACTTTTTTGTTTGTGGAGGTGGTTGTTTGCACGTACACAAAATTAACTATCCCATTTCTCAGTGAATGTGGCAAGTGATGGTATATGAAAAATGATAAGTTAATAATATTTTACATATAAAACCCATTTATCCATAAAATAAAACCTTGTTACAAACATTTAGGTGTAGTTATGGAAAAAAGTCTCATCACGTCGTATAGGTGGTAGCCCACACACTCACACAATCAATGTTATTTTGTTTTCTTAGTCTATAGAAATGATTGAATATTTATTTTATAATTAATATAATAAAATTTATTTATAATAATTAAATTAATTTTATTTCATTTATAATGCTATAAATTCTATTATTAATGATTACAATAAAATAAATGGCTATGATAAGCCAACACTCATGTGGGGAGCTCAAGTTTTCTCTCGAAAAACTCCTTGGAAGAGAAGGACTTAAGAAAACTTAAGGTGACCAGATGATTATGTAGGTTGTATATGGTTATAGTAAAGAAAAAAATAATAGTATGAAGGATTAATTTGATGGTTAATTTTATCTTGAAAGGGTGTAAGTGGTATCCTTTTATAAGATAAAAAAATGACCCTTTTGGAAATACACATCACTTTTTAATAATTTATTACATCAAAGAGTAATTGGATCAAAAGTGAAAAATAGGGGTTTAAAACAAGATAAGGTCTATAATACTCTCATCAATTAATTTTTAGACACTTAAGAATTATTTAAGGCTTATATTTTTTTACTTTTATCTCTTTATAATAATTTACCTTTACCTTGGTAATTAAGTTTTAACCAAATAATTTTACATTAATGAAAAAAATAAAATCGTTAATTTTAACAAATTTCAAATTTATTATTTCAAATTTGAAAATAATTTTAACACATAAAATTTTGAAATATGTGAAAATATAATTTTACCATAATTATATATAATTACATAATAAAATATTTTTTAAAAATAGCGTTTTAAGCATTAAATTTATATATAAAATATAATTATATTGAATAATAATTTAAATGAAATTAATTGATTTATTATGATAAAATTAAAGGTAATACTCTTTAAAGGAAATCCAAAACCCAATTTTTCAATATAAATACTTAATTAGAGGAGAAGTCAAAAAATGAATCATTTATTAAAGTAACATTTTAATTTTGTTTTAAAAATATCTGAAATAGGATTGAGATTTCATAAAATATTTTAAAATGCATAATTTTATTTTTTATATACATAATTTATCACTTAATTTTTTTTAATATTTTATGAAAATCTCACATAATGATAAAATCCTAAAAATTATAATTTCTATAAAAACATTGTTCTTTGACTAAAAATTAACCTTTTTATTAAAAACTAAAAAATTTATATTAATTAAATTTTTATGTGAGGAACTCAAAAATGAATTTTATTTTATAAAATATAAATTCCATTATTTTTAAATTTTTATTTTAAAAGAGAAAAAATAATAAAAAGAAAATGGATTTTATTGAAAATAAAACTTCATAATATTAACTCATATTAATTATTGAAATTATAAATATCTATAGGTTTACCATATTATACTTTATTATAAAATTAATTACAATTTTATAATAATATATTATATTTTTTATCATTAGGTTCAATATGAAACATAAGTTATCCAACAAAACATTAGTTTTACAAAGTCTAGAATTTCAGGTCATTACATAACTCATCTATCACAACTTATTTTCCAAGGGAGTTTTGGATCATATCCTATAAAAAATAAACACATGGGGTAGAGTAAAAAAGAAAAAAAATATCACGGTGTTATAGGAATATTAAAATTGGTATCATATCCAAGGCTCATCTGATTTTATAACAGGGATATTGAGGCCTTATTGAGTGGGGAGACCCATGGTGTAACATCCCAAGTAAATAAATAATAAGATATTTTAATATTTATTAATATTAGTGAATTAGATATTAATTTTACTTTAATGGGGTTGCTATGTTCGATGGCGTACCCAATACGCAACAACGAGTTTCTTCGAAATCTTACGTTTCACACTAATAATATAATAGTATATTTTTTAATTGTAGTTAACGCCTAGCTGTTGTAACGGCGGGAAAGAAAATAACTAACAAAAAAATGATAACAATTACCTAATAAATGATAGAGGCTTAAAATACCAATGAATCCAATTTTAAGCATAAATACTCTAATATTCACTAAAAGGTCGATTTATCGCCTTTTGATGGCGTACCCTTTTTTAAATACACTTTTTGACAATTATATATGTTATATTGAACCAAATAAAATCCTTCTTTAGAATTGGGAAATCATAATTTACTTTGTGAATGTTTTTGTTATTTTTTTTGATAAAGTTCATATTTAATGAATTAGTGAAAAATGTTGTATTTTAATTCAAAACCTCCTTTTAATCTAATTTATTTATATGACTATATTATATTTTGAATTTGTTTTAAAGTACAGTTATAATATATTTTTACCATTTAATTCAATGGTGTTCATTTGAATTAATTTCACTTTGAAATTGGACATAAACAAGTGTCAATCTTTTAATAGATATTGTTTCTTAAAATCACACTATTTGTTTTGACAGCGGGAATCGATTATAAAATTAATCAATGAAACGTATATGTTTTGAATTTGGTAAAATTGATATCATTTTTGAATTTGTAAAATCAAATATTTATTAGGGTGAATTTTTGGTATTTTTCTGACAAATGTTCATTTTCAATGAATAGTGAAAATACTGCATTTTAATTCAAAACTGCTTCTTCATCCAATTTATTTATATAGTTTTATTGAAATTTTAATTTTTTTAAGGTGTAATTTAATTATTTTTTATCATTTAATACAATTTTTGTCATTTTATGTAATTTCAATTTTAAATTGGATGTAAAATCAAATCAATCTTTTGATAGATTTTACTTCTTAAAAACCCGTCTTTGGTTTTGAAAACGAGAATGATTTTAAATTAGTTACTGAAATTTCTAGGTTTGAAATATGATAAAATGGATTCCATATTAGTAATCAGAAGGTCCAAATTATTTAATTAAGACTCTTTTGTTTTTGGACATTATGAGTAGTAATGACAGTAATTATCTTTAATTATCGTGTTTAATTAGTAAATGGGTAGTTAAGTGTAATAAAATAATATCATAAAAATATAAAATGACACCAAAATGTGTCATAATTCTATTTGTGGTATCATGGCATACCATGGGATGCATTTTTCCAACCTTGGGACCCCATGGAATCACTTTATTGTGATAGTGACCTTTTATCATATTTTTTTAAAGAAAGGAAAATGTAACCAAAGTATCCTAAGTAAAACAATTTTCATTTTGTCCACACAAAATATATATTAGAATATAAATAGTCATTGGAAAGATAATAAGATATCCTACATCATGGTATTTTTTTATAATTTTTATACATTAAATAAATAAATTTATTTACGACACCATGATGATGCAATGATTACCTTATAAATGAACGATTTAAATAAAATGAAAAGATAATGTTAAATCTTAGACTTACACTTGTAAAAGACCTATTGTATTGGTGGATTTCTAACCCTTATCACCTTATCCTCGAAATATATCTTTTTGGGACCTTTTAAATTTGAAACACATTTTAAAATAAAGTAATGTTTCATGACTTTCCATGAGTGCCCCTCCTCCCTCTTATAAAAGGCCCCCACCTCTACCACCTTACCCACACCTCTCAAGACATTGGCTCGGCCCAAATCAGCTCATTATATCTCTAAAAATACCTCTCTTAATCCTAGAAGTATTACCTTAGGCAGAAATCTCTTCAAGAAACCTTTTTTGTTCAAACCCAAGGGAGTTACCCAATTTAAAGGTAATGTCCTCTCTTATGTTCTTTTGTTTTATTTTGCTTCTCCAACCCCCTAAAATCTTTTTATTAATTTATTTTTTAACAAAAACACTATCTTAAATTTACTAGGATGTTGTTATGAGAAATATTCTAGCTACACTTACACACACCTCCGTCTAATGGTTAAAGAACATACTGTTTCTATGGATGGAGAATTTCTGCCTCACGAAATAATGATTGTTCAATATTTTTCTAACACCTTTCATTGTGGCAATTAAGATGTAACTATATTTAAATATGATATATATTATGTTTATGTTTTCTATATTCTTCTGTATTTTTTATTTTATGGCATACTTATATGGTTTCCAATATGGGTAAACGCGATATCTTCATTTTAGGAAGTGTAGACTACCGCCCCCTCAAAGTGATTTAATTCATTAATGCCATATGTGGGATGTATAAAAGATGGAGTTAATAAAATTATATATGAAATTATACTGGAATTATTATATACCTTTATATCATTATTATTTCATTTCAATAAATATAAAATAGAAGTGAAAGTAGCATTCATGTTTACCTACGACTTACCATCTCCATGAATGGTGCATTTCATTTCTTACCTCTAAATGATATGTAATATTATAAATGAATTTATATACTGGATATATATGATATATATGATATATAAATCATGAATATAATTCTGTATATAATGGATATTTTACCACATGAACAACTTGTAATTATAAGAAGTTTATTTTTGACTCAAGTACCAATGATCGACAAAACGACCGTTATTAACGTAAATTGTTACATAATGTTCATAACATGGTAATAAGTGATATAAAAGGAATAATGAACTTGAAAAGGTTTTTTAAGCAATTATAAATTAACTCTATTTTATTCTTCAGGAATATAAAGAAATGAACAAGACATGTGGGACTTGAGGTAAGGGATCCTTCCTCTCTCTTTCTTTGAGTACACTCTTTTTTGTCATTTCCTTTAAGCTCCTTTTGCTTATGTTGTGGATGTTTGTATATATTCTTATTAATTTAAATTTTATGTTCATATGATGAGAGACCCTATTTTATCTCTTCAATCCTTTTTGGAAGTTTTAAGTGGTGCCATTAGGCTATCGAGTTTTCTTAAGTGATTTTTAATCTCACTTTTATTCCCATGAGATTCATTCTACATTTGACAATATCTCCTTTGAGTGGTGTATGTACTGCCCAATATTTTACTCTTTGTGTAATTTACATTCATTTACGGGTATTTACATCTTCATTTTATGATAATTCTTTCATGGGGTGTACGTTTTGAAAGTTACCTAAATCGGTAAGGGAACCTTTAACCCTCCTCTTTTTAAAAAGACTTATTTATATTATGTCTTTTAATTTAAATCTTATTCTGTGGGATATGTTCTTATATATCCTTATTGATGTAAATTTTAAGTCCATGTGATGAGATACCATTTTTTCTCTCATCAACTCATTTTATGAATTTTAAAGTGATGTTGTTAGGCTGTCGAATTCTTGCAAGGGAACTTCTTAACTCAATTTCAATACTTTGGGTTAAACATTTACTCCTTGAATATGTCATTCAATGAATATTTGGGAATGACTCTGATTGTTTTACACTTAATTTTAACTTATATTTGGTGTATTTATATTTTTCACACGTAATTATGTCATTTCATTATCCTTGCTCTAGTGGCATGATCCTTGATTGGGATCACATCAAAATTTCTTCTCATTGAGACATTTCTTAATGATATGCACTTTTATTATTTTATAAAGTGTATATAAAACCCCTTTGACATTCCATATCCATATTATTTCTATACTAAGGTCATTTAAATGGTTTGAAAATTGTATACTTTCATGTGGATTATAATTTAAATGTTCAAAATGGAAAATGACTCTTTTATTAAGACATTGTTTTAAATGGTTTTAAAGATTTATTCTTTTAAACATTTATCATCCATGTCCATGTTTTAAAAATGGTTTTAAGGATTTATTTATATGGACATGAATGTTTTAAAACCCTTTTAAATGTTTCGAAGTGTTATGGGACACTTTGATTCTAAAATCACTTTTAAATGTATTCTTTTAATAATTTCAAAGTTTAAAGGGATATTTCTCTCATATAGTTTTAATGGTTTTATTAGATGTTTTTATTTATGATAATATCATGATGTGATCCTTTGTGATTGAAATATGGAAATTTTATGTTTCTTTTATGCATGTTTTAAGTGTTATGATTATGTTATGGTTCTTGGGAAATGTTTATGAAATTGGGTGGTTCCGTGATAAAATAAGGGCAGGTGAGCCCGAGATAGCTCTCCAATGCATTGGGTAACGCGAAGGAGTTAAACACTAAGGTATATGATGAGATTTAGGGAATATACTGTGAAGGGTATTCCAAACGTAGACATGAGGGTTACTCCCTATGTAAGAATGTAATGAATGCCTCATGTTACCTTTACGTCATATGATTTCTATGAGTTATTCATAAATCTAATGATTTCATGAGGTATGTCAAAGTTCTTATGTTTTATGAGTAAAGTGTGTTTTCATTGATTATTATGTATACGTGGACTAATGTTTACTTTCTATATTTTTATATCCCTTACTGAGATTTTTGTGCTCATCCCAAGTTTTTGAAATGTTTTTTCCACAGGACATAAAGTGGAATACAGTCAAGGATGGGATCAAGGAAATGTCATGATGTCTAAAACATGGAACTAGAAAGGACTCTTTTGTTAAAGAGTTTATTTTTTGTGAAAAAATGGAGTCTGAGTAGATGTGTCTACCTTGTAATCTTTGAGATGTAATAGTTATGTCCTAATTCTATAAAACTCTAAACCTGAAAATATCCTCAATGTGAATTATTCGTTTAATTCAAGATTATGTAATGTTTTAAGGCTGGGCCTTTATACATAGAGTAATCCTAGATCAAAGATGATGGAGAGTGACGAACCACTTTATAAGGTTGTGTGGATAACCCACCCTTAATAAATGTTTTTCTAGAAAAGGATTTTCCCATATTCTATGGAATAAAACCATTGATTTTGAGGTCCAAAGTGTATAATATCATTGTGTAGGTGGTTGGTTACATTCATTGAAAAAATATGTTTTAATATATTTTTTAAAAATGTGATTTTATTAGTTTTTCATTTATATTTTAATGTTTTTTATAAAAATTATTAATTGAATTTAATAAAATATATTTAATGTTATTAATTTTAATTTTTAAATTATGCAATACATTCATATTTATTTTTAGGTAAAAAAGATACTGAGGTAAAAATTGCCTTACCACAGTATAAGGTAAAATGAGGTAAAAAGGTTATATTAAGAACTAATGTTCTTAAATATCATTGAAATTGTCTCTAAAATATGTTTATGACGTGTCCATAAAGAAATTCGTTATTTTTCCGCTTTGGATCCGCATTTTTTTTAATATAAAATCCCTTATTCATTAAAGAATCCACATTTCCAAAATAACACTCATTCTCACTTATAAGTGGACCCCTCAACCACCCTTTCTAATATAAATCTAAAATTAGGATTACATAGGATAAAACCCCATAATATAACTATTTTCATCTATTTTATGATTTAGAGTATCTGGTCTCAAGAGGAGTCATCAAATACTTCAAAAATTAGATGGATTCTAAGACAAGATATTATTTCTTATTTGTAAGTAACAATTTATTATCCTTAAAAATATTTTATCTTCATATAAAAAGAACCCTTGGATATCATTTATATGTTATATAAATTTAAATAATACCATTATAATTCTAGAATAACGATATAATATTTAAATAACTTCACAATAAAACTATTTCATTTATTACAACATGTTTCTATTTGCGTCAGTTTAAATACATATAAGGGCGATGCTATATTTTTTTTACAATTGATGGTTATGAAAAAATAATTAATTTTATGATATGAAATTATTAAAGTAAAAAGATTATGGTTCATTAATGTTAATATTATTATAAAACAAATTAATAATATAACACCTCATGCTTGGTAAAAATTAATAAAGTAATCACATTATGGATTTCACCTCAGAGAACCCTCCCTAAAATTTACATAGTATGAGAATGAGGAATACGAAACAAATATATAAATATGATTCTAACAACGTTAGTATTAAGTTATTTAAATCAATAATAATTAACAATAGTTTGGACTTCTATTCCAGAATAAATATATAATAATTGAATCTATTAAACCCCAATTATCAATATAAACCAACATCAGATTAATAATTCCATTTGTGTTGTACAAGGGGTTAGAAAATTTATAAAAAAATTGGAATCCAAGTTATAGGATTCTATCATGATATATCCTTTGATTCTTGGATTCATATTTTAATGGTTGTTTAGAATATTTATATTAAAGTTCTATCTAAAACATCAAAATCCATCCACTTATTTTCTGTTTGATTATATAAAAACTATATTTTTCTTATTCAATTTATTCATATTTCACCCTTTTTTAATTTTTTAATATTCATTCATATAAATTCTATTTCAATAAAAATATTTCTTATTATACTCATATTTTCATTTATATGGTGTTTATACATCTCCATTGATATATTTTATCCTAATTTAAGGAATCAATAATCAATTTTGAGTTCTCTATTTAATTTTATTTTGATTAATACATTACCAATGTCATAAGAGTTATCTTGACTCTATATTAATTTCATTGAGTCGTCCTATTTCTTTTTTCACACTATTTTTTCAAGTTTAATATATTTCACCCTTTATTTGTCTCATATTGTATTTTATACCTCTCTCTATGGAAATTACAATTTTATATCAAAATATTTTTCATTGATAATTTTTTTACTTATTTAAAAGATGAAAATTTTATGGATAATTACTATCACCGGAAATGAATATTTTTCTTCCATGTCTATTTTCATTGTTACCATAAATAATTTTTTTTTATTTTGAAATCTAAAATTTTATTATATTCCACATATTTTATATTTCTCTATATCTCTATTGAAAAGAATATTTTTTAATATTTTTATCAATGTTTGTTTCTTTGGAACTATTAAAAAGATTAAAATTGTATTTCTATTCAAACCTATATATTTTGTGCCATACAATCCATATTTCTTTCTATTTAACTTTAGTTTTTTCAAGGATCCATTGTTGGGATGTTCAAATGTTTTTTCACCTCTTGAATGTGTTTTTTGAAAATGAAATATAACTTTTTTATGGAACATCACTAAATATTTAGGAAACATATTTCTAATATATCTACTTTATTTTTGGATTTTTGTTGTCATGGTTAATTTTCAAAGAAATAATCATGTATTATAATGTATTTAAAACATATTTTTATGGAAATATTATTTTTTATATCATTTCATGAAAATGATATTTAGTAAATTTATTTCCATATTTTTTAATATTTCAATGTGGTATAAATGCCAAGGAATTATATATTTTCTTATCTTACTCTAATGGAATTATCATCTAAGTTAACAAACATTTATTTTCTATTATTTTAATGTATTTATGGTATTTACTCTCATTATTCCTTTTATTATGTATCAAATATTTCAAAATAAATCTTTGATTCTATATAAAAAATCCCAGGCATCAACGGTGTTGTACAAAATAAATTTCTATGAAAGGGTTGACAAATAACTATATCTTTGTTTCTTTATTTATAATGATTTATTAATATTACCTATCTTATAATTCCTTTCAATTGTGTATACTATATACAACTTTCTCTCTCGATGGATGTATTTTCACCTACATAAGCATACGATTCAATTGAATAGGGAAATATATTCTCATGAATTCATATCTTTTTATTCTATATGATATAAATACCATATACTTCAATATTTTAATTTAATGATTTTTACATAGGAAGTCTATAAAAATATTTAGATGACTTTAATCTCAATAAATTTTATATATAAATTATTTTATATTCACTAAGTAATCCTGCTATGATTTTAATGGATGTTAGATTGACTTTATGTGACACACATGTGAATGTATATATCACTATGTAAAAGGTGGGTCTAGAAATATATAGCCCTATAATTCATTGTCTAATGGTTTATATCTCATGAAATGATAGGTATGGTACTTGGAAGAGAACCCAATACAGTATGTTAAGTAATTTGGGGAGTGACCCCAATCATCTATGTTTTGGGACATAGGGAGTGAGACATGATCTACTATTTTGTATTCATATTGGCGGATAATAATGAGATATTTTATGATTTTATTTATTTATGATTACGTCACACCATTATGTTCTGACTATATGGATTAATATTATTTACTAATGTTTTTATCTTATTTTTACGGTATATGTCACGTTTTTTGGACAATTTTAATATATTCCACCCCATGATCTAGGATTATACTATCTTGGATCATTATCAATCCTTATGATTCCATGATATTATTCAAATTATTTTTTGATTTCATCCATTTTCATATCAATGAGTTGTTTATGATCTAATGGAATGTCCTTTACATGTCATTGATATTGTTATTCCCCTTAATAGGTTTTTGATCTCACTCTTTCTTTTGTTTCCCCATTTACCATGGAATTTATATGCCAAGATGCATTTAATAGTTATTCATGCTTGGAGAACTTTTGAAGAATTGTTTTATAATAACATAGTTATTCAGATAATCTATAAAGACACTAAAACTTTGGCCATAGTATTTCAATTTAATAGTGAGTTGATGTGTAATATCTTGAAAATTGATATGTGTATTTTTATGACCTCAAATATGGTATTAAGGTATGTGCAAAAAGTATGAATTATTTGAACTAGATATATGTGCTAAAAAACTTATGGTTATTCTGAATAGTATTTAGGTCACTAAAATATATTCAATTTTTATTAATTCACTAATTAAAACACATAAATTTTTAAAATTTTTGAAAAAAATTCAAGAATCATGATATCAGTTTCAATGTTATCAAGAATTCCATTTTCCATTATCCATTTAACTTAGTTAAAAGTCACTATTTATTTGATTTAAAAATAAATATTATTTGAATATACATTTAAATAATAATCAAACATGAAAATTGTAGGCATGTCAACATAAATAGAGTTATCATAGGTAGAAATTATTAAATATAATAATTAACACGAAAAATATAAAAGAACTACTCAGCTACGTCATTTAATGTTAAAAATTTTGAAATACCTTAATCAAAATAGATTCAATATCAATGAAAATTATTATAAGGCCTTTTTTGGTATGGGATGTCTATTATATATATATATATATAATTTTAGGAGGTTTGGTAGATAAATTGACCACTTTTAGAAGGTTTTTTAGGCCTTCTATGGTTGATGCATTGTTATCAAGACTATAGGAGATTAATAGGTAGCCCATGTAAGGTGTCCAACACAGACTAAGGGGTGATTATTTATGTATTTTCATCTAGTATTATGTTTTTGGGCTATATGGACCAAATATTTTAGAGATATTAGCTCCACATTGTCACTCCATGGTCTCTTTAGACAATGAAGATGGGTTATGCAACATCAATAAACCCCATTAAAAACCCATATTTTGCATAGATTTTGATGATTATAGCAATATTCCCCCACTCTCATATATTTTTCTCATTTTTTAATATATTATTGGAAATTCACTCATCCTAGATTACATTTTTCTTGGATCATGGTATGATTGATGTTTAGATCTATGTTAAGGTAATTTGGTTCTCTTCCCCTTCTTCTATTCTTATATTATTTTCATGAAAACCATAACCATATAGGGATTGGATAATAGTGGGTGTTTATTATTGATATAAATTAGTGAGTTTTGTTATATAGATTTTATAATTCTAAAGGGATCTAAGATCTTGAGTTTGGTATGTTATTTACTTGTATCATCAAGATAAGGTTGGGGATATTTTATTCACTTGATTTTATGAGAAATCTATTGACATTGATTCTGATATTTTCATTTTTATATTTTTATAATAATAATAGTGGTTTTATTATGATGGAATTTAGTTCTTTCAAAATGGTTTAGATATAAGTATGAGTTTGAAAAAAAAAGTAAATGGTTGATTTTCTAGGTGCGTAAGTGTTTTATGAAAATGGAATAAAATGGATAAATTTTAAATTGAATTGATATTATTTATGAACTATGTGGTTATTTTAGTTGTGACTTTAATTTTATAGTTATTTTATATTATTATTATTTTTATGAGATGGTTTGTTAATGTATTAGACATGGGTTTTGGAAATCCCACTTGTTTGTAGGTGCCTTGGTCGATACAGAGAAAGTCTTAATTTCCAAATATGTGCAGGTTCCACATTGTGGTTGATGGGGATATAATATATTGGTTGGGTTTTGGTCCACTCATTTTTAGGGTTTACCCTTGGATTAGGTTGAAAAATATTACCCATTTCTTCTATATCCCTTGAATTATTTTAACATTTGAGTTGGGGGTTTTGAATTTTTCTTATTGGCCTAGTTCTTGTAAGTCTTTTTATGGTTGAAAATTAAAATTATTTATATTGGTTTTATATAATATTATGGATGTGTATTATTTATAAAACTCAATATATCTAAATTTGGTTTTTATATACATGTAATGCATGGGGTAAGTCTTTGGGAAATCCTACCGGTGTTGGTACATAACCTATATTTACCCAATTTATTAGATGGGTAGATTTTATGCACATGACATGGGTAAGTTCAAGGAATCATACATCATTATAGGAGAATTGTATCCAAGAAATTTTAGCTATTAGGGGTGTTGACTTATATTTAAGGGTTGATTCACATAGTTCTGGGTAGGTTTAAGAAGCTGATGGATCTCTTTTTTTGGGAGTTATATTTTATAACCTCATTAGATTTACTCTTGATTTGTATAAAGTTGTAAAATTTTAATGTTTTTTTTGTAATTGGTTAAATATTTTTAAAATTGGGTTATGATATATTATATTATCTTGGATTTTTGTTTTTTCTAATTTGATTATTTATTTTCTGGTTTGGGAACATCCATGTTATAGATTACTTATTCCAATTAATGAAAAATGATTGGAATGAGTATAGTGTTGTTTATATGGGAATATCATCCAAAATGGTATTCTATAATCACTTTAATTTTATTTATAGTTTTTCATGATATGGAGGATACACCTAAGTCCTATTAATACTATGACTTGACTGAAGAGAGTTCGAGGGGTGACATGTCATGTTGATATTTTATATATAGTATTAGATTTTCCTTTTGGGGTGGTAGGAATGGAAATAGGCTATGTTTGGACACATTAAATTTTTTAAAAATGGAATAATTGGCCACTTTATAGAGAACCACGAGTCATTGGAATATGTAAGTTTCTAAATTTTTTTAGTAAACCACTTATGTAATTTAATAGGGTTCTAATTATTTTTACAGTGTCTTAGACAATGTTGGTATTCATGTATCATATAGGTATCCATGTCTAGTAAATTCAACATGGTTTCATGTTTTTTATAATAATATTTATAATCATTATTAAATGGATTTAAAAATTATTTTTTACGAGGGATATTTTTAATTTAATATATAAAATGGTTTTCTTTTTCAAAATCTCACATTTTCATAATTTTGGATATATATTGGCATGAAAAGAATGAGTTTTGATATACCCTTCTAGGAGGGAAGACCTAGTAAAACATTGAAGTGACTACTTGAGACCCACCTTTGTGAAAATATGTGGAATTAATTCTATAATTTTCGAAACATTATATATTTATTTTTAAAATATCTTTTTTCCATGGGAATTGTAGAATTATGAATCCATGGAAACCTCCAATAAATTGACATTTGTAAGACACTGAGGTTAAATTGTTAAATTATATTTCATTTAACTAATTGTTTTAAATAATTTACAACAATTTTATCACATATGTTTTTTCTCAAAATCATGTGGTATAATATATTTTGGGATTGAACATTGGCATGGTTTGATAAATTTATCTAAGAGGATTGTATGTACCATTAACTTAGTAGTAAACCCTAGATTAGATGATATATGAGTCAACAAATTAGAGAATAAACCTCTTATTATGAGTAATATTGTGTTTTGAAACTAATTTCATATTATGGGATGATACTTATTATATTATCCTCAATATATGGATTTCTTGAGAGATGTGAGTTATGTATAGATGCATTGGTTGATAGAAATTACACAAAACAGTTATGTGTGATCATAGTATGGGTTCATGAATGTCCATTATCAAGGGTAAATATAAATAAGAAGGCCAAAATATTGATTTTTGTGAGAAATGATACTTTTATTCTATTGATACACCATTAGATGTTTAGAATTTCTATTTGAGGATCATATGGATATAATATATAAAATATTAACTAGAGTAGAATTTCATCATAGTGTTGAGGCCTATAAATATTTATTGATGTAATTTTATAGAAAATAGTGGAAATTTTTTACAATTGTGATAATGTTTCTTGGATTCCATCATATTATATAGAAAGTATAGTTTTTTTCCTACATTATAGGGGTATTATCAATATAATGACCCAAATATAATTCTTCCAAAAGTTTTTTTTGTTATTCAAGGGAAAATAAAGATAACATATGAATCATGTTGATTATATAATGATGTGGAACATAATATTAAGAGGGGCCTATTTAAAAAATATAATACTTTAGCCTTCCAAGATTATTGGGCATCATAGTGTCTAGTACTACTACATCATAAAGAATTATCAGGCTTAGATGGTGATTAATTTATAAAATTGTCCATAAAAATTAAAAAACACAATAGTTGATTTAGAAATATTTAATGGATCAATTCGATGAGACACCATACTAGTTGTAAGTTATAGACGAAATTACACTGATAATGGTCTTATTTGGGTTATAAAATGGGGAAAAGTTCACTAAGACATGAGTAACTTGGTTAATTAAATCTATATGAGATAATGGTCATGGATTAATCGGTAAAGAGGGTTATCATAAAGCTAGAATAGTAAAATAATGTTGGTCACAAGATTCAACATCTAGGTAATAAAAATGATGGAAATCAAGAGAGTGTATCAACTATGATAAGTTAAGATACACCATATATGTTGAAGTTCATATTGGAATATAATTATAGTTTGTAGTCAATTATAATTTGATGTTGTGTGGAATCAAGTTGAGTCACAAACATGGGGTATATCCATCAAAACTTAAAATTTATTGTGAAGGATTTTTTATGGAAATACATAATGGTATAATTGATCACTTACATGTTTATAGACCTTTAAATAGTAATCATATATTAGTTTAATATAGTTACAAAGATTGTTGATTGAATTATATAGAATCCAGGTGATAATGGAATCTATAAATTTTAGTAATTATTGGGTATTAATGAAGAATTTTTAATGGTGGGGGAATATCATTGGATACTAATGGTTATTACCCTTATTCAAGAAAAAGAAGGTTGTAAACCAGGAGGGGAATATGTGATAAACTCAAACGATAGGTGGTTGAGGTGTTACATTGGTACTAAGATGTAATTTTACTTGATATGTGGGAAAGAGGAGAATAGTTATTAATGGGAATTAGCTGAATCTATGTAACTAAAGGATACATCATTGAAAGTTTTACAGTTCTACACAATATATGGATTAAAAATCATGTTTTCATTGATTTTACTATAACATAATCACTTCAAGATATTGTAATATAATCTTAGTTTTCAACTTCTAATTTATTGTCTATAATAGATTCCCTTATGGGTATATATAACATAGAGGCATGGAAAAAGTATTAGACATGACATAAAATTTTGATGACTATTTAGGTGTTGTCACCAAAATCAAAGAGAAATACTATAAACTTATCAACTATTCTAAAATATAGTTTACACCACTATAAATATAATATAAACAAAAATAAAATTTCATTTATGTTCATGTGTAGAACAAGGTATTTTAGAGATTATATTTATGAAATTTATTACCTTTCAGATAGTAAAGACATAACATATAAGACATAAGAGAAAGTTTTTAATTATTTATCTTTATATTCTAGAAGTATGATTTAATATCAATAGATTTAATCAAATATTAAAAAAATGATCATGAAAAATCATGAGGCCATATTGAAAGTCAAGGATAGATTTTATAAATTAAATTATCTTATATTGATTCAATATGGAGAATAAAATAAAAGATTTGAAAATAATAGAACCATATTAGGTGTCTAATTTGGTACATTTTTTAAATTTATTTGGTTGAATAATAAAACTAGATACAATTTTTTTAGAAAGTGATGAGAATTCATGCCATATTTATCGCATCTTTCCATCCAGAAATGGTCAATTTGTCTAAGAAGATTGTAGAATTAGTGGGAGACATTCTTAGAGAATGTGGTATAGATGTTGGATTTTTATGGCATTTCAATTTTACCCAAAAATAATTTTCATATAATAATAGTTATCATATGAATATTCAAATAATGATTTTTAAAAAATTTTGGGATATAATCTATAATTGGTGGTGAACCTTCTTTGGGTACTGAGGTTAGTTATTTTGAATAGTGAAACCAAGTTTTATTTAGGATTTTCCAAATGTTTCAAATCATGTGATGAGAACCAAATTTATGTTTATTACTGTGCAGAATCCTCAATTGGATGAGAGGTTCATGTAGGTTATATTTAATTTATCGGTAATTATGGGAGCATTAATCCTTGATTTTGGGGTTTTATTTAAAGGCTATCCTTAATGGGGGTAATTCTTATACAACATTATTCAATAGAAAGAGATGAATATACTTACCTTGAGTTGTTTTATTTGAGACTTGTTGAATGGGAAAGGCATATATCATGTATAATTGTTTTAGAAACATGGTGTGGTGTGTAAGATGTTATGTGAGTGGGATATTATGATGTTTTATAAATGGTAATATATTCTTTCTAAAAATGATACAATATATCTCCCCAATGAAAAAATTTACAATGATGAGTAGTATTGTAGGGGCCCTATTTATTGTATGATTTAATATCTTGCACATATCCCATTTTCTTGGGTGGAGATAGTGGTGATACTGAATTTAAGTGATATCCCTTGTAAAACAAAGGATAAACACAAGTGATAAGGGTATAATAGATAATTGGTGAATTATTTACCATATAATGTGAACAACCCAATGAATAAAAAAGAAATAAAAACTATTCTATATGATACATGTAAAGAAAAAGAAATAAAACTAAACTATAAAGAAACAATTGAGTGGAAGAAGTAAAATAAAAGTTACAACATTTACATAATAATGGAAAATAAAACGCAATAAAACTGAAGTAGAATCAACCAAAAAAAGCTCCGAGATCCTACTCTAAGTCTCAAGCCCACTGCATCATAATGGATCACTAGAGAAGTATTCCACCTTATTATTTTTTATATCTTAGTACACAACATCTACAACTAAGTGAAAGTTCTCATGCAGGGGGTGAGTATAAAATTCCGTAGGTAATACCAATATAATTCCCATCACACACCATTTGTACCTTGAATATGTTAGATTATATTTATATTTATATATAAAATAAGTAGATATAGTTTAACACATTTCCATAATAAATCAATTAAACATGTTTCTAAAACCATGACTAATTGGTATTATCAATTCACAAGTTAAGCCCTATGCTTTCCAAATGACCATCACAATAATATTGAGTGGTGATCCAACCCATCATCAAGTCATAACAAAATAGAATCTTCCATATTCAACTTTAGAACCATCCCCAAGTCTCAACCAATAAGGAGTGGTAATGAAATTTCATGAACTCATGCTAACCAAAAATTCGAACTTCTAAAAAAACCGTTTCTTTCAAAAAGCATTCAATTTTAATTAAATTAACAACGACCTCAATTATATCATTTCAAAACCAAATATATAGGTACTAATACTAGGAAAGATTAAAAAAATTAATATAGAGTGATTTAAAAATCAATCATTCATGTTATAGAAAAACTAATGTAGGTTAGAAGAATCCTACCTCACAACAACTGGAGAAAACAATGAAAATTCCACAAAGCCTCTAGATCTAACTATGGAACTCCTTTTAATTAGTGACCCAAATAAGATATAGTTGGAATAAAATAATATGACATATATATAACTATAACTGATTATATCAAAAGATGTTTGAGAAACAATATGGGTAGATATAGATAGAATAATAAATAGTGAGTAATTATCACTGATTTTGGCGGTCCGATGCACCTTGAATCATAAAAAAATTCTTCTAGATCAAAAAGGATTGCCAAGAATGTCTATGAGATGATAGGATTTCAATATAATGGGAGAATATAATAAAAAATGAGATTTATGGGGTGTTAAACCAAGATAATATATATTCTTTGGGGAATTTAATTCATATCTCATAGTTTATCAAACCATGTGATAATCATGTGAATGATATATGATATTACCTAGGAAGCCACATAGTTGTGCCAAAAGGTTTGAAAAACCAAACACTACTACTATCCACCTACTCCCATCACCCACGGTGTATCTTTGGAACTCTCATGGTTTTTGAAATCTTTGTACTAACTGAGTGATTTCAAAATGACTCCCAAAATGTTCAGACATAGTTTTCTATGGAAAGTGAACAATGTTCCTTAACTATTTTGATACTATATACTCCTATAAATGATTCTAAAATACACTAAAACCAACCGAAAACATATAAAACTCAACCTATGTATTATATAACATTAAAATAACAAATAAAATGTTCAATTACATGAAATTGGTAGTGTTAATTTATACCAAGCATTGCTATTTCCATCCTTGGAAATATATATTTATCTGGTTCTTTAAAAAAAAATTGGACCACTATTACAATATTTCCTTCATACATTCCCTTTCCTCTTTCTAAATCTTACCATGCTACCATAAATTGTGAACCAAACTAATTCTATTTCCACATAAAAACTTCTATTATCTATCAAAAATCGATATTAGTATTTGATTCATTATAGTATCTGACCCAAGATCAATATGGTTCCATCGAATAACATGGTCAGGATTTGGTAGGCACTTCTTTAGTTGTGATACATGAAAAACCTTGTGCATATAACCGTATCATGGAGGTAAATCCAACTGATAAGACACATTATAAATTTTTTGTAGTATATCAAAATGTCCAATTTAGTAAGAAGGTAGTTTTCCTTTCTTACACAAATGATGATTACCCTGATTTAGAGTGACTCTCTAGAAAAAATGATCACCCACATCAAATGATAATAATTATCATTGATGTTCCAAATATTTGTTTTGATGACTCCAACCCATCACCATTCTATTTATAGTCATATGAATCTTCTCTATTGTCTCTTAAAAAAGGCTACTTCCAATAAGTTAAGACTCGCCCATTTCTACCCAATAATGTTGAGAATGATAAAGATGACTATACAATGCTTCAAATGAATCCATATGCATTAAGTCATGATAACCATTATTTTTTGATAACTCAAATAATTGTATGTGGTCCTCCCATGATCCTCTAAAATCTATTATTTAAGATCTAATTATCTATTCTAATGTATTTATTTTGTATTTGAACTACTCATCCATATGAGGATCATAATATGGGCTCATGGTTGACTTGGTTCCATGGGATTCCTATAATGGATGACCAAAATCTAGATGTAAACCTTTTGTCCCGGTCAGAAATAATTGAATCTTTCATTCCATATAACTTTAAAACATATCAATCGAGTGTTTTGATAAGTCTTCTACCATATTAGATTAATGAATAGGGATAAAGTGAGCTAGATTTGTGAACCAATCCAAAATCATCCTTATGTAGTCATGTTTTTGAACCATTATTTGGTATAAATTTGAAAAAATCAATAGCTATCTATTCCAATTTATTCAAGGGTATAGGTAATGATTTCAATATAACATCTATCCATTTTTTCTCTAGATTAACATGTTAACATGTGAGACAACTCAAGTCATACTCTACCAACCTTCTTTTCATACCATCCCACTATAAATGTGTTCTCTTCGCCATATTCATATTTCAAATTCGAAGATAAACATCCCATCTCAAGTAGTAGTAGACAGAAAGAAGTAGTTCTTGATAAGAAAAAGGAAGCATAATATGATCTCTAAAATTACATATAGATTTCAATTATAACATCTATCGCTAAATAATCACCCCATAATTGAGTTTTGACCTCATGGTTAGATATTTAGGATCTGATTTCTAAGAATCATAATCCTTCTGAATTAAATTAGGAATGAAAATATAAAGAAAATAACAACATCACCTTTCTTAGTATAATCTAGATTCATATTACCTATATATATTATTAATTTCCACTAATATAAACCCTATTTAGTGAGATAACTATATGAATTCCTACTAAATACATCAACCTTTGAATTTAATTTACTCAGTGTATATATATAGTCAGACTCAAACATTGAAAGGTATTCCATCATTATTTATTACCATATATTCCAATATCATTTTGAGAAAATGTGTTTCAATATTTTATGATCCAAGAACACTTAAATATTCTCACCAATGAGATTATGATGCCATGTTTTGAAGGCTAGAATTACATCAACTAATTGAAAAACTTGTATTGGGTAATTGTTATCATGAACCCAAAACTTCATGAACCATAATATATAACATGATCTACCTACATGTTAACATACCCCTATCTAGATTTAGACATATCACAATAAAAAAAATCCTTATGTTGACTCTGGAAACAAAAGTAAGGGTGATAATATAAGATGAAACTTAAGTTATTGAAAATATTTCTATCAGTTTTTGATCCCTTGTAAAGGAACACATTTACTCTTCAAATATTTCATAAGATAGGGGAGTTATTAAAATTCACAATTAAAGAATCATTAAAACAATAATACTCTAAGGAAACTATATATCTCAAAGATGTTCTTCACTGGATTCTAACAGATAACATCTTCTACATTTTTAGGATCTCCTGAGACTCCTCTTTAGTAAATGATATGGAAATGGAAGCATAAATCTTATATCGATAAATCACACTACCAAATATTAGCATAAATATAAGATTCCCAAAAGATACAAAAAAATATTACCATGTGATATTCATGGTCGATCTTATTCTTAGAATAAACCAAAATATCATTAAGAAATACCACTATAACAGAGTCATGATACCGCTGAAATATATGGTTCATCATTAACATAAAATTTGTTAGTGAATTTGTACCACCAAAGGGCAAAATACCTATTCATAATTTCCTTAATGAGTCCATAATTGTTTCTTCATAATATCCTCCTTCCAAAATCCTAGTTGGTGAAACCCTGATCACAAATAAATCTTAGATAACCTTTTTGGATACATTTAGTTGTGAAAAAATAGTTGATTCATAGAAGAGGATATATATTCTTTATCATAACTTAATTTATCTTATGATAATCCACAAAAATCTGAAGAGTTCCATTTTTATTCTTGATTATAAGAACAAGTGCATCCCTTGAAGATGTAATAGGGAGAATGAATCATTTATTCATAAATCATCCTACTAAACCTTTAATTATATTAATTTATTTGAATCCATATGAAAGAATGAGAAGTGAAATATAAATTGTCCCGAGTAGGAGATCAATTAAAAATTCCTCTCTTCTTTTGTATGTAAACCCAACGAAATTGTTAGGTAATTTATCGGTAAGTTTATCAATGATGGTTGGAAAATATATTCATATTATTTCATCAATATTTTACAAAGTAATTACTACCAGATGGTATGTGATATTCCCAATGACAAATACCAAAGGTACTACAATACTCACATTTACATTACAATCTCCATTAAAGAGATACTTAACACCATCCAAATATGTGAAATTAACCAATTAGGCATAATATTTGATGATGGGATCGATGGATGTCCATCAATTAATTCCCCAAATCAGGTCAAATATTTCCATTTAAAGAACAAATAAATTCTCAAAAATTCAGTATCATATATATATTTATAAAATAAATTAAACCCATAATGACATGAAAATCTTGAATTGGTGCTATTATTTGAAAATACATAATGAAACAACACTTAATCATCACTTATATGAAACTAAAGTCTTAAAATTTTATAAATCATTGAAAGAAAAAATCATTAAAAAACTTATAAAAATCACTAATCTTAATACGTACAATGAAATCAAAAAGATACTTCTCTATTTTGATGCATGATATTCGAGATTCATTGGATAAACACATGATTATTAGATTAAATTTTACATAGAAGTGTATTGGAACATTTTTTGTACCTGAACCACCAAAGTAACTTGAATTTCATCATAAAATTATTTGAATTTCCTTTTTTCTGAACATTTATAGTTCCAACATTCCTATTTCCTTTATATTATCCCATGTTTATGGATTAACCAATACTAATATCATTTTTAACATCTCTCCCCTCACCCATTGGATTAGAAATGGGAAGAGGTGATACCGGCCATTGGTTTCATCCCTATGACACTAAATATCTTAAATAAGTGCCAAGAGAATACTAGGTTATTGTAGGATTATTTCCACAAGATTCTAGAAAACTACTTAAATGAAATAAAGAAAAAAAATTCTATATGATTCATTTATGGAAATCCATACAACTAAATGATGAATTAAAAACTATAATAGTATATTGAAAATAAAAGGTACATCACTAACAAAACAAAGGAAAATATAACTCAATGACACCAAAGTTTCATCAAACAAACCATTACCCAAAATAATCTCCAAGAATAAACTACAATTCATATTCCCACTGCATCATGATGCAACATTTGAGAAGTATAACACCTTTATTTTACCTGTATCTCGAAATAATATTTTTTGAAACACACTAAATTTTCTATGTAGAGGGTGTGTATTGATATTAGTAGGTAATCCCCAAATACATTACAATGTACACGACTATGAATAATAATAGATATCTCATATTTATATTTATATAAAAAAATGTATATAATATGTTGATAATTTTTATAAAAAATTAATTAATTATGTTTTTAAAACTATACTCACATGGAATTATCTTACCACAACTCGCAATCCATTGTATTTCGAATGAAAATTCTAATACTCAAGAGCGGTGACCTATTCAATCACTATGTCCTAACATTATAGAATATATTTTGTGACACTTTATAAATATTCCCATGTTCTAAACAATGGGTTATTATAAATAAATTGCATGACCTCAATCCAACCACACATTCCAAGTTCACAATAGAGACCATTTGATTGGAAAACCATTTTCTTTTAAGAAATTTATCAAACAACTTATGTGTAAAAAAAATTTAAATTTTTATTTATAAATTAAACCAAGAAAGGATTCCAATAAAAAATGAGAGTGATTCAAAAACCATTCCTTCAAGTTATAGATCATGAAGTGTGGGAAAGAATCCATATACCTCACAAATATTGATTAAAACAAAGAACAACCTATGAAAACCCTAGATCCCACCTAGAAAATTATTCTCTTTAGGGATACCAATAATATCTTATTAAAATAAAAATCAAAATAATTAAATATATCTATAAAATATTAGATTTATGCCCATATTAGTGAGAAGATGAGTAGTTATAGAGATTAAAATAATGAAAAAGGACTTATTGATGATTTTAGATATCCAAAGCACATTAAATCATAAAAATTGTCTTCTAGACCAAAAATAATTTATAGGAATGTATAAGAGGTGAGAGACGTTTAAGATACTAGGATAATAGGGAAAGAATGAGAGTTTTGGGGTGTAAAACTAAGTTAAAAATTAATTTTCAAAGCATTAAACTCATACCACAAGGTTAGGCTACATATATTAACAAATAGTGCACCAATCATGTGAATGCTACTAGAAAACACCAAGGGATCCACATGGTTTAGAAAAGAATTATCTAATACTATCAATATATTCTTATACATAATGATTTATCCTCGTTACCCAGATTTTTTTGAAAACCATGTGCCTGCCTACTGAATCCCAATATCTACTTTCACAGTTTCCTAGAGATGGTGTATAGGTTCTCTTAGACATGATCAAATTTAGGACTCCCTAAAAGTCTTCAAAAAACACTCTAAAAACAAACAAAAACTACCCAAACACAACTTATGTGTTATAAAACATCAGAATGCATCATAATAGAGTGAATTAATTGAAACCTAGTGTGTTACATATGAGATTAAAATTTTTGGTGCATATGGATGTTTAATAAGTTTGGTATTGAAATTGTCAATTACAGGAAGGTTTTTTGGGAGTTTAATGGTCATCGGGACCATATAGTATTGTTTGGAGAACCATTAATGTTGTATATAGTAGATAGATGTGCATGCATAGTTAATTCATTGTCACTTGGGACCAATTAGTTAGGTTGTTCAAATATAATATTTTAGAGATAGTGGACTCCCCATGGTCTCTACACAGTCACACAATATCATTTTTTCAGACAATGTTACCATTTAAAACCACTTCTAAAACTCCCCTTTTACCATGAATCTGTTGATTCCTAAATCATTATCCCCTATCATATAATAATAAAAAAGGTGATTTTGGGTAATTATATTCCCTTAGATCTTATTTCTCTTGGATTGGGTAATTATTTAAATTTGGACATAAGGTAAGTCCATCCAACATCCCAAAGGCCATCAATTTTTTTATTATTATTATAAGATAAAACTCCCTTTTAAGGGATTAAGGGGGTGAAACCCAAGGACATAAGGTACATCACTATATATTTTTTACCCATACACTATTCTTCTTTTATTTTGTAAAAAAACCTTAACTGGGCATAATTATGATGATTTTGGATGTTAATGCTTAAGATAAATTAGAGATTTTTGGTTCAGCGATTTTAGAATCTTAAGGGGAGATGTGATCTTCAGTTTAGATGTGTGATTTTATGGTGTTATTGGGTTTATGTAGATATGATATTTCTAACATGATTTTGTAATAAATTTATTTAGTTTATATGTAATGTTTTTACTTGGATGTTTTTATACTTTTAAAAATAGATTGTTGATGATGGTATTCAGTTTATGAAAACTGTTTTTGTTATAGGTATGGGTTTTTGAAAAAAATGACATGGTAGTTTTTTCTTGGTATATTAATTATTTTTTTGGAAAACAATTGAACATTGTGATTTTTTTAAATTGGTTTTATTGGGGAATTGTGATTTCGGTTGAATTGTTGAATTCAGTTTATATTTTTTTCTTATTATGATTTATATTAGGTTGGTTTCATGAAGATTTATGATTTTTTTCAGAAATCCTACATCTGTGTAAGTTCTATAGTCGATATAGATATGGTTTTAATTCTTATATAAGTGTGGGTGCATCATCAGGCATGATCGGGATGTCAGATATTGATTGGGTAGTGGTACATGCATGTGTAGAAGATAACTTTGGTTTAGGTTAAAAACTATTACCCATATTTAACTTATCCCTATGATATTTTAAGAATTTCACATGGTTTCCATTGATTTGACTTATTATCATAGTCAGTTTTGATGTTTATTATGGATGAAAAATAAAATTATTACCATCTTTTTTTTTATAAATTGATATATATAAGAAATATTTTTTATCCTCATGAAATATTTTTTTTTTCATATATAGGGCATAACAACCCGAGATTTTATAAGAATTATTCTTTTTAATTTCATTAATGTCTTGGGTTTTACGCTACACCAAAATTAGCTTGTTCTATACGCAACACCGTATTAGCTTACAGTATATGCAACACTATTCTTGGATCGTGTTACACACAATTTCAAGTTAGTTTGATAGTAGTTATTCTACACAAAATTGAGTGTATATATATATATATTCAATGTATAAATGAAATATGGTTGGATTATGTTATACGGAACAACAAAGGGAGCTTGCACTACACGCATCTCTGACTTGGGGTGCATTACACGCCATCACAACCTTCCTCGATAGCGTGTGTTGTACACAATACCGGGTTTCACTAAACAACGATATATTATTATAATATTATTATGGACTAGCCGTTATGAATAGTATTAGATACATTTTGAATTTCATAACATTATTATTCATCATACACATTTTCTAGAAAATGGAATGAGAACAAAAAAAATTTTTCGGGTAAAATAAGTATTTTTCAAAAAATGCAGTTTTGCCACCTTTTGATGGCGCACACACCTTAAATCTAGATTTGGACATTTTTATAAGTTCAATTTGACTAAATAAAATTCTTCTTCAGAGTCAGGATGTAAAAATTTACTTTGGATAAATTTTTCATATTATTCTGATAACTTTCATAATTTAATGAAAAGTAAAAACACACTATATTTTAATTAAAAACAACTTTTTTCATCATAATAATTAATATGGTTAAATTATAATATTGAGTAGTTATAAAGTATAAATAGAATATATTTTTACCACTTAATATAATTTATTTCATTAGAATTTATTTTACAATGAATTCATAAGTAAAATAATTTCAATCTTTTGTAATGTTTTATTCTTTAAAAATCGTTTTCTTAACAGCAGGTTTAATTTTAAATTAATTTCTGCAACTTCTGTGATTTGAATTTGGAAAAATGGATTCCATATTTTGAATCAGTAGGTCCAAGTAATGTTAATAAGCTACTTTTTATTTTTAGGCATTATGAATAGTAACTACTGTAATTTTTTATTTACTACAGTTAAAGGTAAATCAGGTAATTAAGGGTAAAAATAAGATTATAAAATTACCTTAACAGTTGCCAAAATACTATAGGATGAATACAATTCGACCCATATCACCTAAGGGATAGAATAGATTAATTTCATGGACTTTTGACCATGAAACAATATAATTATTATTAAAACCAAAGAAAGTGACAACATGTCACTCTCTTAAATATTATAAGTGTAATAATTTTAATTTAGTGATAAACATCATAAAACTTTGGATATAAAAAATCCCTAGAAAGCTAATAAAATTATCTACATCATATGAATTTATTTATAATCTTTAGGGATTAAATAATTATCATTAATTATGACATAATAGTGATGTTGAAATAATTTTATTGATTGAAATATCAAATAAATTATTTTAAAAGTATTATAATAAATATTATATGAACTATTTAATGTGATCCACTAATTTTATAGATAGAAATGACATGTTATGAATCTATTAAATCTTTTAGTTTGAAAATATCTTCTGTATATATTTTATTTAAATTCAAATAAATGAATAGTGTCAAAATTGACACATTTGTTATTTTATAAATATTACATATTATAAAATTGTTTAAAAATCAAAAAAATATTTAAAAATTATAAATTAAAATGTATATGGTCTAAAATGTAATAAATCATACAATTCACAACATATATGTAATTATTTATAATGATTTAATATTTATAATATTATTACCACAAATAAAATTAAATAGATTATATCAGGATAAATCAAGTTGATAAAGTTTAAAATAAATTCCTAACTTATCTAAATTTTATTGGTTGATGATATTAAAACCCTATATCATCTAATATTAGGATTTGAGTCATTTTGGAAGTTTTTAAGTGGGGTTGGAATTTATTATAAATTAATATTTCTTATAATTCCAAAGGTGGCCCTCTCCTCCCTTATAAAAGGGAACCTCCTCCCTATCCTCCTCACACCTTTTTGAGCCTTCAAGCTCAGAAAAAACCTGACCATTTCCCTTATCAACCTCCTTAGCAACATACTAGAGGTTCTGGTCTTCTTCAAAGACCAATTTTAGTGCCCTAAGTGGAGGTTTCAAAGAGGCGTGTCGAAGAAGAGGTAATATCTATTACCAATTCTTTCAAATTTATTTCTTCTTCAACTTCTTCTTCTTTAGTTGTTTTATTATAAAGTAATATCATCAGTATTAATTGTTGGAGTTGGTGGTCTAGAACCAACTACTTTGTACTTTATTCATTAAATAAAAGCCTTATCACATCTTGATTGTTCTTCTGCATGACATGTCATGTGATAATGTCCTAAGGACAGCTGTTGCATTAAAGGGTCGTAGCGGATCCCTGCTATGATGAGAACCCGAACGTGCCATAACACTGTTCTTGAATGTATGTTCTATGGACGAATGATATTATTTGAGGGACACAAATAATATAGGTCATTAGGGGTGAGGACTCATAAAACATTGAGGCACCTTCTCATGGTGTGCGCCCTTGGTAATATCCAGGAGGATATTATGAGAACGAGACCCGCCAGTAGGAAATCCACATTTCATAGTGTCATTGGATGTTCCTATCTACGGACGTGTGTATTGATCCTTAGATTTTAAGATTATTATTAATGGGTATTACAACTCGCACACTTAGATGTATTGACGAAAACTGTGATGATACACTGTTCGCAGCGAGGTAGGATACGTTGGGTGCGTCACGAGTAATACCGCATTAATAGACAATGTGAGAAAGGATTTGTCCATTCCGTTCCATAACAGAAGTAGATATCTTAGGCCCTTTGATGGAATTGATATAGCCTAAATAAATCCATGGCCATGGTAAGGTATGGGCAAGTTCAATTCCGGGAAGTCAAAGAAAGAATAATCAAGCACATGGGTTGATGGCACTAGAATGCAACCCGCTTGATTAGAGATATCGAGACAAATGGATTATATTACACAGTAAGCGTTCGTAGGAGGTGACACGTCATTGCGGCGTTAACTTCTTTCTCTATGGGTGCCTTGGCGTGTTGCTAGACGCTAACCTAGGACTTTAGGCAGGCTCAGCCTAATGCCACTGAGAAAGAGGCCTATAGGGTAACACACTATGTGTGTCCATGTATCTCAGCTAAATATTAATTTAACAAGTTAAATAAATATTATTCCCGACTGTGGTTTAATAATTATTTAAGGATGTCTGATCGCATTTATTTTGACACTAGTTATTCGAGAGAATATACTGTGGATAAAATAATATATTTATTAGCGAGTAATGCAGTTACATTTATTTAAGAAATAAATAGTCATTACTCAAGGTCTAATAAATGTGGTGGAGAAAATGGAAAATAAAAGTACACGCCGAGTATATTAAATATACACACTGTGTAGTTTTATGGAAAACAAGTACACGCCGTGTATTAATTATTACACACCGTGTAGTTTTTCCAATTGAGATTTTGAGGATTTAATATTGTTTTATTAAATTATATTTATTATAATCAGCGTGGGCGCATGTCAAGGAATTAATAATTCGACATGGGGGTTTTTTCAATAAGAGTTAATGAAATAAATAAAACGTGTAACACATTTATTTATTGTCATAACTCTATTAAACTCAAACCAGATTATAAATATCCTCGCAACCCCAACTTTTTTTTGAGAGCCATTGTTGTGCACAACGGATTTGGAAATACTCTCATGCCAAGAGAGAATTCCCTTTCCACCAAGAACACCCTCAAGTTACGAGAGCAAGATCCTCCACCAGATCAAGGCGGTCGAAGGTGGACATCACAAGCGAAGGTTCTTCCACGCTAGCACCTGGAGATCTCTTCGACGATGTCCGAAGATATGTGACACACATGTGGATCACCGCTAGAGGAATCCTACACTTGGATTCTACGACGCAACGACGGATCACCGAATCGTGACCAGACACATCAACGAAGAATGAATTCCAATGAGGTAATTCTTATGCATTAATTAAATTAATTATAATCAACATATGATGATCCTCCTCAAGGGTTCCAAAACTCTTCTTTTCTTTTCGTTCTTCATTCTATTCCGAAGATTCGGCGTTTTATATCGTGACAGATCTCAGATTGAAAGTTGTTTAACATTAAAATTAAAGTTGGGAAAACCCACTAACGCGCTTCCGCTACGCCCGGAACCTACAAGTGGTATCAGAGGGGTCATATCATTGGTTATAATTATTTAGTTTTTTTGTTGGTGATTTACGCATTTAATAATTTAGTTATTTCAATTCATGTTTAATCGTTCTGGAAATCTGAATATCGAGATCTGTTCCTCCTCTATCGTTTCTCGTTCACCTCACAGAAACGGTTTTTTCTTTTAATTTTGATTAAAATAAAATAGAGGAACTCATCCAGAGGAGCCAAATGTTTCTGGCCGTATAACACCAGAATACACGGCGTGTATTCGGAAGTACACACCGTGTAGTCTAGGTTCAATGCATTGACTGATCCGCCAAATCAGGTCGTGTATTGGATTCTTTCTAAGAATTTAAGACACCGTGTGTTGACCAGAAACAGCTGGCACACGGTTTCCGGAATACATGCCGTGTGGTCCAATGAACACGGCGTGTAGTCCCTTCGGGTTAGGGTTGGGTCGTGTACTCCGTACATAGCCTGCCCGGCTGGAAACCGTGTAACGCGGAAACTACATGGCGTGTGTCCCACTGAACACGCTATGTACTCCGAAAATTTCCGAAGTACATTACCCCGCCCTATCCCCGGGCGTGTACTTCGGATGGACGGTGAAGAAAAAGTACACGCTTTGTAGTCGGAACTACACGCCGTGTACTCACCCAAATTACACAAATTTATTAAAATTTATTATTATATTATACAAACCCTTGAGACGTGTACCATGGTGCAGGCGTAAAGCTGAGGCACAACACGTGATAGATGTTTTATATATATGTGTTTAATTTAACATCTGTGTAATAAATGGGAATTAACCGGGTTGCATCCAAGGTAGAAGTTGTGTACAAGGATAATTTTAAAAGAATCTATTTGTTTAAAATTATGATGGATGAGAATCTCAAGGAAATTAAGAAAAGGGATTTAAGATAAAAGGATTGATTAATTAAAGATAATTAATTGATTCGAGCGTGATTTATCTTAAACAAGAATGATTAATGAATTGAATGCTAGTTTTATTTATGCGTAAATATCGTTGCATGTATGGATGATCATGAGCTACACCGAGACCTTTGTATGTGAATGGTTTCTTTTAATTTATTTATTTAAATTAAATTTGTTGGCCTGCGAGCCATCTCCTCATTAATATGTAGGGCCTACGCGCCCAAGGATTCTTTTATGTAAAAACCCCCTTTTTCCCCTCACCTGCGTGTGAGATAAATGCATATGTAATTGATGGAGCTCCCAAGCTAGTGGAGGCGGCTCAAGTCAGGAGCCAAGATGAAACCAATCCAAGGAGATACAAAGGTGGACAGGTGGAAAGCTGTAAACACGAACCCAAAAGGTTCAAGGTGTTTCTCCTCTAGGTCTTGGGTTAGTTTATCAACCGCTAGATAAACTAACCAATATAAAAGCTCATGATCATACCATTTATTTTATTTCTGTCAGTTGCATGGTTTATTTATTGTGGGTGTGTTGTCACGATCACACAATTAATGAATTAAACGAGCATTCAAGATGGAACTAAAATAAAATTGGCTTATACGTAAATATTATCGTAGACATGGTTAATCACTTAAGTATATCCCACTTAATATTAACAAGCATGTAATCAAAGATAATAAAATGGCAATTTACGTATAAGGATAAAATCCCTCAAAATAAATATTAAGTCGGCATAGCCTTCCATAATCTTGGTTAGAATCGAACCATAGTTCAAAGTGCTTGACCAACCCTAGTTGGGGTGCTTTCAATTATCGGGGAATTCTAATTCAAGGTTTTGGGTTGACTTGACTTGGTTCGCATCAAGGGTTGACTGCCACAGCAAGACTTGGTGTGACCAAGAGGCAAAGGTTGAGGTAATCCAAAAAGGATTTCAGGATTGGGGAGTCCACTCAGCGGATCAAGGAACTGCGAGTTAATGAAGTTGGAATTTGGAATGCCTACCTAAAACCCTTAAAGTTGCTTGACCAACCCTAGTTGGGGTAATTAGAAGGGCAATATGGATCCTTGCCACTATAATATTCACGCAATAGAATATTCCGAAGTCAATGGTGAGGGCTATTGGATTTCGATAAAATAGTGGGAGACTAATAAGTATTAATTTATTTATTTGTCTCAATTTTTATAATGTACTACACCTTTGCTCATCTTAAATTGTAGAAACGGAAAGAAAATGACTTCAAACATATCATTGCGCACCATACTCGAAAAAGAAAACCTTCTCACCGGCACCAATTTCCAAGAGTGGCAGAGGCGTTTACTCGTCGTCCTTCGCCATGAAAGGAAATTATATGTGCTGGAAGAGCCTATTCCAGTTGCGCCTGGGAAAGAGGCTAGTGATGAGGAATTATATCTCTAAATGAAACACATGGATGATGCCACATATGTCCAGTGTTTCATGCTATCCGCCATGTCTAATGAGCTCTTGAAGCAACATGAAAACATGGATGCGTATAGCATGATGTCTCACATTAAAGATCTCTACCAAGAGAAGGCGAGACAGGAGAGGTATGAGATCTCCAATGCTTTGTTTACCACGAAGCTTGGAGAGTCTGCGCCAGCTGGGGCTCATGTGGTCAAGCTTATTGGCTACATTGAACGCTTGGACATCTTAGGGATTAAATTCCCAGATGAGTTGCGTACAGATCTCATCCTATCATCATTTCCCAAGACCTTCTCTAGCTTCATTGTCAACTATAACATGAGCGGAAATGAGAAGAGTCTATCGGAGCTTCTGACCTTGATTCACCAGGTAGATGAGGACATGGGGCGTGACAAACCCGCGGTCCTTATGGTGAACACGAAAAGGAAGGACAAGGCAAAGGGGCCAAAGACTTATAAATGGTCTGAAGCCCCCGAGCACCGTCCCTCCAAGAAGGGGAAGATCCAGAGGCAGGGCAAGGAACGGGAAGCAGTGTGTTTTGCATGTGTCAAGCAGGGCCACTGGAAGAGGAACTGCACCCAGAAGCGTGGGGACGCTAAAGGTGCGTTCATTATTGAGTGCAATCTTTCTATTTCTACACATTGGGTATTAGATACAGCTTGTGGGGCTCACATCTGTATTCAAATACAGGAACCAAGTAGATTTAGAAAGATCTCCAGAGGAGAGGTGGATCTTCGAGCTGCCAATGGCGCAAGGCTGGCTGCATTGGCTATTGGCGACTATCACCTCTCATTTCCAACTAGCATGATTTTGGTTTTACAAAACTGTTATTTTGTGACTAGTGTTACCAAGAACATAATTTCTGTATCTTGTTTGGATATGGATGGATTTATTTTCAAGTTTGGAAATAAGGGTTGTCTCTTTTAAGAACAACGTATGTTATGGTATGGCACATTTGAATAATGGTTTGTATGTATTAAATTACGAAAACCAAGTGTTGGCAATCGATAACAAAAAAAACTCACATGACTCATACATCACCCAGTTATGGAATCACCGCCTTGGTCATGTGAACGATAAGCGCTTGACAAAACTCTACCAAGGTGGCTATTTAGACTCTACTGAGCTAAAACCACTTGATAGATGTCACGCTTGTTTACAAGGAAAAATGACCAAGACGCCTTTTGGTGGACAAGGTCAAAGGGCCACAGAGCTTCTTGGATTGGTACACATAGATGTGTGTGGACCATTTCCAGTAGAAGCTAAAGGTGGATATTCTTACTTTATTACTTTTACTGATGATTTGAGTAGATATGGCTATGTCTACTTAATGAGGTATAAGTCAGAGTCCTTGGAAAAATTTAAGGAATTCAAGAATGAAGTAGAGAATCAACTTGGTAAGAAGATAAGGAAGCTTCGATCGGATCGTTGTGGAGAATATCTGAACCAAGAGTTCATCGATCTTCTACGGGAGTCTTGGATTCTATCTCAGCTCACTCCTCCATATACACCACAGTGGAATGGTGTTAGTGAAAGGAGGAACCAAACCTTGTTGTACATGGTGAGGTCGATGATGAGTCATGCAGATCTTCCATTATCCTTTTGGGGATATGCATTACAAACTACAGCATACACATTAACCGAGTACCAACTAAGGCGGCAAATGGAATTCCATCCGAGTAATGGAATGGAAGGAAACCCACTTTGTTGCACACATGTGTATGGGGATGTGAGGCATTTGTTAAGGCCTTCTCAGGCAACAAACTAGCACCCCGGGGCACGAAGTGTATCTTTATAGGATATCCCAAGGAAATAAAAGGATATTACCTATATAAAACCCAAGACAAGAAAGTGACTATCACTAGAAAATCCGTCTTTCTTGAGAGGGTGCACATCCTCAAGAAGGATAGTGGGAGCAAGATTGACTTCGACGAAGTTGATGCTCAAGATACACAGGAGTTGGTACAGGAACAAGTTCCACAGCTCCCCGTGGAAGAGGTTCCAGAAACACAAGTACTGCGTAGGAGCTCAAGAGAGGTAAGGGAACCAGAGAGATTTGGTTTCTTAGTCACCGAGGATGGTGAATCATTATTGTTGGACAATGATGAACCTCTCTCCTACAAGGAAGCAGTAGAAAGCTCAGAAGCTGCAAGATGGCTAGAAGCTATGAATTCTGAGATGGATTCCATGTATCAGAACCAAGTTTGGGTTCTGGTCGATGAGCCAGTTGATGTAAAGCCTGTTGGATGCAAATGGGTATTCAAAAGAAAGCTGGACATGGAAGGTCAAGTTAGCACCTATAAAGCAAGGCTAGTGTCTAAAGGATTTAGACAGTGTCAAGGAATTGAATATGATGAAACCTTCTCGCCAGTTTCCATGTTTAAATCCATAAGAATCATACTTGCCATAGCAGCTTACCATGACTACGAGATTTGGCAGATGGATGTCAAAACAACATTCCTTAACGGGAACCTTCAGGAAGATGTCTATATGACAAAACCAGAAGGTTTTGTGACACTAGGTGAAGCCAAATGGGTTTTCAAGTTGCAGAAATCCATTTATGGATTAAAGAAAGAATCCAGGTCATGGAACATTCGATTTGATGAAGCCATAAAGGAATTTTGTTTCATTAAGAACGAATGTGATCCATGTGTTTATAAGCAGTTTAATGGGAATGCGGTCGTCATCCTAGTAGTATATGTTGATGACATATTGCTTATTGGAAACGACGTACTAGCCTTACAGTCAGTTAAGGACTGGTTGAACAAGTGTTTCTCCATGAAGGACTTAGGAGAAGAAGCCTACATTCAAGGGATCAAGATCATTCGTGATAGATCCAAGAGGCTGCTTGGACTAAGTCAGGGTACATACATTGACCAGATACTAAAGAGATTTAGTATGGAAAAAATCTAAGAGGGGATTGGTTCCAGTGTCACATGGCTTACTTCTTTCTAAGAAAATGTGTCCCCAGACACAACAGGAGAAAGATAGGATGAGCAAGATCCCATATGCTTCGGCTATAGGATCCATCATGTATGCCATGTTATGTACCAGGCTAGATGTTGCCTATGCACTGAGCATGGTAGGCAGATATCAAGCATATCCAGGAGAGAAGCATTGGACTGCTGTTAAGACTATCTTTAAGTATCTGAGAAGAACTAAGGATATGTTCCTGGTGTATGGAGGAGACGAGGAGCTTGTCATCAGAGGGTATGCTGATGCTGGTTTTCAAACAGATCAGAATGATCTGAAGTCGCAATCTGGATATGTTTTCTGTCTCAATGGAGGAGCTGTGAGCTGGAAGAGTTCAAAGCAGCTAGTTGTCGCCGATTCTACAGTGGAGTCCGAGTATATAGCGGCTTCTGATGTAGCCAAAGAAGCCGTTTGGATTCAGAACTTTGTCCAGGAGCTTGATGTGGTGCCTAGCAGTAAAGATTCCATTACATTGTATTGTGAGAATACTACAGCGGTGGCTCTTGCAAAAGAACCAAGGTCACATCAAAGGTCAAAGCACATACTTCGGAAGTATCACCTCTTGAGGGATTTCTATCAAAGGGGTGAAGTTGCAGTGAGCAGAGTGTCCACCGAAGAGAACATGGAGAACCCCATGACTAAAGGCCTATCTCAGCAGAAGCATGAATATCATGTGAGAGCTAGCGGGTTAAAGGTTGTTAGCAGTTGGCTCTAGTCCAAGTGGGAGTCTGTTGGAGTTGGTGGTCTAGAACCAACTACTTTGTACTTTATTCATTAAATAAAAGCCTTATCAAATCTTGATTGTTCTTCTGCATGACATGTCATGTGATAATGTCCTAAGGATAGCTGTTGCATTAAAGGGTCGTAGCGGATCCGTACTATGATGAGAACCCGAAAGTGCCATAACATTGTTCTTGAATGTATGTTCTATGGCCGGATGATATTATTTGAGGGACACAAATAATACAGGTCATTAGGGGTGAGGACTGATAAAACTTTGAGGCACCTTCTCATGGTGTGTGCCCTTGGTAATATCCATGAGGATATTATGAGAACGAGACCCGCCAGTAGGAAATCCACATTTCATAGTGTCATTGGATGTTCCTATCTATGGATGTGTGTATTGATCCTTAGACTTTATGATTATTATTAATGGGTATTACAACTCACGCACTTAGATGTATTGACGAAAACTGTGACGACACACTGTTCGCAGCGAGGTAGGATACGTTGGGTGCGTCACGAGTAATACCGCATTAATAGATAATGCGAGGAAGGATTTGTCCCTTCCGTTCCATAACAGAAGTAGATATCTCAGGCCCTTTGATGGAATTGATATATCCTAAATAAATCCATGTCCATGGTAAGGTATGGGCAAGTTCAATTCCGGGAAGTCAAAGAAAGAATAATCAAGCACATGGGTTGATGGCACTAGCATGCAACCCGCTTGATTGGAGATATCGAGACAAAGGGATTATATTACACGGTAAGCGTTCGTAGGAGGTGACACGTCATTGTGGCATTAACTTCTTTCTCTATGGGTGCCTTGGCGTGTTGCTAGACGCTAACCTTGGACTTTAGGCAGGCTCAACCTAATGCCACTGAGAAAGAGGCCTATAGGGTCACACACTAAGTGTGTCCATGTATCTCAGTTAAATATTAATTTAACAAGTTAAATAAATATTATTCCTGATTGTGGTTTAATAATTATTTAAGGATGTCTGATTGCATTTATTTTGACACTAGTTATTCAAGAGAATATACTGTGGATAAAATAATATATTTATTAGCGAGTAATGCAGTTACATTTATTTAAGAAATAAATAGTCATTACTCAAGGTCTAATAAATGTGGTGGAGAAAAATGGAAAATAAAAGTACACGCCGATTATATTAAATATACACGCTGTGTAGTTTAATGGAAAACAAGTAAACGCCGTGTATTAATTATTACACGCCGTGTAGTTTTTCCAATTGGGATTTTGAGGATTTAATATTGTTTTATTAAATGATATTTATTATAATCAGCGTGGGCGCATGTCAAGGAATTAATAATTCGACATGGGGGTTTTTTCAATAAGAGTTAATGAAATAAAGAAAACGCGTAACACGTTTATTTATTGTCATAACTCTATTAACCTAAAACCTGATTATAAATATCCTCGCAACCCCAACTTTTTTTTGAGAGCCATTGTTGTGCACAACGGATTTCGAAATACTCTCAAGCCAAGAGAGAATTCTTTTTCCACCAAGAACGCCCTCAAGTTACGAGAGCAAGATCCTCCACCGGATCAAGGTGGTCGAAGGTGGACATCGCAAGTGAAGGTTCTTCTGCGCTAGCACCCGGAGATCTCTTCGGCGACGTCTGGAGATACGTGACACACGTGTGGATCACCGCTAGAGGAATCCTACACTTGGATTCTACGACGCAATGACGTATCACCGAATCGTGACCGGACACATCAACGAAGAAAGAATTCCAACGAGGTAATTATTATGCATTAATTAAATTAATTATAATCAACATATGATGATCCTCCTCAAGGGTTCCAGGACTCTTCTTTTCTTTTCATTCTTCGTTCTATTTCGAATATTCGGCGTTTTATATCGTGACGGATCTCGGATTGAACGTTGTTTAACGTTAAAATTAAAGTTGGGTAAACCCACCAACGCGCTTCCGCTGTGCCCAGAACCTACATTAAATATATATTGATAGGTTATTATAAATATGAAACAACCCTATTTCACCTTCTATCAATCCTACAGAAAACAAAATCACCACGCATGTGTACGTACGGAATACCGTCTCTACACCGTGGTGTAATATGTTTTTCCACCACCACCTTACTTGGATGGGTATAATGGTGTAAATAATAACTACATATGGTTATTATAACATCATACTTATTCTAAGATATTATATCATCCACTCCAATTCCATTCAATAAATGTGGGAATGATATCATCGCTCGTGCGTACGTATGGATTTCCGTCTCCACAACGCGATGAGATTCATTTTCCATGTTAACAATTTAAGAATGATTATAAAGTATATATAATAAGTGATCATGAAATATATGAAATAATAATGCCACTAGATTGAAATATATATATATGTTTGTCATCTACTTAATTCCATTCAAGTCAATAAGGAAACAAAAACAACGTTCATGCGTATGTACAACCTACCGTCTCCATGAACGGTGTATTTCTTTCCATTTATCGATCTATTATATATATGTATATTCTGAATATATATTATATATAAATCATGTTTTATATTCTGGAATTAAGTAATCATGATCTAAGTAATCATATTAATAATTACAAGTCAAAACACGGTTGATAAATGAAACGATTTTACCCAAAACGCTACTTTAACATGAATTTACAAAAGAACGGGTAATATAAAGTTATAAGTGAACCATATATGATATGATAACAATAAATATGATTCTGTAATAATTCAATGACATTATTTAATTCATTATACAGGAGGTTCAGATACGTATGAAGCATATCGGACCTAAGGTAAGGGATAATTTTGCAAATCTTATTTTTATCCGAGATTGCTTATACATAAGTATTTACTGGGGTTATATTTTTCATCCATGTCAATGAAATTTTTTTCATAAAGTGTTTAATATTTTTCCATGTATGTTTAAAGTCATTTTTACCCTTTATTGACTTTTTACCACATTGTATGGATGGAATCTTTCCTTTGGTTACCATATAAGGTACTTTTTGACTTTTCTGACAAAAGTACGAGAAGAATGTTATTTTTAACCTATACGAAGTGAACAGAAATTTACGGTTTCATAACGCCTCATTTTCATGAGGATTCCTCTAAAAGATTGCATGATTATTTTCAAAAAAACCCTTTTCTTTTAAAATTGCATGGCATTTTGTGAAAGGAAAATGATTTTGAAGAAGAAAGGATATTTTCCTCAAGAATTAATTTCAAGTGTTTTATCAGAACTATTTTCCATCGAAAATTACATTATTTAATATGTTTATGTTTCAAGTATAATGTCTCCATTGTTGACATGGTTTTATTCTTCTTATGATAAAATTGTATCCATTTTTTTATGGATTATGTTGTGATGGCATGATGTTTAAGAATCCCATTCTATTACATGGGTTATGCTATGAAGTATGATTCATGATTTTGTGGCACACGAAAGAATGATTTCATTATGAGATGGGTGGGACCTATATCTCCCTTCAATGAATTGGGTAAAGATTTATATCTCATGAGATAGACATGTCTAGAATGACAAGTTAATTCAGTTCAGTGATACAGGACTGGAACGAGGAGTGAACTCGATTCAAAAAGGGACTTTATCCACTATGATGGTCTTGGAAGAAATGCATTGGCTACTATGGAAATCATATCATGTGCTTAATGTTTTTCCACAATTACATGTTTTATTTCCAAGCTATTTTATCATGATTTATGTTCCATTATGATCTATTCCTTACGTACTGACTTGTTTTATTTCATTGCTCAAGATTTTGACGTTTAAACATTATGTTCATGTTTTTAAGTTCAAATGTAAATGATTAGTTTTATTTTATCTATGCATAACCTTACTGAGCATTCGAGCTCACCCTTTAAATGTTTTATTTTCCCCAGGATATAAAGAAAGGTTTTAGGTAAGAAAAAAAGGGAAGATCTTTATGGGAGATGTTGAAGATCTTTCACCAAGATTAGAAGATTTTGTTCCATGTTTCCAAAGACACTAAACTATTATAGTCCTTATGTGTCTGTTTTTGTTATGTATTAATTATTCCGCAAAAGTAATGTAATGTCCATGAACGTCAAGCCTTGGGCCTCTACAGTTGGTATCAGAGGAAAGGTTTAGTCAACCTTTGGAAACTAGGATGTGGAAACTTTAGTGAAATCCCTAGAGATATTTCTAATGTATGTCTAGGGATGTCTCTAAAGTTAATTATAAGTATAGGTTATATTCCTAGAATCATGGTAACAATATTATAATTAACCCTAAGATATTATATATTGAAGGTACTCCCCCATTATTATGTTGTTTTCCCTAGCATGATTTTTGCCTCTCACACTATTCTTTTTGGGTTTTAGACGATGGCTGGAACCTGAAGGAACCGTGTTGATCAATGTAATGGACAATGCAATTATTGTACTCCTGAATAAACCAATGTTATGGGAGATGGAGTGAAGAATCTTGTTACTTTACTTACACAAGCTATGAATCATTCTGGACTTCTGAATGAGCAGAGAAGGGAACAATATTCTATTTATTCCTCCATGAGGCAACGTCCACCATCTTTCAGTGGGTCTTCTGATCCAGTCGTTTCTGAACAATGGATCAGTACCATTGAAAAGATATTTTCCATACTTTGATGTTAGGAATATGGAAAATCCATTCTGGCTGTTTACCGTTTAGAAGGTGAAGCAGAACAGTGGTGGACTCTAATTAAGAATTCAAGGCCCCAAAATGAAACTGAATCTATGGAATGGGATGAGTTCAAGAACTTATTTTTCAATAAGTACTTCCCTCGTATTCTTCGAACAAAGATGGAAAAAGAGTTCCTTGAGAGTAAGAAAAAGTATGATAAATCTTTTTCTATATATGAATTGAATTTTACATGGCTTTCAAGGTATGCAACTAGCTTTATCATTCAACCTGAATGTAATGTTGATCGATTCTTTAGGGGCTTAAAACCAATTCTTCTAGGGGCATTTTCTATAAGAGACTTCAGTATCTATGAAGAAATAGTGATTTGTGCTATCAAGGTAGAAATGGAAGTTGGTGTCACATATCCATCTAATGGTTTTGACAAGAAACAAAATATGGAGTTCAAGGAAAAATCTCAAAATAGTGTTGAAAATAAGGTGAATGTTTCTTTATGCTCAAAGTGTGGAAAGAAGCATGGTGGAGATTGTCTAAAAGGTACTAGAAAATGATTCAAGTCTGGAAAAGAAGGTCATCAAGCAGCTGAGTGCCGAATTAATGGGAAAAGGTTTCTAATGATGTGAATAGAGAAAAGACTACAAAGAACGCACAACCAACGCTTCAATGCTTCAAGTGCAAGGAAATGGGGCATAATGATAATCAATTCCATAATATAAGGGTTAATAATGATCAACGTGAGCAACATTTTAAGGCAAAGGATAAAAGGAAGTCACATGCGTTCACTATTTGTGATGTTGAGTATGAAAATGATGTTGTGTAGTGATTAAGTGTTTATATAATGGGATTTCAAAATAGTATCATGGAATCTAATTTATGGTATCGTGGAATTTTGGAATATCTATGTATTGGTTATAAATAATTATATGGTACTGGTAACCATGAAAAGTGATTGAAATATTTTTGGAAAGTAGATGATATGCAAATAATGAAGGGATAAGGAGAAAATAATATGTATGATAGTATTCATGAGCTCAGGACTGATATAAGGACAAAGTGATATCATAGTTTGATTATATCGAAATTTTGGGATTTTGGTATGTGGAAAGAGTTGACTTTTGACAACATTCATGTTTTCACTAAGGTTCTATTGTAATTCATTTTTCAAGAGAATACATGATTGAGGTATACACTTGTTTGGAATGCTATCAACAAGATATATCTTATGACATATAAATGATGGTATTCGCGTGATTGTTATGCGACCTTTACAGTAATCGTTTTATTTATACTATGATATTGGACATATGGATAAGTCTAAATATTTGAAATGGATTATGTTAGACATCAGATAGTATTGTTTAAGGCTAGATCCTTTTTTTGATATTATTTCTGTAATGTCATAATAGTGTAGTTTTAGAAAAAAGACAACCCGTAGGACGGGTGACAACCCGTTGCGTCGGACAAGGTTGCGGGAATCGAACCCACAACCGAAGTACGAAAGGCCTTTATCACCTACCACTGACCTACAAGAAGTCCCTCGTTAGTAGAAAGTAGTTTTAATTTCTTAACTGTTATGATAGATGAAATATAAGTCCATTTTTGGAACCATATTCGATTAATATCACCATAATATGGACTTATGTATATAAATTTTTCTAAACTTATGTTTGAGATAGATGGAATGACTTATCATTCTATTGCATGATCTGCTAACACTTCACAAATAATAAATTCAACTTCATTTCTTTATGAGATGAAGTGGAAATTGTTCAAGGCACGAACAACGGTGAGATTAACCAAAATCAAGTAAGTATTTATTTTAATTAATCTACTTTTGGGAAATGATCTTGAAATTTTTTTTGTCATAGTACTCTCATATATGATGAATCATATGGTACATTAGATCATCACAAATTTATAGATTTGTGATTGTTGGCTTTTTCATAGCCATGTTCTCTACCACTCTCCATCAGAACTTGATGGTTTGATTTTTCTTCCATATCTATATTTTCAAATATGTTTTACTATGTGGAAACCCAATGATGAGTTACATTGGGTAATCGTTACATTTCATACTTTAGTTTTTAAAAATATGTTTTAGTATTCCTTTTTACGATGTGGGTTTCTATGAATAGTAAATGATTTATAACCCCGACGAATTTCGAGGGAGAAATTCATTTTAAGGGGGGTAGAATGTAACAACCCGGGATTTTATGAGAATTATTATTTTTAATTTCAATATTGTCTTGTGTTATACGCTACACCAAAATTAGCTTGTTCTATATGCAACACCGTATTAGCTAGCAGTATACGCAACACTATTCTTGGATCGTGTTACACACAATTTCAAATTCGTTTGATAGTAGTTATTCTACGCAACATTGAGTTTATATATATATATATTCAATGTATAAGTGAAATATGGTTGGATTCTATTATACACATTAACAAAGAGATATTTCAATACACGCATCTCTAACTTGGCTTGTATTACCCGCCATCACAACCTTCCTCGATAGCGTGTGTTGTACGCAATACCGGGTCCCAATAAACAATGATATATTGTTATATTATTATTAGGGACTTGACTTTATGAATAATATTAGCTAAATTTTAAATTTTATAATATTATTATTAATTATACACATTTTCTAGAAAATGGTATGAGAACAAAATAAATTTTCGGGTAAAATAATTATTTTTCAAAAAATGCAGTTTTGTCGCATTTTGATGGCGCACCCACTTTAAATCTAGTTTTGACATTTTTATAAGTTCAATTTGACAAAATAAAATTCTTCTTTGGAATGAAGATATAAAAATTTACTTTGGATAAATTTTTCATATTATTATGATAACTTTCATATTTTGATTAATAGTAAAAACACGCTATATTTTAATTAAAAACAACTTTGTTCATCGTAATAATTTATATGTTTAAATTATAATATTTAATGGTTATAAAGTATAAATATAATATATTTTTACAATTTAATATAATTTATGTCATTAGCATTTATTTTTCATTGAATTCATAAGTAAAATAATTTCAATCTTTTGCAATGTTTTAACTTTTAAAAATCGTTTTCTTAACAGCGGGATTAATTTTAAATTAATTTCTGCAACTTCTGTTATTTTAATTTGGGAAAATGGATTCCATATTTGGAATCAGTAGGTCCAAATTATATTAATAAGACACTTTTTATTTTTAGGCATTATGAATAGTTACTACGACAATTTTTTATTTACTGTAGTTAAAGGTAAATCGGGTATTTAAGGGTAAAAATAAGATTACTAAATTACCTTAACACTTTAAAAAATACAATAGGATGAATAAAATTAGACCCATATTACCTAAGGGTAGGACTAGATTCATTTCATGGACTTTTGATCATGAAATAATATAATTATTATTAAAACTAAAGAAAGTGACAACATGTCACTCTCTTAAATCTTAAAAGTGTAATAATTTTCATTTAGTGATAAAAAACATAAAACTTCGGATATAAATAGTCCCTAGAAATATTATAAATTTATATACATCATATGAATTTATTTATAATTTTTAGGGATTAAATAATTATCATTAATTATGACACAATAGTGATGTTGAAATTATTTTATTGATTGAAATATCAAATAAATGATTTTAAAAGTATTAAAATAAATATTATATGAACTATTTAATGTGCTCCACTAATTTTCTAGAAAAAATGACATTTTATGAATCTATTAGATCTTTTAGTTTGAAAATATCTTCTGTATATATTTTATTTAAATTCAAATAAATGAATAGTGCCAAAATTGACACTATTGTTATTTTATAAAAATTACATATTATAAAATTGATTAAAAATCAACAAGATATTTAAAAATTACAAAGTAAAAATTATATGGTCTAAAATGTAATAAATCATATAATTCACAACATATAAGTAATTATTTATAATTATTTAAAATTTAGAATATTATTACCACAAATAAAATTAAATAGATTATATAAGGATAAATCAAGTTGATAATGTTTAAAATAAATTCCCAACTTATCTAAATTTTTTTGGTTGATGATATTACAACCCTATATCATCTAATATTTTGATTTGTCTTATTTTTGAGGTTTTTAAGTAGGGTTGGAATTTATTATAAATTAATATTTCTTATAATTCCAAAGGTGGCCCTCTTCTCCCTTATAAAAGGGCACATCCTCCCTCTCCTCCTCACACCTTTTGAGCCTTTAAGCTCAGAAAACCCCTATCCATTTCCCTTATCAACCTCCTTAGAAACATACTATATGTCCTGGTCTTCTTCCAAGACCAATTTTAGTGCCCTAAGAGGAGGTTTCAAAGAGGCGTGTTGAAGAAGAGGTAATACCTGTTACCTATTCTTTCAAATTTATTTCTTCTTAAACATATTCCTCTTTAGTTGTTTAATTATAAAGTAATATAATCCATATTAAATATATACTGATATGTTATTATAAATATAAAACAACCCTATTTCACCTTCTATCCATCGTACGGAAAAAAAATCACCTCGCGTGCGTACGTACGAAATACCGTCTCCACGCCGTGGTGTAATCTGTTTTTCCACCACCACCTTACTTGGATGGGTATAATGGTGTAAAGAATAAATATATATGGTTATTATAAAATCATACTAATTCTAAGATATTATATCTTCCACTGTAATTCCATTCAATAAATATGGGAATGATATCATCGCTCGTGCGTACGTACGGATTACCGTCTCCACAATGCGATGAGATTAATTTTCCATGTTAACAATTCAAGAATGATTATAAAGTATATATAATAAGTAATCATGAAATATATCACATAATAATGCTACTGGATTTATGTATATATATATTTATTTCATATACTAAATTCCATTCAAGTCAATAAGGAAACGAAAACAGCGTTCATGCGTACGTACGACCTACCGTCTCCATGAACGGTGTATTTATTTCCATCTATCGACCTATTATATATATGTATATTCTGAATATATATTATATATAAATAATGTTTTATATTCTGGAATTAATTAATCATGATCTAATTAATCATATTAATAATTACAAGTCAAAACACGGACGATAAATGAAATGATTTTACCCAAAATGCCACTTTAACATGAATTTAAAAAAGAACCGGTAATATAAAGTTATAAGTGAACCATATATGATATCATAACAATGAATATGATTCTGTAATAATTCAATGACATTATTTAAATCATTATACAGGAGGTTCGGATACGTATGAATCATATCGGACCTAAGTTAAGGGATAATTTTTCAAATATCATTTTTATCCGAGATTGCTTATACGTAAGTATTTACTGGGGTTATATTTTTAATCCATGACCATAAAAATGTTTTCATAAAGTGTTTAATATTTTTCCATGTATGTTTAAAGTCGTTTTTACCCTTTATTGACTTTTTAACACATTGTATGGATGGAATCTTTTCTTTGGTTACCATATAAGGTACTTTTTGACTTTTCCGAAAAAGTACGAGGAGAATGTTATTTTTAACTTATACTGCATGAAAGGATATTTAAGGATTCATAACAACTCATTTTCATGAAGATTCCTATACAAGTTTTCATGATTATTTTGAATAAAACCATTTTATTTTAAAGTTTCATGGCATTTTGTGAAAAGAAAATGATTTTGAAGAAGAAAGGATATTTTCTTCATGAATTCATTTCAAGTGTTTTATGAAAACTACTTTCCATCTAAAATAAAATTATTTAATATGTTTATGTTTCATGTATAATGTCTCCATTATTTACATGGTTTGATTCTTCTTATGATAAAATTTTATCCATTGTTTATGGATTATTTTTCGATGGCATGATGTTTAAGAATCCCTTTCTATTATATGGGTTATGCTATGAAGTATGATTCATGATTTTGTGGCACACGAAAGAATGATTTAATTATGAGATGGGTGGGACCTATATCTCCCTCCAATTTATTAGGTAACTATTTATATATCTTGAGATAGACATGGTGGAATGACAAGTTAATTCGGTTCGGTGATACAGGACTAGAACGAGGAGTGAACTCGATTCAGAAAGGGAGTTTTTCCACTAAGATGGTCTTGACAACAATTACATGGATACTATGGAAATCATATCATGTGATTAATGTTTTTCCACAATTAGAAGTTTTATTTCCAAGATATTTTATCATGATTTATGTTCTATTATGATCTATGTCTTACGTACTGACTTGTTTTATTTCATTGCTCATGATTTTCATGTTTAAACATTATGTTCATGTTTTTAAGTTCAAATGTATATGGTTTGTTTTATTTTCTCCATGCTTACCCTTACTGATCATTTGAGCTCACCCTTTATATGTTTTATTTTCCCCATGATATAAAGAAAGTTTTTAGTTAAGAAAAAAGGGTAGATCTTTATGGGAGATGTTGAAGATCTTTCACCATGATTAGAAGATTTTGTTCCAATTTTCCAAAGACACTAAATATTACGGTCCTTGTGTGTCTGTTTTTGTTATCTATTAAGTATTCCGCAATAGTAATGTTATTTCCATGTACGTCAAGACTTGGGCCTCTACATAGGGGGTTCATTAGCGAAGTATTATGGAATTCATAATGGTTCTATTAATCCCCTTCTATTTTCCTAAATTGGTAGAATGGTAGATGTTATGTAGTGTGACCTTTGAAAAAGAGTGTTATTCTACATCAAATGTGTAGAGTAATAGTCATGTAATTGGAGATATAGGCAGAGAGTTCCATTTATTGGATAACTCATGGAGTATGTTTTGGAGACTTTGTGGAGCTAATGGATTTCCATTTTAGGGAATTAAATTACATGTCATTATCGACCTTATATTGGAGGTACAAACATGATTTTTTGGTATTCATTATAACTTCTTAGTTTAAAAAAAATATTTTTCTATCAGTCATATGATCATGGTTGTGTATTTCTAATGTGATGTTTATTTTCTCTCCAGGTTCATAATTTCTGTGTTATGAAAAAATCATGATGAAAGTGAGAAAAATGTCTGGCACAAGGGATCTGCTTCATATAATCATAAAATGCACCATAATTTCATTTTCTAATCCCATATAAATTATTTCAAGAATTTAATGGTATGAGGGATAAAACAAAGACCTAGTGTCATCTCAAATATTCTTTGGACAGGTTAATGGTTGGTAGGTTTGGTCGGGATCTTATATTCTAAATAAACCTATATGTATCCCCAAAACCATAACTTAAGTTGACAGTTTGAAACTAATTGCAAAGACTAGAAACATGAAAATAATTGCAAAGACTAGAAACATGGAATCTTTTAAGTTGAAAGTTTGAATTTTTTGATGGTTTGATGTGATTGATGTTGTCCTGTGGCCTGTGTTTGAGGCTGTTGGCAGAGGATGCAACATTTGATTGCTTCAGAGTTAGTGAAGGATGGAATTCCTTCTGGTTTCTGGTTGCCTGTGTGATTTATTGAGGCCGCTGGCATGTTTTGTCGAGGAAGAGATGGTGAAAGTGTTGTTTGTTGATGGTAATGACGGTGTGGTGGATGTTTTCTTATCGCAACTGACATTGAAGTTGGTGATGGCTTGTGGCCCGTGGTGGTTTGTGGTGCCTAGTTTGAGGTTCACTTTTTAATTTTGAATTCATAGATTTGGGTTGATTTGGGTACTATTTGTTTAAATTTTAAATTTGGTTTCTCGCTTGGATGATGTGGTCAGGTTGTATTTAGGTTTTGGTATGTGTGGTTCCCACTAACCCACGAAGTGGATTTATGAAAATAAAAAAATGGATTAGGCCCTCTCATTATATACCCCATAATTAGTATCATATTACATTTTATTTTTAGAAAACATAATGTTATTATATATGTTCAAAAGGATTTCTATACACCCATTTACTAGTAAAACTCCCTTTCTACATGACACTCTATATTCAATTGATATTATTTCATTAAAATACAGATGCAGTCCTTACTAGGGAAAAATTAAACTCTTTCCTAACTCTAATATATTTCATGGAGAAAAATTTATCACAACCGACCCCCTTGAACCCTTCACATGATGACATGGAAGAAAATAGTGATCCCTAAAGTCCACCTCTAACTGGCTATGAGATTGAGACTAAAACCATGTTTATAAAAAAACACACATGATTGGAATTACTCTTATAAATCCATGGAATATATAATGGAAACTAATAATCAACTCATGAATTGAATATAAAATGGGCCATCAATCCATAATGCATGTAAATGTGAAAAAATTTAACCAATATATAATACCAAAATAATAATCCTATGATTGTGACACTAGAACCAATAATGATCTCCAAAAGGTTCAAATTTATCTCCAACACCTTCTATGAATCCTATAAAACCCACAGACACACACACACAAACTATTTTTTTAATTCTAAAATTAATACCTTAAAGGATTTTAGAATCTTAAACTAACATAGAGTCACTAATTATAGAATATTAAGGCACTAACACAATGTTAGAATAAATCAAAACATTGATAATGAAAAACACCGTGGATTCAATCCATGTATCTTCATATTAGAGATTCTTTTAAAAAATGAGAGTAATAAAAAATAATATAGTAATAAAAAACCATAACAGGCCTAAATGGTAGACTAAAAAAATATGGTTTATGACATAGACAATCCAACTGATTCCCAACCAGAAAACTTAAATATCACCCTAAGATAGTGAATCCATACCATAGATCAGTTTCCACTAACACTATATTTAGACATTGTCACGGTTTAAATGATAGGAAACACCCATCTAAATATAGAATTGATCTCACTAGAAGATAAAATAATCAAATTAAAATATCATATCATACATTTTTATCTTGAAAACCATCCCTAAAATAACTTATATGGAAAAACAAAATTTCGAGATTGAGAGTAATTAAAGGCCACCATCTTTAAAGGAGTCAATGGAGAAGACTGAACTATTAACGTCAAGCTGCTTATCCAAAGCTCCTATGAAATCATCCCATCAATAAACTCATAACCACAACAATGTAATTAAATCCCTACCATATTTTTACATCCATAATGAAATACCCTATATCAAAAGCACATTTCAAAAACACATCCACATACCGTATCTCAAAACAAAAATCACACATGACATTACTACTATAGTGGGGTAACATAAACATGAAAGACATCAACCTCATATCCTCCTCCTTCAATGTATGTATCACAACATTCATCCACACCCTAAACATATCATAGAAACTCTATACTGAATACACTTCTTCTCATGAATCACTAACATAAACAATTATTGTGAATAACATGTTTCAAAGGGAGTGTACGGAAGGGGATATGGTCTTCCATCTATGTCACGTGCACCCTTTATTTGGGGGGGATCATAATCTATAACCTCAATTATGCTTGGGTAAATTTACTGTACTTGTGTGGTGGTATATAATAAATAACATGAAAATAAAAATTAATATATATATATATATAATAAACCACACAAAACCAACATAAGGTTGAACTCTCAATGAATATAACTTAATTGGATTACCTAAAATATCCACTTTCCACCACCAATATATAGTGATATCTATTACCACAAAAATCCACAACATGAAAAAAAAACAAACCACCACTAAAAAAACCCCACATTAATATCAAATTCCCATTTTATTACATTAGAATTAAAATATATATTATATTTGGACATCAAAATTACATTAAATATTTCATAGTTCACTTCCATCTATTGATATCTTAACAAGAAATCACTATTTAACATTACATTATTAAATTTCACTTATCATAAATTAATTTAAAAATTATATACCGTTATTCATTCTAGAAAAAACCCATTCACCTTACTAATTTCATCAAACCATTACCATCCATATTTCCAAGATACTGTAATACAACCCATAAAAACCCAACCCAATGCCACATCAACCAACCCAAAATTTCATGCTAATAACCACAACATCAAATACAACTATTTCCTAGTATCAACAATGCCACTACATTTCTATAACAAAAAATGGTATACCCAATATATACCATAATAAAAAAACCATACCATCACTGCAATACGACCATAATAATTCACTACTAAATCCAATTCTAACTATATTAATAATAAACATAGTAAGATATTAGAGAAATGACAATTATAGTAGTGAACTGTATAAAAAATAAAAAAATCAAACATTAACATTATTCATTCCACCATGTTTAATCAATGCCCCTTTCATGAAGAACAATGATATTAATTTTCATATTTATAATCCTACAATTAATTTCATTCAATAAGTGATTAACCAATTATGATTTTGATAAAATAATTAAATAATAAAACAAAGGTTCGACAATATATTATATCGATCAATATAAAAATCAGTACATAGGAAATTACATGAAATCATATAAATCATATATAATCAACTATACTATTATAATTTCTTTTATCCAGTTCATTATCATGATTAAGTTAACTCATAACATCCTCCAAATGAAAAACTATGCATTATAATTACACATTATCATAGGAATATAATAATATATGTCCTCAAATTATGACTTAATAACCACCATATAATAAAGATGAGAAAATAATGGTCAATAACCACTATAGTAGGAAGGATAAGACACTTAAAATATGCATGACCATTATCCATCAATATCTTGAGAAAAAAATCACCAGAACCAAACAAATACCATTAACACATCCTCTATAAATATAAAAAACAAGTGGGAAAGGAATAAAAGTATAAAAATAATACCTTATATTGGAAGATATTGATCACATGAAGATAATAATTAAAACCAACAATGGGATTATAGTGTTCCCAAAATAAAGATAAAATACACCTAGTTTTATAAGGAGGTTGAATAATTATAAAAAATATAATGGAAAAAAATAATTAATAATATGAAATATGATATATAAAATTATTGATTGATAGTATTAGTCACACATGAATGGTGACTCGATCCAGAAATCATGGTGTAATCTCCCAAAATCTAAGGGATTCAAGCCTTTTAAAATCTAGATGACTAATGAAGGTGATAGTGAAACCATGATTTTTTTACGACAAAACTAACACATGAAAAAATAATAGAACAATCCTCATCATAGATTTGAAAATATATAACCCCCAAAACCAATACCACGATGTAACAAAACCATCCATACACAATAATCCATAAAAACATAATTTAAAATGAATTATATAACAAATGGTACTAAAAATTAATTAATAAAATCATTATATAATAAAACTTATGTAATATTAAACTATTTTTTTGGAAATATTGCCTTCACATCCTAAAAAATAATGGAACAACTATAAAATCCCAATATAATATAGTCCCATTAAAATATCATTTCTTCTTGAGCATGGGACAACATATCACCTCCCACTAAAACCTATTGAAAATAATGAAACATACCATACTATAAAGAACCCTCCTCCTTATCCAAAAAATCATGGTAATAGTAATTTTTTATGATTCAATCCACTCCTATAGAATAAATTTTATAAATACTCTAGTACTCCTTTTATACTAACATTTAAAATTCTTCCCAACACCCATAGCACCTCATAATGAAAAATTAATGAAATATGAGAAATTTAAGAATAAAAAAATAAATTTTTTTGACCTACATGACCCATTAAATTATGTTTTTGGATGGTGAAAATACTGGGAGGAAGTTTGAGGAAGGAAAGGTGATGTTAAGATGAAATTTTAGTTGGGATTCGGTTCACTGGAATGGAGGGATTTGATAAAATGTTGGAGGTTAGTTGGAGTTATGGTTGTAGTGTGTTTGGATATTCTATACCATAGAGGTATAAGGTGTTGAGTTTGAGGGTTCTTCAATATTATGAGACTCTACACCCTGTTTTTTTGTTGTGTCATGGTTATGGTCTAGGTTGATTGATATGAATACGAGTGGTTAGGTTTATGGTTTAATCCTCGTCACTTTCTTGGATGCCATGAGAAATGTTTTTTGTGATTCTATTATTTTGGGTGTCATTGTGTGGTGGAAATCATGCTACTATATGGTAGGGTGTGATAGTTAAGAAGCTTAAATATAGAGATGATCATTACATTATAAACATCATTCAAATTTATCAGATCTTATTGTTGAATGAGTTTTAAATAAAGGATATATGTTGTGATTTTATGAGATTTTTTAACCCAAACCCATTGTGGTGTGGTCGGTCATGATACTCCATGGTTTTTTAATTTCCTTTCTATTGCATCATGGTATATACCATTACATCACAATTTTATTTTTTTGAGAACAGATAAAAAATATAAATCCCTTATGAAATCCATTATGTTTCCTTCCTTTCTCTAATCCCTTTGGTGACCTATGTTTTATTTTTTGAGGAATTTCAGTTCACAAATTAATGGATTCAAAATGTTGACTTGATGATTGATTATTGGTGAAAAAAGGTTATTTTTTTCTCTTTGTCTGTTTTTTCTTCATGTTATTCCCATACGATTTCTCAACAATGGTTTTGATTAAATCCTTAGGATAATGGGATCATGGAATTTATGGGTAATCATTATGATATAAATTTATTTTTGGGTTACCATGTGTCATTGTGGTCATGCTGTCATCTCTTCCCCATTATCTAATATTGTGGATTTTAGATCTCTGTTTGAGGTTGAAAATTAAATAAATATAATCTTTCATGTATATATTTTTGAACTATAATGATTCATATTTCTCTTTATGGATGGTATATATGGACCTAACAAAGATAATGAAATAAAGATAAAATAAATTGATGGGAAATTGGAGTTTTATATGTGGTTACTCTTTTACATGATATTTCCCATGTGATTGAGGTTTGTTTGTTGTTTTTATTAGAAATTATTCTTGTTGTTTAGATATATTTGTACAAAATTTGATTTAATGAAACTTTTTGTGATTAAATGATATAATGAACATTCATAAAAGTTTAATAACATAAATATGAAAATAAAAAAATTATGTAATAGGTATGATTTGATATGTTTAAATAATGAGAATTTCTGTATTGAAATGTGAATCGTTGTAGTGCATGATGAAAAAATTTGTTAAAATGGGACATTGCGATTCTTATTATTATAGAGCTATTATGTGATAGAGTATGTGGTCAGTTATGGATGATTATCATTGATTTCTGTACTGGTGTTGTGATAGATTCTAGGAGTGTAAGACTGTGATAAAATTTATTATGTGGATCATATAGATTGGATATGTATGTATTTCCATGATTAGTATGATATAAAATGGAGTTTATAGTGGAATAATGGAATGAATTTTGTTTGGAGGATTTTTTCATAGTTTTTTGTAGTAGAAGAATATAACTCATCATTATGAAATTTAAATCAGTGTTTCTAGAATTGAAATAAATCAAGGACATAAATTAAATAACTATGAATGAAATAAATGGTTACTAGATAAAAAAATTTTGGGTGATGACTTGAATATTTTTTTCAATAAATATGGAATTTAAAAATTTATAGAATTTGATTTTGTTAGTAATAATAAATTTATAACTTTTATAAATTATGTGTCATATTGATAATTTTTTCAGACATATGGTGGATATTTTTATATGAACTGGGGATGGCAGTGGTGTTGTAGTTGGTAATAGTGGAAGTGAATAGATATAGTAATGTGGTGATGTTAAAGCGGTGTTATATTACTATATTTTAAACCATCTAGTTTTGGTTATGTGTGATTATATTTTATGATAAACTCTTTATGATTTATATATTAATGATAACTAAGTCAGATATTATTATCGATGCCCACATGTTTTGAATTTTTTGCATTTTCCCACAATATCCATGTTGGTGAGGAAACAAATGGATAACTACTCCATTTTCCCTACAATCCCTTCTAAATGTGGCATAGACTGTGATGGCCAATGGTAGGTGCAATTAAGAAGTATTTCATGTAGTGTATTCGAAGACCCTATAAGGTATTGATGTGATGATATATACAATTATATGAATAGTTCATGTGGTGTATTAGAAGAACCTATGGGTTAGATGAGATAGAGTTACATGGTTGGGGCAAACATGGTAAGTAGAAGGAAAAAGCATGATTCCAATCAAATTTATGATACCCTATTGCATTGTTTATATGGTGGATGTATGAGGTATGATATATGGTAGTGTAATGGGATAATGAGGATGATATGATAGTGATATGTGTATTGGTTTTGATATGAGATATGGTGTGTCACATCATGGTTGTAGAATGGATTGGAATCACATAAAATTTTAACATTGGTGAATGTGAGAAAAAACAAATTATGAAGTGGTTGTACGGTACCCTTTTGATATATACTTGGTTTAATTTTATTACTCTTATATGTGATATTTGGGAGTGATACCAGGTTAGGATGGGTGTAGTAGAACTACTATGTTCTTATTGGTTCTAATATTCATTAATTAAATCATTAATATTATTATTCTACATTTTAAAGAGGGTTTTTGAGTTTGATCCTACTGAGTATACATGTTATTCTCACTGTAATATATTTAAAATGATTTTTCGGATTCCATGATAACTTTAGAGAATGATCTGGATGGTACGAGCATGAAGCATGGGATTGGTTGGGAGATACAACCTTGAAATTTTATTTGGTATTTTTATTGGGTGAATTGTATTTTTAAAAGCTATCATGAATTGTGCATCATTAAGAGTTTTTTATTATGTATATTATGGTTTCAATTGGTTGGTTTCCTATTATTTTCCAATGATATTTTATCGTAATACCTACCATTTTATTTTTTTATACGATAGATGATAAAGGTATAGATTAGGGGTCACTCTCATCTTTAATGACGGTACATGAGGGGTTCCCAGTTATGGAGTGTTGTGAAAATGGGGTATCACAACATTGTTATAGATTTATGGTGGATATTGGTGTTATAAATTGGAGTGGATTTCATGGGTTGTTAGGGAAAAAATCTCTTGAACATAGTCAATGATGAAACAATGGAAGACTACTCGGGAAATTGGATTTTATGTCCCCCTATGATATTTTGGAAAGACCTTAAACCTATATAATATTCTAAGAAAAATTATTATGTTATAGTTTAGAGACCTAGGAGAGGTATATGTAACATATTGGAATGTTCTTGTATATTAATTGGCCTGGATATTGGGATGCAAATGAATATAATTATTCTAAATTTTAATGAATTTTATGAAACTATTCTTAGTAGTTTCTTCATTAATTACATAGATTCAACATGGTCACTCTTCATGTGTTGTTCAAGTAGATGTGGTTAAGTATTCTGACTTGATTTACCTTTAGAGTATTAACCTTACCAAAGTGGATAATCTGGAGATAAATTCATTGTTTTAGTTTTAGTAACAAGGAATAATAAAGTATAAGGATATTGTATCTGATATGGAGTTATGACACCAGTTATAGAATATTGACATTGATTTCAACATAATTGTTTCCAATGTAGAGTATTGTGTTTAGTTGGATGTTAGATAAGTATGGGGAGTTTCGCAACAGTGGGTTATCTTATCTTTCAGGGAGTGGAAGGAGGAAGATGCATAATAAGATGATTTTAAGATATAGTTTCATGTTTATTTTTTTCAATGATGATGAGGGTGAGGAATAATAAGGATATTCTATCTATTAAATATTATAGTATATACATGAAATAACTCAAGAGAATATTTAAGGAAATCCTCTTATTCACCCCTGATATATTTCTTGATGAGGATTCTAGATATTACCATTTGGAGGAGGTGTTGTGACTAGTTATGTAATATGTATTCACATAGTTTAGATTTTTACCTATTTGGAGGTATATAAAAAAGGATATGGCCATTGAGAGGTTTCAGGTTCCTCCGGGGTCATCTCTAGTGGGGATCTATCATATTTCATTGAGAATTAACTTGATCAGTGATATATCTCTGGTGTCAATAACGTTACTGTTTTCATAGATAGGGAAAAATTTTCAATAGTTTTATTCTCTTTTCATTGGGGCCAACAATTCTCATGAACCTACTAGGAGCTCTGGGATGAACTTTTTTGATTTTTGGAGGCAGGTTCATTAGTAGTTTTAGTTTCTCACCATCTATGGGGATCAACATGGTGTGGGTGGTCAGTATTCATTTTAATCCCAACATTAGTTATCTCAATGACTTTAATAATATCACAGACAATATGACTTCAATTAATAAATAGTAGATAGAGATATTATATTAAAACCATATACTTTCACCCTCACATAGTGACCTAGGGATGAGTGTATCCATAGAGGTGGTTAGTAGCAGTTTTCAGAGGATCTAGATGTGGAATGATTCATGAAATATATATTCTAGTGCCATATAGTCTAAAGGTTGTCTGTGGTACTATTTTTATAACTTACATGATGGTATATTATTTACTTGATTCCAAAATATTCATACATATTTACTTCACCCACCTTGGTATGTTCCTTCATATATGAGGTGGTGAAGCTTCTAATTCCCTTGTTGTTGACTATATGAATTAGATGTCAGAAAATTCTTCTTGATGTGTTCCTAGGTTGGGAGTTGATGATGGATAAACATAAATAATCTAGGTATTTCATTATTATTTTAATTAAAACATAAAATAAAATCCTTATAATCAACTGGTTATATATATTGATGCAGTTATTGATTTTTTACCAAGGATAATTGAGGTCTATGATAAATATGGCTAAAATACAGTACTTATTTGCAGGAAGGATCATTGGATGGGTTATAAATGTCTATACCCAATACTTTATTAGTGAAAAACATTTTCATTGGTTTTAATAGAGGCATAATTAGTAGAGTTTCTTAAAATCATACATGATTTGCATGATATTTTCCATAAGTAGGTTATCGCCCTACTATAAGAACCCTGCTTTTTATTACACACTTAAACCCGATTTATTACATAAAATCTTCACTCGATACAACATAGAGGATCAAGAGGTATAGTGTATTTATGGAATAGTAACATTACCTAATTAATTGGAACATAAAACACACAATGTCTTTATTGAAAACTTCGTTTACATGACCACTATAATCCCTCGTACTTAGCATTGAATGGGATAACCTGAGGACATGCATAAGAAAACGGTGAGCTATAAATCCCAGTAAGGGAATAAACATGGAATAACATGAGTAATACAATAAATTTTAGACAATAGGCATATTAATGGATTACAAGAGAAACAATAACATAAAGTCATGATAAAGCATGATAATTATAACATAGAAATGTGGCAACAACACTTAACATGGAATTAGCATGAGCCAAGGATCATTGCACATGGAGCATGAGTAAACCCTCATTGCACATGAAGGATGAGTAAAAACTCATTGAAAATGAATTAGTATGCGTCAACACCCATTTCACATGACGTATCATGATACTATACTTTACCCAATGCATTGGAGTGCTATAAAGGTGCACCCTTCTTAAACATTTCATTTCATGCATAAGTGTGCCCCATCGATCATATAACATGGAATCAATAAACATAATAAGTTATTACATGATTAATTAATGTGAAATATATACAAAAATTACCATTCAATATGTATATCTGCATAAAGGTGAATACCCTAGATAGAGACATGGGTGTGGTATTCACTACACGATGATCTGGGCTTGGAAAAACGTGGTGCAATCTCTATAGCATAACGAGGTGACATAAGGATTAATGAAAATGGTTTATGAGAGAGAAATTGTAGTATCATAATATTTAGATTAAATGGAAATTAATGGGGTCATATATATACATATCTCAACAAACATAATGGAATTTAGATGCATAATACTACATAATTACTTGGACATAAAAGAGGAGAGAGAAATCCCTCACAGAATTTCAGCATGGTAACAAGTGTACACGGGAGGAATTAATGAGAGATAAAAGGGCCTCCATTATCCAAAAATGAAGAGGGAAGTATGGGGAAGATGCAAAATCATACTCAACATTTTTAATTGAAAAGAAAAAGGAATAACAAGTTAAAGAAAATTGGACAAAAATTAGAAAGGGAGTAATTCCTTACATGGATGTGAGATCCCAAAGGCTTGGGAGAGGCTTGAGAGAGGCTTATTGAGAGCTTGTAAAACCTTGGGAGTATTATACAGAGGAGAGTGAAGGGATTGGTCTAACTCCAAAGTCTTTGAGTTAAGAGGAAGTGGGATCTTGGGTGGGTTTATATAGGAAAGGAAAGGGAATTCTGTATTATTTAGGTTTGGGACACCTCACAATAAACTAATCAAAAACAAAAATCAGCCCATGAATTTTTCCCATGGTTTTTTCCAAAGGGTATTGGAATAAAGTATTTTATAAGGACAATAGCCTAATTTTTTTAAAATAATAGGGTTACTTATGTGGAGGTGAGACACACTCTCAAGGAAAAGAATTAAAAAAATCAAAATGTTTTATAAGCCTTGAAGGGTCCACTAAAGATTTGTAAAATAAATATAAATACCAAAAATAACATTATTTTAATGTTAAATCATATATTGGACGAACATAATGTTTATATTATTTTATTACATCACTATTAGGTCATTATGATGTCATAAAACACATTATATATTTAAACGGTATTTAATTTTTACTCAAAAATTCCAATGTCTCATAAAATTATGAAAAAATCACCATTGGATAATTTTGATGTCCTTATTGAAAAAATAATATTCATTTTATCTAAATAATTTTATAGTTATGTGAATTTTTATTTTTAAAATAAAAACATAAATTTAATAAAAATTCATGGGTTTTGACAAAAATAGCTTTCAAACCTTAACGAAAATTACAATTGCATTCATAAAATTATATGATCATTTATATGTAATAAAAAGTAATTTAATTATAATAATATCTTATTAAAATATTATTTAATTCAAATATCCATTGATTCATCAAAATAGATTTCTTAGTTTAATATAAACTGAAAATACTATTTGTTCTTTAAATACTATTTACAATGTAGCAATAATAAAATGAATGCACATTATTTAAAAAAAATAATGTACATTGTCATAGTGATAAGGTATTTTTACATAACCCCTTATAAAACTTTCATAAGACTGAAGGGTAAGGTGTGCAATGGTGACATACTCTTGGGGTGGATCAGATAACATCACTCGGGTGGTAATCTCTATTAACATCCACTTCTATCATAGTCGGTTCCGCCCAAGTTTATTGTGTTCAAGATCAGCTTGGGCTTGGTCAAGAGAGAATATCAATGACGCCACCTCTTTTCTGAGCTCTGACAAATGGGCTTTGTAAAGGGAATGTCTACTGGATGAGGCCATCACTTCCTTTTTCTGAGTAAATTGAATTTTCTAAAGCCCTATATTTATACTAATCATGTGATCAATGTTGAAAAATATATTAACAATGATCAAAATTCATAATGGTATTTTAAAATCCAGAAACAAAAAACCAATGAAGTTCACATTTTATATTACCATAATAAATATTTAATTAGATCAAAAGGAATTTCCATTAATGAAAGTTTGGGTCATTACAGTCTTCCCCCCTTAAGAAATTTCTCCCTCGAAATTTCCTTTTCCCACTATAAAACAAATGTAGGTAACTCTACTTCTTTACTTCCTTTGATTCCCATGTCTCTTCTTCAAACTTCTGGTTTCTCCACAACACCTTGATGAGGGGCATTGTCTTATTTCATAGAACTTTTTCTCTATGATCTATGATCTTCACTGGTTTCTCCTCGTAGGAAAGATCATCCTCTATCCATACTACCTCTGAAAAGAGTACATGTGGAGGGTCTACTATGCACTTACTTAAGAGGGATACATGAAAGACATCATGTACATAGGCTATGGTAGGTGGAAGTGCTAGTCGATAGGCCACAACCCTAAAAAAATCAAAAATCTAGACGGGGATGATGTACCCAGGACTTAACTTTCCTTTATTTATAAACCTCATGACCTTGTTCTATGGAGATATGCGTAGAAATACCATGTCTCTGACTTTAAACTGAAGGACTCATTGACAGTTATCCACCTAACTCTTCTGTCGACTCTGGGCTTCCATGATATGCCGCTGAATGGTTTTAACCTTCTCTGCCATTTCTTCGACCATTTCGGGTCCTAGCAGCTTACGTTCACTAAATTCATCCCAACATGTCGGTGTTATGCACCTCTTACCATATAGGGCTTCAAAAGGTACATTTCCTATTCTTGAGTGGAAACTATTATTGTAGGAGTTTCAACCAGTGCATGATGTTGGTCCCACCATCCTTTGAAGTCCATAGAACGTGATCTTAACATATCCTACAATGTCTAAATAGTTTGCTTAGATTGGCCATCAGTTTGAGGATGATAGGCTGTAATGAAGTTTAGTTTAGTATCCAGAGCATATTGAAGACTCTTCCAGAACTTATAAGTGAATCTTAGATCTCGATCAGATACAATAGATAGTGGCACTCCATACAGCCTTACCACATCCCTGATATATATTCGTGCCAGTTGATCTAATCAGAAATCATCTCAATCTGCAATAAATTGTGCAGAATTTGAAAGACGATCTACAATAACCCAAATTTCATTGTTGCTTTTGGATTTCTTCATAAGTCCAGTGAAAAAGTCCATGGTGATTTTCTCTCATTTCCATGCTAGTATGGGCAATGGTTGCATCATCCCCATAGACTTTGGCCTCTCTGCCTTTACTTAATGATACACCAGGCACTTTTATGTGTACTCATCAATCTTCTTATTCATATTATCCCACCAATAATGGTCTTGGAGATCTCGATACATCTTCCTATTTCCTTGGTGAATAGATAAATTTGAACCATGTTCATCATCCAAAAGTTCCTTCTTCACCTCTGGAATTGATGGAACACATAGTCTTTTCCAAAATCTCATAATTCATTCTTCATTAACATTTAAATCTGAGGATTTCCATTTTCTAATAGCTTCCACTATATATTGAATTCCCACATCATCCTTTTTAGGATCCTTTAACCTTTCTAAAATAGACGGTTGATCAATCATTTGTGAAAGGATTGATGATGTTCCCTTCTTTATAATTCCCATGTCCATCTTCATCAAGTCCAAGAATATTGGATCCTTCTCAATTATCATCAATGATAGAATCGACAGGTTATTTCTACATAGAACATCTACCACCATGTTCACTTTCCTAGGGTGGTAAGGGATTGAGCATTCATAGTGTTTGATCAGATCTAAACATATTCATTGGTGCATGTTCAAATATTTCTATGTGAATATATACTTGAGGCTTTTGTGGTCCATATATATTTCACACTTCTCCCCAAAGAGATAATGATGCAAAATTTTTAAAGTGAAGATCACTGCATCCAACTCCAAATCATGTGTTGGATAATTATTCTCATGAACATTCAATTTCCTTGAAGAATAGGAAATAAATTTTTCATTTTGCATCAACACACAACCCATACCCTTCTTTGAAGCATCCATGAATACCACAAAAAGTTCTCTACTTGTGGGTAAAGTGAGCATGAGCGTAATGATAAGCCTCTTTTTTAACTCCTTGAAGCTTTCTTCAAATTCATCACTCCAATAAAACTTTTCTCCCTTTTACGTTAGCTTGGTAAGAGGGTTGGACAATCATGAGAAATTTCTTAAAAATCGTCGATAATATCTAGCTAACCCCAAGAAGCTATGGATATCTGTTACCAATGTTGGCCTCGACCATCCCTCAATTGCACCTATTTTAGAGAATTCCACAGATATCCCATTTCTTGGGATGATATGACCCATTAATGAGTCCTCCTTCAACCAAAACTCACACTTCCTATACTTTGCATAGAGATTCTCCTTCTGCGAGGTCTCTAGTACAGTTCATAGATGCTCCTCTTGATCCTCTTTGGTTTTTAAGTATATCGAGAAATCATCTATAAATACTACCAAATATTTGTGGAGGTAATCCCTAAAGACTCTATTCATCAAGTCCATGAATATTTATAGATCATTAGTGAGTCTTAAAAGAATTACTATGAATTCGTAGTGCTCGTATCTTGTACGAAATGCATTCTTAGGGATACCTTCCTTCTTCACCCTTACTTGATAATACCCTGACCGCAAATCCACATTGGAGAAATATTGTGCTCCATGCAGCTGATCGAACAAGTCATCAATTCGTGGGAGAGGATACTTGTTCTTTATCGTGATTTTGTTAAGCTCACGATAATTGATTCAAAGGCGCATTGACCCATCTTTCTTCTTGACGAAGAGGACTGGTGCACCCCATAGTGAAGCACTTGGGTGTATAAACCCTTTATACAAACTCTCCTATAGTTGTTTCTTTAGCTCCTCAAGCACAAAAACAACCATTATATATGGAGTCTTGGATATTGGCAGTGCCCCAAGTATAAGATCAATTGCGAATTCAACATCTCTTCTAGGAGGAAGACCAATAAATTCCTCAGGAAACACTTCAACTAATTCCTACACAATAGGCAAGTCTACAAGGATGGTTTCCTCCTTAGAATCATTCATTTGAGCTAGATATGCATTCTCATAGGGAATTAATATACATGCTTGAGATGATGGAGCTAATGAAGATTCATCTTCCTCCTTTCACTTGTATAGAATCGAGGGTCGATTCTCCACACGGAGAGTGATTTCCCTCACACGACAATTTATGTTGGCTATATATAAGAAAAGCCAATACATGCCAAGAATTGCATAAAATTCCACCATAGGGAGTATGATGAGGTTCACTTGGAAATTAAATACACAGATTATGATAGGGGAGGAGTTATATTTATGGGATGCAATGATTGCCCAACTTTTCGTACTCACCGACATCTTTAAATCCAAGATTTGTGGTAGTGATGGGATTGTTCTACAAAACTTTTGGGATATAAATGAATTTGTAGAACCTGAATCTAAAAGTATATTTTCTATTCTTGAATGAATAACTATCTTACCTATCACCACTTAGTTCTTGGGGTTCACTTCGGCAGTAGTGATGGAAAAATCTCTCCCTTGCTGCCTTGGAGGTTGTTGGTTGCCTCCAAAAACCCTTGGCTTAGAGCACTAACTTGCAAGATTCCCTGGTTCTTTGCTATTGTAGGAATGAATAATGAGATGGGGTTTGAATAGAGCATTCCTCTCCTATATTTTAGCTGAGGGATTTTCTTTTCGGTAGTTAACAACTTGGTGCCCTTCTCTTCCACACCTAAAACATTTCCTCATCCCCTCTAGGCAATTTACAGGGTGCTTCTTTACGCACCTTTAGCAAGTGGGGTGCTGGATCTTCTTAGCACCGTTGGATTTATCCATCGGCCAGCTAGCATTGAATTCCACGTTACACTTCTTATCCCTATGATACCCCTGAGATTATTCGATCTCTATTTTGACCTTGAGAACACATCATGCAATTTCCTCATAGCTTTCAAAGTCATGGATCACCAGATCTTTTCATATGCTAGGTTTCAGCCCACCAAAGAAGCATTCATCCTTGCATTCAGGGGTAACGACAAAGCCAGAGGTGTATCGTGAAAGCCTTGTGATGTTTTCCTCCAACTCTACGATAGGTTCGTCATCTATTTTCTTGAGGGAAAAGAAATCCCTTTTCATCTTAATTCGGAGGGTGCGCGGAAAATATTTATCAAAAAACATGTTCTAGAAATCCTTCCATTACAATGCCTCGATCTCCTCTTCAGGCTTCATATTTTTTATCAACATCCACCATTGATCAGCTTCAACCTCCATACAATAACCAGTCATGAGAAACTTCTCTTTTTCATAACATTGAAGGATGGACAAGATCATTTCAATGGAGTTAATCCATTGTTCGGCTATTGAGGGTTCATATGATCCATTAAATGTAGGAGGCCTTTATCTCATAAAGCTCTCAATAGAGACTTGTTCTTTCTTAGTGGGGGGGGGGGAGTTGAATGTTCCTCTTGACCCATGTTTCTATTCAAAGCTTGAGTTAATTGAGAGAAAATCATGACAATGTTCATGATTCCCACTCCCATCAGATTGGGAATCTCATTAGCATAGTCATCACACTGATCTTCACATCGGTTGTTAGCTCGAGTCCTCCTATTATCGGCCATTGGATGGACTAAAAGGAAAGATAGGGGTAACACATAAAGGGTAATCCAAGGACAAAACTAATGACTTATAAATAAATTTTATTTCCTTAACTTATGAATCCATAGGCTTCAATCTATGCTATTCATGATCTACTTTAAAATATATATTCTTAGGGGTGTTTTTTTAATTCCCTTAATAAGGGTTCATACTAAGCTTATGAATTTACCAAAGCATATCCCATGGGAGTGTCATAACCAAGAGTGTGACAAGGCCCATTTTCATGCACTAGTTCCTATTCGAGTCTAGCTCAATGCAGTGTTTTTTGTTTTTACCCCTAGGACACATATGTGCCAGAGCCGCCTCTACCTGCTCCTTTCTAGAAAAGGATGTATTTTCTCGATAAACCACTTACTCAATACTAACCAATACATAGGGATGTTTTTATTATACTTATTCTTGTCTCTAAGTCTTCACTAGTGTTTTATAAACCAAATCCCAAAAATAACTAAACCTATCCTCTAATACCAACTATAACAACCCTGCTTTTTATTACTACTAAAACTTGATTTATTACATAAAATATTCTTTTGATACAACATATAAGATTGAGAGGTCTAGTGTATTTGGGGATTAGGAACATTACATAACATATTATAACATAAACCACACAATATCTTCATTGAAAACATCCTTTATATGACCCCCTACATTTCCACGTACTTAGCGTTGCATGGGTTAACCTGAGGACATGCATAAGAAAAGGGTGAGAAATAAAGCCCAAAAAGGGAATAAACATGGAATAACATGAGTAATTAAATAAATGTTAGAAAATAGGCATATCAATGTAGAACAGGAGAAACATGAACTTAAATCTATGATAAATCATGATAAAGATAACATGGAAATGTGGGAATATCACTTAACATGGAATTAGCATGAGACAAGGCTCATTACACATGGAGCATAAGTAAACCCTCATTGGAAATGAAGCATGAGTAAAACCTAGTTTCACTTGAATTATCATGATTCAACACCCATTTCACATGACGTATCATGACACTATTCTTTACCTAATGCATTGGAGTGCTATCAGGGAACACCCTTCTTAAACATTTCATTTAATGCATAAGTGTGCTACATGAATCATATAACATGGAATCAATCAACATCATAAGTTATTACACGATTAAGTAATGTGTAATAATTACATGAGAGTAACATTAAACATGTGTATATGCATAAATGTGAATACCTTTGATAGAGATATGAGTATGGTATTCACTACACAATGATCTTTCCATGAAACAACGTATTGCAATCTCGGAAGCATAACGACGTGACATAAGGATTCATGAAAATGGATGATGAGAGAGAAATGGGTGTCTCTTCACATGTACATGAATTGTACAGTAAGGGGGTCATATATATATATACAAATAAATGTAATGGAATTTAGATGCATAATATAAAAGAATTACTTGAATGTAAAAGTGGGGAGAGAAATCCCACACGAAATTTCGGCATGGTAATAGGTGTACATGTGAAGAATTAATGAGATTGAAAGGGGAATACCATTATCCAAACATAAATAGGGAAGTATGAGGAATGTTCCAAATCATACCCCATCATTGTTATCTAAAAACAAAAAAGGCATAACAACTTAATGAAAATTGGACAAAAATGATAAAGGAAGAAATCCCTTACTTGGAAGTGTGATGAAAAGGTCTTGGGAGAGGCTTGAGAGAGGCTTATTTGGATCTTGTGGAGCCTTGGGAGGATTCTAGAGAGGGTAGGTCAAGGTTTGGTCTAACTCCAAAGGAATTGAGTGAAGAGGAAGTGGGATCTTGGGTGGGTTTATATAGGAAAGCATATGGAAATATTTATTATTTAGGTTTGGGACACCTCACATTAAAATAATCAAAACCACAAACCTTCCCATGGTTTTTGCCCATGGTTTTTTCCAAAGGGGAGTGAATTTTTTTTTATAAGTCTAATGTCAGAAATTTTTAAAATAATAGGGTTTCTGTTGTGGAGGTGAGTCACACTCTCAATGAAAACAATTATAAAAGACAAAATGTTTTTTAAGCCTTGAAGGGTCCACTAAATTATTGTAAAATAAATTAAAAAAACCCAAAATCAAATTATTTTAATGGTAAAACATATATTGGTGGAAAATAAAGTTTATATTATTTTATTACATAACTATTGGGTCATTATGATGTCATAAAAGACATTATATATTTAAATTGTATTTATTTTTTACCCAAAAATTCGACTATCTCAGAGTATTTTGAGAAATTCACCAATGGATAATTTTGATGTTCAAATTCCAAAAAAAATATGCATTTTATCTAAATTATTTTATATATTTGTGAATTTTTACTTTTAAAATAAATACTGAAATTACAAAAAATTCATGGTTTTTGACAAAAACAGCTTTCAAACCATAATAAAAATTACAATTGCATTAATAAAATTATATGATTATTTATTTTTAATAAAAAGTAATTTAAATATAATAATATTTTATTAAAATATTATTTAATTCAAAAATCCATTAATTAATCAAAATATATTTCTTAGTTGAATATTAACTAAAAATACTACTTGTGCTTTAAAAACTTTTTATAAAGTAATAATAATAAAATGAATGCACATTCTTTATATGAAAATAATGCACATAGTCATACTGCTAGGGTCTTTTTACATAACCCCTTATGACACTCGCATAAGAATGAAGGGTAAGGTGTGTGATGGTGAAAGAGTCTTGGGGTGGATTAGGTAATATTTCTTGGGTGGTAATCTCTATTAACTTCCACTTCTCCTGTAGTCGGTTCCGCTCAAGCTTAACATGTTCAAGCTCAGCTTGGTCTTGGTCAAGAGAGAAGACCAATGATGCCACCTCCTTTCTGGCCTCCAAAAATTGGGCTTCGTATGGGGAAAGTCTACTAGATGAGTCTATCGTTTCCTTTATCTAAGTAAATTGGATTTGTTAAAGCCCTATATTTATACTAATCTTGTGATCACTGTTAAACAAATATATTAGCAATGGGCACAATTCATAATAATATTTTAAAATCTAGAAACATAAAACCAATGATGTTAACATTTTATATAACCATAATAAAAATTTAATTAGATTAAGAGGAATTTCCATTAATGAATGTTTGGGTCATTACACCAACCCCATAAACATGATATCGAGTTAGAGATAGAGTTTTAGCAGGGTGATTACTTAGTTTCGAGTCCTCCCTCTAAAATAGAAACATAGGGGTTGTGGGTGTTGAGGATTGAAGTTTATGATCTAATATATTAAGGATTTATGTCACCCAATGTTTCATAGTGGGCTGCACCTGTGTTATTTTATAAAAAGGTGGATAATAGTCTTATGTATAGAGTTCCTTCTGTAGAATCAGGTGAAAATATATAAATTTTAATCTCTATTGAGGATTAATGATTTATTCTACCATTTCAAAGGATATATCTATTTTTTATGATTTATCTAAGGCTTTTATATTACCGTAGCAGAGTAAAAAAGGTGGATATCAAAAATACCACATTCATTTGTTAATATTGACACTTTGAGTACATTCACATGCTATTCGATGTCATGAATGTCTACGTTATTTTTATAGGACTCATGAAATCTGTGTTCTATTAGTTCCTTCATTAGTTTTTGGAAGTGTTATTTGATGAAATCATTATATACTTGAGGTCGAAGGATGTTTATAATTATGACCTATGGGATATTTTATAAGTCCTTTGACACTATAAGATTAATGGAAATATTCCCAAGTATAAATTTTAGATGGCGGAGGTACACTTCTTTGTTGAAGTGGTGTCTCTGTAGGGGGTGGTGTTGGATCCATTAATGATTTAGGATATTATTTCTAGGGTAGCACCCAAGTGTGTTGTGGAAGTACAAACTTTCCTTGGTATCATAGGCTCTTATTTTAGGTTTGTGTCTAAATTATCTTTGGTTATGGACCCATTAAAAATATTTACAAATAAAGATAAGTGTTTCTTATATACTAGTAAGTGTAATAAAGCCTTCAATAATTTTAAGGGGTGATTGATTATTTCTCCCATGATTCATCTTCTAGAGGAAGGGTTATGTTTAAGGTGTTCTATGATGATTCCAATCTCAATTTGAGATGTGTTTTAATGAACCCGAGATTAGTGATCTTGTATGGGTCTAAGCAGTTATTCCCCCTTGAGAATAACTATACCACCCATGGTCTCATGTTATTTATGATCATTTTTTTCTGAGACAATGGTGAAATTACATCATTAGTGAGAACCTTATTGTCTTTAGATATCGAAAAATATTAAGGTATATCTTCTCAATGTGGGATCTAAATCTATGAAAATGGTGGTAGAAGTAGTTCTTACAGGACTATTCAATTGAGATAATCTACAACCTTATGAAGGGGAATATTATTTCTTATGTACTATATTGAAATTTATAAGGATATTTTGTTCAATAGTTTATAGATTGATAGGGAGTGATAAAGTAACTTATGGTGATACAAATGTATAATATGGAGGTTGGTGGTAGATGTAGAGACCCAAACATGACGTACATGGACATTATAGTACTTTTTCACAATACATAATACATGACACAAACAGATTCAAAAATACTGTATTATTTTAGTACCTTTGAAAACTAGAAAACATAAACAACTGGTTCATAAAACATGTACATCATCTCCTGCTTTATCTTTCATAACTAGAACCCCTTTTGACCAATCTTATATAATACTCTTTATCAAATTCTGTGGGAAAAGAAAACATAAAAAGTGGTGAGCTCAAATGATCAGTAAGGGTACACATAGAAAATCTCTTAAAAAACATAAACATAAGAATGGAAAAATATGAACACAACTTTTGAAAAAAAACATACCATGTTTAACATATACCAAGATTTGGAGTCTAGAAATTATTCTTGGTAGTTCATAAGGAATAAATCATAATGGAATCAGGAACCATGAGAAACTAGTGTTGGTATAAAACATGGAATTGTGGAAAAAAATAAGCACATAATATGTTTTCTATAGTATCCAAGACATTGCCTCCAAGATTACCATAGTGGACAAAGTCCATTACTATACCAGTTTTAGTTGTTGTTCTATCCATGAATTACAGAACCAGATTTACATGCCATTCTAGCCCTATATTACTGAACCATATTTACTTGTCATTCAAAATATTTCTATCTCTTGAGATATAAATCTTTACCCATTGCATTAGAGGGAGATATAGGTCCCACACATCACATAATGAAACCATTCTTACATGTTCCAAAAAAACATAAATCATTCATCATAGCCTAACCCAAGAAATAAATTGGTTTCTTAAACATCATTCCACCATAAAATAATCCATATTAAATATCATTAGATTATAAAAATAATCAAATAGTTGTAATATTAGGGATAGAAACATAACCATATTTAAAGAGCATCATCTTAGATGGAAAATAATTTTTATAAATCCCTTGAACTTAATTCTTGAGGAAAATATCCTTTGTTCATCAAAAAAATTTTCTTTTCTAAAAATTCTATGAAATTTTAAAGGAAAGTAATTTATTCAAAAATAAAAATGAATTTTTTTAAAGGAAAATTCAATGAAAAAAGCTGTTATGAAGATGTATAAATCAATTCACACAGTGTATGTTAAAAAACATTCTCCTAGTAATTTTTTAGGAAAATTCAAAAAGTACTTCATATCAAAAATCCTTAAAAGAATTATTTAATACCGTTTAATAAAAATTTACCAATGGTTGAAATTGACTTTAAAAAATTTTAGCATAATTAACTTAATATTATGTATTTATAAAACATATATTTGGATCATAAATATATCCGAGTAAATACATACGTATAAATAATCTCAAATATTAATGAGATTGTGAAATTATCTCTTACCTTAGGTCCTATATGTTTCCTATGTGTCGAAAAGTCCTATATAATTATTTAAAATTTTTTATTTAATTATTATAGAATCATAGTCTTTTTTTGAATATCATATATGATCATATTATTATCTATTTGTTAGTAACATTTCATTGTCACCCATTATTCGGATATTAACTACTTTATGTTCTTATGCATGTTTGGTTAGATAAGTTTATGTTCCACTTATTTTTTTATAGTTTTATAATTTAAGGAATGATGTTATTAGAATATATATCATATATATTCAATTTATTCATGTATATAAGAATATAATAATGAAAATCATTTTTAATGAATCGAATCACATCATGGAGATGGTAGGCTTTACGTACCCATGAGCGACGATATCATTCACTTAATGGTTAAGGGGTATATAATTGGATGGTAAATTAATTATAAAGAATAATTATCATTTTATATTGATTATTTAAATCCATTATACTCTTCACTATACCATTCCAAATTATATAATGTTGAATAACAAATTACACCACGGTGTGAAGACGGTAAGCCGTATGTACACACACATAGTAATACTGTTATTAGTAGGATGGATAAAAGGAGGTATAAGTTTGAACCATAATTGTAACAACATATAATAATATATAAGATACTTTATTTATTTCTTTATTATAGAAACAACATAAAAATATTAAGTAGAAGAAGAAAATAATTTTGAAAGAGGTGATAGAACAATTACCTCTTTTTTGAATATCTCCTTTTGATTTTCAAAAAAGGTCTCCTTAGGATAGATTTATTCAAAAGTGTGGCCTCTATGATTATGTGAGGTATTTTGGGAGAGGAAATGGGTAGGGCGCTTCCAAGAAAAATGGATTTATATGTTTTATTAAAAGAGAAGGAGAGGATCCATTTTATAACAGAGGGAAGGGGTACCTTTGGAAATACCAAAACTATTAAATTAATATAAATTAATTTTTAAATTACAATTTCTCAAAAGTGGATTATATAGAAGATAATATGCGGATGTGTCGAAATAATCTAAACTGATAAAATTGAGACAAATTTTTATTTTATTTCAATCTGTAATATTTTTATTTATCCTTATTTAATCTATTTAATTTTTTTGTGGTAATAATCATATAAATATTAAATGGTTATAAATATTTACTTATTTGTTGTCAATTTTCCATAATAACAGACTTTATGAAATCTCAGAACTTATAATTTTCACATTTTATTTTTTAAATATTTTTGTCATTTTTAAATAATTTAACAATATGTTATTTTTATAAAATATCATTATTGTCACTTTTGACACTATTCATTTATTTGACATTAAATAAAATCAAAATAGATGATAAATTAATAAATAATTATCCACTTCTAACATGTCTTAGTCACCTATAAAATTCGTGGATCACATTACTTAGTTTATATTATATTTAATTTAGTATTTTTAAAATCATTTATTTGATATATTTATTAAAAAAATAATTTCTACAACACTATTGATTCATCCATAATGGTAATAATTTAATCACTAAAAATTATAAATAAATCCAAATGGTGTAGTAAATTTTATTATATTTTTGGATACTATTTAGGTTCTATGTTTTATCAATATTATCACGACATTAAACTTAGTATACATATAAGAGATAAGAGAGTGACATATTGTAACTTTATTTTATTTTAATTATAATTACAACACTTTCATAAAAAAAGTCAACTTAATGAATCTATTTAGACCCTTAGGTGATATTGGCTAGATTTAATTCATACAATATGATTTTTGAAGGTGTTAGGGTAATTTTATTTTCCTTATCATATTTTTTGTTAGATAAATTTACCTGATTCACTTGTAACTTTGGTAGATGAAAATTACCTTAATTACTATTCATAATGTCCAAAAAAATAATGGTAACCTATTAAAATAATTTTGAACCACTGATTCCAAATATAGAATAAATTTTAAAAAATCAAAATAGAGATGTTTTATTAGTTAATTTAAATTTAATTCATGTTTTCAAAATGAGAAAATGAGTTTTTTATTTGTAAAAACCATCAAAAGAATAGGGTAAATTTATATCTAATTTCAATGTGAAATTACATCCATTGAAAAAAAATATATTAAAATAAAACAATTTAACATAATAACACTGTAAGAGAAATTAAAAGGATAGTATAACTACACAAATACATTGTATGAAAAGGTGGTTTTAAATTTAAATATAATATTTTACACTATTTATTAAAAAATGAATTTTACAAGAAAAATAAAAAAATTCAACCAAATTAAATTCGGATGTCCCGATTGTAGATAAAAAGTTTATTTTTTTATTTATAATATATAAATGTGTTAAAAATGAAATTCAAAATGGGTGCGCCATCAAAAGGTGGAAAAACTATAATTTTTCCAAAATAATTATTTTTGAATAAATATGGATTTTGTTATTATATCATTAATAAAAAATACGTAAGATGAATGTTAATTCAATATAAAATTGAAATTTTGGTTACTAATATTCATAATGACTAGTTTATATCTCATTAAATAAAAATATTTTAATAATATATCGTTGTTTAGTGAAAGTTAGTATTACATACAACACAAGATATCAAGGAAGTTCACTCTTTCATGTAATGCAAGCCAAGTCAGTGTTGCATATAGTTAAAACTTCCTTTTATTTTTCAAAAAACATAATCCAAACTTATTTGTTTTATACATTTAAGAAAATCTATACTCAGTGTTTTTTGTATCTTATGCCAAGTTGGTGTTTCATACAAAAGTCGGTTTTGTGTGAAAGAAATTATTGACTTAGTGCATGGCATGATATAAATGAAAATTTTAATTTATTCAAAAAAAGGCCAAAAAACAAGGGATGTTACACTATACCCCACATAAAATTAATTTCTCCCTTAAAATTTATTAGGGATATAAAAGTTATACTACTTGATATTTTTGTTCACAGAAACTCACATCGTAAAACACAATACTAAATCTCCATTTTAAAGAAGGAGAGTTAGAAACATAATTGTTACCCAAAGTAACTCATCATTGGGTTTCAGAAAAATAGAACTCAGGTGGGAAGTGAAAACATGGATATGGAAGAAAAAACTTACCATCAAGTTCTAAAGGATAGTGACAGAGAACAAGGTCTGGAGAAAGTTAACAACCAAAAAGACCTAAATCTGCGTTGATTTAATGGACCATTTGATTCATCGGATAAGAAGGTACTGAGAAAAAGTTTTTAGTTCTCAAGATACTTTCCCTAAGGTTGATGAATTTTCCATAAGAATTAATACATACTTGTTTCTGGTACAATCTAACCATTGTTCGTTCTAGGAATAATTTCCATATCATCTCTTATTTAAATAAATTAAGTTTAATTTTTTCATTCTTGAAGTATTATCAGATCTTGTGAAAGAATGATATTTAATTACATATGTCTCAACAAAAAGTCTAAAATAGGTTATCAAATATGCACAAGCCCATCTATAGTGAGATAATACATTTATTTAATAAACTTTAACTGGAGTATAACTTTTACAACCCATAAATGGATACCCTTAAAATCCTTCCAAAACCTAAAAATATATAACATTATAAATATATTAACTAAATTAGATAATAATTTATCTCCCATATATTATAAGGTAGTTCTTGGTTTTCACATTCCAACATGTGAGTACCTTAAGAATGTATCTTCTTGAAACATGGTAATACCCTAATTTACAATACATACTTATTTGGAACATGGATGTTTCCTTATTCTAATTTCCAAAAATATATAAAATAATCTATTATAACATAACACACTTTTCAAAAAATCCTTAACAATCTCCAATGTAGCTAGTATCATTAAATTTATTTATTCAAAACCTACATATCTTTTTCCAAATATCAATTTCTCAACATCTTTCTCATATTAAGGGCTATCCTTCCCTTAAGCATGTCTTTTCCAAATACATCTCCTTATTACCCCAATCGCTTTTCATAGTTAGAAGTATCATTAAACATGTTTATTAAGTAAAAACTATAATGGACCAATACAAATATGTTTCATTATTTTATAATACCATAAAAGTGATTCTACAACATTATTCTGGAATCTCATTACATAAATACTCAATCGTTTCATCACTTCATTTTCATACTCTATATTACCAATACTGATCGCATGTGACATACCTTTTTATTTTTCATTTAGATGTTACTGATATCGATCATACATTAACACTTCGATTTTGGCATTGGTTAGCATAATTCCCCATTTCCTTTCACTTCTATAATTGTAGTGTGGGTGGTGTATTCTTTGTAGTGTTTTCTCTATTCGCATCATTATAAACTTTTTTACTATTACTTCAGCACTCAATTTCTCGATGAACATCTTTTCCACACTAAAAACATTATCTAGTCCCTTTAAGATAATCTCCACCATGATTATTTCTACACATTGAGCATAAGTAAACATTCATCTTATTTCCACCATTATTTTGAGATTTTCCCTTGTCATCCATCATTCGTTTCTTGTCAAAACCATGATATTGATATGTAACACCAACTTCCATTTATACCTTAATAGAAAAACGTAAAATCTCTCTGTAGCTACTAAAGTATCTTATATTTCAGGGACTTTGAAGACTTGGTTTTATGCCACTGAAGAATCGATCAACTTTATTTTAAGGTTGAATGACAAAGCCATAAGCATACATTGAAACTCTTGTAAAATTTTCCTCCAATTTATCAACATATTAATCATCGTTTTCATTAAGCTTAGGGAAATCCTTTTAAAAATTTGTTCAAAGAATACAGGGAAAGTAGTTGTTGAAAAATAAATTCTTGAACTCGTCCAATTCCATGGAATCAGTTTCATGTTGTGGCCTTTTATTGTTGATTAGTGTCCACCACTGGTCTTCTTCGCAGTCTAAATGGTAAAAAACCAAAATTATTTTTCATGTTCCTAATGGAAAAGGACAGAGAATATCTATTAAATTGTATTGATCTTTTGTTCTGCAACAAGTGGATCCAAAGACCCACTGAACAAAGGTGGGTGTCACCTCATGAAGTACTCAACATGATGTTGTTCACTTATCTGCTCATTTGGATGTATATAATGCTTCATAGCTTGTGTAAGTATAGAAATCATATTTTTAATTCCACCTACCATAACATTTGTTGTTCAAGAGTACAATCATTGAATTTCCTAGTGCATTGATCATTAATATGGTTCCTTCGAGTTCCAACCACTTTATAAAACCCAAAATGAATAGTGTGATAGGTATAAATCATACTAAGAAAAAAACCTAATCAAAGGGTAGTACTTTTTGTCTATAACATCGTAGGTTTAGGCTTAGCTTATTCATGTTCGTTACCATAATTCAAGGACTATAAACTATTGTTAGACTTACCCTTAGGAAAATCCCAAGAAATACCTTAGAAATATCTCTAGGGATCTCACTAATGTTTTCATGTCCTAGTTTCCAAAGGTTAAATAAACCTTCCCTCTGATACCAATAGTAAATAACCAAACTTAACACACATGGAAATTACATTACTTTTGTGGAATACTTAATACATGAAAAAAATACACCCAAAGACTGTATTAGTTTAGTTCCTTTTGGAACCGTAAGAACTAAGAAACGAGTTCATAAAACGTCTACATAATCTCCTGCTTTATCCTACATATCAAGAACCCCCTTGTGAAACATCTTGCTTAATACCTTCTTCAAATCCAAGGGGAAAAGAAATCAAAAAAATGGGTGAAATAAAATGACCAGTAAGGGTAATCATGGAAAATATCATACAAAACATAAACATAATAATGGAAAAAATGAACATAACTTTTTCTAAAAATACATGGCACATTTAACATATACCAAAATATTGAGTCACGAAATAAATCATGGTAGTTCATAAGGTATAAATCATAATGGAATCATGAACCATGAGGAAAATAGTATTTGCATAAATATTGGAATTTTGGAAAACAAATAAGTACATAATATTATTTCCATAGTAGCCAAGACATTGATTCCAAGACCATAATAGTAGACAAAGGCCATTACTGCACTGGGTTCACTTGTCATTCCATCCATGTGTTACTGAACCATATTTACATACAATTCCAGGCATGTATTACTAAACCTGATTTAATTGTTATTCCAGTCATGAATATATTATGAGATATAAATCATTACCCTATTCATTAGAGGGAGATATAGGTCCCACCCATCTCATAATGAAATCATTCTTACATGTTCCACAAATACATTAATCATTTATCATATCATAACCCAAGGAAACAAATGGGTTTCTTAAACATCATTACATCATAAAATAATGGATATAAAATATAATTTCATCATTTAAACAATAAAATCATAGTAATAATGGGGATATAAACATCACCATATTTAAAGAGCTTCTTGTTAGATTGAAAATAATTTTTATAAAACACTTGAACTTAATTCTTGAGAAAAATATCATTTCTTCTCAAAAAACATTTTATTTTCTAAAAATTTCATGAAACTTTAAAAGAAAATAATTTATTTGAAAATAAAATTGAAATAATTTAAAGGAAACCTCATGGAAATAAGGCATTATAAAGATGTAAAAATCTGTTCTCGCTATGGATGTTAAAAAACATTCTCTTCGTACTTTTACTTGAAAAGTCAAAAAGTACCTGGTATGAAAATACACCAAAAGATTCCTTTCATACCATTTAATAAGAATTTAACAATGGTTAAAATGTACTTTAAACAATTTTATGAGAATAAAAATAATATTACATATTTAGGAACCATGGATGTGGATAATAACTATACCCCAGTAAATACTTACGTAAAAATAATCTCAAATAATAAAGAGATTGTAAAATTATCCCTTAACATAGGTCTGATATGCTTTATATGTATCTAAACCACATGTATAATGATTTAAATAATTTTATTGACTTATTTTGGAATCAAATAAAAGTTTTATATCTTATATGATCATATTATTGTCTATTTGTTAGGAACACTTCATAGTCACCTGTTATTCCGATATTAATTGCGTTTTGTTTTTATGCATGTTTTGTTCGATATGTTCATGTTACACTTCTGTGGTTATATTTATATTATTTAAAAAATTATATATTAGTATTGTATATATCAAATTTACTCATTCCATTCATGTATATAATAATGGTTTAATAAAGATCATATAGAATGAATCACATCGCATCATGGAGACAGTAGGTCATACATACGCAGTAGTGATGATATCATTCAATTAATAGTTAAATGGGATATAATTGGATGGTATATTAATTATACAGAATAATGATAATGTTATATTCATTATTTATATCAAATATACTTATAATTATACAAATTGAAATTAAGTATTATTGAATAACAAATTACACCACGACATGGAGACGATAAGTCATACGTATGCACACATGGTGATATTGTTATTCATAGGATATATAAAAGAAGGTATAAGGTCATATAATATTTATAATAAAATCTAATCATGTAGAAGATACTGTATTTATTACTCTAGTATGGAGACAACATAATAAGAGGATGTAGAAGAAGAAAATAATTTTGAAAGTGGTGATAAAACAATTACCTCTTTTTGGAGTATCTCCTTTTGACTTTCACAAAAAGGCCCCCGTAGAATGGAATTCTACCCAAAGTGTGCCCTTTAAGAAGAATTTAGGGAGTTTATAAAAGAAAATGGTCAGGTTTAGGCTAAGAAAATAGGCTATATAGGTGTGGTCAAAAGAGATGGAGAGGTTCCCTTTTAGGAGAGAGGGGATGGGAACCTTCAAAAAAACCAAAACTAATAAATTAATATAAATTAATTTATAAATGAAAATGACTCCAAATGGGATTATTTAGAATATAATATCGGTATGGGTCAAAATCCACTCAGTCAATAAAATTTATACATGTCTAGATTTTATTTTAAAACTTATCATTTTTATTTATCCATCTATTTAATTTTAATTACCATAATAATATTCTAAATATTAAATGGTTATAAATATTTAATTATGTGAAGTAAATTATCCACCATTGGATAATTAATGAAATTTTGGACCTTATAACTTTAAATTTTTAAATTTGAAATATTTTTTCGATTTTTAAATAATTTAATTATCTATTATTTTTATAAAATATCAATAGTGACAATTTTGAAACTATTCATTTATTTGACTTCAAATAAATTCCACATAGATTATAAATTAAAAAAAGGTTTAATACACTAATAACATGTAAAAGAAATACATAAAATCTTTGGATCACATCAATTAGTTCATATTATATTTCATTTAATAATTTTAAAACCATTTATTAGATATTTCAATTAATAAAATAATTTCTACATCACTACTGTATTATCATTAATAGTAATTATTTAAACTCTAAAAATTATAAATAAATTCACATGATATAGATAATTATATTATATTTATATAGAATATTTATTTTCATAGTTTTATCACATTTATTATTATATTAAAATTATTATACTTTTAAGAGTTAAGAGAGTGGCATGTCGTCACTTTATTTTGTTTTAATTATAATTAAATCACTTTAATGAAAAAAATTCCATTACATGAATCCATTCCAACAATTAGGTGAAATTTTTCAACTTTAATTCCTCCAATTGGTTTTTTATAGGTGTTGGGGTAATTTTACTTTCTTTATCATATTGTTTATTACCCTAATTTACTCGATTTACCTTTAACATTGGTAGATGAAAATTACCAAAGTTACTATTCATAATGTCCAAAAAATAAAGGTAACCTATTATTATAATTTATACCCACTTATTCTAAATATGGAATCCATTTTTTTAAATTCAAGATAAAAAAATATTTAGTAATTAATTTAAAATTAATTCTCGATGTCAAAACGAGAAAACATGTTTTATAAATGTAAAAACAATCAAAAGATTGATGTGCATTTATATCTAATTTAAATGTGAAATTACATCCAAGGAAAAACATTAGATTAAATGATAAAAAATAATCTAATTAAAAATTATAACAAATTAAAAGGATAATGAAACTATATACATAAATTATATGAAAATGAAATTTTGAATTAAAAAATAGTATTTTTCACTATTCATTTAAATATTAATTCTATTAGAGAAATTCCAAAAATTCAACCATAGAAAATTTTGAGGTCCCTATTCTAGATAAAAATTTGATTTTGTCAAATAGAATACAAAAAAGTGTTAAAAAAGAAATTTAAAATGGGTGTTTCATCAAAAGGTGGAAAAACTACTTTTTTTTGAAAAATACTTATTTTATTGGAAAAATTGATTTTGTTCTTAAATCACGTTTATAAAATAAATAAGATGAATGTTAATATTATATAAAATTAAATATTTGGTTAATATTATTCATAGTGTCTAGTTTATATCCCTATAAATAATAATATTTTAATAATATAATGTTGTTTAGTGAAAGTCAGTATTACTTACAATACAAGCTATCAAGGATGGTTTCTCCTTCCTATAATGGAATACAAGATAGTGTTTCATGTAGAAAAACCTTCTTTTGATGTTGTGTATAACATAATAAAATATTATCTATTTTATACATTGAAGAAAATCTATACTCAATGTTGCGTGTATCATACGATAACTCGATGTTGCATATGACAAGTCAGTTTAGAGTGAAAGAAATGTTTGATTTAGTGAATTGTAAGATATAAATTAAAATTTTAATTTATTCCAAAAAATGGTCCATAGTAACTCAGGGTGTTACGATAGGGGATTCATATTTCATATGGAAGTTAAGTTTTTTTTGATGTAGTGGGTGTTGGAGTTTTAATGGGGATAATTTGAGGTTGATCATATGCAATAATGTTTTCTCCATAGTGGTTGTACAGTGGGGTGTTCAGAAGATTATCTGCATTAGATGTTGTTCTACGGGAATTTCATTTCTATCATTCATGGCTATGGATGTTATACAAGATCGATATATTTGAACTATGGTCATACATATGAATGTTACCAAAATGTATCATGCCTGTTGGGGTAAAATTTTGTGGCTTGTGATGAACTGTCTATTAATTGAGTTTGTGTGGAAATGTTTGATCTGATGGTTAGTGAAAGTAGAGTATCATCTTTTTGGTGTTTTTTTGTAGCCATTGGATATTTCAAAGTGGTGTTAGGAGAGAATATCTAGGATTCTCATCACCATTTTACCTCAATCCAAGGGTGGATTTGACTCTATTTGTGTGATCACAGATTGGTGAAAAAATCTATCTCACTTCTGAGAGATTAGAGAGTCGACTACTAAGGTATTTTTAACAAGGTGATATCAAGATGATGTGGGTCTCCATTACTATGTATGGATGTACATCATTCTTTATCATTATCCTCATGTTACCTCATGGTTCTGGAGAGTATTGGAGTATTATTTTATCTCCCAATTATTCATTATCAGTATTTTTCATCCCCAAATAGATAGACGTACCTAGTTGACTATCTCAACAACAAAGGATATGCTATGAGCTTTTGAATTTGATTTTACAGGATCATGATTATATAAATTACTTTTAGTTTATTTTTCTAATAACATTGAATACCACTATTCTATTACCATTTCCTTATTTTAAGGTATTTTATGTACATACTTGTTGATATCCATTGTACAAGACTAAGGTTAAAGATTTAGTATTCCATAGACTAGATGTACTATAGAACATGACCAAGAAAATTTAGATGGGTCAGAAGAATATTAAAGTGAAACATGACCATCATAAATCTTATGAATATTGAATGAGTATACCAATGGAATTTTTGGTTAGATAACATGTATTTTTTAGGGTTTCCCCTTATCATGGGAAGTGAAGGATTTTCCAGGGTTGTAAGATCTCTCGATAGTTTATTGGCCCTTTCAAGGTGTTACGGTCTTTCGGAGAGGTGGACTATTAGTTAGTTCTCACTCTACAGATGGATTAGATCCATGAATTATTTCATGTGTTATAGCTTTTTTGATACATTGATCAATATTCACATGTCATCGACTAGGTAGAGTTGGATATCAATGGTGATTGGTAGTTCATAGAGTAGTTGGTTGACATTTAGGATTTCTGAGTGAATGTACCGTGTGGTTATGCAATCCCTTTGGTTTAAGTTCTATGGAGGCACAGTTGTATAGAGAAGAGTATATAGGAACATGATTCAGACATGAATGTTCTATATCTTGAGTTTTTTGAATGTTGTTTTTATTTGGAAACGTAATGACTTAACCGGTGATTATTAAATTCAATTTATTATTTCCTTTGTTGTTATGTTTAGTTTATCAAATCTTTAAATTTGAGAGGTATCTTCTAGGATTTATTGGTAGGTATTTTATGCGGGTTTCCATTTTTGGATTTAATTTTTATTTTTGGTGATGTGGATCAGTTGTGAGGTATTTAATAAAATGAACCCACCTAACATATTAGTTTTCATGTTTTGGGTATTGGAGATATTGGGAGGGGGTTTGGGGAATGAAAGGTGGAGTTATTTTGGAATTATAGTAGGTAGTTTATTTTTTCTCACTGAGGGATGTTATATACCATTGGTTAATGGTTGGAGATATGAATAAGGAATAGTTTGATTGGGTTTGCTCTAGAAGAAGGATATGTCAAGTTTTACAGTTCTAATATTTTAAGGGAACCTATATCATGTTACTTTGAATACACCATGGTTATGGTCAGGGGTTGACTAAGATAGATAATATAGGACATATTTCGGGTATATTCAACATAACAATGACATGGGGACATATATAAGTGATTTTGGTTGTTCTTTATTTTTTTAGTGTTGTTGTAATGTGGTTATTATGATACGTCATGGTCAAGTTTAAGAGATGGGAGGATGCCTTAATAAGATTTCAATTATTCCATGAACATCACTTATATTTTCTATACCTAGTGGTTGAATAATTTTTAAATATGGGATATGTGGAATTATTTTCAAATTTATTTTTGACTCATACCCATTGTGGCATGGCCGGTAATGTTTAACTATAGTTTTATAAAAATCCCAACTGTTACATCATAGACTATCCTCTTTCATGTTGATCTCATGTTTTATTACCTGTATATAATATCATAATCCCCTATGACTTATTTTTTTATTTCCTTCCTTTATCCCAATCCATCGGATAATCAAGTAAACTTTTGTATACATTTCATTGCCCAATTTCATATACAAGATAAATGGACATTGACAATGATTTATGTGAAATAATCGGAGTTAGTTATCATTCCATAGTAGTTTCTTCGTGTTCTTCTATTGGGAGTTCTTTATAGAGGTTCAAGTTTGATCTATTGGATTTTGGAACTATGGTTTTGTTGGGGAATCATTGTGGTCTAGGTTGATTCAGGGGTTACCTTGTGTGTTTTGGTTATTTCTATAATTGATTCGTATATCTCTTGTATTATGGATTGTAAAGCTATGATTCTGGTATGGTATTCAACAACTCTATTATAATATGTGTATAATGTGGAACTAACATAACTTTTCTTTATTTTTGTGGGATGACATGGATTGGCCTAAAAAATATAATGGATATAACATAAATAAATTGATAAAAAGGGGTGTTCCACATGTGGTTACTCATTTACATTATATTGCTAATATTATTTATGCTTATTCACTACTGTTTCTTAAAAGAATTTTGGTTTCCATGATCTATTTCTTTTATTTCAAAATGTAATGATTAAATTATGACAAAATAATAAAACTTTAATAACATAAATATGGAAATAAACCAAATATGTTAAAGGAATGATTTTATATAGTTAATTAATGTGAAAGACAATTTTTAAATGGGAATTATGGTAATCATTTATGAAATAATTTGTTAATGTCTACTATTGAGATTCTTATTATTGTGGTGATATTATGTGGTATAGGATGTAGTTGGTTATAGTCCATCAGTGTAGATTTAGCAGTGGGTTCTATGAATGATTCCATGGGTGGTATAGTGTGTTGTAATTGAGGATATGTAATTTTTTAGGGATATGAATTCCTTATCACTATTACAAAATATGAAATTATGGGTGTTTATGGAATGATGGAATTGATAGATTATGGGGGATTGTTTTGTAGTTTCTTGATAGTAACACAATATAATTGGTAATGATAATATTGATACTTGTGTGACTGGAATTGAATTAAATCATGTTTAAAAAATGAATAATGATGTATGAAATAAATGGGAATTGGATGAAATAAACACAGGTAGTGGGTTTAATGGTTTTTCAATCAATATGGAATTGAAGTGTGTATAAAAGCTGGTATTTTTGGCAACTTTAAATTAGGAATTGGGATAAATGATGTGTCTTGATAGGGGATTTCACATTCTTTTAGTGGCTATTTAATATAGGATGTGGGGCTAGATATGGTGTTCTAGTTGGATGTAGTGGTGGTGTTAGGTGATATTTATGTGGTGATTTTCAAGGGTTGTGGTAATACTATTTGGGGTTAAACCTTCTAGATTGGGTTGAGTGTGGTTAAATTATATGATGTACATTATATTAATTCTATATGCACCCACCATAATTTATATTATTACCAACACCCACATGTTATGGGTTTCATGTTTTTTCCCTACACATCAATTTTGGTGAGGGAATAATTAAATGGATACACCCTCCCCCCCCCACTCTCACATATAGGTGTGGTATGAAATGTGATGGCATAAGGTTGGTGTGATCATGTAGTATAACATGTGGCATAGTATAAGTTCTTTTAGTGTATTGGTGGGATAATAAGTAAGATCATATAGATTATGTGATATAATGGTATACCCTAATGGTTAGATGTTATGATACTACATGGTGGATGTTGATCATTGTAGTAGGAGGGCATGTAATTCATGTTCATTAAGATAATTATTTCCTACTATTCTTGTTATTTGATAGATATCTGAAGCGTTATATGTTCTATTGGATATTAGATGATGATAATGATATGTATTTTGTATGTTTTATGGTTGTGATATGGATATGGTGTGTTGTGACATGACTACAGAAGGGATTGGTAGAAAATGATGTTTGAAATTGGGGAATTATATAAAAACCTAGTAGGGAAGTGGTTGTAGGGTGTCTTATCAACCATATGTTTGATATTATTTTATTTATCTTTTATGTTATATTTGATGAGTGGGACTTAGTGAGGATAGTTGTTAGAAGACCTGATATGTGCTTGTTAGTTCGAACATTTATTCATTGATTTATTAGTATGATTCTTTTACTTTTTCAAAATAGGTATCCATTATGATCCAACTGATTTAACATGTTAGGATCATCTATATATTGAATCAACCTTTCATGTATCTAGGGTTAGTTTGGTGTCTGATATAAATAATAATATCATGGTGTTTAAGTCTTTATTTGGAGCTACTAGTTGTGATTTCTATTTGGCGTTTTATTTGGAAGCTTATATTTTTCATACATATCATGCATTTTAGATTATTGTGAGTTTTGTTTTATTTATACTGTAACACTAATAGGTGTGGTTCCTTATTATTTTCATAGGATACATGATGGAAATTCCTCCCATTTTCATGTTTTAAACCCTCATTCTTGGTCACTAACCCTTGTCCTGTTAGAGGAAAGCCTCATGGGACACTCTAATCTTCAATATAGGACAGTGATGGGTTACCAATGGGGTCAGATTGTGACATACAATGGTAATGGTATTCCATACTCATGAATATTTAAAGGGTATAAATACTCTATAATGTAAAACAAAATGTATTTCTTATAAAATGTTTAATTTTCTCAATGATATTACATATTTAAATAATTATTATATTCTATTTACTTTACATGAGGATAATGAATCTCTTATAGTTTAAATAAAAGGTGGATCTATCAGTAGTGTATAATAAATCATATATCAGAAATTATTTTTTGATACCTGGCCTTGAAAATAATTATGAGATTGATATTGAAAAAATTAATTCCTATGAAAATCTTATAAATTTAGTCAAAAATTTCAATACCCTCCCCAAGTGGGGTCCCATACTTAGCCTATATTTAAGATGAGGGTGACCCCCTGAATCCCACCGACCATAGGAAATATGATGAATACTAGCACCATGGTTATATAACATATAAGTGGGAGTAATTACCCTCATAAATCCATGAATTAGATAAAGGAAACAACCAATTGACTCTATAAAATAAATAAAATTTAGTTTCCTATAGTGCATTTAATTTCATATATAAAAAACACTAAAATGAGAATACCAAGAAAACTCCAATGGTAGAAATTCCAATAACAATCACAAGATCTAAGCTAGTTTCATATAGCTCGATCTTTGAATCCCTATTGGAGACCAATAAATAATATTTTTTTATATAAAATTGTGAGAATAATTGTTCAATCATAAGGTTAGTCACCAATATGTCTCACGAAAATGTGTTAGAATCTTCCTAGTTCCCTAAAGAATAAAAATTAGAACTAATAAACACCTAAAACATGTTAAATTTCACCCAAATCATCAAGACTCACTCACCCAATATCACATCCAATTAAAATAAAATATTATTGATATAATATATCAAGGATACACACCACAAACACATTATTATTTTTTTACTTTCACATAATAGTGGAAAACATCCTAGTACTCCCAATTCATTCTGAAATCATACTACATCACATCATAACCCATATTTAAAACAAATTCAACATACTAAATCTATATCATCATTATCACATTTCCAACACCACATACAACATACCATAATTATGTCACATTTCCATTATATTAGAGTAATATTAATAAGAGTAAAATCAACTTTCTTCCCTCATCTTAACATGTAAGACCCCCATTATTAATATTTATTTCAATATTATAACTAAACTAGCTCAAATATGTTTCACTATAAATTTTATCTATTATATATAAATTCCTAATACATAATTTTAGACATTATAATCCATTATACTAATAAAAGGGCAGTGGGGAAGATGGAGTAGTCAACCATTCATTCCCATTTCCAACAAATATAGTTTTTTCTGAAAAACACCCAGTAACAAAAACATTTGGGAATTATTAAAGTTATCTAACTCGAATGAGGATATTATAAAATAACATGAAAATATATCACAGAATACTACCACACACATTCCTAACCTAATAAATCTCATAGAAATAACTATACTAGTAACCATAACAACCACTCCATTAACACCACCATTCACTATCTACTAATTTTATCTCTACAACAAACACCAGCCCATATTTACACATAAAAAAACCACAAAACCATTCAATCTGTTTCCATTAATTCATAACATTAATCCATTTAAAGGATTTATATTTTACCAAATATATTACATTCATTATTCTATTTGTTTCAAAATTTAATTACAAATTTTTTTATCCATCACCCTTGTTTAATTGCATCCATTAATATTCATTTTAATCACCAAAATTTCATTAACAAACCATAGATTTTCCTATTCCATCCCACATATGTTATCAGATTCATTATTACCAGTAAAATATTCTATAATATTGGAAATATATGTCACCATAACAACATCACACAACCAATTACCACAGAACCAACTTCACAATAAATTCTGAAACCATACCCTTTCCACATAACCATCAGTTCAATTATAATATCCCAAATAGTGCACATCATCAAATAGAACTTCCCATACCCAACCTGGAAACCAAAAATAGATACCACTACTAACACATATTAATATAAATAATATCCATAATAATTTCAAACATGGCCCATAAATTAAAACAATGTAAACTCCACAACAACAATTTACTACATAACAAACCTATAACATAGTACACCAATCAATCATTTTTTAGTCATTATCTTTATAAGAAATAATTGTATAGAACAAATAATTCATTATAAGATTTTTATATTTTGTAAGAAATCAATTAATTACCATATTTCAGTAATTAAACTTGTATGAGTGGTGAGTTAAATAATAAAATAGCAACAACATTACACTTACCATAAATGAAAATGACCTTTCAGTTAAAACGTCAAATAATCTACCAATCATATAAAATAATAAAGGTTAATGTATCATATGAATAACCCTCCCCTTAAATTCCATTAGACTATTTATTCTATTTTATATTATAATTAATACAATACACCCAATGTAAGAAAAAATATGTTACTTCTATATTATATAAAAAAAAGGATAATTCTCAAATTTCCTACCTCAACCAATGCTTCAACAACCTATATGAAAATTCAAGAAAATGAAAATGATAATAAGAATTAAATCACATTGGGAAACCTCAATAACTTATAACACAACATCCTACATCAAACCATGAATTGAAACCCCCTAAATCTAACTAACACTGTAACATCCCCAAATGATAAAGGGTTAAATGACTAAATGATATGACTCATGTCAACAAGGTGCACCTTCCTTTTCAGGAGCCTACCTGATTAGTACTCCACATTTAAGCGTGCTTGGCCTGGAGTAGTGATCAGGATGGGTGATCTCCTGGGAAGTTTCTCAGGGTGTGTGTGAGTGAGGATAAAGCACACAGGAAAGGACATGTGTTGGCCTGTGGGGACTATCATTAGTCAGATGACCCGTTCAGACATGTGGGTGGACCCTAGGGTGGGCCCCACGTGTCTGCGGGGAAACTGATGGTACCTGGTGGGCCAGGACCTGACGACCATGTTATGGCGGGGTCGCTGTGTTGTCACTGGGACCCGGTTGTCACATTTGGTATCAGAGGAGGAACCCAGCTTTAAGTGCATAGTGCACTACCTGGGTTGAGATGTAGGGCCCACAACGAGGGCGTTCTGCTCTAAAGGGGGGGGGGTGAATGTAACATCCCAAAATGATAAAGGGTTAAATGACTAAATGATATGACTCATGTCAACAAGGTGCACCTTCCTTTTCAGGAGCCTACCTGATTAGAACTCCACAGTTAAGCGTGTTTGGCCTGGAGTAGTGATCGGGATGGGTGACTGCTTGGGAAGTTTCTTAGGGTGTGTGTGAGTGAGGACAAAGCACACTGGAAAGGACATGTGTTGGCCTGTGAAGACTATCATTAGTCAGATGACCCGTTCGGGCATGTGGGTGGACCCTAGGGTGGGCCCCACATGTCTGCGGGGCAACTGATGGTACCTGGTGGGCCAGGACCTGACGGCCATGTTATGGCGGGGTGGCTGTGTTGTCACTGGGACCCGGTTGTCACAAACACTACTTCCATAAACTCCCAAGAATAGAGAATAGAGAGATAAATAAGAATAAGAGAAGAGTGAATCATATCATATCAAAAGTAATAAATCTATATAAGACAATTATTTAGAAAAATAGGGTGTTTAAAATACTCTTAAAATTCACGTTTAGTCTCTTAAAGTTCGAGTTAAAATAGAGAATATAATTATAATAATAGGGGATTTGGAAATTTATATTGGTGCTTAAAATTAACAGGTTTATTGTGTGATATTAAATGGTCATCCCATGATAGGGATAATGAAAACTTACCACCTAAAAATCATGAATTTAATATCCTATATCTTCCTAAAAGAATAATTGGGCCACTCCACATAATTGTATTTAACTAAATAATCTCATGATGTGTTGATAATCATCACACAATGAAATCTGATCCCAATAAAATCATTGTAAGGGCCTCAAACAAAGGCATAGTGTAACCCATATACCATTATTCAATGTTTCCCTAAAAGGAATAACCATAAAAAATAGACCTCTTGGTCTCGCCCCATAATAGTGGTGGTCATACTGTAACATCTATTTATATAATAATTAAATAAAATCCCCAAAATATCAATATTTCATGATAAAGCACGGCACACAATAAATTGAAATGTAGTGAAGGAAAATGTAAAAGAAAATAAAACCATATGTATGGGTCTTTTCAGGAAACATAGATTTTAACAACTTTTCATATCTTCTTTGTTACACTTTACACCATGATCATTATCATCACTCCATGAGAAAACTTCCATCCCCAAAATATTATGATGCATAACTCTCCTAACATATTCCCAAGCTGTGAAAAATACCAATGATGCAATGAAGAACCCCCACAATGACACAATGCTTTCGAGAATGACTCACTAGATCACATTATTCTTATTTATTCCAAGAATATATCCTTGGTATGAAAACTAAATCTACACATTTACACTACCCATTTATTTGAATTTGTAAATCTAAGTCACCTTTCCTCCTCCACCCTTCACCTAAAAATTTCGACACCCAAAATATGAAATGTAATAGGCCGGAAAGGTGTAAGAAACTACATAAGATACCTCTCAAATTACTATCTTCATTGAGAATAAAAACTAAGTGATGATTTAAAACCACATACATAAATCCCAACAACCCCCAATAGATACCTCTAAAATAGAATGACATAATCACCTAATGAATAATTGAACATAGAAAATAAATGAAATCAATAAATTAAAAAAAATTAAACAACTCAACATAAATTCATAATATATTTCATTTTATCATGGGATATATATAATTCATCTTCAACTCATGTTCCCATATATTTTTCTCTAGACCAATAAGCTTCTATATTATATGAACCAATGGAATGAATCACCAATAAAACACATTCTTCCAATGATCATGAATCATGATCAGATGCTCCATTAACATTGTTTGAACATCTACAAATAATTCTACCAACCAATACAAAATTATTATTTATGAATATATAAAATAAGGTATTACATATGTAAAAGATCAAGGATCCAATACAGCGATGGGGGAAGCACTGACTGATACAATAACCTGACAACAAGATCCTATATCTCAGAAGGACCATTGAATCAATCAGAAATATTACACCACAAAAAATCTTATAATATCCTCAATGAGGATAAACCATCTAGAAAAAATAATCCTTGACATATATATATAAGTATAAATTCTTTCAGTTATTATAATATTTCCAATAGTCTTGTGTTTCCATTATCATATCTCAAATAATCTCAAACTTCTCAGTCATTCTATACACTATATCTTTTCCAAGGAAAAATGATTCTCCAAACTTGATCAAGAACAATAGAGATATACAACCCCATACATAAAATTATTCATAGAAATCCATGAAAATGGATGATTTATATCTATTATTATAGGTAAACTTGACTAGAAGAAATTTATTTACCCATAATCCAAAAAAATACAAAATACAGGCACACAAACTATCATCAAATATCTAAATTATTTGATTTATCTGATTGTCTATCTTAGTATAAAAAGAAATGATAAGGAATATCTTAGAACTAAAATTACACTAAATACATTTTTATACTCATATGAGAAAATGAGGATCCTAGTTAGATATGATGGTCCTTGGTACATCATGATGTTTAACTACCTTCTCCATATATAACCTCTCCAAGACATCCAAACAAATCAACTCTCTAATAACTAATAAATGAGTTAACTTCATCATATCATCTGAAATATATAAAAAATAATAATACCCACCTCAGTTCATGAGAAAGTAATTGAATAAATACATTAAAATGCTCTCTCTTCTCCACTCGGGTACATACAATGCCTATAAAAAATCTACTAGGAACAAAACACTATACCTTCACTAACAAACACACCAAACACCACAACACAAAATCTTCCATATATTTATTCACCCTCATCCACCATATCTGAATTATAAAGGTATAATACATCTATAACATACCAAAATTCACTACTATAGATTATCTATTTAATTGATGAAAGAACCATTCATTCATCACCAAAAAAATAAATAGTTTCCCTTGAAACCTTGTTTAATGAAAATCATCATTCAACCATCCCTCTTGAGTGTCACTGTGAATGTTGTAATGTCAAATCACATGTACCTCCTAGTCTCCCCATTGATACTCCTTCACCTGTTGTAAAAAGGGTGATTAAACTATCATCTAGTATAGGCAACCTCTACCACCAACCTCATCTATATCAAGATGCATCATTTTAATCTCCTCTATCACCCTTTAAGCATCACCATATTTCTATAAATCATCACCTGATGATTTCCAGCTAAAAAAAACTGTAATAGAATTCCATTTTCATAGTGTGTAGGAGACCATAAATAAATATTACTATAATAAATACATCCACCACCATTGACATATAATTAATTCTCACTAATGAAGATACACCTCAATATCTTATGATTTTTGAAGTCTAAAATGAATGATCCATTAAGTAAATACTACTACAACTATAGAGTATCCACCACTAATTCTGACTCCAGATCATGCATGTAATAATTCATCTTATTGGGTTGTAATCTCTTCTAACCATATGATTTGACTACCCTAAAAATCATAATCGTAGAACCCAATAAAATATGACAATAATTACATTCTCTATCAATTGAAAAATCAGACCACTACTCAAATTCTCATCTAGGTAGTCAAAATCATTCCGGAACTGATTAGTTTATATGATATCCAGTTTCTTGTTAGTTAATTCTATCAATGAATATGTAAATAGAGAGGCATTAGACATAAATATCTTATAATATAACATGTGGATAAAAAACTACAAACATATATAAAAATTTTGGGTTCCACCCATGAATTGAATGCCTCCGTATTTTAGGTGTCAATGACTACTCCCTACCCATACACCTCATACGTGAGAAAATTTACCTCACGCATCCAAAACATGCACTAGGGAAAATATAGAAATATTATATGTTTCATAAATCCTAGAAAGACAACTATAATATGGTCAATATGTTCTTATTTTTTCAATGAGCATAAAATAATGTTATCCATGAATATCACCACAAATTGATCCAAGAACTAATGAAAAATTGTGTTCATGAGTCCCATGAAAATGCCTTGGGTGTTTGTAACATATAATGACAAAACTAAGTACCACAATTTCCCGTACTAATATATTAAAAATAATTTGGGATATCTCACTCATTCACTTTTATCTAATGTTATCTATAGCACATATCGATCATCAAAAACCAATTTCCCTCCATTAATTGATCAAATAAATAATTTATCTTTTAATGAGGAAAATAGTTCTGAACTAACTATATATTCAACCTCTGTTTGTCACACCTAGACCCTTATTAGTTAATTATTTCATTTTATTTATTTAATTATATATTTTTTAGGGAATGCGGTCTTTTATTTTGGGAAATTGTAAAATTACCAATAGTTTATTCATGCCACATGGGTTTTCCTCATAGTTAAAGAAAACATTTTGGCTGCTTGTTGGATGACTGTTTAATATTAATATATCCAATTATCATAGATGGTTCATTATTTATCCAACCATGAATCCAAGTCATGGGGGTTCGTAGATGATCCCAATCAAGGGTTCATAGTTGGTGCATGGGTTGGTAAACAATGTGACAACCATGAAATTTACCAAAAATTAAAAATTTGACTTTGTAATTCCCCTACTCTAACTTAACACACAAATAAATCATCTTCTCCCTTATACTAGTAATAAAAACTTAGGGATTTTCTTTCACAATACCCTTTTAACCCTCTAGTTTTTGACCTTTATCTATCTCTCTCTCTTGAAGATATCATGTGGGATTCATTTATATTAGGGTTCACTCACCTCTTCTACTCTTATTTTATCTCATCTCACTGGTTTTATTCCTTCCCTCACCATGATGAATCATTTTCCAAACCATAGGTGATTTTTAGGGTTTGAATTATTATTGTTTTTTAATTGGAGAATTCAATGATTGTTTTTGAGTTTCATCTCATTGTATTCGAATGTTTATCATTTCCTATACTTGATTCTAGTTATGTTCATAAATGTTTATCACTTTTCATAGAATTCCATGTTGTGATTAAATGTTATATATTATTATTTATTATTTATTATTTATTATGTATGATATGGTTCTTTTGAAATTCCTATATGTTTCTCATAATGAAATTTTGTGTTTAAAATGGGTGTTTAAACCTTTAATTGCTTTTCAATAGAAAATTTACGTTTTTTTGGAATTTCATTACTCATGGATTGAGAGGTGTGGTTTGAATATAATCATAGGTGTTTATTGATTTCATATGTTAATAGTGTTTATAAAATTATTTAATTATGGATTGATTTATTTTTTTGGTGGTTCAAAATTTTAATGGTTTTAATGTGAGGTTTTCTTACTGGATTCAAGACTTTTTAAATTTTAATTTTTCATTAAAATGTATTTTTCTATATCTGGTGGTTATACCAAAATAGATAGGTATATATAGATTTATATTTTCAAATATTCACATGATAATAAGTTAATATGTGAATTGGGATATGAATATATATATATATATATGTGTGTGTGTGTGTGTTTGTGTGTTTTCAATGACAAAGGGAAGCTTTTAGAAAAATAAATGTTTTGTGTTTAAATTATTTATTCAAAAATACTTCTATGGGGATTTTTAATATTTAATTATAATGTATAGTTTGAAGGTATATTATGTATTTCTAAAGAAATATATTATTGATGTTTTATTATTTTTATTATTATTATTATTTTTGAAATTTATCTTAATGATTTAAAAAATAGGAGTGTGTGTTGGATCAAGAATTGGGAAATACATATGAATTGTTTGAAGAAAATGACATGTTTAAGGATCGAAGTGGTATTATAAAAATCTCAGGGGAACCCAAGGTACTTGATTAAGATAACTCAGAGTAGGAATTGGTTACCCCACCAAAATCTTGAAACTGAGATGGTACTATACTCTCTACACTAATTGTGGGAACAACCCTAATTAGTGATATATATGTTGTAGTTTTCCTAGACATAATGTCTATATGCTGATTCTCCTTGTGAGTATTTTTTAAAAATAATAGTTTTATGGGTTTTATTTTAAAAACAATATATTATTATTACCATGGTTATACAACCCCTTTTTTCTTAATACTTTTTAAGCAACTCCAATTTACATTGTTTTTAAATAGTGATATTTATGCATTGGATGATATATTTGGATGTGTTGATTTTATTTTATATATTTTGCAAGAATTAATGAATAAATGATTTAAAAACTATTTTCAAGAATATGTGTTCAAATTGGTGGCTATAAAAAATGATTATTTTTAAGGAATTCCTATGGGATCACTTTAAAAAGTATACTTAAAACTTATTTTAAATTAATATATTTAAAAATAATCTTTATAAAAAAATTAATAGATAATACATTGTTTTATTGGTGATACCATACAAGGCTTATTATATCACACCATACTTACACATCTTTGTGTTTTTAGAAAAAATGGATCTTGAAGATTCAGGTTCATACTATGAGATTTTCCCTCTTTGGAACCTTTTCTAAAATACTTAGGTGGTGGATTCATGTGGCATGTGATAAATAATTCCATTAGGTCCCATGGGGATCTTGATACAAGTATGTTAATATTTATTTTTAGTGCCTTATTAGTATCATACCAATAGGATAAACCTATATTGTTTATTTATTTAATCAGTTGTGCACTATATATTTGAAGATTTAATATTAAACCTAAGACTATTCTGTTAAGGGAGTTGGAGGTGAGAAGAGAGAATTTTTTTTCATTGGTAAATTTTTTTAGTTAGTTTGGAATATGTTTTTTTTCAGGCATGGAAGTCTTATTTATGTATTGTTTATTCTATAATTTAAATATTTTTTGATACTATTTTAAATTACTTTATAGGGAAAAATTATTAAAAAATTGGGTCTCCTAGATGTCTAGGTAGTTATTCCAGCCTAGGGAGAATTAGAATACCCTTCATTCCATATCATGGGCTAGGATGGGCGTATAAAGGATGGATTTCTCGTGTTCGTTCATGAAAAAATGGTATATGAGCCTTAGGTTTTTGATATTCAGTTAGTTCTTGAGGAAAACCTTATTTTTGGGATGACTAGAATATTGAGATATGATCATCAAAGATTAATTGGTTGGTATTGGGTTGGTTCTTAATCCCCACAACTCATGAAAAAATATGAGTTAGCATAGTTTTTTTTATTTTATTTTTTGTTCTAATTTTCAATTTTTTATGGTTTTTTGTTTGAATTGATTATGTATTATTCAATGTGGTTTGTTTTTTGATTTCTCATGTTTTATAGTGAAAATATGAGTGGAACCAAAGGTTCAGGGTAATGTCAGTTAACCTAAAACCAAATACATATCCCATATGTATTATTCTAGAAATATCTTAGTTGTGGTTGCATAAATAGACCACATTACTTCAGATCATGTTGTCCAACAATGCACAAACACTACACTTTTAAAAAATTTCATTCTTAAGTTAATTCGGATTGGGAATTGTACTGATTAATATGTTGATGTGACATGGTTTTATTTTATTGATGTATTAAGAATGGAATCACATTTTAAATGGTAATGTGAGTTTTAAAATAAATATATTGGTATCTCTTAAAGATGAACCGACTTTGATTTCGTATTTTAAAATTCATTAAGTGATATAAAAATAACATGAAAAAATATAAATTGGTTTTACGTAGGAATTTAAAATTTTAATATTTGGGGGTAGAATTTTTATAAATCTTTTCAAAAATATTTTAATAATATTTAATTATTTCATGTGGTTAAAAATTGGTTGAATGAAAAATTGTATATATTTTTTTCGTTTTTAAATGTCAATTATTTCGAATTGGGTGTTTTAAATCACATTTTTGCAAAGAGGATGTCAAAATTTTATTTTACTGAAAAAAATAATCATTTGAAAATTCTTAGTTTCAATGTCTGTATTATGGATGGATATTGTTATTTGTCATATCATGATGATTTTTGTATTTAATTGTGTTAATGTTCTCAGTTACTTCAATTATTCAATCAAAGGGTCTCTATAAAAGGTTGATGTTTTGTATCTAGGATTTATTATTTCTTTTCCTAGATTTGTTTCCGTTTGATAATTTTTAATGGATGACTATGTTTTAGGATTCTATGTGTCGAGTTACAACCATTGATATTTTTATGGAAATTACCAATTGATATTTTTATGGATATCCCCTATAAAATTTCTTGGAAGGTGTAGATTGTTTTAATGATCATTATATTTGTAATTCACAAGCCTTAATGATTTTTTGTCCTTTTGTTTTAGTGGGGTGTCTCAGGTGTTGGTTTTTATATTAATAAGTCATACATTATTTTTTTATTCAATTGGGTTAAATAGGGAGTGGCGATTAGTGATCAAAGTCCTATGTTATCCTCCCTTGACAAGAGGCCATAGCTCATAGTAATCTTATCATGAAAGATTTTTGTTTGGGTTATATCTTAGTTTTATCTCAAAAGTTTTCCTTATTTTTATATCCTAATCATCTTCAATTGGGGTAGTATCTCTACAGAGTCTTTGATGATTGTACCTATAGATTTTTGGGTGCTAGTGGAGTATCATAGCCCAACATACCTTTTCTCTCTCTATTATTATTTTGAGTCATTCCTGATTGTTGATCTATATTTTACCTTTATATGGTTTATTCATTATGTCATTTAGGATAATTAACTAATTTTTAATTTGAATTATGGATGGTCCATTAGATGGATATTTATTTAGGATCCTCTTGGTTGTTGGTCAGTGGTAATTTCATAGGGATTTAATTAGGTTACTTCTTTTTTTGACTTATAATTTTAGAGTGGTTATTATATAGATTGTATACCAAACATGGTCTTATCTTTTTCATCCCTCTTGAGGACTATTGGGATTGATTCATGAAATTTAGTGTCGTTTAAAAATTATTTTATTTGGAGTTATGTTATCTCAATGTGTTCTATTTCTTATATTTAGTAGATTTTTGTGTGAAAAATGAGAAATTATGGGGAGAATTTTCACACCCTATCCCTTATTAAATAATTTTTTTAATTAATTAATTAATTAATTATTGGATTGGCTGATTGGGTCATTTATTTTGGAAAATTATAATATTTTTATGAGTTTCTACAAGTCACAATGTTTGGCCATGCATTTTATCAAACCTTATGAGAGATGTGTAAGTGAGTCTATAATATTTATAGCACTATTTTTCATTGTTAGTGAATAGTTTACCCCACCCTAAATCCATCCTGTGTAGGTTCCCTGATGTGCCAAGTGCAAGGTGTATGGTTTGAACACAGTTTGGTAAACCATATGATAACTATACAATTTACCTAGAAATAAAAAAATTAACTTTAAATTTTTTTTGTAACTAAATAAAACCTAAAATACCCATAATATTTCTCATATCCATGACCCATGACACTGGACCACCCTATACATGACCCCAATTCCTCATACTCTTATTTTTAGCCCATGGTGATTTCAACTGGGATTTATCTAGGTTAGGGTTCCCTCTCCTCTTATTCTCCTATTTTCTCTCATATCTCTCATTTTTCATCCTTGCCTCATTTTGATGCACTATAAGATAAATCCTAGGTGGGTTTCATGTTCTTGATCATTATGTAATTGTTCTTAAATGTGTGAAAATCATGTTTTAGACCCTCTTCTCACTGTACTCAAAGGATTATCATCATCCACACTTGATTCTACTTATGTGATTTCATGATTCTATCTTTTTCTTGAATTCTATGTTATTATTTAATTTTTTAAATTTTGGTTTCTCAGAAATTATGTATGAAATTTGAATATTTATATTTCTAGAAATATATCTCAAATAAATTTTGTTTTTAAATTTTTTTTGTTAAAACATTAGTTGATTTTAAATAGATAAAATATACCATTTTTATTGAATTTTATTGGTCAAGGATTGAGATTTGTGGTTTAAATATTCTTATAGGCGTTTATTGATTTAATATGTCTATCGTGTTTTCAAAATTAGTAATTGATGTTACAATTTATTGTTTTTGTGGATAATAATATATAATTTATTTAAAATGACGTTTTCTTCTTCATTTCCATTGGTTTGTAATTTATATTGGTCTTTCAAATTTAATTTTATATGTCGGGTGGTAATGCACATATGTAGAGGTATGTATACAAATATATAATATTTTATTCACATGAGAATAGGTGAATATGTTCACTGAGTGATTTGTGCATGAGAATATATATATTTATACATATATATGTGTTTCTAATAATGAAGGGAATATTTCAAGGAAAATTAACTTTAATGATTATATATGGTTTTCAAATTAGTTCTCAAAAGATATTTTTAATATTTATTTCTGAAATATAATTAAAAGGAATATATGGAATTTGTAAAGAAAGAAACTATTTATGTTTTATTATTATTGTTAATATTATTATTATTGTTGTTGTTTTGAGATTTACCTTTAATATTTTAAACATGGGAGTGCTTGTTTGATTTGAAATTAGAAACTTATTATGAATCGCCTGATGAAAATGATATGTTTAAGGATTAAAGTTGTACTATCCAAACCTCAAAGGAACCATGGGTACTTAGATAAGTGAAATTATAGAGGAACAATGTTCCCCAAAAATAAGTTATTCTTGTGATGTTTAAATATAAAACCGCCTCCAAGAGCTAGTGATGTGTTACTAGAATCTCTATACTAATTTTGGGATTAAACTAATTAGTGATTTATATATTCTAGGTAGCCTATTTCTTGAGATATTAGGGTTTTTATCCCATGATTAAGGTTTAAAATTTTTAGTCGTATAGTTTTTTAATTACCTACTATATTTTACATTATCCATGGTTATATAACCCCACCCTTTTTTACCAATCCATGTTTTTTAGATGTCATTTACTTCCTTTGAAACTTAGTAATACATATTCATTTAATGATTTATTTTTATGTGTTGCATTATTTATAGATTTGATAAGAATTAACCATGAAATATTTTAGAAATAATTTTAAATAATATGTGTTCAAACTATTGCTTTTTATAAAGCAAGGAGTTTTTAAGGAAATATCATGTTTTTTTAAAATTCTTACATACTCCTTATTTTAAATTATTTTATTTAAAACTAGAATTTCATGGCTATTTCAAAAAAGAGAATTATTGGAACCTTTCATGAATCCCCACTGGGCTTATTAGCAGACACCATACTTACACCACTCAGTGTCTATATATCGATTAACTCTTATAAGTTCAAGTTCCAACTACGAGGAGTTCCTTATTTTGATCCTCTTCCATACTACTCTTGGAGTGAATTGCTATGTTTTTGGATAGAAGTCACCCATGGTTCACATGGGGATCTTGATATAGGTAAGTTATTATTTTTTTAGAGAATTAAGAGTCTCAGTAAAATAGGACATCATTATTTTGTTTATTTCTTTAATGGATGGGACACTATATATGTGGAGTGGGGATGTTGAATATGGAAGTTATTTTTTTCACGTGTTTGTGGTTTGTAGAGGGAATTTGTTTTATTTGATATAATATTTTTTCGTTTGTTCTATTTATCTATTTTTATTATAGAAATTTGACATACTGCTGGGTGATTCTTGATTTCTAAATAAATTTTCATCCACTTTTTAAATAAATTTTATAGAAAAAATCAGTCCCAATTGGTGTTTCCCATATTCCCAGGCACTATGCAAGCTTGTGGGTAACGAGAACTCCCTTCTCTCCCTATCACACGTTTTTTGGTACTTCTATTGTATGGATAAATAAGATTGGTTTTTGACATGAATATTAATGTAAAACCTCATACCACATTCAAACTTCATAGTAAAACTCCCCAGGACACCCCATGACGATACCAAGGCATAGATCAAACACATCTAAACCAAATAATAATTTTAAATCGTTAAATACCACAACTGAAAAGGTTCTATATGATAGGTATTCATCAATATTATAGAGGAATTGATATTAAATTCCTTCTCAAACTCAATATAATCTTGAGGGGGTAGGGTAAAAAAGTAATCCAAAAAAGATTGCAAACTCATAAACTACTCTATAAAACACCACCACATATTCCCCTAAAAAATATAATTCCAATATTAACATTTGAGAAACAATTATCTCTAAATTCCTATGAACTATCCAATGATGTCACTCACTAATGAAAACTACATACAAGCCTTCAACATCAAAGAATAAAACACTCATCCAAATGAAATTGTTGAATTAACACACAGAATACAACAATATATGACATAGATAAAGTTTTATGGTTTTATATTTTTTAATAATAAATCATGCAATGATTTAATCCTGCACATTATCAACTCACAAAATTAACACAATTCAGTAGATTTTACTCACATCATACTCTCATAGTCAACCCCAGTAGAACTGGAAGCCTATCCACCTTGAGTCTGAAGGCATGGACCACAAAGAGGAAAATTAAATAATGTGATCCTCCAAAATCAAATAATGTGAAATTAAATGTGGATGGTCAAATAAATATACTTTTTTTTATATCTGACATATCTAGCAATATCTTTTCCATAGAGTGCAACTGACCACAATGAACTCCTCTGACTCACATGGATAGATAATGAACACCTCAATGACCATGAATATCCATATATTTCCTAAGTATTGATGATATAATGGTGATATCCTCTATGTTCTACATCGACTATATTTTATAAAAGTATAGTTTATCCTAGTTTATATAAAGACCCCATTGAAATCGTTGTTAAGGTTGAAGTAGAAGCTATTTGTCTATACCACGTGGTTTTTTTTATTTTTTTGGAACTCAAATAATTAATGGACATTCCCACCATAACCAAATAATATATGAAATGATCTCCCAATAGATTCATAGGAGTTACTAAACCCACATATAAATGAGAAATATTAGTGACTCCAACTCTCCATTGGTCAAAACATCACAGTTACTAACATCTAAAATCACCCAACGAAGACTTTGGTCCATGGGAATCCTTGATGACTCACCTACAATTATTATCCCTTTAAAGCATAAATCCTCTAAATAACATATCACTACCTTTTAACCTCTATACAAATAGGAATTATAAATGTAATAATAACATACTAGGTAGCTATATGAATCACATTATCTAAACATCATGATCTTACATCCTAACAAAGTAAAATATTAACAGAAGATAAAAGAAGAATATTAAAACTGATCCACATCTCCCACACTCTCAAGAACCTCTTATAAACAGAGATAAAATCCTTTATATTTATTATATTCATCATCAATGGAAATAAATAAACTTATAACTCTTAATGAAAACAATCCCTTGAAATCTACACCATGTTCCACTCCATGATAAGTATAAACAACCAGTTGTGTTCAAATCCTCACATCTAACAAATAATTATACGTACATTATATTTTATCATGGAATGAATAGAACTAAAGGTGATCTTAATATAATCCAAAATGTGTTCCATATCAATGTTTTAGAGGGTCCCCTCATACTATTCTAATCAATCATACCAGAACTCACATAGTTTTATCCTAAAATACTCATCCTCTTTAGCCAATTTCACCCTTATATGGTCAAATAGATCATTATATTGAACTAAAATAACTAAAGAAACACTCATAAAATGACCAACAAGAATATCTATAATCAAGGATCATAATTTATAATTGTGGTACTATAGAAAATTTTAAATATCATTTAATTTTATTCATTTTAATTTTACAAAAAAATCACTCAAATTTAAACAAAATGAAAAAAGTATGATGTATGTAACTTTGTTAGGTTCCTTCACTAAAATAATCATTATCTTAATTATGGTGTTAAATTATCATAAAGTACATGTTTTAGATCATAGGGTCCCTAATCAGCTATGTCCAATCCATACTTGCATGCTATATCACATGCTCAGTTCGACCAACATGGTTACCCTACAAATCCCATACAATCCTCACTAGTACCAAACTCCAGTTTCCATTGTTACTCTCATCTATAGATAAAATACCAATTTATCCTAACCTTCATCCAACCTAAAACCCTTCTAGGTCTACAATGATGATAAGGGTGGCACCTAAATCTTGCCATTAATTGAGAATGGATTGATGACTAGCACTTTGGTTTTGAAACATATAAATATGAATAAATACCCTCATAAATCTCATGATTACATAAATGAGGAATTATCCCCCTAAATCAAAGGATAAAAAAACCACTAATCAACTCAAAAAAAATGAAAACCAATATCCCAAAGATCAAACAATGTCATACAAATAAAAACAAAAATAAAAATACAAAACAAACTCAAATGGATGACACTCTGGAAAATACCCAAGATCCATTCAAGTAATATCATTCTTGATCCTCAAATACCTCTAAAAAATATACACAAAACACTCACATATATTTATATAGGGGTGATTATACATATATACTCAATAGGATTCTCCATAATAATTATCCAAAAAATTTAGAAAAAGTATACTGATCCCCAATGAATAAGTAGTAGAACCAACAAGCACCTACAATAGGTTAACAACCATCCAAACTCACAAAGCATTTCTCACAACTTATCCAATACAAGTATTACAACATAATGTAGGAAGAATATATAAATAATAAACCCACAACCACTTTCCCACGATATTTTCAATATCAAACCCCAATGATAAATATACTATTACTCCCAATTCCATATGAAACTGTTCCACATGACATTATATTTCATATCACAACTATATTCCACATACCACAACCAAATCATTATTATCACATTTCCACCACCATATACCTTATTCAAACCACATATTACATTTTCATTAAAATAGAGTATCATGAACATAAATGAAATCAACCTCATGACATCATCCTACCATTAATGACCCCACCATATATCATCATCTAAATATCACAACCAAATCATAAAATATATCACATACTAAAAATTTATGCTTTTACAACCAATCTGTTGAGACATCACATACCATGCTATAATTGTAAGGGAGAAAAGGGAATACGTAGTATTCATCCCTCTATCACCTTGGAAATATACATGTTTTGGGAAATAAATCATAACCCAAAACATTTGTGCATTAGTAATGTTATAAAATTTTATTGGGGTGCATATAAAATTACAAGAAAATATAATATATCATATATATATATATATAAGACAAACCTAACCGTTCTCATTAAAAATAATGTATTAGTACCCATAACAACCAACCAATCAACACCATAGTTCACCTTAAATTTATTACATATTTATAACACAAAGCAACCACACATTTATACATAAAACAAAAAAACAACTTTTGTTACATTCCATATGATTATAAACATTTATTAAGTTATAGAACTGTCATTTTACCATCTATTTTACATTCACAAGTTCATTTATTACCATATTTAATATCAAACCAATCATTATACATCACCCACATTTCATTCAATCCACCTCCCATTCATTTTAATAATCATGATTTCATCAATAGACCATAGATTATTCAATTACTCCACACACCCATTGACGTATTCTTCACTAGAAATCACATATTTCAAAAACTAGGAAATTATACCACCATAATCACATCAACCAACAACCCATAACACAAACCTCCTCAAAAATATACCAAAACCAACCCTTATGAACATAACCATCCATTCCATTATAGCATCCCCACCACCACACATAAAAAACTATAATTTCAAATTCCCATAATGACCACCAACTAAATCTCCCATTATTCAGATCCATTAATGCCTAGACCAACTATAAAAATTTATAAATACCCTATGAAAATAAAAATAGTGGAAACTAAATGAAAATTGTAAGCCAAAAAACAAATCCACTACACAATATAATAACTAATCATCCTTTAGCAATTATTTTCATAAGAATTAGTTCTGGACAACATAATCATCATAATTTACATTCCATATTTACAATGAAACTAATTCATAATTTTTTAAAATGATTAACCTTTTATAATACATAAATCAAATCATAAAATAAAAAATATTATGCTTCCCAAAATAAAAAATAATCTTCCAACCACAACATCAAATATGAAATCAATCATAATTAATAGAAAATGATCATTTAACCATATGTAATTAACTCTTCCCCTTTAATTCCATCTAAAAATTGGTTATATTCATTAGATAAATACTTACAATATATCTAATTTTAGAAAAATCATTTTACTTCTATAATATAAAAATAATAAATTAGTTTTATTGAATCCCCTACCTCAACTGAATATTTAACTGTCATTTTCAAAAATCAAGTAAAATGAAATTATCACAAAGATAAGATTTTGTGATGGAAACAAAAAAACATTGAACATAATAACCCCTATAAAACTACCACTAACAGTCCAAAAAACTCAACTAACACTACAAATACAAACTCACAATAAATAGAAATAAGGAAATAAAGAATAATAAAGGCGGAGAAAAATAATCTTAGATTACAGGTAATTGATATCCCAGATCCAAGTGAAAAGGGTTCTAAAAACCCCCCATGGATGCACCTATTATTACCTACGGTTCTAGAAAAAATAATGGAAATGTGTATAATTTTTACGGTATAATGAATTTAAACAGGTGTTTGAAATTACTAAGGCCATAGTTTGATAAATAATGATCATGGTATAATGAGGATAACTTAAACTAACCCCTTTAAAATCAAATCATGAATTCCCTATATCTCCCTCAATTAAAACTTGGTTGACCCTAATTAATTTTATATAACTGAATAAGGTCACTATATAGAGATAATCATCATACCATGAAATATAATCCAGAAAAAATAATATAAATTATATCAATCCAAGACATAGAGTAACACATATACTATAGTGGAAAGGTTCCTTAAATGATAGAACCAAAACACCTGCCATTTAGGTATCACGTTATGTCATAGGTTTTCATACCATGATAAATAATCATGAAAGAATTAAAAAAATCACCAAAATATATTTATTCCCTGACCCAACACACTACACTATTACTATAAATTAGGTAAAGGTAATCATTATTCTAAATAAAACCATACATGCATGTATTCTCATTCAATTTTTTTAATACATTTTAATATAATCTTGAAAACCCTTTATTCCATGACCATTATCATCATACTAAAACCATATTTACAACCCCAAAACATAACTTCATGTCACCTCTATGTCCTATAACCCAAATACAAGAAAAATACTCTTAATGTGATATAAAACCCCATGTTGTGACTCAACCATTTATGTCATAACCCACTAGATCAAACAATTAACCATTATTTCAACCATATCACCATGTCCAGACACCCATAACTGTTCCATAAAACCTCAAAGATAGTAAAATTATAATCTAAAATCCATCTATCCTTTTATATTCTTCTCTCAACACATGTAACACCCAAAATACACAATATAATGAGCCGAAAAGGAGTAGGTTGTTACAAAATAAGCCTTAACAACTGAAAATTTTTAATAGTTGATTGATAAAATTAATATGTGAAGAACTAAAATTATATCATGATCTAATGAAATAGTTTTTATAATGTTATGATAATATCCCTTTTATATATTTTTTTCTGATGGTGTTTTCTAAAATGAGTATTAATGAGGTACCTTAAAATTTTCACTATATTAAAATTTTAAAAGTAATAGTTATTTTTACGTAATTTGTTTTAACCTTATAAATATTCAAGTCTGAATTTTTTCATAGAGATACTTCACCTATGATAAATCACTCATTTTTTACTTCTATAATTCCTCAATGTTTAAATTATTATATAATCCATTGATCATTACATTACTTGCATGAACAGAATCCATTCAAAATGGTTACTAATAAATTACAATGTTCTATTTTTACAGGGAAAACAATGTGAATTCTAGTTTTCTTCATATTTAAATTTAAATAAATAATTATTTTTCATAGATATTAAAAAATCAGGAATATCTAAAATCAAATGGACATCGTGAGACAATTAATTTTAGTAATGAAGTTCTATTCAAGACTAATATCTATCCTCGATATAATTTCTCTATCACCTCGATTATAAATTGAATGAATATTAACTAATGGTGAATGATCCCCAATTATTATAGATAAAACTCATAGAGTGTAATGATCACCTATGATTTATAATATTATCTAAACAATGATATAAATTATTTCACATAATATATTAATAGGTAAGTAAATATAACTTCAAAATTTTTAAAATTACATCACAATTAATGTTTTCTGAAGATTTTTACGATCATGGATAATCGAGAAAAACCATTTCAAACTTTTAATGTTGTGTGAAATAAATTTTAACAAAAATTTTAAGAAAATATATTTTAAAAATATTCTAAATTTTCAAATTTTACTATTTTTACTAAACAAAACAATGAGATCTGTAACGACCTTGACCCAAGTAGCATGGAGTCAGGGAATTACATTACATTGGAAGGATATAAGATTCAAATCCCAAATTAATGAATAGATAAAAAATTATGGAAGACTAGATTATATAAAGTATATAGATATTACATTGGGAATTGAAAAAACAATAATACATAACAATAACTAATAAACTACATTCTTGAAAACTCATTCAAATATATCTTCTTTATAACTTGGGGAAAGGAAGAAATTAATAGTGAGCTAAAATTATCAATAAGGGTTATGTACAGTGGAATATGTCATGAATTAACAAGCATAATCAACATATAAATGTTGATAACTGAACACACATTACATTTAAATAACTAGATAAGGCATAATTATTACAGAAATTTAAATAACTGGAACATATGTAATTTAATAAATAATATGAGAAGGAAATGAATCCATAGATAATTTAATAAAAAAATATCATGGATAAATAAAATTAATTACAAAATTTTCAAGGATAGTAATTATTATTTATTGTATATAATTTATGAGGCACATGAAAACCTATACCCTCAAGAACATTTATAAGACATTTTAAAACTATAGGTAGAAACATGTTTGATTTGGCAAGTTGATTTGTATTGTGAGACCTATTAATGAATCATGGGCCTATATACTATTTAGTCCCCAACCATCACTTCTAGTTTAGAACATTACTTATATAATGAATGATTTCTTTAATTTTCTAACAATATGTTTTTTCAAATATCTGTATTAAGTATAGTATACATATTTATCAATATTTCTCCAATTAATCAAACTAATTTAAAAGTAAACACCATATTAGAATATTTTATATATTTTTGTAAATAATCATATCCATCAACCAAGAATTTGTATATTTATGATAATTTTAATTCACAATGAAAAATTATTACAATAATTTCATTTTTTTCAATATAAAACTAACAATCACGAAGGAAAGTGAGATTTCACAATAAATTTTATCACATGGTAATTTTCAAATAAAATCTAAATAATTGAAATAATTCAAATTGGAACATAAAATACCATAAATAATGAATTCATTATGTTATTATATTTCAATTGATTATTATATACACCAAATATATTTTAAGTTATGATTAATAACAATTAAGTCTCAATGGAATGTAAATTGAGAAGAAATCCCTTACCTTACACTCCCTTTAGGTTGAACGCATATTAACCTCCTGTATAAAAGTTTTAAAAATGTTACTAACTTATTTTATAACCATAAAAATATTTATAATATCGTATATGATCCTTTTATAAAATTACCACCCTTTTTTTAATAATCATTCATTATTTTCATTGTTCCGGTTGTTAATTTCATAGATTTCCATGTTTGTTTTGATTGGTTATTTTCCATTCCTCATATATATATTCTTATTTCATAATATCAGGAATGTAAAATTTCTTTTAAAAATAATTTATTTCTATTACAAATTAATTTAAACTAATCTATAAAATATGGTGACATGAAATTAAATACACCATTCACGGAGACAGTAGGTAGTACGTACGGTTGAATGATATTTCCATTTTCCTGTTTTATTGAAAGAGAGAAAATTAATTTCTCTCTCTATATATATACATATAATAAATAAAATATAATTATTAGTTAATATATATCACATTTTTAAACTAAAAAGTTCCTTAATAAATTCCATGTAAAGCGTTACCAAATCAATTCGCTACGTGAGGCGGTAGTTCATCATACACACGAACATCGTTATCATATTCCCAAAAATAGAAAATCTTGAAGGTATGTTTTATATAATAACTAAATAAACATAATACATCACAAATATCGTATTTATTTTATATAAACATTATTTTTATCATTATTCCCAATATTAGAATGTGGTAATGAAAAAACAAATGACATCAGTTCGTGAGGTGGTAGTACGTTGCACATAGGAACAATGATTTCATAACGAATTTAATGAAAGTGTGAGAAGTTTTAGGTAATAAAATAAAAAAATATCATTATCTTTAATATAATTTGTTTTTTATATAATCCTGATATAATAATAATTTTAGTATATGGAGAAATAAAAAAAAATATAAATGATTATAGAAAAACATTACCTCTTCTTAAAGGATGCTCTTTGGGTTTTCCCTAATTGCTTCCTAAGTTTCTTTTATTACCAATATAATTATTATAGGATGATTTTATGGAAGTTGGGAAGTGAATTGGGTAGGCATTTTTTATTCAAATTGGATTTAGAGGTTTGAATAAGGGGGAGAGGGAGAGGCCTTTTATAATGGGGTGAGTGGAAAATTTGTAAATTTTTAAAAGGGAGTTCCACCCATGTTTCTTCTACATATAGTGGCTATAATAATAAAAAATATTATATAATATAATATATAATGTATAAATATGTGAATGAAATGGGGTTTGAGCATGTTTACAGGTCATTTAGTCATTTAAGATTAAATTTTAGTTCATTAGTAAACTTTTTTCCTCATAATTATTGTAATTAATTTTAATTGTTTTTACAAAATAATTAGGTAAAAAAGTATGTATATTTTTTGACAAATTAGGTATTATTTTTATTCTAAATATTTAATTGATTTTTCCCAATTCAATTTACATAAGTTGAAAAAATTATTCAAAATTAATCCTGCAGACGAGATGAGAAAGTAAGTTTTTAAAGTTAAAATGTTCAAACATTTACTATGATTTTTTATAAAAACTAAATATAAAAATTATTAATATTACATAAATTGGATTAATAAATTTATTATTGATCTAATTTTACTTTAAAATTAATTGAAAATATAATTTAACATTAAAAAATATTTTGAGGAAAAGTTAGTTTTAAATTGAAATTTAGTAATTTTAATTATTCATCAAAAATGGTACCTCTTTAAAAAATAAAAAAATAACCCAAATATAATTATGAAATTAAAATTTAAATAATTAAGTTTAGTTTTTCAAATAAAATTTATAAAAGTTTCAAAATTTAGTTTTAAAACAAGCGTGTTATTAAAAGGTTGAAAGTCTCTTTTAGAAAAACAGAATTTTTAAGGAGAAATATTTGATTTTTTATTATCTTATTCCTATTAAATATATTGAATGAATATAGTTTTTTTATCGAAAATATAATATATAAATTTAATTTATATCATCCAATAATTTCTTTAATTATTAATATTATATGACTTTGTTGCATAAAAACTGTTTTCAATGAAAAAATATCCTTTTTTATTTTATTGGTTTTTATATTCATTTCTAATTAATTAGTAACAAATGAATTCAACCATATATTTGTCTCAATTATTTAATCCTACTTGTAACCACAAATTTATTGGTCATTTTAAATAATATTAATGATATTAGATAAAACTCGGTCTTACATATAGATCAAGCCACTAAAGGATGTCATTGTTGTGTATATAGAAAGATATCAATAAAATTAAATCTAATGTAAAAGAAAAATATTGTAATGCATTGGGGAATTACTTACTTCCATCATTAAAAAATTTAAACATCAAAATTTCATAAATATTTCCTTATAAATAGATGATGGTCATTCTTCTTCCAAATATCTTTGGTTCCCATGTTTATTTCTCTATTTTGGGACTCCACCAATGTAGCTTTATCAGAAATGTCTTATAATTACTTAATATTTTCTATATGGTGTCAAGAATATATATGTGTTAATCATCATATGATAGTTCAAGTTCAATTTCTATCTCATCCTAGGTCATAAAATTCATTTGGTATGGCATGTACTTCTGTAGAAATGATATGTGTAACACATTATGTAATTTTGAGAGGTTTGAAGGAATTGCCAAATGATATGCAACACCAAATTTCTATTTATGAATTTCAAAGGGTCAAATGTACCGAGGTATTAGTTTATATTTCCTACCAAACCGTATAACACCCTTCCAGGGTGATAATTTCTGACAAATGTGATCTCCCACATGGAATTCCATATCTTTCCTTCAATTATCATAATAAATATTTTTATATTTTGAGATTCATTAATGTGAGACTAAATAGCCATTACATTTGATTTTGTATCTTGAAACAATTATAGTATTACAAGTTTCCTTTCACCAACTTAATCCCAACAAGTTGGAGTTTGAAATCTCTTTCTATAAAATGCTTCAAACAACCCTATGAGAATACTTGAATGAAAAATATTTTTATAGGAAAACTCTTCTAAATACCATATAAGTCAAGTGAGCATGACCTCAAAATGAATTCCAATGTTTTAATTTATATTTTGGACTATCCATCAGTTTGATAGTGGTAGGAATTTCTCAAACAAAGCTCAGTATCATGATCCTTCTGAAGACCCTTCTAGAATTTTGATGTAAAATGGGGATCCTTATTCGAAGCAATTGATAGAGGCTTGCCTTTATGTCTTGAAACATAATTAATATAGAGACTTATGAAGCCATAAATAGTTATTTCTTGTCATTTTGAAAGGAAATGTGGAGAATTGGCTATGTGATCAAGGATAACCCGTATAGAATCATTCTTTATAAGAGTCTTTAGTAGTCCCATGAAAAATTCTATAGAAATTTTATCTGTTATCTACATATGAATGTGAATAGGATGATTGATTCATCTAGGTTGTTTCCTCACAACATTTACTTACTATTAGTCTAAACATCTAGAAACATAATCATCAAATTCCCATTTTATGTTAACTCACCACAAAATTATCCATTAAATATCTATAGTTTTTTAATACCTAGGTATGTAGAGAAATTTTCATTATGAGAATCATACAACAATTAATTTTTTAGATAATTTAAAAAATGAATATACAATCTCCTACCAAATATTAGGACACCTTCATAATAAAAGTCTTTTAGTTTCCCATCTTTCAAAGCTTTAATCTTATTCTAAAAATTCTAATCATCAGATTGAAAATTATTTATCTTCTCTACATAAGATGGGGTTGAAACAATTTGAAAAATTATTTATGTATCCCCATTTTTAGTAACCACCTTATCAATATTTACTAGATCTAGGAATATAGGATCCCTCTCGATCCTCATTTAGTTCAAAACTACATGATCTTTCCTACTCAATGAATCGTCTACCTTATTTTATTTCCTTCAGCAGTAGTGTATTGAGAAATCATAATCCTTGACTAGATTGAGTCATCACCTTCATCTAAAATTGAAAACATTCTATGAAATGATGTATTTTGGGCTTCAATGATCTGTTTATATCTCACATATTTCCCCATAGAGATAATGTCACCAAATCTTCAAAGAAAATATCACAATGTCCAACTCAAGATCATGGGTTGTATAGTTATGTTCATGAATTTTCAATTTCCATGATTCATATTCAACAATTTTTTCATTTTCATTAATACACAACCATGTTACTTCCTTGATACTTCACCATATATCAAAAATCCATCACTTTCAGATGGAAGAGTCAAAATTAGAGCATTGACCAATATCATCTATAGTTTTGAAAAAATCTTTATAATACTTTTTCGAAACAAAATTATCCCATTTACATGTAATGTTGGTTAATAGGTTACCCAATTAAAAAAAATTCTGAAAGAATCACTAATTTTAACCTTACAAACTAATGAAACTACATACCTCAATTATGTTCATTGGTTTAGGGAATTATATGGATGCATTTATCTATAGAGTATCAAATGAGATTCTATTTTTTGAGACAATATACAAAAGAAAAGAAAATTCCTAAAGCCTGAAATCACACCTAGTAAATGTACCATGTAGATATTTTTTCTAAGATACTTAAGAATGATATTGAATCTATTCTATTGGAACTAATAGCTTTTAGAATACACTGGAATATTATCAATGAATACCAAAAAATCATCATGATATTCCTTGAAAACCCTGTATATTAGATCTAAAAAAACATAGGGTTCATTTTTCAATCCAAATTGAATTATTGAAAATTAGAAATGCCTATATCTCATTCAAAAAGATATCTTTATAGTGCCTTCCTTCTTTACTAACAATTAATGATACCTAAAATGAAGATCAATCTTTGAAAAATATTAGTCTCCAAGAAGTCGATCGAATAATTCATATATGATTGAAAAATGATACATGTCATTATTATAATAGAATTTATATTCCTATAGTCAATTCACATCCTAATGGATCCATATCCCTTCATAACCAAGAGAATTGGGGCTTCCCTAGCGATAAAATAGGGAGACTAAATCTCATATTACACAAATCCTCAAACAATTTCTAAAGATCCACTAATTCCATACTTTCCATTATATAGGGTTTCATTGATATTGGTATTTCATTAGGTATTAAATGAATGAAAAATTAAACTTTCTACTCTAGGGGATGTCTAGGTAATTAATTATACAATACATCATTATATTATTATATAATAGGTCCAACCTCAGTTTGAAGATTAACCTTTTCATCCCTAGAAGTTTTTACTTTATTCCCTATGAATTTAATTCCTTAAAGCTATTGGTGCTGGTTCTAGATAAGATTTGGATGATGAAGTATCCACTCAAAAGAAAATTAATTCTACATATTCCATAAAAAGCATATTTTTCTTCTTCTTACAATAAATGTCTACATCATATTTTGAATGTCAGTCCATATGGAGGCTTATATCAAAGTCAAAAATAGGTATGATAATATCGTATGAAAATAAATCATGTTTATGTATCATAATGGGGACTTATCTCTATATATTTTTGCCAATGATTATTCGCTTCAGAGTTTTGACTGAAAAATCCCTTATTAAATCAAAAAGAAAATTTCTAATTTTCTTGAAAAACAATATAGATATTAAAGAGTGTGATGATCTAAAATCTAATAAATAATTAGATAAATATAAATATATGATTAATATACCCTCCTCCACATCAATTGGTAATTTTACATTAGTTTTTGTAATCACATAAGCTTGACATTCTCCCCTTGGCCTCTCCTATGGTGTATTCCCTTGATGCTTGGGGTATTCATTTTCAAATTTCTATATATCTTTACAAATTTATCATTGGTCATAATTGATTTGTTTCATCCCATTGCATTCATGATCCTCAAGGACCAAATCTCTGAACTTCTAAAAAAATCACTATACCTTCCAATATTGTCCAAGGGGATTCATTCCATTGTTTTCACAAGATATAAAATGTTACATTTTCTTATTATTATTTGTCACATTCCCCTTTTATTTTTTCTCAGATGACCACTTTTTCTCTTAGTTTACCCTAAATATGTAACATTTAATGAATTTAATCTCAATTTTGATGGAACATAAAACTATATCATTATATGAAAAAATGTTTCGAGAGAAAAACACCCTTCAGGGACTTGGATTAATCCCTTTAAAAATGGGAAATCGTTCTTTTCGTGTTGTGTATGTAATCCATAACATAGATAGAAAACCATATAAAGGTGTATTTATACTTCTTGACATTTTATCCATCCTTTTTTCAATAATTTATTAATATTTATCTACATCCAAATTTGTTTCTCGTGAGGGAATTAATTATCTACTTAAAACATTTTCATTCTATGAGTTGTATTTATTCTTCCTCCCTAGTATTCAAGATGAATGACCACCATTGACCAAAAAATTCATTGAGAAAATACACTTAAAGTTTAAAATTTTCTTTTTTACCACATCCAAAGGCCATACATATTTTTCAAGAGACTCAATCCATTGCTCAGCTACAACAAGATTTGTAGTCCCACTAAACCATGATGGATTCAACCACATAAATAAATCAATTATAGGATCATATAATTATGGAATAGAATACTCCATATATAAAGGGTTATTTTTATCCCCTAAATAATATACCAAAATATAGCCATAATTTTCTCCATTCCAATACCATATTTATTTGTTCCCCGAGTAAGTAAATCATTAAATTTTCCATGAGTATTGAAACAATTCATCCTGTTAAATTTCATTTATAAAAAATGGCATATACTAGATTAGATTATAAAATTATAAATTTTAAATCATAATGTATAATTAAACTTATGGTGTAATAATCAAAATAAATTAAAATTTTATTCATTATTTGTATCATAATCAAGAAATCTGTTTTCTTTATTCATATCATTACTTTCAAAACCTTCATAATGGTTTGTAAGGAAAATATAAATTATCATAAGCATATCCATATAAAGGGTCAAACTATGTGAATATTAAGGCTCGTTGTCATGTACAATATTACAATTGAATTATTCCTAATGTCCTCTTTTTAGATTTATTACCCCTAGGTACATCAGTACCAAAACCACATCTACTTGTAGTATCCAGATAGGGATGTATTGCTGATTACCCACATAATCTTTACCTTAACAAAACCTTAGGAAGTTATTATATAATTATCCTCCAATTATATATTATGGTTATATTCCTTAATATGTGTTTCCCTACATCTAGTTTCCCTAATATATGGTTTCTACTAATATTGATCTAAAACCAACTATAACGAACCCAACCACGGTATCCCCAAATTAGTGCCTTATATTATTAAATTGGTATAGATAGATGATTCAAATACCAAAGGACCAAATAGTTTAACAAACTTCGGAAACCATATTATATAAATGATGTAAATATTAAAATGATAATATAAAAACCATAATACATAAAAGTTTTAAAAATATGAACATTTGAAAACTCATTCAATGATCAATTCTTCCTAACTCCGGGAAAGGAAAAAAACTAAAGGTGACCTAAAATGATCAGTAAGGGTTAAGTAAATTGGAATATATCAGAAATAAATAAGTATAATCAACATGGTATGAATGATAACTAAACAAAATTTCCATATAAATAACTGGAAAAGACATAATAAAAATGGAAATGTAAATAACAAAACCACATTCAATTTAAACAAAAAAATAAGAATGAAATATTTTCATAGATGATTTCTAATAAAAAATATTATTGATAAATAATAATAATAAATTTATTCTCAATGAATTCAATGATTAATTATTGGATGTAATGTCTAAGGAACATGAAAACCAATATCATCGGTACCTTTCACAAAGCAATTTAATAATATAGATAGAAACCCATTTAATTTTGACAACTGATTTGTCTCATGTGACCAGTCAATGCATCATTGGTATATATAATTTTTTATCCAAAAACATCACTTATAGTCCAAAAAATTAGTCATATGTCAAAAATATATTTAATTTAATAATAATATTCCTTATCAAATATCCGTATTGAGTAATTGATACAGATTTATCAATATTTTTCTAGTTAACCAAATAAAATCCAATGTAAAAACTATATGTTAAAATTTTATATGGTTTAGGTAATAATAATACCCCCACCCATAAATATGGGTATTTAATATTTTTTTAAGTTCCAATCAAATATTGTTACAATAAATGTATTATTTCAAGAGAAATTTAACAATCATAAAGGAAAGTCAGATTTCTCTATAACTTTTATCACTTGGTAACTTTAAAAAAAATTCGGTAAAATAATTAAAATTAAAACTTAAAATAACACAAATAATTATGTATTAATGTTATTAAATTTAAAATTAGTTTTATATACACCACATATAAGTGAAGTAGTTCATAATAACAATAAGGTCTCAATGGAATGTAAATTGAGATGATAACCCTGACTTTATATTCCATTTCGATTGAACACCATTTAAAATACATTATAATGTTTCTAAAAATGTTATTAAATTATAAAATAACTATATTAATATTTTTAATATCATAAATGATCCTTTTATATCATATTTTCACCCATATGTTAATAATGTGTCATTATTTTCATTATTTTTGGTGTTAATTGCCTTGTTTTTTGAGTATGTTATGATTTTAGATTTTTTGTTCTGCCTACTTAGATCATTATTTGGTAATATAAATAATTTAAACCTTGATTTTAATATAATATATATTCATTGTAAATGTATTTTGAGTAATCTATAAAATTTTGTGTTAAGAAATGAAACACACCCTTCATGGAAATAGTAGGTCATATGTACGTGTGATTGTTGTTTCCATTTTCTTCTCGTATTTCAAGAAAGAAAAGTAAATTACATATATATATGAATATATTCATTATAGTATCATTATTTTGTCTTATATATCACATATTTTTATTAAACCCATCTTTAATACATTCCATATAAATATTTGATGAATCACATCACTTGGTGAGGTTGTAGTCCTCCGTAAATATGAACAACGTTATCGTATTCCCAAAAAATGGAAAACATGAAGTTATGTGTTATATAATAATTATAGAAGCATACATTCCTCATAAATATCATATATATTATATATAAACATTATTTATATAATTATTGTCAACCTTGAAAGGGGGTAATAAAAAAATGACATTGGTTCACATGGCGGTAGTCCGTTGTACACACGAATGATGATTTCATAACCCATTTTGTAAAAATGTGTGTTTTTTGGGACATAAAAATAACAAAAAATAAGAAAATATATTTAATAAACTTAATTTATTATATAATAAATATATAAAAATAATTTATTTATCTGGAGAAGGAAATAAAATAAAAACAGTTTCAGAAAAACATTACCTCTTGTTCAGGTACCCTCATTTGGTTTTGACTAATTACTTCCTATGTTAGATTTATTACAAATATAATGACTCTAGGATTATATGGGTAAATTTATGAATTCAATTAGGCAGTTAATTTTCAAAAAAAATAATAGAGGTTTGATGAAGGTGGAAAAGGGTAGGCCTTTAAAGTGGAGTGAGTGTCAAATATGTAATTTGTTGAAAGAGGGAATTTACAAAGATATTTTATATGTAAAGTGGATAAAATGATATAAATACTCTATAATAAAATTTATATGGTGTAAATATTGCAATAAATGCGTTTTTGACAAGTTTATAGGTTTTTTTTCACCTTAAGTTTAAATTTTAGTTCCATGGAAAACTTGTTTTTCTACTAATCGTCGTAATTATTTGTAATTGTTGTTACTAATAAATTTGGTCAAAAATGAAGATAAAATTATTATAAATCACGAATTATTATTATTAAAATTATGGAATCCATTTTTATATATTCAATTTACATAATAAGAAAAAAAAAATTTAAAATTAATTCCACAGACGGGATGAGAAATTAGTTTTTTAAAGTAAAAATGTTAAGAAATTTACGAAGTCTTTTATATATAAGTTCAATATACAAATTATTTAAATAGAATAAATAGAATAAATATATTTATAATTTATATAGTGTTACATTAAAACCAGTTTAAAATATAGTTTTAAACTTATAAATTATTTAGATAAAAATTTAGTTTCTAATTAAAATCTGGTATTTTTCACTATTCATCAAAAAATGTAAATTCTAAAAATAAAATAAAAAATCCTCATAAGATATATTTTACATTAATATTTAATTAATAAAAAGTATTTTTTTAATTAAATTTACAAAATTGTCAAAATTTACTTTTAAAACATGGGCACTATTAGAAGGAAATAAACAACCTTTAGGAAATTACAGATTTTTATGTATAAAATTGGATTTGTTATTATATTTTGCTTAGAAAATCTATTGTATAAATTTAAACACATTTTATTGAATATATAACATATAAATTTAATTAATATCATCCAATAGTTATTTTAATTTACTAATATTATATGCCTTCAACGCATAAATGTTTTTTATTATAAAAAATTTTCTTTTTTATATTCCATTAGTTTTTATATTAATTTATAATTAATTATTAACCAATAAATTAAACCATATATTTTCCTATGTTTTTATCCTATTAATAAACACCATATAATGGTTTATTCTAAATAATATTAATAGTATTTGATAAAACTCAATCTTGTGTGTAGTACAAGCCATCGAAGAAGGTCATTGTTGTATGTATTGAAAGTTATAAATAAAATAAAATATTGTTATAAATTTAAAATATTGTAATTTTTTGGGGTATTAAATTATATTAATGTGGAATTGTTAATCCTAAACTATTGGTTTAGATTCATTCCCTAAAGTTAATATAATTACTAATAATAATGGTTATGAATTCATTGAATTGATTGAGGTTTAGGTAAATAATTTTTTCAAGGTGGTCATATACACATTCATAATATGAAAGGGAATCAACACAAGTAGTTATATAATGATCAACCATAATTGATTAAAATAATAAATGAATAAAGAAGTTGTTCTACGCATGGCATGTAATGAAACTATTCAAGTGCTTTTCATATTCCAAAAATTGTTTTTGATCATTATCAATAATGAATCAAAATAAAATTAAAGAGTGTTGATGAAAAAGATACTCACAAGGAATTGAAATATAATTACTATATTATTAATTTTGAAAACATTTAATTTTTTAAACCACTTACGTATCTAGAATATAAATAATTTTTAAATTATAATATTAAATATATATATACATATTTAATGTTTTTTTAATTATTACTGTTTTTGTTATTTTTATTTCTTATATTTTTTATTATTATTTTTATAATTGATGTTATGAATCAATCCACTAGGATTAATGTCCATGATGAAGATATTTTTTTTATAATATAATTATGTATAAAATTCATAAATATGATAATATTTTAATAACCATAAAATTTTAGTAAACATGTAAGTATATTAACCGGTATTATAAAATAAATATAGCTTGTAGAAAATAAACAAAAATCATTCCAACCCATTGGTATATAGATGTTAATATAAAAAATATTTTTATTCTCTTAATTTTTGGTGGAATTTATTAATATTTAAAGATATTATTGAAAATATATATCATATTGAGACTATAGATGTAGTAGTTACTTGATATCTCTATTTAAAAAGTGCTAATAATGACAAAAAACCAATTCAAGTGAAACATTTATGTTTTCACATCAATTGTACAAGGAATATATATCTACAATCAAATCAAATATATTAATCATTGTGTTTATTGATAATAAATATTTATTATATATACTTACGTTTTAGGTCATCTGTGATCAATAATAATGAATAAAATTTTTTAGTGTATGAATGGTCAAGAATTGGATGTTATAATGGTTGTCCCACCTAATTATTTCTCACACAATTCTTATTCACACGAAAAATTTATTATTAGAACCTCTCCATAGAAAATTATGATACAATTCCCTATGATCTTGTAAACAATTATGGGTCTAATTCAACAACCCTAGACGCTATTTAGATATTCTATTATATTTATTGAAGAATCAACTAAATGGTATCATTTGTTTTTATTAACAACTTGAAATCTATCATTTTCAAAATGGGTTACTAAAAAAATTATGATATTATTAAACAAATATTTTTTAGTGATAATGATGGTTAATATTCACCAAAATATTTTAAAAATTATTTGATATTGTTTTAAATATGCGTTATTATGGAGACCCCATATTGAGGGACTAAACCCTGAGGTTTGAGTTGGGACTTTCATAATGCCTCAATAAGATTCCATGATTACCAGAGGCTGGAAACTAGTATGGTGGGACAAAAAAATCTTTTGGTAATGGTTTTATCTCATATTGACACCCAAAAATATGATAGAAGAGAACAAACTTAAAAAAATTATTTAAAACATAATTTAAATTAATCTATCTAAATATATTTTAGTAGAAAATAATATAATCTCATGACATTACTTGACATAATAACATTAAATACAATTTCCATTCAATGTAACTGATCAAAATCCTCCTCCATCATAATACCTAACACAACCACATCAATTATGAACTCATCTATTAGGATCCATCACCTAATAATAACAAACACCTTCCCATAATTCATAGTACAATTAATATATATGAAAATTAAGATTTATAGTTTGGGTGAGTATGAATATTATATAGGATTTACCAAAATCACCCACATGAAATCCTATAAATATTATTCCCCACCATCTATGAAATAGGATTGAAAATAAGATAACACATTAAAAAATAATTTATTACAATAACTTCACAGTATTAGATTAAAATAACACAACTAATTAGTATCACAAAAAATTTTACACTCCCTAGTTCCACCTGGAATATGTATTCAATGAATAATAAGTAAAATCAATGTTCAAATTTGTAAATAAACATGAATATAATATAAATTTCAATAATAAATCATAGAAAAAATCCATTTGAACAAAATTAATTCTTAAATTTCACATTCCACCCTATCCTCATTACACACAATTATATAACATCACATTCACCCCAAATACCCAAATATTTTACAATACATTTCACATACCATTCATTTACCGTACCCAAAAAATGCGATTCCTTGACACTATTTCACTTGCCAAAAATAGTTTACCCAAGTAAAACCATAATCATAGTCTCTAATATATCCCATTTAATACAATGAAAATATTTTTCATACAATATCATTAAAATCCATGAAAAAATAATTAAAAAGTTTCTTACATATATAAATTTCTCTTAAATTATACAGGAATGTAATAAAATCACACTAATTACAAAATACAGAATCATCATTCCAGAAGGGGTTAATAAGATCCACCTACATTAGAAAATGATCAAAAAATAATCTCGACAACTAAGATCCAATTTTAATAATAATGGAATTATCATCTAAAACCATGGAATAATAACATAGGTTCATAATTCTTTTATCAATTATTTAAATATATAATTCTAATTTTCAAACACAACATAAAAATATTGATATTTAAATGGAATGAGAAGTAAAAAAGGGAAATAAAGAGAAATATTTAATAATAAAACGATTATCCAAATGAATATTTGGATTTGATATTGATATGATCATTCCTTTAGTGAAAGAAATCTTATTTCCAGTAGGCAGGATACCTTGGTACCAGGATACCATATCCAACACTTATGTGGCCTCAAAATAATCCATGATCATCATAGGTTGGTCACAAGCACCTGAAATCTTACAAAAATAAAGATGGAATGAATTTTAAACATAATAGTAGAAGATAAAAGACTAAATGTTAGTATGATTATCACAGAAAAAGGGATTATGTACCGGAAACAAAAGTAAAAAATACAAATTATTACATCATCCATGTAATTAACATTTAACAAGAAAAAACTCAAACAACCCATGTAACAATTGTATCACATATCCACCACCCACCTCCATCACTCTGAGTCTAAAATAACAAGAACACCCACCACCTACAACTATTCAATTTCCATTTATCAAACTTGGAATAATAAAGTTTACAAGAACATAAAGTAAAAGGTAGGGTGTGAGATATAAAGTCCTATTCAATATGACTATGATTTCCTTAATAGATTCTATAACAATAAATCAAACAATTGTTTCAATTTAAATAATATAGGGAATGGATTCAAGTATCATTTTCATATTAAAAAAAATTATTTTTTTTTAGGAATGGATTAATTTATATATTAGTAGGGTACAAAATCTATATAAAAATATTTATATAATTCATTTGGAATCTGTCGATTAATTCTATAATCAATGGAATATATAGTCAAAACAATAAGAACAAGAATCATGGCCATATTATCAGTATTATATTAGTCTTTGGAGGTAGGATTATCAAACTTTTCAAATCATTTATCATGGTTATGTATGTGTACATACATCCCTTAGGCTTAGGCCTAATAGGACTCATTAATCTCTAATCAGGGATAAGATATTATAAAATTTGTTTTTTATAGATTTCATTCTAGATACAATGATAGGGGATCAAGATCATAGAATTATTGTCCCAAATAACCCACTAACCACCCATGATCACATGTAATTAATAAATATATATAAAAATTTAAAATCATTTAATTTTAAATCATTAATTATTTATAGTTCTATTATCGAATTTTTCAGTTTCAATATGCCAATTCAATTTCATAACCTGCCCATATATTTTTCACAATTTCAATCCTTTTAAATATAAAAACCAATCATTGGTTTTAACCATATAAATTTAATCCAATTTTCTCAAATAAATTCTTATATGATTTAATAAATACCATCATTTTTCAAAATACACACCAAAGTCCAATTACATTGGAATTGGTGTTTTCACAAAACAAATCCTGCATTTTGAAATTACATAATAAAATCACTTCAAATCATGTTTTTATAAATCAATTTAAAGTTATATAAAACGAATAAAGAAATTCAATTTTTCAATTACATATAAAATCTGAAACGGAACCACCTACCTTTAATAAAATATCAAAAATATACATGCACAATATGATCCTCTAATGAAGAAAGTAGGTTTTGGGGATCTATAAATAAAACCTTGATTCAATGAAAAGGGTTAGATTTAACTAAAAAATTATTATCTTCCTCAAGGACATGATGATATAAAAAACTCATAGGATGAGAGAAGAAGATATCAGTAGAGACCTCATGGGAGAAGATATAGTTACCCATAAATGAATAAACATGATCAAACATGCATCAATCTCCCAAGACAAGGAGTATGAGGATTCAAAATCACTTCTTTATATCCCCAATATCCTAGAAATCTGAGTTATTTTTGAGTGGGGTTATTGTAGACATAAATAGGGGATCTAGAATTAGAAAAGAAAATTTGGATAAATTAACACCCATTTATTTGGTTTCATGGAGAGGGATGCATGGTTACAAATAATTTTCTCCCTAAATGTGTGCCCCTATTCGTGGGTGTATGGTTTATCCTTGGTGGGAGAACATTTTGGGAAAATATGCACCAACCGTGCATTCCCCACTATCCATGGGTGCATATTTTTCACTAGGGGGGATGCATGGTTTTATAAAATCATGAACTAACCCTGAAAAACCCAAAAATTTAAACAATGTCTTGGAAAACCCCAAAATTGGACCCAATCAAAATGAGATCAAACTAGGGTCATATAGTACCTAAAAAATAAATAAGATGTTATTATTTCCCCACCATAAAAATTAAATTTTTCCAAAAATCATGTTGTGTATTTTCAATATCTAATATATGATTCCAATGATCTCTCACAAAAGAATCACCCTTTAAAGTTTCATGAGAATTAGAACCATGACTCCATGGAATATAGAAAAAAGGAATCTTACCCTCATGGTGTAACTTTGTCTAAAAATAAACAATCCTTACTCGATATCCAGTCATTGGAAAATCATGCTTGACTTCAAGATCCTCTCAACTTACGACATGAGATGGGTCATAAATATACTTTTTAATCTATGATACATGGAACACGCTTTGTATCAATGTCAAGAATGAGAGTGTTTCGAAAATTAAATCCACTTTACACACCTATTCAACAACCTGAAAAGGGCCCACAAAATGAGGAGAAAGCTTCCCTTTTATTTCATCACTTGGACCAGGCCCAACCCAACCAGGGATGTTTCGCCAATATTCAATGAATATAATAGAGATTTACATTTCCTTCCATACAAGCCCTCAAGAGAAGAAATTATAATGGAATACTGTTAACTATCATTATAATAAATTTTAACCATCCCTAAACGGTCATCCCAAGTGCCACCAGAATCAATGATACAAGCATGAAGCATGTCCCCAGAAATATTTATAGCCCTCTATTTCTAGCCATCCATAAACAGATGGTATTCCATTATAAAAAAACCAAATATTCCATCCCCCACAAAGAGCTCACCAAAAATGAGTGGTAAAATGGGGATATCTATTAGAGACTATAGTAGATGTATATTCATTTGGATAAACAATATCTTTCAAATATATATTTCATAACTCTTTAAATTTGGTTGAATCTGAAATGGGTATAATGTGAGACGATTTGGTTAGAGGATTGCTCACAACCCAAATCTCATTATTCCCTCAAGGAGTACTTTGAAATCGAACAAAAAAATCCATTGAGATATCATCCCACTTCTATGTCAGCACTACAATTTCTTGAAGCAAACCCTATGGTCTCTAGTGTTTGAACATGAACTGTTGTAAAATATAATAACATAAAAAAACCTCATTGACAATCTATCTCATACCTAGCCACCAAAATTATCATTGCATGTTATATAGCGTCTTTTTGGTTCTTGGTTGCACATATCACTAGAAATTAGGTAAATACCACATTAAATATTCCCTCACTAGCCAAGGTATAAAATTCCAGTTCTAAAAACAAAAGATACCCTCTATAGATAATGTCCACTCAAAAATAGTCTCCCAGTCATAATGAGAGTCCCTAATGCAATGGAATTCATCAACAAGCTACTGATCTTGAATAATCATCTTTATAAGGGAAGAGTTATTCCAAAAACATTCCGAGATAAACTTGGATAGATCCTCTTGGACTTCTAAAAACAACTGTGAAAAAAGATCCATCACATTCCACCCTTCTAACAATTCATTCGAAGACTGGGTCAGAGGTTTCCTTGTCAATGAATTATAGGTATAGGAAATGTCAAATTCAAAATATTGAAGGTACTCTACCCAATGTCTCTGATAGATATTCAAATATTTTTTAGGGAATATATAACTTAATCTATAGTAGTTGGAATACATGGGAAATATTTATCAAAAAAGGTAATTATACCTACTCTTAATCACATGGATCATGCAGGAGTGTTCGGGGAAGGAACGGGCACCTCCAAGACGACCTCTGATTTGACAAACCTAGAGAATCAGATTCAGGCAGGACATGCTCATGTGGAAGGGCCTTCTTTGAATCATTCCTTTGCTTGTTTCAAAGGTGTACTTGACTCCTCTATCCAAATAAAGGGAAACATTGCACACATCAAAGCAGATCCTGACGCTGTTTCTGAACGGCTTAAGATGGGTGAGTTCTCAATCATTGCTCGATTATTTCTTCCTAAAGGCTCTCAACCTTTAAAAATCGACGAACTTAAGAAGCGTATCTCGTTGATTTGGGGATTTACATCCTGGAAATGTGTCTCTCTAGGATAAGGATACTTTCATATGCTCTTCCCATGGAGGAAATAAAAATTCGAGCTTGGGGCTTTGGTTCCATTGCTCTCAAACTAGGGATTGTTCAACTCATAGAATGGGATAAAAAATTCAATCCATTTGAGGTTGGGAACATCACCACAAAAATTTGGGTAAGAGTGTATAGGTTGAATTGGATTCTTTGGCACCCAAAATTGTTTTATGATATTTCTCTGTCAATTGGGATTCCTATCAAAATTGATAAGGAAACAGAACTGGATCGATTTGGTCACTATGCTCGGTTTTTAGTTGAGGTTGAATTGGGATCAACTCTGGTTGATAAGGTTATGCTTGAAACTGATGATGAAATTATTGAATTGAAGATCTTTTATGAAAAAATACCAAAGTTATGCAAAGTCTGTAACATTATAGGTCTTGACTCGTCTACCTGTAGGCATTCAACTATTTGCAGCTTTTGTGCTTCGTGTGGACATGAAGTGAGAAATTGTCCTAAAAAGACCAAAAGTACACATGTTCAGAAGACCGATTGTAAGGGTGGTGATGGAACCACCATTCCTGTTGATAAGAAAAAAGCGCAAGGAGTTGTTCTTGAGGATGTTGTACATCCTACAATTGATGATAAAGGTCACATCTATGCATCTACTTATGAAATAAAATCAAAATCTTGGGCTGCCATATTTTCTGAAGAGGCAAATTTGAAAAATATTGATACTCAATATCAAGGTAAATGTTCTAATTTTCAGCAAACTCAAATTTCTTCACCTCCCCAATTGTCAGGACAAGTTGATAACTCCAAAACTAGAAAAGAGACTAAAGATGTCACTCAAAAAAAGCTCATCATCCACCTTCAAATGATGGGATGATTGCTTCAAATATCCGAAAGGGTAAGAAAAAATTAGAAACTGACTTTCCTGTTGTTTCGAATCCCGGTCATGCTTCTTCAAAACCCCCTGTGGATAGTGAAGGCTTTTAGTTTTATTCTTACAAGAAGGCAATGTCATCAGTTTTTTTGACTACAGGTAACCCTTCCTTTGGTCAACATATTGATGATGATTCTAAGATGAAAGATACCACTAAGGGCTCTCTTGATGAGACCCAAGAGACCCTTGTCCAGACTACTTTAGTTGAGGGGGTCGCTTCTCTTGGAAAATACAAAGAGCATGAAGACAAATCTGATTCTGAAAGCACTGATGCTGAGACACTTTTAGAAAGGCTAAAAGTGCTCCCTACTAGTAGAGGAAGATCAAGAGGTCGGGGTCAGGGTCGTGGAAGGACAGAATGGCATGCAATTCAAGAAGAAGAGAGAAAGCTAACTGACAGGTTAATGAAAAAGATAGGTAGATAGTATTTTGCCTTGGGCTTTTCCATGTTTCCAGTTATCTTTCTGGATAATCTCTTTTGGTTTCTTTTTAATTTTAGAGGCACTACCTCCACCTTAAAAAAATTACATGGATCATAGCAATGGGTTTAAGGTCATTGGTTGGATAATCCTTTGTGTGCATCCTATGATGCCTGGAGCCATAGGCTACCACATGATCACCATGCATAAGAACACAACCCAAACCCAAACCTGATGTGTCAGGAAAGACTACATTTCCCTTTCCCACCCCATAGAAGAGACCACATTAGTGTGTAAATCAAAATAAATTTATGATAAACAAAAAATACTCTGAAATTTTTCATCGCAAATGAACTTCAATCCCCTTTGTGTGAGAGTGTTCACTAGTGAATCCAAATTTTTTAATCCTTTAGGAATTGATGATAATACCCCACTAGATGTAAGAATATTCGAATCTTGAAAACATTACATGATTGATACCATGTGATAAAAACTTTTACCTTCTTAGGATTAACAAAGATAACATGTTCCAAGACTATGTGTCCTAATAATATCACTTCTTGAATACAAAAATCACATTTCTATAGATTTGAATAAAGGCAGTGATTTCTCAAAAATTATAAAACTACTCTCAGATGACACAGATGATCTAACTCAGATGAAGAGTAAACCAGGAGGTTTTCCACAAATTCCATCACGAATGTATCAAGATACTCATGGAATATCATGTTCATCAAATCCATAAAGTGTACCAGCAAATTGGTTAAAATGAATGGAATGACAAGATACTCATAATCAATATACCTACTTAATAAGGTATTTTTATGACTGTCATATTCTTTTATTCTCAACTGAGGACAACAAAATCAATGTTTTCTCTTCGAGAACCACTTCTCCAATTTCAAAATGTAAAATATATCACCTTTATGTGGAAAAAGATACTTTTTCTTTACCTTAACTCGGTGGAATGTCTGGTAATCAACACATAAGTGAAGGGTTACATCATCTTTTTTACCAAAGAGAACAGATTCCTCCCATGGCGAATCACTTGGGTGTATAAATTATTTATATAATAGATCACCAAACTGAGTCTTTAACTATTTCAATTTATTTAGTTCCATGCATTAATATCGAATATACTTTGGTGGAGTACTAGGAACTAAATCAATATAAAATTTTACCACTCTTATAGGTGTAAAAACTGAGAAGTCATAAATAAACACATCTCAAAACCTGATAAAAACAAGAGGGAGATCATCAGTCAAATACTCCTAGTCCAGTTCAAAATAATATACTAATAACACTTTCCCCAAGTCCACATAAGAAGTTCTATCTCTAGTCAAACTATGGTCACATTATACCTGAATGATAAGAAACACCCCATAGGGCTTGATAAAGGATACCTATTGAAGATAGTAGTCAATTCGGGCCTTATTATAAATATTCCAATCCATCCAAAAAAATTATATCAAGAGGTTTCATGTTAAGAACCTGAAAATACTAGGAAAGCTTTATCTATGAAAATGATAAAACATAATAAGTTCAATAGAAACCCTGATCTCTCTTGATTCCAAGGGGTGTAGTAATATCCATCACATAAGACAAAATCTCCATAGAAAGATTTATCAGATTCATAATATTAGTTGAGATAAATGGGTGATATGAACCAATATCAAATAAATCTTTCACTAAAGACGAAGCTATAGTGATGGTACCTATCACAGTCACTAAACTTATTTCAGTTTCTTCTAAAGACTCTTCCACTATGGAAAGAAGCTTCATTAAATATGCATGTGGCTAGAACACATTAGTTTGTTAAGAATGTCATTATACCATAATAATTTTAGGTGATGATGATATCATTCCACTATGTTGGGTAGAAAATATATAAGAAAAATTCTATAAGATACATGGACTTACATAAGAACTACAGATCTTCGGTGGCTTAATGGAAAAGTGTTTTAAATTCCCATGCATACCTCACTAGAAGCAAGTCAAAGATCCTATATCATGAACTATAAGAGGTTTGTAAGAACCATTATTTAAAGATCCACCATGAAACTAGACACATTGGCTATTTCCTTTGAAGGAGCTCACAGAACTACCATAAGGAGAAAAAAAATCCAATCAACCTTGACTTACAAACCAAGACATGTCCAACCATCAAAGCCCTACACTGCACATTAGCATAAAAACGTTATCTTTTGCAAGAAATCATGAGAATGGATATCTAGTTGAAGAATATATTAAACCATCAAGTCATAAAATTATTATTTAATATAATCTCAGTTGAAAACTATTCATGCTCGACAAAGTAATTTTCATACTATATCACGACCCTAGAAGACTTTTTGATTTTAAAAAAATTCATAGCCATTACTGGTATAATAGATTCTGGATTGAATTGATCTGTGAAAATAAATCTAAATTTCTTCTACCATAAACCTTTTTACTTCTTATCCATCACCATTGAGTCCCACCATCTCTTACTGGGTCCCTCTAGCATGATGTTGGCCCATTTCACTTTAATATTATTGGGAATTTCTAAGAAGTCAAAGTGAATCTTTGTATTTATCAACCAATCATTACCTTCTTGAGGATCATTTGAGAATCGGAGAACTAGTGGAATTAGGTAAATAAATTCTAAATCATGATTCAATGATTCATCTCATTAAGGTTTCACAACTAGTGCCTGAAAAAGAATGGGTGTAGGTACCTGTTCGAGAGCATGGATAATGTGCACAATAATATCAACAAGATTTTGGTTCATGTGAGGATCCTATCACTGTGGTTCACCAGAATATTCATCATGGATCCTATTCAAATGTATTCTTGTAATCAATATGTAATAAAAACTCACCAAAAAAATGATGATGATTTTAGAATATTACCAATATCAACAACCAAAACAAGGGCAATGAGTACATATATCCCATCAAATACGAAATCAATATTTTTTTTCAACATATCAAGTTTAAAATCATGTAAAAATGAAGAATTATATCAAATTATTTTACAATACATCTTTCCTTAACCAATCATAGTGGAATAAGGCTTGTTTCAATGTGGGATGGATAGGAAATCACTCATAACTACCTCTAATGTCCCGAAAAGATATCTCAAACTGCATATTGAGATTAAGGAAAGAAGGAAAACCTACACCTATAGAACCACTTTATCAAGAACTAGCTCAAATAACCTAGTACTTTGACTCCCAATGTGACACTGACATGGCCGAAAGGGAATTCCCAATCCCCATGGGTTTGCGACAGGAAACTAGAATCATACAAGAATAAAGGGAGAAAAAATTTTCTATATGATAGACGATGATAAAATATTACATGTTAGTATGATAAAAAATAAAAAAGGGATAAAGTATCTGAAAAAATATTTGAATAACCCAAAGTATTATATAGTAAAATTAGTTAAAAAGTTACAATTCAAAAATCAATCATCCCATGTAACCTATGTATCACATCTCTACCGGTATCCTCTATCACTTTGAGCCTTACAGATTAAGAAAATCCACCAAATACAGGTGTCTATTTTCCTTTTCTTAGACCTAGAATAATAAATTCAAGAAAATCCCAATAGAAAAAGTAGGATGTGAGATATAATGTATATTAGAGTCTTCCCTAGTATTCCTTAATAGATTCCATAAAAAACAAATCATGCTTTCTGTTTAAATAAAAAATGAGCATGGAATAATGTATAATTTGAATATGTAATACAAAACAATATTTATTTTCAGTGGATAAAAACATTTAAAACAAGGGTTATATAAACATTTTATATAACATCATTAATAAGTCATTTTTCATGAATAAAATATTTCTATAACCAATGGAATATATAATTAAAATAGTCACACCAAGTAGCATGTTCATCTACCCTAAAATACTATTGGTTCTAGATATATTATACACAAAATTCTCATATTAGAGATCATGTATAAGTATGTGTACAATAGAATTCAGATTAATCGGAATCGTCAACCTTCTATTAGTGAGAAGATATTCTGTACGAGGATTTTCATAAAGTTGAAATAATCAATTCAATACTAGGGGATTTTGATGAAAATGTGATTGTCCTAAATAACCCATTAACTACCCATGATTTCATGTTATCAATCAATCAATAGATAAATGGAAAATATTTTCATTTCAAATCAATAATCATTCACAATTCAATTACCCAATTTTCATTTTCAAAATGAAAATTCAATTTTATAACAAAAACATTAGTTTTCCACATTACATGACTCTTATATATAAAACCAATCCTAGATTTTAATATTTCGAATTTAATCTATTTATATTAAATCAATTCTCAAATAATTTCATCAGTTTCATAAGTTTTCAAATAACAAACCAAACTCCAATTCCCTTGGAATTAGGGGGTTTTCCTAAAACCCTGACATTTCATATTCCATAATAAAATTACTTCAAAAAAAGGTTTTATATATATATTGAATTATATTTCAAAAAAATAAAAAAAATTCAAGTTTTCAATTACATGGAAAATAAAAAACGGAAGCACCTATATTTAATCTCTAATCAACAATTGACACCCTCAAAAAAATTTCAAATAAAGAATGAAGGAATTAGAGTTCTAGAAATTAAACCTATAATAAAGAGAAGGATTATATCCGATAAATTGGTTTTTAGATCCTTTAATATCATGATGATCTAAAAATATCTAAGGAGTAGATAATAAGATATTGGGAGAGACTTCATTATACAAGATTTAATTACTCGAAGAATATTAAACATCATCGACCATGCTTCGATCTGCCAGGAGAAGGGGTTTACAAAGCCGAAGATGATTCCTGCGAGTCTCCAAATATATGGAATCTGAGTTACGTCTGATTGGGTGATAGTAAAATTAAAATTGGGATGAAAATTTTAAAATTAGTTTTCATCTTAATTATAACTTGTGCACAGGATTCCATAGAGAGGGTGCCATGGATAGAGAAACTGTGCACCCTAACGGTGAACACCTACTCCCGGGTTCATTTTTTCTCCTAGGTGAGTTCATGGTTTTAGAAAATATGTTCCAACCAATCATTCCCCACTATCTAATGGGTGCACGAGTTTTATTGGGGAGAATGGTTTTGAAAAACATGCGCCAACCATGCACAACCAAAAAAGTATCCATAAACTTATAAATTCTCGTAGAACAATCAAAAAATGAGATCCAAACAAAATATATCAAACTTGGGTGAAAAAGTATTTTAAAAAAGTAACATGATGTTATAAATTTTTTAGGATTATGAATACCCAATTTTAATAATAATGAAATATAGAATCATCCATGTAGATTTTAGATGTTAAATAAGGCTTAAGAAAGGATAGTTGAGTTCTTAATAGAACTAGAATAACATGAAATAAACTTTATAGTGAGGATTAATGGTTGTTTGATATTTTTTCCAACTATATAGGTGTCACTACGCAACAAAAAAGAGATGCAAGTTCACCATGCACATAAGCTTATACCTTGCACCAACCATGCATTCATCATTTCCCACAACCTAGCACCGTAATGTAAAAAATGACCATGAACAGATTAAGTGGTCACCATTACCTCCCAAAATGACCTATGTTTCCCTATTTTATGATCCCATGTATCAAACACACTTACCGTGAAGCAGTCAACACACCTCATAAAACTGAAGAACATAAAAAATCATTAAAACTCAATGGTTTCTTACCTATACAACCTTGGATTTCACATATAAACATCCTATATCATATTTTCGCACACAAAATGGTATATCTAAATCATTTATAAATAAATTAAAATTTTCCAATAACATAATTCCTATGAAAAAAATTACCAGTTCATCAAAGGAAAAATAAAATTTTCATGTGCCAATACTTCTTTAAATAAGATATTCATGTTACAAAAAATATTCCACTATGAAATTATATTACAAACATGATCCAAATTTTTAAAATTTAAGAACTTTTTTTATGTTTTATATGTTCTATTAGAACCAAAAAAATTAATATAAATGTTGAAAAAATGAATATTAGATATTTATGTTGGATTTGAATCTCACTCAATCCTAAAATATCATAATCCAATGATTGGAGAAATATTTATAGAAATATTCACTGATTATATTTTTGATAAATTTTTTTCTATATTAAATGGATGAAATCAATTGATATTAAAATAAATATCATGTAAAATGATTTCATAGTTACACCTTGATCATAAAATAAATATCAGTAAATTGTTTGTTAAAAAGAACATTAATTTAAAAAATATATAAAACAAATTTTAAGAAGAATTCAATGATTCAGAAAAGGCTATAAAACCATATATACCTATTAAAAATACAACCGTATGGATATATGATTGAGAAGCATAATCAGATAGTGTTATCAAAAATTCTTTTAGACCATATATGATGAATGGAAGACTAATTGTTTCAAAATATTAAAATAGTCATCAATGGAAAGTAAAAAATTACATGTTATTATAAAAAGTGAATGAATGTAAGGAAAATGAAACTTTTCTTGATAATGAAATTACTTAAGAAACTAATATAGTAGAAGTACTTGATCTTGACCAAGAGGAAATTTCTATAAATTTTACTGATAGTAAATGAAATCAGAAAAGACTAGTGACCATTTTTGATGACGCATTTTTATATAATGTTTCACTCAATATTATTTATGATGATGAACACGATCATAGAAAAGGTAATCTAATATTTTTTCTAAAGTTACACTGGTATTAGAAAAATTATTTAATCTTTTATACTATTATTGATGTTATATTTCAAATTTTTAATTATTTAAAAACACATTGATAAAAAAAATTTAATAGAAGTTTTCATTAAAATAATATTCTATAAATAATTATTGTTGTTACCTTTTATACATTCAAATTATAATGTTTTGTATTGGTTATCCATACTAAAATGGAAATTGAATACATACAGGATTAATAAATGGAATTTTATTTCTTATATATTTGGTTGTATGTATATTTTGATTATTCTATGTTAATGATTATATTTTTTTCTATATTAAAAAGATGATTGTGAAAGACAGACACACACACATGAATCAATTATGGGTCCCAAATTCTGGAAGCATATTAAAAATTATAAAAAATTCACCCAATACGATAAATTAATTTTAAGGGGTGAACTAAATAACATACATTTTATGTATCAATATTAAAATATATTTATATATGGTTAAATATATAATTTTATTTTTTTATAAAATTGTTTTTTTAAAATTTTATATTAATTTATATATTTAAATAAAACATAATTTTTTTTAATATTTTATAAAATCAATGGAAAATTTGATTTTTTTAAAATAATCCCATTTTATTTTGAACTATTCTTTAATAATATTAAATATTAAATATTGGAATGATTTTAAAAAATCAAGTAAATAAACATAATAAATAATTAAATATCCATCTTCTAAGAGTGACATAATTCATACATGATGAGATAACAAAGAACTTCTTTGTTCTTAGATGATTAAATATAAATTCACATTATATATATCCATGAATGGTATATACAAAAAATGTGAAAATTAAAATTTCATATAATATGATATAATATGAAGATAAATTTAATGAAATTTATTTTTCTTTCTTAAAAATTAATATTTAAAGAGTATAAATTATCTAAAATTTAAAACAAGATATTTTTTTAATAAAATGAAAAATTTTATTGAGAACATTATATATAGTAATAATGATATTATTCTCAATAATTACCAATTGTAATATTTGAATATTTTATGTAAAACATTTGTAATTTAATACCTAAAAGTTTTAGATAATATAATTAGTTGAATTGGGTATGTTTTACTCACATTTCCATTATCTAGCTTTTTTCTAATGAGTTTTTCTATTATACTGTGTGATGAAATAAACAAAAATTTTCATACAATGGAAATATTTTAGATTCAATTTTTTTCTATAGTATTTTTTAATAGACACATAAAATGATACTTCATAAAATATATGACATATAATGAGGAGTATTTTAAATAATATTTTTATGGATTTCATCACTCCCCATGAATATTAATTACTAGTTTCTAAATAAATCCTTTTATATCCTACATATTTATATTACAATAATTAAATATATTCTATTAATTATAAGATAAATCATACCATCATATGGGATATGTAAAATAAAAAAATATATATTCCATTTATTTTAATTTCATAAAGCCAATGTATATGTGATAATTTTATAGTGCATACAATGACCCAAAGGCCTTATATTTTTATTTTTATTTTGGGTAATCACATTTTTAACTGTGTTGAGAGTGAATCCTTATGTGGAATGAAAGCCCCATGGAATAGGTCCATATATTTTTCATCTTATAAATGGAATAAAGGGATAGTACATGACCTAGAGTCCCAATAAAAAATACCTCATATCAAGAAAACCCCATCCTTGTGTCTCGTATCTGTCACTCTTGCTTATTGTCCTAACTTCACATTCTTGGAATCCATCATGGCTTCCCCTACCTGGGGTTATGAATTGGTTCTTTCTAGATATTCCATGAATGAAACTCCAGGTACTACTCTTAATAGGTCCCACCATTGTATCTTATACTCTACACCAATCATGTACTTCTCCACCATGATGTCATTTGATCTTCTCTATGGTTCGAAGCCTTATTGGCGAAAGGCCCTTTGTGGCCGGAAAGCCCTATTCCCATTTAGGTCACCCAAAATCCTAATTAGGATAAACTGTAAAACTACTATAGTAATTCATTATAATTACTTATATAGTACCTACAATTCTATATCTCTATAGTACAGTAACAATACTGGTTTAAATTTTCTCCCACCTAGATTTATTAAAATTTTCCACACTAGATAAACATAAATTTTATCATTTATATCCATTTATTATTTTCAAAATATTAGTTAATATGATTACATTTGAATTCAATAAATCTTGAATATTTTTAATTAACAATAAACATATATGATTTTTTATTAATTATTTAATTAAAATAATATTTATAAACCCATTCATTAAATTAATCATGGAATATTATTATTATAAATTTTATTTCTTTTGAATTTGGTTATATATAGGAATAATTAAGAAAAATTAATGTTATTATTATTTTTTTACATCAGTAAAACTATTTTTACAAATATATGACTTCCCCTAGGGTTTAAAATGCATAATGTATATTAAATTTTTTGAAAGATTCATTAAATCTATTAAAATATAGTTTCTCATGAACTTAATAAGTAATATTTCATCTAGAAATTATAAAGTTTATTAATAAAAAAATTAATTAAAATTTATTTTATTATCACATAGTTTGTATAAATTGATGTTTTTTTCTCAATCCATATGTTTTGGACAACATCATATCATTTAAAGAGTTTATAAAAATAATTGAATATTTGATGATAAAATTATAAATAATGTCCTTGTCTTTTTAATTATTCATCTAGAAGATGAAATATCAAAAAAATTAAATAATTTATATAATCATTAAAATAATCTAAATAAATTACTAAGTCTATTTATTATAATATTGATATAATTCATACATGAGTAGATAATGATGAAATTATTTTTCCATTTTTTATTAATTATAAATTAACATTTTGTCTAACCCTAAATGATATAGGTAAAGATGTACACATATACTTTACAAATAATACGATTTCATATTCTGAAAAATATAATTCAAGGAATTTTTGTTTCTGACCTCATTGTGATTTAAAATCTATAAATTATTACTTACACTAATGTTTAAATCTAATTAATTTTATTGTAAAATGATAAATTTTATGATGGAAAATATATTTTTTAGTTTTAAGTATATTCTCAATAATTTAATTGAGCATAATGCATATTGTATAGCTTAATTACAAGCTGTATTGGAAGAAATCAATGAATATTATATTCTAAGAATGGTTAGTTGGGAATGTTTTACTCTTTCACAATCATCAATTATTTTCAAACATCCTTTTTAGAAAATATTTTAATGAGGAAACATTAAATTTTATTAGAATTATACTATTTTAGATTCACTTGTTTTCTTCTATGATGTTCATTTCAAGTGGAGAATAAAATACAATTTCATGAAATTAGTGATATACAAAGTGGATTATAATTATGTAATATTTTTTTCATATGTCATCATCATGATTTATAGCTAGATTAGTGAAGTTGACTTTAATATATAATAAGAATTGGGTGTTATTTATTTGTCTAATTTCGAAGGAATCAAGTTATTATTTCAATTCAATAGTTATGGTTGAATCGACATAAAATATATTGATAATTAACATAATTTCTATAACAATAAATCAAATTCATTTCATAGAAAATATCTAATATGAAAAATTATTACCAATATATTTATTTTCCTGTTTAGTGGAAAATATATTTATCTCTCTCCACAAATTATGCACAATGATTTTATATAATTAGTTTAATTATTTTTTTGGTGTGTATAAAATATATGAGACTATTTACTTTTTAAAAATATTCATTGAGATAATCAAAAGTTTTGGTGAGTATCTTATAAGTGTTATACTACACCATTTTATAAAAAGAATTTAATTATCAATATTTATATTTTTCAACATTCATCGTATATGATGCATACTCACCGACTAATAATAATAAATGTGACTATATAACATATGAAACATTCATAAATTTTTTAAATGGTAAATCCATATATACTCCAAAATTAATACATCATAAAAATAATAAAAAATCACTTCCAATATATAATGTGATAAAAAATAACATTAATGCGTAACCCTTAACTAGAAACCCATGGTTGTCAATATATTTAATCATATGAGTAAAATACATAATATGCTGAAGACAATGAAAAATTATATTATATTAATTAATATAATGGAAATATATCTATCCTTTAATTAAATCTATAATACTCCCGCTAATGGATTTTCTATATTTTATCTATTAATATATGTTCATGTATAAATTTCTTAATATCAATTGATCTTTTATTACTCAAATAATTACATCGTACAATTAATGTTTTAGGATCATTAGAATTTATGTTTCATATATTTTATTTGGTTATATATATATATATTCAAAAATTATAAGTAAAAAAGAAAACTACTAATGATTCTCTCAAATCTTTTATTTATGAAAACGTTTTAACCAATATGCCTGGATATTTTTACATTTAAAAATACATTTATTAATTATCAACTAATAATAAATGCACTTGTTAGTGTATACACTAAATCTTCAAGAGTATTTATAAATAATTGAAATATTTGATTTATTTGGAAAAATTTATTTTAAATAAAATTTATATAAACTATATTTCCTGAAAACATATGATAGATCTTCAAGATGATTTATTATGAACAATGAACACAAATTTATAATTTGGTGAAAAATGTTTTGTTCTATTATGTTTTATATAGCTAACCTTTATTCATGTGATGAATGAATTTTTATCTTCATATAATATGATAAGAACATAAATATTATTATATAATCAATATTTAATTTCGGATTTGGTGAACAACAAATCTTATCCAAATTCATTTTAGACTTTTTTCATGAATCATAATCATCACAACATGTTTGGAGGAAGATGAAAAAAATATTGTTTTTCTATAGGACACCATGAAATGGTGGATCCCCCATATGTGAGTAAATATCTATTTAAATTTATCACATTATATATATATCAAAAACATAATTATAATCAATATTAACAAAAAATTTTGGTTCTAAAATTTTAGAACAAATAATTTCCTAACTTGTTGATCCACAAATGTATTTAAACATCTATTTGATATCATTCCAATTATTATGGATGATATAAAGACCATAACTTTTTCTCCTATATCACTTCAACAATGATATATCTAGTCTTATATTATTTTAAATCAATAATAGTGCTCTTATATCACTATGATAAGGTAGTTCAATACCAATAAGTTCTTTATTCTCAGAGTCTAAAAGGATCTTATACTCAATTAAGAGAACATAAAATAGTTGTTATACATAATGTATATAATTAATGTATATGAATCCTTTTTAGCTATTCTATATTATATCTATATTAATAAATAAAAATTTATCTCCAATATCTTCAATTTATAATCAATGGATATAATTTTTCTTTCTAAAGTATTTCATTTCAAATTATTTATTTAAATATTATACTACCATATAAATTCCATCCAAAATACCAATAATATTTTGATGATGAAAAAATTATGCAATGATAAAAAAACATAACCCACTATTCATAATTATGACACATTGATAAATTGGATCATTTTTATAACCCTTTTTAATTAACTATTCAAATTAAAATCCATGTTTTTGTATTTAACAAAAACAATTTTAAATGTTAAGTGTGAAACATAAAAAAATTAAAAAAATGAGCAAGATCAAGAAGAAAATTTTAAAACTGGAAATACCTCCAATACCTAAACCATCACTACCTACCAATGTAAATGCATATTTAAAATTCAAAAACATAGTAAAACCCTCACATTTATAGAGTAATTAAAATTTAGAATGGATTAAAAATTTATATTATTACCAATTTGGGATATCATGATATTAATTTACTATTTTAGGTTCTTAATCCTCATCGATAATATTGAGTGGAACATTATATGAAATGTTTTCCTAAAAAATGGTCTCAAAATTGTTTAAAAATCATTTAGTATTAATAAAATTTATTGAAATTTTATCAAGATAATGATCTTGTACTAATGGAAAAATATTTTATTATTGAATGTCACGATCTAGAAATTTTCTATTCATCACATGTTTTTTATACATTGAACCAACATTTATGTTTTCCCTTTATGTTGTTATACAATTTGTTCTTTTGGTGTGATTTGTTTTATTAAATTTAGACATTGATTGAATGTATTATTGATATATATATTGGATATCCCTTCTAGGAAAGCAATTTTGATTGGTGTATATTTTACAGGTTTTAAGAATTTTGTAGCCTTATTTGAATCGTACAATGCATTAGTCTACTGATTTAAAAATATTTAAAATTAATGATCTTTTGATATTTCATCTCAATCGTTTTTTATGATGATCAAATTTTGAACATGAAACCATATTTTATGATATCTCTTATAATTTCAATTTAATTTCTCATTTTAATACAGAAATCAATTTTTATCCAAATTTAAATCATCAAACCCTTCTATGAATACTTATTTTCTCATTGTATCTAGATAATTTATGATTGTGGGATATTTAAATCCATTTTAAATACCTAATATTCTATAGGGTCCTATTTTTTTATTGTAAGGGTGGAAAGACACACAAACCACACAACCAAATGGTCATAAATGCGAAAAATTTAGATTATAACCATATGTTAAATTTCTAAAAAAATATTCATGATAACTAAAAAGGTATTGTTTTAATTAGTGTTTCTGTAGAAAAAAACTCACATGAACACGTTGAACTATCAACTTGTTGTTTCAAATGTACTGATCTTGAGATAATTTAAAATAACATTATAAATGATTCAACTAGACCAATTTAATTATGTACATGAGCTATAAGACACTCCAAATTTATTCTTATTTAAATGAAATAATTTTCAAAAATGAAATGAATATTCACCAACGTTATCATGATGAATATTATGGATTGGATAATCTTTGATTTTGAGCATAATAAAAGTATTTGGGACTGAAACTTCATAGACACTAGGTTATAAGTTAATATTAAACACACATGTGGCCATGTATTTGACACGTTAATCAAGATCCTAAAATATTTATATGATGAACATGGTGTTGAATTAGACCACTTATGTAAAAAATTAATTATCTCCAAGAATATAGGGGATTCCATCTTAATTTTGAAATTTTGATGGAATTATAATAAATTTTTCTTTAGAATGTCCAATTATTGAAAACCCATTAGGTGAAAGAATATATTTATCAACTAATGGATGACAAGGAAAACATTGCAATATATTATGTATCATTAATTATCATAGAAAATTTAAATAGTCAGGCTATATAATTGATGTATCATAGTCTGTAAACATATTATTTACCATATTTTATTCAAATATATATACATATATAGTATAATATTAAGGGAAATATTTAACTTTTCTCCCAAATCAAAATGTACTCATTACTGATGCTTGCAATTTAGATTTTTTCAATACCTCCATTATCCAGAGTCTTGATGTTATATTTATTGTAAGGAATATATTTAAATATTAATAAATTTTATCTGAACAAAATATAACTTAATAATTTTTTATTAAAATATATGCATCACTAGGTTGACATACTTTTTCTCTTTCATTTACTTTATTATGTTAAAACTACCTATTAATGTAATTACTTTAACAATTTTGGTTTAAATGTTGAAAAAATATTTATCATATTTATGAATTGTGCAAGTTTTGGTTCTGAAGAAAATAAAAATATCATCATCATGTAGATTAATCTGTATGGAGTTAATCTAAAATAAAATTAAGGCATTCATAGTAGAAATAAAATAAAATAAAATAAATAAAACAAAAAATATTATTTTGAAAGGTAAAATATTATTATTTATTTGTTATCATAATTAAAAATTATTTTATATATTTTGATAAATTTCGTTTTTGGTGTATAAAAAAATTAATGATTCTCAAAACCTCTACATAGATTTATTTATGTATATATTTCAATAGTCTTATAATTGATTATTCTAAAACAATTTAAATGTGGTTTGTGATGTTAAATATTTATTTAATGAAGATATATAATATGGAATATATACTCATAAGAAAATAATATTACATGTGGTAATTTAATGCATGCAAATTTTGTTAATTATGTAAATGGTTTAGAAATATGTGACGACAAATATTACACTATCAATACTTATTAAAAACATTGCAAATGCATTTCTAATATAACTGGTGATGATATAAATATTCCAATTTAATTGGTAAACCTTGATAAGTAATCCATTAGAATTCATTATATTTAATAATATAAGGGAAATAAAGAGTATCATGAAGAGAATGAAAACTTCTCTAATAGAAAAAATTTAGTATGCATACATGTATATCCTTTAATTAAATTCTTAATTCCTCCCATAATTCATATATACTATTTTGTTAATAAGTCAAATATCATTAATATTTTAATTTAGGATAATTGATACTATATTACTTCAATAATTATATCACATAATATATATATATATATATATATATATATATATGAATCTACAAACTTCACGTTCACTATATTTTATTTGGTTATATATATATATATTAAAATAAAAAAATCAAAATATTACCTCCTTAGTTTCTCTCAAATCAATTATTTATTTAAATTTTTATACCATGGTGTATGCATATATATTTTTCATGATCCATCACCACTGGAACTCCTCTTGGGTTGATAGTAAATACATTTGTGATCCCAAAGCTTTCCTCTAATAAGTTATGATTTAAAACTAACTCTGAGGTTATATAGCACACATATGGATGAAATTACCCTTATGAATCCCCAGAACATGAGTATAAAAAAACTCTAATCATCTAAAAATGATTTATTTAAAATAATAGAAATACCATAAAATTCATGAAATGTCGAACATAAAATAAGTAAAATTACAAAATTAAATTAGCTCATAAACTGGTTTTTTATCTCCAACAATCACTATGATCTAGTAATGTATATCCCAATCAACAAAAATGACTTCAAAATTTATATAAAAGGATTTCTAATCTAAGGTTGAGTATAAAATTATAGTTATTAGGTTCCTCCCTATACCCACGCATGTAAATATGGAAGAATAATACTAAAGACTTGCTGATAAAACATTGAAACCAACACATTACCTAATCCTCATCAACAATCCACCTAATAACTCCAAGTATTTCCCATTAAATATGTATATAGAGATAATAATATAACATTGAAGGAATATATATATATATATATAAGGAACCACTCAAGTACTTCCACATTGACCTATTCTCCCATGTTCCCAAACAACATACATTTTGGTTCTCCCATCCCATCTATATCCATATAAACAAATGACCGCATCTCAGTAATAACAATATAACCACATCCACATATGACATAGGATAGTATAATAAAATAATTCTCATATAGCCAAATTACTTAATCAGTACATCATTATATATTATAACATTAATCCATCATATCCTATATTGTTTGTAGATGAGATAGTGGGGAATGGGAAATAGTACCATTCATATCAATTATATCTTGGATATTAGGGGTAAAACCATAACCAATAACCTTATTTTGGATCCATTTGTCTTACCCAACATGGTTGAGAGTAAAGTGACCCAGGATAAATATGACATAATTAATACATTAGTCACATTATTTAATAATACATCTCAAAAATATTAAAAAAACCCAAGTATATAAGGGTATATTTTATTGGAGATTATTTATAAAAAAATATTAATCTATAATAATTTCTCCTTAATTGAACTCCTCACTAGTTTAGAAGGGCGGGTTTCATGTCAGTTCTTATGGTTCATCATCGGTTAAAAAATGACATCTTCAAAAGTTATGTTGTAAATAATTTTTCAATGTCATATGTTTTAACCAATGTGTAACATGATTTTTAGTTGTTCATTTTGGAAAATGGCATAAAAATTAAATTAATATTATTAATGGATGATGAACATTAAACATTTGTATAATAATAAATATAAAGAGGGATTTTGATCAGTAGTTATTAAATAAATGAATAAAAGAAATGTTTTTTTAATATTACATGAAACTAGTAACACACAACCAAAAGTGACATAAAAAATTCAGATGTTGCATAATAAAAGTAGTTGGACCACCAAAATGTTTTTACTTCAAAAAATTTCCCAACTGACAACAATTTTAAACTTTGAACTTAAACATAAAAATATATATTAAAAAATATAATTGAATCAATCCTATAAAATATTACACCCATATTTCTTGAACATAATTTAACTATTCATTATTTTAAGAATGAGGGTCATAAAAAATCTAGAAACAACAATGAATGTTTATTTAGCATATATTTACAATATAATCACTAGATAAAAAAATAAAAGGTTATAATATAATCTAACAATACAGAGATACATAATTGTGTTGGGTGAAACTATTTCAAGCATATGTATCCCAAAATTTAATATCTACATTCTATTACTCCTTGATGATGAAAATTTTGTTTGAAAATATGTTATTAATTGAAAATTGTGTTTGATGTATATGTAAAATAATTGTAATTTTAAATGAATTTATCTTTTCTTATAGATATCTAATATTTAATTCACTATTTTTGATGGGTAATCTATTTTAATATAATACTCTATTTTAAAATTATGTGTATGAAATAAAAGTTAACATAATAATAGAAAATAATTTGATATACAATAAACTTATATCTCTAAAAATTATTTCATGTTTTCTCAAAGGTCACTGTGTAAATATCAAAACCAATAATGTTTTTTCTATTTCAGGTAAGAAATAACCAACCTCCAATGAATATTTATATACAAAAAATATAATTTTAGTGAATGTTAATTTATAAGAATGAACCTAAAGATATGTTTTATACTAATCAAGATAAGGAATCATCTGACCTCAAAACGTATCATTCTGTAATCTTTAAAAAATATATTCTTTTCTTTTATTTTCATTCATGATCTTTGACTATGGAAAAATGGATGTAAAAGAAACCATAAACTAATTCCATTCGATTTTTATCACAAATTTTATAATGATACCTAACGATAAAAAAGTGTTATGTTAGTTAAATAGAATTGAAATAACTATAAAGAAATATAATAATCGACTTACATGCAAAAAAATTATAACACCATGTGGCACAATATATCTGAAGTAAAGATCTCAATTAAAATTATCATGAGAACTGTTAAAGAGTTAATGAATCCAATCATTTCAATACATATTGAAAACTAATTAGAATCTAGAAACTAATATTCATTTTATGATAACTTAGAAATTAATGTTCCATCCAAATTCAAAGTGTCCTCAACCTATTATCAACATCCATCCAAGATTTCATTACCTTTGAGGTATTCCTATAAATAAAAATATATAAATAAATAAATTACATTATATGAAAATATTAAAACAAAATTAAAAAAATATGAAATAAAGTTTATAATATATGCATATCTCAATGTTAAGATATCAAACAAGTTGAGATGGCCAGGATGAAAAATGACAAACATTATGCCTAACTATCAAAGAATCACCTATAGGTAATGACACTCCAGATGATTTAACTATAATATCAAGTATTTTTATCCTAGGATCATCTATATTCATCCACCAATGTTATAGAGTATGCATAATATGATAAATCATTCCATATAAAATAATATTATTATGGGGATACAAATCATACAACTCAAAAGAGATGGTAAGATGTGGATGAAGTGGGATTTATATGTCGAGGCGGTAGAGTAAGAATTAAAAGAAGGTGTGGAGGAGTGGTATATGAAATAAACTGTTGAGGTGTAAGATATGAAAATTAAAATATCTATGCATGTTAGAAAAAATTGAATATACTGAAGGAATGATCCACTCCTCAACCCTGTATCAGATCATATCCCCCATCATCTTACTCATATTCAAAACATTAGCTTCTAAAGGCTCTATTTTTTATATTATATACATCTCTTTAAAAGATTTTCTAGTATGACCATATTTTTTTAAAATTAAAATACCCACCACATATCCTCATACCCAACATGATTGTTCATGATTTCCCAATTTAGTAGAAAAAATGTCCTTCTATCCATAAGGTATGAAGGACCCATATGTGGTCCACTACTCAATTGATTTTTTTATATAATATCAGAACAATTTTTTAGGAATTATAAGTATAGATAGATTAAAAATTTATTGAATAATTTATATATCTTAAAAACTCCTAAAAACCTCTTAGTTACAAACTTCTATTATTTGGTAAGATATGTCCCCTTTTTGTTCATTTGAAAAGTCTTCCATTCTTCATATAAAGATTGTGGTGAAGGAAGTTCAATCTTTACCAAGACTGAAGACCTAAATATCAACTTTTTAATTTTTCTAGTCATCATTTTCTCTTCCAATTATCATTTCATTCTATAGTATACTCATTTTTTAGGATAACTAATCCATATTTCTTATAAGATTTATTGTTTGGAAATTTAATTAATAAATAAAAATAAACTTATAAATGGGTATGTATGAAATGAAGTCATGTAAGGGTAAAATACTAGTTTGTACTTTGGAATATTCTATGGGATATATTTAGAGTTATTAACAGAGACAATGTAGGATTCTTGGACCCATAGAGCCTTGGAAATAATAGAATTAAAATATTAAATATATATATCAGACATGTGTGATTTTTTCTTAAATATTTTAATGTCTCTTGAATATTTTTTCAGATAGAAAATTCAAGACATACATTTCGCTCAAAATGTGGATTTTACCCTAGGCGAGACATAACCATTGTGTTTGTTGAGTTTATGGTTTGGTCACACCCCTATTGGGTTTTTTATACTTATTTTCACTATTAATTTAATTTTTATTTGTTATTTCATTTTTTTTTCTTGTATTCCTTATGTTACACGTGGAAAACCTTTATATCTCACACATACATGATAAAAAAATTATAAATCCTCAATTTTGAACCTTTTAAATTTCAAATTCCATAAAATTATGAATATAATTACAAGACCATCATCATTCAGTTGAATTGTGGATTAAATTAGGTTTTTTAATATGAGGTTTTAGAATGGTGTGATTTTGGTTCTAAAATAGTTGAATGATTTTGTTTCAAATTTTGGTTTATCTTATTGAATCTATGTGATCCTGAAGTGCCCTTATGCGTTACTAGTGATGCCTTCTTCGACCCCATAACCTGGTTCTATGCATATTTGTAACCTATTTTATTCATCTATGGGTGCTACACATATGGGGTTGAATAAGAGTTAGTTTTCTTATTTATGTTTTAGTTATTTATTTTATTCTTCAATTTAACTTCATTTTCAACATTTTCAAAAAAATATTTCAAAGATAAAACAATAAATACAAGTTTTTATCAATGGTCAAATAGAAACGATTATAAAATGATAATAGATAAAATATTATTAATTTATAATTTTTTAAAATTATACAAAGTTAATTTTAATGAATTTTCAGAAGACAATTACACTGAACTCTCAAAATATAATTTATAAAAAGTCATCAAAAGATAAATGTGGGAAATTCTAAAAGGAAAAATATATTTAATTATCAATTAATAATTAATTTTAATTATTGAAGGATAATTATTTATTATTATGCAAATAAAATTGTTCAAGATTATCTAAGGATAATTACAATGATTATCAAATGAAATATTAAATGTTATTGAATGATAATTATGATAACTTATCAAAGGATAAATACAAATAATTATTGAAATATAATAATTTTGAATTATCAAAGGAGAATTATTAAAAATTATAAAAATATAATTATGTGCGATTATAAAAGGAAGATTATAAGGATTTTCAAAATATCATTATAAGGATTATCCAAAGATAAATATATCAAATTATCAAAGGATAATTTATGAATAATTTTTAATGGTTAATTATTCAAATTAAAAAAATGGTTTTATTAAATAATAATTATAAAGCACTTCCAAAAGTGTTCTAAAATTAATTTATTGAGGTTTATAATATCAAATTTCTATTTAAAATTATTTTTAAGTACAATATTGATAGGACATTCATTAATTATCCAATTGATATAATTTATGATGGCATGCGATATTTTATTTATTTTTCAAATTTAATAGTTGGCTTCGGTTATAAGTCCATTTGATGAAATTCAAGTATTGATGTGTCAAAAGGTATTATAAATAGGCTCAACATGAGGGTTTCATGATAATTGATTCATTTATATCATCTTTATACAACCCATGGTGGGTTGTCTTTACTATTGACATAGATGAATTTGAGGTAAGAATGTCCTTACCTCTCAGGGATTTAGTTACACATGTTTCCTTATTTTTAGTTATGTGTTGTCATAATTTTTAAAATTCCTTGAGTTTTGATCACGTATATGGGTGTGTGTAGCCATGCGACCCATTTCAATATTATTTCCCTAAGAATTAATAAAATATCTAGCATATATGTTTGATATAATTCACATGTTGAGTTTGTGCTATTATTTATCTCATCAAGTCATGCTATATTTTTTAATCATGCTATACCTTATTTTGTGTCACATTTCCTTTGGAGGATTTGTGCATGGTACAAATTACAAGTGACTATTATTTTATGGTTATCCCTTATAGGGGGAGTGTGTTTTGTGTGTAATGATGATAAAAATTAAACATTACTGCCTTGTGGCATAAACACAACTAAATAACTTCTAGATTACGAGTAATGTTACAATCCTCTATTCCATGAGGATTATGATTATAACATTTTTAGTTTATTATGATCAAGGATGATATACTTCTGGGGTGTATATATTTCTATTACTTGTGAATTATGTAGAAATGTGACAACACTTAATGCCTTGTGGATTTTCAGTAGCCCATTAACTCGATTCCCTGAGGATTTTGAGTATTTTATCAGCTCTATGACTTTTTTATTATGAGTTTAATTACCACATGATAAATTTTATATTATTATTTTCATTCCAAATAACTTGTGGTAAGATTATGATCATTTTCATGGACTCTTGTTCATCATTTTAGAATAGAGCCAAAGCAGGTACAACTGAGGTTTTGTGGAGGATTGGTTAGTACATGACCACTATATTTTTGATTATATGGTGCTATTCTTATTATGAATTTATAATATTCATAAAATAAACCAATTATAATTGGTAACTCTTGGTGAAGTACACATTGGTGGTGTCCTAAAAAATTTTATACTCACAATATAATCAGTTTTTTCAGTGTGCTTGTAGACTTCATGACTTGAGATTTGATGAAGTTAAATGGCCTATGGATAAAGGTTATGAAAGGGAAGAATGAATCTGATTGTGGGAAAGGATGGTATCTAGAGGAACTATCTATATATTAATTAATTTATTTGTTACTTTACATTTTATAGGCATTACACTTTAGGAGCTTCTTATTATTGTATGACATGTATTCCCCTTTTTATTCTTTAGTTTCTCTTTATTTATTATGATTATTTATTATATTATTTTTGTATTATTTTTTATCTTATGAAATGATAATAGGGGTATAATTTCACCATTTATATAATCAGACTATCATTTATATTTGGTATCATTTTGTGTATGTGGAGGTGTACATGAGGTCATGTGAGATTCTATCTTGGAACCTGCGATTCAGGTTAGGACAAAACAAAATAGTCTCAGAGGACTAGGACTCCCTAAATTATTTCTTCTATTTTTCTTGATTTGGGATAGGGTAGATAAGTGATTATATGGTTTAAACATGGTCATGGGAACTATGATATTTCATGTCCAACACTATATAGTGGGCCTCTAAGTCTTCATAAAGTCTTAGAAATTATGTTAATATAATACTATTTATAATATTATCGCTGGGTGACACACATGATATTGATCTGTGATTTATTAAATTTTTACTACGTTCATGCATCATGAATAAGAAATTATATTCAAATTATATATATATACATACTGTTATAATGAATATTAGTTCTTCAATTAAATTCATTGATTTGTGCTATATGTTTGGGGAAGTTTTTCTGATTGTGTGATATAACTATTTTCCATGCTCTTAAGATATTTCATTATTGGAATTAAATAGTTTAACTAATATTTATGATTTGATAGTGTATACATGGTGTATTTGACCAATATGAAAGGATAGATACCCATGTAAGTTTTTTGAGCATTATACAATGGGATAATGGTATACTCATATAAGAAACTTTTCTGATCCTATATACTAATTTGGGTTTATCCTAATGAATTTTTTATGATGTGTTTCTTTTATGATATATAAGATATATTATTGACATAGAATTATTTGACTACTTGGTAAGTATACCAAAATATTCTCATAAGGTTGCATGTATTTGGTCTACCACTGAATGTATAGGATAATGCAGTTGAGCAAGAACCCACACCAACTTTGCAGGTCATGAAAGATGGCCACTTCCACCAAAATTTATCTCTTAGTTATTTCCCTAGGAATAAATGTTCATAACTATGGTAAAATATTTCCTATCTCTAAATCTATAATTATTCATCCAATAAATGAACTGGAGTCCCTCAGGATACAAAATAATATGTTGAAATATTTATGGGAGGCTTTGACCTAGTAGAGAATATGAATGATTGATAAGATAAAATGAGATTGAGACCGTTCTAAGTACAAAACCCATTTTGATATCCTCGTATCTTATGGAACTAACTGAGATGAAGGAGATCAAGGTGAATATAGACATCTTGGAAAGAAATAGATTCATCAGGACAAGTACTTCACCGGGGGGTTAACCAATATTTTTCACCCATAAGGTAGATATTAGACATAAACTCTATGTTGATTATGAGAAGTTGAACTAGGTGTTGGTGAATAATAGATATCCCTTTCCCAGGATCGATGATATTTTCAGTAAGTTATGGGAAACCATTTTCTTATTCTAGATTGATCGTTTATCAGACTATAATGAGTTGCATGTTAGAGAGGATGACATTGTGAAGATGACATTTAGGGGAATGTATGGCCTATATGAGTACTTGGTGATTCCCTTAAGAATAAAAATATGCACCAGTTGAGTTATAGAATATTATGAATAAGATATTCTATCAATACCTGGACTCATTCATCATGGTTTTCATTGATGAAATCCTCATATACTATCCAAAACCAAATCATCATGCTATGTACCATAAGATAGACCTGAGTAATTTTTAGCACATCAGCTTTACACTAAAAAATAAATGTGTTATTTCTAGATATGGGAGGTGAAGTTATTCTTAATTTTTCTATTAGGAAAATGTTTATTAAAGGACCTAGATATAGTAAATGTGGTCATGTCCTAGACACATCCTATATATGTGCTTTATTTCAAGATGATTTAGGGTTTAATATGATATTACAATTTGTTTATCTATGGATTCTCTTGACTATCAACACCCATGACTATGATGATGATGAAAGGAGAGATTTTACAATATAAATACAAGTGTGAAGAGTATTTTATTGATATTAAATGTATGTTTAATAAAACACCAATACTGATACTACTCAATCCAGTGAACAAATATGTCACATACTGTAATGCACTGGGAATTGGTTTGGGAGATGTACTAATATAGTGGGAGAAAGAAGAATTTATGGGTCACATGAACTATGAACCCATGATAAGAACTACCCTAATAATTAATTATATAAAATAACTTTGGTTCACACTCTAAAGCGTTGGTGAGACAATCTCTTCAGTGAGAGGTATGTAATCTACACTACCAAGATATCCTTCATATTATCTTTACATAGATGAACTTTAATATAATAAAGGATAACTGGGTTGAGTTTTTCTAGGAATTTTAATTTTATATGACTTATGCACTAGGGATGAGTAAATTCATCTCAAATTATATAAGCTATAAGATGCGGGATGAATAAGATATTGATGAGTGGCCTTCTAAAGGGGAATTGGTGATTGATTACAATATTCACTAACCGGAGTATGGGTGATTTTGAGGATAATGGATCTATGAATTGTTCTCCATTATTGGTGAGATATTCCTTTACGGAATAGGGGAATATTGGTTTGGAGTCAAACCCATAGTGTGCTATGATGGGAAAATGACTAGCTTATGGTGACCTGATATCTGGATAGTTGATGGATAATGATTATGTGATCATGGTACATGAGATTATAGTAGTCCTTTATTCCACTAGAGTTGGTATGCTGAGAGAGGTACATGCCTCTAGATTGGAAATACATATTGGTGTGTTGAATTTGTACCATTACTTCATGTAATAGTTCTGGTGGCCAAGGATGATGAGATACATCCTTGGGTTTATGTTCAGATGTCTTTCCTACCAGTGGGTAAAGGCTAAACACCATAATCTTGGTGGGTTGGTCCAGCCACTTCCTATTACCTTGTGGATGTGAGATGATGCCTCAATGAACTTGTGTAATAGGGTTACCTCGAACCTCATAGATCTATGTTGTTGTCTGTGTGATTATTGATTGGTTATGAATGTTCACCACTTCTAATTGATATGGGAGAATCACTCGATAGATGATATATGAAATCATTATGTCAGTGAGATTATATTTAAACATCTATTTTCCTTGAGCCATTTTTTATAAATAGATGAAACTTTTATACTATTTTCTTGGAAGGGGTTTCATAAATCCCAAGTGGATCTGGTAAGATTGAGCACAACATTCCATACTTGGAGAGACAAACAATCTAAGGGTATAATACAGACAATGAAGGATATTCTTAGAGCATTCATTATATAGTTTTATAGAGTGTGAGATGATAAAATATCCTTGGTCAATCTCTTACACAAAACTAGTTACCATGATTTTATTCATATGACACTTTACAAGGCTCCTTGCGAGAGACCATTTCAATCACCACATTGTTGGCATGTGGTAGGTGAGGAAACAATTATGAGGCTAGTATGGTTCAAGAGAAATCTAAGAGAGTGAATATATTTTAGAATATCATAATCAATTATTATATCATGTAGATATCATATATTGAACCTAGGAATAGACATTGGGAGTTTATTGTGGGTGATTAAGTTTTATTGAGATTGACTTAGCAGTTAGGACAAAAAAATCTTAATAAGTATGAAAAACTATCACCATGTTTTATGTGAACCATTGTGATCAATGTATTTGTTATGATAGTGGAATATCATTTGTATCTTTATTATAAATACCAAGGTATGCACAATTTGTTTTTTTGTCATAACTCCATAGATGTAAAGTCTATCCTATACATTTAACTAATGGTGAGGATGTAGAGTAGGATCCTATGGAATCTTAAAAGTATCATCCAATATGAATTATGGACCGAAGTGAGAAATTCCTTCTAGGGATGATAAATACATTTTTCTAGATTTGGTGGTTGTATTGAAGGATTATAGAGGAGACATGGGAGTGAGAATATGATGTTTAAGTTTAGTGGTTTTAGTTTTTTTAACAATACTACTAGAGATACTTCTCGAGGACATGAAATCATTAAATGGGGAGAATTGTAATATATTAAATTTTTTAGAGGATAATTAAAACCACTTTTATTTGTTTTTTATAAATGTATTTATTTTTAAATTCAATAATTCAATAAAAATAATCTTATAAATGATTTTTAGGTGGCTACATGTAAGGGAAAAATATTCGTTAATGCTTTGGAATATTTTATAAGTTAGGTGTATAGTCAGCATGGGAGTCTGATACCCGTAGAGCCATAATGTTGATAAAATAAAAATATTAAATATATTATATCACATGCATTTATTTTTACAAAAATAATATAATATCTATTTAACAATTTTTTAGATGGAAAATAAAAGAACAAAATTGGCTCTAAAATACAGGTTTTACCATAGGTGCGACAAAACCTTTTTTCACATTGAGTGTCTAGTTTTACCACACCCCATTGGATATTTTATATTTTTTCCTTTATTATTATTTTTTATTTAATTCCTTTTCCTCCTTCTACTACGTACTTAAAACCACAATTTCTCATTCAGATAAGATCTAAAAAATCATGGAAATCATCTTCTCCATCAAGTTTTTGCTAAATCATGGATCAAATAAAGTGTTTAAATTTGGGGTTTTTGGAATTATATGCTATAAGATCTAAAATAGTTAAACAATTCAATATTTGATGTTTATTGATATTTTCTAGTCTATGTGACCCTGGAGATCCATTTCACTTGATCAACGAGGCCTCCTTCAATCCCCTTAATGATTTCTAGGCACAACAGTAGCCTATTTTTTCATCGACGGGTGCTACACATACGAGGTTAAATAAGAGTGAGTTTTATTTTTTTCATTATTTATTTTATTTAACAAAATTCCCTTTTCCAAATTATAGAAACAAATAGTATAATAATATATCAATATGACCTAGTTTTTATTAAGGGATAATTCCACATGTTTACAAATGTTACTTTTTTAAAATTTATTTTAGAATAATTTTTTATATTTATAAAAATATAATTAAAATGAATTTTTAGAGGATAATTACATTGAATTATATATGGTTAATTCATTAAATATTTATCAAAATATAATTATGTGAAATTATGAAATGATTAATATAAATAATTAATGAATGATAACTACTTTGAGTTATCAAAGGATAATTATTAAAAATTATCAAAAGATAATTGTGAAGGATTATAAAAGGATAATTATACAGTTTATTAAAGGATAATTATGTGACATTATCAAAGTTAAAATATAATTAATTATTGAATTATAAATATCATTAGTTATTAAAGGATAATTATTTAAAATTATAAAAAGGTAATTTTGGGAGATTATTTAAGGAAAATTATAAGGGTTACCCAAAGATAATTATAATTATTATAAAAATATAATTATATATAATTATCAAATATTATTTATGAAAAATTATCACAGGATAATTCTGAAAATAGTAAAGGATAATTATATGGTTTTATTAAAGGATAATTTTAAATGGATACATCATGTGTTATTGAATTAATTTTGAGAGTTTTATATTGACAAATGTTGTTTTATAATAATTCCTGAGGTGCATATCTCTAGGGAATGTTTTGTACTAAAATGATAATTTTCAAATTATCAAATTGATAGAAAGGATAATTACATTTGATTTTTTTTGAAATAAAATATTTGGTTTTTTTCTACGATCCTTTGGAAAGTCTTCGACGTTAACATGAAAGTAACTACAATGATAAGGAAAGGGAAGAGGTGTTCATGGATGTTGGGGTTTCCGCTCTATGTTTTGAACAAAAAATTGTTGTTTTTAATATATTATGGACATCAATGACTTTAAGGTAGGAATTTCCTTACCTCTTGGGGTTTTTGTTACATATGTTTCTTTTTTATAATTTACATATTGATATAATTGATAAAAATTATTGCCTTATGATTGCATCTGTGTGTGTAACTAATGAGACCCATTATAAAATTGTTTCCATGAGAATTTTTTTAATTGATAAGAGACATATATAATCTGATTGACCTGTTTTATTTGTGACTATTATCTATCTTAGGATGTCATTTTATATTTTTTATCATGAAAAATGATTTTTATATTAAATTTCATGTTTATTATTTTCACATGGTACACACGATATGTGACCATTTTGGTATGGTTAGTGTTTATAGGGGGAGTGAGATTGAGGTTTAATGATGATGATTGTTTAGAGTTTAGACTTGTGGGTCAGGCGTAACTGGATACCTTGAGGATTTCGAGAAACATGATGACTCTAAATGCCTAGTGGATTCCGAGTATCATATTTGATGATGATAGTGGTGGGTAATGATATGCTTGTGGTTCATATATAACATTATTCCTTTAGGATTATAAGGAAACGTTCCAATACTCAATTAATTTTTGATTCCACGTATCCCATTGAATGGATTATTTTAGGATTTAGAGTATAGTGGAAAATTGATGCCTTGTAGATTATAAGTATCATGACCACTCAATGCATTTTGGGTTTATAGTTTCATTATAGAAACCTTATGATAATTTTACTATCATTTGTGATGAGTCATGATCATCATTATAACATGGATCCGAAGAAGGTGTGCTTGTGGGTTTGTAGCATCTTGGTTATCACCTCACCACTCTATTTCAGAGTGTATGATGTTATTATTATTATTCATTTATATATTCATAGAATAAACCTATTATACTTTAGCACACATTGTTATGGATTTATTGGTAATTTCCAAGTGAGTAATTTACTCAATCCCCCTTCAAAATTTTGATGCATTATAGACTTCATCACTAGAGATCCATTGAAGGGAAACATACCTATGGTGGAGGGTCGAGAAAGAGGAGCATAATGCTGATTGTGGATTCGGATGGACTCCAAAGGACCCTAAAATTTATTTATTTCTCTATCTGATACTTTACACATTACATGCATGTCACTTTGGGAGTTTCTTATTATTATATTACATATATTCCCCTTTTCATTATTTAGTTTATATAGTTTTACTATGGTTATAATTTATAGTTTTTATGTCTTATTATTGATTTTATGACTTGATATTGATGGTATAGTATCTCCACAGATCGAATCAGACCATGACTAGTATTTGGAAGAATCTTACATATAGGGAGGCATGCTTGAGGTCATGAAATCTTTTAGATTATATATTATGGTTCAGGACTAGATGTTACACCTTCAATAGATAAATTATAAGGGTATATGTTTTTGGTTTTTATATACTGATGGGATATTCTAATTTCCTTTTAATTAAAGAAAATGAACATTAAAATGATCATTATAGTGAAAAAATCATTAAAAATTGACATTGAACTTATAGAAACGAATCTTATCATCAACATTCAATAAATATCATCCATTTGTCATCATCTATAAAGTGATATATATGTTATGGATTTTAATTTTTTCTGCCACTAAAATTAAAATCCCCAGCTCGGGTTGATTTGTAATCCTTCCACCTCCTATTAGAAATATAAAAACACATTTTCCCAACTTATTTAGTGTCATTTATATATTATGTTATCTATTGAAAAGAAAAAACAACATATATTAATAAAAATGTGTAATTATAAGAAAAATTATAATAAATGACCACACCAAAGTTTCCTGCCACAGATAAATTATTGTTTTCTTAGAGACATTTCTCCCATCAGAAATAAAAATATTGATTTTTAGCCTATATTTAATCAAAACAATTAAATTATTTTAGAATTTAAACCCATGGATAAACATTATCAGAAAACTACACAAATATCACATATTCATAAATATGAGCAACTTATAATTTATGTAAATGTGTGAAAACATGTTTACTTATCCTCAGATCCTTCTGTATCCCTATAGTAGTAGAAATTACTTATATAGTTGGCCATGAACCTCATCTATGGTGTATTTTTTGTATTTACTGGAATACCAAGGTGAATCAGAATTGTGAACCAACATTATCCTACAAATCATGTTAACAAATAATCATAAAAAAACCAACAGTAAAATATAAAATAAATATAAATTGAAACAATATTTACAAAAAACAATGTTAATATAAACTATTTATAAAATAAATATAAATAGAAAAAATACCTAATAGTTTCTAGGAAAATTTAGCTAAATAATTAACACTAATTGAATGATCCAGGGGATTATTGTGCTATAAAATTATATATCACCGATTTTAATTTCCTTAATCTCAGTGTTTTCATTAATAATCATTGTTAATTTTATCATTATTTTAGGAATATAAAATAATAATATCAGGTATGGTTTGTTTTAAAATGAAACAAATGAAATTAAAAATTATTTTTAATTAATAAAACACTCATTTGATAATTATATTTATCTACATTTTTTTACTTATGAATAGATTTTTATTATGGTTAAAAAATTATTAGAGATGAGTTGTCTTTAATTTTTAAGAAAAAATTACCACATGAACATTTTTTTATCACTTTACAATTATAAAAACCATAAAAAATAATATTATTGCAAAAAAAATATTTTTTTTCAAATATATTATTTATGAATTTGAAATGTATTATTAATCGAAGATAAAATAAAATGTTATAAAAAAATATCTTACTTAAGTAAAGATAATTTCAAAATATGATATCTAACATTTTAAAAATTTTCAAAATAAAAACAAGATATAAATATATGTAACCTATAAAATTTGGATGTTACAAAATTATTTTTTTCCCATATTCATTCCTCATAATCATTTTATATAGCACAAAATATGTCTTTAATATCTTAATCAATATCCTCTATTAATTTTTTAATTGATGTAGAGGTATAACAAAATTCATCATCATCATGTTTGAAATTAGTAAAATACTTTTTCACAAATGTTTCCATTATAAAAGTTTCATTTGTGTATTCTAACCAAATTAGATTGACTAGTGTCATACCATGTAAACCATGTTAAAATTTTTTTCTACAGACAACCAACATTAATTAAAAATATTGAACTCAAAATTTAATGTATTCAGTATACCATATTTATTCAATGGCAATATAGTATTAACTAGTCACAAATATTGAGATTTTTTCTTTCCTACATGAAAAATTCATTTTCCTAGAAAAGAACAACACACCGCTATTATGAAATTCATAACTATTGTCCAATTATTTTTTAACAAAATTTATTTTTATTAATGTCATACATATAATTTGTTATAACATTTAAACATCACCTACCTAATAACCATTTTAAGGTTTCGAACACATTTTTTCTACGAAGAACGATATCTTTAAACAATGGTAAAAACATATTTCTTGACAAACTGATGAAGAGAAATTTAAATTACATGATATCTTCCATTAAAAATTCCTTTTCCAACATCATGTATAACTCTATATAGATGGTGATTATAGACTCTTCCATGAATTTTTTGCTTGAAAAATGTTTTTGTGCTCCTGTCATATCAATAATTTCCCATAATCAAATTCCATATCACACTAAATATACTATCAAGGAGGTTGTTAGCTCTCACATCCTTAATTTTCCCAAAAATGTTAATCATGTCATTTACAACTACCACTTTTTCCAACACTGATTAATTTTTAATGTGGGAACCTAATCATAATGGAATTCTATACTCAAAAACATTTTAAAATAATAATTTTATCAATTAAGAAAATAATTTTAGTTGTATAATAAAATTTGATAAATTACGGTTAAAACCATTGAGATTCACTTTGATTTGGAGTACTGTTCACAAGAGGATTCCCACTGACCGTTGTCTTTAGTATTTTGGGATATATCTTTTCTATAAATGTAGTATGTGTAACCAAAATCACAAAGACATTAACCATATATTTTTCTTGAGTTACTTCTACTACTCTATGGAATTATGTGCTCTATCATTTTGGTTGGAGATGGTTAAATAATGACTAAATAAAATCACGAATTCAATGATGTGTGGACCATGAAGCCTATCAGGAAATCAAGATCCCTTTCTTAACTATTATTTATGAACTTCTTCACATACTCTGGTATAATAGGAATTCTATTATGAATAACAAATACTCACTTAGTTTACATGCAAGTCAGATGTGGATCCTCATTTCCATTTGGGAAGATTCTTCGATTCAAAATGGATTTTTCAACAACACAGTGAATAAACTTGGGATTCTATATTAGTTTGGGGTTAATGGTATTTATCATGAACCTAGAAGCATAATTAAAGTGTTGTAGAAAGATCTGCTCCCCGACTAGATAATATAAAATGTTGATGGGGCTTCAAAAGGAAACCCGGGCCCTTTGGGATGCAACACTATTTTTAGAAACCACTTCAGGAAAATTCATGGATGTTACTATAGCACTTGTGGAATCTCCTTGACTCTGGAGGTTGAAATGATGACCGTGATCTAGGCTATCTCCTTCTCCAATAATCATGGTAGGAATAACATCTGGATTGAAAGTGACTCAACTACCATTATTCATGATATTTGGAATGGTGTGATGCACCTCATGTGGCCTCTTACAGCACGCTGGATGGACTATCTTGATTTTCTCATGGACTTTCACTACATTATTACTCATGCCTTTCGTGAAGCGAACATGGTGGAAGAAGGTCTGGAAAATATGGTAGTCAACTATGTCACCACTTGGTTGGATGACCTCCCTATTAATTTACTACCCCTTTATGATAGACATTGTAAAATAATCCTATCTTTTATACTCATGTAATTACTTTTTTTTATAATAAATTTTGTTCTTTAGTCTTTGAACGTGGTACCACCTTCTTAAAAAAACTATTTTAACGCATTAATATGAAATTTTAGAAAATATTTAAATTAAATTATCTAAAATTTAAATTATAAATTCTTGTATTAAAAATTTTTCAAGATATTTAAATTAAATAATCTTATTGATTTTTATACTAATAATTCTTAATACCCAATTTGTTAAAAAGAATTTTATTGAGATTTGTTTTTTCTTTTCAGTTTTTTTACCCACCGTAATATAATAATATTATAAAAGATCCATTGTAATCATTTAATGTATTTGAAATATAATCATTATTAGAATATATAATGTTTGCAATTAAATTCATAAAATTATAACAAAAATATGGATGTTTAATGTTTAGAATAAATGATAAATTTTAAAATTTAAAACAAGATAAGTTATGTATAACATTAAATTACATTATATTTATATTAATATAATGTTAAATCATTTTCAAGGTATATTAGAACATTTATTCATATATAATTTTGGGATAGATAACATGATCATTAATAATTTGTCATTGAGAGAGAAATAATTTCTTTAATATCAACTCATATATGAATTAAATAACTCTTGGAATCAAGATATTAATTTTTTAAGGTATTTATCATGAATATGTAAAATGATTAAAAAATTAAATACCTCATATTCTTGGAGATTAGGTCAAAATAGATGTACTTTCCTTATTATTTTATCATCAAACATTCAATTTAATTGTTAATCTGCATATGTATTTTTATATTCTAAAAAATAGATGTAAAAGCATCGATTTATACAAGCCATATGATGTTAAAATAAATTTTATATTATTCTTTATATGAATTTATTTTAATATGGATAAATAAAATATATCTTATTTAGTTCATCCCAAATAATAATTTATTATATTGGGTGAATCTATTATAATTTTGAACATGCTTCAGGGATTTTTCACACTTAAAAGATTTATATAGAGATATTTTAATATATTTTATCATATAAAAAACTATGAAAATTTTCATTAGGTATAATATAAATATATATGTATATGTATATATAAATCCCTAAAAAATAAAATTTCTTATAACACTAATTTTTGTGTATGCAGTAGTCTTTGAAATTTGGATAACCAAAAAACACAAAAAGTTGAACATTGTAAATGTTTATTCCATAATTATTTTTAGATAATTATATTAATGAAAACATCCCTCAAAACACAATTTTTAATTAATTTTGAAAATATTCATAAATTTAAATAAAAAATAATTAAAAATATTATAGGATTATATTTTGTTTATAATTTTCTTATTGATTTATATTTTTGAATTAGTAGATTTGATGTGTATATGATGAATCATACAAAATAAATTGTTAATAATAACATGTTACAAACACTTTATATATAATAATTTGATATTTTCAACCATATTAATTGAGTTAACATCATCACGATGCATAATGAGGATATGATGATCATGAAAATATTGTGTTGTGAAACGGGATCATGATACTAATTTCAATTGCAATTTTTATCAAAATTATGCCCTCACTATCAATTGTAAATGAATTATACTATAGATTAAAGAATAAATATATTTTCTAATATATGTAAATGACGATGAATGAGCATGTCATGTAATTGTAAAGTAAATATAGTATAAAATAGTCAAGGTGAGAGTTTACTGGCCAAAATTCCTATTTCATTGTCACATTATTACAGATTTATAGTCAACATGTAATTATAAAATACAATTCTATATTGATTTTCATATTCTATTCCAAATAAAATTATTAGATTTGTATCATAATTAAAATAATATATTTAAATTTTTGAATATAAAGGGTGTTCTTAGATTCAGCTATATCACTGATTGGGGGAGGGGCTGAATCAATGATATTTTTATGATTTATTTTTCAAAATCTACCTCTTTGACTGGTTAAATCCTTAATCATCTGTTTTGATATTTTATCCTCCCTTCCCAAATGAAAAAATATTAAAGCAGAAATTATCACATGATTATTTTCATGGGTTTATCCTAATGTGGGTACCTACACTTTACTAGTTTTTTTTCAAGTTCAATGATATATATTTCCAATAGTAAACTTGAGTGAGTCGAAGTATAAGCTATATAAAAGAAATCACGAGAATTGGTAAATTAGTGGAAATAAATATCCCAAAAAACAATTTCCCTTCTACCAAAAGGTTCTTTATTCTAGCTCTGAATAGTTTTAGTGGTCCTTATAAAAAACTCTGAACAGTTCCTAACAGGGTCTTTTTATAATACCCTTTACAGTATTAACTAATTATTTTCAACTAAACCATGTACATGTAGTAAAATTATTATTTCGTGTTATGAAATATAGAATAATCCTCGTTCTTCTTCAGTTCCATTCATTTTGGGGTTCTTATGGATCACTAGACTTGCTCATAGGGCTCCTAGAAAATATATAACGTTATCATAGGGCTTTATTGTGTTCCTACATCTCACATTTCTCTTGAGATGTTACATAATAGTAACATTTTCATCCTTTTTGTTAGATCTCAAAAATCTTCAAAAATATTATAGTTTCATATGTATGAACCTTGTTTTTAAATGAGGTATAGATCTTTCAAATTTCATTATAAATATTTTTTGGACAAAATATGGGTTCCTAATAAAATTATAGAGGTTTTAGGGGTGTCTCGGAATTTTTTGTTGCGTGGAACCTCGACCGATCAAAAAATATTCATTGGGTCTCATGGTTCTAGGAAATTGTTCATGATAGTTCAAATAGATTCCCCTAACAATCCATGTCCTTCTAGAGGGGGAAAATTGGTGCATAAATTTCCTTATTCATGCACCTAAGGCTACACACCTATAAAAAATCTATACAATTTTTATTAGAGGAATGAAACACAGTTTTTACATGGTTTGTCAAACCTTGTGTGTGAACTATGTAGGGTCCCTCCTTTAAAATGGCAGGAAAACTATTGGTTCCTAATTTTTCAATTGTACGATCAAGATATTTTGGTCAAATTAGAAAAACTCTCTTCAATTTAATTTAAACTCAACCCACCCCCTTAATTTAATATTTCTAGTATTTAGGGGGATTCTTCCTCCCTTTGAGTTCCATGTAAGCATATATCTAGGCCCTTCGATATCTCGACATTCCAGACTCTGATTTGATCTCTATTCATCATTTTGGGTGCATGCAGGTGAGTAGTCTATTCCTCTTGTTCCTTTCAAAATTTCGCTTCTCCTTGATGAAGCTATATTGATTTAGGATCTTATTCACTATTTTTTGGGCATCCTTATATTATTCCATTATCTCTTGATCTAAGGGAAAATATTTGGTAATACTATATGAAGAGAGTTCTATGAACTTAATATAGGTGGTATAGTCATTATCCCTCAGTCTTGATGTTTTATAATTTGTAAAATTGTGGAGCCTATCAGATTCTCCATGTTTTTCTCTAAAATAGATTTAAAGAATGATCAATTCAACGTTCTTGATAAACTTTTTCTAGTGATCCCTTATTCAAGTTGGTTTATGTAAAATCATTTATTTCCATCGTTATGGTTGTTCCCAAGTATTCACATTGATATTATTAAAATCTTAAATGGAAAAATTATCTTATAAATGGTTTTAGAAGGACTCCGAAGTGAGATAATTATAACGACTTTAATTGAATGCAAGTTATATAAAGACATCACATGAATTAAAAGAATAATAGTTATGAACATGGTAATATTAAATGATAATGAATTAATAATAATGAATTAGCTTTTATTAAATACAATGATTACTAATTCACTTCTATGATTTATTGGCCTGATGACCCTTACGATATATCGTGAAATGGGAACATTGACCCTTTAGGAATTATAAATAATGGGAACATCAACCCTTTATCTAAAATAATGATATAAACATGGAATCCACATATTATGATACTGTAATTGTGTCCATATATGTTATAGGAGAATAACTATCCTTAATATGATATATGGGTGTGAAACACATTAATTCTATATATGGGAAAGTAATCCCTAATTGTGATACTAGGAATGATGTCCCCAACTCTTAGGATATGGGCATGGGCACCCTATGATTATGAAACCACACATGGATACCCTTATTACTATGATAATAGTTATGAAGTACCTTACTCTTATGATATTGGGAATGGTGTCTCTAAACTATGATATTAGGTTTGGTGACCCTTAGTACTCTGATATTGGGCATGACATCCCTTAATACAAGTGATTCTCATGATAAAACTTATAGATGTCTGAGTTAGGCCTGAAGTCCACGATAGTTTTCTTAAGTTCATATATGGTTATAAGAGTCACTATGTATACATCCCATATAGGTGTATATGTGTGGTTACATGTTCAGACTATCTGGAAAAGGATAAATTGGGTATTGTTAGCATGGTGTCCTTTTAGAACTAGGGCCAACCCTATCTAGTTTATTACTACCTTTCATTTTTATATCTGAACATTTCCATGGCATATGAAATAACTAGATATTTATAAATGGTTTTGGTGGTCACCTATTGATTTTATCTCACACCCTATCTGATACAATGATGGTACCTGAGAAGACTATACGCTTGAAGGTGTAGATAAGTGGAAATTCCAACTAATAGGTGAGTGAAATTTTCACAAATTTGGATGGGAGATTGGTAGTAGATGATTGGGATAGATATTTAGATTCTAGGATATATTTTGGAATTTCTTACATTATATATTATGTATTGCATTTATAATATACTTCTAGGTATACATGCTTTTTATGTTTTGTAGAGACATTATATCATCATCTTTTGTTTATAATTTAGATGACCTCATTTCATTATTATATATTCATTTCATTTTTATACATTATACCAAATTTTTTTCTCTTATTGATATGATTTTAATGTTTATATATTCTTATATCATTGCGGTACTTTGAACATATGGCATAGTCTCCCCATGGACACACCAAGGTCCCTCACTGCTAGTCATCATCCTCTGCTGTTCAGGTAGGTTCACTTGAATCCATCTGGCCCACCATATCGAGGAAAAATTTAAGTAGAATTAATATTGGGACATCATAAAGTGGTATCATAAAACCTTATTATTTATTATTATTATTATTTAGGAATTAGACAGGATATTAGGAATATATCGAGATTTGGAAACGATTTGTGTCTGGGAGTAGCTGGCCCATAAACAAGGAAAGTCCAAATTACCTGATATGGGGTATGTTGTTATATATTATACTTAATACAATTGATTTGATTCTATTGTTGGGTGATTCACATGAATATTGATGTTATTATTGATATGATTAAGGATTACTTTTCAACATTGGACCAATGAGATGAGGGAAAGGAAGCATTGATCATGCATCCAATTAGGAACCTTATAGGATTCACATTCCAGGCATATTCCTTGTCACATAGGATATTTTGTTTTCAATTCTTATTATTTTATTAAGTTCATTTACTTATATACCAAAACTGACTGATGTTTTATGCAGGAATTGAGAAACATGACAAGTACTTAAAGTGAATATGGTAACGTAATTAGTGTTTTCTTTCATAGTCGACAACAGAACCCCAATGTATCAAATCATGTCATGTCGAGTAATAGACCATTGGTCACATGGACTGGAAAATGTTATGGTTTAGATTATCTGGATGCAATATTTCTGTTTATAATGTGTGCAAGATTTTTTGGATTGGAAGTGGTGAAACATTTGGTACATCCATCTAAATAGAATAATAACATAAATGTAAATCTAAAAAGTTACTAATGTTTGAAAACATAGAACTTCACCTAGACCTGACCTTGGTAGTTCGAAGTAGGGAGAACTTTTTGTGGTCTACATAAATAATTAATAACCATGAACCAAATCTTTGTGCTGATAGAGGTGGGAAACTATTACATAGGTAGGTTTCCACCTATCATATCCATGTATTTATGGTGTTACCACTATTAAATCCTTTTCGACATGTGTGTTTTTCAATTGTAGTGCTATTCTACCATAAAGTACTCCACTAATTCACCAAGAGTGTAGTGATGACCGTGCTCGAGAGGTGGTAGTAATTGAGCTACCAATGATACCTCCAGTAGAGCAACATATGGAACCTCATCCTATTCTTGACATGGGAAATGAATCCTAGTTTTGATGATATTTTCTATACCTAATATAGACAATACATGGAGATCTGCCCTCTGCCACTTCTATGGGAGAGTTTAATTAAGAGTTTCTACAGTATTATTCACCCATGGGTTATGGTTAAATAATAAAATAGGCTATAGGTATATCGATCTAGATGGTTATTTATACATTTGATCATCTAGAGTCACCTCATAAGTTGAGAGTGAAGCTTGCTACAAATATTCTTCATGGATTCACCAGACATAAGTGAGATATTTTGAACAAGGAAGATCATTTTTAAGAATTGACTTGGTTGGATTTTGCAACATATATGACATATTTTAAAGGTATTTTTTACTTTAATTTCCAGTATTTCTCTGTTTTGGGGGTTTCCCATGCATTTTTTGAAGAATGGGGGAGTTTTCATGATTTGGGGAAAATCGTGAGCCCAATTTTAGATTTAAAAATAAATTTTGTTTCGTTTATAAATCCTTCATTTTTCAACAGTTTTCATCCATTAAAATTTCTATTTTTCCTCAATTTCTCTATTAGCACCACCATATTAATTTGGACCATTTAGTAATCCATAATCCTGGTGGATTTGGGTTTTTATTTATGGAATTGTGCCTGCCCAGAAGCTCATTTCTAGTTCTGAAAATAAAATTTGTTTATTTAATTACATAATAATTGTTTACTCTTTTTCATTGATTTCACCTCCCAATTGAATAAAAAATCTTTAGGTGCACCCCCAATATCGTTCCTACATATTTGGAGCCCGTATGCATCAGAAATTGGCACAGACCTTCATAGGGTTTCTCAAATCATCCTGATTTGAATAGGTAACTTCATTCCATCATAACTCCTTCATTTCACACTCATTTCCCCATTGAAATTACTACATTACCTAATTATCCTTTTTGGAAACTCATCTGAATTTTTGGTAGTTTTTAATTTCATATAATTGTGCATTTGGGGATATTTTGTGAAGATCCCTCAAGTAAGTGGGTTTCCATTATTCTTGCTCCCATTTTCATACAGTTTCTTCCCTTATTATTGAAGTTCCTAAAGTCAAGAAAGTAGGGGTTTGAAATTTGGGTTTGATCTTGTGTTTCATTGTATTATATTCTGGTTTTAGGTCTGTTTTACCTTCCTTGTGAAGCAGTGGTGGTGCGTTTGAGTTTTCACACAAAGGATTCAAGGGTTTTCATTACTTTGGTACGTGATTCCATGGTTATGAAATATTTATGTCTTATCCTTCTCTATTTATCATATTTTCAGGTTTATCGCATTTTATTATGGTAGAAAAAATTAGTTTTAGTTTTTTTTGTACTGTAAATAAATTTTAAATGCAAATTTTATGTGAAATTTGTGGTTTTTCATAGAAATGTTTTATTGGTTTATTTTGAATTTCACTATAAATACATATTTTATTTTACTGAACTAAAATAGGGCTAAAAATAAATTTTTTTAATGTTTATAACCTTTGGTTGTTGTAACGAAAATGGGTTTTAATGGTGTTTGTGGAATATGTGATCTTTAAGGGCCATGTTTGTGTGAAAATGGAGGTTTTACAAAGTTATCATTTATCGATTAACATGGGGATGCTATAAAACTGATTTTTTGGTTTCATTGAAATTTATTGGGATTCATTTTCTATTTGGTAACTTAAAAGTGTTAACATAGTGAACAAAGTGGTGTTTTCAAAGAGTTTTAGGTGCAAAACAATGCAGTATTTTGAGAAATTGTTTCATTAAAAATCAAAGTGTTTTTTTGAGGGTTTTAAATGGTCTAGAATGTGTATAGCTATTATAATAATTTTATGTGACTAGTAAGTTTTTTATATGAAAATGGATTTATGTAGAATGGTTAAATTTTTTGAGCATAGAGGGGGATGCCCGGGTACCTAGGTGGGGCGGATATGTACTAGTACAGCTAGTGGGCCAGATGGGTTTTTTTCCTGTTTCACCTAGTATTTGGATAATGAAAAGTCTAAATAAACTATATGGATGATGATTGGGGACCACTAGGTTATGGGTATGTTCCCTTATAGTGGCTCATTCATGAGAACAGATTTTACTATGGTTACTTAACAATGTGTTACGAGGTACATGGGGCCCGAGACTATCTAGTTCCTAGGGTGTTCCGGATATTGTTGCTTATTGGATTTGTAGAATTTTCCCATTTATTTGGGTGTGTTTGTCATTATATTATAGTATCTAACATGACCATTTAAAATTTTTAACATTTTGAATTTTTTAGCTTGAAAACTGCTTTCAATTAGAAGTTGCATTTCTTGGAATTTTTCACCACTTTTCATTGCATATTAAAATTGGTTTCTTTTTCACCATGTATTGTACAAAATTTGGAATCATTGGGTGGTACCCTATTGGTCATAGGCTCACACCCTAAATTTAACCCTTGGGTGTAAGATGAAATTATAATTTTTGAATGAGGTAAAGGAAAGTCTTTGTGTGATGGCGGTTTGGGGTGTTAGTTCCCATCCGTAGGGTGGAGTTGTGGAGACAGCTTGTGGGTGATAACCCCTTATCATGTGGAGTACTTTGTGTTGTTTTGTGACTATTTTTTGTGTCTTTTGAACTTTTCTTTTGCATTAGAACTTAAGTATTCAGTAATGGATTTTTGTATAAACCTTGTTGGTATGAATTTTTTAGATTTAGTTTATCAAATTGTGTTGATGTTTTATGTATGCACATTTGAGTAAATAATTTTAAAATGTAGATAAATGATACCTGGACACTTGTACCAACCTATGGGGATTGGGAACACCCTTCAGGCCGTTCCACGAGCTGGGTTTGGTGCCGGTATTGGTGGCGACCATATTTGGTTTGTGAAAAATGGTATCAGTGGAGGTAAATATTTTTGGATTATATTACTATTTTGGGATGAGTTGGGATAGAAAAGATCTAGGATTGTAGGGGATAGGGGTTTTGGTCATGAGTAGGGTTCCTAGCCTTCTCCTCTCATAACAGACCTTGAGTCACTAGGGGACATCAGAATTGTCTGATCGTCTTCACTTCAATGTGAGACGTGTGGGCTGCAGACCACATGTGGACATCGAGTAGGGGGGATTAGTTGTTTCTTTTATTAGTGTAATGTGTTTAGATTTTCTATATTTGAGGTATTTTATTAAATTTTTTAGAATTGTGGTATTGACTGATATTTTGGGATCGTTGCATTTTGAAGAAACATGCTTCCACAGAAAGCTCCCATGTACGCACGCGAGGAATTTAGAGAGAGTTCTCCCACAACAATTGATCAGAGGATAGTTGAGGAAGTGCTCCGGGTAGTCAAAGCTCTAGGATAGGGACCATATCCTATTCCATATCCTGTCAGAGAGGATTAGACTGGTCCTATAAAGGGAAAGGCCCAGGAGTTCATAAAAACTAAGCCTCCAACCATCCAAGGTAGCATATAACCCTAGGAAGCATGAGAATGGATCGAAAAGAATGAATACATGTTCAAGTTCCTGGATACACCTGACGATCTCTGGGTGAAATGATACTCTATTCTAATCGAGGGTCTCAGCCACTGGTGGTAGGAATCAGTACTTCAAACTGGGAAGAATGAGCAGATGCATTGGGGAGATTACAATGTAGCATTCAATGAATAGTACTACCCTGAGGTGATGGATAATGATAGGTCACCAGTGTTCATGGACCTTGTTCAAGGGAATCTATCCATGATGGATTACACCAACCATTTCGCTAAGTTGGTTCGGTATGCTCTTGAAATCGTCTCTAATGATCAAGCTAATACCTAGAGGTTTGAGAAAGGCTTGCGACTAGAGATATACTCCTAGGTGCTCTTGTTCATGTTGAGGACCAATGATGAGGTTGTTGACTGAGAATTAACGATAGAGATTGATCGGAAAGGAAAGGAAGATCTCTTTGTATTAGTATCAGTAGTGGGAAGTGGAATATTCTCATAGAAGAAAAGGAAGCGGGAGGAATAGGTGAAGAAATGAGGTGGAAGTTTGGGCCACTCTTACAGGTTGTTTTCGTTTGTAGCTTTTGACGTGAGATTATTCATGTGCCCTTGGTGTGGGCATCTGGGGCACATTTGACCAGCATGCCTGATTACTTCAATTCCATCCTACAAGTGTGGAGGTATGGGGCATTTTTAGTGCTTTTGTGGGGTCACATGTCCACTTTCGTTTGAGGCTGGGTCAGAATCTTCAAGAGGAGTTTCATCATAGTCCGAGCCATCGATGACTGGGGGATCTCGATTTGGAGGCTATAGTGGTAGGGCTGGCTCATTTTTAGAACAGATCCAGTTCAGATCACATCCACAAACTTGTAGTTGTCCTCAGGTAGAGACTGGACATGTCCATGTCGTGGATCAGGCACCAATAGGATCAGATGTGGGAACATTGACAGTTCGAGGTATAATTTTGATCGCATCTTCTGTTGATACTTCTCATTTTGATAATGGTACCTCTATTTCCTTCATTTATTACTATCTTGTGGACACTCTGAATTTACCAATAGAGTTGTTTCCTTCCGCGATGGAGTTGGTGATGCCGCTGGGAAAGAAGAAGTAGCAGGGTCTCAGGTGCCCATTATGTGTGCTCTCCGTGTCAGGGATTGAGATGGGGTGGGACCTATTGGTCTTAGATATGGATCTTTTTTATGTGATACTTGGAATTTATTGGCTAGTACAATTCAATTCACACATCGATTACTACAGGCGCTGAGTGAGTTTTATGACACCTGATGGGAGTCATCAGGTTTTTCATGGAGAATGGGATCCTCCATTGGGTTATGCAGGACCTCCACTCCTAGAGTTGGGAAGTCTTATCTTCCGATTATCGTCGCTTTTGCTAGAGGATGATGGTATTTCCCCTGAAGGTGAACTACCGCATGTAGTGAATGATTTTTCAGACGTATTCCCAGATGTTTTTAGGGTTTTTCTCCCGGAGCAGGATGTGGAGTTTTTGATTGATCTGGCTAAGGTAACACATCCGATATCTCTTCCCTCTAACAGTATGGACACCACCAATCTGAGTGAATTAAAGATACAACTGGAAGACTTATAATCCAAACTATTTATTCACCTGATCATGTCTCCTTTGTCCTCTTCTGTGTTGTTCACGAAAAAGGATGATAGATCTCTCCAGTTGTGCATTGAGTACTGGATGTTGAATAAGGTAACATTTAAGAACAACTACCCTTTTCCATGAATATAAAATTTATTTAATCAATTGATGGAGGAAAACTGGATCTCAAAAATAATCTTTAATTCAGGATACTATCAACTCATAGTGTAAGAAGCTGATATCCCAAAGACATCCTTCCAAAGCGGGTACGACCACATTGAGTATTTGGTCCTGCCCTTTGGATTAACCAATGCTCCAGTGGTATTTTTAGCACTTATGAGTAGGGTGTTCTATATGTACCTCGATAAATTTGTTGTGATGTTTGTGGATGACATTATAGTGCACTCTAGCTCTGAGGAGGAACACAAACATCACTTGAGGATCATCTTTGGAACATTATGGGATCACCACCTCTATGAAAAGTTATCAAAGATCACTTTCTGGATCAGGGAGGTGAAAATGCTGGGTCTTGTGGTCTCGGAGCAGGGGGTTTTAGTGGACCCCGAGAAGATTAGTGTCGTCATGTCATGGGAGAAACCAATGAATTTGTTCAATATATGAGGCTTCCTTATCCTGGATAGTTATTACAGGCGATTCATTCAGAATTCCTCTCGGCTTGCTTCACCAATGACCACGCTGACCTGAAAAGGGGTGAAGTCTGTGTGGGTCCTAGAATGTCAGTCATCCTTCGAGGAGCTAAAGTGATGGTTTACTACTAACCTCGTGATGATTTTCAAGAGGTTGGAAAGGGTTATGTGGTATATTTTGATGCTTCAGGTTTGGGTCTTATGTGCGTGCTTATTTAGGATGATCACGCGGTGGCGTATGAATCTCACCAACTCCGAAAACATGAAAAAGACTACCCAAACCATGACATGGCGATGTCATTAGTGATGCATTCTTTGAAGACTGAGCATCAATAACTCTTTGGGGAGAAGTTTTTTGTCTACTCTGATAAAAAAATCTTGTTCTATATCTTCTCACAGAAAGACCTCAACTTTAGATATCATCATTGGATTGAGTAATTGTAGGGATTCTATTTTGATATTTTCTATACCCCAATATAGGGTAATGCGGTGGCCAACGTCTTGAGTAGAAGAGTTACAATGTAGGATTTGAGGAAGTCCAGTGATGAGTGGGAATAGATGAGAATCTTTTCTTAGATGCATGTGGAGACCAGGGAGAATAGTGGAGGTGTGTTCATGGGGAACATCCAATTGAATTCTTCAATATTAGAGTTGATTCAGCGGTAAAAGACTAGTGATATGATTTTTCAGAAGTTGAGGTAGTATTTTCATGATGGGGAGACGTCATCTGATCGGTCGTTGTCTCCCGAGGGAATCTTGTGCTTCAAGGGCCATCCAGTACTGTCGTTATCTATAAAAAATGTGGTAATGTAGGATATCCACCATTCTCAGTGGGATATCCATCCTGGCACCACCAACATGTATTATGATGTATGAAAATGGTTCTGGTGGCCAGGTATGTGACGAGGCATAGCAGACTTTGTGTTGAGATGCTACAAATTCTAGTAGGTGAAAGCAGAGAATCAAAGGACCTTCTGTTTTCTCCATCCATTACCCATTCCTACCTGGAAGTGGGAAAAGGTCCCCATGGACTTCATTGGTGGATTACCTTTTACACCTTGGGGTAAGAAAGACATTTGGGTGGTGATTGATCGTCTGACCAAATCATCCCACTTCATTCGGATCAAAGATACAACTAAAGAGGATGAGTTGGTCCATTTGTATCTTCCAGAGGTGGTGAGACTCCATGGCATTCCATCATCAATTTTCTCATATAGAGACCCCCATTTCACTTCTTTGTTCTGGGAAGGCCTTCAGAAGGCTTTGGGGTCTTAGATTAAGATGGTCACGACATACCATCCTCAAACGGATGGTTAGACAGAGCGGGCGATTCAAATTTTTGAGGACATGCTCCATGCATGTGTTCTAGACATTGGAGGTTCCTCGGATATCCATTTGGGATTGGTTGAGTTTTCTTATAATAAAAATTACCAATCCTCGATTCAAATGGATTATTTGGAGGCACTCTATGGTCGGCCTTCTCAGTCCCCACAGTGTTGGTCTTAGGTACGTGAGACTTCACTGTTGGGGTCGAGGCTTGTGCTGGAGACTTTTGAGAAGGTCAAGATGATCAGGTAGCACTTATTGATAGCTCAGAAACATCATAAATCATATTATAATCAGAGCCATTGAGAACTAGAGTTTTCTGTGGGTGACATGGTATTCTTGAAAGTGGACCCTTTTCTGGGCCATCGTCGATTCGGAAAGCAATAGAAGATGACTCTGCAATATGTCATCCATTTAAAGATCATTGAGCGTATTGGAATGGTGGCATAAATGTTGTATTTACCTTCTTAGTTGACATCCATCCATGATGTCTTCCATGTCTCCCATTTGAGGAAATACAACCTGGATCCGTCCCATGTGCTATGTTGGGAAGAACTGGTGATAGAGCCTGACTTGCCAATTTTTGAGCTGCCAGTGCAAATAGTGGACCCCCAAGAGAAGGTACTTCATGGGAAGTCTATTCTACTGGTTAGGGTTTTTTGGTATCATGGTAGTGATACACAAGAGACCAGGGAGCCGAAGTCATTGTTTGAGGAAGACTACCCGTTCTTGTTTTCAGATCAAGCTTCATGTTGACTTTCTAGGGTGAAAATTCTTTTATGGTGGACAGAATTGTCACATGAATGACATATTTCAAAGGTAATTTAAATTAAAATACCATTATTGCTTTGTTTTGGGGGTTTCCCATGCATTTTTAGGGGAATGGGGGAGTTTTCAGGATTTGGTCCAAACCGTGATCCCAATTCGAGATTTAAAAATAAATTTTGTTTCCTTTATAAATCCTCCATTGTTAAACATATTTCATCCATTAAAATTAATACGTGGCCCCCCTAACTTTTTAACACCACTATATTAATTTGAACCACTTAGGAATCCATAATCATGGTGGATTTGGGTTTTTAGTTACAGGATTGGGCCTGTCCAGAAGCCTATTTTCCAGTTGTGAAAATAATTTTTTTTACTTAATAACATTTTAATTTTTAACTCTTTTTCGGTTATTTCTCCTCCCACTCAATTATAACATCCTTATGCATGCCCCGTTACCTTTCCTCCCTCTTTGGACCTCGTATGCATCTCGAATTAGGGAAGGCCTTAATATGGGTTCTCAAATCATCCAGAATTGAAGAGGTAACTTATTTACATCATAAATCCTTCATTTCTCACAATTTTCCCCCATTCCCATTCTTAAAATACATCCTCATCCTTTTTAGAACCTCACTTGAATTTGTGGCTTTTTTGAAATTCATCTACTACTGCATTTTGTTAGATTTCTTCAAGATCCTTCAAGTAAGTGGGTTTCCATCCTTCTTGATCTAATTTCCTTAGGTTTTTCCCTTATTCATGATGTTCATAATTTCTATCAAGTAGGGTTTTGAATTTTGGGCTTGATCTTGTGTTTCAAGGTCTGAAATTCTGGTTTTAGGTCTCTTTTACCTTCCTTGAGGTGCAAGGGTGTTTAGTTTGAGTTTTCTCAAAGGAATTAAGGTTTTTCATTACATGGGTAGGTGATTCTAGGTTTATTCAATATTTGTGTCTTATAATTATGTATTTATCATATTTACAGGTTTATCTCATTTTATAATTGCTAAAAAATTTAGTTTTAGGGGTGTTGGAATAGAAAATGAATTTTAAATGCCAATTTTATGTGAAATTGGGGGTTTTTATGGAAATGATTTATTGGTTTATTTGGGGCTTCCATAAAATACAAAATTGATTTAATTGAAAAGACATAGGGCATAAAATCATGTTTTTAATGTTTATCCCCATTTTTTGTTGCTGTGAAAATTTATTTTAATGGTGTTTGTGGAATATGTGGTCTTTAAGTTCCATGTTTGTGTGAAAATGTAGGTTTTACAATTTTATCATTTCTTGGATGGTATGAGGCTGCCCTCAAATTGATTTTTTGGATTCATTGAAATCTATTGGGATGCCTTCTCTTTTTTTGTAACTTACAGGTGTGCATATAGTACACAATGTGGTATTTTCAAGAAGTTTAGGGTTCAAAACAATGCGGGAATTTGAGAAACTTTTTCATTAAAAATTAGTTTGTTTTGTTTGGTGATTTAAATGGTCTAAAATGTGTATAGATACAGTACTGATTGTATGTGACCAGTAGTGGTGTTTTATATGAAAATGGATTTATGTGGCATGCTGAAATTTGCTGAACAAGAAAGGGGGAAGCTTGGGTACCTAGGTGGGGCAGATATGTACTAGTATGACTAGTGGACTAGATGGGTTTTGTCCCTATTTCACTTATCATTTGAATAAATATAACTCTAAATAAACTATATGGGATATGATTATGGACCACTAGGTTATGGGTATGTTCTCTATTAGTGGTCCATGCATGAGAACAAATTTTACTATGGTTACTTTACACTGAGGCACGAGGTACATGGGGCCCGAGATCATCTAGTGCCTAGGGGTGTTCCCAATTTGGTTGCTCATTGGATTTGTGGTAACTACCACTGTATTTGGGTGTTTTTGGTGGTATATTAAAGTACTAAATATTACCATTTATATGTGCTAATATTCTGAATGTTTTATCTTGAAAACTATTTTCAATTGAAAGATACATTTTTGGAATTTGTCGGCACTTTTCATTGCATATTAAAAATGCTTGCTTTTTCACCATGTATTGCATGCACTTTGGAATAATTGGGTGGAAACCAATTGGAATTAGGATCAAATCCTAATTACCCCCATTGGGTGTATGTATACTTTATTATTCTTGATTCATTTAAAGTAAAGGCTTTCGGAGATGGCAGTTTGGGGTGTTAGTTTTCATCATTGGGGCGGAGTTACGGAGACGACTTGGGGGTGCTGACCCCATGTCGTGTGGAGTCCGTGGAGCTATTTTGATGATTTTTATTTGCATATTTGGACCTTTTGTTTTTCATTTGAACTTATGTATTCAGTTCTATTTTTTGGTATAAACCTTATAGGTATGAATTTATCAGATTCAGTTTATCAAATGTTTTTGATGTTTTATGTATACATATTCGAATAAATCAGTTCCAAACAGAGATAAATGATACCCGGGCACTTGTACCAAACCATGAGTATATGGAACGCCCTTAGGGACTTTTCATGGCCTATGTAAATAATTATATCATTCATGTATTTATTTTAATTATATGGATTTATTATGAGTCTATGAAAATTGACGGTGCGTGATTCCAAGGCCCGGTGTGCTCGGAATAAATATCTAATATTTTTTATGGTATGTTCAGTAATGTAACAGCCCGAGATTTTATGAAAAATATTATTTTTTTATTTCACTAATGTCTTGTGTTGTACGCTACACCAAAAGGAGCTTGCACAACACGCATCCTTGACTTGCCTTGCATTACACGCAATCACAACCTTCCTCGATAGCGTGTGTGGTACGTAATACTGAGTTTCACGAAACAATGATATGCTATTAAAATATTATTAAAACTAGCCGTTATGAATAGTAATAACCACTTTTTAAAATTCTGTAAATCTTATTTTTCAAAATGAACTTCATTCTTGGATTCGGAGTATCGAATTTAGCCTAAGGTGAAATTTTGGTACTTTTCGGATAACTTTCACATTCTGATGAATAGTGAAAATTACTAAATTATAATTAAAAACAACTTTTTTAATCGAAATAATTAATAGTGATAAATTATTAATTTAAGTGGTTTTAAAGTATATTTAGAATATATTTTTACAATTTAATACAATGTTGGTCATTGGTTGTAATTTCACATTTAAACCAGACATAATCAAGTGTCAATCTTTTGATATATATTGTTTCCTAAAAACACGCTATTTATTTTAACAGCGGGATTTAATTATAAAATTAATTAATGCAACTTCTATGTTATGAATTTGGTAAAATAGATTTCATTTTTGAATTCGGAATATGAAATATAGCTTAGGATGAAATTTTGGCATTGTTCTGAAAAACATCAATTTTTGATGAATAGTGAAACTACTAAGTGGTAGGTTAAAAAAACTGAATTTTGCATAAAACTTAATTTTACCGCATCTGTGAGTAGAATTTTGAAAATCCGACAGACACGGTTAATATCAAGGACTAAAATGTGGTTCAATGAGATGAAAATAATTTTTGGTGAATAGTAACTTTTTACTTTTTTTTTACCGCGGTTAATAGTAAATAGGGTAACTAAGGGTAAATATGATATTACTATTACCCTAACACATGTCCTAATTCTATTGGACAAGTGTAATTCGACCAAAAACAAACTTAGGAATAAAATATGACCATTTAGGCCCACTGGGATTAGATTAGGACATTTATTATTAATTTATTTAAAGAAAGGTTAAAATAGTTAAAATCAAAGTTTAATAAGTAAATAATTTTTAATATGGAGTTATACATAAGATAAATTCGATTGTAAATATTCATTAGAAAGCTAAAACGGTTTCCTACATGATGGTATTTTATTTGTAATTTTTAGACATCAAATAATTTAATTTATTTATGACACAACGATGATGCAGTAATTATCTTATTAATGAAATATTGACATAATTGATGTTATAAACACCAAAATAAATGTAATTTGAAACTTTTTATGAATTCCACTAATTTTATAGGTTACTATGATATATTAATGTTGATTTAATCAACTTGGTTCGAACATTTAATTCTGTTATGACTTTCACAAAAATCATATATCAAATAGTGTCAAAATTGACACAAAATAGTTTTTAAATCAAATATTATATTATTAATTGTTATTTTATTCCTAAAAATCTAAGGTTCGGCCAAATGACTTAGATAAGGATATAAATATTAATAATAAACAATTTGGGGTTAGTTTGGCATGTTATAGTAAGTGTATTAACCATATAGTGAAAGAAAACAAAAAGACATGGTAAAAGTTAAATTATTTAACTTAGAGTTAAATCTAATTGATAAGGTTAAAATAATATCCTAAACTTGTCTAAATTCTATTGGTTGAAAGGATTTCGACCCATACCCACATTAGCTTCGAAATAAGACCCTTTGGAACCATTATAAACCGATTTTGACTTTAATATAAAATAATATTTTGAGATATTCCTAAGGTGCCTCTCTCCTCCCCTATAAAAGGACACCTCCTCCCCCTCCTCCTCACACCAATTTGAGCACTCAAGCTCGGCCAACCCCTGCCAAAATCTCTTCTCCACTTCCCTAGAAACATCCTAGAGGTTCTGGTCTTCCTCAAAGACCAATTTTAGTGCCCTAAGAGGAGGTCTCAAAGAGGCGCTTCAAAGAAGAGGTAATTACCATTACCAATTCTTTCATCTTTATTTCTTCTTCCACTTCTTCTTCTTAGGTTGTTTCATTATGAAGTAATAACATCAGTATCACTCATATACTGATATGTTATTATAATTATGAAACAACCCTATTTCACCATCTATCCATCCTACGGGAAAAGAAATCACCGCGCGTGCGTACGTACGGAATACCGTCTCCACGCCGTGGTGTAATCTATTTTCCACCACCACCTTACATGGATGGGCATAATGGTGTAAAGAAAAACTATACATAGTTATTACAACATCATATTGATTCTGATATATTGTATAATCCACTCTAATTCAATTAAATAATTATAGGAATGATATCATCGCTCATGCGTACGTACGGACTACCGTCTCCACGACGCGATGAGATTCATTCTCCATGTTAACCATTTAAGAATGATTATAAAGGATATATAAGAAATAATAATGAAATATATGACATTATAAAGTTACTGGATTTATGTATATATATATATGTATGTCATCAACTTACTTCCATTCAAGACAATAAGGAAAGGAAAACAGCGTTCATGCGTACGTACGGACTACCGTCTCCATGAACGGTGTTTTTCATTTTATTTATCTATCTATTATATATATATATACTGAATAAATATGATATATAAATCATATTTTATATTCTGGAAGTAAGTAAATCATGATATAAGTAATAATGTTGTCAAGAACAACAAGTCAAAACACCTACGATAAATGAAACGATTTTACCCAAAACGCTTCTTTAACATGGAATTTACAAAAGAACGGGTAATATAATGTCATAAGTGAACCATATATAACAATGAATATGATTCTGTAATAAGTAAATGACATTATTTAAATCATTATACAGGAGGTTCGGACACATACGAAGCAAATTGGACCTAAGGTAAGGGAAATATCACAATCTCATTTTTATCCGAGATTGTTTATTCGTAAGTATTTACTGGGGTGTATTTTATCATCCACATCCATGTTTCATCAATATGTAATATTATTTCCATCCACCTACAATTGTTTAAATTCATTTTTACCCTTCGGTGAGTTTTTAGTAAAGAATATGAAAGGAATCTTTTGTCGCTTTTTCGTACGAGGTACTTTTTGACTTTTCCGACAAAAGTACGAAGAATGTTTTTTTTAACTTATACGACATGAATGGATTTTTAAAACATTATTTCCAAGAAGCTTCCTTTACAAGTTTTCAAGTTTATTTTTAATCAACTTCTTTTATTTTAAAGTTGTATGACATGTTATGAAAGGAAAAATGTTTTTGACGAAGAAAGGATATTTTCCTCAAGAATGGAGTTCAAGTGTTTTATCAAAATTATTTTCCATATAAGATAATAAAGGGTTCTGTTTTTATCCCTATTATTACATTGACTTGATCATGTTGTGATGGAATTGTTTTTTATGAATTCCTTTATCTTATATGAATTTATTTATGATGTCATGATGTTTCAAGAATCCCATTTTTGTTACATGTGTTATGTGATGATGTATGTTTTATGATTATGTGGCACACATAAGAAAGGATTCATTATAAGATGGGTGGGACCTATATCTCCCTCCAATGCATTGGGTAAAGATTTTATATCTCATGAGATAGACATGGCTGAAATGGTAGGTTATACCGGTTCAGTGAAACAGGACTGAAACGAGGGTTACTCGATTCAGAAAGGGACTTTGTCCACTAAGATAGTCTTGGCATTGAGTCTTGACTAACAAGAAATGATTCTCTATGATTATGTGTGTATGCCACAAAGTTTCATGTTTTAAGTTATGATTACTGGGATTACATTTCACTTCTATGATTTATCCCATGTTATGATATTATGAGTTTTTTTTGCAGGTTAAGATTTCCAAAAGCTATGTTCTTATATATATGATGTGATTGATATTTCTTTTGTTTACCCTTACTGAGCATTTGAGCTCACCCTTTTATTTTTTCTTTTCCCCAGGATATAAAGAAAGGTTTTAGGTAAAAAAAAGGGATGACCTTTATGGGAGATATTGAAGATCATTCACCACGATTAGAAGATTACGTTCCGAGTTTCCAAAGACACTAAACTATTACGATCCTTGTGTGTGTGTTTTTGTTATGTACTAAGTATTCCGCAAAAGTAATGTAATGTCCATGTACGTCAAGATACGGGTCTCTACAGTTGGTATCAGAGGAAAGGTTTAGTCAACCTTTGGAAACTAGGATGCGAAAACGTTAGTGAGATCCCTAGAGATATTTCTAACGTATGTCTAGGGATGTCCCTAAGGATAAGTATACGTATAAGATATAGTCCTAGAACTACGGTAACGATCATAGAATTTAACCTAAGATATTAGATATTGAGGATACTCCCCCTTTATTATGTTGTTTTCCCTAGCATGATTTTTGCCTGTCACACTATTTTTTTTGGGTTTAGACGATGGCTGGAACCCGAAGGAACCGTGTTGATCAATGCAATGGACAATGCAATGATTGCCCTCCTGAACAAACAAATGTTATGGTGGATGGAGTGCAAAATCTTATTGCTATACTTACACAAGCTATGAATCATTCTGGACTTCCAAATGAGCAGAGAAGGGAACAATATTCTATTGAGTCCTTCATGAGGCAACGTCCACCTTCTTTCAGTGGGACTTCTGATCCACTTGTTGCTGAACAATGGATCAGTACCACTGAAAAGATATTTTCAGTTCTTCACTGTTCTGAACATGATAAAGTCATCTTAGCAGTATATCGTTTGGAAGGTGAAGCTGATCAATGGTGGAATCTTATCAAGAATACGAGGCCAAGAGATGAAATTGAGTCCATGGAATGGGACGAGTTCAAGAACATGTTTTTCAGTAAGTACTTCCCTCGTATTCTTCGAACAAAGATGGAAAAGGAGTTTCTTGAGCTGAAGCAGAAGGATGATGAATCTGTTGGTATATACGAAGCGAATTTTACAAGACTTGCAAGGTATGCATCTGGAATTATCATCCAACCTGAAAGTAAAGTTGATCGATTTTTCAGTGGCTTAAACCAAGTCTTCGAAGGGCATTAGCTATAAGAGACTTCAGCAGCTATGAAGAAATTGTGCGTTGTGCTATCAAGGTAGAAATGGAAGTTGGTGTTACATATCCATCTCATGGTTTTGACAAGAAACGAAAGATGGAGTTCAAGGAGAAATCTCAGAATAATGGTGAAAAGAAGATGAATGTTTCTTTATGCACAAAGTGTGGAAAGAAGCATGGTGGAGATTGTCTTAAAGGGACTAGAAAATGTTTTAAGTGTGGAAAAGAAGGTCATCGAGCAGCTGAGTGTCGAAGAATTGGAAAAAGGGTTTCTAATGATGTGAATAAAGCAAACACTGCAGAGAACGCACCGCCAACACTTCAATGCTTCAAGTGCAAGGAAATGGGGCATTATGATAATAATTTCCCTAATCCAAGGGTTAGTGATGATCAACATGAGCAACCATTGAAGGCAAAGGACAAAGGGAAATCACATGTGATCACTATTGGCAATGTTGAATATGACAACGATGTGGTGGAATGATTAAGAGTTTATGTAATGGGATTCCAAAATAATGTTGTATCATTGAGTATTGCAATATTTATTGATGTGGTATTCAAAGTGATTGAGATATTTTCTAGAAATAAGATGATATGCGCATAATGAAGACGAGAAAATGAAATGTTTAATAGTATTCTTGAGCTCATGATTGATATAAGGACTAAGTGACATCATGGTTTGAGTATATAGAATTTTGAGGATTTCGGTATGTGAAAAGTGTTAACTTTTAACTACATTCAAGTTTTCACTAAGGTTCAATGGGTATTCAAGAGAGTACAAGATTAAGGCCTTTGAATGTTTGGAATGTGACCAACAAGATATATCTTATGATATATGGGGATCAACGATGGTATTAAATCTCTGGTAATCGTTTTCACTATGTTATGAGAATGGACTGCAGTATTATGGATAAGCCTAAAGATTGGAATGGTTTATGTTGGACATAAGTTAGTATTGTTTAAGGATAGAAGTTTTTTCGATATTATTGATGGGATGTTATAGTAATATAGTTTTATAAAAAGGACAACCTGCAGGACGGGCGACAGCCCATCGCTTCGGACAAGGCTGTGGGAATCGAACCCACAACCGAAGTGCGACTGGCCTTTATCGCCTACCACTGACCTACAGGAAGTCCCTGTTTAGTAGAAACTAGTGTTATTATATTAAGCAGTATGATATATGAAGTATAAGCCCATTTTAGGAACCATATATGATTAATCCCACTATAGATCGACTTATGTATATAAATTTTGCTAACCTTTTGAGACAGATGGAATGACCCGTCATTCTATCACATGATCTGCTAACACTTCACGAATAACAAATTCAACTTCATTTATTTAAGAGATGAAGTGGAAATTGTTAAAGGCACGAACAACAGTGATATTGTACCAAAATAAAGTAAGTATTTATTCTAATTCAAATTCTTTAACTTTAGGGAAATGATCTTGAAAACCAAAAATGTTGTCCTAGTTCTCTTATACCTGATGAATCAGATGGTACCTTAGATCGTCACAAATTTATGGATTTGTGATTACGGGCTTTTCCATAGCCATGTTCTCTACCACTCTCCATCAGAACATGATGGTTAGATTTCTCTTCCATATCCATATTTTCACCTATTTGGAAACCCAGTGATTAGTTTATTTGGGTAATCGTTACATTTCATACTTTAGTTATTAAAGCCAAGTTTTGGTATTCCTTTTTACGATGTGGGTTTCTATTAAAGAAACTTTCAAATAGTAAACCATTTATAACCCCGACGAATTTCGAGGGCGAAATTCATTTTAAGGGGGGTAGAATGTAACAGCCCGAGATTCATGAAAAATATTATTTTTTTATTTCACTAATGTCTTGTGTTGTACGCTACACCAAAAGGAGCTTGCACAACACGCATCCTTGACTTGCCTTGCATTACACGCAATCACAACCTTCCTCGATAGCGTGTGTGGTACGTAATACTGAGTTTCACGAAACAATGATATGCTATTAAAATATTATTAAAACTAGCCGTTATGAATAGTAATAACCACTTTTTAAAATTCTTTAAATCTTATTTTTCAAAATGAACTTCATTCTTGGATTCGGAGTATCGAATTTAGCCTAAGGTGAAATTCTGGTACTTTTCGGATAACTTTCACATTCTGATGAATAGTGAAAATTACTAAATTATAATTAAAAACAACTTTTTTAATCGAAATAATTAATAGTGATAAATTATTAATTTAAGTGGTTTTAAAGTATATTTAGAATATATTTTTACAATTTAATACAATGTTGGTCATTGGTTGTAATTTCACATTTAAACCAGACATAATCAAGTGTCAATCTTTTGATATATATTGTTTCCTAAAAACACACTATTTATTTTAACAGCGGGATTTAATTATAAAATTAATTAATGCAACTTCTATGTTATGAATTTGGTAAAATAGATTTCAATTTTGAATTCGGAATATGAAATATAGCTTAGGATGAAATTTTGGCATTGTTCTGAAAAACATCAATTTTTGATGAATAGTGAAACTACTAAGTGGTATGTTAAAAAAAACTAAATTTTGCATAAAACATAATTTTACCGCTTCTGTGAGTAGAATTTTGAAAATCCGACAGACACGGTTAATATCAAGGACTAAAATGTGGTTCAATGAGATGAAAATAATTTTTGATGAATAGTAACTTTTTACTTTTTTTTTACCGCGGTTAATAGTAAATAGGGTAACTAAGGGTAAATATGATATTACTATTACCCTAACACATGTCCTAATTCTATTGGACAAGTGTAATTCGACCAAAAACAAACTTAGGAATAAAATATGACCATTTAGGCCCACTGGGATTAGATTAGGACATTTATTATTAATTTATTTAAAGAAAGGTTAAAATAGTTAAAATCAAAGTTTAATAAGTAAATAATTTTTAATATGGGGTTATACATAAGATAAATTCGATTGTAAATATTCATTAGAAAGCTAAAAAGATTTCCTACATGATGGTATTTTATTTGTAATTTTTAGACATCAAATAATTTAATTTATTTATGACACAACGATGATGCAGTAATTATCTTATTAATGAAATATTGACATAATTGATGTTATAAACACCAAAATAAATGTAATTTCAAAATTTTTATGAATTCCACTAATTTTCTAGGTTACTATGATATATTAATGTTGATTTAATCAACTTGGTTCGAACATTTAATTCTGTTATGACTTTCACAAAAATCATATATCAAATAGTGTCAAAATTGACACAAAATAGTTTTTAAATCAAATATTATATTATTAATTGTTATTTTATTCCTAAAAATCTAAGGTTCGGCCAAATGACTTAGATAAGGATATAAATATTAATAATAAACAATTTGGGGTTCGTTTGGCATGTTATAGTAAGTGTATTAACCATATAGTGAAAGAAAACAAAAAGACATGGTAAAAGTTAAATTATTTAACTTAGAGTTAAATCTAATTGATAAGGTTAAAATAATATCCTAAACTTGTCTAAATTCTATTGGTTGATAGGATTTCGACCCATCCCCACTTTAGCTTCGAAATAAGACCCTTTGGAACCATTATAAACCGATTTTGACTTTAATATAAAATAATATTTTGAGATATTCCTAAGGTGCCCCTCTCCTCCCCTATAAACGGACACCTCCTCCCCCTCCTCCTCACACCAATTTGAGCACTCAAGCTCGGCCAAACCCTGCCAAAATCTCTTCTCCACTTCCCTAGAAACATCCTAGAGGTTCTGGTCTTCCTCAAAGACCAATTTTAGTGCCCTAAGAGGAGGTCTCAAAGAGGCGCTTCAAAGAAGAGGTAATTACCGTTACCAATTCTTTCATCTTTATTTCTTCTTCCACTTCTTCTTCTTAGGTTGTTTCATTATGAAGTAATACCATCAGTATCACTCATATACTGATATGTTATTATAATTATGAAACAACCCTATTTCACCATCTATCCATCCTACGGGAAAAGAAATCACCGCGCGTGCGTACGTACGGAATACCGTCTCCACGCCGTGGTGTAATCTATTTTCCACCACCACCTTACTTGGATGGGTATAATGGTGTAAAGAATAACTATACATAGTTATTACAACATCATATTGATTCTGATATATTGTATAATCCACTCTAATTCAATTCAATAATTATAGGAATGATATCATCGCTCATGCGTACGTACGGACTACCGTCTCCACGACGCGATGAGATTCATTCTCCATGTTAACCATTTAAGAATGATTATAAAGTATATATAAGAAATAATAATGAAATATATGACATTATAATGTTACTGGATTTATGTATATATATATATGTATGTCATCAACTTACTTCCATTCAAGACAATAAGGAAAGGAAAACAGCGTTCATGCGTACGTACGGACTACCGTCTCCATGAACGGTGTTTTTCATTTTATTTATCTATCTATTATATATATATATACTGAATATATATGATATATAAATTATATTTTATATTCTTGAAGTATGTAAATCATGATATAAGTAATAATGATGTCAAGAACAACAAGTCAAAATACCTACGATAAATGAAACGATTTTACCCAAAACACTTCTTTAACATGGAATTTACAAAAGAACGGGTAATATAATGTCATAAGTGAACCATATATAACAATGAATATGATTCTGTAATAAGTAAATGACATTATTTAAATCATTATACAGGAGGTTCGGACACATACGAATCAAATTGGACCTAAGGTAAGGGAAATATCACAATCTCATTTTTATCCGAGATTGTTTATTCGTAAGTATTTACTGGGGTGTATTTTATCATCCACATCCATGTTTCATCAATATGTAATATTATTTCCATCCACCTACAATTGTTTAAATTCATTTTTACCCTTCGGTGAGTTTTTAGTAAAGAATATGAAAGGAATCTTTTGTCGCTTTTTCGTACGAGGTGCTTTTTGACTTTTCCGACAAAAGTACGAAGAATGTTTTTTTTAACTTATACGACATGAATGGATTTTTAAAACATTATTTCCAAGAAGCTTCCTTTACAAGTTTTCAAGTTTATTTTTAATCAACTTCTTTTATTTTAAAGTTGTATGACATGTTATGAAAGGAAAAATGTTTTTGACGAAGAAAGGATATTTTCCTCAAGAATGGAGTTCAAGTGTTTTATCAAAATTATTTTCCATATAAGATAATAAAGGGTTCTGTTTTTATCCCTATTATTACATTGACTTGATCATGTTGTGATGGAATTATTTTTTATGAATTCCTTTATCTTATATGAATTTATTTATGATGTCATGATGTTTCAAGAATCCCATTTTTGTTACATGTGTTATGTGATGATGTATGTTTTATGATTATGTGGCACACATAAGAAAGGATTCATTATAAGATGGGTGGGACCTATATCTCCCTCCAATGCATTGGGTAAAGATTTTATATCTCATGGGATAGACATGGCTGAAATGGTAGGTTATACCGGTTCAGTGAAACAGGACTGAAACGAGGGTTACTTGATTCAGAAAGGGACTTTGTCCACTAAGATAGTCTTGGCATTGAGTCTTGACTAACAAGAAATGATTCTCTATGATTATGTGTGTATGCCACAAAGTTTCATGTTTTAAGTTATGATTATTGGGATTACATTTCACTTCTATGATTTATCCCATGTTATGATATTATGAGTTTTTTTTGCAGGTTAAGATTTCCAAAAGCTATGTTCTTATATATATGATGTGATTGATATTTCTTTTGTTTACCCTTACTGAGCATTTGAGCTCACCCTTTTATTTTTTCTTTTCCCCAGGATATAAAGAAAGGTTTTAGGTAAAAAAAAAGGGGATGACCTTTATGGGAGATATTGAAGATCTTTCACCACGATTAGAAGATTACGTTCCGAGTTTCCAAAGACACTAAACTATTACGATCCTTGTGTGTGTGTTTTTGTTATGTACTAAGTATTCCGCAAAAGTAATGTAATGTCCATGTACGTCAAGATACGGGTCTCTACAAGTAAACACGAAGGTGGTGTTTTCTATATTTTCAACTAGTTCTCATATTAAAAATTAGATGGAACCATTTAATCCATAGCATATAGATTCACTTATGGGAGGCTCCACTTCGACCGTAGTAGGTTGGGTGAAAAAGATAATTTTGCGGTCTTTTGAAAGATTAATAAAATAACATGTTATGATATTTTATTTCTTTCTTTTTCTCCAGTCGATGAGAGATGGTGGTAGGGCCAATGGAACATCAATAAAATAAATGTATTGACTCCCCTTTATTCTTATAACGGCACCATTGGAATTTGGAAGGTTCTTTAATTAAATAAACCCCATTAATTCCACATGCGTTACTCACCCTCCCACCTCTCTTAATTATATGGAGCTTAGGGTGGAGTGTTGGCATAGCTTCATGAAGAGAAGAAGCTTTGGCAATGTACCATGATGCCAATGACTTGGAAGACGAGATTGGCTTCAGTGAGCGGTGAAGAGAACCACTGAATCACGAACTGATGACAACGACGAAGGAGGTTTCGTTGATCATTGTCAGCGAATGTCTCTTCCATGATGGGGGTTTGTTTAGAAGTTATGTTTGATACTTTACCTTGCTCCCAAATACTATCACATTAATGCCGAGGGCACATGCCCAATGAACAAGGCCTGGACCCTCCGTCGCTTCTCTCATCTTCCATTCTTTGGGGAAAGTTTCCTCTGATTGATGGCAACATGAAATAGTGGGTCGTGCTATGACGGTGGAAGCACGAGAGAGCTGTAGGAATAGATGGCACCAGGAATGAACCACTGGAGATCATCTGGTGTCCTGTGGAAGAAAATACCGATGCACCATGTCGGCGGCGGCCATCAAGAGCCGGAGGAGACCCGCGAAAATCGTCCCTGGGCAGTGGAATGCGGCGCACGATTGTGCGCCGCGGAGGCTGAAGGTAATTGTCCTGAGCTGGCTACATGGGACAAGGGCGGTGCCCGTAGGCGCGGCTGGCAGCAGCGGCCTCGACCAGAAGGTCACTGCAGGAGGGTGCGGTGTGGTCTGTGACACACCGCATTAGAGAATCCCGGTTGGACAAATGGTCGATCGTTTAATGTGGTGGGGCAGTGCCCCACCAACTGGGCAAAACGACCCCAAAACCACGGGGCCAGTAGAAGAAAATGTTCTGCATTCTGGCAGACCAGGTTGGATGCAGGCTGGCCGACCGGACTAGACCCACCCAGCGGGCCGAACCAGTGGCTCAGTGGGCTTGCGCGAGTGGGTCGAGCCCCACTCGGCGGGCCTGGCCAACCATGGCCCGGGCCCATTAACCAATGGTATGACCCCAATGGGCTAGACCCAGCGAACCAGGCTGACCCATTGTAGCCTGGACTAGAGCGGGGTCAGGTAGGCCCCGAGACACATTGTGTCGGACAGGTCAGACCGAGTCAGACTGAGCCTAGACCTAACCGGCCCCTGAATATAAAAACACCCGTAACTGAAGACCTCGGTGTCTGGTTGACACATCGTCAGAGGTGTTGGGACACCTTTTTTTGTAAGTGTTCTATAGGGTATATTCTGGTGTGCCCAACCAAGCTGGGCCAGACAGAGGTGTGATCACCCCCATTTCTAGGAAAGAGATGTAACTAATAGACCGAGGAACAGATTGATGCGCCTTCTATGGAATAAGGACCCTCGGTACAAGGTAGTTCTTTGGAGATACAATAAGTGAGTTTTGACAGAGTTTTATGTGTGAATTGGATTGGATCAGACCTAGATCCTACTGGACCCTTTTACATTAGTGCCCATATCTCACAGACCGGGCATCCGAACGACGCGACGTCTGTCATGTTGGGACCCCTATGATGGGGTAGTCCCCTATATATACTTTTTCAAGACTTATTAACTTTTGAAATAAGAAAAATGTCTTAATAAAAATTTCTCCTAGAATCAAACGTGTTATGAGCGGGAATCTAGTGGTCGGCTATGACATGAAGAAGAAGAGAAACTAATGCGGTTCAACATCAGAAACTCTAGAGTGGGATGATCTAGTTGTACATATAATTATATATAACTCTGTACTAGAGACCCTATGTAAATTAACATCATAGAGACCACGTGCTGATCAATGTCATAGTGACCCTGTGTGGATCAGCATCATAGATACCCTGTGTGGATTAGCAACATATCAACCCTGTGTAGATCAGCCACATAGTGACCATGTGTGAATTAACACCATAGTGACCCTATGTAGATCATCATCATAGCAACCCTATCTGGATCAACATCATAGATACCATGTGTTGATTATCATCATAGTGACCATGTGTGGGTCAGCATCATAGTGACCCTGTGTGGATTATCATTCTAGAGACCCTATGTGGATCAGCAGTAGAGTGACCCGATGTAGAACCGCTTTATAGTGGCCCATAGTGGAACAATAACTTACGTCCAAGAGTGGATCGATAATAGAAAACACCCTTTTTGGATTAGTTGTGGGACTTCTAAATGGAATACGATGATATAGCCTAAGGCAAATCATCTATATTCTTGATCTCTGAGTTGTATACCTAGTGTGAGCTGACTATTTCTTCGTGCACTGTGATTGAGGTCTTGATTTCTGGTTTTTTCTTTTTGTAACTATGGGAGACCATCAGGGGACTTGGGGACCTTACTGAGTATTTTTATACTCACCCCCACATGGGCTTCGCCCTCACCTTATTGTGTCTTATTCAGAGAAAGAGCAGCTGGGCTGAGACTTGAGGGAGCCAGGACCAGGCATTACACAGAGGAGATGGGATAACATGGCGTGTTTTGGAGATAATATGCACCTAACATTCTTGTAGGATCCTCAGTGGATGATCCATGAGCTATTTTCTCTTTTCAGTTGTATATGAACTTTTCAGTTGGGCTTGTATTCTATCCCCTTTAATTTTAGTACACTTTTTACTATAGCAGTTTACTTCATGGTTGATTCATGTTGTGTTCTTGGATTTTGTGTTGTACTAGTTTAAAAATATTTCTTCCTGTTATAGGGATACACCATTTTGGTTCTTGTGACCAACCCCTATCCAATTGAAGGTGGGCTTGTTGTAGTCACTACATAGGCCTCGGGGGACGGGTCATGTCAAAGTGGTATTATAAGTGTCAGTTCAACTGAAGAAATTAGACTCTGATATTTTAATATAGAAATGGTGCTAAGTTTTTTATGTGTGGTTTTTAGTTCGGGGAGTACATTGTTGGTGTGGCGACTGACGTATACATACAATAGGACCCTGAATTCTGATTTCCGACTTGGTGCAGGAAAACACAAATTGCGTCTGTTTTGGGAGTGTTTTATTTTCAATCTCTTTATGTTAGATCACCAGGTATAACTTATTGACCATGGTGCAACTGTTTCCTTTCAGGATGCGACCATGTGGACAGTCATCCAGGATTCCTGAGAGAGTATACGATATCGTCCCATCGAGCGACATGGATTCGGTGCAGGGCCATCTTACAATGATAGTATCAACGAGTGGTGTACCAGAAACACCACTACCCATTGGGTAGTAGTTTCCACTGACCCCACCAGTGGACGGTGCACGCTGAATGAGCACGTTGTATGAGTTCCAGCGGTAGAGGCCTCCGATGATCCAAGGAAAGATGGATCGACAAGAGGTTGAGGATTGCCTAGAGGCTATTGCCTTTGTTTTTTCACTAGGTTGGAACACCAGCCGACGGTGATCTTAGATACTAGTTTTTCCAGGGAGCATCAGTGATATGGTGGAGCCGAACACTCCAGATACACGACAAAGAAACCATCACCTGGGCATATTTCAAGGGCCACATCAGGGTGGAGTTCATTCCAATGACTCTACAATCTATGCATATACAGGAGTTGATATAATTACAGTAGGGAAACCTGACCTTGGACCAGTACTCAACAAGGTTCACCATCCTCTCACTCTACTCTACCGACGTGGTGCAGGGCCCTTTGTTTAGCGACCAGACCATCGAGGATGGACTCTGATGGGAGATCAGATCTTCAATGGTATCTCTTTGCATCCCGATTCATGTTGGAGTGCTGGAGACATCACTATTGGTGGATAGCTTCCTTGCGAAGCAGACACCGACGATGTGACCCGCCACAGGGTGAAACATAGCAGATTCATCTGCGGCCGGTAGTTGGCAGATGACACCGAGGTCCAAGCAGACCAAACCTTCTGGTGGATGACCCCATGACGTAGGGTTAGAGGTGTGAGGCTCACAAGGTAGGGTAGGCTAGTAGATGAGTAGACAGTGCTTCAAATGCGGCGAGCAGGGTCACATGGCTTGCGACTGCCCGACCTGCCGCACTAACAACCAACAGATGGTCAAGGGGCTGTAGAGGAAGATGCATAGATTTGAGCATGGGGATTTCTGGGTGGTGGACATGGTAGAGAATCAGGTCGTGCAGTAGGTGGTGGATGATGGTTCAAGGTCCTACCGCCACCACCTATAGGAATTCCACCCCAACCATATGGAGTAGGTGGACAGGTGTGAGCTCAGTTCAAGGAAGCTGAGGCCTACAAACACGGAACTCTAGAGAAGATTCGAGGTATGATATGTGTCTACTCTACCATAGCTACAGTACTGATAGACACAGGTGCATGTCACTCTTTCATTTCCACAACTCTTTTTCAGAGCGCAGATATTTTGGTGGAGCCGTTGGCTCGATCCTTGCGATTAGAGACTCCTATGGGAGAAGATTCGATGATTACACATTGGTGCCAGAAGTGTGAGATTACTCTTTGAGGTGAGAGCTTTGGCTGGGATCGTCTAGCAGTGGCATCATGGACTTACAACGTTATCTTGAGTATGGGATAGTTATCCACATTCCATGCTTATATTGACTATTTTAGGCACAAAGTGTGGTGTGTCCGTGAGGATGGGACCAGGTTTTCCTTCACCGATGAGAAGGGAACCTTTGCAGCATAGGATGGAATTAACCTGAGGATGGTGCAGTTGATCACACATTAGTTGGATAGCCTTACCCTCAGAGTAGTTGATGTTGAGAGTCCAAGAAATCCTATAGTTGTGGACCAGTATGCCGATATATTCCATGTTGATGTTCTGAGACTACCTCCTCGTAGAGAGGAGGACTTACATATCGTCATGTATCTTGGGATGAAACTGATATCGAAACCATCATATCGGATGGTTCTCATGGATCTTTGGGTGTTTTGGGTACAGTTGGAGTACTTGGAGGGGAAGGGGTTCTGAAGGCCGAATGTTTATCCATAGAAGCCCTAATTTTCTTTTCCAAGAAGGCAAATGGGAGTTTAAGGCACTGAATATATTATCAGTGCCTGAACCAAGTGACCGTGAAGAACAAGTATCCACCTCCAAAGATTTATTATTTTTTATATCAGCTGAAGGGACCTCATTGGTTTTCAAAGACAGACCTTAGATCAGGCTATCATCCGCTCAGGGTGTGAGATGAGGATGTGCAGAAGATGACCATTAGTTTTCGGTATGGCCACTATGAGTTCTTGGTTATGCCATTCGGTGTGACCAACACCCCTACATTGTTCATGGGACTCATGAACATGATCTTAAATCAGTCCCTCGATTTCTTTGTTGTGGTCTTCATTGATAACATCTTGGTGTACTCAGCGATGGAGGAGAAGCATGCCTATCATCTAAAAATAATACTTGATACCTCCAATTGCCCGAAGGACTTAGATTATTATTATTATTATTTGAAAAGAAACACCTTTTAATGGAAGAAGGGGGAAACTAGACAGACTTCATGACATAACACATTAACCGACCTGAAGATCATAGAAAACAAAAGTCAGACTGACAACTTAGAACTACCCCTCCCCAGCAATTAAGACATGATAAATCTCTCACTCAATGCATGACTGTACAAAAAATATGTGTCCTATGATGAAGAACAGGACCAATCTGATGGCATCACCATACCCTCTCAAACATTAAAATCTATAAAGCCTGTACAGGTGAAATGTTAGCTCTGAAACCTCATAGGGCCTGAACCTTGTGATCAATTTGACTATGGCTCTGATCCTGAGTCCCGAAAGAATTCCACACAACCAAACATATTCATCCAAAAAAATGATAAACCACTACTGGAATCAAAATTCGAGAAGCCCCACCTCTTCACAAGTCACCTCCACCACCACAACCGCAGAAGATCGAAGAGAAAGACGAGCCAAAGAGCGTGAAGTCGGTTCTTCGTCACCTAGGACTGGAAGACCAAACAACACATCAATGGAGCATCACCATTGAGGGGATCCGAGTCAATCTGAACCAACAACGCCACTCTGAGCATGATGTTGGTTAGAACAAGGCTGTAGAAGAACCCTCCCCAGATTTCCCAAAAGACCGAACCATGGGAATCAAAGGGACAACGAGGAGGTAAGCTCCTGTGAAAAGGCCTCCAAAAGAACTTCATCACACTTCCAAGAAAACCACTCATTATTCAAGATTAATACCAGAAAATAAACCAAGATATAAAACCAGAAAATACCGCCATCAACTGCTCTGAATCCGTCGCCGCGCCACCCACAGAAGACATTCCATACCAGAAACCACGATAGTCCACACCAACACCAGCACAAAGAAGCCAAAGCCAAGCCCCCGGAAGGAAACAGACCCACCGGACCGCACCAACACCGACCAAAAGAAGTCAATGACGAGCCCTCAGAAGGATCCAAACCAGTCTGTTGCAACATCCGATGCCGCTGCCTAGAAACCGGTGCACGCTGGATCTGACGCCAAGCTGAGAATGGAGGAACCCACCGAACCGGATACATGCCAGATCTAGAGATGATCCGAGATCGAGACACCTGATGCCGAAAATCCGTGGTAGAAGTCATCAAGTCAAAGATGAGGCTTCCGTGATCGAAGTGGGAGAAACACTGGCAAACGAACCTGGCCGAAAGAGGGAAGGAGATGGAAACTCGGGAAAACCCTAGTTGCGGGAGAAGGGATTGACGCCGCCGCTCAGAGACCCTCTAGAGATAGTCTACCATATGTTAAAATAGTACAAGATACACTCTAAGAGAACCATCTTTATGGTAAACTCTTTATGTTCTAGTTATGGATACGAGAGTTCTACTTTATAGGACACGTTATCTCAGAGTCTAGAGTTGTAGTTGATTTGGAAAAGATTGAGGCTGTGTATTCTTGGGATCTATCCAGAAGTGTGAATGAGGTGTGGAGTTTCCTAGGGTTGGATGGGTACTACTAGATATTTGTACCTGATTTTTCCATAGTTGTGGCACCCTTGTTAGCATCGATGATGAAGGGATATCCCTTTGTGTGGGTGAAGAGATGCGAGCAGATTTTTCAGGAGCTGAGGAAAATAATGATGAGTGACCTCTATATTGGGGCTACCAGAAGAGGGTGATGGGTATGTAGTCTACTGTGGCACGTCTGGGATGCGACTTTGATGTGTATTGATGCAGGAGCGAGGAGTGATCCCTTATGGTTCACAAAAATTGAGACAACATGAGAAAAAATATTCTACCCATGAACTGGAGTTAGCAACAGTGGTCTTCACCTTGATGATGTGGCGACACTACTTGGTGGGTGAATGGTTTAATGTTTACTCTGGTAATAAGATTCTCTGGTATATCTTCTCACAGAAGGACTAGAACATGAGACAGTGATATTGTCTTGAGTTCCTCTAGGACTATAACTTTGAGATAGTCTATGCTCCTAGGAAGGGGAACGTGGTAGTAGACACACTCAGTTGAAGGTGTGTTCTACAGTTGCTGAGTGAGGTGATAGAGCAGGTAGCCACATTGTAGATATCCTTTGTGGATATAGATGGAGTAGCTTACCACCAGTCTATGATTTTCACTCCCCCACTTCTTCAGTGAGTTTAGGAGGCGCATCTTGGGGACATTAACTGCAAGACTCGACGTTCTTAGATATCCATTGGACAAGCACCTAATAGATTTTTTGAAGGTGGGGAACTCATCATCCTCCTTAGTGGATGAACCATGGTCATGGTGGTGCTATGGGAGGAGGTGTTGAGGGTGTTCCATACATCCCCTCTGGAGGTATATCCTGGTGTGGAAAAGACGTATTAGGACCTCTGGCATCAACACAGGTGTAATGGGATTAAGAAGGTAGTGGTAGAGTTTGTTTCACGATGCCTCATTTGTCAGCAAGTGAAGGTCGAGCATCGGTTTCTAGTAGGCTTAACACAACCACTTAAGTTTCTAGAGTGGTAGTGGGTTGGTATATCCATGGGCTTCTTGACGGGGCTACCATGGACATCCAGTGGACATGATTCCATATGGGTGATCATTAACCAACTCAACGAGTTGAACCACTTTTTACCCATCTGAGAGTAGGGATCAGTAGAGGGTTTAGGACGCATCTACGTACATGAGATTGTACAACTTCATGGGGTTCCATTGATGATCATGTCTGACAATGACACAAGTTTTACATCACAGTTGTGGAAGGGATAAAATGAGGTGTTCGAGACTCAGCTACATTTGATCACTAACTTTCATCCACCGACAGATGGTCAGACAGAGCAGACCATTCAGATTATGGAGGACATGCTTAGTGCTTACATCCTAGATTTTGGTCATCATTGGGAGATCAATTTCTCTTGGTGGAGTTCGCATAAAACAATAGTTTTCACTCCACCATCGGCATGTCACCATTTGAGGCCTTGTATGGTCGAACATGCAGATCACCTCTTTGCTTGAGAGACCTAGGGAAGTTAGCATTTATGGGTCCAGACTCAGTACGAGCTACCACTGAGAATGTGCAGTTCATCTAGGAGTAGATGAAGACTGTACAGAGTATACATAAGTCGTATGCTAACAGGAGATGAAGAACATTAGATTTCAAGGAGGGAGACCATATCATCCTATATGTCTCACCACGACGAGGTTTTTAGATATTGGGTTGGGGCAGTAAGCTGTCCTCGAGGTTCATCAGACCGTTTTAGGTTCCCAGGAGATTTGGTGAGGTGGCGTATCACCTAGATATTCCCCCACAGATGCATTAGGTTCATGAAGTTTTCCACGTGTCGTAGCTAAGGAAGTATGTGCATGATCTATCACACGTTATTGACTATGGTGAGTTGGATATTGATGATAGGGAGACTTTTACGGAGGTTCTATTGGAGATTGAGGATCGACAGAAGCGGGTCCTTTATGGATGATCGATAACTCCAGTGCACTTTCTCTGGAAGAACAAGGACCTCCAAAATAGCACATGAGATTTGGAGGCTCAGATTAATGCTCAATACCCCCATTTTTTCCTTAGTCTATGTTGTGTCTTTTGGGGAAGAAAATATCTAAGGCGGGGAGAATGTAAAGACCCAAATTTTCCATGTAAATTTTTTAATTATATGGATTTATTACGAGCCCGAAAAAATAAATGATGCGTGATTCTAAGGCAGGGTGTAACCATAATTAATTTCTAATCTTTTTAAAGGTATGTTAAGTAAACAAGCATGCGGCATTTTATATTATTTGAACTGGTTCTTGGATTAAAAATTTTAGGGCACTGTTGAATCCGTAGTGCTAAAATTCATTTAAGGGAGGCTTCACATCAGCCATAGTAGGTTGGGTGAAAAATTTAATTTTGAGGACTTTTGAAAGATTAAAAAAATAACATGTTATGTTATTTTGTTTTATTTCTTTTTCTCCGATGGATGAGCGATGTTGGAAGGACCAACAACACGTCAAGCCATTAAATGGCTTGGATCCACTTTATTCTTGTAACTGCACCATTGGAATTTGGAACGTTACTTAATTAAATGAACCACATTAATTCCACATGCATTCCTCACCCTCCCCCTCTCATATTTATATAGAGCTCGGGGTGGAGTGTTGGCACAACTTTACCAAGGGACGAAGCTATAGAAAAGTACCATGATACCAACCACTAGGAAGATAAGACCGGTTTCACCGAGTGGTGATGAGTGCCACCAAATCATGAACCTATGACAATGACGAAAGAGGTCGCATCGATCACCATCAATGAAAATATCTTCCAGGAAGGGGGTTTGGTTAAATGTTATCTTTGATACTTTACCCTACTCCCGCTTGCTATCATGTTAACACAGAGGGCGCGAGCCAAACGAATAAGTCCCACACCCTCTACCGCTTCCCTCATGATTCATTATTTAGGGATTGTTTCCTCATATTGATAACAACATGAAATAGCGGGTTACACTACGAATAAGGAAGAATGGGAGAGCCATAGGCATAGATGATACAAAGAGAAATCCACTAGAGCACGTCTGGTGGCCCGTGCAAGAAACCACTGGCGCGCCATGTCGGCGGCGGCCGGTGGTGGCCAGAGGAGAATAGCGGCAACTAGCCACAGGTAGTGGATGGAGGCAGGAAATAGCGCACCACGGTGGCCGTTGGAGGATAGCCTAAGCCAGCCACGTGGGACAAGCTCAGTGCCTGTAGGTGTCGCTGACGACAACAAAAGTGGCAGGAGGGGTGGCGCGGCCCGCGCCGCGCTGCGTTGGCGAAACATGATCGGCCAAATGACGAACCGTTTAATATGGGTTGGGGGGAAGTACCCCACCATCTGGGCGAAATAGCCTCGCAAATGTGGGGCCAGTGGAATAAAATGGTCTGACTTCTGCCGAACCAGGCTGGACGCGGGCCGACCAAACGGATCGGACCTGCGGCCCAGCGGGCCAATGCGGGTAGGCCGAAACCCACTCGGCGGGTTGGGCCAACCGTAGCCCAGGTCCAAGAACCAATGGGCCAACCCCAACAGGCTAGACATAGTGAACCGGGCTGACCCTTAATCAGCTGGACCCGAGTGGGGGTCACGTAGGCCCCGAGATCTGCTGAGTTAGAGAGGTCAAACCGAGTCGGACCGGGCCCATACCCAACCGGAACCTGAATAAATAAAATCATGTAACTGATGACCCGTGTGTCCGGTTAACACATTGTCGGTGGAGTTGGGACACATTTTGGGAAGTGTTTTCTATGGCATATTACGGTGGGCATGACCGACCCAGGTCGGACCGAGGTGTGATCTCCCCCGTTTCACAGAAAAGGATGTAACTAACAGACTAGATGCCCGATTGATGCATCATCTATGGAATAAGGACCCTTGTAAATATTTGGTCCTTTAGAGATACTCTAAGAGAATTTTGTGGGAGTTTGACATGTGAATTGGATTGGATCAGACCAGGATCCAACCTGACCCTTTTAAAAAAAGTGACCATATCTCATAGACTAGGCATCCAAACGACGCGCCACCTGTCACATTGGGACCCCTATGATAGGAGGGTCCCTTGGGAACATGTTTTGTGGTAATTCATACTTTTTTAAATATGAATTATGCATTTTGGAGCAGTTCTCCCAGAATAAAGCGTTTTATGAGCGGGAATCAAGTGGATGGTTGTGACATGAAGAAGAAGAGAAACCAATGCAGGTCAGCATCCTAAACTCCAAAGTGGGATGATCTAGCTATATTAATAATCATCCCTACCTCTATCCTAGAGATCCTGTGTGGATCAGCATCATAGAGACCCTGTTTGGATCATCATTATAGCGACCTTGTATGGATCTGCATCATAGTGACCCTGTGTAGATCAACATTATAGCGACCCTGTGTGGATCACCATCATAGAGACCCCGTGTGAATCATAATCATTAATACCCTATGTGGATCACCATCATAGAGACTCTATGTGGATCATTATCATAGAGACCATGTGTGGATCAACATTCTTGCGACCCAGTGTGGATCAGCAGTAACGTGACCCAACAAGGACTTTCTTTACAGTGGCCCATTATGGAACAACGAATTTCATCCAAGAGTGGATATATAATAGAAAAAATCCTTTGTGGATCAGTTGTGGGACTTCTAAATGGAATAATTTGATATATCCCAAGACGAATCATCTATGCTCCTGATCTATGAGTTGTATACCTGGTGCAAGATGAGTATTGCTTCGTGCTTTATGATTGATGTATTAAATTGTGTTTTTTCCATTTTGGAACTCTGGGAGACCTTCGTGGGTCTCAGGGTCCCTATTCAGTATTGTTATACTCACCTCTGCACGGGCTTTTCCCGCACCTTGTTGTGTCTTGTGCAGATGACGAGCATTTGGGCTGAGACTTGAGGGAGCTCAGACCAGACTGTACACAGAGGAGACAAGCTGATGTGGAGTTCTATGGATATGATCATTACCTACCCTTCATGTAGGATTCTTGATGGACGATCCATGAGAGGGTTTCTATTTTCAGTTGTACTTTCACATTTATGTTGGACTTTAATTCCATCCCATTTACTTTCAGTTGACTTTTTACTACAACAGTTTACATTGTGGTTGCTTCTTTCCATGTTTCTAGATTGTGTGTTATATAGGTTTAAAGGCAATGCCTTCCCGTTACAGGGATATATCTTTTGGGTGCTAGTATCCAACCCCTGTCCTATGGAAGGTTCATGTGGGGAAGTCATGACACTGGCCCCAAGGACGGGTCATGACATGCCGGGTTTGGTGCCGGTATTGGTGGTGACCAGATTCGGTTCGTGATAGATTTCCAGTCAAGATTATATGAATATATATTCCTTGAGGCCTTAAAGGATGATCATGGTTTATATTTCATGAACCTATAGAAGGGTTATATGATGGTTATGGATAATCATCTCATTTTACGTTTCTTTAGTGCTTTTCACCCATCTATGCTACTGATGAGCCATCAATAGTGAGATGATTCAAGGATGTCCATATGAATCATATTCATTTTCAAGTGTATGTATTTTAATTTACATTCCTATTTTATAAAGTGAACCATTACCACATAATGAGTAAAACTTTTGGAAAGATGATGGTGTGAGACATGGGGGTTCAGCACCCAGATAGGTTAGTATCTTAACAAGAGTTTTTAAGAGATTATTAGAGATGGATTGCATGAGTAGTAGAAGGTAGTTGACACATGATGATAGTTTTGTGGGTTATCACAAGTGTGGGAAGCCTAACAATAAGAATTCCTAGATTCCCAGATTCCCTATAGAGTTATGAGGATGTGGAAAATTGGGGCATCTTCAATGTTATTTTTGGACCGTTCCATATATTCCATGTGAGAGAGTATCCCAATCAGATCCACCTTCAGAAGAAGGATTAGTATAACCTCCCAAATAATGTATCCAAACTACTACTAGCCATATAGGAAAATGAGGAGGTCATGAATGAGGTATCGAGTCTCTTGATATTTAGATCCCACAAAGAGGACCCACTCAAGGTATTCAGGTTGTGTCATAGAGCCAGGGATGAGGCCAGACTTGTCCAGTGTAGCCTATAATAGAGGAGCAGGATGTTTGAACATCTACTATTCAAGGAACTATTATATTATCCTCTACTATAATTTTTATATTATTCAATAAAATTTCATATCATTCTTATATATGTGTTCATATTGTGGAGTGCTTTTAGATTCATGTTGTTTACTTTTGTGGCATTATAATGCTTGATAAAACATTGGGTTTAGGATCAGAAAGCGCACGCCATTGTAATGACTATCCAGTTGAGTTAGGTATCCATCGTTTCTTATGAAACCTATTTGTACATGAGATGATAAAATTTTATGTCATTATTGTGTTGGATAGGTTGGTTTCTTATCACTATTATATCAATTTTTATCACAGGAGGGTGTTGTTTACATCACAAGATGGTTGTACATATCTTCATAAGGGTGAATGAGATGTCTAGTAACATTGATCTAGTCAAGTGAATCATGGTCTAGATGGAGTTAATACCCAGATTTCTTTCCTTTATATGGATGATAAGGTTATATATATGACTGAGTTCCCTATTTCAGTTGATCGATTCAGGTATGTTTTCCATTAAAAATTTTCCAGACAACCTTTAGAGATAGAGGTAGAGTTTACTATAGAGACAGTTATTGGAGATGCACCGATATCCATTTATTCTTACAAGATGGATACTAATGAGTTGTAGGATCTCAATAGGTATCTATATGATTTAGATGTAAAGGGTTTTATATGGCCTAGTGCTTCTCCCCAAGGTTATCTAGTCATTTTAATGAAGAAGGTAGAAAAAACCCTCAAGATCTCCATGTTTTACCATAAATTGAATAAAATTATAGTGAAAAAGTGGTATTCCTTACAACACATAGCAGATATTTTGACTATCTCAGAGTAGAGAGGGTATTCAAAAGATCTATCAGATATGGGGTTATTATCATGTTTGATTCAGGGATTAAGATATTCCACATATAGATTTTCATAGTCAGAATAGTTTATATGAGTATCTCATTATACCATTTGGTCTATTGAAAAAACCTTATTCTTCATGGATTTGATGAATATGGGGTTCTATCAATATTTGGATTCCTTTTCATGGTCTTAATAAATAAAACATTGGTGTATTATCAAACTTGAAGTGACCATGACACACATCTTAATATCATTTTGAAAATAGAGAGATAAAACGATCAATATTCCATGCTCAGTAAATGTCACATCTGTATCAAAAAGGTATTCTTTTCAAGTCATATTATCTTAGAGGTAGGAGCTTAGTTGACGTAGAGAATTTGAGAATAGTGGTTACTTAGGTCTAACCAAAGAATATATTTGATATATAGTGTTTTTTGGGGATATATAGTTACTAAAAGAATTTTATATAGGACTTATCATTCTTATGAAAACCTATTACTGGCTTGAATAATAAGTGTGTAATGTTTATATGGTCTGAATCATGTGAGACAAACTTTCAGGAGTTGAACGAGAAATTTTCTTCACTGATAATCATGATTCTTCTATGGCTAGGCATGTGCTATATAGTCTATTATGATGAATCAGGTATTAAGAAACTATAGTTCTAATGATGGAGGATAGAGTCACTATGTACAGGTCACAATAGTTGAGTCCTCTTAAGTATAATTACCTAACACATGATCTTGAGTTGGTAGTCGTGGTTCATACCTTACATTATTGGAGGATTACATAATGAGTGAGAATTTTGTTGTGTTTATAGACCACAAAATACATAGTTATATTTTCATGCAGTGTGACTTGAATCTTAGGTAGAGAATATTTGTAGAATACTTGTAGTCATTCTACATCAATCATTCCTATGCACCTAGAAAAGGACATGCTGTTGTTGATGCTCTCAGAACATGGAATCAGACACATATAGTTCATTTGGTCATTAGTGAGTGGAAGTTTTTGTCTATGTTTTCTTAGATTCATATAGTATTGTAGGACCATCATATAATGTTATAACATGCATTCATATCATTGGCATATTCAATTATGGATAGAGTGTAGATAATGTAGTTTTTAGATCCGGATGGATCGGTCCTACGGAAAAGTATTTCTGCTGAAGACCTGCCTCTGGATTGGACTCTGGATGATGATGAAATATAAATTATACATGAAAGTATCTAGTGTCCAAAAAATATGAGAGAGGAGCTAATTTGTGATTCACATGCTACCCAGTGGGCACTTCACCTGAGTATTTCCCGAATGTATCATGACATGCGATTATAGTATAGGTGGATCAGTGTGGAATTTATGATAGTGGGGTTTTACATAAGGTGTTCCACCTATCCAGAGGTGAAGGAAAATCACAAATGAACCAATATATTATTATATCCATTAACAATACTAGATTGTAAATGTGAATATATTGTGATATATTTTGTCATCGGCTTACTAAGGATTCCTTGAGGCAGTGACACAGTTTTCATAGTCATGGATCAACTGACTAAAGTAGCTCAATTCATTATTATTCAAGACAATTCCTTAGTATATGAGTTGGGATGATAATATATACATGGAATCATATAGTTACAAGAGTTCCATCATACCATCATTTCAGATAGGGATGCTCATTTTACATAGATTTTCTAGAATAGTTTATTGAAAGCATTGGGTACACTAGTGTTTTTGAGCACAAATTTTCACCCTCAAATCGATGGCTAGTTAGAACGAACTATATAGGCATGGAGATTATGATCTAGTCTTGGGTACTTGATTTCAGTAGTTCTTGGGAGAAAAATATCCCTCTCATTGATTTATCATAAAATAACATTTATCAGGAGATGATACATATGGCTCCTTATGATGCCATACACGGTACGTTGTACCATTCGACCCTATGATGGTTAGAGGTAAGGGAGGAAGCACTACTGGGTGAATTTATCATTATGGAAACTTCATATCATATTAATATTATCAGGAGGTGGATTTATACCACTCATTCTAGATAGAAATATTATACTAATGTCCATCAATGACCACTAGTGTTCAAGGTTTGGGACTATGTTTTCTTATTGGTATCACCTAGACACATGAATAAATGGATATAGAGGCAAGGGAAGCTATCCGATAATTATGTATTTTATTCTTAGATTCTAGCCAGAGTTGGTCCAGTATCCTAAAAATTTATGTTACTTTATAGGTATCATTCCATGGACAATGTCTCCACATTTCACATCTTTTTCGTTATCATGTTGACCCATATCACACTTTTGTTAATAAGGTTATTAAGCTAGATGCCAATACTTATTTTTAGGATTACCATATATGATTTGTTGAATGGATAATGAAATCTCTATGAAGGTGGTATGTTCCTTTAATATAGGTTCAATTGGAACACGATTGGGTAGAGGATAAGACTTGGGAGCGAGAGGCTTATGTATAGGTTCAGTGGTGGTTGTTGTTCTCAGATAGAATTCTCCCTCCATTAGAATGTGAAGTTTGGGATGATCTTTATTAAGGGGGTAAGAATACAGGAAAACTATTTTTATCTCAGGTTTGGATCCATTAAATTTCATTCTGACTCTTTTTTTGGACATTATAAGGGTTCCTAATAATATCATAGAGGTATCATGGGTTTCCATGGATTGTTCATAGATCGGAACCCCATTTGGTGGAAAATGCCCTATTCCACATGGTTAGTTGAAACAATACGTGCTATTACATATAGTTTCTTCTAACCATACTAAGATTTTTAAAGGGTAATGTTGAGAGCATGGGTTGACCTAACCATGCTCATAAGGCTACATGCTTATGCAGGTTTCTATGCAGTTTATATTAGATATATAAAACATGGTTTTCACACGTTTAGTAAAACAACATGAAAAAACCATGTATGGTACCTCCTTAGAGAGTGGAAGGTAGATTATTGGTGGATGGTTTGGAATTATGTGCTACCAAACCATGTGAGTCAGATAATTTGGGGAAAATTACCAAAATTATATTAAATTTATTTTAAACTCAACCCATACAATTGTTTTCTTATTTACGGTGTGATGATGGTTCTTCCCCACTATGATATCCATAGAAGCCAAAATATAGGATCTTAAATATCTCTTCCACTGAGACACTGATTAAATCTCTAGTTATATAATTAGGTGCATGTCGACGAGTGATCTATTCCCCTTGCACCTATCATCATTTCTATTCTCCTTGAAAATTCTATCATCATGCATGATCTTATTCTATATTTTTAGGGTATTCATACATTATTATATTATCTCTCAATCTAGTCCAAATTAAGTGTATATTATATACTAGGAGAGTACTACAAGATTAAGGTAGGTGGTCTAGTATTTATCCCTCAAATCTTGACGTTTTATAATACATGCAGCTGCGCTATTGCTCAGATCATCTGAGTGTTTCTCTAAAATTAAATTAAATATTATTAAATTCAATTTTATTGATATAATTAATCTAGTTTTCCCTTATTTAGGTTGGGTTAGGCCCCATCAACAGCTTCCACTATTCTAGGTGTTCCCATGGATTAAACTTGATGTTATAAAATGATTAAATGGCTAAATCATTTTCTAATTTTTTTTAGTGTGACTATAAGGTTAGATAATTAAAATGAAATTAACTTATTGTGAGTTGTAAGACCAATGAAAATTATTTAATAGAACAATGGTTACACCCTTATTATTATTTAATGACAATTAATTATGAATTATCCATTGGCACACATTAAATATAATGATTTCTATTTCAATGCTCTGATGTATGGTCATGATGACCATCAAGAAATATCTGATTTGGATATGGATGCCATTTTTTAATAATAATGATACCTTAATGGCCTATGTATAATATTATACATGCATGGAATCCCTATATATTATACTATAATAGCAAACCTTACTCTAATATATGAACACGGAGACCCTTGTTTCTATATAGGAACTAGTGTCCCATATTGTGATAATGGGCATACCATCCCCTAATCTTTGGACAGGGGCATGTACACCCTCTGATTATAAAATTGGGGATTAAGACACTTATTATTGTGATATTGGTCATGGAATCCTTTACTCTTCTAATAGTGGGCATGGTGAACCCATACTGTGATACTAGGCATGGATACCCTTACGACTGTGATTTTGGGCATGTTATCCCTTCATACTAGTGATATTCATGCTACTGCTAATGGATGTATGAGTTATGCCTTGGGCCGAGGAGACTGGTAGTTGCCACATATATGGTTAGAGATGTAACTATGTAGACATTCAATATATGTGTATATGTATGGTTACAAGTTCAAACTATCTAACTATATTTGAAGTTGGTATTGTCAACCTAGTATCCTTCAGGAACGAGAGCTAACCCTTTCTATTTTATTACATATTTTCATTGTTATATCTAAAAACTACTATATTATATAACCTAACTAGATATTTATAGAAGATTTTGGTGGTATCCTACTGAAATTTTCTTATACCTTATCCAATCCATAGATGGTACCTTGGAATAGAATTTTCTTGAATGTGTCGATAAAGGGAAATTTCAACTTATGGATGCATGAATTTGTTGATGAGTTAGGATGGGATGTCAGTAGCTAATGAATGGGCTAGAGCATAGATTTTCTGTTTTATTTTGTATTTTTTTCCTTTATATATCATGTACTCCCCTATCTTCCTGCTAGAATTTATACATGACTTCCCTATTTTGTAGAGACATGATATCATCATCTTTTGTAAATGATTTATATTACTGATTTAGATTATTATTTAGTGGATTCATGTTTATATATGTTTCTAAATAATTTTATATTATATATATGATTCTTTTATTTATATATTCTTTTTCATATGTGCTACTTTGATCGGAGGAAAGTTTCTCCCCATAAAAACATACTAGGACCCCACTTCTAGTTGGATGACATCAGTATTCGAGGAGGCATGCGTGAGTCCATGTGGCCCACTAGCTCAGGTCACCATTTATTTTGAATCCAGGATGGGATGTCACATTATAGGGCTCAGTCATTATTATCTTCTTTGATGTATAAGTTTCACTTCTAGATGTAGTTCTAAATATTCGATTCCCAAAATGTTTCTAGGTAGTTATATTATTGGGTTCTCTCTCGCAAATATTCTAAACTTATTATTTTTCATTATTATTCATAAAAACATACTAAATAATATTTTTTATATTCATATTATAGAAACTCCCCTTTGATCATGAAAAAATGATCTCTATATTAAAAGATAGTTAAAAATATCATCAAGCTCATTTATTCACATAAAAACTCCTTTAAACCTATTAAATACTTTCATTTTTATATTCTATGAGACATGAGATAATATTCCTTGAAAACACAAAACATCAATGAAAATACACTAGGTATACATAGGTTCATGAAAAAACCTCAATGGTGTGGTGAGTTGTATTTTCATGAAAATATCTCTTCATAAATATTTCTCAATGTTATTCTGCAAGGTAATATTCTTCTTCTGGTGGAACTATATATTATTTCTCAAAACAAAATTTATCTTTTTATTCTTCATAGAAAAGTATCATTCCATGTTCTTATTCTCTATAGTGTGGTCAGTAATTCTTTTTAAAACCCCATCTTGAATCATGAGATTCTTCTTTGTGATAATTATTTCAATGTTGAAAAGATCATTAAATCATCTAATTATATTTTCTATATTATTATTGAAATATCACATTTTACAATGTATATAAGATTATGTAAGGTTTATAAGATCTTATATATCAAAATTTTGGTAATTAATCATTATATATACTATATAAGATATATAACTTCTTCAAATATTATTTAATATATAGAGAACATGTAACATTTTCTTAAATCATATAATGTTTTACATCCAAATCATATTATGTATTGAATAATTTAATTCCCATTTGTTCATATCCAACTTCCAACTTATTATATGTCTAAGTAATATATGTTATTTTTCATTTTTCATGTTTTCATTTTTCTTATGTGGAAAATATTATATAATGTGTTAGATAATTTTATTTACTCATTTTCTAGTTTTGAGTTTGGAAAAGATATTACGTATGAAATAAAAATCTTATGTATGAACCAAACTACTTATATATTACATTACTTTCTGCTATTTTCCATATTTTCTTACCTAGATATCTCATATATTATATATACATATCTATATTTAAAAAAATCACTCTATAATTTCCAATGTTCGTCAAACAAACACAGAGCATCTTCTAAACTACCTAAGGCCTTGATAGTCACTCAAAATCACCATTAAATAATCTCAAATATATTCTAATGTAAAAATTATTCTAACCATGTTAAAAATATTATAAAAATCAACTCTTACTCTAATAACACTTGTCATTGGTGTCGATAAAAATTAACACAAAAATCATCACAATTAAATGGATTCTCACCTGAACGTAGTCATTGACGTGTTTTAAATAGAAAAATAACTTCCTTTTACCATTTATGCATAATAAAAACATCAAACAAAAAAATATATTAACATCATTCCTTACAGATAGATAAAAAATATTGATGCATATATTCATCATAATACACTTGGTCTCTTTAATCTCCCCCATTGGATTTATTATCAATACTAAATTTATTTCTAAAGTTAATATTTTTCTCTCCATTATTAACAATAAATAAAAATGTGGAATTATGGGTAGATATCATTTTTATATTCCATATTCTATTGATAAAATTGTAGTTATTACTATGAAATGATCCAAAAATCAACCAACTCTATGTCTTGGTGAGTCGTACATATTGTAGAAAATAGAAGTGGTTAACCCATGAATCAATTATATCCAAATTCTATTATATATGTGATACCAAACTTTTATATATAATATTAGGGCATGTTAAAATATATTTATAAATAAATTTTTAATCAGAAACAACCTTTAAAAACACATAAAAAATATACAAGTTGAAGAATATCTCTCCCCTTTTTAGCTCGACACATTTTATACCTTTTTATAAATATATTTTTCACAATAAAAGAATGTATAAGAAGGAAATAATTTCGTAACCAAACATTTAAACTATGTATAATATTCAAATTCAAAAGGAATGATAATTCTATGATAGATTTTCCACATCAACTCCCATCAATGGATATACACCAAAATCTCTTCATCATAGAAATTAAAGTATTCCATGGTGGACAACTCTTATTTCCGTACAATATTTTTAAAAAAATACAACTATCTCTATTAATCCATCAGCTTAAATTCATTATATATAAGAACAAACAAAAATATTCATAGAAATAAGATGGAACTTATTAGTTCTATAGTGAAATCTATAAGAGTGAGAGTTTACAATCAACTAAAATCCTATTTTCTTTATATCATCAAAATATAATTATCACTTCATTCTTCATTTATTAAATTTAGTTTATATATATTCATAGAAATTATGCAAATATTACACTTTTAACTTTGCACCTTCTGTGGACTCTCTTTCTTATTATGATCCATAAAATCACATTTGCCTTTAGATCCTCTTTTCTTTTTTCTTTTTTACTTTATACTTGTTCTAGTAGCATCATGATATAAGTTTTTGGGTTCTACTTAAGATATTCTTACCTCCCACACAACATCTCATGAACTCTTTGGTTATCAATTTTTTGTATCATCTCTTCCTTTGGCAAACTCTCTTGTCTACCTTTAGCAAAAGCACTTTCTTGTACTTTGTTATTCTTTTATTTTTGACAAGAATTATTTTTACAAGAAAGACCATATATTATTTCCCTTTTATTATTTTTCTTAACTCCAATAGTCTAAAAATTCCATCCCAAAATATTATTAATGTAATATTTATTATATTTACCATACTGGTCACATATTCCACTAATTTCCCCTAGACTATCAATTTTTTTAGCAGACAGACAAATTGATTTATCAGTTAGAAACACCAACCTTCTAAGACTATCCCTCATTCTTAAAGAGTTGTTTATTTTATTTCTATAATTACCCACCCCCTTAGTTCATGTCAATTCCATGACACTAACATGTTATACCAGTGACTATATAATTTTGGAAGAAGGATTACACAATACTAATAATATTATATTAAGTTCTATTTTGTAATTTTTTTTCTATTAGTGAAAATATGTTTGATTCCTAAGCCATTTGTAATTTGTTTCCTTTATTTCGGGGAATTTTTTTTCACAACTCATCCCCATTTCCACTGGATACAAAAGGGTTGTTTTTCTTAGTTTCATTAATAATATACTATACTATTTTTCATTATTCTATTTTCACTTTAATATTAAGTTAATTTTTTATTAATGGGATAATTAGAAAAAACCTTTAATTTCTTATTCATACTATTTCTCATAGTAAATATGGATGATTTAGTTTTAACACCCACAACATTCTCATAATATTCACCCATTATCATCAATTTATTTTCAGATTTAAGATACATGTATTGTTCCTCATCAAATTCTTTTCTTTTATAACTAGTCTTTAATTAATATCATTCAATGTTTTACCTAGTTTTCCAAATACTAATAAGAAATTATAAATATTTACAATAAGACCATTGTGATTCTCATATTCATTCGGTTCCTCTTTGTCATGTAGATTGTTTTTTTGAGCTTATCATTTTTTAACACATGCTATCAATTCATACATCAACATGTATTCATTGTAGTTATATTCATTTTTTCATCACTAATTGAAGTGTTTTATTGACTCGCAACCTGATCTATACTGATTGTTTTATTTTTATGGGCACCTTCATATTATGACTCACTCTATACCGATGATTCTATATATTATTCCCTTCTCACCATATTTCTTTTGAAAAATCAGGAATACTTCTCCTTCTTCCCAATGTCACCATTTATAATTTTTCAAGATCTTATTTTACAGAAGTATTTTTCTTCAAAACCACTCATGGTACCATCACGTCCCATATTTTGGTTGTCAATTTAAATGTTCCAAATTCCATCATAGTTAAATAATTTAATAGTATTCATATCATTTTATCTTCATTTTCTGCTTCTGGTGTTACTTCAAATCAGAAACAAGACTCTATTATAATCCGCTCAACTTTTTGAATCACTTTATCAATTTACGATATAATATTACCTCTTTTCATTAAGGTTAGGTTATATAATATACTTGAATTCCACATACATTCCTTATTTCATATTGAACACATGGGATTACCTTATATAATAATTGAGGAGTGTGTTAAACAAGTCATCAAATGTTATATTTCTGATAACTTCTTAAGGATAATATATTTGGTTCGAATATGTCATGAATATTTTTCATTAACATATTGAAATGGTTGAATCATCCAATGTATCACCAATTACCAGAATATGAATTACCATCTCATTTACCCATGAAATTTAGTAATATATTTTCTCATTTTTATAAATTAAAATATCTTCAAAATAGGTCCATAGATATATAGTTTGTATTATTTATTTTTTACAATCCATTTATATGTAATCTCAAACGTATCCCATATCTCATTTCCTATCATGATTGAAATAATTTTTTCATACAATTTATCACAAAAGTATGAAAATTTATCTTTTATTTCTTTCCCATAAAAGGTTGAAAATTTTCTTTTATTTATTTTCGATATACTTATATATTTTATTTATCAATACATTTCATGGGATAATCTCTTCCATGTATGGTAAAATTCAATGTTATAGTATCAATAACTTCTCGAACATCAGTCAGGAGAGAGGGGAGCATATTATTCTTTTAGGAATAAAAATTAAATCCATAAAAATAAAAATACCACAATAATATTTTGGATTTATGTATTCAATATTCAACATTTGTGAAGTTAAATCTTTAAAAGGTGACCAAGTTTTATTTGATTGTTATATGGATCAATTATAACTTTGACAAAGGAAGGGATTAAATTAGCGATTTTATTATGATTTTATTTTCTAAATAATCCCTATGAATATATTGATTCGTGATATTATATTTAGATGTTATCTCAATATTTACTATATACTTATAGATTAAAGCATGCATCATCACATGAGGATTTCCATGATTTGATCCCAATGTTGGTATAGATTCCTTTTTAGGTTCTAGTATCGTTTTGAGATTGATATTTTAACAAGTAAATATGATTTTGTATAAGTAAAACACATATATCAAAAATCCTGAACATAGGTGAATTTAATAGAGAAAAATCTCTATAAAATCCCATGACACATATTTAACAGTTCATTATACAATATCCTACAATCATTGAGATATATTCAAAAAATATCTAGGCATCCCGTAATGGAATCTTCATATAACCTTTCAAAATTATACTATGATTATTTCAAACCATGATCAAGCATAAAAATTCTTTCATCCACTTGTGAAAAAGATAGTTGAACTTGTTCTCCTTCATTTCCCAGAGTCTAAATCTTCTTAAGGAACACTATAATTTCTCACAATGATTATCCTAAGGATACAAAAATACATTAAGTAGGAGGGTGTTCCCGATTCTCACTTTCATCACAAGAAATATCAAATAAATATAAGTGTCATGTTTAATCTAAGTTATATATATTTTCCTATTATACCAGAGTACAATATGAATCCTTATTACTTATATTCTTCAATATAAGACATTAACTCATGGGTGTGGTAAGATTATATTAATTTGATACAAAGATGTTCTCCTTGTATCAATAGTTTTTAGTCTTCTCTCATACATATTATCATATACTTTTCTATATGTTTGTTATTAATATAAATTTCATGAATAATATTTTCCATATTTAAAATAATAAATAATTAATTGAATTTTTGTACATAGAATTAATCATTCAAAGATGGGTAAAATTACCTTAAATCTAACTTATTCACATTCAAAATCCATTAATGATAGTAAATGGTTATATTTTAATATTATATGATACTCAAGATAATATTCCATAACAACATTTAATAACAAGAACCAACCATGTTTGAATGGACTCATGAAACAAACCATCATGGAGTCGTGGTTTCTGTTTTGGAGTGAATCCCTCATTATAAATCTTAATCTATGTAGTAATATAATGTGATATATTACACGTGAAAAAATATCCCATTATTTAACATAACAAAATATATCTTGTTATTATACTTAAACAACACCATAGAGATGTTATTTTTCTTCATGGAATTGCAATAACTCTTTTTTTAAATATAATCTTGAATCAAAAATTTATTCAATGTGATATTTATTTCATTGAGGAAAAAAATCATTTGATCTCTTGATTTTTGATTTCATATTATACTTGAAATATAATATTTTTTAATGTATAAAAATTCGAATAAGATTAGAAACATATTATTTATCTCTGATGTGATAATTAATCATCTTATGATTTTCATAAGATATTGCTATTTTCTAAATCTTCGATGAAGTCCAGAGAATAAAATACATATTCTTAAAAAAGTTATCTTTTAGTTATAAATCATCATATTTATCAAGTAATATAATTCCATATGATACATTTTAGACACTCTCCTTCTTGTGAGACTATGAAATATGTTTTACTTTTCTATATTTCCATTTTCACACATATAACATCTTAATCACTTAATAACATAATTCCCTATTATAATTTTTTATTTTTGAGGCCAACAAACATATTAAACATAAACAGAAAATCATTTTCCTCAATAAAAAATATTACATATTTTTTAATTTAATTTTACATTTAATATTTTCTTCCTCAAAATTATAAAATATCTTTTGTAAAAAACCAAACATAAATATATTCACCCCAAAAATTATAGATTTCATCAAAAAATCAATGAGAAATTTCTAATTTCCCTCGATCCATCTTAATCATTCCAAATCAACTTCAAATCATCACCAAATTTCCCATTTATAGCTTCTTCCAAACTCATTAAATTTTTTATAAATAACACCTCCTCCTCCAAACTATATTGTGTTTGGTTACTATGATATTTAGCACAAAATCATCACTTTGAAATGAATTCCCACTTGAATTTGGTCATAAAAGGGTATTAAGTGACAACATAAATTCATTTTCCAATTTTTTCATAGGAGATATCAATAACATATCCATATATTTTATTTATTCCTTAGAGATAGATTGAAAAAAATAAAACCAATAAATATTTTCATCATATTAAACATGGGATATTTAGTATAGTGTTTGGATATGAATGATCAAAGAAAATAATTATCCATCCCCATTCATGGGAAATGATGAAATACAAAAAACATATATTAATTTATAGCACTTTACCATAGAAGTCAATAATTTCTTAAAATATTATGTTATCCTTTAAATAAATTTATTTCTATGGGAAAAACATAATATAATTTACATTTTATGTATAATAAAACATTTCACACTTATATATATGTATATATATATATATATATCTTTTAGTGACTGATAAAATGTGTAATTATATTTATTCTTCTAGGTACATACATGCTCTAAATAATTTTCCCATTTTAGAATTATATAAGTACTAAAAGTAAGAGATTTAAATATAATTTAAGGATATTTTAATATAAATATATATAAATTAAAAAATTGAGAATTATATATTCTAGATGATTAATTAAAAATACAAAGATATCTCATATAATTTTTTCTAAAAAATTATGTTGTTTGTAAACTCTTTAGGAGGTTTTATACTATCTAAAACATATGGTTTAATCTAAAAACATTTATTTATACAAAGAATTTAAAAATAAAATAAATTTGATATTATTTATTATATAAATATATATATTTGGTTGGATATATGAAACACATCATATTATGTTTACCTCCTATAAAAATTTATCATATTTGGTGAAAATTGCATAATTTTGAATATTATTTAGGCATTTTGAACCCCTCAATGATCTATATAAAGGTATTTCAATCATTTTTATTATATATTAAAAAAATGGAATCATTATTTTGACAAAATAGAAATATATATATAAGAATATTCATAAAAAATATTATTATAATTGTAATTGTATATAATAGACCGTGTAGTTTGGATAATAGTTGTAGCACCATGACCTGTGAGCCAAAATCCTAAGACCCATGTTGGGATACAATTTTAAATTAATATTCACCCCCAATCACTAATTTCTATCAAAAATTGGTGAGGGAAAATGAAATATATGGTGAATGATTTTCCATATTGTAAAAAATCCTAACTCAAGCATGTTTATGTAAAATCATTTTAATTTTTTAAAAAGAAAACTCAATTAGAGGAAAAACATTTTTCAAAAAAATGAAAATTGAAATTATTATATAAAATTATAATGAAATGAAATAACCAATGACCAATACATGAGCCATGAGATAGAATACACCTCCCATAACTTTAACCAGGAACTATGAATTATAACTAATAATGAAAAATATCTTCCCTTGACATACATCATGATCAGTCATATCATATATCTTATATTGTAAATGTTTTGGTTGTTAGTATTTAATTATATTAAATTTCCTTAATTCTCAAATATGTTCCCATGAAAAATAAATTATATATGAAATTTTAATAAATCGGGACAAATGAAAAATCGTTTTAATAGTCAAACAATTTATTCATCCCACTTTGAAAATAAAAAAATATATTTTAACGAAATTCTAAATTTTACTAAAAGATAATTTGATAAAAACAAAAGTAATTTGTTTTTAAAATCCATACATTCTTCCAGAAATCACACATCTCCAAAAAATACAGTCCTTCATCAAAAATATAAGAGAAGTATCGTTTTCAAAAACTAGTTGAATATAACCATTTACACTAAATTTAATAAAAAAATACACATTAATTAATAAGCAATGTAAAATTTTGGTTTAAAAAATATCTATTATAAAATACTATTTCTTCCAATATTCACTAGAATATTCTAGTTTTCTAAAAAAATCATCACGATAAGGCTTTTAGAGATCACGAAATGAAAGATCTATGTTTTTCACTTTCCATCACTAGCTATCGTACCAAGGTAAGATAATTATTTATTCATCTATACTCATAGTAAAATGAGTGACACCTTTCGGCCTTAGTCATATCAGATGTTTCTCACCATTATACAAGCTCCCTATGTCTCCCATCCCCATGCATGAAACACAAATATTTCAAAGAAATGGTTCATTAAAAAATATTTGGTGCCCTCAAACCCAATGAAAACAATCCAAGAATCCAAGTTCAAATCCACATATCAAAATTACATCTATTTAATGACTATATTTATAAATATACCTAGTAAAATATTCAATATTTTATTTGAAAACAAAAAAATCAAAAGAAAAATTTATCATTCAGATAACTTATTTTAATTGAAAAATGTTAAAACTCTATTTTCAAAATATAAAATAATATAAATTCACATATTTGAAAATATACATTATTAAATTCCAAATTTCTTATTGAAATTTTTAGTTATAGAAACTCCTAACTTTTTTTATTTAAATTAATCATTTTAAAATACACATTTTTATATAAATATATAATTTCAAAAGAACTAATCAAAAAAAATACATAGTAGATCAAAATTGACCAATGGAATATATGAAAACTTCCAAGATATAGATTTTACTAAAGACACTAACTTAGTTGCATAATTTATAAAAATTACACAATTCTATAGTATAATTCCAATTAAAAATTGTCCAATACAAAAATCATTATTAAGATGAATGAAAAAATCAATCGAAAAAACTAGATTCAAAGATCCAACATCCCCGTGTTCAGATATGAGAGAGATAATTAAAGAAAATGAGAGAGAGAAATTAGATCTATGGTTATCTTAAAATCAATCATCCAATATAAAGATTCATGCCTTTGATCAACTGACGAGTTGTCGGATGACTAGAAAACTAATGGTAAATTATCTAAGAAATAATTCAAAGAAGTTTATATTGAAGAACCAATTATTTCTATATGGTGTTTCTTGCTTTAAATGTTTGGTATGTTCCACTAAAACATGATTCCAGGGTTACTATGCATGGTTTGTGGGACTATATGGGGATCATACAAGTATCAATAACCTAAAAAATGAGTTAAAAGACTGTAGTTCCATACTATAACCATTATAGGACCATGAATCTCAAATTGACTATAAATTATTATGTTTTAAAGTCTATGGGCCCATGATATGATTGTGCCAGAGAAAATGTTGTTTAAAAAAATTCTCCAAAACTTTATCTAAAAAAATGGATTCACATTTAACATTGGATTCCCAGGGTAATAAACCCATTTTTGATCCAATAGTGTGCTATAAACTGAAATTTTAGATTATATAGACATCAATTTATCAAAATTAATCACTAAAATTCTACAAAATTATATTTAGACATTCAGATTACATCTCATGTCCATAAAAAATCACAAAAACCAAAGAGTTAAAATTCTACCAACATTCAAAAGTAATATAATCTCTCATAAATAAATAAATATGTCCATTTATACAAAAGTTTAGTTTATTACTCCAATGTATTCTCTTATATCATCCCATTATTCCACAACACTGGTATTATTTGAATACTCTATCCTCATAGCATATTATATACATAAATCACCACACAAATTTTTCTTTATATATTAGAATCATCAAGTTTAAACTTGTCTAACTCACATATCATGAAATATTTAAAGTTTAGTTAACACTTTATTAACAATGAATCATGGGAACTACTCTTCAAGACCATATAACATGGTAGAAATGAAAATATTTCATATACTTTACTAATCCACCCTATGAATTCAAATAAACCCACTTACCATGAAATTAATAGTCCCTGTTTTATAAATCATCAATGTCCCAATCTAGGAGTCCCTTACAAGAGTATGAATTCCCTAATTCCAAATATAATCTGCGATTACTGATGATTGGTATAATACATGTTATAACACTAAGAATATTCTATATTCTTCTAAATCATCACAACCTTCTATGTTGTATCTTATAACAAATTAGGTCACATAACAGTCCCCTCGCCCATCCCAACCCAATACAATGATTAATTACCTTAATGAATATACAATAGCTTTAATTGATCCTTTCATCAAAATGACTAATAACTACTGTTATACATGATCACCATTAATAGAAGGCGATTCTACGAAGTATATTTAAAATTAAGCACACAAAATCATAGTATATCCTCAATGATCTAAATTAAACAATCTACACATTTATCTATCATTGGATGATATGATATGATCACTTATATATGTTCCTTAATAGATATCTAAAGTCTTGTAAATAGTATCAATGTAAGTTGAGGATCAATTTATAAGACTATATAATTTAAGACTCAATAATTTCAAACAATCTATTTTATATAAATCCTCTGAAGATTATAAACCAAGAATAATTCTCGGACAACTAGGAAATGTTTTAAAATGATGAGATGATAAAATATCACTTAAACGCCATAAGACCTTAATAGTGATATCGGTAATCTAGTCATATAGTCTATAGAGTTTTCCTCACATTATCATATCATAATGGGAAATAGATACATTTACCCTATCATCCATTGGTACTCTAACAGTCTTTTAAAATAAAGAAATAATGAGAAACGTAATCAATAAAATTATTCTTCCTTAATAATAACTAGATATATAAGTTGATGTTATGATATATCTCATTAACTTTTTGATATAACACCCATCTCAAACAACAGATGGATTTAAAAACTAACTCATAAGCTCAATGTAAACCACCATACATCCTATAAAATAAAGAATAACATTTCTCTGTAAAAAAACCTATGTTGTATCCCCACTATTTATAGAGTCCCTCATCTTCCCCTAATCCTTATTAGATGATTACCCCTCTTAATCCTACTCCATGAACATGGAACTTAAATTGAGAAGAAAAAATACCATGTTGTATATCATCTCAATCTATTCTAGTTGAAATCCATCCAATGATCCCATTATGTACCATTTCCTTGCCACATCCTTTACTGCATGAGTTGAGGATTTGATTATCAAGTAATAAACATCCACATTACCATTACCCAATTTATACATGTGAATAAAATAAAAGGTATAATGATATTAAACCCACATGCTACACCTCAGGATGAGGTCACATGATTAGAAAATATACTTTAGACTCATATGATTTGTATAAACTATTCATTTTAACTATAAAATAAATGTTTATAACTATCTAAAGTATGAAAAAAACCCATTAACAGAAAAGTAATAGGTTGAGAAATTATTTTCATGTGTCCTCAAACTTTTAATCCCATATAACATAACCTTACTTCCTTATATCCGAAAAAATCCAAAAAACTAATCTAGATGCATCATAATATAACTAATAACTGACTCCTGATTCTAAAATAATAATATTTAGTGGTGAATCAATTGTTTCCATTAACTTATAATATTCATGTTAACAATACCCAATATACTAAAAAATTACTTATTTTGAGTAAAATATGTTATATGAGCAAACATATTTTAAAAGTATTAAATAAAAATCTAATAATATACATCCAACCTCAGGAAACATTATATCATTAGCATGTTATTTAATATTTCCCATGAAATTATTCCCTTCATATTCTTCGGATAGATTATGAACCCCCACCTAAAACAACATGGTAATATTATTTTCCCACCTAATTCCAAAAAAGTTATTTAAGGAACCTTCAATATAACTTATTCTCATGTATATTCTATAATAAAATTTATACATTATTTCTAAAGGGTTTAATCATGAGAAAATAAGAATACCATACCCAAAAAACACCATGAATAGATGAAGGATCCTATGGAATATACCATTAATTAAAAACATAGAAAACCCTAATCATGATCCTAGCTTGAATATCATTAATTTTTTATCACAAGTCCAACTATAAGATATGAATATAATGTGTTCCTGAACATAACCAATACCCAATACCCATTAATGATTAATTATTTGTTATATAAATTAATATACTATCTCAATATCCAAATTCTATATATGTTAATACCAACATATATTTATTTGTAATTATCTAGAAATATTTGAGTCATAGAATCATTTTATCCAATTCTTTTAAAATCACATAACACTCATGAGGTAATTTTTTTTAACTTTAAGTTTTTTTAAGTGTTTTTTATGAATAAAAATATTTCCTACAACTATAATTCTAGTAATTATTATAATGAAATTCAAGAGGACTAGTTTTAATTGAACAGAAAATGTTAATTATTAACTTCATTAAAATAAGTGAAGCATTGATGAGTTCATCTTATGATGATTAAGATGATTATAATGCAGTTATAACTGATTATAAAGAATTATGAATATGACTATTGAATAATTTTCTATAAATATTACTACAGCTTGAAGGACCAGAATAACAAAAAACATTAGTGAGAAATATATTTACTATAAGAACTTATTGACGTTTAAAATCTAGTTTAGTTTCTTTTAGAACATACTATAATTATAATCATTCTTTTTTTGTGTTCTAATGTGTCCTTTCATTTGTGACGTTTCATTGTAAAACATCGTAGAGTTTTTTTCTAATAATTATTTTATTGATCATGTTGAAAGAGGTATTCTATGGTTGAAATATAGAATTGGGCTTATTGTTTGTAGAATTGTGAAATTCTATCGATCGTATTAATTTAGGGCATCTATTGAGGAAGATATATCTAAGATTCCAGTTTTTAGTAGTGGTACCTATTTATAAGATATGTTGATGGATTATGAGGTTTAAGAAGACATACCTTTTATATGTTATAGTCAACAATACCATTAAACAAGTTATTGTCTAGGATACTTTAGAGACCCAGTTTTTGCCTTGTAAGACTTTGGAATATTTATATATATATTTCCAGAGCTAGGAGATGTGACGGCGTGTGATTCCGAGGCCTGGTGTGCCCAGAATAAATTTTATAAAAATATTAAGTGTTTCTATATTATACACATAGAGGGGTTCTGTTTTCTCCTAAATGGTAGCTCGGATCAGAAATCAGAGGGCACCGTTGTGTCCGGACCGTGCCGTTTGCCCTATGCAGGGTGTAAAAGTTGCGGGCGTGGGCCTGTTGTGAGAGATGTCACCCAGGGGAAAAATCGTCATTTTTAAATAATGACTTAGTGATTTTAATCAATGAAGTTTTTTTCAAATAACATTCAGACTAAGGATTGGAATGGAAATCTGAGACTTCCATTGAATTTAAAATGGGGCGTTTTTCCTAGGCGTGATGTAAAATGAGAGGGCGCGGTGAATTCGTATTCTGCGTTGGGTGGGATCCCTATAAAGAAAATTTAAGTGTTTAGGGATAAGGAAAAACTCTAATTCACTCTATGTCTCTCTCTCTAACACCCAAGCTCTCTCTCTCTTTATCTCTCTAGCTATTATTTTCCGTTCTTCATCGGATCGAGGAGCGATCTCTGCCAGAACTTTGGCGGATCGAAGCGGGAGCGTCATGGATGTGTCGCTAATGACAAAGAGGCGGATTGAGGTAGGATTTTTTTGTGTTCCGATTCACGTTTTAATATAAAAATCCCCCAGTTTCCCTTGTTTCTTCGTTTTGGTTACATCGTTGATGGCCACACGAACACGGCTATCAACCCATGCTGAAAAATCATGTTTTGTTTATCATGATCTTCAACCGTTCTTCAGGTTCTTGGGGGCTTACAATTAAGTTCGTCAAATCCTCAATGGATTGTCGATCAGGGGAAGGCGCTGCGAAGGCCTCATCCCAAGGATCCTGAACCAGTGTTCGGTTTTAAAATCGGGACACCAGAGTGGTGGTGGTGGCTGTCAGAATCCCTGACTCTGGCAGGGCGGTGGCCGGAGGTTAGGGTGGCGCAGCAGGGTTCGGGCATCAGGCAGTGGGTGCGGCTGGGAGCGCAATGCTCAGGCGAGGTTCGGACGGGGGTTCGGACGAGGTGGAAGTGTCGGGTGTCGCTAGTGCGGATGGTGGGTGTTAGTTGGCGACATCAGCCAAAAGTAGTAGGTCGGGGCGTGGTCAAGCGTTGGAGTGCTAGAGACTTTGACCGGGGCAGCAGGGAGCACCGAGGTGGGTTCGTGTGGGTGGTGAAGCCCGGGACGACGGAGCAGGGGGGCTAGGTGACACAGGCGGCATCGAGTGGGCGGGGCGCGGCCAGAGGAGCGGCGCGGTGTGTAGCTGGGTCAGCGCAGTAGTGCAATGCGGGAGGAGGATGCGCCAGCGTCCAGCAGGGACCTGTCGCACTCGGCAGGGGGCACCTGAGACGCTAACCTTGGGTGTGGGGAGGAGATAAGGACTTGCCCTTTACGGGTCTCCATGGGAAATGAAGACCAGCCAAAGGGCCGGTCTGCCTGAAGAACCATACCCGAGGGGGTCCGGTGTAGTTGGAGCGGGCTGCGGCCAACGGGCCGCAGCAAGTCGAGCCAGACCCACGGCTGGGCCACGGGCCAGTGCTCTGGAACGGGCCGGCCGGTCTGGACCAGCCCAATCTGGGCCCCTTGTGTTCAGGGGCCGTAACTATGAAACGTCGGGTCCGTGTGATGCGCCGTCAGCAGCTGTGGGTTCATCTCATAGAGACAGACTTTTTGAATTGAGTTTCGAGATTTTTGGGTTCTGCGCCCGAGGACGGGTGACCCGAGATGCTTTAATTTAATAATATTAAACTATTATTAAGGCTTGTGATAGACTTGCTTCGTGAACCGGACATCTGTTTGACATGTTGTCAGAGGTGCTATGGACCTGGAGCTGAGATGGTCCTTCAATTGTTGGTTTGGAACCTTTGCGGTTTGGTTTCGTTGCTCAGTGGCACGAAATGATTAATGCAAATATATAAATAAATAAATAAATAATTATTTAATTATTCTTATGTCGGACCTAACTCCTGCTTGGGATGTCTGATTGACACGCCGTTAGCGCTAGCATGACCCCAGTCCTTGTGCGGACTTCTTGAGACGCTTTTCAAAGCGTTCAGGTTGGAGACAAGGTGTTGTCCGCACAGGTCCTTGTTCCCACATTTTACGGTGAAACACCACTTTTTCACCCAACATCTGTTTTGGGTGTTTGAGTACTGTTTTCTGAGTGTTCTTCTGAGGTGTTTGCGACGGCGCAATCCGCCCGCCTAAATTTGGGCCCAAGGTGTGTGCCCCACGAGGCAACTTTCGGATGTATGCTATGTTTTTACGACTTATGCTTTATAATTCCGTTGAGGGAAATTGAATTACCTACGCCTCATGGTTATCTACAAGGAACGCAATGGTACGATCTGCGTGACATGTTTCAGGGTCGAGATGTGGGCCCCACAGGGCCCCGTTTTCATAACGCAGGGAGTTGCAGCTTTTTCATTCGGAGTCCGTTTTAGGCACCGTTAGTAGCATTGGGAACCTTGCATCGAGGCGAAGTTGACCAGGGTGGGTTCAGGCATTGATGTTGGAGTTGAGGTGTGGGCCCCACAGGCCGTCTTTTAAGCTGTGTGCAGCATACTATGACTTTTTCATTAGACGCCCATTTGGGGAATATGAATAGTCGAATTGACATGTTTTTCCCAGAGTATTTTGACGGAGTAGTTCTTCCGACCACTTTCAGGACTGAGGTGTGGGCCCCATGAGACGTCTTATGGGCATAAAGTAGTGTTGAATAACTTTTTCGTCAGGAGTCCATTTCCAGCGAGTAAGTAGTCTATCTCGCGTGTTTTTTCGCAAGGATTACAACGGTGTAATTTTTTTGGGCATGTGGAGCCTCTTTCAAGATCTCATTAAATTTGTAAACATGAAAGGGCGTTGGTTGGAGGTTCTTTTGACGCCCTCCGAGCCAACGTACGGTAGCGGTGTTAGTGACACCTAGTGATTGCACGAGCAGTGCGGAGTTATTGGACCTGTTCTTGGTTTACCCTCTAGCAAGGCTATGCAGTTGGTTACCCATTGACCTTAGGGTTTAACCTCCAGTGAGGATGGGCAGTGGGTTACCCATTGACCTTAGGGTTTACCCTCCAGTGAGGGTGGGTAGTGGCTTATCCATTGACCTTACGGTTATCCCTCCAACGAGGATGGGCAGTGGGTTACCTATTGACCTCTTAGGGTTAACCCATCAGTGAGGTTGGGTATTGGGTTACCCATTCTACTTTGGGTTTACCCTCATGCGGGGTTGGTTAGTGGGTTTCCCATTAACCATAGAGTTTACCCTCTAGCAGGGCTTTGTAGTGGGTTGCCCGTTAACCTTGGGGTTTACCCTCCAGCTTAGCTGAGTAGTGGGTTACCCGACGACTTCTTTCAGACTCAGCCCTTTCTATGAGGCTATTTGGTGACTTTTCACTGTGATTATTTGAGCGGGACCGTTGGTTGTACGGTTTAACGATGAGGCCGTTTGACATGCAGGATTGTTAGGCATCAGTGATGGATACCGTTAAGACTGTTGGCAAATTTTCCTAGGCTAAGCTTGGAGAAAGGGTTCCCCTTACATAATCACTTGGGTTTTTTATTGAGCATATGTATATATAAACCCTACTTTTGTTCCCACTCCTTGTGTTCGGTTACTCTATTTCTAGGAGGAGCGAAGACGTGCGAGGTATGCCACACACTTTCCATATCTATCTCCTCTTGTATTGGACGAGTCTAATTCCTTTCTTTTGTTGGGTTGAGCTGCACTCTCTCTATTGTACTCTTATACTGCTCTTGATCTGTTTACTTCTCACCATTTTAGTTTCTCTTTTGTTGCTCCCTCGAGCTTTCGGGGCATCCTACTGAGTATCATTATACTCACCCCTGCCTGGGATTTGCCTGCTCTTGGTGTGCCCTTGCAGATGATAGATAGGTCGATCGAGACTACAGAGGATCGTAGAGGACACATGAGCATGGGCTGCATTCAGTGGTCATAGGAGGATTTCCAGGTGTGAGACTCACCACTTGTTTACTTTTGTTTACCTGTTGCCGGGTTGTTGAACCTTTCTAGTTGGGCGCGTGTTTTTCCCTTTACTGTTCAGTTTACTTGTCAATACTTTTCAGCACTATACTTGTTCTATTTAGAAGTTTATGCATGACTGTGGTTGGGTTATAGTTGTTTGTCCTTTGGGTTTTCTTTTTTACTCTGTAATTCTGTATTGAGTGGGCTATGTATGTGTAATGGTACTTAGGCGAAGGCCTCCCCGAGATTGTTATGCCTTCGGCGCTTGTCGCCAGCCCCTGGCCTATGGAGGTGGGCCAAGGATAGTTGTGTCTCGAGATAGGTAGGGTCAGGTCGTGACCGATACATTGAGTACAAATTGTGATTCCCCTTATTCAATGGGATAAAATAGTTCTTAATAATATTCTTTAAGGATTACCTTATTTGTAAATCAGTGCTCTAGGTTTAGTTGAATTTACCTAGTACATACTTTATTAAATAATTTTTCTTAATTCCATTGCATGATTTCTTTTTTTGTATGTACTTAATGTTTTTAAAAACATAAATTTCAACACTCTTACTGCAATGTACCTTGTTTTTTTTGGTTTATAATTTTTTTATTATAACTTCATGATTTTGTAGTTTGGATACTCATGGTATGAAATGTTTTTAAATTTTTTTATAAACTAAAATTAACCACCTATTATAGGTTAACCAACATGTTCATTTGGGAGGAAATGTTATATAAAATAAATCCTCAAAATTTGAGACTGATCCTAATATTATATTATTAAATTTAAATTAGGTTACAAGAATTTCATATATTAGTTTCCTTGCACCTAACAATTTTGTAAGGAAATGACTTTATTTATTTTAATAATGCAAGTAATACTTGTAGGTTCTATCAACAAACATAATCCTAATAAACAACCTATTTTTTAATGAAATAAATATATGTAATGTTGAGTTAACATTGGGATTTTTGTGACCAACACTAGTACTGGATATTTTATTACGCTTATCGATAGTTATAAAATTCTAGAGTAGGAGATTACTACAATTTTAAGAGAAGTGAAGTCTGAATTTCATTTAAAATTTCTTGTTCAAAAAAAATTCTATGATCAATTCAGTTGAATATATACCAGGAATGTTCAAGAACCGAACGAATTCAGACCTAAAAATTTATTAGAAAATAAAAGTACAGGTGAAACATAGAGTGATGCACTAAGAGGAACCACAGAAATAAAATGGCAAGATCCAAAACATAATCCAAACAATTAAAATGGTTCAAACATATCATGGATGAATTCAACCCATCATAGCACCATGAGAAACCCACCTAGTCATTCACCATCCTCTCTTTGTTGCTTCCGAGGCAGAACCCAACTTGAGATGGCCACATTCCTCTATCTGGAGACTGGTTCACCCCCATCCCATGGTCACGGTCACCATCTGATACCCATGAGGTAATCCCACAAAACATCACACCTCCCTAACCTATGAGGGAGAAACAAAATCATCACCTGAGGTCATCCGACCTGCCCCCACATCATCAACAGCATCGCGGATTTCCGGCACTTCCATTCCTAGACATAGGGGAATCCCACTATCAAGCCCTTCCAGAGTCTTCCCCTCCACAACAACCCACCTATGTGCCACTATCCACCTCCCAACATCCATAACCTCCATGAATTGTTGTAAAATACATTTATATTTTTCAATGAATTGATAATTAAAATAAACAATGATTGATGATACAAAGAGCATTAAAAAGTTAAGTATTGATGACTTAATTGAAATTTTAATACATTATAAGTTATATTGGAGAGAGATTTATATGTGGAAAATAATAAAAATTGTGGATATTTTAATCCACTATTGATTTAAATTTTAGAGCCCATAATGATATACCAACCACTTCCAAAAGTTATAGTGGCGATGTGTTAATTGTAGGTGAAACTATAGAAATGAACCAATTCATAAGAAGTGTTTTTTTAGAAGAATGTCCAAAAGGACAAAAAATTTATTTATGATAAAAAATAATATTTTGAAAATATCTATTTTGAATGAAAAATTTCTATTTATATTTTACGAGATTTATTAGAATTAAAGAGGAAGGAAATTAATTGATAAAATAAATACTGAAAATGATACTATAAAAAATTGTTGAAATAATTTGTTAAAGGTATTTCTAGTGATGGTGATACTATTTATGATAATTCATCAGGTGATAGTGATGATGATATAAAAACAACCCATTTTATACTAATTCCCTAGATTTAGGAAAATTACTGACAGGAAATATGTTAGGTGTAGCTATTACCAATATAACAGAGTCTCTCAATGTGATTGATATTTTATTAGAAAAAATTTGAAACTGACTTTTCATCCTAGGAATACTCATGTTCAGAAATAAAAATTACATAGCTCATTGGGATCTTCTTCCATTTCCATAGTGAATAGGATGGAGAAGAAGATTTAATCTACATATTTCTTGTGGAATTAAATGATTTATGTGATGTGTATATTATCATAACATAATATACAAGCAAACTTGATCAAAGATTATGTTATAAAAACCCATGTTATTTAATGTTAGAAGAAAATAGTCGATACCATAACTGAAGTTAAACTAAATTTGAAAAATATTTATAAATAATGTTATTTCGATTACTAGAAGATGAATCCTTTTTTGATATTTTAAATCTCAAGAAAAAAATATATTAACATGCAATGTGAAAAGTGGAATGTTTTTTTTCTTTATTAGATATCAGAAGGGATTGAAGAATTTTTTATTTATATTGATAAGAATATTGAAGGATTTTCAATATCCACTAATGATATGAAGCACCCCAATTTAAAATTTTATGAGAAGAGTAAAAAATAATAATTTTATGATGAAAATTAGACATATAAGAACCAAAAGATAGTATGTATTGAAGGAAATTCAGTTGATTATGAGACAAAGATAGCGACCCCAGAATAAAAATTGATTAAATTGTAAAATTATATAAATAATTTGATGCCCATGATGGATAAAATTACTAAAATGGATTAAAATGTCTTTTTTATTTATATAAATTTTTAACTCTAAAACTCATTAGTATATAAGATTTTTTTGTCATCTATTAAATGAATGTATGTTTTATAATTATAATTGGTTGGATGTTTTTAAAACAAAATCAAAAAATTATTATTTTTTTCCAATGCTTTAAAACATATATTTTATATAGTCTAAAAGGAAATAAAATTATTTTTTCTTCTATTTTAAGTTATAAATTATAAAATAAAAAGAGGATACATTTATTAAAGAATATATGGAGTGTTCTTTGACATAAAAAATATGATTTTAAGGGGATATTTCTTCTTAATATCTATTTATTTTATTGATTATTTTTTAATGTCACTATTGGGGAGAAATTATGAAATTTGAAAATTTGAATATTTCAGAAAAATTTATATATAATGATTTTAAAATAAAATACTCATTTTAAAAAATATGGATAATTTTTTATCTTATAATATCATTATAGGTTTGATTTAATAAATTTTTAATTGAAGATTACATTATCTCACTAAGGGGAGAGATTCACTACTTTGTGATTTTTTAAAAAATTAAATTCTGTTTTTAAAGTTTAATTAATGGTTTCGATTTTTAAAAAGAGAGATAATTTGGATTCATAGATTCATTTTATCCTAGGTTTTGAAAATCATATAACACTCTTGATATAAATTATTTTAACTTGAATATTTTTTATGTGGCTTTTTGTGATGAATAAAATTTATGATAACTATATTTCCAACGATAATGTTCATGAAAGTCTAGAGAACTAATTTTAGGAGATTTATATGTTTATGAAATTACATACAATATAATTACATCTACTTTCGAATAATTTATAATAAAACCATTAAATAATTTCCTATAAATAGGACCACATATTTGAGGACTGGAAGAACATTACACAAAATTGAAAATAAGATTACAATTGATGATTGATGTCATGAAACCATTTATTACTTTGGTATATTCTAATCATTAAAATATTTATTTCAAACTTTTCTTCAAAAATAATATGTATACGAGCTTTAATTATTTGTTATTTTAGAGTATCTTGGTATAATTTTATGTTTCCAATCATGTAAACCAAGCGATTTTAGGGTTAGAAGACAAAGGAAAGATTCCAGTTTATAGAAGAATGAAATGCTACTGATCATGATGAATGAGGGTTTCCATTGAGAAAGACATATTAATGATTATTATTTTTTGAAGCATTAATTATTGATGGGATAATTATAGGAATTATGATATTTCGGAAGATAGATGTTATGATAAATTATATTCGAAGGCACCTTTCAATAGGGGATAACAAATTTTCTATATATTTTAGCATTAAGTTTCCCCTAATTAATTAAGTTAAAAGATCTTTTTATAATATAATTTAAGGGGAGATTTATCTGTAAATCAATACTCTATGTTTTATTAGAATTTCTACTATGTCTATTTTGTTAGGTAATTGTTATTAATTTTTTTTATATTTGAATTTATTCAATGTATATAAATCTACAACAAAAATAAATTTACCTATACTTAATAAATATTACTCTGATTTTTTTTTCAGTTTATAATTTTTTGGGTTATAAAAACTTAAAGATCTTTCTATTTTTTAATGTTAATGTGTGGATTGAAATTTTATGTTTTTCCTTTCAAATAAAATTCATCCCCATATTGTATATTTTCTTATCTATTTATCTAGAACAATGACGACATACCATATATATTTCTAACACTCACATAAATGTAGTTAAAAATATAAAACCAGGAAATTAATCACCAAATCACACTCTAGTGTTGACACTAATCATAATATCCTATTAATTTATGTCACACCAACACAACACCCATGGTTCTTCAATATTCTCCTTAAATGAAAATCACACCATTAGTAAATTGATGGTGTACTCCCTCCATATCATTCGCCTAATTATTGATTCATATGAACCACAATTCATGATCCCTGATCATTGAATATTGAGAACCCACACCAAATATCATATAATATTTTGAGAATATATCAATTTTCAAGGATACCAGTATTTTTCATTATCAGTTATCAATCATTTTATAATTCAGTTCAAGTCTGACATACTTTGAATTCAAAAAATTGAATCATTTTCACATGAATTATATAGTCTATACAACCAAAGAATCAAACATAAGGTTTGATAATTAAAAAAATCCTATTAAGTTTCCATAAATACCTAACTAGACTTATAAGATATCTCTTTCCACTAAATATAGAGAGAACCTAGTAAAGAATCCTTACATGGGTCCTAGATCAATGATGATTTATAACCTAATGAAATCCTTAATTGAACATAGTTCATACCCCCCTACAATGTATTTATATTAATTTATCCCTCATTCTTATACAATCATTCCCATCATACAACACAATTAGAGTGATCATGCACCACTATACCAAAACAAATCTAGTATGAGTTGGGACAAACCCATACCAAAAAATATTATTAATTAAATTAAGTAACAAAGTGATTACACGAGGTGAAAAGTATTTTCACCAATTAAAAATCAAGATGTTAATGGGGTTACATGATGTGAGGAAGGAAATGAAGAGCATATGGTTCATAATATGGGGTAGTGAAAGAAAAAATCATCTCACTAGATCACATGGAGCACCTATCTTCATTGTTGTTGTGTTTTCATGTCATGATTCATCTGACGGAATCTTTATATCCATTCCAATAATATATAATAGTTGATCCTACAAGACCCAAAATAATTCCAAACAAAATTCTAAAAATTTCATGAAAATCTGAGAGCCACAATGAAATAAGTGTCTGTCTCAGGGTGCAGTGTACTCAATGAAAGTATGAGACACGATGGCTGCAACATGTTTACAATAAAAATTCATATAGCCCGAAGAGAAAAATCATCCTTGAAAGACCAGGACAAGAAATCTTTTTCATATGGTCTATTTATAAGACATTTGTGCAGAATTAGAGACTCATCCATGTCCTAGATAAAAAAAAATTGCCAGCATTTTAGTAGATTATTTTTTAATTAATGAATGGAATTTCAAAATAGTTATGGTATCAAAAGGTACAATTGACAGAAAAGGCACTTGATAAGGATGGGAAAAAATGAACCTCAAGTGAGAATAACATGGGTGTTCTTAGTTTTGAATCTTCATAATTAATAGTAGAACGAGTTTTGGTAAGGCACCCATTATTGTTATTTATGCTTCTAGAAAATTCCTCTAGAAAAATCTATATTTCTTAATGAATAATGGGTGGTTCTGCATGAAGACATAGTAAAACCTAACTTTTTATTTCCAAGGATAAATCCACCTGGTTTTGAGAACTAAATAACTCTAAAGGTGTCCGTCCTTCATGAATTTAGAGAAGGATACATCAAATGGAGTTGTTTAAAGAACAACCCCCTTAATACTAAAATCAAAAACCTTCACACACCAAACCTAGGAGACTCATCACCTCATGCTCCTTGAAGCATAAAATCAGCGGTGAGTGAAAAAGTGCATCATCTAATAGAAAAAATAATCTAAAAACCTCCTGCGAGAAAATAACCAAGAAGACATCCCACAAAACCGAACAGGCCGACACAGTGTATTGAGAGATTGGATCATACACAATCTTAGCCCTCATCTTCATTCCTAACACATGGAATCAAAAATAAATCATTGAGTACCATAATCAAATTTGAGATTCCACTCAAAATTCATTTTAATTGTAGAGATCATACACTCCCTAATTTGAGAATATTCCTAGGAGGTAATATCCCCCTTTTGATACCCTTAAAACATCAAACAATCATTATCTTCAATACATGAGTAAATAGCTCAATTTACACCCCCCATGGTAGTTAAATGATGTTTTTGTGCTTACGTATCACATCCAAATTAACTTCATCAATAACTGGAACAGATTCTTTGACATCAGCTTGTGAGTGGCCTAGATTTACTTCATCACGTATTCCCAAGGATCTATTAACCGTGGTTCTCTTAAACTTGGAATAATCCCTATGATTCTTTGTTTTCGTAGGATGAGGGTTAATAAATCCATCTAAATCCACCACCGATGTCTTGAATTTTGTAGCAGATGATTGGAAAAAATCAACATCAGATTGATTCACATTACCATGTAGATCTGTTAAGGCTTCAGAGGAGTCACTGTGATCATCTCTATCCCTCTCCAATGCGGGGGCGACAAAAGTGGGGTCACTCAAAGAACATTAAAAACTATAAACAAAAATTGACAAGACATTAACCATACTAAGATGATAAAAACACTCCTTATTGTCAAACCCTTAGTTAGATTTTAAATAGACTTCATAATGGCTTATTTTTCCACTCTAAATGAGTCCATAGTTCAAGAAGGGCCAAAAACTGTCATCGTTGTCTTTATGTATCTAGTGAAATCTTCCCTGTCCAACTTTTACTTGCTCTTCTCAACCCATGTTGACTAATTGATAGGTGGAAGAACTATCCTTACACATTTAATAGATGGATGAATAACTTTCAAATAGTCACTGCAATATGAAGGAAAGTTTTCATAAATCAGCTCTTGAGAAAAATCTAAATTTCCATTTTGAATCTTGATCAGATTTGGAAGATGTTTAGAGACATCATTCTCAGCGAAAAACCTAGAAACCAAAGTAATTGTGAGTTTTCCAATTGAATGATCCAATTTCATAAGATAGCCAATAATTATAGCAATTGGGAGTAAGGAAATCTACATAAAATGATGATGTGGTAGTCTAGGGAAACCAACCCAAGAAGGAATAATGGGAAATTCGATGTTAGGATTAGAATCAGGGGTATATTTCTAGAACTTCATCATCCAACCACCAAAATCCCATGATTTACTCCACCAAAATATGTAATACTCATTTTTAGATGAGAATCAAAAAAAATAAATTTCAAGAGCTTAACAAGCCAATGTGGAATCCAATAAACGAAATATCTTCTAGATATTTCGTTAGAGAGATCAGTGATGGTCTACGTCTACTATACATACCAACAAACATATTGTAAAAATCCGAAGATAGAAGATTTACCTCATTTTTAGAAAAGGAAATCACCAAATAATCTCTATGATGAGAGATATTTAGATCAAAAAAAAACTTCATCATCTGCAGCACCACCCACACAAAGAGGCGCACAAGTCTTTACAGTCCGTTCGGTGACGACATCAGTGAATAATCGAGGGTTTGATTTAGTACTTCATGGGAGATCTCTTGGGGGTGGGGACACTAGTCTTACCAAGGGAGAAATACATATGTTAAGGACTGAGAATTCACTACTATATGTTTTGCATGATTTATATGAATCACTTACCATGCTTCCTATCCAAACAAGTTGAAGGAATATATATTTCGAAGAATTTATATAATGATATATCTGTTGTGCATTATTTAACACCCCAAGAAGCTACTCAATGTGTTACTCACCGTTATACAAAGAACCATGTTTTACATTTACATAATAAAATACACACTCACTCACAATCACTAAAAGTGAGAATGAACTATCCGGCACACCAAAACACTCACAACATCCACCTAACTCGTATACTCTTCAATATCGTTATAGTAATCATACCGAAACACAATAAAAATACGTTGAAATATTCTAATAATAATTCATTATAATTCCATGGATATGATATATAATAACATCCACTAGATGACTATTAAGAGTTTTATTTCCCACTACAACCTTCGCTCACCCATATCTAACCTCAACTCTCATAGGTGGTATATTCAATATCTCATAAATGATTCAATTTAAGACCCTCAATATCCCTTTATTTTTCATCATACAAAATCTATATATCATACTATTTAAATGATACATCTTGTTCCTTTGGTTAATTTCATTCACAAACATTCAACATAATAACTCATTAAAATTTTAAACAATTCAATCCAATTCATATAAAATAGTCACTTCAAAAACAATTTTTAAATTTAAAAAACATAGATCCATTAAAAAAAATTATATAAGAAATACATTTTTCATTCCAAACCTAGCCATATAATGTAGTACATCCCATGTCCACCATCTTTCATGTATTATTTCTAGTTTTGGAATAATCCGAGTCAACATGCCATAAATAAAATCCTACAAGGTGATCACTAGATTTTCATTTACTCGAATATACTTATAAATTAAAGTTAAATATAAAAAGGTTATATATATATATATTATTGTAGCATTTTGAGTCTTCATTGTCCAATTAACCACAAATAATAGCATTCCCGTGATTTGACAAAAAATTGATACTTTGATGCCATTTTTTAACACCTCTATCCATGAGATCAAATCTTAAGACCTAATCCAAGATTCAACATAGACTCTAGCACACCCCCTAATTTCTATATGTTACAATAAATTGTAACATAAAACAAAAATATATGATGAATGATTTTCCCTGAAGTAAAGAAATAAAAACAATGCATGATCATATAAAATCCAATTTGAATAAAACCTATTTCCTAATAAATCTCAATACTAAAGACAAATTTATTTAAAAAATGATCAAAATCCAAACTACAATGTAAAATTATCAACACAAAGAAAATAATGACCAATTCACGAATCATGATCTACTATATACTCCACCATATTGCCAATAAGGAACTATGGATCACAACTAATGAAGAACTAGGACTTCCCTTTACATGTATCATGACCAATAAATTAGATATATCTACCAAGATGATCATATAAGTGGGTGAGTATAAAATCAATATAATTTACAAAAGACACCCATTCATTCCCATACAAATGATATTCTCAATTTAAAGTTAATTAATCACAATAAATCTTTTTTTCATTCCTGAATAATTTATTTATCATACTTTTAGTCCACAGAATTATTTTACAAGGAATTCCATGTTTTAATAAAGATTATTTTATTAACACACATTTCATAAATTTTAAAAAGTCACATATTCTTCTTGAAAACACACATATTTAGAAAATACCAAATTTCCCAAAAAATATAATAATGTTTTGATATTCATAAATTAGTGTAAAATTACCATTTTCCCAAAATCTATTAAAATCTCATATTTTCTAATATCCCATGGAACACACATATATCCCACAACATTTGATTGAAAATATTCACCCCCCCCCATTTTAAGGATTTTTGAGATCACGAAATATAAAAAGAAGTCTTTGATATTACAACCCTCTCCATCATTACTAAAGTATGAATCTTTAATCATAAATCAAAACTCACACTAGAGTATGTGTCACTATTATCCCTTACTATCCCAACCATTTGACACATTAATTCATACTATCGAAACTACCCATCCCCATTGATGAATCATAGAGTTTCAAAATTGGATCTCCATAAATCATTTTAAATACATGACCAAACATTAAATAATGTATCCAAAAATTCAATTTCAAATGAACATTTCATAATACAACCTATTCAAAGATAATTTATATTCGTAAATTTAGCATAAAAGTTCGAAATTTTCAAAAACTTAATATCATTTCAAAAAAACAAAAAACAACCATTGAAAAATATATTATAAATTAAAAATAATTACATTAACTCTATTTTGAGAAATTATATTTTGAAAATAAATAATAAAATTAATTCACATATTTGAAAATAAATATTTTAAATTCTGAATTTCTTAAAAATATTATTTTTTACTAACCAACCTGTAATGTTTTTATCAAAATTCATAATGAAAACATCCTCAATTTTATATAAATCAATAAGTATATAAGAAATTAAAAAAAAATCGACAAAAAAACATAATATATTAATCATGTATATGGAATTTTCTAAAACAGATATGAGATATGAGACACATACCTACTAAAGTCATTTTGAAAAATTCTTCTAATATATAGTCTAAATTTGTATATAAATGGATGAATCAATAAATTCATATAAATAAAAATAAAAATTATTAATCCATGACCATATTTTAAACCATTTAATATAATTTTTTGGATCTAACATCAATTTTGGAAATCCCAATAGATTATGATGGTATTTTTATAAGATAAAAAAGATATTTGATGAAATTTTTTTTATCAATTTGATTTATTAGTAGTTATTTAACAATTTATTGAAGATGAAGACAGTTTTTTCATATTATTACGATGAAATTATATTATGATAAAAAAATAGGTTGACTGTAATTTCCTAACCAACCCAGCTCAACCTTGCACATGTGTGAGGGAACTAAAACACAAAGAGGGACTAACCAAGCCACAAAATCATGGAAACATCGTGGAGAATAGGCCACATGCATATGGGTTCATGGGAATAAAAAAGTGAGTATCCACACATCAGTATGCACAAGGGGGTCAAAATATTGGGATGCACAATGGCATGAAATAGACATAAGAATTGAAATTTTATGCAGTGTGGTATGTGTTCCTATATCCTGATGACCAACATTTTTCCCAACTTCACACATGTCCTATCTTATTAGGTGTAATGATGAAGAAGAAAACTTATATATGGGATATGGATTGATTAAACTATTCAACCACATTAAAAATATATTAAAATAACATCATCCATATGATCATTAGTGATCCACCATCTGATGTGGTCCGAGGTTCATCTTAAATATCTCACTCATATTAGGGATAATGAACCAGTCAACATTACTTGAAAAGACTCCCTATATAAACATACAAAAACAAGATGTAGAGAAGACTGTGAGTGACACAAAATGATAACGGGAACCTCTCCATTATTTTTCACTTGGCATGTGGATATTGGAGAAGTTTCATGAAATATAAAATCAAATTTGGTGTATGTAATAGCCTTGGATGTTGATTCGAAGAAACTATAAAGATGATGAAGACTTATATGCGTGTGTCTCTTATCATGTTTAAGATACTATGATCAAACATTTTTCAACTATACATATTAAGGATTCCATGGTGAATGAGTTATGATGAGTTAAAGATATGTATATCAAGGGTGACATGACAAGACAACAAAATTCTATTCAAATAGATTTTGTAGTGAAATATATGCTCTGTGCAGCACAAGGAATAGTGACATGGGTGTGTGTTTGTGTTAAAAACACATAGTGATAATGACATGAAAAAGGGAACTAGTTTGAGTTTTGAAAGATAAACAAATATGGTTTTATTAACGAAATATATTTACGAATTTAAAAAAATATTCATGAATTTATTATGAGCTTCATGATTTAAAGGACAAGTGAAGCAGAAAAATTAAAAAATGATGAAAATAATTGAGAAACAACAACTTTTTATGTAAAAATACTTTCCTACAGTGTCATCCACATGGAATTCTAGACATAGGATTATGAATTTGATTTCAATATTTTATAATATGGAAACTTAACCATCCTTAATTATAAAATAATAAAAGATCATAAGAAGTATGGGAAGTGTAGAGAGGATGATTCTGTATTATACTCAGATACACCATTAAAAGAAGAAGGCTAAGGCTGCCATATAAAAAATAGTGGAGAAGAAAATAAGAAGGTTCCCACATGATGATATCATTCTATAGTGAATATTGATGAATTAAATCATGAAATTTCTTGATATAATCATTATATAAAAATTGAATTCTACTACGTAGAAGTATGGAGAACATTCAATTTCCTTCTCAAGACTATAAAAGATGAATGAATTCCAATTGTGAATTATTAAAATATAGGAGTTATAGAATTATTCTGGAAGGATAAAGACTTGGAAATATTTCCAAAGGATGAGGTGATTCCAAATCCTATCATGGAATGGAGTTTCTCAAAGTTAATTTAACACCAATTCCATGTAAGATTAAGTGGATTTCAAATCAATTAATCTATATTTTTTTCAATAATTGACATGTTTATAGTATTTTAATATGTTATTCCAATAATGTTTTCCCTTTAATGTTTTGATTTAATGAGGGGAGTGTATGGGAGGTGATCCCAAAAGGATGTTCTCCCAAGGAGAGAGTATATCTACACCAATCTTTGTAAGGGTAGGAAACCAAAGTGACAGTTACTTAGCCAAAACCAACGAGTAAGAAGCATAGTGATTTTGCCTCACCAACAAAATGTTGGATGCAAGATCCTTATATTAGACCTCCGTGGTGAACCAATTAGAAATCATATTATCATCTTTATTTCATTAATATAGTTTATGAACATCATTATTAGTTGTTCATGAGTTAAATATCTCATAATGGGTAATTCAAGTTGATGAATAAATTAATATTAATAATAAAAAATAAATACCATTTCTATTTTAAAGTTATGATCCATAATACTTTTTTAGAAGAAAAGAAACAGATAAAATTGGATAAATATTCATACCTTGAATCACCCCCACTCTGAGAATATATCACCTTATGAAAATTTGGACCTAAAAAATAGTATTAGATCCAAGGATTATCTTTATTGTGTTTGAATGGTTTAACATTATTTTGTTGGTTGTTGATGTTTCAACATTGTACTTGTATTTATTTTATTAAATCACAGAACGTGTAAGGATTTTAGTGAAGGAGAAGAATTATGGTAGAACAATTTAATGTGTAAGTGTCTATGGAAAAAGTATGATTCAGTTAGAAGAAACTAACAAATTTCAAAAGAAAGCTATAAATGATTCAGTTTTTATAACTCATTATAATGATTCTGCATGAATGAATGATGAACCAGATTTTCTAAGTGATTTTAGAAATTCTAATAAAGTGGAAAAAATCTCAAGATATCCATATTCAAGTGCCAATAGTTGAAGTTGAAAAATTAAAATACCTGAACATGAGGGATGCTAATGTTTCTAATAACCAAGAGGAGTAGAAAAAATCCCATGATAAAGAGAAAAAGAATATGTCCACAAAAGTGGAAAACTCAAAACTGATTTTAAGGTGAAATATTTTTTTTCTCAAAAGAGGTTCACAACTTAAAATCATAGAATAATTATCATTATACACACGTTTCAGAACATGACAAGGAAAAGAAAAGGCTATAGTAGTAGAAGACATGACTTAATGATTCTATAGATAAATTTAATTTTAATATGAAATTGAAAAGTGACATGTATGATAATATCTCTAAGTAATTAGAAATTTATATGACTAGTGGGAACAATCTTAAGAAATAACTTAATGTTCAACGTGAATCAATGGAAAAAAACTAATATTTGGGAGAAGTGGTAAAATATTTCAATAAATAAGTAGAGAAATTTAGTACCAATGTAAGGATTAATTGAAGGATTCTTTACATTTATTATTTGAGCATTATTTAATAGGTTATGATATAACGATGTATAAGTATTCCATATGTAATGAAAATAAAGAAAATATTTTGTAATCCCAAAGGGCATGAAATATGGGAAAAATAGTATTGGTCATGATGATCCAATCTCATGAATCAGTAGAAGAAATCTATGGATATTCCTAAGAAAAGTGAAAATAATAAAACGAATTAGAAATATATATAAATCAATCCCCACAAAAGGTAATAAAAACTAGAAGATCCTAATAAGATGGTTTGGAAACAGTGATACTTTAATGGGTTTCTTGTTTAGAGATACAATTTTTCTTTTAAGGATTTGTAATATATTACATGATGTGAGGGAAAGGAATTGAAAATCAACAAATACAACCAAAACATCTGAGGTATGGTTATAATTAAAATTATTCTTACCATACTAATCAAACCTCAAGTAGATATTTTTTTAGATTTATAGTTGGAATTAATAAGAGAAATTAGTATTTATATAATAATAAATTAGTCTCATCAAATAATAGATTTATAAAGATACATAAAAATCACCCTCTTACTAAAAAATATATACAAAGATGAGAAAAACATACTTATAAATTAAAAGTATCTTATAGATGAAAGAGAATGTTTTTTATGCATTAGGGGAAGATATTTTAAAAACTATAGTTTGTAGATGTTCATTTGAATGGGATGTCCCAAAACAACGTTTTTATATAGAAAATAAATAATCCTTTCATGTAGAAAAAATTAATGTTGGGATAAAGAAAAAAATTCACATTATAATAAATAAGAAATCATAGTGGAAAAAATTACAATAAAATAAGGGAATATGATTTGGTTTGTTGTGTGAAGATCAAGCCGAATTAAGTGAGATTTATTAACTTAAAATTAAAAGTTAATAGGATAAGGGTGTTCCATGTTGAATCTCCATCCTTCACAATGTGATTAATATGGAAGGCCCCCTCTCCCTAATTTTCCTTAAATATTATAATATATCTAAATATGGGAATTTCCCAAGAGGAGACACAATCTAGAAGATATGATGGCTAAAAAATTAATAAAATACAACTAAAAAGATTGATATTATTTTAAAGTTGTAATTTTCAGATAAAAGGATGTAATAAGATATATTTGAAGTATCTCAGATTATATTTGAATCCAAATCTATATCACACATAAATTTTTTATATTTATAACAGAAATACTACAGAAATGAGAATCATTTATATGAGAACTAGTTTGTTGGGATAGATCAACATTTATTAATGATATCATGATGAGCATTCTATATTATAAGAGTTTTCATGTTTTGTGATTAGTGGAATCAATTCACTAAAAGTAGGAGGACTGATGAATAATCTCTTGATGTTCTTTAATCTTGGAAATTAGTTCTAATCAAAGATGATGGAGTAATGTAACATCTCTTAAAAGTATAATCCCTTGAGGATGTTCATTCATAACAAAATAATTTTATTTTATCCTATAGATAATTATATTCACATCATATTTTTATCTATAGGTGTTATAGGATAATTAGTGTATTTAAAGGGGTTTTTTATTAACAATTTGAATTCCCATAAATGAGGAATATGTCAATGATATAACTCCAAAATTTAGGGGGTGCTGGATATATTATTCCAAAAAAAATAAGCTTTATTTCTGGATAACTGAACCTATATGGATGTAGATAACATTGAATTCCAGTGAATGTTTATGGTTTTATATTCAAATAAATGAAAAATGATGCTATTATGGAGGTTTTGGGTATATAGTTTATCAATACAGATTAGTTTATTAAGCCATCGATAATAAACACCTTGATAATGTTAGCTAAAGCCCTAATTTCATATAATGAGCTTTGGTTAAGTAGGATTTTGTAAATTTTTTGACATATCTTATGATATGTGGTGTTATTTTCTTAATATATCCCTTGAGATATTTATTTAACCATTATTTAACATGATATGTCAACGGTATGAAAAATTAAAAGTATAAATAATAGAAATATTTATAATCGTTCTAAAGATTAGTGTAAAAAACTTATTTGGAATGGAGGAACATTATCAATGAACCAAATTAAATTCATCTTATGTTTTTAATAATGAAGGGGAAAGAAAGATCATTGTAATTATCTTATGGAAGTGAAGATATGTTTGTCTACCTCTTGGAGTTTCATTTTCAAGAGGAAGAGAAATGATTTCTTTTTATATCATTAATAAGATAGGTGTGAATGAGTGAGTCATCTGGTCAGTGAAATCCAAATGGGGGATTGTTGGAAATCCATATATATGTTTCTGGATTTTTGGAAAATAATTAAAAGTTTTTTATATATAATATTATTGAATAATTGGCATGTTGGTAATTATTATAGAATTTTTAAAGATAATGCCATATTTTATTATTGGGCAATTATTCTAGAAAAAATACTATGGGGAAGAAGTATTAAATTAGGCCATCCTTAGTTTCCTAACCATGCCAGCTCAACCCTATACAGGTGATAGGTAACTCAACCACACATGGGAACCATCCATGTTAGATAACCATGGAAGTACTTGTGATAATATTCCATAGGCATATGAGAGTAAATGCACAGATGGGTTTGTAAAATGGGATTTATCGAGTGGGTTACACAGTAGTAGAGAACTGACCCATTAATGGGAATGTATGTGCAATGTGGTTTATTTTAAAATCTCTTGGTGTCTGGTGTTCCTCCAAATAACACATGTGTCCTGTATTATTAATTAGAAAAAAGACATAGTAGACTTCAATGTGGGATAATACTTAGTGGAAACTATTAGCCAACCTTTAAAATATATTAAATGACATCATCCATTGTATCATTATATTTCAAGTATCTAATTTTATACATTGTTCTTCTTCATCCTCTCAAATAGATTATGGAGCACACACAATTCACCTTTCCATGATGAAATTTTCGACATACATTTACAACAACATGTCATAGAGGAGAATGTGGTTGGCTCTAAATGAAGAATGAAACCTCACCATTCAATTACACATGGAATTTTGAACATGGATAACATTCTTTAAACATGGAATAAACAATATAGTATTTTGTGTCCATGGATGGTGTTGTGAAGCAACTCAAATGTCAATGAAAAAAGAAACATGTGTTTCACTAGGAATGTTGAAGATACTATAGTCAAACATTTGTGTACATGCATTCATTATCATTCTAAAGTGAGTAAGTAATTCTAGCCTAAAGATCCAAAATTCAAGTTTGATAGTGTGGGATGAAACTATGTTATGGATTTGGAAATAATAGTTAATGAGAGGCTCTATGTACCACAAGGAACAACAACACAGGTGTGTGGTTGTGTTAAGAAGTTATGGGGATGATGACATGAAAAATGTAATTGGATCATGTTTTGAAAGACAAAAAAATAGGGTTCCATTAATGAAAAATATCCAGTGGGTTTCTATGAAAATATGTTTAAAGATATTTTGGGGTTCGTGATTTAAAAAACTAGTGATAAGGAAAACTAAATAAAGGATGAAAATATTGGAGAAACATTATCTTCATATATAGAAATAATTATATAAAAAATTTCCCACGTAGAATTATAGTTATACAATGAAGATGGAGATTTAAATATTTCATAATATGGAAACATATCCATCTATCCCTATAAAATCATAGATTAATAAAATAATAATGATGGGAAGAATAAATTTGAAGATTATGAACTATATAGAGATAAACCCATAGAAAAAGATGAGTGACTCTACTATATTCAATCTAGAGAACTATATAAGAATAAGGGGATCACATGGATATATCAATCAAATATGAATATGGAGGAGTTTTATCTTACAATAAAATAATATATTCTATATATAAAGGTATAGTTCTAATAAAAAATAGTATGGTGGATATTAAATTTCATTCAAGACTATGAAAGGAGAAGAAATTTTTGTTGTCAATTATGAAATAAGAGGAGTTCAATAATTATTCTAAAAAGTAAAATACATGGAAATATTCCCAAATGAGGAGGATTTTTAAGAACTATCTTGGAAAGGAGTTTCTTGAAGTAAAGATCACATCAAGGATTAGGAGTAAGGGGAGTTCAAGGAATGTTTCTCTATATTTTGTGCAAAAATATTCAAGGAGACATTGTTTAAGGCCTATGACACAATTATTTTTCCCTCTAAATATGTGAGGGAATGAGGGGTGTGTAATAGAAGTGATATTATTGTTATGTGATCCTAGGTAGAAAGTGTTTCTACATCAAACCTTTATAAGTTTAGTGATCCTAGGTGAGAGTGACTTACCCTAAACCAACAAACAATATGCTTAGTGTTTTTAATATTCTAACACAATATTTGGTTTATCCTCATTCGATTTCCCCTTAGTGGTGAACCATGTAAAATTTCATGCTATTTTAATGATGGATATGTTTTACATTATACACATAATTACTAGTGATTAATGAGTTAAATATTACATAAAGGGAAATTGAAGTGATTGTATTAATTCTAATTAATAAGAATCAATGGTTACACTTAATATTATGTGGTCTATATCTACAAGGTATTTGAGAGAAGAATAGATATAGATAAAATTGGATAATGATTCATGTCCAAATTCACCCACATATCAGGATATAACTCACCTTATCCCCCATTAGATTTAATAAGAGAGAATAAGAGTAAATTAGGGTTAAAAAAAATCGTGGGATTAATTAAGATATTTCAGTCAATAAAATAATCTACACATTTGATCCACTTATTATAGGTTATAAGACCATAAGATTTACAGTAAATCACCATTTAAATCCCCAAATAAATTTTTAAGGGAAGATAATGTCATTCTAGAGAAATTTTTTGTTCTTAATGATGGATGTGTATTATATAAACCTATCTTAACATTCAATATGAATGGTCCTGAGGACCATGAAATTACTATATAGGTCTCCCTACCCTTAAAATAGAGTCCATGGTTATCAAGTTTATGATGATAATTTACTAGTTTACCTTCATTAAAATTTATAATTTTTATGATATTTGAATCCTTATTACAACCATTAAATAAACAATTTAGCCAAAAAATATTCATTCGTCATCTATCAATATATTAGATCGAAACAAAACATGGTTTATTTGGTAAACACCCAATTCTAGATATAATTGTGAAATTAAAACTCATATTTTAGATCAATTAGTGATCAATTTATAAAAATTGTCCTTAACCATTCCACAAAACCCCTTTTAATATAATCATTCCAAACCATTTATATAAACAGTTAATCCTGGAAGCCCATGCATTACAACCATTAAAATTTTTCATTAGTTGGCTAGTTAAATGTTTCTTTAATAATTATTTTCATTCAATTAGTTTTTCGATGAAAACTGTAGAAAATCCATTGATATATGTGAGTTTTTAAAGAAATCAAATAATTAAATACAACATCAATAAAAATTAATTAGATTCCATTTTTCTTGATATTACTGTCACTTTTGGGGAAGAATTACAAAATGTTATTTTTGTTGATATATTCATTGTCATATTAAAGGAAAAGTATTATTATTTTATTTTACTCATGATGAACAATTATTTTATAAATTCATATCAACTATGATTCTTCTTTGTATAAAATATACCATACTATTGATTTGGAAATCATTTTTATTGAATTATATATGTATGTGTATTGAGTGTCTTATACATTATTCTACTAGATTATTTTATATATGGTATGTGATGTAACAAATTTATTTTAATCAACAAGATTATTTTCCAATATATACTAACCAGAATATAACAATACAAGTGACCATTCAATTCATGAATCATTCAAAAAAATATTTTAAACATTTATATGGAATATGGGAACACACATATATATTACACGCTTAATACATCAAATAAATATTGGAAATTTTCATGCAATAAAAATTGTGATTCATTATATAATTGAACTAAACATGTAACCCATTGTAAGTAATTATATTTTTTTATATGGGTAAAATCTATAGTATCAAAAAGTGAGTGAATTTTTTTCTTATAAACATAATTTTGTAGATATACATCAATCCTATAATTAAATTTATTATTCCCCTTTAAATGGATAATTAATATTTTATTGAACAACTATTTCACAATATATATATATATATATATATATACATCTACATAAATACCTATATATATATATTTACAACCTGAGATTTTAAAATATGAACACTATGTACCATAACATATACGACTTGCAACACCAAGATTAAACAAACTATGAAATATTATTATTATAAGATGACTATTATAACCTGCACTCTGAATTAGAGGGTAAAATATATTATGTTTTTTAATTACATATAAATGTCTTATATAATAAAAATTTATTTAGTAATTCTAAGTAAATAATCCTTAAATTTCTAGTAATGTCATTTTATGTTTCCATCAAAAATCATTTTCCATACTTTAATAGAAAGGATAATGAAAATAGTTTCCATCAATTGTTTAAATGATATTTTATAAAAATGATATTATTTTTGAAATAATAATATCAAATTTCTCCTAGGGTATTTTTTTGATATTTTTCAGAAGAGTTTGACTTTTCAATGAATAGTTAAAAATACTAATTTGAATTTAAAAATGTGTATTCTTCTAAAGTATTTAAAGATTCATAATATATTTTGGAATAGTTTTAAAATATCACTATTTATTTTATATTAAATATAATTGAATTATTATTTTTAATTAATTGTATACTTGGATTTTTTATAAGAGAATTTTTATAAGTAAAATTCATTTTTATGAAAAACTGATTTTTGTTGTGTTTTTTGGGTTTAATTTTCAATTAATTGATGAAAATTATATGAATTTAATCTTGAAAAATGAATTAAATATTTTGAATCACATGGTTAAAATATGATTAATAATTTCCCTATTTTTCTTATGATTATGAATAGTAACTATCACAAATAATTATCGTCGTAGAAAGAGTAAATTTGGTAATTAAGGTTAAAAATAATATGATAATGACTTAAAATTGATAGTAAAACATTATTATATTTTATTTTAAGAGTTTAATGAATCCCTTTACATATATTTATCGAATATATCGACACATGGTTCAATATTTCTTACAATTTTACATTTATAATATTTAAGTAGAATACAATGACAAAAAAGTCACTTTCTTATGTTCAATGACTAATATTTTGCGATAGGGATAAAAAAAATTTAATTTTAGTTATAATGGGTAATTTGAAAGAAAAATTATTATTTTATAAATATAATTTATTTACTATTCTTTATAATGAAACAATTATCTTAAATAATTATGTAATAGTGACAAAATATTTATTTAATGAATATAAAATTTAAAATAAATTACTGTGAAAATATTAACACTAATATTATTTTTTTGAATTATTATTTTCCATTTTTTTATAGAAAAATATATAATATTATCGATGTTTTATAGTATAATTTTCAAATTATTTTTATTTCATATTTTTTTAAATCACAATTAAATGAATAACCCCAAAATTGACATTAATGATATTTTATAATATAAAATAGTTTATTAAATTTTATAAAAATTTAAAAAATATTATTTTTGATAAATTTAATAGGTTATGTTTTAAAATTTTATTCATGGTCCATTTATTTTCTAATTTGATTTTTATAATTACTATCATGACACTTAGAGAGTAATAAAACATTGTCACAATGATAATCATCAAAAAGGGTTAACATCAATAAAAACCAAACGATAAGCACGAAAACATAACATAATATTTCCCAAATTGTATTTTATTTGTGTATTTTTATCCATAATCCTATGGTATTTGACATTTATATGTTTTTATCCATTTATCCAAGAGAAATACTTTAATTTTATTTAATACTTTAGGAATTTCAAAAAGTATCCCTCCCCTTAGGAAAGGGAACCTCCTCTCCTATTTCCAATATGTATAAAAATAATGTGAGTTTATACAACACATTCCCAAATTAATTCCTAAAATAACTCTCTTATTTTTATTTTTTTATATAATATCAACTTCATAGGGTTTCTGGTGTAATGAAAATGTTATTGTCTGAAGAAGAGGTATATTCTTTTACTAAATGTTTTAGTTTAATTTATTCTTCAACCTCCTTAAAATAATATTAAACCATGATGAAGTAATAAAAAAATATCATCTATATAATACGATTTTATTATTTCAAAACCAATATCCTTCCCATCTTTTACATAATGGGAACCATAATCATTGTTTTTGTGCACCACAGACTACCAGCTTACGAACAGACGTAGTTAGTTTTCCATAAAATCTTCTCATGGATGGCCATAATGATGGATTTAATGGTTATATATGATATATATAAAATAATAATAATTCTGAAAAAATAATATATCATTTTTCTTACCACTCCATCCATTGAAAAATTATATCATCATTCGTGCGTACATGTGTACTACCACCTCCATGAAGCGATATGATACATTTTCTATCACTAAAACACATTGAAGTGTATTTAAATAAATAAGATGATATTTATGAAAAACTATCATTAAAAAAATAGAAAAAAATAATTAAATTATTTCTGTCTTGATCATGGAAAAATGGAAATGTTACTTATGTGTATGTACAACTTACCATGTCATTGATCGTAACTTAGTTCATGCTTCATAATCATATTCCATGGTTAGTATTTAAATTGTAATTGATTTATAAAAGTTATATTTATTTTCTTATTATTATTTTATAGATCATTTAATAATATAACCATTGGCCATACTCAACCCACCAAAGTCATTTTGTACATATGAACTGAATATCATCAAAACACATGACATGAATTTATTTGATTAAGTAATTTAATTAGAAATCATAATAAATTATATAAAAGGAATAATAAAAATGAAAAATTATATTATGAAAGCAAATAATTAAAATATATTTATTGTTCGAGAATACAAAAGATATATGTGATTATTCAGACTCAATGTAAGGGATTTTATAATTTAAAAATATAGTTTTATATATTTTAAAGATTTATTTTCTAAATCATTCTCTTCCATGTTGTTTTTCGCAAAATTATTTCTTTAATATATATATATATATATTATTAAGGATATTTTGTGAATCCTTTTAATTAATTTCAATGTATTTTAAAATGAATCTTGTTTCATATTTAATACTGAATGTTTTGTCTTTGTTTAAAAATTAAAAAAGATAATGTCCCATTTTAATGTGTATGATATCAATTGGTTTTCCTACTTACACAACCATTACTTAATATTTGTACGACTTTATCACATTTTTTGTTATATTCAATTAAAAATCATCCTTCCCTTTATCATGGATATTTTTAAAATGAGTTTTAAAATATATGAATAATTTTTATTTTGAAATGTTTTTCTTATGGGTGTAGGGGATATCTCTAGACCACCATTATTATATGGGTTATAGCATTTATCTCTATAACTCAATTTATCACATTATTTATTTGTATTAAATGCTGATAAATTTAGTGTAAATGTATATATCATATATCTAATATATTGTTATCCCTTCCATGAATAGGTAATACATGGCTTACGTTTATTTCCAAAATTACTTGTTTGTGAAATTTTCTTTGAATATTATATGAGGCATGATTATTCAACCAATTTCATTCCATGAGTAATTATTATAATTATTCCTTATGATTTCTTTAATTTTTAGGAAAATGTAATCCTGAATATATTATAATGGGTTCACCAAGATAACACTCCAATGCCTTATGTACAACATTTTTCTCATGAGATATTATATGGGGAATTAGAGAGTAAACCTAATCCAATATAGGACTTTTTCCAACATTTAATATTGTCTGGGTAGCTATCCTTTACATATGTTTCTATCATGTTTTGTGTTTCTACCAAATTCATTATGTTTCAATGATCTTATTATACAATGTTATTTGTGTTATTATCCCATGTGATTACTCAAGAGATTATGTTTAAAGGAAATTATATTCTACTTTGTAAAGGTTAAAATGTATAACTTTTTTAAAAAGAATTTCCATAAGGTTTTTATGATTGAAAAGGAACCCTTATGAGTTTTATGTTCACTCTAAAATTTATTATGAAAAATTTTTATAAAGATATTTGTGTAAGAAATTATATTTATTTGGGGAAAAAATGTTTATTTTAATTCCAAACACTAATTTTGAAATGACACATATTTTATAAGTATTTATGAAGTAACAAGTTTATTTCATTATTTTTTCACTTAATGAGTTTTGTTTTCTCGTCATTTATTTTAAAATGTTTTTATAGGTTTTTATGTGTATTATGAAAAATTATGAGGTCAAGATGATAATTGTAAGGATTTTTCTTGACAAGAAAACTAATTATATCATAATTATGTTGTTTTTAGGAAAAAAATGAATTTATGTGGAAGTCTTTACTTTGTGTTGTAATATTTATTTATGTAAGGGTGGTGGAATAAATTTATAAAACTATAAACATTAAATATCCTATAATATATGAAAATTAATTCTTGAATTAAAACTCTTGATTGGGTAACATTTAAAGATGGGTCACTGTAGTCAGTAACAATATATAGGTTTAAATAATTTTTTTTTTGATTTGGTTGTTTTCATGTGATGTTAAATTAAGAGTTATGGAAACAATTATTAGTTTACACATTGAAGGGTGATCATAAGTTTAATGATCTAGAAACACCTTATTCGGTTTAAAGTGATGATAGTTTAAGGTGAATAATGACATTTTTGAAGATGATACATATTTTTGGAACCATATATGATTATGGTATAAAAAATTATTTGATTTTATTTGAGGAATAATGATAGGAGTATAATTTAGAAGAATATATGATTTTATTTTTTTATTGGTAGTGAATAAAGTTATCTATGTAAGTGGCTAAAATATTTTGTAGATTATATAATTAGGGAACATATATTTTGGAAATGAGACATTAGGAGTGATTGATGTTATCTAGAGATAAATGGTAAATTAATCTAAAAAAATTATTTGATTAATGTAGTTTGAACATTTTCATGAAATTTAATAAATAACGTTAAGGTTAGTGATTTTCCAAATGATTTAAGATGAACATTGGGTGTTATTATTGACTGATTATAGATTAATGTTTCATTTCACCATATTAAAGCTCATTAGTCTTGGAAATTATATTTACTTGTACTAATTATTTTGTATTTGATTAATATATAATAATATAAGTAATAAAGTTTTATCTTTTAGGGGAATTACATGATCTATTAGAATTTTATATTAGTGCTCCATTCAAGAAAAATTATTCTTAAATACTCATCATCTGTAGGAAAATATGACATTGTGGTGTAAATTGATTAAAGTATGAGAATATAATATTTAGGTAAGTATATATCCTGATGTTATTTGTTTATATGGTAAATGAATTCATCAAAACTTGGAAGGAAGATATTAATTGTTTTTTCAATTCCCACTATATTTGATAAATAAGAAATCTTTTTCAAAGATCCTTAGTTTATGATTTTTTTTTCATTAAATTTCTCATGATCATTCACTTTTTTTTGATAAATTATATCCATAAATATATAATTATTTTATATATTATATTACATCAATGTCTATTTTTTGAATTTCTATTAATGTTAACCTATTCAGAACACTTGTACGTGTTATTCTTAATAACCTTATTAAATCCCTATTATCTATTGTAAAGAGAGTGTTTTATAAACCATGTCATGATGTAAGATTAAAAAAATGTATTTTCAAATGTCAAACATTTGATTACTATGATCATGTTCAAAATTAAATGATGATATTTATTTCAGGGTGGAGGAATTTAATAGCCTGACATTTAAAAATAAGAAAATTATGATTGATATTGTATACGACATGTAACAGAATGCATAAATGAACAAGAAAATATTTTTTTTAATATAGCCATTATAAGCTAGCCATTGAATTGGAAGGTATGAATAGGAATACCCAATTTATTAATATATATATGTATATTACTTAATAAAAATTTATTAATCAGTACTTTGGATATATGAATTCAATTTCTGGTAAAGTCATTTTATGTTTCAAAAATACTTTTCATTGAATGATAATTTTTTTTAAATTTGATAGATGATAAAAAATATTAATTTCTAATAATTTTGTATCAAAACCAGTCCCCCAAGGCCTATGTTGTGACTACTGCAATCCCACCTCCCGAAGGCCATGGGCTGGGAACAAGAACCGAAGGTGTAAACTTACAAGTGGGAGGACTTTTCCTAAGTACCGGTAAGCATACCCATGCCCAACCAAGTCCCAACCACTAGAAAGGAAAGAAGTATCACTAAAAAAGGCTATGTACAAGTACACCTAATCTAAGTGGGCTAGAATACAAACCCAACAAAAGAACAAAAAATAGAAATGTACAAAAAGGAAACTATTATGGCCATCCACAGAAAACCATACATGATCGGGAGAGTAGTGTAGCTACTGGAAGCCGAAATAGAACGTCCTATCCACCCCATCTTATTGGGCCCCACCTGGTCCTAGGCCACCAAGTCCACCATCAAAGCATATATTGGTCCTGTATCCTTGGGCACCTCTTGGTCCTGGTGTACCAAAGTCCTTGTCTAAATGTCAATCTTCTACACCAGACACAACATGTGCAGGAGAAGCCCATGGAGGGGTGAGTAACAAATTACTCATCAGGGACCCCAAAACAAAAATGGAAGACCACACAACAATACTCAAAGTAAAGCACGATGCACAAGAAATCTCACTCCAGGTATACATTTTAGGTTGTGATAGAAGAATTATCAGTCACATCATCGTACACCTCAGCTGTTGGAGAACTCATCATCTATCAAGCATAATGGGCCTATAAAGTCACAAAAAAGTGCTTACCACTAACCTTGGAATACATAGGTACACCCCCTCATCGTGTACCGTGGGACAACAAAGTCACACAAAATAGATTTCCACTAATCTTTACCAACTAAGGTAATCTTCCTCATCGTGTACCGTGGGCCTAAAAAGTAATACAGAAGTGATTCCCACCATGGACCTGCATTGTCACATAGAAGTACTTCCCCTGGGGCTATAGTTGAGTCTCACAGCATCGAAAGTCATCAGTCCTCAGGTCTCAGCCAACCACAGGTTTTTTTAAGTAACGTGCCTTGGAGAACTGCTACTCAAGCCATTCATTGCTTGAAAAATTCCATGAAATCCTCCTTAGTGCATTCTAAAAGATCTGAATCTTCGAGAGGGTCCCAATTCCACAAATGGCTCGTGAAATAGAAGCTCAGTTTTCAAGATACATCATTTTAGTAAACAGGGGGCTGGTTGCGTTTGGCCCCGGTCTGACCCGGTGAGACTGACCTGACCAACCCTTCCTAGGGGGACCCACATACCCGCGTTCAAATTTGACCAACTCAAACTGGCATGGTTTGGGTCTGGGTCAGTTTGGTGTGGCTTAGTGAGTGGGCAAGGGCCAATAGGCCTTGTTTAACCCTGCCTAGTTTGGCCGAGGGTCCAGCCCACTGGGTCGCCCGATGACCCAGTCGATTCAGGACCAGCTGGAAGGGCATGGGTCCAGCCCATGAGACCAAACCTAACTACCAGTTCAGGCGTGACCCTCCATCTTGAGACAGGCCATGTGGGTGGACGATGGTATGTTCTTATGCTACGGTAGAAACCTGCGTCTGACCTCCCCCAAGCCATACGGACACACATCACTCCTCCAGCCGTAGTCGAGTGATCGTAGCTCACCCACCAAGTGGGTGACCTGGATGTCGGCCACCCCTCCACATGGAGCCCACCTGGTGCCCCATCATCCTGCTGCCATAGCTGGCCAGCTGTGAACTCTTGTTGCCACGATGTACCGATGGGATCGCCGTCATCCTCCTCCCGCTACCACTGCCACGAACCACCGCTGATACACCGAATGTTTTTTGATAGACTACCATATGCACTTCAGTGGTCCTTTATTCATGCGGTATATGCCATTTCTCTCATGGGAGATTTTTCTTCTCTGCAAAGGTCTCTATGTCATTTTCCTCCACCTGAGGGTGTGGATGCAAAGAATGCACACAGAGGAGGTTCTCGAGCCTTGTTAGTGTTGGCCTTCACCCTCAAAATTAGAGTTGTATAATCATGGGGAGGCTCAAATATAATGGCTCAAATAAACTAGATATAAACTAACCTCAAATAATAAATCTCAAAATAAAAGTCAATATCCCGCATGAACACAAGATTCGCGGATCAACCTGTTCGTGGGTTGATCCGTGTTTGTCGTTTCTAGATATAAATGTTAATGAACTTGCACGAATTAAACCCCTACCAATTTGAAATTTGTTAACACAATGTTACATCCTTGAGGTTTCAAGATGTCAATGTCGTTCTCCACTTCAGGATCTATTCTTCATGTTCTGTCGAAGTTGTTTGACATTCATTGTATTTTTCTTTCTTCATTGGAGAGGATGTTTATCATATATTTATCTGAGAATTCTCAAAATTTAATTCCTCATTCCACCAACACATAAATAGAAATAAAAGGAAACACATCGCATCATTTTTGATACACTATTTTATTTATGAAATAACGTCACTATTATGCATCATTAAAGTATCATTACGCTGTGAGTTAACGAGACATTAATGAGCCTCATCTGTGCACCTAGTCGCTACACCACAAAATCTCTGTCCAACTCTCAATAGATGAGAAAATAAATGAAAATAAATTTTTAATTTTATTTTATTATTTTTCAAAAAAAATTAAAAATAACTTTTCTTTTCATCCCTTTTCGGTCGAAGTTCAGTCCATTCTATGTGAATTCTTAGCATTCTGAATTAAATGGTGCCTTCCAATTTTCGATCTGATAACTGATTCTAAATATAAAAAAAACCCACTCACACATTTACTTAGGTGAACTAAAAAATGATAAAAAATTATTTCATGGTTCATCGAGCCTTGGAATCACGTTCCATAAAAAAGTGAGGTCTCAAAATAATTTCATAAAATTAAAAACATTAAACATAATTTATGAGACATCACATTCTCCCCACCTTAGAGATTTACTTCTGTGAAATATAAAAAAATAATCAAATAGATGGGGGTAATGAACATGAATTTTAGCCTCCTTTTCCTGTGTGATCTTCTGGAGATTCCCCTACTACCACCGAACTCACACAATTGTAATCGACTATCCACATAGGACCCCCTCTTGTCGATCCTCCATCTCCACCATGAACTCCGCAAATGTCACCCCATCATCAATGTCCATCTTTTACCAATGGATGAAATGTTATGGATCATATACGTATCTACTCAACTATGACACGTGGAAAGCATTGTGTAATTGGTGTTTTTTTGGGGGAAGAGCTAGCTAGTACACCACCTCAACAACATTTATCAGGATTTAAAAAGGTCCGATGAACTTCAGAAAAATCTTTCCACCCTATCAAATCTCTATAATCCTCATTGGGGTGAGACACGAAGGAATACATGATCCCAATATTCAACCTTCAATGGTCTCTATATCCTTTTGGTATAAGACATCTACAAACTCTGTGCAGTCCTCATCCACTCTTGGATGATCTACATATTATCATTGGAAGCATGCACCAACTTTGGAGCCATGAGTGCTCACTCCCCTCGGTCTGTCTTGCATAGGGGTGATATGCAAGGCTTCCCATACAAGCCCTCAAAGGGAGCCATACTAATGATGGGGTGAGATCTGTTGTTGTATAAAAACTCCACTAGTGGTAGGTGGTCCTCACAACTATGAACAAAATCCAGGATGGAAGCACGTAGCATGTCCTCCTTGGTCTGTATAATCCACTCCGTCTAACCATCTGTTTTGGGAGGAAAAGATGTGATCAAGCATAGCAACGTCTAGAATGCCTCCTGTAATCCCCTCCATAGCCGGGATGTATAGTGAGTGTCACAATCTGAGATGATGGTCAAAGGAACCTTGTAAATCCACGCTATATCCTGGATGTAGAAGTGTCTCCAGCACTCTGTCATTCCCTACTCCTAGATGTGTAGGATGTGAGCCAACTGGGTGAGTCTGTAAATGATCACTCAGATAGAGTCATGTCCCATGGATGTGCATGGTAACCCCATCTCAAAGTCCATCGAGATACAATCCCATTTCCAATATGGTACCTTGAGTGGCTAGGCCAAGCCTGTTAGAACCTGGTGCATGACCATCACTTGCTAACAATTGAGTAATCACGAAACAAACTCAACCACCAATTTCTTCTTCCTTGGACACCAATACTGATGTCATAGGTCATGGTACATCTTTTACAGTGTAGAATGTACCTTTAAAGGGGATAAATGTAACTCTCTCAACACCTCCTCCCACAACTTCACTGGCACTATGGTGAAAACTCTAAAAATGATGACGTGCTCCCCACCTATCGAAAATACATTAAGAGCATGTCTTGAGGATAACTGAGCATGTTAGGCCTCGCAGTCAACATCCACTAGTTGTGCCTCCCTCAGTCACTGTAAGAGTGGAATAGTAACAGTCATCCATTTAAGGTAAGTAGATTGACCATCATCCAGAAAGGATATCTGCATCGCAACTAACTGCCATGTCGTCTCACTTAGCAGCTGACAACCGGTCCTCTTACTATGTGAATCTACCACAACTTCCCCCTTCCAAGAAATATAGTCGATATAAAATTCATAGTCTTGGAGGAAATCTAGCCATCAAAATTTTCTCAGGTTAAAGTCTTTCTGGGAGAAGATATACTTGAGATTCTTATGGTCCGAGTAAACTATAAACTGTTCAACCATTAAGTATTGCCACCCCATTTTCAAGGAAAAGACCACTACTACTAGCTCCAGGTTGTGGGACACATAGTTTTACTCATGATGCCTATACTGGTGTGAGACATAGGCAATCAATTCTCACTCCTACATCAAGACACAACCCATTACGGTCCCTGATGTGTTATAGTAAACTACATACCCAATACCCTCCCTAAAAAGTCTCAATATAGGGGAACTGGTTTGTCTTCGTCTTAGATCCTAGAAACTCCGTTGACATTTCTACATCTACATGAATGGTTGTCCCTTCCATGTTAGAGCCGGTAAGGGTTTCTCTACTCTAGAAAATTCATTCACAAACCTCTAATCAAAAACATGCCAACCCTAAGAATAATCACACCTTAGTCACACTCCTGGGTGGCTCCCAAGAAAGCACAACCACTAACTTCATTATATCCACTACAACTCTAGCTTCTGGGATGATGTGTCCCAGAAAGTGGACATAATGAATCCAAAACTAGCACCTTGAGATCTTTACATAATTTTGTAGCTCTCGGAGTGTATCTGGGACTATCCATATCTATGTAACATTCTCCCCCTCCAATGCCGAGTACACCAAGATGTCATCAATGAAGACCAAAAAAACCGTTCAAGATAAGTCTGGATGATCTTATTCATGAGTCCCATGAACACTGTTGGGGATTTTGTCATGCCGAAAGGAATCACCATGAACTCATTGTGGCCGTAAAGTCACCTGAAGACAGTCTTCGGTACGTCGTCATAAGGTACCCGAAGCTGGTGATAGCCTAATATGAGGTCTATCGTTGAGAATCACTTCTCCCCCTTTAGCTAGTCGAAGAAATCATCGATTCTCAGTAGTGGATACTTGTTCTTCATATTCACCTAGTTCAGAAACTAGAAGTCCACACACAATCTCAAACTCCTATTTTCCTTCATTGAAAAAATCACTGGGGCTTCCCATGGTGAATCACTGGGCCATACGAACCCCTTATTTTGAATCTACTCCAACAATACCTTTATCTCATGAAGCTCCGCATGATCCATACAATATACCGGTGTGGATATCGGTGTCATCCTGGGGTACAAGTCAATGTAGAAGTCTACCTACTTGCAAGGAGGTATTCCCAGAACATCCTTGACAAAATCATTCTTGTACTCATCCACCACTATAGGAAAACATGGACTCCTATCATCCTTTGTACTAAGGGTGAGGCTAGCCAGATGGTATTTGATTAGCTACACCCACCACAAAGAATGTCTGTCATGTGCTGCAAGAGTTTCCTTTTCACCGGTGAAGGAAAACTTGGTCCCCTCTCCACAGGCACACCGCAATGTATTCCTAAAATAGTCGATATGGTCATGAACTATGGATAACTAGTCCATACCCAATATAAAATTGTAAGACATCAACGCCACTACCCAGAGATCCTATCCTAAGCTCTCACCACTTAGAGTAATCTCACACTGCCAGCACCAGTGTGTAATCATCGAATCCCCTCCCGTAGGGGTCTCTAGCCATAAGGATTGAGCCAACTGCTCTACCGAAATCTCCAAGATCTGAATGAGAGCCCTGTAAAGGAAGGAGTGACTAGAACGTTTGTCTATAAGAACTGTAGTTAGGGTAGATAAGACACTTATCGTATCTCAGGTCATCACTGGAGTGTCGTGGTCATAAGCCTCCACTGCCATAAGCTATGCCATCCTAAGTCATCCTACTCTATAAGGTCAGGGTGGACCACCTGGTGGTGGTGGAAGTAACACATAAAATCCTCACCCACCGCCTACTTCTTGACCTACTCCCCTACCACGTCTGCTGCCTTGCAGACCTCCTTTCTTGATACACAGACTCTGCCTTAGCGGCCCCTCAACTGTCTACTGGTCATCTATATGGAAGGTTGAGTAGTCATGTTTTATGTGTCCCTTCCCGCCGCACGATAAGAAAATCCTGGTTCTTGGTTGACTCTCTTTAGTATGGGATCCCCAAACTACCTACCCTGAGTCCCACAGTCATTCTCTAAAATACAAAGCTTTCTTGGGCCCTTGCGTATGTTGTCTGCTGTCGGCCGAGGAATACAACACCTCGGGTCTGCTGGTAGCTCTAGCTGTGGGTGCCTACTCCATAAAAAATTTATCTATAATAAGGGATCGCTCCAACACCCCATCCGGAGTAGAGATGCACTGACACAACACTGATTCCCTAATATCATTCCTCAATCTTTTATCAAAGGGTCGAGCCCTGATTAAATGGTATTGTACCATATCTGTCGAGTAGCGAGATAGCTCGGTGAACCTCACTCAATACTTGGCCACCGTCATGTTTCCTTATTTTAGGTGAAGCATCTCTTGAATGTGCACATATTGTAGGGTTGTGAAAAAATATCATCATGTAAAGGCCACTCAATGCCATCCCAAGTGAGGGTTTCCTCATCGTGCATCTGGGTGGTCAAGATCTACCATCTACATGTTGATCCCTATAGAAGGTTCACTACTAATATCTTCATTTAGTTAGGCGGTGTCCTCAATATGTGCAAGACCTATATCCCTACATCCAGCCGGTCCTCACCGACCAGAGTAACTATCACTATCCTAAACCATGTAGGTCCCTATATTTGAAACTCATGTAGGGCAATGAGTCTACACATGACTTCTGATAGAACTACCAATAGTAGATGTTATCCATCGGGTGGTGGTAGCACTGGTGCACCACCTAGTGGGGCCATGTCTAGAACTAGTCCTAGAAGGGATTCCTTATCACTAGGCAGAATGTCCTCACGACCTCGTATCGGGATCATGGATGGTCATCTACATGAAGGCATCATATGATTGATCAAAATGTTCCACGGTCAGAAGGTTATACCCGATGAGATAAATTTTATTCAAAATAACATAAAGAGACACTTATTCAACCAATGTTTTCATGTAAACAACTGAAAAATAGAATTCCAAGTCCCGGTGTTTGAAGACGTTGGCTGCCACACCAACACTGGACTCCCCAAATTTGAAAGTTGGACTCACAACTCTTAACACTATTGCCCCAAAAAAACAACAGGCTCCCGGTCTTTATGGTAGGATCAACCTCCCTTTGATACCACTTTTTCATGAACCATCCCCCAGAGCATGTGTCGTGACTACCCCAAGCACGCCTCCTGAAGGCCAACTACTGTAGACTAGCACCGAAGGCATCAACCGACAAATGGGAGGCATTTTCTTTAGTACATATACGCATAAAAATACCCATCCAAGTCCCACACACTGGAAAGGAAACAAGTATCACTAAAAAAGGATGAGTAAAAGTACAACTAATACATGTGGGCCAAAATGCAGACCCAAAAATAATACTGAATACATAAATTTACAAAAAGGAAACTCTGATGGCCATCTGCAAAAAACCCCACCTGATCGTGGGAGTATTGTAGCTACTAGAAGACGAAGTAGAACATCATGTCCACCCGATCCTACTGGGCCTCGCCAGGTCCTAGGACACCATGTCCACAATCATAGAACCTCTCGGTCCCATATACCTGAGCACATATTGGTCTTAGTCCACCAAATACTCTGTCCAAATGTTGATCACCTTCACTAGACAGAAGATGTGCTGGAAAAGCCCGTGTAGGGGTGAGTAAACAAGTACTCAGTAGGGACCCTAAAACAAAAAGGGAAGGCCACACAACAATCCTCATAGTAAAGCATGAAGCATAAGACAAATCACACCAGTTATATATTTAGGGTAGTCATTGAATAATTATTAGTCACATCATCAAACACCTCACATGCTGAAGAACACATCCTCTATCAAGTATAGTTGGCTTGCCAAGTCCCACATGAGTGATTACTAAAAACCTTGGAGTGCTCAAGAACACCTCCTCATCGCATACTGTGTGCCTAAAAAGTCACACAGAAGGGATTCCCATCAATCTTGTCCAACTATGGTACTCCTCGTCGCATATCGTGGGCCTGAAAAGGCTTAGAGAAGGGATTCTCATAGTGGGCATGTAAAGAAACAAATAATTTCTTCCCAGTGGCCCATAGTCGAGTCTCATAGAGTAAAAAATCAGCAGTCCTCATGTCTGAGCCAAACGCAGGGTTCCGTATATAGCATGCCTGAGATAAATGCTCCTCAAGACTCTAGTTGCATTATAAATTCCATGAATGCCTCCTTAGGGCATTTCAAAACATCCGCCTCACCAAGAGGGTTCAAACACCACAAAAGGATCATCAATCGAATGACTAGTTTGCATGATACATGTGTTTTAGTAAATAGTGGGCCGATTATGTCTAGGCCTGGTCCGACCCGGTTAGACCGACATGACCAACCCAGCCTAGGGGTCCCATATAATCTAGTTTAAATTCGACCAACTCAACCTGACCCGGTTTGGGTCTGGGTTGGTCCAGTCCGGCCTGGACAGTGGGCCATACCGAATGGGCCTTAATCAACCCGACCCAGTTTGGCCAAGGGTCCAGCCTGACTGGTCACCTGACGACCCGGTCTAGTCCGGCCCACCGGCATGGGTCCACCCCACTGGGTGTAGAATTGGCCTGGTTGATGGGGCATAGCCCACTGGCTGGGGGCGCAGCCCGCCGGCTGGGGGAGTGGCCAGCCAACCCGAGACCAACCACATGGGTGGCTGGTGGGGTGTTCTCTGGGCACAACAGATGGTCGCGTCCGACCTCTCGCTTGCTCCGCAGATATGCATGTATTCCCCAACCATGATCGAGTGACTACGGATCACTGGCCACCCAGGTGTCCTAGACGTGAGCCACCCCTCCTCGCGACACCTGCCTGGGTCCTCTTCACCTAGCTGTTGCGATGCACCGACGGGCACACACCCCATCCTCCGCCCGCAACCGCCTCCATCGCCAGCATGCTACTAGATGTTCAGCAGACCACCAGACACGCTTCAGTGGTCCGTTCTTCTCAACACCCATGCCAACGTTCTCTGGAGAGCATCCCCTTCCCCACAAAGGTCCCAGAATAATATATCTACCACTTTGAGGGTACAATCACAAATAAATCACATGGAAGAGGTGCTCGAGACTTATTCTTGTTGGCCTGCACCTTCTGAGTTAGAGGCTTATAATCATGGGGTGGCTCAGGGATTGTGGGTCAACCAAACTAGAGATAAAATAATTCTGGATAATAACTCCCAAAAGAATAGTAAACCTCCCTCATAAATTCACAATACTTGGATCAACCTGTTCGGGGGATGATCTGCGTTCATTGTTTCTAGAATAGAATAGGGATGAACATGCACAGATTAAACCCCTACCTCTCTGATATTCGTTGCCATATTGCTACTTCCTTGAGGTTTCAAGATGTCAATGTCGTTTGTCACTTCCGGATTCATTCTTCAAGGTGCATCAATGATGTTTGATGATCGTTGACATTTTTAATTCTTCATTGGAGAGGATGTTCATCAGAAGATCGTCAGGGAATCCTCACACATTTATTCCTCAATCGAGGAACCCAAAATAAAAGAAAATCATGCCACAACGTTTTTGTTATGCTATGACGTCACGTTGTTTCACTATTTCATTTATGAAACAACGTCGCTATAATGATTCGTTAAATCATTGTTATGATGTGAGTTAATGAGCCATTAATGAGCCTCATAAATGCGCCTCGTCGCTGCACCGCAACGTCTCCATCCATGGAACAACAGATGAGAAAAGAAAAGAAAATTATTTTTTAATGTTATCTAATTATTTTTCGAAAAGTCCAAATATTAACTTTTCTGTTCGGCCCTTGCTATCATAAATTAAGTCATTTCTAGGAGAATCCCACCTTTCTAAATTCAATTGTTCCCACAATGTTTTGATCCATGCACCAGTTCAAAATTCGAAAAAACCCACTCACTATTTTAAATATATTAACTACAAAAAGTTCAAAAATCTGTTCTGGGATAACCGGGAATCAGAATCATGTGCCGTCAAAAAGTGAGATCTCAGAATAATTCCATATAATTTAAAAATAAATACACAGAAATTATCAGACATTACATTTTGGAAATGATTTAAAAAAAATTATATCTTGTTTTATTTTAGAATATCAATATTATGAAATTGTGATTTTTTTTGAAAAAATCTATTTTTCAATTAATAACGGTAAGTAATGGTTTTTATTGAAAATTTATTTTCTTTAAATGTGTTTAAAAAGTAATATTATATTAATGATTAGTTTTAAATTTTTATTTAATTATTTTAAAAAAATGTCTTCTAATTATAATCCATAGAAGGAATTTTATACTTTAATTTTAGATAAGAACATTTTTATACATAAAATCTATTTTATGAAAAAATACTTTTCTCTGCATTTTTCATTTTAAATTTTAAATTAAATTATTCCACTTATATGAATTGTATATTTAAAAATGAGTTAAATATTTTGAATTATATATTACATTATTTTAAACAAGTTCCCATTTATTTTTAGTCATTACAAATAGTAACCATTGGAAAATATTATCACCATAGTCAGGGTAAATTGAGTAATTAAGGTTAAAAATAAAATAATAAGAAATAAATATTAACCCTAAAACATTCATTTATCCTATTTTACCAGTTTAAATAGTACATTTACATATACTTATAGAATATATGGCCACTTGGTGTAATATATCTTTAATTTTTTCCTGTCTAATTTTTATGTAAAATATAATGACAAAATGTCCATTACTTGGTTTTAATAACTATTTTAGGTTGTTACATGGATAAAAAAATTATGTTAATTTATACATAGTAATTTTAAAGATAAAATATATTTTATCATGTTAATTTATTTTTAATTTTTATTAATGAAATAATTAACTTTAATTCTCATGGAACACTCACATAATATTTATTTAAATAATATAAAATTATAATACATGATTGGGAAAATATTTAAAGCAACATAATTGGAATGAATTATTGTGTTACATGAGTTGTTTATATAAATATAATATATTAGATATGTGTTAATGTATTATATTTTAATTTTTTTTCTTCCATGTAATTTTCTAATTCAAATTAAATGATAAATCCCAAAATTGACATTAATGATATTTTATAATAAGTAATATTTTATTAATTGTCAAAAAATTCATTGGAACCATATCTTAATCCATGTAATAGTTATATGGTTTAAAATATAAACTATTTTCCATTTATTATCCAATTATCCTTTTATAGTAACTATCTTGACCGCTAAAGAGTAAAGACCCTTTTTACAATTGAAATTGTTAAAATCTGTCAACATAGGTAAAAACTAAATGATAAGGGTTAAAAAATCACCAAAACAATTAAAAATTCAACTGGATGTCATTTTTACCCATTATCATCCTATATTCTAAATACATAATTCTGGTCCATTTTTACTAGATAAATTCTTTATATCAACTTAATACTTTAATAAATTACCAAAGTTCCCCTCCCCTATCTTATAAGAGGGATCCTCCTCTCCTGTTTTCTTAACACGTAAAAATAATTTTGGATGAAAAAATAACTACTCAAATAACTTCCTATAATCCATCCCCTCATTATAGAGATATTTTTAGATGTAATTCCAACTTTATTGGGTTTAATGTTTAAATAAAAGGGGAATGTACGACGAAGAGTTATAATCTTTAACTTAATGTTTTACTTATGTTTCTTCTTCCATATCCTTCAAATATTTATCGACCATTATGATATAATATTACAAGTATCTATAATATAGTGATATTTTATGATTAAATAACCTATAACCATATCATCTTTCATCAAATTGGAGATGAAACCACCGTTCGTGTGTACAACAGACTTTCACCTCATGAAACAATTTAATTCATTTTCCATTAATGCCTCTCATTGATGGGTATAGTGAATGATTTAATTTTTACATATTAAATTCATGAAATAATTATAATTATTAACATACTATATATTATTTTTTCTTATATCTCAATCCATTGAAAAATGAGAATGGCGTTCGTGCGTACGTTTGGACTACCACCTTCACCAAGTGATGTGATTTGTTTTCCATCACCCCATCACATGGATGGTGTATATAAATATATTTAAATAAATAATTGGATATTTGTGATATAATTATCATTATCTAATGATAAATAAAATACTTACCTTCCTCCCATGATGATATTTGAAAAATGGAAATGTTACTCATGTATACATACAACTTACTGTCCCCATGTTTGTAAAGTAGTTCATTTTTCATAACCATATTTTATTCATGGTTTTAAAAGTATTATTGATTTTAAAAATAATTATTATTTAATTATTAATTTTCTAGAGATTCTATAATAATTTCCCCACTGACCATAGTTAAACTATCAAATTCATTTTGAACAATTGATCCGAATAACATCCAAACATCTGACATGAACTTAAATGATAATTAAATTGAATATGATAATGTAATAAATAACAAAAAATGAATAATAAACAATAAAAAGGTTCTTATTAAAATAAATAATAGACATAAATTAATTATTTAGTTTTATAAAGTATGTACTTGATGATTCAAACTCATGGTATGTGATGATATACTTTAAAAACCTAGTTTTAAATGTTTTAATGATTTATTTTATAAATACGTGTCTTCCATGTCGGTATTCTTATAATTATTTTAATGAAGTATTTATATGTAAATAAATTATTTATTAAAGATATTTTATTCCCCTTTTGACATTCATTGAAATGTTTTCAAGAGTAATAATTTTATTAATTTTATATGAAATATTTTTACATTATTTTCAAAAGATAATAAGAATGCCCTTTTTAACATATATGGTGTCAACAGTTTTCTTACTACCATAAACATTACATGATGCTTGGATTATTTTATAAGATTTTATTTATTCTTCAAATAATACCTTCCATAATATTGATCTATGAATTTTTAAAAAGGGTTTTAAATAAAATGAATATTTTGATATCTCGAAATGTTTTTCTTTTGGTTATAAGTGATCTCTTAGGAGCAACCATTTTCTTTAAATTGAAATATTTATCAATCTAAGTAATTATATATATATATATTTTATAGTATTTAGTGCTTATAAATATATATATTGATCACATAGATACTTAGCATATTATATATTCCTTGATGGGGAAAAACATGAATTATGTTCATTTATCAAGTGGATTAATTATGAAATTTTATTTGATTATGCTACGAGGTAGGATTATACCACCCATTTTTTCCATGTTTAATTCTTATGATTATTATTTATGATTGATTTTATTTTTTCAGAACAGATTATAATGATCATGTTACAATGGGTTCACCAAGATAGTTCCCCAATTCATTGGGAAATGATTTTTTTCTCACGAGACTTTATGTATGGAAATATGGTGTAAACCTAATACCCTATGAGACTACATCCACCATGTGACACTGTTTTGGAAGTAATTATTGACTCATTTTTATTTCATGTTTTATAATGTTTCAAAAATTCCATTGTTTCTATGATATTATGATACCATTTTCTTTATCTTATTGTCCAATTTTATTACCCATGAACTTGTATTTAAAAGAAATCATGTGGTGCCTTATAAGGGTGAAAATTCATATTTTTTTTAAAAAAAATAAAAATATTTCTATGATTGTAAAAGTGAATTTGTGAGTTATATTTTTCCATTAATATTTCTTATGAAATGTTTCATGATGTGATTTCGGAAAAAATTGATTTCTAAGGTAATAAATGATTAGTTTGAGCCAAAAGTTAAATTTTAAAAAATTTAAATATTATATATATATATTTATTAACTAATGGAATTAATTATTTATTTTTAAATATTATATTTATATTTTTTTTCTCATAACATATTTTAATTTTATTTGAATATTTTTAATATTTTTAGGGATAAGGATGAGGTAAAGTTGAAAATTGTGAAGATATGTAATGAAAATAGAACTTTTTATATCTTAAAAGGTTTGTTTTTTTGAAAAAAATAGATACTATGTGGGAGTGTAAATTTTGTGATGTAATATTTATTTATGGAAGGGTTATGGCATAATTATAAAAAAATTAAACTGTAAAGATCCACAAATGTAATAGAATGAATTATTGACTTAAAAATCATGATTATGTAATGTTGGGGATTGGGTTGAAAAATATACACCAATTAAAATTGATCATATATGACTCAAATAATTATATTATAAAATGATTTTTTATTACAAGTGAAATAAATATTTAGTATTTTTTTAGGATTAATACAAAATTAAATAATAAAAATTTAGAATAAATCATTCAATGTTGCTTTGAAATAATTTTTTTTATAATTTTTATACCACTATGTAGGAATAAATTTTATATTTTAGATCCTTTGATTAATTTTGAACAATTTGGTAATGTAATTACATAAAATTGACCTAATCCATCTTCATCTCTAATTAAAAATAATAAAAATTGAATTATTATGAATAATTAAATCAAAATACTATTTCTAAATACCATTATTCAATAAAAAATATCATTATCATGATCTTCCCTATGGAACATTTAACCTATTAGTTCAATATAATAAAAAACTTAAATACTCATATATATCATTATAATTTATACTTTATATGGATAATAAAAAATTAATAAATAAATTTAAAACACACTTATAATGGATTAATAATATAGAATTCTATATATTTTACATTTTGGAAACCTTTTACTAGAATGGTATGAAAATATATACAATACCTTAGACCTTATTGTCCCATTACATTACTTTTTTTAGATATGCAGGTGTTGAAATGTAATTTCTAGTTTGTCCAATAGTGAGAATTATGTTTTTTTACATCAAGATCATAGTCATATCATGTTGATATGTGTGTTAGAGGGTGTGGCAAGCCTCATTTAGGAGATTTGGGATTTGTAGAGGTTGTTTTAGAGGATGTCCATGGAGGCCAACAATTTTTTTGTTGGTATTTATGAGGTCTTTAGAAAACTGATATGACTATGTTGATTGTTGGATAACCATGGGGAGTGAAATTTAAAGGGTAACCATTTTGGAGGGAGTTTTCCTTATAAAGTTTCCCTATAGGACATAAGGATTACTGATATGACTAGGTCGATGGGCTTGGTGTTGTGGAGTCAAGGAGCTATCTGGTTGTGTGAGGAGGTCGAGGAAATAGTCATATGGGACTCACCCTGACATGATCTTGTCCATGGTGGGGAGAAATTGTGAGGTAGTTTTCTTAGAACCATTCCAAGGGCCATGGTGGGATTTTGGGGATCTGAAAGAGGATTCTTTACATCATGGAGTATTGTGTGGCAATGGTTATTGTTTTAAATAATGTTTTAAAAATGTGTGTGATATTTAGAGGGTAAGGAATTTGGAATGAATATATATATATACATCTCATTCTAACCATATGAAATATAGTGTGGAGGGAGGTTAGTACACTATGCAGAAGGCCTATTAGGATTCCTATATAAATAGAGGTTCCAAACCTCCTTGGATTTATTTTTATTGTATTCCATTTAACCAAATATAATCCTAGTCCACATTCCTTCCCTCTGGTCATCTCCCTTGATTCCTGAAAACTCTTGGATCACTGAGATAAAACTTCATTGGTTTAAGGTAGCACTCTACCTCTTCTTCACTCCTCTCTAATTATTTCCTCCTCATATAAGATCACTATAGTGAGTTTCCTGGGTTTTTGGTTGGGTTTTGAGAGTGTTTTTGTTGTGATTTTCTATGTATTGGTTCATAGTGGACCAAACTAAAATAAATTGAAAGGGTAGGGGAGTAATTCCCAATTTATTTTCAAGGATATTATTCTTAATTATTGATGATTTATTTGTTTAATTGTTTTTTGAAATTTTGATTATTAATCGGATAAAATTATTTCATGATGAAACTAAGTTTATAAAATAACATTTCAAAAAATTAATAGTCATTTAAAGATGTTCTTAAATCATGTTCATGAATATGGAATTGTTTTGTGGTTTCTCATGTAAGTGATATTAAGTGAATGTAAAAGAATAAAAAAAGGGGTTTTATGAATGTGTTGTTACTTGGATTTTATTTTTATTACTTCTATTGTTATTTTAGTTGTTGTTTTGATTGTGTATCTATTTAGTATTATAGGGTGGTGATTCTTTTGTTAGACATATAGAGTAATATGTGTTCGAAGGAATGTTTTCAGTTTTCCATTATGACATATGTGTTGTGGTGTTGGATTTTGGAATGGAAGGTGTGGTGACTTATGGGTAATCTAGTTTTTCATTACAAGGAGATGTTGTAGATTCCAAGTTGTTATTGAATGTTGTTTGAAATGGTGAAACTGGTAATAAGGCGTGGGATGGAAATAATAAGATTTTTCTATACATGAAATAAATATTTCATGAAAGGAATAAGTAAATGGTATAATGAAATGGGGTTATTAGATTAAAAAAATATCATTAAATATAGATAATAAACTATATAATGAAAATAATGTTTTTGTAAATATATAAATTAGGAATTGATAAATGATGTATTGAAATGGGATTTTGGGATTAATATTATTGTTTTTACACGTTGTTGTTTTTTGATAGTTTTAATTATAGAGGTAGAAGAAGTGATAGTGTGTTGTATAGATTTTATAGTGGATGTTGAATGATTAATAATGTTGTTTGGTGAGAGCCATAGGTTGGAATTTTGTGTATATACTATATGATGTATATTCTTATTATTTTTATACTCACCTCACATGAGACGTGTATTAATACCAATGCCTAATGTTTCTGGGTTTCAATTATTTTCCAAGAAATTTAGGTTGATGAGGGGGTATTGCTGATTACCCCCTATTGTCTACTCTCCCATTGGTCATAGTACATGAAAGTTTGTGGTAGACATTATTAGTGGATGTATATGCTATGGGTAATCATTGGAAGAAGGAATAAATGAGGTTTATGTACTTTATTTTTATGATTATTTATCATTACATTGATAGAAATGTGGTGATGGATGCATGGTGATGGATATAAATGATGTAAATTGTAATGACCTATCATTTCATGATGTTAAGGATCATTTACTTCTCAATTTAAATCCATGGGATAATCTTTGGAAATGTTCATTGGGGCCTAAGGAAGGTCCCTTGAGCATCCAAGGATTGTTCGGAGCTCAGAGATTTAGAAAATGGGAACAAAGATTCAGATACAGAGTTAGTAGAAAGCATGCAGCCCTACTTGCATGGTTTCTTATAACCATGTGTGGTGAAATAGAGGTGTATAAGGACCATCATGGGTTTTTTGAAACTATGTGACTCTAAGTGAATTGTTGTGTGAAGCACTATAGACATTTAATAGTGTTATATTTCATGGTTCTCACACTGTTATGGAAATTGTGCACTATAACCGCACAAGGAAATCATTTATATGTGACTTGAGTATAATTTACACAGGGTTTCGTAAACCATGTGGCCCCATATTTTTAGGGTGAAAAGTAAAGTTTTCCATTAATGGATTAATTAAATTAATTTTGATTCTTCTCCTCTAATTTTAAATGGCTTGGTGTGCTCCCTATCTTGTTGAGATCCAGCCTCCCTTAATATATGATTATTGGTAACTCTCACATCTAAAGTCCAAATTGAGATCCGTCAAAAATAATTAGATCCATCGTGGTAAGATATACAATCATATTTATTTAATTTGAAGTTTATATTTATATCCATTATTCAATTTAGGTTCAATCTCATGTTCCCTACATTCAAGGATTTATACCATCTTAAAAATTTATTCCATCTAATTTAAAATATCTGTCTTTCATTAGACGTAGAGTCTACAACAACAGTACGGTAAGGGTCTCATCATTTTCCTCATTAATTTTTGGTGTTTCTTAGATTTTATGTGCTTCACATTGACCTTTTCCACAAATCACCTTTTAATTGAGTCATTTATATTGTAATGATCAACATTCCTTGATACAATCACTTTAATCCTCATTTATTAGATTAATGAATTATGACCTCAGTTAGGGATACCCCTGGTTATTCCATGTTATTTTCCCTCTTTAGATAATTGATTAAATATATGGAACTTTTCCTAAGAATTCATTTTCGGTTATAATGCGTTTTCATTCAATTATATAAATTTTATATAAACCTAAGAACCTCTTATGTTTCTACATTGTCTTATAATGTGAATTGGACATGTATGTAATTTCCCTATAAATGATGAAACATTATAAATTCATTTTGAACCTTTAGAATTGAATTTACATGAATTGTTTAATTGAATGAATTATTTTAGTGGATTAAAATGATTTTATTATATAGGATGGATCACTCGTGATTGTCTTCTTTTGATTAAATAAATTGAATGTTTTAAATTTAATAAATTCTAAAGGGTGGAAAAGACACACCAATTAATTCTTACCTTATTGAAGTCCCATTACGATTTATAATGGCTTAATGGAATTTGAATTCAATAATGAGATATATGAGGGTTATTTATGAATGTTTTATATTACAAAATTATTATGTATTTTTTGGGTTGTGATTCGACTGTAAGGTTTCTGTTTAGAATAACGGTATCGTGGTCGCTTACATCAGATGTTGAGCTTAACATCTCACACTATTGACACTAGTTGGGTGGTGGTCTTGAAACACCATATCCATTTTTTTGAGTGTTTACATGATGTAACACTCAAAATATGGATTTATGATAAATAATTTTCCCACTCACTATGAGATATAGGTCATGTACCATTTTTCTTGAGCCTATAGGCTTGTTAGATAGGTTATGGATGTCTGTGTTACCCTCGATCCAACTGACAACTAGTATTCTATGTATATAGCCACTTACGCCCAATGTAATTAGTTTATATAGGTGGATGAAATATATAACTAATATATATATATATATATAATATTACTATATATATATAGTGACTGATCAGACATCCATTCCAGGTATGAGCCAAAGAAGGTAGAGTTGTCAAGTGTCTTTTCAGAACCCAAACATGCACTTATTTTTCTCATAATTCTTATTTAATTACATATTCTTGCACACTATATTTTTAGGAGAACATATTGGATTAATAATAGACACTATTTGTGGTGGGATACAATGATTTTATCTCACACCCTACTCAGAGCGCATTTGGTACCTGATAAAATTATTTGTCTGTCGGTACTAATTAGGGAAAGAACACTACTAATATTCCTCGAAATTTTTTATTTTTTGATGGTGCATTGCAGTAAAGGAACTATCATATTCTCAAAATACCATTGGATAATCCTTTTGTTATTTTTCTAGTTTTTTTACGACATGATTGTATATGCATGTCCTTTGTTCCCCTTTCATACAATTGCACGCCATGTATCCATGTATATGACACTGCCTAGTGGCTTTTGATGTTATTACTCAATTGTTCATCTGTTGAATCTTCCACTATTTATTTATTATGTCTATCTATATATTATTGAACTATTTTATTCTTATGATTTCATCCAGTATGGATCTTAGATATGGGGGTTTATTCTCCCCACCACACCACCTTTACACGATCAATGCTAGTAAGAAGTTTCAGGTGTATAGGGAGGCACACTTGAGGCCATATGACCCACTAGATTGGGGAATAGGTTGAGTGGGTCTTTGGTCGGGATGTGAAAAAGTGATTTCAAAAGATTTTATTTTCCTCTTTTTTAATATTTAGGTTTTAGATAAATGACTAAGAGTTAATGGAATTTGGAAATGAACCTCTGCCAGGGAATAACTAACATATGTATAGGGGAAACACAAATTACCTAGGATGAGAAATTGTAATTATTTATTGCAAATTTTATGGACGATACGACTTCACCATTGGGTGTCACACTTTCTCAATGGTGTTATTATTATTATTGTTATTGAAATTATGGTTTCTTTTACCATGAATTAATGAAATGAGGGAATTGTATCTCTTCATGCATAATTATAAGCACAATAAGACTAATATTCCATTCATTTTTCCATGCCATTTTTATTTTGAGTAATAATTTTCATGATTCATTTTATTAATTCCTCGAATATTTTTTATCTTTTTCCGAAAAATCTTATAGGGATTGGAAAAAATAATTGACACTTATAGTGTCTTCCTTAACCAAAAAATGTTTTACTACATAGGATAAATTAGACACCATAAGTAGATAATTATGGAACATTAAGTCTTGAACCATTGGTTCTTTGGCTATAAAGTGTTATGGTGTGGGTTAGGTGGATTATATATTTTGGTTCAAAAGGAGTATGGCGTATTATGCATCCAAAATGGTCCTCAATCGAATTCAACTATTTAATGAGTAATAACTATTTTAATTATCCCAAATCTAAAATAAATATTTCTTATAAAGTACTAATAGCTCTCTCATACATGTAAAAATGAGACAAAAAAATAAAACTGGCCTTAGTAGTGGGTAGTAGGTATCTATTAAGTTCTTAATAACATTTTTTTATTTTTTATCATCTAGACCTGACTTTTGTAGTTGGATGAGAGGCATGATCATTTTTATAGAAGGATATGCACAGATCCATGTTTTCAAATTTAAATCATTTAAAATGTTAAATATCTTATGAGGTGTTAATTTGGAATTTTAGTATCATGCTTCAACATCATCTTCCAGAAAAACACCATTAGAGAAGAGACGACCATGCATTTATGGTGGTATTCCTTGAGCCACTAGTTATTCCTCTGGTAATTTAACTTGAAACGCCTCTTCCAATTCCATAGATGGGAACTGGAAACTAGTTCATTGAGGGAATCCTACATTTATTACAAAATATGAAAGGGGTGGTTCAACCTTCCCTGAGTATGGAAGAGTTGACCCATGAGTTCTAGCATTAGAATCCTCCAACATTTTTTGGGGTTGGTAGACAACAAAATGTTGAGTTGTGTCTTGAATCCATTTATAATATGTTCAAGAATTCGGAGATTCCTCCCGTGTTGAGGGTTAGACATGCTATGTATATGCAGCGTGACTCTTCCAAGAGGTAGTTGGAAAAGAATTACATTGCATTATATTTTTACATCATATTATTATCAAGGAATATCTTCACATTTATACATATATTTTTTAGGGATATACAACAATAACATTAAAATTTAATTATTTATGGATTAATATTATATTCATATCTTTCAATGTATGAATTAAATCCATCAATTTACACCAACCATATGACGATGATTTTTTTTATATTTTTCTTTTAATGAATATTTGTTTATAAGGATACATGAAATATATCTTATTGAGTTCACCCTATATAGAAATTTATCAAATTGGGTAGAAATTTCTTAATTTGGAATATGCATAAATAATTATGAACCCTTCAGAGATTCCTATATAGATAACATTATCAATATTTTCACGATGGAAAATAATAAAAATAGTATTTGGGCATACTCCAAATTTATATATAACCAAATTCATAGGAGAGAAAATTTATTAAAATACTAATATAGATATATTTTTTATATTTATTAATTTGGATGAACAACATAAAAATTTGTAATTTAAATATTGAAAATATTAGTGTAATGAATCCCGCCATTACGAGTTGGGATATTTAGAGGAAATGTAAATATTTGGTCATGCATTATGTTTCGTTATATAATTTGGGAGTACTATTAGGGATATGATCTTCTAACATTTCTAAGAGATATAAAGGGATGCGTAATGAGTCATTAATGGTTTTTAGGTGCTTAGGTAAGTAGTTGAGATGTGTCAAGGTGACCTAGGTACTGAAAATTCTTACTTTATTCTTCCCTAATGATGTATCAATGTATGTGGATGCGAGGTGGATATAGTCATGGAATATCATGGCATATACAAAGGGGAAAACTATGTAGAGATGAAATAACATGGTGTGGTTTTCCCTTTGTTTTTGGTGTAATTATCATCATAGCCAAATAAGCTACACCGCACCATATCATAGTAGGGAAACCAAAACAAAGCCTTGAGGATCCATTTCATGGAGGGTTGGGGGGGGGGTGTGTAATGAGATTCCCTTAAGGTGGGATACCCCATGGAGTTTTCTCCATACCATAACCTAGGATTGGTGTCATCTTTCGCATTGTGTCCTAAGTGGCTTCCCTGAGATGGGATACCCCGTTGAATTTTATCCAAACCACATCCTGGGATTGGTGGCAGAATTCAAATTTTATCCTAAGGTGCTTCCCCATAAGGTAGCCATAAGTTATGGGAATTTTATAGAATCCTATATGTTCATGTTCCTAGGGGCCCCAAATAGTTTTCTTAGTGGGGAAAACATGTAATTTAATTGTTAACCCATTAAAAATATATGGAAAAGGTGGTTTATGAGGAGGGAAATTGATAAGAACATTCCATGCATATATTTTTTATGTATTTAATTTAATTAATTTGTAATATTAAATTTTTATTATGCCTAAATATTTGATTTTTAGTAATTTTTTGTAATTAATATTTTAAATGAATTTTGGGAAATTTAAAAATGTAATTAAATGTTAATAGTTATGAAGAAAATTTTTTAAGAGGATTTTTTGTTATAGGTGCAGATTTTAGGAAACAAATTTGATGAAAGATGTGTAAAAAAGTGGACAAAACCTATCATTCCATCATCCAAGTTCAAGAAACATATCCTTTCTAAGGATTTAGCTAGAGAATTATCAATTATGGATAGCTGAGTGATGTTAGAGCCCCAACATAGGTTGACATATGTCTGTGTAGGTGTTATGGTGTGAAGAATCAATATGAACCAAAGTGTATATGGGTATGCATGTATGTTCCTGAGAAGATGGTGGATAAAATCTCATATATGGGAAATCTCGAGAGGCTGTAGCAGTCCACTTACTATATTTAGGTTTTTATGGATGATACATGTTGATTCAAGTAATATTAAGGAGAGCATAGTGAAATAGAGCTTTAATGTTGGAAATAGTGTATGCTGGGTATTTTTCATTTTTACTGAAATGACACTAGTTCACATAGAACCTACATCACCATCCTTTGAAACACCTGTCCACCTTCATTTAATCAAATACCACTATCTTCCACTAACACAACCATCAAATCATAAATGAATTCTACTATAAATACATGGCCCAATATCCACCACCACTGAATGGATGGTAAATTTAATGGAAGAATTTATGGATCTCGAGTGATCCACTATGAACCTTTAGTGGTGATTAATGAATCCATTAATTAGAATATTAAAGATATCAAGCCAATACTTAAAAATAAATTCTTCAAAAATGTATAGAAGCTAATAATGTTTATTTCACAAGCTGGATTCCCTATAGAAAATGTGTATGTTTCATGCATATAGACATAATGGAAATCTAAAAATTACACATGATGAATGAGTTTACAAACTATGATATTTACAAGAAGATAAAATGGATAATGATAGAAAATATTCATAACATGAATGAGACAAACATGTTGAACCATGTATAAGAATGCATTAAGAACTAGAAATATCATTATCCACAATATGAATGATGTTCAATCTATGAATGTTTTATAAATAAATAAAAAATATGATGCATGAAAATTTCAGATGATTTGAACATAGTTTGAACATGGGTCCTCAGACACATGAATAGGAAAAATGATGATAATACAGAATACAATACCAATGGTTCCTCAAGGATTATATATATGAGAGATTTGAATTATTTTATTAAGGATAAAGGAATATGAACTTGTTTGAATAATGATGTTGTAGGAGTTTGGAAACTTATTTACCCTAGTATTGGATTTTATTTTATTATTATTGATTACCCTCTCATGGATAGCATGAGAGGTATCTATATTTTTTTACAAGAATGTATGTTGAGGGTAATTTCATTAGTAAATATTTTTTTGAATGTTTTATTTAAGTTATGATAATTTTTTTTGGAGCTAATTATTTTTATTATCACATATTTTTCTTAAATGAAATACTATTTTAGGTGTTGAGTGAGAAAGATTATCTTAAAATGTGATTAAAAGCGTTAGTCCATCTTTATGACCATTTTGTGGGTTGAAAGAAATATTTATATATAGTATTAGGTGGTATTTTTCAATAATTAACTAATGTATCATAACCATTTAGAAAATATATGGCCATTGAGAGAGTGTATTAAATAGAATAAAGGGGACAAATATGAATTAAAATTAATAAAAATTTGAATGAGTCATGGGAATTACTACATTAAAAATTCTATGAACCTGAATCATGCACTCTTTATATATTATTTTATGTGTCTTCTCATACTCTATACAACTCACATGACAAGTGTTTTAGAATTTATTTTTGTATTGAGTGATAGTTTAGGTATTTATTATTAGATATTTCTTTCTCTAGATATTTACTCATGGGATCAACTACGGACTCACCATAAATACTGTACATTTTTGGTTTAGTGTTTATAAATTTATAAATTAGTATTGACTTTGAAGAAATAACAATTTCTTCGAAGAAATATCAAATTTTGATGTAATTTTTCGGTAATTGGTTAAGAGATTACATTAATTATCTAATTTGGAAAAGGCCCCCCTTTTATTTCTTGATTTTAGATTAGGTTTCCTCTAATATTTTATATTCCTTTTATACTCTTTGTAATTTTGTTTGAGATTGAAAGGAGAAAACAAGGTTTTAATGATTATAAAGAAGTTTCCATTCATATAAATGATCTTTTATATCAACTGGTGAAACATAAAAGTATTAAATTTAAAAATAAAGGATCACACATTGTACTTAAACAGGGATTATAAAATATAATATAAACTAAAATATAAATTTTAATACATGTGTCAAGATCTTGAAATCATGGTCATTAAAACTAAAGAAATTTCCTCCTCCAATGTGGAATTTGTTCCTATAGAAGTTACACTCAACATTACATGTATGTAAGATAAATATAAAAATAGAATATCCATCTGTGGAACTTGACTGGTTTGATAGAAAATTTAGAGGGTAACAACAAGAATAGGAAGAAGAAATAACCTCATTATAATTATTCATGAATGTATACCTTGAAAATATGGGATCATAGTAATAGGAATAGGGACATGAAGGGGAAAGATCAGTTGAAATATGCACTGAATATACTGATTTTGGAGATATACATCATGAAATAGATGATAAATAATATGAAATGGAAAGGGATTATAAAAATCTTGATCTCATTGAAGATTATAAAGGGAAACATAAGGAAGAAGAATATTGTAAAATATATATGAAACAAAAACTCTTTCTCTGTATATTAAAATTCTCTTCTACTAGGATCTCTCCTCTACATATTAATAAGTTGAGGAAAATGTGGAAGAGGATTAGAGTTGAATTAGACAATCTAACAAGTTAAAATTAGGTAAATATGTGATTATTATCTTTATGTCACAGTCAAATCAATTGAATTTGAAGAGTCAAGGTTGAGCATAATGACCTTAATAAAAGAGTTCAACTGAGGTAACCCAATTTATTTTATTTTAGTTTAGTTTTATTTCATTTACATGAATTAATTTCAGTTTTATATTCTGAAATTTGTTTTTGATATAGTTTTTAATCCACATATCATTTTGAGTATGATAAATTGACCTTTTCATTGAAATGTTTATTTTATTTTATTGGTATATATTGAAAGAAAACACAAGGATACAATATAGTGAGAGAATATATATTTACTGAAAAGGGGAGTATAAGTTTAATTTTCATTATTTTTTTGACTCAACTATATTATTTTGAAATTATTTTTATATTTTTAAAATTAAATTACATATAACACTTTTAGATTGTTCAAATTTTATATCTTGTAGGAAAACATTTCTTAGTATAAAAATTAATCCATGTTTTAGATATCTATGTTAATAAAGTTGAATGAGTAATGTAGGGATTGAAAAATAAAATATAAGTATAGCCGAATGGATATTATGAATCATTATTTGGTTGAAATTCTTTATTTATGTAAAGGAAGGTTATCTTAGTTTTTTATAAGCTTTCAATTTCAAGAAAATAATTTATTTATTTATTTTTTAGGGGCATTATCATGAGTGATTTTCCTAATCATATATTCCCATTCTTTTGAGAATTCTGATATATTTTTTATATTTTTTATTAATTATATTTCTTTATAGAATTATCCATGATTTCATTTTGTCTTTGAGATTCATATTTTTTAAGATATGATTATACAAAATCCAATTTAAAAGGACTAATGAATTTTTCTTGATAAATATTTTATACATGAAACCCACCATATATATTAATCTTAACTTATCCATGTAGAATCCATATTTTACATGGTTATAAAAATATTCATATTATAATCTTATTTTTCTCCTTTCCTACAGAATCATTGTATTTTTCATATAATTTAGCTGATGAAGTGGGGGAGGGGGGGTACATGGTGGAAAAAGATTATTCAGATTTATGAGAGATATTTGGTAATTTACATTTTATTTGGGGAAATATTTAGGATTTTATCTTTCATTTTAATCATTGTTATCCCTACTTATGTGAATGAAGAGAAGCAAATGGGTTATGTCTTTGGTAAGTAAAAACATTCCTTTTAAATGGAAAAGTATCCAATTTCAACTATTATAAATTTTTTTACAAGGATATTATTTGAGGGTAGGTGATGGATGTGATATTTCTCCTCAGTGAAACATTATAATATTGAAAAAAATAAAATAGGTTATTTATTCATTATATTTTCATATGTTTTTGGATCCTTACTATGAGTACTGAGGGAATTTAGAGAGATATGACTTTTTAGAAGGATAATTTTCATTGTGCTAATTTTTTATATCCTGAAAATAATATTTATGAGTTATCATCATAATTGAGATTTAGTTGTTTTTACATCTATTTATTCCCTAATTAAAATCCTTTTAGTTATTTGAACCTAAATTTGAGATCCCTTATGATTATTTATGATCTTTTCCTTTATGGGGTGGATATTTGGGATGAATTGAAATCCCATGGTAAGGAATATATACATGGGGTTTGAGCATAACTTTGTACATTGAGTGATGAGACAAAAGTATTTCAAAGTGATTTAGATATTAATTTTCATACACGTTAAGAATGAATTGAGAAATATGAATATAGAAAAGAAGAGGAATCATTATTTTAAAAGCGATAAATTAAAATACATATTTGGATTTGTTTCTTGGAAAATTGAGAGCTAAGGGAAATTTTAGTATTTTATGCATGAACAATTAATTTCCCATTGATAATCATTTATTATTTTCGAATTTGAGATTTAAATCATGGTAGGGTGAGATTCATTTTCAATACGTTGAGACATTATACTTGGGCAGAAGTATGAGTCTATGTGTTGGGAGATTTGACCAGAACAATTTTTAGACATGTATATTTTTAGTATTAAATCTAATTAAATTATAAATACTATTTATAATTGAGCCTAATTGTTTATTTACTATTTAATTTATGGTAAAATAACAGTTAAAACCATTTTTGGTAAATTAATATAAAAAGTAATTAATTTTTAATCATTTCAAAAATTAATTTAATTAAAGAGGGTTTTTTTGTAGGTGTATAGTTTTGAAAAAGAATTTGTTGAAAATTATGTGAAATATTATCCAACACCTATGATTCCCTTAAATTATTACAAGAAAAATATCCACATCATGGGGTTATCTATCCATGCACTAGAGAAGGCCAACCAAGAGAAGAAAGAGCCTTGACAAAGGTTGGTTGAGGGGAATGCAGATGTTTATATGTGAAAAACTAGTAGTATCACAAGTGAGAACAAGTAGGGGCATGCTTAAGGGAATAAGGTGGGTATACTCCCATGTTAAGGATGACATGTGAGGTTATATGCATCTATTGACTTCATTCTAGCATGTTCGGAATGACAGATGCTGTGTTAATTAATATTAAAAAGATCACAAATTCTAGAAGCTTCTACCTGGGATACAGTGTATACCAAGATCTATTAATGTTTACCAAGAAAAAACTGCATCACATGGTGCAGATATCACCCACCTCAAATACACCTCACCATACACAATACCTCACTAACTAATTATTGATACCATTCCTACCACCATAACCACCAGGGATGCCAATTCAAATATCGTGATTGAGAATAAATACCACTATGAGCCAAAGAACAATTGTGGAAGAAATTACAGAAATTGTGAAATCCATTATAGACCTTTAGTGATGATAAATGAAGAAATTTTTGTGAATTCTTAAGATATCGACCCCACCACCATGAAGGTGAGTAATGGAATGGTAAGTAAGATATATAAGGATGAGTTCATGACCATAATCACTAATGAAAAACATGTAATTGTCGAGAATGTTCACATAATAGGATGATTCATGATACTTTTCACTTCAATAATTGCATAAACATTGATATTCCATGAGTGGTACATTTTTTACTTATCTTATCCAATTATATATAACTCATATTCTGTGCATTTTAGATTTTTTTTGTATCAAATCATAGTTTAGGAATTTATTATTAGATTATTGTTTTATATAACCTCATCCTAATGGGATCAACATCAGACTCAATATTTGTATTATATAAAAAGGTTAAGTGTTCACTAGATCATGTATATAAATTTTTAAATTAGTATCTAAATGAAGGAACTAACGATACCTTCTAGGTGTATCATCCATTGAAACATCTCCGCCTCTCCTTGCACCATTAGATCACCCATGTTAGGGGAATTTTTTATTGAATTTACGCAGTGGATATAATTTATTTATATATTTATTCCTTTATTATTATTTCATCCTAATGGTCACTATTTTTGGGATATATTTAAATATTATTTTAGGGAATATTTTACTTGATCAGGGTGAAAGCATCACAATTATATAGAGAATTTTCCTGGCATGGAAACATAAGGACCTAGTTGAATTAACACATGATGTTCCATGTGGTTTCAGTGAAATGATGATTAATTTAATATTTTTCTCCAATTAGGAATCATTATATGAATTTCAATATTTATTTATAATTTTTATAATCAATTATTTATATTTTATATCTTCAAATAGGAGGCTAGGTAGTGTTATGATCTTAGAAGTGGGATGGAATGACTTTGAAGTGGGAGAGTAGACGTTGGTTAGGGGATGACACTAGTATTGGGGCGGGTTTCCCTATGATACAAACTCATATGCATGTCTATCTATAAGAATTAATTCCTTTAAAATTAAATGGGTTTGGGGTAAATGGTTTTGGGACCAATGGTGCTCTGGGTGAAAGTGGTTGGATAATTTTTGGACTTGTGTCCTTGTAAAAAGTTCTCATTGACACTTAGGTGAATTGGGATCACCCGATGACTTCGTAACCATGGGGAGAATGTGCAGGTTAGTTTGATATGAGGCATTTGAATGGTCTCAAGTTCTGAGTGGTGATGTGAGTAACCAATGTTGCATTCCCGAGGCTAGTGGAAAAGCTTACATGGATTGCTACTAAGTAAAAATTAGAGAGTCAGTATTACATATCACCAGTGACCAGGATGCCCATACTATGGTAAAAGGAGAGTCATGGTGTATGTGAAGAGTGGGTGAGTCCTTTTAGAATAGATGATGGGATTCTAAGATGGAGTTATCTATGAGTTATGGACTGAGGGATCTCCCTTTAGATATGCGAGGATGGATCTAGGTGATAGATATTGGAACTATTAGGGACTTGGTATTAGGTTTTCAATGTTCTTAAATAAGGATATCTTGGATGTTTGCTGGGTAGTGGGATCGAGAGTCTTGATGAATTTTAATTAGGATGGTCCATGGATTATGGTCTAGTTCATAGAAGCATCTCAACAGTACTATCACTGATGGGTGATGACTGAAAGATGGAATAGATACAGAAATAAAATGACCGGTATGTGGGACCATGTAGATACCATGATGGTAGAGAGAAGATATTTGTAATAATGGATAAGCATGATGTAACTAACTACCTATGTCAATATGGTGATATGTGGGATGGGTTGTGATCATTTACTTAATTACATGTGTGTGTTTATTCTTGTTATAAATAATTAAAATGATAGGGGAGATGGATCCTAAAATCTGGATCCTCCCTGAGTGAGATGGAATTGTATGGACTACCAAGGTTGAGAAGAATTCCTTATGCGCATGAATTTTGGACCATTCCATGTGGCCAAGTTCGTGGGTCATGATAGTGGACCACATCAAGTGAAAGGTCTTCTTCATGATGTGATGTGAAACATGGATGATAGACCCTACGTTAAGTGATGAGTTAGTGAGTAAAAATTTAGATATATCATATTACATTGACCCTATAAGTAGTGGGTCAAGGAATTGGATTATTCTTACCTTAAGTCTTGCAGTATAGCATTTTTATTGAGTACAATGGACTAGGGTGATGAAAGGATTCTGGAATGGAACTGATGCATGTATAGTTTAGTTTCATTGTATCCTTTATTGAACATAATGAACTTAAATGTTTTCATACATCATCATGTATCATGATTTCATAGTTATCTCATGATGATTTGATGATCATTTTTATTTATGTCTTGCTTTTATCATACATATATACACATATGATGCAATATATTGGGCATGATGGTAAATACTTTACGATTTATATATTTACAGACTATATTTGAACTCTATTATTCATGAAGACCTCATTTCTACCTTTAGGTTGAGCACATGGCATGTATAATATTATGCTAGAGAAACTCTATGAGTATATGAAGATTGGGCATGTAGTGTGTACTAGGTATGGTAGTTGGGACCCTATCATTATTTTTCATATTTATTTTTATTTTTATACGTGATTGAACCAATGGGTTATCAGTTGAATTGTATTATTATTTGATTCTTCATGGTATATATTGTTATAGAATAATTTCTTATTTATTATGCATACACTGATATTAAGTTATGGATTTTTTTTTGTTATTTTCATTATTATATGACTCTGACATGTGGGAATAATCTCCATATTTTATCGATTAGGCAATAACTATAGTTCATAAGACATCGGTGTATTAGGAGTCATACTTGATGTTATATTTCTTCTTATACCAAGGCACCATGGAGTGGAATCCAGAACACAGAATAATAATGTGGCATCAGAATTTTTTTGATTAAATTTTAAATAGATTATATTTTGGTGGCCCAAGAACGTGTCATATGTTCTAATGTAACTCAGACAAGTACATCACGAACATATTTTCAATGATATTTTTTGGTTACTAAGAGTATAATATTGTTGTTTTTGGTTTTCATTTCGGTGATTGAGGTGTTCATTTAATCCTAATTTTTTTACCAAGGGTTGTTATTTATGGTTTATGGATCTTAGAACATTGGTAATAGGCCATGTACATGTATTAGAATTTTAATTCATATCAAACATGACATATATATTCTTGTGTGTGCTTGTTTTTTAATAATTAAGGTTCAAATATTTAATATTTTAACAACTACTAATATAGTGTTTTCTAATACAAATTGTTGGTTGATTTTTAATAAGACGAACCAGGAAATTTTTTTTGATGGACGGTCATGTGAATCCTAGTGTAAGAGCCCTTGAGTGAAAGATATGTCATAACTTAATTTAAGGGATATTTAAAAACTATTAGTGGGATGATATAGTAATTAAATTACTGATAAATGATTCAAGGAAAAACATGAATTTCCTTGAGGATGTCTATTATTTACTTATTGTGCCAATAATAAACTATATGTGGTTTTCCCATTAATTTTATTGGTATTGTTATACTTGACTAAACTTGTTAACTACATGGGTTACCCTTTTTAATGGCGATTAATGGAATTTGAATTCATTGGTCTTCATATTGATGCACATTTTGAGAGGTAAATAATTTATGTATTCTTGGCCCTATTAATTTTGGGGTCTATTTTCTGTGGTGTGGTGGGATCATATGACAATTATCATGGTTTTGGAGTAATTCCTATATGTTGTGTGATTGTTCGGTTTTCCTTTTAGTTAGAGATATAACATGGGTATATTGTTTTAGGTTGAACAGTGATAGAAGTATAGTCAGTACCTTAGGCACATGAACCTAGTTTTGGTGGGACAAAACTCATGGAACAAAGATTAATATTTTTCAATTATATTTTATTATAGCATTCAATCATTGGGTTTGGGTGAGTTTTAGAAAGATCATATGTGAGAGACTATTAGAGGGTTCTTAGTGGGTCACTCTACTAAGGAGAATAGTGAGTGGGGAAGTAGGGTTTTTGGGAAAATTATATGTGTTCATGTGAAAGTCATCTTTTGGAACTCTCTCATCCATTTTGTGTTATGGAGATGTTAATGAGTCATTTATGGATCCATTGAGAATTTTTCTGGTTGTTGATGAACCCAATCCGTGATGCAGAGTTAGTTCTGTTGTGATATATGAGTGGGCATGGATTCCCAGAGTTCTGATCCTTGTCGAGTCTTCTCAGAGTGGGTGAGTGTTGTTTTAGGACCTATATGCATTGGTTACATTGAGTGGTGTAAGGATAGACTTATGGTTGGGAGATCACTAATGGATATTGTGTTGGTGGGGGGTGATCCTCATTATGAATGATTTATTTAATAGTGTAAGAACATGGATCTTCATTCAGGTACGCCTTTCCTTTTTTGGAGTTTTTAATAAAAAAGGAGTTTCTAGGAAATTATGAATTACACGCCGGGTACATTCTGAGTACACGCCATATACTCTTCTCCGGCTCGAAGCCGTTTATAGGTCGTGCCCGAGCCACACACATGGTGTTTAGGGGTGTCGTGGAGGCCAATTTTGGTGGAGTACAGAAAAACCTAGTACATGCCATGTACTCTAAAAGTACACTCCGTGTAGTTTTCTTTTTTTTTACAAAATGCACCGGTGTCGCACCTGAAAGACAGAACACACCCCTTCTCTAGGTTCTTCGTCTGAGAGCAACCTGTACGACCGTATCTTCCCCGAGCCCCCAAATCTCCGTCCGTTCTCCGATTCAAGTATGGTCGATTGTGTTGGATGTGCAGCGGTGAGTTCTCCCTTATTCTTGAGCCATGTTTTTCAATTCTTCCTCCTCAATTATCTAAAGTTGAATGTTTTGTGAGTTTTTTCAGATCTAAGACGTTATAGGGGGAATCAGTCATCGTGGTTCATGTATAACGATCTCCTAGGATCAAGGTAGGTGGTTTGTGCCATTCTGTAGAAAGTCGATGAGTATTTTGTGCAAATTCCACCAACACCCTTGAACGGAGTATTGTGTGTTCCTATTTTTCCCCTGTTGTATTGCCTGATTTGCTTGATCGCTAGAGTAGATGTTTTGCCTGTGTTTATGGTTGTTTTTACTATACTCCAGATTTTCCATGATTAGTTATAAAATAGTGGAACTGCTACTTTGTTATGCTGTTGAGCATTAGATTGATAGCCAAGTAGTTTCTGAAGTTTACTTGGACAATACACGCACGCTGAGCATGTGAGTTTCACACAGGACTGTGAGAACCTAGTGTAGTAGAAAACATGGAGAATAGACGTAAGGGCTTCTCCAGAGCATCTTTTAATACTATGCAAGACCACATGGGGAATTGACGATGAGTTCTTCCTAAGAGAGTTTGTAGTTCCTCAACGTGGGCTACTTGGGGAATGAGACGTTGAGTGCTTCCCCAGACAACCTTTAGCATGATACGAGACTATTGGGGGAATTGACGGTGAGTGCTTCCTCAGAGAGTCTATTTATTTAGCTGAACCAGAGGGGTGAGACTGTGTGTGACTCCTAGAGGGTTGCTAGTACTTTTCGGTTGAACCATAGGGGTTAGGCTGTGAGAGCTACCCAGAGGGTTACCTATTTGCTACTTGTTGTTGGTTGTTTACTTGTGCACTTATTATGCTAGAACTATGGATTGTAGCTACTGTGTGCTTTGTTGTTACTGCTTTTTTCACATTTACATGCCTTGTATTCATTGACTGTTAGGCACAGATCTTTGGGTGATTTCCTACTGGGATTGTATCTCACACCCTATTAGGGCCTTGTTTTTGGGCCCAAGAAGATTATATTGTTGCAGGTATAGATAAGGGGAAGTGCCCTTCTACTTCAGGTTATTGATTGTTGTGGAGTTGGAGATCATGGGACCAAGCTGAGACCTGCGATGCTAGAGAGTTTACCTTGTTTTATTTTGAACTTTTTTCCCTGTTGTACTTCAGCAGGTCGGTTTGTTTACTGCTTTCCATAGACATATGTACCATGTTGCATCATTATTATTTTATACATTGCTTATGGTGTTCATTTCAGTTGTTGTATGTTGTTATTATTGCTTCTATGGTGTCTGGTTGTTATTCCACTATATAATTTACCAAATGAGAGCATAGTTTCCCCACCGACTCACTAAGGCCCTCCCTTCTAGTCGGCAGCCTCTGGCGTTTGGGGAAACATTCTTGAGGTCATGTGGCGAACTGGGTACGGGGCACCAGTGGAGGGGCTCCAAATTCGGGTCGTTAAAAAGTTGTATCATATGTGTTCTTTTCTCTTGCTTTACTGTTTGGAGACTTTATCCAGGGATAGGTCAAATTCGGTACTTGGTGTTAAGCTGTGCTCGGGAGTAGCCAACCCATGCATAGGGAAAAGCCAGACTACCTCGTTAATTACAGTTTTCGGGGTTTGAGATTTTACGCTTGATATGATTTCACCTAGAGTGATTCACATGCTTTGTGTTGTTATTTTATTGACGATTGCAGTTCTATTTATGTCACAACCCGATGAGATGAGGGTATTCCATGTCATGAATCATATAGGCACTTATAGAATCACATGCCATGCATTCTTGCCTTGCCATCTAGGGTGCACTAGCAATTTCATGTTGTTGTGATAGGCTTCGTGTGGATTATGCATACTATTGTGATAGATGTTTGTTAGAATCTCTGCGACCTTCTTAGAGTATTGTTCGATTCCTACTTTGCTGAAATGAACGCCAAATTTTGATTCTTGAGGTGTTATATGCCCTCTTGAATCGGAAGTTGGTGGATCATAATTCTGTTTTCTCTTGTCTATGATTGTAGGAGATTCCAAGCTTTGATTCGCGGGGAGTATGGGCCCTCACAAAACAGAATTTGGAACCTCTTTTCCATGTCTTCAGTGTTTCTGGGCTTCTGTGCAGTTTCTGAGCTACTGCCCAGAAAACCCCAAAATACACAGTGTGTACTTTTCGGATACACGTCGTGTAGTTTTTTGGATGTGTCACTAACCATGTGAGTAGAAACACGGTGTCGTGATAATAACTTCTGGAACACGCCGTGTACGGTTGGTACACGTTGTGTAGTTCGGAGCCGTGTACCTGGCCGTGTCACTAACAACATGGGTCGGGGAAGCTCGAGTAGAAAACACCCTGTTGTAAAGGAACATGTTGTGTAGTTTGGTCCAGGTACCCAACCGTGTCACGAACAACACGGGCCGACGTGACCTTCTCTTCGACACACCGTGTTGTCTTCGGAACATGCCATGTGGTCTTGATCGGGTACCCGACCATGTCACGATCAACACGGGACGGTGTCACCTTCACCTATACTTGCCGTGTTTGTTTTGATCACACCGTGTAAGGTTCATCCATGTAGACAGCCATGTATTTGACAACACGGGCTGCCGAAGCCTTGTCTAGTACACGCTGTGTTGGATCAGAACACGCCGTGTAGTCTTGGGTTAAGTTGGAACGTGTGGGTTAGCCGTGTAAAGGGACTCGGGCAGGGGAATAGTATTCAAGTACACGCCGTGTGTGTGGTCAACACGCCATGTAGTCTGGGGTGTTACACGACCTATAGGGAAGGGGTACACGCCGATGTCAGTGGCTTCAGAAGACACGCCGTGTAGTTTTATATACGCCGTGTAGTTGTTTTTTTGGTAAAATTTTGTGTTTCATTCCCCTAATCCCGTTTTGTACTCTTGTGTTCTCTGTCCTTGTTTTCTGGTCTATGATGTACTTTTGATCTTTCATAGCTATGCCTCCGAGACATCTTCCGGTTGTACATTTTTCGTCAGGCATTGATCAGACGCCGGATATGGCTGATCAGGTACTTCCTGCCGATCCTCCAGTCGGGCCAGCCTTGGCATCGTCTGTCATACAAGATACAGGCGCTGTTACGAAGTTCAAGGCAGGTTTTAGGAGGATGATGCAGACCTTCCCAAGATAACCTCCTCCTGCCATGACTATGGCAGACTTGACGCAGGTCTTTCAGCAGCAGCATCCTCCTACATTCTCGGGGGATGAAGGACCTCAGGCTATAGAGTCATGGATGGAATCCATGATGACTATCTTCGAGCATCTGGAGACACCTCCAGAGATATGGGTCAAGATCTCTACCTACATGCTCTAAGACTCCACCAAGAGGTGGTGGGACGTGATCTCACAGGCGGGTCACCATTATGTCATGGCTTGGGAGGAGTTTCAGCGCGTCTGTTAGGACTACTTCTACCCAGAGACCCTGAGGGCCGACTGAGCCCGGGAGTTGATGAGCTTAGTGCTGGGTAATCTTTCTATCATGGAGTATTCCTCTCGTTTCACCGAGATACATCGTTTCACACCCCTCCAAGATGGAAGTGGAGTGTTCTTAGCAAGGAAGTTAGAGGATGGTCTCAGGCTAGAGATCCACTCGCAGGTGATATCTTCAAGTTGAATTCCATCACTTCCATCGTCAACCAGGAACTGATTGCGGAGCATAATCTGAAAGACTCCAGAGCTGTGAGCCAGGTCGGTTCTACTTCCAGAGCTAGTTTTCCTTCAGATGACAGTAAGAAGGGCCGTAGGGGGTCTACGCGCGGTGATCCGAGGAAGCGAGATGCATCCTCAGGTAGCCATGTGGTATGCTACCAGTGTGGCTGGTCAGGGCACACGAGGCCGCAGTGCTAGAGAGACCCCGTGGAGTTCTAGTCTTGCAGCAAGATGGGTCAACTTCAGCATTTATGCCAGGTTTTCTCTCCAGCTACTGGTGACTAGGGTTCTTCCATGACTCCTCGTTCAGGAGCAGCCCCACCGGTTTCACACTAGTCAGAGAACTAGAGTTCTTCCGACTGTTCAGGCCGAGGAAGAGGTCGAGGCCATGGCGGTCAGCCACCAGTCCCTCATCACCAGCAGGGAGGTTCAGCTCAGAGTGGTCAGCCAGGGGTGCAGGGCCGTGGTGCATGCCCGTTTTTCACTGTGGAGCAGACCTATCAGGAGCAGGATCCCAACCATTCTATAGTTCGAGGTGCGATTTTAGTATCCTCATGTTTATCTTCATCTCTTTTCAATACTGGTGATACACATAGTTGAATCTCTGTTGCAACTGTGGAGAGTGTTGGGCTCTGGGTATTTTCTTCTGCCGACTCGTTGACACTAGACATACCATTGGGGATGAGGAAATCTAGTGTATGCCAGTGTAGAGAGTTCCCTCTTGAGGTTTCAGGGTATCGTTTCATCTGGGATCTCTATTTCCTAGAGATGACAGGATATGATGTCATCCTCGGGATGGACTGGTTGGTTCCCTTCCAGGCAGTCGTCGACTATTATCGCCGCAGAGTGAGTTTCGTTTCACCAGAGGGTGAATCTTTTCATCATATAGGCGAATGAGATGTATAGGGGAGTCGAGCAGAACTCGAGCATCATGGGATAGAATGGTTGATAGCCCAGATTTCTAGTCTTCATCTGGATAATAAGGGGACCTCATAGCTAGACTTTCCTCCAGTGGTGGATCGTTTTAGGGACGCCTTTCCAGAGGACTCTTCGAGTTTCCCTCATGAGCGTGAGGTATACTTCTCTATCGAGATCGTTCCAGGAGTGACACTGATGTCCATTCCTCCCTATAGGATGGCTACACTTGTGTTGTAGGAGCTCAAGAAGTAGTTGGAGGAGTTGTAGGAAAAGGATTTCATCCAACCCAGTACTTATCCTTGGGGTTCTCCTATCCTTTTTTCAAAGAAGGCAGATGGTACATTTTGACTTTGTGTAGATTATCGTAAGCTGAACCAGTTGATGGTCAAGAACCGATACCCCTTGCCAAGGATCGATGACCTCTTTGAACAGCTTCTAGGGGCCCGGGTTTGGTCTATGATCGACTTGAGGTCCGGTTATCATCAGTTGCATGTTAGACTATCAGATATACCTCTGATAGCCTTTAAGAGCAGGTATGGTCTATACGAGTATACAATCATGCCTTTAGGTCTCACAAACACGCCTATAGTTTTCCTGGAACTAATGAACCGAGTGTTCCATCATTAATTGGACTCCTTCATCGTGGTCTTTGTGGACAATATCTTGGTGTACTCTCACACTTGACACGACCATTATAACCATATTGAGATCGTTATGAGTACACTGAGAGAGAATCAGCTTTATGCTAAACTCTCGAAGTGCCGCTTTTGGATAGATCAAATTCACTTTTTAGGTCATGTCATCTCAGAGGCAGGAGTATCTATGGACCTAGATAAAGTGAGAACTGTAGTCTACTAGGAGTAGCCGAAGAATGTTTTTGAGGTACGGAGTTTCCTAGGGCTGGCTGGATACTATAGATGCTTCATTAAGGACTTCTCGCGCCTAGAAGCACCTTTGAAAGGTATGACAAAGAAGGGGACGAAGTTCTTATAGTCAGATTCTTGTGATTTAGCCTTTCATGAGTTGAAGGGAAGGTTGACGTCGTCACCGATACTAGTCTTTCCAGAGCCAGGAAATAGCTATACATTCTATTGTGATGCTTCAGGTATTGGGCTGGGCGCTGTGCTTATGCAAGGAGATGGAGTCATTGCGTACGGGTCTTAGAAATTGAGGCCACATGAGAGGAACTACCCGACACACAATCTGGAGTTGGCAGCTGTTGTTCATGCCTTACGTTGTTGGAGACACTATCTTATGGGAGAGAACTTTGTGGTCTTCACTGACCACAAGAGTCTCAAGTATATCTTTACTAATCATGATTTGAATCTGAGGCAGCACAAGTAGGTTGAGTATCCTCAGTATTTTGATTTCGATCTTGCCTATATATCAGGGAAGGGAAACACAGTGGAAGATGCGTTGAGAAGGAGAACTCAGATTCAGGCAGTTCATGAGGCAAGAAGTTAGTGGCAGCTTATGGTTCTTTTCTCTGAGATGCATCTGGAGGTGCATGACAGACAGGGACAGACATTCCTATCTTCTGTAGCTATTACCTCTACACTACTTGATCGGGTACGGATGAGGCAGCTATCAGACTAAAAAGGCTTAGTCCTGTGGGAGAGTGTGTCAGGAGAGGACCCTCTTCCTGGATGGATATTGGGATAGGATGAGATCTTGTGTTTCCAAGGACGCGTATGAGTGCCGATAGACATACGCGAGGAGCTGATGCGAGATTTTCATTCCTCTGTTTGGGCAGTTCATCCTGGTGTCACCAAGATGTATCAGGATATTCATCGCCAGTACTGGTGGCCTAGTATGAAGAAAGATGTTGCTGGTTTCATCATGCAGTGTTCTACTTGTCAGCCGGTGAAGGTAGAGCACCAGCGACCAGCAGGCCTTTTACAGCAGTTACCCATTCCATAGTGGAAGTGGAACGATGTTGCGATGGACATTGTAACCGGGTTTCCGAGGTCGCCTCGAGGGAACGATGTTGTTTGGGTCGTCGTCGACAGGATCATGAAGGTTGATCACTTCTTTCTGATCAAGGAGACCTTTAGTGTCGATGATCTGGGATGACTTTACATCAGAGAGATCATTCGTCTACATGGGGTTCCACACTATATTGTTTCAGACAGGGATGTGCTCTTTACTTCTCGGTTCTGGCAGGGACTTCAGAAGGATTTGGGTACACAGGTACTTTTGAGTACAACATACCATCCCCAGACTGATGGCCAGTCCGAGTGCACAATCCAGGTGCTAGAGGATATGCTGAGAGCTTGCATTCTGGACTTTAGCGGTTCTTGGGAGAAGCACATCCCTCTGGTGGAGTTCGCCAACAACAACAGTTTTCAGGTGACTATTCATATGGAAACTCACGAGGCTTTATACAGTAGGCCATTCCGATCACCCTTATGCTGGTTGGAGATAGGGGAGCTAGCTTTGCTGGGACCTCGTCCTGTTCAGGAGACTTCAGAGCAGATAGAGTTGATTCAGAAGAGGATGGCTATAGCATAGTCTTGACAGAAGTCTTATGCTGATCAGCGGAGACGACCTCTGGAGTTCGAGGTTGGGGATTAGGTTTTCCTATGTGTAACACCAAGGTTGGGACATAAGGGGATTCAGAGATAGGGTAAGCTTTCACCGCGGTACGTCGGGCCGTTTGAGGTGTTGGAGAGAGTTGGGCCGGTTGCCTATAGGCTGTAGTTACCTCAGAGGTATCGGGCCATGCACGACGTCTTCCACGTCTCTCAACTCCGACGTTACTTTTCAAACCTGTCCCATATCATTCAGCCTGAGGGAGTTGGGCTCAAAGCGGATGCATCGTTTGAGGAGCATCCCATCCATATTGTCGATTGGAGTACGAAGGTTCTGCGGGGGCAGTCCTTCCCTCTTGTATGGTTGCTATGGCAGCATGGGTGAGTACATGACGAGACCTGGGAGAGGGAGGCCAATGTACGATCACAGTGGCCGTAGTTGTTCGAGATTTCTTCTTCTACGCCTCGCAAGGGAAATTCATGAAAGAATTTCTTTAATTGGGGAAGTTTTTAAGAACTCGGATCTTTGTTCTGATACTCCTTTCCTTTTTTAGAGTTTTTAAGAAAAATGGAGTTTCTGAAAAATATCAAAGTACACGCCGTGTACATTCTGAGTACATGTCGTGTACTCTTCTCCGGCTTGAAGCCTTGTGCTGGTCGTGCCCGGGCCATACACATGGTGTGTGGGGGTAACATGGAGGCTAACATTGGTAGAGTACGGAAAAACCTAGTACACACTGTGTACTCTAAAAGTACACACCGTGTACTTTTCTTTTTCTTCACAAAACGCACCGGGGTCGCGCCTGAAGAACAGAACACACCCCTTCTCCATTTTCTTATTCCTAGAGCGACCCCTACGACTAGTTATTCCCCGAGCCCCTGCCTCTCTGTCCGTTCTCCGATTTGAGCACGTTTGATTATGTTGGAAGCGCAGCGGTGAGTTCTCCCTTCTTCTTGAGCCTTGTTTTACAATTCTTCCTCCTTCTCATGTTATCTAAGGTTGAATGTTTTGTGCGTTTTCTCATATCTACGACGTTATAGGGGGAATTAGTTGTTGTGGTTCAAGTATAAAGGTCTCCTAGGATCAAGGTAGTTGGTTTGTGCCTTTCTGTAGAATGTCGATGAGTATTTTGTGCAAAATCCACCAATTCCCTTGAACGGGGTATTGTGTGTTTCTGTTTTTCCACTATTTTATTTTCTGCTTTGCTTGATTTCTAGAGTATATGTTTTTCCTATGTTTATGTTAGTTTTTACTGTACTCTGGATTTTTCCATGCTTAGTTGTAGGATAGTGGAACTGTTGCTTTTTTATGCTGTTGAGCCTTAGATTGATTTCCAAGTAGTTCTTGAGGTTTACTTGGATGATACACGTGCGATGAGCATGTTAGTTTCACACAGGACTGTGAGAACCTAGTGTAGTAGACCACAAGGAGAATAGAAATAAGGGCTCATCCAGAGCGTCATTTAACATGATGCGATACCACAGGGGGAATTGATGATGAGTGCTTCCTCAAAGATTATGTAGTTCCTCGACGCGGGCCATAAGGGGAATGAGACGTTTAGTGCTTCACCAAAGATCCTTTAGCACGATACAAGACTATAGGGGGAATTGAAGGTGAGTTCTTCCTCAAAGAATCTATTTCTTGAGCTGAACTAGAGGGGTGAGACTGTGTGTGCCTCCAAGAGAGTTTCTAGTAATTGTAGGTTGAACTATATGGGTTAGGCTATGAGATCTACCCAGAGGGTTATGTGTTTGCTACTTGTTTTTGGTTGTTTACTTGTGCACTTATTATGCTAGAACTGTGGATTGTAGCTACTGTGTTCTTTTCTATTACTTCTTTGTGAACTTTTACTTGCGTTGTATTCATTGAATGTTAGGCACTGATCTTTGGGTGATTTCCTACTATGATTGTATCTCACACCCTGTTTGGGCCATGTTTTTGGGCCCAAGCAAATTATATTGTTGCAGTTATAGATAAGGGCAAGCACCCTTCTACTTCAGGTTCTTGATTGCTGTGGAGTTGGAGAGCATGGGACAAATACGAGGCTTGTGATGCTAAGGAGTTTACCTTGTTTTATTTTGAACTTTGTTTTTTAATTGTACTTCAGCACATTGGTTTGTTTACTTCTTTCCATAGACATATGTACTAGGTTGCATCATTGTTATTTTATAAATTTCTTCCGCTATTCTGTTCAGTTGTTTTATTATGTTATTGTTTCTTCTATGGTGTCTGGTAGTTCTACCACTGTATATTTCACCGAATGAGGGAATCGTTTCCCCACCGACTCCCCAAGGCCCTCACTGCTAGTCGGCAGCCTCTAGCATTTGGGTAAATGCGGTTGAAGTCATCTGGCGAACCGGGTAAGTGGCACCAGTTGAGGGGCTCCAGATTCGGGTCGTTACAAATAGCAATGATGGTTCTCCTATGAGATAAGGATGGAAGGTGGGAGGTGTATTGTGTTAGTTCTCATGTTTGATTGGGTGGATATGTTGATCCACTATGTGTGTTAATAGATGAAGCATGGGTTGAGGAGATTAACATTTTGGTTTAGTGGGAAATGATAGTGATACTAATATTCTTGGGAGAATTATAGAAAGTGATGGTGTATGATCCTCATTTCAGAAGGTCCATGAATTCGGTGGCACAAATCAATTCATGGGTATGGTGGGATAAGGATGCCAATGTGTGAGAACATTTGATGCGATTTGATTCCATTTAAAATAACATAATTTTTATCCTGATGTGGTGTCAGGTTAATTAGATACAATGGAATTGAGTTTTATATGTAGTTTGAAATCATATTGGAGTATGTCGAATAAGGGGTACACCAGCACAAATGGAGAGTGAACGATAGAGGGAGCATGTTGTTGGTGATCTATCCATTAATTTACATTGATATTATGAATTAAGATTTCTCTGTGAGCATTGAGATGATCACCTGATGCCTTTAGAGGTTATGGTATTGTGATCAAGTGGTAACACGATGCATCAAAGTCTGAAGGCAAGTGTTGAATGTGTGATGTTATATAGAGGAGGGTATACTAGTGTTGTAGTTTACAATTAAAAGCAATATGGTGAAAAACTACATCAACCGTCTCATGGTATTTCTGAAATAAAGTATTTTAGTAGGTGATTTCAATGGTGGGGATATCCATTTTTTGGAAGAAGGGACAAAATATGGGGAATATTGAACTCTTAGTGGTGTTAGTCAGTTGTAGAATAAAACTGCATGAACCCCTAACCAAAAATATCACAAATGAGTAGTATAGGTAACCGATATCCCTGGGTTGAATCGCATGGAATGGGGGGATCCTTAATTTTATTAAAAGATCTTATTTTTATCTCTAAAATAATGAGAAAAACAAAATAAATGGTACAACTAGGGAAACGAAGACTGTAGTGACATGGGTAGTCTTCTGGATGATTATAACCCGATAAAACTTGTAATTGGAAACAAGGGAGATGTACCAGATTCAGAGGACATATTCATAAAGAACACAACATAAAAAAAATATAAACTAACAAGGGATTTATATTATAAGACTACATGAAACATGTAACTCACTTCTTGAGATACTAGATCTACCTAAATCTATGGGATTCCTTGTAGAGACCCGAAGCCTGACGTACATGGACATTACATTACATTTGCGGAATACTTAGTACATAACAAAATACTAAAGGATCGTAATAGTTTAGTGTCTTTGGAAACTCGGAACGTAATCTTCTAATCGTGGTGAAAGTTCTTCAATATCTCCCATAAAGGTCATCCCTTTTTTTTTACCTAAAACCTTTCTTTATATCCTGGGGAAAAGAAAACATAAAAGGGTGAGCTCAAATGCTCAGTAAGGGTAAACAAAAGAAATATCAATCACATCATATATATAAGAACATAGCTTTTGGAAATCTTAACCTGCAAAAAAACTCATAATATCATAACATGGGATAAATCATAGAAGTGAAGTGTAATCCCAATAATCATAACATAAAACATGAAACTTTGTGGCATACACACATAATCATAGAGAATCATTTCTTGTTAGTCAAGACTCAATGCCAAGACTATCTTAGTGGACAAAGTCCCTTTCTGAATCGAGTAATCCTCGTTTCAGTCCTGTTTCACTGAACCGGTATAACCTACCATTTCAGCCATGTCTATCTCATGAGATATAAAATCTTTACCCAATGCATTGGAGGGAGATATAGGTCCCACCCATCTTATAATGAATCCTTTCTTATGTGTGCCACATAATCATAAAACATACATCATCGCATAACACATGTAACAAAAATGGGATTCTTGAAACATCATGACATCATAAATCAATTCATATAAGATAAAGGAATTCATAAAAATGTTTCCATCACAACATAATCAAATCGATGTAATAATAGGGATAAAAACAGAACCCTTTTATTATCTTAGATGGAAAATAATTTTGATAAAATACTTGAACTCCATTCTTGAGGAAAATATCCTTTCTACTTCAAAAACATTTTTCCTTTCATAACATGTCATAAAACATTAAAATAAAAGAATTTAATTAAAAATAAACTTGAAAACTTGTAAAGGAAGCTTCTTGGAAATAATGTTTTAAAATCCATTCATGCCGTATAAGTTAAAAAAAACATTCTTCGTACTTTTGTCGGAAAAGTCAAAAAGTACCTCGTACGAAAAACGACAAAAGATTCCTTTTATTTCTTTTACTAAAAACTCACCGAAGGGTAAAAATGGATTTAAACAATTGTAGGTGGATGAAAATAATATTACATATTGATGAAACATGGATGTGGATGATAAAATACACCCCAGTAAATACTTACGAATAAACAATCTCGAATAAAATGAGATTGTGATATTTCCCTTACCTTAGGTCCGATTTGCTTTGTTCGTGTCCGAAGCTCCTGTATAATGGTTTAAATAATGTTATTGACTTATTACAGAATCATATTCATTGTTATGATATCATATATGGTTCACTTATGACATTATATAACCCGTTCTTTTGTAAATTCCATGTTAAAGAAGCGTTTTGGGTAAAATCATTTCATTTATCGTAGGTGTTTTGACTTGTTGTTCTTGACATCATTATTACTTATATCATGAATTAATTACTTCCAGAATATAAAATATGATTTATATATCATATATATTCAGTATATATATATATAATATATAGATAAATAAAATGAAAAACACCGTTCATGGAGACGGTAGTCCGTACGTACGCATGAACGCTGTTTTTCTTTCCTTATTGTCTTGAAATGGAAGTAAGTAGATGACATACATATGTATATATATACATAAATCCAGTAGCTTTATAATGTCATATATTTCCTTATTATTTCTTATATATACATTATAATCATTCTTAAATGGTTAACATGGAGAATGAATCTCATCGCGTCGTGGAGACGGTAGTCCGTACGTACGCACGAGCGATGATATCATTTCTATAAATATTGAATTGAATTGGAGTGGATTATACAATATATCAGAATCAATATGATGTTGTAATAACTATGTATAGTTATTCTTTACACCATTATACCCATCCATGTAAGGTGGTGGTGGAAAATAGATTACACCACGGCGTGGAGACGGTATTCCGTACGTACGCACGCGCGGTGATTTCTTTTTCCGTAGGATGGATAGATGGTGAAATAGGGTTGTTTCATACTTATAATAACATATCAGTATATGAGTGATACTGATGTTATTACTTCATAATGAAACAACCTAAGAAGAAGAAGTGGAAGAAGAAATAAAGATGAAAGAATTGGTAACGGTAATTACCTCTTCTTTGATGCGCCTCTTTGAGACCTCCTCTTAGGGCACTAGAATTGGTCTTTGAGGAAGACCAGAACCTCTAGGATGTTGCTAGGGAAGTGGAGAAGAGATTTTGGCAGGGTTTGGCCGAGCTTGAGTGCTCAAATTGGTGTGAGGAAGAGGGGGAGGAGGTACCCTTTTATAAGGGAGGAGAGGGGCACCTTAGGAATTCTTAAAAATATTAATTTATATTAAAGTCAAAATTGGTTTATAATGGTTCCAAAGGGTCTTATTTCGAAGCTAAAGTGGGGATGGGTCGAAATCCTATCAACCAATAGAATTTAGACAAGTTTAGGATATTATTGTAACCTTATCAATTAGATTTAACTCTAAGTTAAATAATTTAACTTTTACCATGTCTTTTTGTTTTCTTTCACTATATGGTTAATACACTTACTATAACATGCCAAACGAACCCCAAATTGTTTATTATTAATATATATATCCTTATCTAAGTCATTTGGCCGAACCTTAGATTTTTAGGAATAAAATAACAATTAATAATATAATATTTGATTTAAAAACTATTTTGTGTCAATTTTGACACTATTTGATATATGATTTTTGTGAAAGTCATAACAGAATTAAATGTTCGAACCAAGTTGATTAAATCAACATTAATATATCATAGTAACCTATAAAATTAGTGGAATTCATAAAAATTTTCAAATTACATTTATTTTGGTGTTTATAACATCAATTATGTCAATATTTCATTAATAAGATAATTACTGCATCATCGGTGTGTCATAAATAAATTAAATTATTTGATGTCTAAAAATTAAAAATAAAATACCATCATGTAGGAAATCTTTTTAGCTTTATAATGAATATTTACAATCGAATTTATCTTATGTACAACCCCATATTAAAAATGATTTACTTATTAAACTTTGATTTTAACTATTTTAACCTTTCTTTAAATAAATTAATAATAAATGTCCTAATCTAATCCAAGTGGGCCTAAATGGTCATATTTTATTCCTAAGTTTGTTTTTGGTCGAATTACACTTGTCCAATAGAATTAGGACATGTGTTAGGGTAATAGTAATATCATATTTACCCTTAGTTACCCTATTTACTATTAACCGCGGTAAAAAAAAGTAAAAAGTTACTATTCACCAAAAATTATTTTCATCTCATTGAACCACATTTTAGTCCTTGATATTAACCGTGTCTGTCGGATTTTCAAAATTCTATTCACAGAAGCGGTAAAATTAAGTTTTATGCAAAATTCAGTTTTTTTAACCTACCACTTAGTAGTTTCACTATTCATCAAAAATTGATGTTTCTCAGAACAATGCCAAAATTTCATCCTAAGCTATATTTCATAGTCCGAATTCAAAAATGAAATCTATTTTACCAAATTCATAACATAGAAGTTGCATTGATTAATTTTATAATTAAATCCCGCTGTTAAAATAAATAGCGTGTTTTTAGGAAACAATATATATCAAAAGATTGACACTTGATTATGTCTGGTTTAAATGTGAAATTACAACCAATGACCAACATTGTATTAAATTGTAAAAATATATTCTAAATATACTTTAAAACCACTCAAATTAATAATTTATCACTATTAATTATTTCGATTAAAAAAGTTGTTTTTAATTATAATTTAGTAATTTTCACTATTCATCAGAATGTGAAAGTTATCCGAAAAGTACCAAAATTTCACCTTAGGCTAAATTCGATACTCCGAATCCAAGAATGAAGTTCATTTTGAAAAATAAGATTTACAGAATTTTAAAAAGTGGTTATTACTATTCATAACGGCTAGTTTTAATAATATTTTAATAGCATATCGTTGTTTAGTGAAACTCGGTATTGCGTATTACACACGCTATCGAGGAAGGTTGCGATTGCGTGTAATGCAAGGCAAGTCAAGGATGCGTGTTGTGCAAGCTCCTTTTGGTGTAGCGTACAACACAAGACATTAGTGAAATAAAAAAAATAATATTTTTCATAAAATCTCGGGCTGTTACATTCTACCCCCCTTAAAATGAATTTCGCCCTCGAAATTCGTCGGGGTTATAAATGGTTTACTATTCGAAAGTTTCTTTAATAGAAACCCACATCGTAAAAAGGAATACCAAATCTTGGCTTTAATAACTAAAGTATGAAATGTAACGATTACCCAAATAAACTAATCACTGGGTTTCCACATAGGTGAAAATATGGATATGGAAGAGAAATCTAACCATCATGTTCTGATGGAGAGTGGTAGAGAACATGGCTATGGAAAAGCCAGTAATCACAAATCCATAAATTTGTGACGATCTAAGGTACCATTTGATTCATCAGGTATAAGAGAACTAGGACAACATTTTTGGTTTTCAATATCATTTCCCTAAAGTTGAAAATTTTGAATTAGAAGAAATACTTACTTTATTTTGGTATAATCTCACTGTTGTTCGTGCCTTGAACAATTTCCACTTCATCTCTTAAATAAATGAAGTTGAATTTGTTATTCGTGAAGTGTTAGCAGATCATGTGATAGAATGACAGGTCATTCCATCTGTCTCAAACAAAAGGTTAGCAAAACTTATATACATAAGTCGATCTATAGTGAGATTAATCATATATGGTTCCTAAAATGGACTTATACTTCATATATCATACTGCTTAATATAATAACACTAGTTTCTACTAAACAGGGACTTCCTGTAGGTCAGTGGTAGGCGATAAAGGCCAGTCGCACTTCGGTTGTGGGTTCGATTCCTACAGCCTTGTCCAAAGCGATGGGCTGTCGCCCGTCCTGCAGGTTGTCCTTTTTATAAAACTATATTACTATAACATCCCATCAATAATATCAAAAAAACTTCTATCCTTAAACAATACTAACTTATGTCCAACATAATCCATTCTAATCTTTAGGCTTATCCATAATACTGCAGTCCATTCTAATTTAATACCATCGTTGATCCCCATAAGATATGTCTTGTTGGTCACATTCTAAACATTCAAAGTCCTTAATCATGTATTCTTTTGAATACCCATTGAACCTTAGTGAAAACTTGAATGCAGTTTAAAAGTTAACACTTTCCACATACCAAAATCCTCAAAATTCTATATACTCAAACCATGATATCACTTAGTCCTTATATCAATCATGAGCTCATAAATACAATCAAACATCTCATTATCTTCTTATCCTTTCATTATGCACTTATCATCTACTTTCCAAAAGTATCTGAATAACCTTTCATGGTTACTGGTACCATTCATCATACACTTTCAAAACTTAAGGAAAGACAACAGTGTAACAATCCTTAGATGTATCCTTATTCCATGAGATTACTTATACAACATTACACATGATAAACATGTAATCATTCCAATACATTCTTAGACCATTGACCGAGCTTCAACAATTCTTTCATCTCACATATCATTTGTAGTTTCTTCATCATCATCCACATAAATACTACCCATATGACCATACTGATTCTCTTCATGAGTCTTTCCCTTAGGGCATTTGTTTGCATAATGCCCATACATTCCACATTTAAAACACTTAACCATTTTTGATGTCGTAGCATTACCATTATCCTCATCCATGGTGTTAACCGACCCTTTTCCTTTGCACTTACTTGCTTTGTGTCCTTCTTTTCCACACCCAAAGCATCTTCCAGTTCCCTTGAAACATTCTCCTTGATGCCTCTTCCCACATGATTTACATAGGGGAAATTGAACTTTCTTTCCTCTATGATCATCATGAAACTCCATCTTTCTCTTATTAGCCGAGTCAGGAAACTTACCAAATTTTACTTTATTGATCATATTATGAGATTGCTGATTCGGCATAATGATGATGTTTGGACTTCCAAATCCCATTTCATTTGGTTGCTCATGAAGAATATCAGTCCATTGTCCATCATATCTTCCATTATCGTGAATCACCTTGTTTCCAGCCATTTTCTAAAACCCAAAAAGAATAGTGTGAGAGGCAAAAATCATGCTAGGGAAAACAACATTATAAAGGGGGAGTACCTTCAATATCTAACATCTTAGGTTTAATTCTATGATCGTTAGCGTAGTTCTAGTACTATAACCTATACGTATACTTAACCTTAGGGACATCCCTAGACATACCTTAGAAATATCTCTAGGGATCTCACTAAAGTTCTCGCATCCTAGTTTCCAAAGGTTGACTAAACCTTTCCTCTGATACCAACTGTAACGACCCATACTTTACATACATTGTTAATACTTCAAAATTGAAGCACACTTATTACAACATATGATAAAACCACAAAGGACCGTATAGGTATAGTGTCTTTGGAAACTGGGAAACATAAACAACTGGTTCATAAATCTTCTACAGTGCCTCCCATTTATTTCATCATATCTAGCGTCCCTTTTATCATATTCTACTTAATATCCATCTTCCTGACCTAGGGAAAAGAAAACATAAAAGGGTGAGCTCAAATGCTCAGTAAGGGTAAACAAAAGAAATATCAATCACATCATATATATAAGAACATAGCTTTTGGAAATCTTAACCTGCAAAAAAACTCATAATATCATAACATGGGATAAATCATAGAAGTGAAGTGTAATCCCAATAATCATAACATAAAACATGAAACTTTGTGGCATACACACATAATCATAGAGAATCATTTCTTGTTAGTCAAGACTCAATGCCAAGACTATCTTAGTGGACAAAGTCCCTTTCTGAATCGAGTAATCCTCGTTTCAGTCCTGTTTCACTGAACCGGTATAACCTACCATTTCAGCCATGTCTATCTCATGAGATATAAAATCTTTACCCAATGCATTGGAGGGAGATATAGGTCCCACCCATCTTATAATGAATCCTTTCTTATGTGTGCCACATAATCATAAAACATACATCATCGCATAACACATGTAACAAAAATGGGATTCTTGAAACATCATGACATCATAAATCAATTCATATAAGATAAAGGAATTCATAAAAATGTTTCCATCACAACATAATCAAATACATGTAATAATAGGGATAAAAACAGAACCCTTTTATTATCTTAGATGGAAAATAATTTTGATAAAATACTTGAACTCCATTCTTGAGGAAAATATCCTTTCTACTTCAAAAACATTTTTCCTTTCATAACATGTCATAAAACATTAAAATAAAAGAATTTAATTAAAAATAAACTTGAAAACTTGTAAAGGAAGCTTCTTGGAAATAATGTTTTAAAATCCATTCATGCCGTATAAGTTAAAAAAAACATTCTTCGTACTTTTGTCGGAAAAGTCAAAAAGTATCTCGTACGAAAAACGACAAAAGATTCCTTTTATTTCTTTTACTAAAAACTCACCGAAGGGTAAAAATGGATTTAAACAATTGTAGGTGGATGAAAATAATATTACATATTGATGAAACATGGATGTGGATGATAAAATACACCCCAGTAAATACTTACGAATAAACAATCTCGAATAAAATGAGATTGTGATATTTCCCTTACCTTAGGTCCGATTTGCTTTGTTCGTGTCCGAAGCTCCTGTATAATGGTTTAAATAATGTTATTGACTTATTACAGAATCATATTCATTGTTATGATATCATATATGGTTCACTTATGACATTATATAACCCGTTCTTTTGTAAATTCCATGTTAAAGAAGCGTTTTGGGTAAAATCATTTCATTTATCGTAGGTGTTTTGACTTGTTGTTCTTGACATCATTATTACTTATATCATGAATTAATTACTTCCAGAATATAAAATATGATTTATATATCATATATATTCAGTATATATATATATAATATATAGATAAATAAAATGAAAAACACCGTTCATGGAGACGGTAGTCCGTACGTACGCATGAACGCTGTTTTTCTTTCCTTATTGTCTTGAAATGGAAGTAAGTAGATGACATACATATGTATATATATACATAAATCCAGTAGCTTTATAATGTCATATATTTCCTTATTATTTCTTATATATACATTATAATCATTCTTAAATGGTTAACATGGAGAATGAATCTCATCGCGTCGTGGAGACGGTAGTCCGTACGTACGCACGAGCGATGATATCATTTCTATAAATATTGAATTGAATTGGAGTGGATTATACAATATATCAGAATCAATATGATGTTGTAATAACTATGTATAGTTATTCTTTACACCATTATACCCATCCATGTAAGGTGGTGGTGGAAAATAGATTACACCACGGCGTGGAGACGGTATTCCGTACGTACGCACGCGCGGTGATTTCTTTTTCCGTAGGATGGATAGATGGTGAAATAGGGTTGTTTCATACTTATAATAACATATCAGTATATGAGTGATACTGATGTTATTACTTCATAATGAAACAACCTAAGAAGAAGAAGTGGAAGAAGAAATAAAGATGAAAGAATTGGTAACGGTAATTACCTCTTCTTTGATGCGCCTCTTTGAGACCTCCTCTTAGGGCACTAGAATTGGTCTTTGAGGAAGACCAGAACCTCTAGGATGTTGCTAGGGAAGTGGAGAAGAGATTTTGGCAGGGTTTGGCCGAGCTTGAGTGCTCAAATTGGTGTGAGGAAGAGGGGGAGGAGGTACCCTTTTATAAGGGAGGAGAGGGGCACCTTAGGAATTCTTAAAAATATTAATTTATATTAAAGTCAAAATTGGTTTATAATGGTTCCAAAGGGTCTTATTTCGAAGCTAAAGTGGGGATGGGTCGAAATCCTATCAACCAATAGAATTTAGACAAGTTTAGGATATTATTGTAACCTTATCAATTAGATTTAACTCTAAGTTAAATAATTTAACTTTTACCATGTCTTTTTGTTTTCTTTCACTATATGGTTAATACACTTACTATAACATGCCAAACGAACCCCAAATTGTTTATTATTAATATATATATCCTTATCTAAGTCATTTGGCCGAACCTTAGATTTTTAGGAATAAAATAACAATTAATAATATAATATTTGATTTAAAAACTATTTTGTGTCAATTTTGACACTATTTGATATATGATTTTTGTGAAAGTCATAACAGAATTAAATGTTCGAACCAAGTTGATTAAATCAACATTAATATATCATAGTAACCTATAAAATTAGTGGAATTCATAAAAATTTTCAAATTACATTTATTTTGGTGTTTATAACATCAATTATGTCAATATTTCATTAATAAGATAATTACTGCATCATCGTTGTGTCATAAATAAATTAAATTATTTGATGTCTAAAAATTAAAAATAAAATACCATCATGTAGGAAATCTTTTTAGCTTTATAATGAATATTTACAATCGAATTTATCTTATGTACAACCCCATATTAAAAATGATTTACTTATTAAACTTTGATTTTAACTATTTTAACCTTTCTTTAAATAAATTAATAATAAATGTCCTAATCTAATCCAAGTGGGCCTAAATGGTCATATTTTATTCCTAAGTTTGTTTTTGGTCGAATTACACTTGTCCAATAGAATTAGGACATGTGTTAGGGTAATAGTAATATCATATTTACCCTTAGTTACCCTATTTACTATTAACCGCGGTAAAAAAAAGTAAAAAGTTACTATTCACCAAAAATTATTTTCATCTCATTGAACCACATTTTAGTCCTTGATATTAACCGTGTCTGTCGGATTTTCAAAATTCTATTCACAGAAGCGGTAAAATTAAGTTTTATGCAAAATTCAGTTTTTTTAACCTACCACTTAGTAGTTTCACTATTCATCAAAAATTGATGTTTCTCAGAACAATGCCAAAATTTCATCCTAAGCTATATTTCATAGTCCGAATTCAAAAATGAAATCTATTTTACCAAATTCATAACATAGAAGTTGCATTAATTAATTTTATAATTAAATCCCGCTGTTAAAATAAATAGCGTGTTTTTAGGAAACAATATATATCAAAAGATTGACACTTGATTATGTCTGGTTTAAATGTGAAATTACAACCAATGACCAACATTGTATTAAATTGTAAAAATATATTCTAAATATACTTTAAAACCACTCAAATTAATAATTTATCACTATTAATTATTTCGATTAAAAAAGTTGTTTTTAATTATAATTTAGTAATTTTCACTATTCATCAGAATGTGAAAGTTATCCGAAAAGTACCAAAATTTCACCTTAGGCTAAATTCGATACTCCGAATCCAAGAATGAAGTTCATTTTGAAAAATAAGATTTACAGAATTTTAAAAAGTGGTTATTACTATTCATAACGGCTAGTTTTAATAATATTTTAATAGCATATCGTTGTTTAGTGAAACTCGGTATTGCGTATTACACACGCTATCGAGGAAGGTTGCGATTGCGTGTAATGCAAGGCAAGTCAAGGATGCGTGTTGTGCAAGCTCCTTTTGGTGTAGCGTACAACACAAGACATTAGTGAAATAAAAAAAATAATATTTTTCATAAAATCTCGGGCTGTTACATTCCTTTGGTTGATGAAATTTATTAAACCAAAAGGAATTGATATTATTTTTTGAGTAAAAGGTGTATTAATTTCATCTATCACTCTCCCACTACCCACTATCCCATAGGTAATCATACCCTAATAACCATCACTCACACTAATTGGTTAAGGTATACCATAGAAATAAATCTCAATTTAATATTGGATCTTCCAAGAAATTTACATGTTGAATTAATCACCCCCCGAAAAATAATAGTCCCCTTACTCCAAATCCACCTCCGCATAACTTAACAATCACTCATAAAGAATGGTTAGTACCTCATGAATGAAAAATTAGTCTCAAGAGACTATAGATTCATTTGAAAAGAAATAAAAAAGAGAGTAAGAACTAAAATAAAAGAGGAAAACTTCACTAGAATGCTACTGTAAATCACAGCCCATGAACAAGACCCGAGCATCAACGTTTCTCCATTTTTTTTGAAAAATACCAAAATAATATCCCATTCAAGTACCCTTGGACTCCATCCGCTCCACTCTCCTTTTTATGTGTTTCAAAATCCATCTCCCCAATTAAAATAAACAGTGCCTTATTTTTATAAGCTACTAAACACCATAGTTCCAAAATAAAACATGCGACATCGTGAAATTAATATTCAGAAATACTCACCTTGATCACTACATTGGATTAGGTGTTATGTCATAGAATAAGGAAATAAATTTTCAGTGTTTTAACCCCAAAATATCATGAATCATCAATACAAAATCCTGGCCATAATCTCATTAGATAAAACATCATCATATATGGATTGTGATGAAGTAATATTCAACAACATAACACTCTAGTGACATTTTACTAGATTCTCATCCAAATATAAATCATTCACATTGCAGGAATTCAGTTTTAGAGTTGGCCATGCTGGCATCATATGGATGTTATGTTTTATAATGCTAAAAATTAAACACAAATGGCCTTCATATAGGTTGATCTAAAAATAATGAATTCATGTAAATGATATTAGTGGTCTATATAATGTTAATTTTACATTTTTCATTCCATGTAATGGTTAGTAGAATTTCGAGGGAAGTTGTTTAAGGGTCATATCCAAGTATTTATATATGTTTCTAATATTTTGAAAAAGTTCTAAAATTTGATATTTTACATCATGGTGTACATCTCTTTGATGTAGATATTTATCTATTTATGCCATATTAGTTTTTTATATAGTAGGGGATCCCTTATTACAGAGAATACAAAGGACACCAGCTAGTATTGAACTCTAGTTCTACCCCACACCAATACTCTAACCCAACATCAGCCCATTCCTAGTGATCCTCTACCTTGCACACTGATGCACACACCCTTGTTCCAACCTATAGAAGGATTTTTCCTTCTTGATGCCTCCAAGATATAGTATAAGTTTATTTAATCTAGTTCCATTATGTTATTTTCTCTACACATATAGTTTTCTAGGTTGAATAACAAAATTTTTATAAATTCTCCCATGAGATTAAATATTATATTGTATAAGAAAATATCCTATGATATCAATACAGTTATATAGGTACGTCCAAAATGCAGGTCTCCATAATATCCCACAAAAATCATATACATATTTCGATTTTAATAAAATAACATTAAAGATGTGCTATATTTTCATCTTAACATCATCATACATAAACATAGAATTATGTAATGCGTAGTTTGTGGAATCATCTAACTTAATAACATTAAAACATCTCAATTCCTTGAATTCCCTACAAAATATTATTTTGGAAACTAAACAAGAGGAAAAACATAATAAATTACTAATTTTATTCAAAAAGGGTATTAAAATTGTGGTAAAAAATTATTTAAACAAACTAATCATCAAATTACCCCCCACATGAATGTTTTCATATCCCTAGGAAAACAAAAACATCATTTCTACAAGATTTCACTCTCTAAAAAGAGAAAAATAAATATAATCAGACACATAAACATCAGTTGATGAATGGATATCCGAAAATATTATAGCAAATTCAATTATAAAGTTTAAAATCACGGTTAATTTCAAAATTTTGTCCAATAAATCACTTTTTTTCATTTAAAACATTTTATACCTCATTGACACATTTTCTATTAATGATCTATCTAATTTTGAATTCATTTCTCATTAATTGTAGTACAATATTTTTTGGAGTTATGACAATACCAAAAGTACTTTCTAATAAATTTAGGCTTTAAAGGTTCCTAAATTATCCACTCCATAAAGAGAAAAACCCAAAATATTTGCAAGTACTTAAAAAATATATTTAAATGAATATGGTCATTGAGGATGGAAGGTAATGATGAGAATAATAAAATCCTAAATTGGAGATTCACCTCTATGACCAATACATGAAAATCAAGAGTAAATATAAATTAAAATACTACTCTTCAATGTAACTTCAACCCCTACCCAAACAACATGTTCATGATGATATAAAAAATAACAATGAAAGAATGAACCCTCTTCTTTATAATTTTTTTTCAAAAGTTATACCTGTTAAAAATATCACATCAATCACTGAACCTGTATTAGATCTCTTTAAGACACTAATTTTAATAGTTATAACCACATTATAGGATTAGATGTAGTGATTTTTGACCTACCCAAGGTGAGACCACAATTTTTTTAAGATAGGTTGAAATAAAGCATAATTAACAAAATTATTATCCATCCCACAACATCCAATGAAAACACCTTCAAATATTATACTAAATTAAATAAATCCCTTTCAACCATGGAAGGACCCTACCCCACACAAAAACCATTGAAAATCATAAAAATCTATAGGAGTATGGTAAGAAGGAAATAATGGTCCTATAATGTCACTCTTCCAAGAATGGTTATTCATGGTTTATAAATGATTAAAGAATGATAAAAACATCAAAAGTTATGCCTTAATAAAGAAGGTATAAAATAAAAAATAAATTCCTCAATCAAATTAAACATGATTTTTAACTCTCATATCTTCAATGAAATTAAATTCAAGTTATAGTAAGCTTACATGCCTTGAATATCTCTCATGAAATTTGTGATCATGGATGAAAACATTAGATCAAGAAACCTCTTGTGAATGAGGAACATGTGAATTTAGAAATAATTCATGACCTAATTATTACTAATCCATCACTGAAGTTCATTTTATCATGAATTGAAATTATGAATAGAAATTAAGAATAGAAATAAAATTTGCGGTCATTTTCAAATAACATTAAAAATAATATGGGCATGTAAATCTTAAAATTTTCAACCATATACCCAATATTTATAATAAATATAACCAGAGGTTTTCTATTGAAAAAATATTTTATCTATTTAAATATTTCTCCTAGGTCAACTCAGGATAAAGAATAAAATGGGGCCATAGTGGGTGACCCCACACTTGAAGGCCACATTTTCCCTAATATGTAAAACCATAGGATAGAGATGAAAAAATTATTGTAGTTAAATAGAATAAAAACACTGGTTGAAAGAGAAAAATATTAATGGATATTTCAAAAAATAATAAAAAATGTAAGAATTATCCTAGAATAATGAAGATTCATCAGTGGAGCTAGAGAAAGAGATCTATGTGAAATGGTATAAAAAAGACTTGATCTAGTATAAAAAGTGAAGGCCACAAAAACAATAAAAATTAGTTGAATAAAAGGATTATTAGAAAATAACCAGAGAAGAGAATTTATCCATAAAATGTTACATTTAAATTCAATGAACCACCATTATGATACTCATGTAATTCAAAATTGACATGGATAGGAGAAGGGAACAAGTGATACAAAAGGGGTCACAAAAAATAGTGACGGGGGGGGGGGGGGGATCCTAATACTCTCCAAGGTCCTCTATGGTCTCCCCACAAGGCTGAAAATACTGACTAAAGAACTTGATATACGTTAGGAATAGAGGGAAAACTATTTCATTATTTTAGGAAGGGTTTCTAGTTATTCCCTAAATGAACACAACAACAAGAATATTTGTCGAGGTCTCCAAATAAAATGGATGGTTTACCTCGATAATCATTATAGGAGCCATCTAATGGGAATATATATAACTAAAGGGAACTATTGGGTTTCCCCAAACATCATCCCCATTCTATTTCACTGAGCATAAATCTACATATTCTATTGGAAGATATGATCTTTTGAATTGGAGGGGTCTTATGGAGGTGTGTCCCTACATAGGTTTTGTTGATAAGTGTTTTCAAAAGGAAATGTTGGAAAGCTCTTATAGGTAAGTGGAGATAAGGGTTTATGAAGGAATTCTTTGTATATCCATGATATACCTAGTGACTTGACATGATCAATCCATAGACTATCACAAATATCCTTCATCACACTGAATATGTGTTGAAATTGTAGCCTAAAAAATTACATCCACTCCCCTAAAAACTATCCAAGTATATGAGTTGAGTAAAATATAGAACATATTTTTATGGGGAGGACCTGGTTCTATAATAATCGTGAGGCATACTATTAAATCACACTATCATAGTATTATCAACAGTGTATTATGAAATCCACTAATATTAGTTCCCATATTTTTAAAGTAGTTACATATTTAATAAAAGTGGGAGATCAACCACCTCTATCTTCCTAAAGTAAATGAAGAGAAAATTATCATTAAAAACTATGAGATACATCACTAGGTTTGTAATGAATGGACAACCCTGGAGTTCCCCATTATATTAATTTCCCTACCCCTCAATGTATATTGAAAAATAGTGGTTTGTTTTTATTTTATAGTAGAAATTAATATAATAATAGAGGAAAAAATAAATCTAGATAACTGTGCTACGTGAGTACAACATGGATAGACATGTATGAGTAATGAATTAGTGGATGATACACATGATGGATTTCTTCATCTGGGTACTCTTGGTTATTTCTCCATCATGCCTAGTAGTTGTGTTAGATTCCAACATTTGTCATTTTTCTTATATATGAGTCCTTCTAGGGTCATGGTACAAGGATTCATAGTTAGGAGTCTTTATAGAATCAATAATATATTGTCCATGAAAAAATATAAAACCATCTAGTGTTAACTTCCATTTCTTTCACCCCAACCAAAAGGTATTGTTCTCAAGAGAGGGTTCTATGGTGTGTATTAATTCAAGTAGTAACTTATAAAATGTTTCCTCCTAAACCTAAAGAATATGATCAAGGCCCATTAATTCTACTACATTTAGAGTGGGAGTCTCTAGCTCAATGTCGTTCATTTCTTCCAAAAATATAATATCTTTCTTGTACTAGTGGGTTTATTCTCTATCCACATTAGCCTGTTAATATGTGTACCATCATTGAATTCGAGGCAAGGATGTTTTTGGGTGTGTGTGATGGGACTAGAACCATAATTATATGGGGTTGGTTTAGGAGTAATTTTTGGGGCCTTATTTTGATGGGTTGTAAGTTTCTTAATAGGTTAATATTTTCAATTAGGTATTGGATTTGTTTTTGGTTTGGGTTTGGAATTATATGTGGAACGTTTTTTCTTTTGAAATTATAAGTGGGGTAGTATACTATCAATAAGATACATATGGGGTGTTTATGTGGTTGGATGAAGATGATAGTGTGGTTTCTAGTGTGGTGGTGGATGGTTCTATTGAAGGGGGAGAAGAAGAGTGTGAATGTTTCTCTCACACTATGGCAACTGAGATAGAGAAAGCAAGAATGCGAGGGGTCATGTAAGGGGGTTATGAAGTGTAAATAAAGGATGGTATAACTACATAATGGTTCATAAAATAGGGTATGAAAACCTAAGAATTACGGTGGGGTAAATTAAAGGGAAATTAGAAATGAAAATGGAATAAGGAATCAGAAATGTCGGTATAGAAGGGTTTTACTTTGTTTTGATTGGTGTAATGTATACCACCTACATCATTAAACATATGGTAAAAATAATCATAGGAATTATGGTGTGAGGGGATAAAATATAAATATATTTTTTTATAAGCCTTCAAACCCTTGAGATATGATATCTACTCTTTTTGTGCAATAAAGCCCATCATTTATAGAATGACTTGCATCATAAATTCAGTTCCATTTGAAAATTATATAGTATGGATGTATTAAATATTCTAATGAGACTATTTTTAAACTCTCCCCCTAGAAACATATTGTAGTGTAACCTGGTTTCTATGCCATTGATATTTTAAATTCCATATTCAGAAAGCATGTACCAATTTCCTAGGATCCAAGGATCTCCAACATGTTCTAGTCTTTTTGGTATAAAAAATCCATTTTTTCTAGTGTGGCCAAACGATTTAATCATGGAACTTCATGTCCCTACAACAAGTTGTTTTCATTAAACATTTATATTTCAATCCACCTCCCAAATTATGGTGTGGTCTTTAAATTATGGTGTGATTTACACTATGTACCGATCCACCAATAATTTTATTCCTTGATAAAATTTATTTTATTTCTACATATTTATAGGAAATGAAGGGGGTCCTTGGGAAACACTTTTGGAAATGTAAGTTTCCCTAAGAACTCAATGAATGATGCAAAAAATAACCATAAAATGAATTAAAACTGAAAACATAATATACCTAGGTCAACTCACTTTTAATAAATTATTTAAAGTTGAATTCTTGATGAAAAGTATTTCTTTATAAGAGTTAATATCCAAAGATATAGTGCATCCCATATGAGAACGATCAGTGTTGGTTATGAGACTATATTTGTTATAATTTAAGGGTGGATCATTATTCATTAGGATTTTCTTGGAATCATGAGGGACTATGTGGATGAGAAAAAGTCAAGACCATCTCAACCTTATATGACATTAAAATAGATGAAAAAATAATTAATTATTAAAGTATCATCACCTGGGGTTATATTCGTTTTCCTGAATATTAGATTATATGAATTTATTTTCATTTATTTTTATATTGGTTTATTCATGTATGAAACCATCTACTTTTAATTCGACTAATCAGGATGTACAATTAGTTTCATTCATAATGAATCTTCACCAAAATTTAAATCCTAGATCACCCTGAAGCATTGATGAGAAAAAACCATTGACATATGGAACAATTTCCTATATACCGAAAAATAATAGGGGTATCCCCAGTAGTGTTTATCTCCCATTCAATAACCCCACAAGTCATTATAAAATTTGGTCAACCAATATTATTAATTTTAAGTCACAATTATTTAAAAGATCTTTTTCTACCCCTTTTTGAATGTTCAACTGACCCAATAGTCTTTGGATGGTATGGGGTTCTTGTGTTATTTCATACCGAAAGCTTCTTTAGATCTTACCATAATAGATGATTGTCAAAAAAATTTCCCATATTAATGACTAACAACTTTTAGAATCCAATCCAAGAGAAAATGTTACTTTTAATGAATTTGATGACGTTTTTCACCATAGTAAATGGCTTTTCCTCAACATTATTGTTATTGGAGACATACCCAACAATTACTAGAATATATGGGTGGCCCCATGAGTTTTAAAATGAGACCATGAGTTCAGTAACCTAGAAATTAATGACGTGAACATCCATCATAGGATACTGGATAATTTCATCTCACTTTCCAAAGTTTCTAGTGCATTGGATGAAATCAGAGGCTTCCACAACAACTATTTCATATTTATTTATAGTTGGATAAAAGAATCCACACTATAATATTTTGTGAATAATATTTTATAGTTTTTGATGGCCTCTAGTTTGTGAGGAATAATGAATGTATAGACTGGTTTTAATATCTCTCTTAGGAAAAAACATTAAAATCAATCCATCCCTACACATCTTGAAAACTTATGGATCATCCAATAAGTAGTGTCGAATATTAGAAAAAAATTTAATACAATGTTGGTATGGGAATTTTGGTATGAAACTCGAGTGCATAATTAGTTTGAAATATCTAATGATCATGGTCCATACATGTTGAATACAACAAAGAGGCGTTTATATATAAATTAATATTTTATCTGAACTTCCTGGCCTATATTATGACGATACTTCTTCATCCTACAAAGATATCCTTTGACTATATTTTTATCCCATTTTACTCTAAAATCTCAATATTGAATTATTGTAGCAATACAATCTAGTGGATAAACATGGAATTTCCTTGATTATTTTGTAACATTTAATTTAATACTAAATGGACAATAAGAACCACTACTTTTGGGGAATAAGGTATGTCTGGAACTTGTCGAATGTAAGGATCATTATAAGTAATTCATTCTCTATTATGGTATAATTGAAATTGGACTGTGTTAATGTTATTATCACATATTAAATCACAAAAAAGTATCCTTATCATTCCAAATGAATAATCCTACTTCATAATCACTGATATTGAACATAAGCTGAAGTATTTCCTCTTAGTGTGGAGGGTTGATGAGGGGGTAGTGATAAGTCACATTTTCAATTAACCAAGTGAACCAATGATAGAACCCATCTTGGGAAAAAGAGATATGGATATCTTAAAATGTTATTATACCACGAAACATTATAATCAACCTAATTTGAGAAGTATTTACATTGATTCCATATAAATATATTAGTCGAGGACAATTCCATCGGTTTCCATGTGATGAGACTTTTCCCAGTTGATCACAAGAATTTTCTTAACACCTTTTTTTAGAAACAAATATTTAAAATATAGGCACATTTTAGATGATCACTTGTATTATAAAAAATAATCCTTGAATATCTATATGAATTCCACTTCCATCCTATGGAAAAGTTATGTCCTACACAACTAAAACATGGTTTATACACTTAAAATTTTTAAGGGCATACAACAGTTGGTCAACGTTTAATAAGGATATTTTAGTATTTTCGTGTATTATTCTTCCATGGACTTCAAAAATATAAATATGAAAAAATAACCCATCTATAAAATAGTAGCACTCATGTCCTACTAGCCTTTCAAGAATTTGATCCTCAAATGGAAGTAGAATGTGATCCTTACCTACGGAGTCATTTTTCTTCATATAGTTGTTTCAAACTCTCCAACCTATCAAAATTCAGATGATATCAAAAAATCTCTTTACAACTACCATTATAAATTTTCATATGAGAACATACAATAGACATACCCATTAACATCTCAATATGATTTAGATAAATATAAAATTCAATGGTATATAAACTGATTTTTTCTATCACTTATTTACACATATGATTTAAATTTCTTTGCGTTGTCTTATGAGTATATCCCTATAAAATAGATGGAACTTTTGTGTTCCTAAAAATAAGATTATTAAATTTATATAAAAAATAATCCTTTAAATAGCCTTCTTACATTGTATAAGACTTAGAACAACCACCGGTACATTTGTCCAATAATAGTTGAATTCATTATTATTGGTAGCTTCTAATTTCTCCCCAATTTTTTAGATATTAATTTAGAGCTTCTCCAACCCTATATATGGTACTTTTGAAATTTCATATTTTATCACTTGAAAATATTCTCTAGTAATTTTATTGATATACTCAAAATATTTTTCCACTTCAATCACTTTGCACGAATCCATTTCTTACACAAACTATTGTTTTTCCAATAAAACTTTCTTCTCAAATGGAATGCCTTAAATCATGTAGAAATATTCTTAGGAGGTTAATAAATATGAATTATCTTGTTCTCCACCATAATTTACTTCTTTTTTAAATTCAAATTAGACTTCATCATCCCCCACTAAATTAATAATCCATCATTGATTAATCTTAATAAGTGATTTTCCTAATGTCTATGAATGGTTTTCAAAAGATGATCAGAAACCTCCTTCTTTTTCCATCTCAAGAATGATAATGTTGGCGAGAAAAATTATTTTTCTAACTTTTACTAATATTATTGGTGGATTCACAGATGATTTGTTTACCAATTTGATAATACTACAAAATAGGCCTTTGAGATCGCTAAAAATATACTTTATCGTTGCTATAGAAGCACAAACTACCAGAGCCTAATTAAAAGCCCTTGTCTTTTATCATCACTATAAATGTTCTGATAAAGGGGTCATTTATCAGTGCTTCCAAAAGTTCCAATAAAGGAAAACATTTATCAACAATTTTATTCAGCATTGATAATGGATACCTTTATCAGTGCTTATATAAGTGCTCAAAAATGGTTCCTTTATCATCATTTGTAAAATAATTAACAAAGGAACTATTTAACAACACTTTAAAAAAACTAAAAAAGGACACAATTATCAGTGCATTTAAAAGAACTGATAAATGACCCATTTATGAGCTCTTTTAAAAGTGATCATAATGGATCCATTTTTCAGTTTTTTTAAAATATCTGAAAAGGGGAATATTGTAGTGTGTGGAAACAACACACTACATCACTAGTGCAATATGCTCTAACAACACACAGAAACACTATAAATTCTACTAGATATCAAAAAAATCAATTACCATTACTAAATTTAATTGAAATGAAATTTAAAACACAACAAACAATAATAATTCAATATATTATGGACATTTTAGACTTTGGTTTATACAATTACATAAGAAAAAATTAATACATACATTAAGAAACATCAATTTTCCTTTTCCGTTTGATCCTAAACCCAACTTATTCTAGTTATAAACAAACCCTCATAGCTTTATTAGAAGAACACACATGTATATGAAATAAATTCTTATGATACTAATAGTATAGTGAAATAAATTAACAGAAAGTGTTACTTTTAAAATAAATTATGATTCATACTAGGAACACAATATATATATATATTGAGTTGTGTTTTGTTATTAACTTTCACACCATTTCGTATTCATATTCCATCATTATCTCTATGAAAATTAACAAAATAAGTATAAGACTAATCCCTATGGGAACAACATATAGGCTACGTTCTTTGGTGGTGTTTGAAAGGTCCTTATTTTGAATCTCCCCGTACGTATTTATAGAGGTTTTCATTTATTTATTCACCATACCCTGACTAATGTAATATAAATAAGTATAAGATAAAATATAATGAAATAAATTATTTAATGTAAAATAGAAAGATGAGAAAATAATCTCGGAATGTTTTCTCAGTTTGGGAGATGTGATGCGTGTTCTAAACTAAAACAACACATATATATTTAAAATATGAACTTGGAGTCATAGGGGAAATAACATGGATCCAATTTAATTTTTTATGATTCATAAATATCTCTCATGACTTATGGACCATTTTTCTAAAGTATCAGAACAATATGAATGTGTTTTCTTAGTTCTTAGTAGGTCATTTGACTTTATTTTTAAATGTCATTTTAAACTAGAAACACACACATTGACTCATACTGGTCACATCGAGCATCAATTGGATGTGATACTAATTAATACCACTCAAAAAATGCATATGAATAATTTTCCTAAATTATAAAGAAAATCATAATGAATTTTATTGGTTTTCAGTGACTGACTCGTTTTTGAACAAAAATATTGATTTTAAACTGATAATAGACACATTGAGTCATACTGAGAACATAGTGTATTAGAACGCGGTTCGTATGATTTATTCAATTCACAAATGATTTATAGGTGATTTTCTTAAATTATCAAAACAACATGAATTCATTTTCATGGGTTGGAGTAGGATAGTTGTCCTTATTACTAAAATTGATATCAATTTAAAATAATAAGGCGCACTTGGAGTCACACCGGTCATTCCAGGCATCAGATTGAGATACGAATGAATCCTATATCACTCAAATGACTTATTAATTGTTTTCATCAAGTATAAAAACAATTTGATTGTGTTTTCTTAGTTTTGAGTTTGTCACTTGACTTTTTTACAATAATGTCAAACTATAAACTTGCAGTTTGACTCATAAAAGTCTCATTGAGAATTGGTTTGATGTGATATTGATTAAAACATGTCAACAACTAATTATGAATCATTTTACTAAATTATAATGAAATTATGTGTGTGTTTTCTTAGTCTTCAGTGAGAGAAACTTTTTGGACTAAATTGTTTCTTTTTAAAGTGATAACACAAACTTTTAGCCATATCGGGGAAATCATGTATCAGGTCAAGATACCACTATTTACTACATGTAAAAAATGAGTAATGGATCAATTTACTAATTTATTTGATACAATATGAATGTGTTTTATTGATTTTGAGTGGGTAAGTTTTTCTTTTTATTAAATTGATGATAATTTTTAATAAAAATATGCATTTGGTGTCATATCGGTCACACCGTGCATCGAATTGAGGTGATTCTAATTTATAAATGTCTAAAAAGAATTATTGATTATTTTAATAATGTATCAAAACAATATTAATATAATTTTTTGGTTTTGAGTATGTAACATGTATTTTTTTTACTAAAATGTAATTTTATACTATAAACACACACTTTGATTAATACCGATATCATCATATATAAGTTTAACATGAGACTAATACCTATATGAAAAAAATAAATTACTATTAATTATTATAAATTATTAAGAAAATATGAGGGTGTTTACTAGGTTTTTAGTAAATGAAAATTTCTGAACTAACGTATCGATTTAAAACTAATAATAGACAAATTGATTCATACTGAGAATAATGTGTATCATATTTAGGTGAGAATAATTACTACACATCCGAAATAAATTATGGATTATTTTATTAATGTATTAATACAGTACCAATGAATTTACACAATTTTGAGTAGGTCAGTTTTTGTTTTTACAAAAATTGATGTCAATTGTAAATAAAAAGATGCACTTGGAGTCATTCTGGTCACACCATTCATTAGATTGAGGTGTGTCTAATTCCTATACATCTAAAATGACATATGGATCATTTTACTAATGTATCAAATCAATCTAAATATTTTATCTTAGCATTAATTATTTTACATTTCTTTTTTCTATAATGATGCTTTAAACTGGAAACCAGAACTTTGACTCAGATCGATCACATCGTGTATCAGATTATTCTGAGACTAATTTTCTCACATCAAATGTATTTTTGAATTAAATTCCAAAATTTTCATGAATGTTCCATCATGTTTTCTCAGATTTCAATGAGTGAAACTATTTGAACTAAAATCTTTATTTTAAACTCATAACCGGAAAATTAAGTTATACTAGGCACATCATGTATCAGATTGACGTTAAAAAAAATCTTACACATCACAAATGGCATATATATCATTTCACTAAAGTATCAAAATAATAAGAATGTGTTTCTTTGTCTTTGGGTAGGTCATTTGTTGTTTTTACTAAAATTGATGTCAATTTTATTATAAAAAGATGTACATGGAGTCATATTTGTTTCAATGTGTGACATATTTAGGTGAGGATGATTCTTACTTGTCTCAAATGACTTATGGGTCATTTTACTAAAGTATCAAAACAATATGAATGTGTTTGTTTAATTTTGAGTATGTCCCATATATTTTTTTACTAAAATTTTATTTTTAAATGGGATCACGCATTTTGACTCATAAAAATCACATAATATGTCATTTTAAAATAAGACTGATTCCTATACATCACAAATGACTTATTAATTGATGTCTTAAATTATCATCAAAATCCAAGCATGTTTTCTCAATTTCCAATGCGTGACACTTTTTGAACAAAAATGTTGAATTTAAATTGATAAAATACACTTTATGTGATACTGGGAACATATTGTATCACATTGAGGTGTGGCTTATTAGTTCACATAATAATGGCTTATGGATATTTTTATTAAAGTATAAAAAATATATGAATATGTTTTTTTATTTTTTAGCATTCCCATTTTCATTTTTTCTAAAATTAATGTCATTTTTAAATAGAAGAATCACTTGGAGTCATACCGGTCACACAATGTATCAGATTGATATGTGGCTAATTCATACATGTCCCAATGACTCAGAACAATCCAAACATAAAATATTACACTGATTTCAAATACCTTTATTTGATGAAATACCAAAAATAGATATTGACTCAATTTTTTTAACCAAAAAAACTTTCTCATTATTGAAATATAGAAGAGTATATGAATCACTTGTATACATTATATCCTAAGAATCAACCTTAACGGGGACATGAGTTTCCTCTAAACATCTATATTTCAACTAGAAATGTTTTTTCAGCTAATAACATTGAATCAATATGATGTGTTGGTAGTTTTAAAAATAATGGAAATGGAAAGCGTGGTAAAATTACCAGAATGAAACAATTTATCTCTTTTCAAGCTTGTTTTGGATTGTTGGGGAAAAAATGTTTTACCGAAAAAGATCTATGAAAAAAACTAAATAATTATTAGTTAAACATGATAAGTAATTTAACAAAAAATAGTAGATAAAATTATTAATAAAATTAATTTAATAATTAGTAAAAATTCACATTTTCATGGTGTTTGTATGCATTCTTGTCGTATTTCCTTATATTCATTATCTACATTCTAGGCTCGAAGTCCAATATCTCAAGATCATGAAAATCATCGAACAAACCACCCGAACATGAAAAAAATTATCCACTTATATATAGGAAAATAATTATTGTATGAGTAATATGAAAAATAAATAAAAAATAAATACGAAACAACACATTAATTGTATGGAAAATAATTTTACTATGGAAACATCAAGATTACCAATTCTATTTAGGAATGGAGGGAACTTGAAATAAAGTGGTAAATTTGAAAATTTCTAGTATGGAAACATTTTTAGGAGAACAAATATGTTGATGTTTTGGTGTAGATAGAAAAGAATGATGGAAAGAGCACCCCGAATCGAACAAAAGATCCCACCTATGTAACAAAATAATTATTCTCTGATTACTAATAAAAATAAATAAATAAAACATAAATATGAATCAATATATTAATTTTATAAAAAATTATTTTACTGTAAATACATGAATATTACCTCTATTATTGATAAGTGGTAATGTTGTTGCACTTCCTAAAAATGTTGTGGATGGATCATTAATGAAAGTGATAAATGAAACACTACAAGGGTGAAATGTTTTTGAGGTTGAACACATATGTGTATTTTTTTGTGAGAAAAAGACATGAAATATTAGCAAAAATATCAAAAATAAACAAAACCTACAACGAATGTTAAAAATTAAATCCACTTTTCAATTTATAATTTGTTGGTAAAATAGAGAAATCATCTCATACATTACATTTACATATTACCAAAGGGTGTCCATCATTATAGTATATTCTTCTAAGGGATCGGTAACATCTTCATGTGAAAAAACATTATTTGAATGAGTAGTAAAACATTTAATTTATATTATGTTAATGCATTATAGAACATATAATATTATGAGAAAAACATAGTATATTAAAAAACACTTTTACCTTCTCATTGAAATCTATTTATTTTATAATGGTTTTAGGGAATTGGTTCCTCTAATGAGAATAAAAATCCCATATTTGTGATTACCTTTAACATATAAGATATTATCTACATTGGTACTGTCATGAACTGATTATGATCTACCAATGAAATCGTTAACCTCAATTGAAATTTAGTTTAAATGGAAATTTGTTTTGGTTTCTAGTAAAAAAATCAACCAATTCATTTTTAATGGAATTGAGACATAAAATACATTCACTTCTTGTGATTAAATTATGAATGAGTCTTATTTTCCCCCTTTTACATTGAAAATCATCTCCATTAATTGCATTTCATTAATTTTCAATGCACTCATATATTAAATCGATTTTGAATAGAAAATCATCACATGAAATGTTTTATAATGCAACATGTATATATATTCAATACTAAGAAAATATGAAAGATTCCCATAAATTTCATTTCAATCCTTGGAACTAGATATGTTCCTTTCTTTTTCAATAAGTGTATCACCACTTTTTATCACCATAATGTTGCCATCATGTTCATTTTTATATATCATATTAAAATTTATTACAAAAATAGGGTAATATATAACATTTTTATTTGATCCCCTAACTAGTCATTGAAGTCATTTGACTATTGAATTCATATTATCAAATAACTCATTATAAATTTTATATTGGAACTATCCTATAACTATTGATTTTGTGTACTTGATATCCATCCTTCATCCCTTGATGGATTCAAATCTCTAAGAATTTATTTTTGGGCTTCAATTTATGGGTTAAAAAATTCAATATTAAATAAAATGTAACATTTCAATTTTTCCCTCACTGTTAAGGTAATTTTCACAACATCATTTCTGAAAATCCCTTCCACAATAAGCTATTCGTTGTGATGAGATGTTGGTCCATAATTTTTTTTAACATCTAATATCTAATCGGTATAGAATTCAATAGATTTTTCTGCAATATATCGTTCTTCTATAAAACCTTCTGACTATCTTTGATTCTCGACATACCATTTCAAAATATTCATATACCTTTTAATGGGGTGTATACCACTACAATAGACATGACCACATATTTGAAATTCTCAAAAAAAGTAAACTATTAACTAGAACATTAAATAAAAAATGATGGTGGGAATAACATCTTTAATTTACATAATATGACTTTATCCTCCTTATTTATGATTAGATGCTTCATCAGGTCTATAAAATTTATGCATACAGTTTTGAAAAATAAGTATATTCTGGATAATGTTTTCCATACATTTTTAGGAAGAATTCATTAGAAATCAACATAAATCAAATATTTCACCATAACTAGTAGTTGTGTTATTGTTATCCCTAAAGCATCAAATTTTTCATTTTAATAACATTATTAAAATTATATGAATTCCCCTGTGTAAATTTTATAATATTAAGGAAAACATAAAATTTAAACTTTTTAGAACTGGATAGAGTGTTAGCTGTTTGACGAAGAAAATTCCCCCCTTTACCCTTCACTGGTGCCAACACTTCCTTTATCCCCATGTCAATCATGTTCAAACTAACCTTGATTCCATATTTTATTTTTACATAAACATTTAATAATGTGCCAATAACAGTATCTAATACATATTTTCTATATTAATGGAATCAAAAAAATGTCCCACATGAAAACAATTCTAATTTGTTAAATAAAAAATTATCTCTTCTTACAATCTAATTTCGTAAGGTTTTTCTAAAGTGGGTTACCCAAAATAATGTCAATATATTTTACATTATCAAATAATTGATCTCCTATTATTAGGTATGGTGTTGTACCTTACTCAATGTTCCCATTAAATGATTTCATCCATGAATGATATTTATGTTGTTGTGGTAATAGGTTCTGATGTCCTAAAAAACATAGTCTTTGAGGAATGTTTTAACCAAACTGAGTGTGTCCATTTTTTAAAATGGTACACCAAAAAATTCCATTAATCCTATAGCCTTATAAATTTACATAATAGGGGAAGTCATTTATCATCCAATATAATATGGTCCTCAATGTGAATGATTTAATTCAATGTGAATCATACATTCTATCACCTGTATCCCACAAAAAATTTAGATCCCTAATCAATGGAGAAAAATTAAAATCAATATCATTATTGGGTTTCTTTGGTCCAGTTATAAGATGAGACAACATAATGTATTTGTTATTCATGCATAACCACAGAGGAAAGTTATAATTTACCAACATGATGGGTCATGTACTGTGAGTTATACCATTTACACCAAAAGAATTTATTCCATATATAGATAACGCAAGATGAATGTTTCTCGACTCATTTTCAAAATTTAGGATACTCACAATGAATTTCATTTCATTGAGTAGAGTATGATTGATGATGTATGTTCCCATATCTAATTCTTGTATATGTATGATATGCCAACTCTATTTGGATTTCTTGAGATTGATATAGTATTCTAACCCATGTAATTATAGGGAAGTACCATATATATTTTGAAGTAATTGAAAAAATTTTCTTTTATCGATTTATGTCACACTTAGGCCATTATATGAGTGATTCACGGTCCTAGAGAAATAATATTCAATCATTTTAAGAAGGATTTATGTTTTTGTTATAATTACCATTGAACATATCATTCATTTAGTTTCATATGTTTTACATGGCAGTTCATTTTATTCTGGTTGAATATTATTCAAGAGACCAAGTAGTTTTGTAATACTGGTGTCACTCTAACCCCTTAAGCATTCAAATTATATAACATTAATACAACTGAAAATATTGTTTATTTAGTACAACCATTACTAAATGCCCTCTAAGAACAACTATTTATCTTTTCAAATAACTTTGTAAAATCAAGAAGTTCATCCTCAAATTCCATTTTCATTTTCTCCATGCAATCTTCATCATCATGTACACTGGTATTCAAATCAAATGATCTATAAACCACAGTTTCATCCCAATTGGTTTGAACGTTTATTTTGTTCCGATGTATAGAACAAAATTTATACTTATAATCTATACTATATAAAATCAAATGTTTTTCCACTCTTATGGACTATTTTTTCATGAATAACAACAACAAAAACATGAACAATTGACTTTAAAAGGGTCGTATGGATACTCTATTGAAAAATTGATGAACTATTTAACTCCATATTTATACTAATTTGTAAAATTATTAGAATCCAATTAGTTTCAATTCATATTGATCATATTCATTTCATAAAATACTAATTTTTTATAATAAATAAATAAATACATATAAGATATTCATTAGCAAAAGTGAAAGTAATAGATAATTACTATATGGGAATTCCAACATTTGATTCTTCATTGAATTTTAGTATTATTTCAAGAAAATAGAAAAGTAAATTTAATAAAAAAATTACTCCACTCCGGCTTGTGTTATAATATGAATTCATTCAATGGTGGAAGTTATAGAAAACTTTTATCTTCATCTTCTCATCTCCTGAAAATTTATCATTTCATTTTTTTTGTTTGACACAAATCCTCTATATCTTTAGGAAAAGAACCTATGATTATTAAAATACATTTAGTAGGATCCATCCATGGGATGACTAATGCTTGAAGTAGTATAAGATATAAAATGAAAGGGGAGATGAGTCTCAAGAATAAAATAACAAAAATAAATGTTTACGTGAAGAAGATAATGAGGATGACAGTTGTACTGCATTGTTTTATTTAAAATGGGTAATACAACCCATTTGTAAGAATTACACCATTGATAGTAGTTATTAACTCCTAGAATATTGAAGGTGAAATTGGGGGGGGGGGGTAAATTCTTATATTTGATTCTAGGGTTCTCAGGGGTGGTGGGGGAGGGGCATAGAATGATATATAAGACTTTGGGGCCTCTAAGAATTTTATATTTATTTTAGAAATCCCACTTTTAATAAATTAAATCCTCTAACTAAGACTCATCGTACCTCTATTAACATGATCCATACAGAATTTTTTAATTCCACTAGAAAATGATAATATAATATATGAAATTAAGGAGTAATAAGAAACCTACATATGGTAAAGAAGAATAATAAAAAATCATTCGATCAACTAGATGATATAATATTATATTGATAATTCATCTTAATAAATAAATAGTTATTTCATATACATGGATGGTAATGACTGATTCTTAAGGATGGAACCAATACATGTGGACATAAAATGATGAAAACCTAAAAATAATTTCAAATAATTATTCATATATTTATAGAATATGATAACCTCCACTCTATAAGTTTTTTTTGGAACAAGTGATGTTACAACCAAAAGAATTATTACATTTAAAATTAATGGTATATCTATTATTTGAAAACATCCCAAAAAAATAATTTAAATTAAAAATAAATAAATAATGGAAAGAATACTTTTATTAAAAGCATATATATAACAATGATAATGGTTTTAACATCTCAAAATTCTTATCTAATAAATTCATTTCAGATTTATGTATAGACTTGTTGAAATATAGAATTATTTTTAAGAATATTAAGAGTAGGATTTATAATAAAACTCTATTATCATGGCCATTATGGGTTCTATGGTGATTTTGGGGACATAGTATAATTTTATTTCACAAAGAAATAAATAATAGTAATTATATAAGATATAGAAGTTTTAAGTTAAATGGGAGATGATCCACTCTTAGAAAATTGTTTCGCATTGAGATAAATCATCATAAGTAAAATTAGATGATGAATTTCAACTATTGAATAAACTCTATTGAAATATATTTATATGATATATTCGAATAAAATATTTGAAAATTATATTGGTATAATATACTTGTGTAATATATCATTTTATAATATATATTTGTCCATTGTAATATATATATATAAATATTTATTTTTATTTTTTAAATATATATCTATATTTTAATAAAATATATTTTTTATTTTATATATATTTGTAATATAATATCTTTATTATGTTTATATAATATATATATTTGAATAAAATATTTATAAAATATATAAATATTTAATATTTATTTATTTACATATAAATTTAATATATATAAATATATATTAAATTTTTAATTTTTAATATTTTACATATAAAATTTTGTAATATATTTATATAACATATTTATATAATATATATTTTTATAATATAATTGTATAATATATTTATATAGAATATTTAAATAATATATTGGTATTATATATTTGTATAATATATTTGTATTACATATATCAGTATAGTATAATATATATTTGTGTTTGTATAATATATATGTGTATGTATATATATTGATTTATTTATTTTTTAAATAAATAATTGTTCCTGTATAAATATAGATATATAATATATAAATGTATAATTTATAATATATATATATATATATTTCATATATTTGTATTGTTTTCCAATTTATTCATATAAATATATAAATATTTGACATATATATATATATTGTGTTAAATCTATTTAATGAAATATTATAAATAATACACACACACACAAACACACACACAGATATATATATATATATATATATATATATATATATATATTATAAAAACACATATATTTTGACATATATAAATGTAATGGAATTTATAAACATGTGAGTGGGTATGTGTGTGTATGTAAATATAAATATATTGTAAATTTACATTTATATGTACACATCATTATATTAATATGTTCAATGTGATGTAGGAATGCCCCTGAAATTCACTCCATATACCATATGGTTGAGCCTAACAAGAAGATAATTTCTTGTTTGGTGTTGTTAGTGTGAAGAAGTGTAGAGGTGTACACCTGTGTAGAAGGATGGGAAGATGGAGATGTGATTTTTTATGTTCTAAAATTATGAAAAATTTAATGTGGTTGATGATCTCATGAAGTAGGGATCAATGGTTTTGGGGTGGGATGGATGCACATAATTAACAAATGATGTGGATGGGGGAGTGAGATGAACGATAACCCTATCTCATTTCAACCAAATATCCCTAAATTTTTTTGAACATAAGGATATGTAGATGGTAAAGAATGAATAATGTTAAAAAACTAAAATAGATATTTCCAAACAAGAAATCAATGAGTGGGGAGGGGAGGAGAAAATAAGATAACATGGATAAATTCATTGAATCGTCCGAGATAATTTAGATATATCAAAAACCAGGAAAACATTAGAGCCTTGGATTCGTTTGACCCTTGAATCATTTGAGCATTGGATTTGAGCCTTGTAATTTTTTAAGCAATGATAAAAGCATTGATTCGAGCTTTGATTCACCGAGGAGCACTAGAAGAGAGTGGATTTGGTGAAAAGATTCATATATCGTGATGAGATCGTGACTGGTTAATGTTATTTAAATAGTATGGGACACTTTTATCAGTGCTATGAAAAAAGGATTAACAAAGATCCCTTTAATTAGAACTAAATTAATTCTATCTGATAAAAGGAATCTTTATCAGCAGTTTTTAGCAGCAATTAATATAAAGATTTAGCAGTGCTAAAAAAGTGCCGATAAATATTTCTTTTATCATTACTTATTACTTGAGCACTAATAACGGAATTATTATTATAATTATAATTTTTTAAATAGATTTATATAATTATATATATAATTAAAAATGTATTTAAATACAAATATAGTAAATATGTTCTTCATTTAAATATAATTATTATAATTTCATAATTATTTAAATATAATATTATTTATTTATAATTATATAAATTGTTTTTTATAAAATAATATTTATATAATTATATATATATATACTTATATATATATTTAATAAATATATATAAATATAACTGTAGAAAATATATCAATTATTTAAATAAATTGTTTATCATTTGATAATTATTTAAAATATATATACTTATTTATTTATAATTTTATAATTTTTTATGAAAAAAATATATATTTTAATGTATCAAAACAATAAATATACATTTATAATTATATATATTTATAAATTTATTTTAAAGATATTTTTTAAGAATATTAATGAATATTTATTCTTAAGTGCATGCATGTTTAAAATATGTTAAATTGAATAATAAATAATTAGTACACAATAATAATATTAATAAATGGATAGGTTTTATTATTTAAATTTAAATTATTAAATAAAATTGGATATATATTAAAATAAAGATGAATATATGTTGAAAATATTAAAAAATAGTACGTCAATATATATAAAATAAATAATAGAAACTGATTAAATTTCGAAAAAGATATTTGTGTGAGTGTTTTTTATAAAAAATGCATTAATTAAATATATGTGAAATTAATAAAACACACATTTAATCTATGATAAATTGAAATACCGAACAACATTGAATTATGTACATTACTTGATGCAATTAGTCTGCATTTTTTATTCACATTCAATTTTAATTATAAAACATTACTCCCTAAATATATTACTATTTAATGTAAAAAAAATATTTTTTATTATATAAATCATATTTATATACATTAATATATATCTATATATTTAATATATACTATTTATTAACATTTTCAATAATTACTTAATTTATAAAATGGATAATATTTTTCTCAATTTACCTATTTTTACAAATTATTATTTTTAATTTTAATTTTTCGTAAATCTAAATATTTAATATCTACTATTTATTAGTATATATATTTTATATATAGTATAATTAATATATTCGTTTTTATCAATAACTATTTAAATAATTTTTTTTTTAATATTCTTGAAATAAATTCATTTTTATTATTTATTTATTTCCTTTTATTCAGACTTTTATCAATGCTAAAAAATGACTAATAAAGGGTACCCTCTATTGGGACTAAATAATAGAACTCATAAAGGGTTTTTTCAGTGATTAAAAAAGGGATAATAAAATGGATCATTTATCAATGATTGTTTTATCGCTGATAAAGGGGCCCTTTATAAGTTATTTTTTCTAGCACTGATAAAATCCAACTCTATTAAAGGCTTCTTTTTTAGTTGTTAGAGTTATTTTCATATTGGTTTCGAGTCACACAATACAAGCATCTTGATTAAGTAACGGGGAATCAAATTTTCATGGACTCTCTAGTCATAAAAGGATTTTCAAAAAGTAGAAGACTTGATGGTATATGGGATGAAAAACTATGTTATTCTCACTAATGGGGTTTGATTTTTCTTTATAATAAAAAATCACAATCTTCACTCAATGAGAAGGCATAAAAATATTCTAATTTCTAATAATTAAATATAATTTATTTAAAAAATTTTCATACAATGAAATTTGAGATTTTTCCTCGATGAATGGTATTTTTAGATGAATTTTATTAATCATATCCATGAATTTTATTAATTTATCATATATCATTCCATGATTCATCATCTCATGAAAAGGGTGAGGTGACCAATACATATGTACCTTTGGCATCTTTATATTCTCATTAGTGCGAGTTCCTTGGCTAATTCCTCTTGGATTTAATTTTTTTGATTATTTTCACTTGATCTATTCTTTTTTAGTTTTCTTTGATCCTTATTTAAAGGCTTAGCTTTTTAATACAATTCTCAGAAATGGGATAATGAATATTTTTGTCTCCCTAGAATGGGACATCAATATTACCTAGAAAATATCCAAGGGGATTTTCTATTAATTTCTGTGGAAGGTTTCCCAACAACATCTTGAGGTACCTTAGCTATTCATGGTGACATTTCAAGTGATTACTCTAGTTCTACATAGTTTTTTCAATTTTACCAAGGTACTAGTCATTTTTATATACATTGTGACTAGATCCTTGAAAAAGGGATGGGTTTTGTTTATCATTTTCTTGAAAACTACATTTATTGATATTGAAATGGTTGTATATTATTCTAAAATAGAAAGTAGATGGTTCTCAACTGCTATTTTCCTTTATAAAAACCCAAATTGTCTATATTATTATGATGTTCGATTAGGAAAATCTACCCATCCTTGCTTTTATTTAACTAGTGTCACTCACTTCCCTTATGAATTTAAGTAATTTTATTATATTTATGATTGATGAAATTATTATTTTCTATTTATAGGTCTTCTACTCTTGTTTGATAGTCTTGAAAGATGTGAGGACCTTTATGAAACTCACATGAAAACATCTTATATATCCCAGATGATGACCCTAAATTATATAATACAATTAGTGTCTCCATTTTCATGGACATATCTTAATAATGAGAATCCAACTCAATGGTATCCTCAACCTAGAATACTCCTTTCCCCATTGGGATTCTATGAAAATTCCATTGTGAGATACTTTTGGGGAATTCCTTAAGGATGGATTGGGATTCTATAGTTTTTTTCAATATAAACCCTCATTCATCCACTAAATCAACAATAACTGAAGGGTTGTTTTTATATGAATGTAGATGGTCTAATGCTACATTTGTAGGTCTAATTTGTGGAGAGGTAATCATTATAAAAACTCCTTGAATGAATCCCCAGATATGGAACAATAAATTGGAGTGAAAAGTTTTTAATATCAGTCTAGATATTTTTATCTTATCTAGTGGGAATTATTTTTTAAAAAAATTCCATGGAATCTCTTCCCATGATATGATGAAACATTGGGTTGTTACATAATCACCATATTATCAAAACCTATTAAAGAAAAAAATAATACTCATACGTGTATGAAGTAATATAAGACTCAAAAAGTTTAAATGCCTCAAATATATGTTGAATTATTGATAGGTTTCAATGTGGGTCATTACATTGCTTGCCTGCTAAATTGTCTATCATTTTGGATCAGATGGAGCACACTGAGAATCATATTGAAATTTTTTCTTCGATAAGAGGTCACAAGATGCTTGGTGCTACCCCATCTATGATGGGAAGTCCATAGTTCATCAATATTACTTCATGTTGTGCAAGCTATCTTGCACCATATATATTATCATTTTCAACATATACAACCTTGGATGCATGGTTATTATCCATAACTTATCTCTATATATTTTAAATATAGATCATAATCTCCATAGGTAACTCTAGGGATTCCATAAAATCAATAGTTCATAATCATGGATGAGGAGCCTGGGTCATACATATGTAACATATAGATAAAATAACAGTAACACCTATGCATGTAAATGAAGAATAAAAAAGTAATATAAAAAGAGGCAAGAATATAATGAACTAATAAATCGATACTGTGTGTCTAAATTAGTTGTATTTTTGTCTCAAAAAAAGGTACCAACAACTTGATGTGCTCATAGTAATCATTAACTCCTAGGGGGATTGGTCAATGTTTAGAATCAAAATGTATGGATCCCAATCCACTAATATATAAAAATAGTTGTTTAGTTAAATTATTAAGGTCAGACCTTAAAGAAAAATGAGATTTTAACCTAGAAAACCATTCGTAATTATTATCTCTAAAAGCAATGAATATTAAAACTGAAAGGGAAACCGATGAAAAAGAGGACTACAATGTTAATAGTAACTTGGAAAGGATAATAATGGCATGAAAAAATATATAATTTGATATAAGGAATGTTTACCCATTTCAAATGAAATATTCCTAGGGGCCATTACTTACCCAAAATTAAATATAACACGGAAAAGTATTTGAAAGAGTGCCATAAAAATGTATCTCACTACTAATGATAATAGATTTACCTAAATTCATAAAATTACTTTGGTTGAGGCAATAAAATAGAAAAATATACATTTACTTTAATCTATGAGCTAGATGTAGAGTATAATTGTATCTTTATCTCCAGCTCCCCTTTACCACATTTGGATCCATCTTATAATCACAATCACTCTCACTAGACGGTCATAAGAAAACATAGAAATTGTAGGAGGGGACTCCCTTATTACCTGGACTATGGAGAACAAAAACTAGCTACCTGTATAAGCAAAATTCTATATCGATACTATCATTCATTTTCAACTTTCACGTAATGCCCCTGCCCCCTAGATAGCTAGTACCCCACACCAACTCATTTAGGAATTTGTTCATATTGAAGCCTCCTGAGGTTGAGCTAGCCCCACCTTCCTTATATTGTAAGATTTTATACTGTAGGTATGGATTAAATTTAATAATTTACAATAAGTCTTGAAATACTCTACAGTTCTAGGAAAGATTTTTTGAATTTAGAAAATTCATTTGGGAATGTCTACAATTATGGCCTCCATCATCTCGCCATAAATTTTTCAATAATTTGGTATTTTTGTGGAATTACATTATAACTATTCTATAGTTTCTTTTTCAACTCATCCTACATCAGCATACCACAATTTAGGACAATGGTTGAGGATTCATCTTAATCAATTCCAATAAGACATCAAAATTCCATAAATTCAACATACAACTTTATTTTATACATAAAAACTTATTAAAAATACCAAATTTTATTCACAAAGGGTATTAATATAGAGGTCAAAAATGTATATGAGTAAAATACTCATGTATCATCTTATTTTCAAGTGAATCCTTATGGTATGTAGCACCATAAACATCGTGTAATCTGTTGAAGACACTGTGGTGTCTCTTGGTGGATGGGTGTAGGGAGTATCATATTGGTGTTAGCATTTTTACAACCAGGTTCATAGAAGTATATAAACTAATTTGGTTGGTATTCAGAGTATCATAATAGAAGTGCGTTTGGAATTCCAAATTACAATATAGTGATTCCATGGTGAATTGAAGTTTATTTTTTATTATGTTTTTTGGTTTAAAAAATACATTAACTTATGTAGGTCTAGAAATTCTTGATGAGAAGTTTGTAACAACCTATGATTTTATGGTTTGAGAAATTCAAAAGAATTTTTATTTTTTCCCCAGAACATGAGTGATTATTTTAATTGAGATTTATTTTAGGAATATATGCATTTTAACATCAATGGGATATAGTTTTTTGGATAGGGAATGAGTCTAAGATAGTTGTTTTAGTGATTGGCTAAGTGGGCGATAAGGATTCCTTGAACAATAAATAAAACTTCGGCAACATAAAGCCACTAAAATGTATTCAAGGACATTGTGGCATGGTGGATATGGACAAGGAAGGACAAAACATGGAAATAGAGGAGTATAAACATGGATAGGTAATATATTGGTAGAATTATTCATGACATTTTTAGGGTAGAAGCACCACAACTAAGGCAGCGACACCAAAGTTTGACATGGTGGTGAGACCAGGACACAATCCTAAAGGGATATTCCATGGAGGTCCCTTTATGGTCATTGTATGGGGATTCCCCCTATATTGGATGTGTCATGGATCATTGATTCATGTCATAATAAGGAAACATGGTTGTTATTTGTGCCACTACTAATGGGGTGAAAGGTAGACCTAACTGAGGGGACTTACATCATGGCCTATATAGAAATATTAAAAGAGGTCCCCCACTTGATTTTGTATGTCAGGGAAGATTGGTAATTTTTTAATCAAAACCTATTATTTTTTTGGGAAAATTCGATGACATAGAGGTCTAGTTTGGTAGCTCCTATCATATACTTCCACCCTCATATCCCTTATGTTGGGGGGGTCTCTTTTTAGCATTTCTATATTGAATATGTGTTACAATATCTTTTTATTACACAATTCTTGTTTCTAATTCATGAATAAAAATTATAGGTTTTACTCATGTATATTTTAGTTATTATTTAACCAGAGAATTATGAAAGAATCTCATTTTAAATTGTATATTTTACATTATGGATAAGGAAAGACCCATAAGGTTGAAGGTATGAGGTTTCATGTTGTTTTAGTGACACAATGATGCCTAAAGTTCTTTTAGGTAATTAAACATCATTGAATTAACTACAAAAATTAATTATAATTATTTACCATTAAATATTTTTGTTATAAGGTGTAAAATTCAGGCTGTGGTGGTGGTTCAATCTAGGGAAAGGAATTGAAAAATGTTTCTGATGGTGAATAAAGCGTGTTGAGGTGTTAAATCTAGTATTAAGGTAGGTAGACCCTATGACACCAAATCATCCAAAGTTGTATGTAAAATCATACATTATTGAATAATTATATCGGTTTATGAACAGTTTTTAGGCACTAAGTGTGCCTTGGGTGGAAGATAATGGATGTTGTTAAGAATCCTATGCTGGGAGTAAGATATCTCTAGCACTTAGACGAATTGGGATATTCAGATGACGATATCTCTCTTAGGAGAAGGTTATATTTTGGTTTATATGATGAACTATGATGGTATCAATGTTTTATTGGTGACGTGGGTACCTTCTTTTGATTTACTATGGAATGTAGGCACGTAATAGGGGCCTGGGTGCCTGTAAAGATGGGAATGGTGATCATTCTTGCATAACGGATTGGAAACTCTTCATGTGGTTAGAGGATAGTTATGGCTGACATGAAGACAGGGGGTGAGTCATATAAGAATATATAAGGGGAGTTGTATATGGTTTTATCTCTAGGTGATGGGATAATGGATGTCTCTTATAAGATGTGAGGGAGGACCCAGGTTTGGGTCATGGGAACAGTTTGAGGATTTTCATTAGGATTCCACAGAGCATATAGTTGGATAGATTGAGATAGTCGATCGGTGTTGGGATGAGAAGTGTTTAAGAATTTCAGTAAGGATATACTAATCCTTTAATTCTATATTAGAGGATCCTATGGTAATTTTTCCACTAATGGGTGATAGGTATGATATTGTGCTGATGAGAAAGGACCTTGATGGGTATGGGAGATCAAGTGGATTCCTTAACAGGTTAGATAAGAGAAGCTTAAATTAGGGGTTATATCAATGTTACTAGTTCCCAATGATCAATTAGTGATCTATGTTATAGGTTACATGCCCGATTTGTTTTTTCATGTGTGTGATTACTCTTATGATAAGACACCAACTTGGTGGGGGAGAGGTATCTCGAATCCTTCACTCAATGTGAGTGAGATAACGATGGATAGACTATCGTGGGTGAGATAGAGTACTAATGTTTATGAATTTTCTACACATTATTATATAAAATTCTTGGTTCATGACAATGGATTACATTGATTGAAATGGTTGGGTCATGATGTGGAATAATAGATAGATTATGGACCATACCAAGAGTTATGAGGTAGTGGGTTTAGATTTTGGGGTATAAACATACCCATTCCTTTTACGTAGTAAGATAAGGACTTAGAAGAAACCTACCAATAGTCTTTGGGTGTAGGATGGGTACTGGGTACAATTTCATAGGGTGGTGATGGGATTACGACATGGAACAAAAGATGGTTTGGTCAGTGTCATACTAGTTTGGATATCACATGATAACCTGACAGACGTGTGTACCTCATTTAGTTTCATAGTAACATTGTTAGCACCTGATGGCATAAAAAGGATGTTTATTTATGTATTTGTTTACCTTATTTATACATAAAAACATCACTATTTGTATTTGGGGTCTTGGTGGGACTCTATTAGGTTATATTCTCACATGCTGCACAAGCACTCTAATTCATTTGTTGACCTTATGTTTTCCCAGTTGATAACATGGCATATAGTGGATCATGGTAGAGCATCTCAATTAGTATCAAGAGAATGAGAATATGGTTTTTATTGAGGATGAAAACAGGGATTCAAAGTATATTTTTAGAATTTTCTATATTTTTATATGGGATCAGCCTATTGAGTGATCTGTTGGATTGTATGGTTGTATACTTTTTATATGATACATTTTATTATAGAATTATTGTTTATTAATTACAAATTATTTTATTATGAGATGTGTATTTTTTTATTTTTTATGTAGTTGGGGTTTGTCTTAGTGGTAAGAAACCCGTAATACTACATAGAAAATGGGGGTTCAAAACCCATGGGGCGCAGGTACTGTAGCACAACTGTAGTGGTACTGTAGAAGCGGCGACATTGTTCATCAGCGGGCACTGTAGCGGCGGCGATACTGTGCGGTACTGTAGTAGCAGGTTACTATTCACAGAATGTGAATTGACCTTTGAATTTGGGCCTACGGGGTATGTAATGGGCTACAAGCCCACTGGGCCATTGGGCTATGTAATGGGTTTCCCTCTACCCAGTTAAAAGAGGACTTTGCTTTGATTTAATAATAAAAATGAGGCTTCGGCCCCAACCTTAAAAAAAAGATGTGTATTTTTTTATCACTACTATGTTATGACAATGATTTGTGGGTATAGTCTCCCCATTTTATGTATTATTCCCTCTATTATATTCATAAGCCTCAGGCACAATGGGAGGCATTCCTATTGTCACATAGCTCCTCGGCTTTGGGAACAATTGTGTGGCCTTTAGACCGGGGTATTATAATTTTTTTCTATAATTCATTTTTGATAATTTTTTTGATATCATGATATATTGAAATTAATTTTTGGAAATGATCATTGAATGTATTAAAAAATAAAAAATACATTATCAACAACAATTAATTTGATATCATAATTTATTTAGTTCTAGTTTCACTTCACAGAAAATATCAAGAAAGTAATATTATTGTAGGTATATTAATTTTACTCTTAAATTAAATATATGATTATTTATTTCCAATAATAATTAAAATTTATTTTATTCAATTATTTTATGTTTGTTTATAGTGTGCATAAAACATATCAGAGAAATAATTATAAAAAAATTCTGGAATTATTCATGTATGTTTTTTAAAATAATATAAATGATTTTTTAGCAATTTGATATATATTACGTGGTTATAAAATGTTATTATAATCTATATATGTAGTTTGAGACATGTACTCACCAACCAATAATAAATCATGTGACTATATACTTGGTGAAAATTTATATGTTATTTAGATGGTTAAAAAAGGTTATGGGTTGTTGTAACTAAGTGGTTATTTTTTGGATATTTAAACAATAATGGATTCATAACAACATTGGGGAGATAAAAATTAAGGTTATGGAAGGGGATTAAAAATTTGGATATTAGAAGATTAAAAACTACTAAATCAAATTTTGAATGATGTTAGGTGTGGTGAATATTGTTTATTCTACCTCCTTATGTCATTGTAAAGATTATGAGCATGCAAGGTTTATTTTGAATTGGATAGATAGTGTTTGGAAATGAAGGATTAAAACATTCCACAGTGGTAGAATGTACATGGTATAATTAATGGAAAATGGGGTTTTGAATGTGGGTATAAAATAGTAGATATCATGGTGTAGTGATTAATAATCTATATCATGTTAAGTAAAATATATCAGGTTTTTAAACTACAATTCACATCATATATATATGTTAAAATTAAATTTTAAAATAGAGATATATAAAATGGGTGTAATAAATATCATGGTGCTAAAATATAATTATAAAAAAATAGGATTCTGAGTTATGACCATGTTACACAGGTGGCTATTTTGAGTATTGGGTTTGTTGGATTTAATAGAAAATGGGGTGCAAGTTGTATAGTAGGAAGAAGTTCAAAAAAATTCACCTAGTGAGAAACATTTCCATGGTTAGGATAATATATTTTCATGATTCTTTAAGATATTATGAAATTTAAAATTTAATGTGGGTGAATTTATTAGGATATGAATTTGATGATGAAATATTCTTTGGAGTTTGAGGTTAATTTAGATTTTTCCATGACATAGTGAAGACTTAAATAAAAAACTATGGTTCTAGACTAGGTAAAATAAATGTTTTTTTGAATATCAAATCTAAAAGATAAATATTGAGAATTTGAGGTTTTAATAAATATATATAGATATATTTGGCCACATTAATTCACAAGGAAAACATGGAACAATGTAAAAAAATTTCATAGTAATTTATTTATCCAAAAAATTATTAAAGGGATGAAAGATAAGAATTATTTATAAAAAATGAATTTATCAAAGAGATAGAACATTATTGATATATTCAGAATTCAGATGAAGAATAAATGATGATAAAATTTTCATATCTAGTTTTTAGATATGAATAATAAATGATATAAAAATAAAAATGTCCACGGATCCATATCATTTTTCATGAAGAAGATGGAGTTCAATGAGAATAATTTTAGTAAATACCTTTTCCATCTAGAAGATTTATTTATCACTATTTTAGTTCATTGAAGCTTATAGAATCAATTATCTTATTGAAGATTCATTATCATGTATTTTATATATTAAAATATAAATTAAGTGGATTTCAATGCCTCAAAATATCATGATTTTATTAATGAATGGTTATTTTTTCTTTGATCATGAAGAGACATACAAGTATATAAATAGATTTCAATCAATAATGTTGCGCAAAATAGAGAACATTCAAGGAGTATCCATTTAGAGAGTCGTGAGTGAGACCCAATTATTGAATTATTAGTAATCATTTTAGTAAAATTAATTTTTAAAAAACTTATCCACCAAATAGTTAGTTGGTAAATTATTTTGGTACCCAAGAACATAGACCCATGTATACTCCTTTTATATTTCCCAGTTCAAGTAAACCACGTAAAATCCTTGATTTTCATGTCATTTATTTTCTATATTCTTGTTTGATGTTTAATGATAGGGAAATTTTGGGATTATTATAAATTGAATGAGTTCTTTGTAATAAGTGAGAAGATCATACAAAGGGTGAAGGATAAGATTTCAAGAAGCACATTTCAATTAGATTAAACCTTGATTCTTCATGACTATTAGAGTGATTCAAGAATCTTTTAGTATCCCATTGGTACCAAAAAAGTAGTATCATAGAAAAAATGTTCTTGTTTATAGTATCATATTTTATTATTATTTTTGGGTTTTATATAGGGTATCATTAATGATCCGTATTTTTTTAAAAACTCTCAATTAGTATTCCATAATAAGGAGTTTATTTATGATATACATTAATGAGGTAATGATATAGTAGAGTAACTAAAAATGATTTTTTTTTTAAAATTAATGGATAATGAGTTTATGATATATATATAGAATATATATTGGTCAGATCAATGACTAATGAGGTATAAAAGAATACCTCGCATCAAGATACTTCATTTGAAATGTGGAAAACCTTAAAAAATCAACATATGATCCATGGAATACAAGGATTAATATATACCATATTTGAAAATTGATTATGAAACTGTTGATGGTGAGTGATTGATAGTTGGAAATGGATAAATTTTTGAATGAAAAAATAAAATAAGTGATGAAACAATAATAATAAAAATCATTAAGAAAATGTAAAAACTAGTTAATGCAAGAATTCTTGTATTTTTTGGTAAATATAGTCCACCACAGAGTTGGAGTGGACTAAAGACACAATAAAGGAAGAGGAAATTATGTCTTGTTTTCAATAAGGATGATGTTATTACAATGATCAAGGGGACGTACAAGGATAACATAAAAAATTTTATCAACTAGAAATTATCTATAAACTGGATTATATATTAATAGAGGAATTGGTAATAATGAAAAAGATTGATGAAGGATGTTATAACATTGAATAAATCCATTTCACAGATGATTTGAATGATTAAAGGGAAAAGAAAACATCCCAAATAACATTATTAATAAATAAGAGATCATATTTCTAAGGAGAAGGGGCTTGTCCTTATAAAAACACAACATGAAGGGAGGAAAAAAAATAGAAATTTATAACAAGGATAGAGAGATAAAAAAGAAACATATAATGATTATAGAGAATAGAACAAGGTTTAAATAATCAAATGTAATGTGAGAGATTCCACTCATATTAGTCGTAACAAGTAGAGTGTTAAATGTTGAAAATCAGGAATTAAGGTTAAAAAAGAAAATTTCAAATTTCATATGTGAGTGACCTTAATGGAAGATAGAAATAAAGTATTACTATTATATAGTCTAGTCATTCTATGTTTGTTTGAAATACATGACACTCAAGGGTTGAAAAAAATTTACTACTTCATCAGAACCTATACATGAATTATTGACATATGACTTTATCAATATATGTTTTACTTAGGAAAATTATATTAATTTGGAATGAAATTAAAATAATAAGAATTAAATAAATTTTTATATTAAATACTCTGTAACCATGTGAGTTTGGAGGATTGTAAAAAATGATAAGGAGTATATTAAATTGAATAACATTGTCATTTGGTTTAAGGAAATTGATTCTTGAAATCAATTGAGGGTTCACAGTACTCCATTGGATAAATTCATGTAGTAAATATAATAAAAGGAAATGAATAAAATGTTAAGGTTAAAATAGGAAACTAACCCTACATAAAAAACGTGGATTCACACTTTAGGATATTCCCACTCCATATTAATAAACCTATGGTGGTATTAATTGGAATAGAATAAAAAAATAACAAGTCATGAAAAAATTTTCAAAATTCATTCCATAATGAACGATATGAGAAATAATGAAAGATATATATTATATTGAAGTAATCTTGATGTTTGATATAATAATGATGGATACAAGGAATAGATTTGAAAATTTTGAATTGTTATCACAATGGAACTGAATTTCAAGAAAAATTTGATTCAGGTACTAAAATAAATCTTCTATAAAGAAGTTTGTATGAATCATGTTACTAGAAGGACTACTATAATTAATTCTTGGTAGTAATTTAGTAGAAAAGGGTTTGTTAAAAATAACCAATACATATCTATACTTCATGATTTTTATGATGTACCACTCTACCCATGAATATAATTATAATAAATTTTTAGAGAAGTTTAGTTTTAAGGAGTAGACATAATTCATTATCTTAGTAAATTATATGGTGTTAGATAAAAAAGTTTTCTTAGAGAAAGAACATTCAATTTTAAGTGATAATTTGACTTTATATGTTGTTTTAAGATATATTACTAATCATATAAAAGATATACCTAGAAACATTTAGTAAAATATTACTAAATCTAGAAATATAAATGGCCCAAGTGGTTTTCATGTGGTATTATATATAATATGGAGACATCAACTTCTAAAAGACAAATATGACATATATAAATATATAAATAATAATTTGTAATCCAATAAGTTTATTTGGTACTTATAATGTGGTTTTAAACCCTGAAGAAAATATGGGTTTACTTGATGCATAAGTGATGAATCTCTTAGAGGTGTTCTTGTTTTTATTATCTTACTCTAACCGAATTATATAATATAATTATTTTTAAGAAAAAAAATATAATTATTGGAACTAAATAATTACTATATGTGGTGTTAGATCTGATGGAACTCAATAAGTATTTTTATAGAGATTTAACATAAAATTATCCTTTTTTGGAAGAAAAATATAACTAAGGAAGAAGATGATAAATTTTTTCATCAAGTGGTATCAAATGGTTAAATATGTATCTTGACTCAAAAAAAATTGTGATTTATTGATTATTATAATACAATATTGACTAAATTTGATTAATATCATAAGGAAACACATTTAAGGACATTCAAATTTCACGTTTCATTCATTTATGAAACCATGGGAATACAATAAATAGTATTGAAGTTATTAATATATACAGTTATTTACATATTAAGTTAAAACTCTATAAGATTGAGGATATTTTTATGGGACATTAAAAACAAATAAGTTCAATTACTAATAATATTTTATAGTGTATCTATATTTGATGAGTAAATGGTCAGGATAATCAATATGTAATTAGTTCTAAAAAGTGTTTAAAAATATTTTAAATTGATTATTGGATTGGATGAGAAAAAAAGTGTTTAAATTTGATAAAGTGTGAAAATTTGTTTTTATGAAAAGTGCAAGTTAAAACATTCCAATGATTCAACATTTGATAAGTGGTGTTAAATACAATGTTGAAATTATCTTCAAATTAATTAAAAAAGAGGTTGAATAATGTGATAAAACCAGTGAAGTTAACCTTTTTTAAGAACATTATAGAGAACCAAGATTAACAAACCTGGATACTGCATAATTTTAGATTAATATTAAATACATTATAAAAGTACATATCTGCGGACTATAATTGATTAGTTTCTTTTGAAATGTGGAAAAAATATTCTAACTAAATGAAAGATCTTAAATGTTTCCCATAATGATATTCCTATTTAGTACTCATACTTAATAAATTTCTTAATAACAGAGTGAGAGGTAATATAAGTAAATGTGAAATTAGATTTTTAGTAAGGTTAAATAAAGGATATATATAATAATTACATGAGTATAGGGGTTTGAGAACGTGACCATAACATTTGATGAACATACCCTATATATCAAATATCAAAATATTATGTCATGGAATAAGAATTGGAATTACCTAAGATATGAATCATAAGATAATAAAATAACATAAACCATGAGAACCTAAAATGGGCTAAAGACATTGTATTTTGGAATACACAACCATTTATAACATTGTGAACATGTATAAATAGAAATGGGTTCACTCATTAAATTATGTATATTAAATCAGGACCTTAAAAAATCTTTTGGACATGAAACTGAGTCCGCACATAATATTTTGAACATGTAATGTGGTTCATGTATAAAATTGTTAACAAATAATCAGATTAATTCATAACATTTTGAACATGAAATTAGGTTCATGTATAACATTGGGAATATGTAATCTGGTTCCTACAAATGTAGTTATACCTCCTATGAGGGACAAATAACCATCCCTAGAAGAATCCAATTCTTTATTTTGGATTAGGTCACACCTTCTTCCCATAGTGGATCATTTACATTGAATTATTCCCATCATTATCTATTGAGTTATAAATTTTTACCCAATGCATTAGAGTGAGATATATCACCCACCCATCACATTATGCAATCATTCACATTAGTTCCACGTAATTTTAAAACATTCAACATATCATAATGTATGAAATGAAATTAATATCATAATAACTTCAAAATATCATAATGTATAGAAAACAAATGGGTTTCATAATTATTTCATCATAGAATAACCCTTGAAAATATTTGGGTTTCATAATCATTTGTCATGGGATAACCTGTGGAAGAGAAACAGGTTCTTAAAAAATATTCCATCATAAACATAAACCATTTAAAAAAATTATAAGATTTATTTAATTGTATTATATTCACATTATATACAAAAATATATCAAATGATGTCATATTAGATGAAAAATACTTTCTAAAGATCATTTAATGAAATTCTTGAGTAAAATATCAATTTTTCTTTGAAAAATACATTTAAAAAAAATTGAAAACCATTTCCTATGTAAAATTCCGTAAAAAATGAATTTATAGAATATTAGGAAAGAAAATTTATTTATAAATATTATTGTAAACATTGGAAGGACTATTAAAAGAAATTACATTCATGATGAAAGATAAATCTGTACATGACCAATATTCCTTTTTTCACTGTAAAATGTATAGTAAAATGTACCTATAATAAAACAATAAGAAGATTATATTTTAATGAAACATTTTATTAAAAAGGTAAAAAATGTAAAAAATTTCTCCTAAACATTTATAAGATAATAATATCAATTTTTTGAAATAATTTTTATAAAATATGGTTTTTGACAGAATGCATATTTTTGACCAAAAAGAGAAATAATGTCAAATTTTCATAAAAACATTTATATTATATTAATTATCAAAGAGTAGAAAAATAGTACAATTATTTCATGATATCGTGAGTAACCATAGGATAAAAAAATTAATGATAATTATTTATATATAGATCATAATATCTCATAAATGGAAGTATAATCACAAATAATCTCAATAAACAACGAGACTGTAACAATAAACTCCGACCACATTGGTAACTTTGGATCCTAATACCCATGAATGAATAATGTTACATGAAGTATAAAAAATAATTAAAATAATTATTCTTATTATGTAACATGTCAATGGTGTGGTATATAAAACTTATAAAATAATATAGGTGCGTAATATAATATGTTTCTCTAAGAAGGAAATTTGAGACCAAAATACTTTACTAATGTAGTAAATTTTTAATTGTAAACCAGTAAATGATAGATAATAAAATAGATATATAAATTAAAATAATTTTTATATAAAATAATCATAAAAAATTTTCATGGGAATTATACACATCACATATAAAAATGATATGGTGAATATAGAATTGTCTCACAAGATTAAAATGTGAGACGAACATCCCTTATTACCTGAGTAGCCCTTGAATAATGAGATATGTCAAGTAATAACATCTATTAAAAATTGAAAAGTCATTAAATAAATTTAATTCATGATATATCATCACATATTTCAGTATATACACCCAAAAAATAAATTAGTGGTGGAAATGGAATAAGTCAAATAGGAGTAAAAGTGAGACTATAAATCCCCTTAACGTAGGAATTGAATTTCTCATACATGTTAAAAACTTGTGTATAATAAATATAATTTTTTTATAAATTTAAAAAAAATCCTACTCTTATATTTAATACAATATATTATTTGAATATAACTCTATATTACCCATTTATTAATAGTTTCATGTTAAAGTTTCATTTCAGGTAATAACCACTTTGTTTTTCTTATGTGTTTTTACTTATTATTCTTAGTACACTTTCATAGATAAATATTTTCTTATTTAAATAATTTTAAAAATCATATAAAGATCCAATATATTAATTATATAAATATTTATAAAAATCTATAAAATCTATAAATATGAAATTAAATACACCATTCAGGGAGATGGTCGGACGTACCTATGCATGAATGTGGTTTTAATTTTGTTGTCATATTTCTAAAGAAACAGGAGTAACTAATATAAATATAAATAAATAAATATATTTATAGTTATATTTTCATTATAATTTCAAATTTATAAAATATTTTTATTAAAAAATTTCTCAATATATTCCATATAAAGTGTGAACAAATCACATTGCTTTGAGGATACACTAGTCCACACATCTATAACTGAAGTTATTGTATTGCCATAAGATGGAAATCAAGATGGTATATGTTATTTAATAATTATAAAATAATAAATAATTCAATAATATATATATATATATATATATATTATATCCATCATTATTCACAACCTTGAGAAGTGGTAATGGAATAACGAACGACAACCATTCGTGAGGTGGTAGTCCATAGTGCACATGAATGATGTTTAAGTATCATATATTTTTGAAGTGTGTGAAGGTGTAGGTCACACAATTAACATAAAAACATCTAATTTTATTTATTCTATCATTTCTATTAAATAATATTTATATTATAACAATTGTAGTGGTGGATAAAAAAACAAAACAAAACATCTTATTCAAGAATGTTATCACTTCTTCAGGTAACTGATTTTGGTTTGATCCAAAGAACCACCTTGGTTTGATTTATGAAAAAATTGAGGTTTATAGGATTATAGAAGGAATTTTTTGATATTAATTGAGCTATTTTTTCCAATAAAAGGTTATTTAGGGTCTGAATGGGTGGGGGGCATCCATTTTATAGTGGATATGGAGTGACATTCTTGTAAATACAAAATAGTAAACACTGTTGAGTGATATCACATGCATAAGGTGCCTATGATAATGGTAAATATTAAACAAATGAGGGTAAATGGTTGATATATGACTAGAAAATGGGGTTTTTACAAGTGTAGGTTCCTTTTTGAACAACATGTTTTATGATTAACCACTAATTCATCAGGTTCTAATCTTAATCAATGTAATAATTTTAATTTCATTCACTAATATTTTGGATAAATTTTATTTTTCCATACTAGAAATAATAAATTAAGGTTAATAAAAATATAGAATCAATTTTTTCAAATTCTGATCATATTTCTAGAAGAATTTAATTTAAAATTAACCCTGCTTAAGAGATGTAACAATGTGTTTTTGCTATAAAAAGTTTAAAAAGAATTAGATTTTTTATATCCAATTTCAATTTGAAATTAATTTCAACAATTTAAATTGGATTTATTTATGAATCAATGAACTAATTATATGTAAAATTTTATGAAACTGTAATTTAAATATATTATAAAATAGACAAAAATTCCATTTTCAATTAAAATTCATTGTTTTTCACTATTCCTTAAAAATTAAAACTTAAAAGAAAGGAATGCAAAATTTACCCAATGTAAATTTTGATATCCCACTAGAAATAATAAATTTAATTTTATCAAATTATAATTATTAAATTATCAATAAATATTTGATTAAATATTCTTCTATTAAAATGGGTTAAAACTTCCTCTTAGAAAAATACATCCTTTTAAGCGTAAATTCAGATTTATTATTAAATATTTTCAATAAACTATTTAATATGATGGCTAAATAGTTTATTTAATATATAATATTTAAATTAAATTGAAATAATTCACAAAAATTTACTTGTTTTATTTATTGAGATAAAACTTTTTTGTTTATAGAAATTAGTTTTTTGAAAAAAGAATTTATTTATTTTCAAATAGTTTATACTCTCATTTATAGTTAGTTTACTACCAAAGAATTAGTTTTATAAACATGAGAAAAATATACCGCTTTTATAGTTAACCCATTTCACACCCTCCATCCCAATGTCTATGTGACAAATATAATAATATTTTAATAAAAAAAACTAATATGTTACTATTCGGTAAAATATGATCTTGTGTATAAGAAACGATGTTGAAGGAACTCTAAATTGAATGTAATAGAATCCAAAAATATATTCTTATGTACTATAAGATAATATAACTTCATCTTATAGAAAAAAATTAACTTGGTGTTACATATAAGGAAAGCAAAACATGTTGTAGTGTGCAATGCAAGCCATCAATGAAATTTAATTTATTTAAATTATAATAATTCAAAAAAACTAAGGGTATTACATTCTACCCACATTAAATTAAATTTCACCCTTTAATTTAGGAGAGGTTACCAAATTATCAATACATTAATGTTAATTTTATAAAAAAATACATCATAAAAATGAATTCCAAAATATATATATAATGTAATTTCAGAAACATAATGGTTACCAAATGTAACACATAACTAGGTTTACAATTAGGAGAACATAGGTGGAAAGGGAAAACATATAAATAGAAGAGAAATGTAACTATAAATTTATGATGAAATATGATAGAGAACATGGTCAAAATAATGTTAATGATCAAAAATCCACAAACCAAATAGTATTGAAGAAGGGCATTAATATCGTAAAAATGATGATATGGGATAATATTTTATTTCAATATATCTTTTCTAAAGTTGATTTTTTTTATGAGAAGATATAATTGCATGATTTCATTCCCTATTATAAGAAAAATATCACCATTTTGTTGTAGATTGGTCTATTTTCATCCATTTCTTATTCTATTAAATTAGGGAAAACATTTGAACTTTAAAGCACTAATGGAACATAAGACCCGTATAAAGATCAATAAGTCAATCAATATATCTTTAGGTAATATAAAAAATGGTTATCACAAGTTATTCAATATGTATAAATCACCATATATAAATGTAATATATTAATTCCCAAAACCTCATCTGAAGTCCAACTCAATCCATTCCGTAAATGGTTAAGCTTATGACCCTTATAAAATACAATTCACCCTTTATTCATTAAATAATACCTTATCTTATACCAAAATCATTTTCATTAGAAACTTGGTTCCATTCATATACTGATTGAATATAGAATGTGATTTTATAAATATTTAATCTTTGTAGAGGGATATAGTACTTGAAATTTCACTAAAAGATGAGAAATAAGATCTTAATATGGTTTAATAATAAAAAATAAAGCATGAAATTCGAAACTAGTGGGTGATATGAGTACACTAATTATCATTATTCACTCTATCCATTGTGATTTCATTAGATTAACCTTTTTCATTTGATCTCAATGATTTTTAAGGAATTTTATCCATATTTTCCCTAGGATTGGGGCATTTATTTTCTTAATAACAAAACTCCTTACTCTTTAACAATGAAGTGTGGGTGGGGAATTATATTCATCTACATGTTCATTCATTTCGTTGAATATAATATTCACATCAATTATACAATATTTTTCTCCATGGAATGGATTCCTACACTTGAAACACCTTCTTGTTCTTTTTAATAACTCACCTAAGTTATATTTACCATAGTTTTGGAGAGTAGAAGTTTGAAACATTTTATTATATCCATGTGACATATCATTATATTTCCCATAGAACCGCATGTTCTAATTTTTATCACTATCAAAAATAAGGTTTCAATATTTCATTTTCAATTTTAGTGTACAACGAATGAAATATTCATATCATTCAAAGTTACATCTGTATAACACCATTTAGAGATATGGTTTTATACCAATACATAATTAATCAACCTTATATTCAAGATAAATTATAACACAAGAAGATTACCTTGAAATTATTGTAAAATATTCTTTATATGAACCAACATATTCAACATCCTTCTTCACAAGAACTAGGAATTCCTTCCACATTGTTTATAAATAATACAAGAAAATACTTATTGAGAAATATTATTTTAAACCCATCCCACTTCATGGCGTAAATTTATTCATGGGTCCTCATATCCTTTATAATATTACACCAATGAATTACCTCTCCTTCTATATAGTATATAGATGCTGTGAATATTTCATACTCCAAATACTAGGGAATGGAAAATATTATTTCTTAGTACTGATCCATTTCTTAGTAACTAATAGGTCATCAGAAACACTAAAATAATGTGGTTGTTTCCCCACGAAGGAATCGACAGAATATTTTATCATATTTTATCATTTATATTTTTAGCATGATTCATTCCTTGATAAGGTTTTGTGACCATAACAATAATGTTTCTCATTCCATATCCCATAATATTCAGCTTCATAGGGGGACAATTATTGAATTGTCCATTTCATTCTTCATTAACAAAGTCCATTCATGTTTCATCCGTTGAGTAAAACAAAAAAACATAGTTTAAAAAACACTAATAATATTGGTGAACCACTCAATCTAGAAAAATAACATAAAGGATGTGTAAATCACGACACATAATTTTTAATCATTGAAACCGTTGGTTTATAATTATCTATTCATTTTCATTTTCTGATTAAATCCATCCCGATGATTCATAAATAGTTTGTGAATTCCTAATAAATATCCATTGGTAGTGTTAAACTATGTGTCCAATAAGAAATGTTAAGGTTTACTAGTTCTCGATCGATTATAGATCCATATAGTGTTTTTTGGGTCATTAAAACTATGTAAATCTATGACAGAGCCACACCAACTTGTAATATCTAGATAATGATATATTGCTAAGAATCCAATAACTCCATCCTTTAACAAAATTCCAGGACAGTTTCCAATACTATAACTCATCCTTATATAAATTCATAGAGACATAGCTAGACATATCCTTATAAATACCCCAAGGGATCTATCTAATGTTTTATCATCCATGTTTCTAAAGGACTACTAAAATTTTCCTCTAATTGAACTATATTGACCCAAGCTTAAAATACAAGGATATTATATAATATTAGATGAATAGACAGAACATTTAATAATTAAATTACTGATGACTATAATAATTTACGGTATTTAAGAACATGGAAAACAATATTATAATGTGATGAAATATCTTCAATGTTTCCCATAAATATATTCATATTAAGTACTCCTACGTAAGACATTTCTTCATTACCATAGGAATGGAAAAAAAGAAAGGGTGTGATCAGATGCTTAGTAACAGTAATCAAAAGATATATATAAGCATAAATTTATTATAAGGGTAGGATAACATGAGGATAACACATGAATTTTATTACCTTCACATCAAATATCATAATATTACGTCATAGTATAAGGAATGGATGTTCATAAGGCTTGAATTATAGGATAATAATTGAATATAGTTCATCAGAACATACAATTATCATACGATATTGACTTGTGTCATACACATAAACATAAATTTGTTTTAAATATGTGTAAATAGATACAAGTTCATTAATTAATTTAAGGAAATGAAATTAAACCCTCACATAAACTTGAATACATGCATTGAGGTCCATGCATAAAATTTTTAACATTTAATGTTGTTCATGAATAATAGTGTGAACTTGTAATTAGGATCATACATAACATAGTGAACATATAATAAAGTTCACACATAACCTGGTAAACCACTATTGTGGGTCACACCACCATCCCCTCTGTCAGCCCTTTCTTCATAGTGGATAAGTTTATAACTTTTTCCCATATTTGATAAATCCGAGATAATTTATCCCATAATTATCTCATGAGTTATAAATCATTATCTAATTCATTAGAGGGAGATATATGTCTCACCCATAATATAATGAAATCTTACATATGAGTGCCACAAGATGAGAAAAATATTCATCATATCCTAACCTATGAAATTGAAATGGTTATCATAATAATTTCATAATATCATAATGCATTCCATATAGATAGGTTTGATAAACATTTCATAATATAATAACCAATGAAATGAAGTTTGTTTCATAAAAATTTTGTCCTGGGATGACCTGTGGAAGTGAAACAGGTTCATAAACAACATACTATCATAAACATAAACAATTAAAAGAAAGAATAAAAATGGTACCCTTGGATCATATCCCAATTAAATCATAAATTACATCAAATGATATCATCTTTGATGGAAAATAATTTAAAAAGACGATTTAAAATATTTTATGAGTAAAATATCCTTTCTTATTTGAAAAATTCTTTTTGAAACATTTTAGAACATCCTTTTCTTTGTAAAACACTTTAAAATGTGAATTTACACAATATTAAGAAAAATTTTTGTGTAAAAATATTCATTTAAACATTAAAAGGAATGTTTAAATAAATTACATCCATGAAGGTAGCTAAATATGTTTATGTTGAACATTCCTTTTGCACTATAAAAAGTTTAGAAATGTGCCTCAGTTGGAAAACATAAAACAATTTCTTTTTAAAAACATATTTTGTTAAAATGAAACAAAAATGGTAAAAATGACTCTTAAATCTAATAATATAATAATAGAACATTTTTGAAAACTTTTTTAGAAAACAATCTTTCTAATGAACAAAAATTTACAACTGAAAAGAGAAATAATGTTATATTTTCATAATAAATTTCTTAATTATATTAATTTAAAACCAGTGGAGAAATGTTACAATTACTTCATGACATATAGAATAACTATATGAGAATAAAATATATGATATTTCTTGAGATAAGGGTCATAATATTACATCAATGGAAGTATAATAATAAATAATCCCAAAATACCAAGGAGACTGTCACCATAAACTATTACCACTTTGGTAACATTGGATCATAATCCGTATAAAATAATAAAATTCCAGGGAAAATAAAAAATAAGGAATGGATTTATTTTCATTATCTATCTTCTTAATAGGGTGATATATAACCCTTGTAAAATAATATAGGTGCATAACATAACATGCGTCTCAATGAGGGAACATTGATGACAAAATACATTACTTATTTGGTATCTTTTGAACGGTTAACACTCTGAAAGAGTGATTGTAAAATGGTTATGTAAATAAATATAAATATGATTAGAATAATAATTAAATAAATTCTCATGAATTAAACACATCACATATAATAAAGTGGTGGTGAATATATCATGTGTCTTATAAGAGTAAAAATTGAGAAAAAAATCCATTACTACATGAGTAACATTTGAATCATGAGATATGTGAAAGAATAAAATCAATTGAAACATATAAAATAATTATATAAATAAAAATATATATATAATCTTTCATGTGTAATTATATACACCACAAAAAATTAATGAGTTTTGAATAAGGAAAAAGTCTTGCAAAAATAAAAGTGAGGCTATAAACCCCAATACATTAAGTCTTGACATTCTTTATTCATGTTTGAAACTTCATAATAATAAATATAAGTTTATTATATATAAAAATTAGAGTAATATTAAAATATATATTAATATATATATATATATATTATTAATAATAATAAATATCACCTGCTTATTAACAATTTCAGTTAAAACTATAATTTGGGAAATAATCTCTTTGTATTTTGTATATGTTTCGACTTTATATTATTGACACTCTTAAATAGGTCATTATTTACAAATTAAAATAATTTAATACATGATATAAATATATTATATATTAATATATATGTATTTATAATAATCTATGACTGTTACAAATATGATAGGAAATACACCATTAATTGAGATGGTAGATCGTACGTATACATGGATGCAGTTTACAATTTCTTATAGTATTTTTAAAGAAAGGGAAGTAAATTATATATATATTGTCATTATATTATAATTATTAAGTCATATGTATCACATATTTTTATTAAACTCTTCCATAATACATTCTATGTAAATCATGAAACAGTCACATCACTTTGAAGAGGCGATAGTCCACATGTCTATAAATGATGTTATCATATTACTACAAAATGGGAATAAGGAAGGTATGTGTCATAAAAACATATTAAGAATAAATAAATCATAAAAATTATATGTATCATATATGAAAATAATTCCATCATTTTATCCAACGTATATAGGTTGTAATAGAAGAACGGGCGACATCAGTTCACGAGGAGGTAGTTTGTTGTACACATAAACGATGATTGTGTATACCATTTGATTAAAGTGTTGAAGTTATGTGTACCATATACATAAAAACATATAATTAAATATAGGATACTTAGGTTATTATATAATTTTGATTTAGTAATAATTTAGAGGGGTGGAGAATAAATAAAGAAAAAAATTCTTATTGAAGAATGTCACCTCTTCATTAGGAAACCCCTTTTGGTTTGCTATGAATGTCCACCATGGTTTTTTTAATGTCCAAATTGTGGATTCTAAGTCTATAGGAGGTATTATGGGAGTTTATTTTTTTATTTTTTGTTTGATGTAAAGTGTTTTAGATATTTTAATAAGTGTGTGTGGGGGGGGGGGGTTATGTACTCTTTTATAGTAGAGGAGGAGTGAAATTACATTAAATACAAACTTTTAAACACTATTTAAAGGTCTACCATACATCACATGCCTGATATAATGGTAGAAATTTTATAAAATAGGGTACATGGTATTAATTTTTCTATAAAATGTGTTTTGGAAATGTTTAGGGTAATTTTTACACCATCTGATTTATGTTTACCAAATAATTAATTTTTCTTTTGCCTTAATCACTATAATTAAATTTAATTTATTTCTCTAATGTTTTGAGTAAAAAATATTCTTACCTTAGTAGTCATTATAAATATATCTAATTACAAAAAATGGAATCATTTTTTCCAAATTCTAGTATAATAAGTGGAATAGTTTAATTTAAAAATAATCTCATAGGCGTGATGTAACAATTGGGCTTTAAAGTAATAAGTACATAAGAATGAAATGTTTTTATATCTAATTTAAATGTGAAAATTTTTATTATGAACTAAATTGGATTTAGTGATTTTATAATTAAATTATTTATACTAAAAACCAATTTAAATATTATTTCACTATAAAATTAAATTAGAAAAATTCTACTTTAAATTAAAATTCAGGGTTTTTCAGTATTCATAAAACGGAATCCTCTTAGAAAAGTACCAAAACATTACCCATAGTAAATTTTTATATTCTGATTTTAAAAAATATATGTTTAGTTTAAAAAAATTAAAATTATACATGTGTCAAAAATCGATCTTAAACCAAATTTTCCCTTATAATGTTGGAAAAATTCCTCTTAGAAAAATACATAATTTTATGCCTAAAATTGGACTTAATTTTATCCCGTGTCTAAAAAATATATAATATGAATGTTAAATTGTTTATTGAATAAATAATATATAAATTACATTAAAATCAATTGTCAAATTTTTTTTATTTAATTTATTGAGATAAAACATTTTTGTGCATAGAAAATAGGTTTTTATAAAATAATTTTTTATTTTCAAATAGTTCATACTCTCCTTTATTATTATATTTTACCAAATAATTCAATTTATAAACAAGAATAAAATATATTTTCAATATTTTTTTATTCCCTTCCATCAACTCTAACCCATTTTCTAGGTAATAACTATATTAATATTACAATAATAATATAAATACATTTGTTGGAGTTCGGTAAAACTCTGTCCTGCAAGTAATGTATGAAATTGAAGGAACTCAAATTTGTGTCTGACAGAAGACAAAAATAGTGTATCATATATCAGAATCTAATATATTTGTTTCACATAGTTCATTCCCAACTTGGTGTTGCATATAAATAAAGAATTACATGGTGTATCATGCCATGAAATCCATAAAATATATTTAATTCATTCATGAAATATTAATTCATAAAAAATCAGGGTGTTACATTCTACAGCCCTAAAATGAATTTCGACCTCAAAATTCATTAGTGTTATCAACGGTTCAATACTTGAATCTTTCTTTCATAGAGAACCATATCATAAAGATGAATTCTAAAACTACTTTTAAAAATGGATGTTTGGAAAGATAATAGTTAACCACAATAACTCATAACATGGTTTCCATATAGTAGAACATATGTGGAACGTGAAAAAAATGACTTGAAAGAATAATTTAACTATCCTGTTCTGATGGAGAGTGAAAAAGAACATGTTCAGTTGAATGTTATAGAAAAGAAATACATATACCAAAGAGTCTTCAAAAAGGTCATTGATATCATAAAAAATGATGATAATAGATTTTTTATTATTTCAAGACCCTTCCTAAAGGCGAAAACTTTTCTTAAGAATATGTACTTACATAATCCCATTCCCTTTCATAAGAACAATATCACCCTTTGGTTGTGTCATGATTAATGTCTACTATAACTTTTACTCTCTCAATGGAAGGTGAATTTTTTATCCCTCAAGAACTAATGGATCATAAGACCCATATATAGACTGACAAGTCATTACGAATATATTGAGGTATCATTAAAAAAAGGTTATCATTCATTATTCAAAATGAACGGATTAAAATTTGGTGAAGTAATGTATTAATCTAAAAAAACACTTCCAAATATTAACTCAAACCATTCAATAAATGATTATCCTTATGAACCATACAAGATAAAATTTTCCCTTTATTCCAATAATATGGTCTTATCTTATTCAAAAAACATTTTCGTTGGAAACACGGGTCAATCCCTATAACTATACAATAGAAAAGATGATTTTATTAATCCAAAATAAATTTATAGGGATATGATGACATGAAATTTACCAAACAGAAGTACAATAAAATTTTCACAGGGCTTATTCATAAAAAATAAAATATGAAAATTTTAACATGGGGGGGGGGATAAGCATGCTCTAATTATTATTATTCTCTTCATCCATAGAGACTTCATATAATTTCCCTCTATCATTTTTCCATAGGGATTTTTATATTGTTTCATACTTATTAGCCATTTTAGTGGGTTATTGATTCACATATTTCCCAAAATTATCACTCATGAAAAATTAAAGTGTGGGTGGTGAATTCTGTTGATTTATTCTTCTAATAATTTCATTGACCTTCCTCTTCACATCAGCTAAACATTATTTTTCCTGATGTCTAACATTTCTGAAATTGAAACACTATCGTGTTATTTTTAGGAGCTTACTTAAATGATATTTTCGGCAGTTTTGGAAATAGTATTTTGAAACATTTTCTTCTATCCATGTGAAATTTCTATAGATTTATCATGAAATTCCATTTTACATTTCATATCAATATAACAATTCATGTTTCTAGATTCTATTTTCACTTTTAGTTCACATTAATCAATTGTTTTGTTGCATTCAATGTCCTTTATGTATAACACACCTCAAATATTTTTTTAAATCAACTGAAGAATCGGTCCATCATATAATTATGATGAATTTTAATACCAGAATAATACCTTGAAAGTATTTCAAAGTTTCATTCATAAAAAATAATCGATTCATAATCCCATAGCTTAATCTCTTGGAATTCCTTATCTATTTTTCAATGAAGAATAAAATGAAATATGTCCCGACTTGGCCTAATCGGGGCTAGGCTGTAACTCCCCAGGGATTCCTAAAATAGTTCAGGGGCTGGTGACTAGTGTCAATAATGCATATCACATAGATGGTAGTAATTTTCCTAAAGTAAATATATACATGAACCGAACAAAACATCGATTTAATAGTTTAGAGATATAATAATGTAGAATCTAATACTAATTCATACAACTATCCCTAAAAGAATTACAAAAAACTAATTAAATATTAGCAGTTAAAAATATTTTCCCACCATAATAAAGTTGTAAAATTATCTGACCTTCTTAGAAGTAGGGGATCACTATCAAATGAAGCTACTAGAAAACTTTTAAACCCACCTCTGTTAAACACCTTAGTAATTCTATCTCACTATGCGCTACCTGCCTCAAGTCCTATGTGGATTCCTTGTAAAGGCCTTTGGTCAGCACAAGACACAAAATGTGTGGGAAAATCCCATGTAGGGATTAGTATAAAAATAATCTGTCTAAACCACAAAAAAATTAAAGAACTTATTGGAAAAAGTCCACTCGACCATTATATAGGGAACCCAATTGAGATAAAAAATCAATCTCAGATTAGCATTTACTATACAAGTTATGTGATCTCAGTCCACAAGGGGTGTCCACCCACACACATGACAACACCATGAGGAATCCCAAAAAACTACCTATATAAACTAATCTCAAAATCTAAGTCTCACAAGGTTATTACCTCATAGATAGTGATAGGATTCTACTTGAGAATATAATGGAAACAAACAACTAGTAGAACACACCCCGTGAGATCAGTCATCGGTGATGGAACCTGCCCAAGAGATACACTCCATCAGGAAAAACTCACTATGACCAACTCTAGTTCCCAAGAATAATGGTCCTTCTATTGCTAACATACACCGTACACAAGTTTTTAAGTTACCCTAGATGAGAAGCCTACCACTTACCACTTAACAAAGGTGAGGGAACAATACCAAATACAATTCCCCGCATACATCCTCTATAATAAGAGAGAATGGAAGGCAAAACACATATCCACCACACTATAGTCATGTGATTTCTATCTCCTAACTAAACCATGAATCCCATTAATATCTCGTATGGAGTCGAACACACCTTAGTCTACTGAGAGAGAAATTAATCCCAACCGTAAATCACTCATATCTTGTAGAGGGTCTCATTCCTCATAACATTACTAAACAACCGAGGGAGATCAAATTTCAATGGAGTAACCACTACTCCACTGAAACTCAGAGACATGGGATTAATACTCCCTAGGCGAGGACCCACACTCTAGTAATAAAGGGGATTAATGCTCAAAATTAGAAGACCCACACCCTAGAATTTTATGGGAGTACCACTCTATGGATGGGGGACCTACACTCTAGTACGACATGGGTGTACCACTCTACCAACTCAATTTCTATGGGGGAACCACACCCTGACATAGAAGGAGTTTACTGACCCTAGGATAGTGGACCCACTCCTTGGAATGATAGGGGTGTACAAAATCTACTGGAACAACACTTATCGAGGACTATTTCTCTAGAACAATGGGGGCTTATGACTCCAAGGATAGAGGATCCACACTCTAACACGATAGGGGAGTACTCACCATATCTATATGTCACATATAGAGTACCTGCACCCTTGTACAATGGGGGAGTACTGACTCCATGGATGGAGTACCTAAACTATGGTATAATAGGTGAGTAAACACCCAATCTAGATAACAATAATGGAAGTATCAAACCCTATCTCCATTGGGGAGAATTTTCTATCTATAATAATGATACATAAACCCTTTCTCTAGTCTGACAGGCGAGTACCAACCACGGAAGAACTGCCTCACTATTATAGAAGCCACAACCATGATGTTGGGAGCCACATATCTACCAAAGAAAAAAACTAAAGTAAACATGTGCCATAATACCATTTGGTATTACCAATAGAAACATCTCTCTTTATGAACCACACTGATCTATATTACTAGCCATGTTCTACTAAACGGAGGGTCATACTTATTATGTCTCATGTCATAACACTAACATGAGTAGGGGACCCTCACACTAATTCCATAATGGATAACCACTCTACCAATATGAGGTGTCTAGGGGACCTATATCATAAATCATAATGGAAGGGTAATGACCCAGACATCAACCCCGTGGTCCACCCTGACCACTACCAAAGGTTAAGCGCCTCTATACAAGAACCATGATAAAAATAACCACATCATATCTCAAAGTCTGAAAATAGAGCCCACCATCATGTTCTATGTGAAACATTCTCAGGATAGGTTGATCAAAAACCTAGATATGAGTTCTAGAGAAGAAAATATGATATGTAGTAGAACTCAAGAAGATCCCAAAGAAATTACACCACATGAACTGGGGGCCACACGGCGTGAAAACTCACCCTTTCACCTGATTTATCTGTCATTTACATAGACTTTATCATCCATGTAGGGGTACGTGACATGTACGACCATTACACGACATGTCTTACATCACTCAACCCCTTTTCATGTATCCTCTTTCTCATGACATATAATTCCATGTCCCTAACATGCCAGGCATCCCATACTACTTGGTATGTTAGGGATAAAAACCCGCATGTCTATGTGGTTTGCATATAATCATGTATGGAACCCAGTTTTTATGTACTTTGGTGGTGTACTTTTACAAAAACATGTATTATTACATGGCTATGCCAGGCTATCTCTTTTGGCCATAAGACATGGGGTCACTACACAACATGTAGTCTCCAAACATTATCTTCCTTAAGAAAAAAGAGAAAAATAGCGTTCCTTATTGGACTACATACATTATAGTTGGTATTTATAGATGAGAATTACCTTGTAATTCACTCAGTTTACCAATGTTTACAATAAATCCAATAGATCAAACTAGAAGGGATCACAAGTAATTGAAATAGAGCTCATGAACATTTAAAAAATAAAAAATGAAGTGGATCAAGAACAAAAATTAAAAATATCAATGTTGAGGGAAGTTGAAAAATATTTTGGTGTAAAATGGTTCTTGGATCATGTTGTACCTAGAATTTATGATGATCAACACAATTAATGGAGACTTGAAGGGATTTTTTACATTGATTCAGGATTGTTTTCATGTATCGACTGATGAAGTGGATGAGGAGAGGTTATTACTTTTCATTTTTCATGCAACATGAGAGGGGGGGTTTATGTTAAACATACTAATTATATTATCATTTAATTAAAAAAATTCTATATTCAATGACATACTAACCCACATTCTCTCATTCTCTCAGAACAAATGCCTTTAGATTACGCAAATGCTAAACATGGTGTTCTAAACTCAACCATGGACACATATTTTAAAAATGAGTCTCCACTCAATATTTATTCCATGATTCAAGAAAAACTATGAAATCATGAAAAGTCATATTTAATAATTTTAAAATAATCCCTTTGAGACTCTCTAGGCACCGAAGTCCCACATTGAATAGACATCAGGCTTTAAAAATATTCATAGAAATATTCCAAAGTATTATAGGTTAATCGCAAGTCACTAAATAATCTTCACCATTATGTATTTTCAACTTTGAAAAGTGAAATCCTATGATTGAGGGAAGAAACTGATCACTCCAGTGGAGCTCACATGCCAGCGAGATCCCCAAGGGTTCCCAAAATGCATCCAAGAATGAACTCAGGGTAACCACCAAGGCCAAAGAACACTTATGACTAACTCCAACATGATAATCATCATGAAACAAAGCATAACATGTCTCCTCATCTATGGTAGGTGTATAATTACCAAGAAAAATAGTCCATCTATATTAATAGCTCCATAACCTATACAACCTTGATAACCTGATGTAGATACAAATGTAACCTGACAGTTCACATCAACCCAAGATAAACAACACCATGATCTACTTTAGAGTCTTGAATTAAAGGTTGACACCATGAATATGAGGTTTGAATAAGAAAAATAGGTATTCCCAGGTGTAAACCCTGGGTCTTAGTAGGAAATTCTCTAATTTAAACAATATCTAACCCTAAAAATTTGGATTGCATCAAAAAAAACATCTCCATGGAGAAATAAACCACTTTACTCATGAGTATCATGCATATCCAAACTATGCCATGTCCACATAGAGAATCTCGCATACAAATAATATTTTAAGAAAACAAGGGTACTAAAAAATCAAAGGGATACCCAAGTTCTCACATGGTATATTATCGGACCATCTGTCATCAAAACAATTAGAAATCATTGGGCCTTGACATACATGTCTGAGAGACTGATGCTCCAAACCTTGATAATATCTACTTTGGGCAGCACTGACACACCCAAATGGTTTTACTCACATCACAAAAACTTTTATTGATGTATAAAAGATCCCTCTTCTTCCTTCATTTGAAGCCACATTGAACAACACAAATATAGGGTTCTTCTAATGACCTGTGTCACAATGGTCAATCCTCGAGTAAGAAGCCGAAAGAAAAGAGTGCCTCACAATGGTGTATAATAGTTACTATTATATAATTTAGAAAGGAAAAAATAATACCTCTACTAATCCTTGAATCTTCTGGATCAAAGGCCCTTATGGACTACAACTGTCCTCTCCCACATCCTCAAGAGCTCTAAGCCTAGTGTAGACCACCTGGGGTTGGTAGTGAAAACACATCAAACCACCTTCCAAAAACTGATTATCTACCATCTTCTCCACCATGTATATCATATTATAGATCACCCTACTCCAAATTATGCCTCAACCACGAAGAACCATTTACTGAATCCCTCTCAGCAGTACGACGGGTCAATCAGTCTTTAGAATGATTTCCCCGATCATCACAAATGTAACACTTCCCTTCTTGTTGTTGTCCTGATCCCCAATGCAGATCTTGTGCTACATAACCATGTGTCTATTCCTAGGCATGGGTATGCCTCCTATGCTATGATATTGAAATTTTATTTCTTCATTTGTTGTAGAAACACCATCCTCAGTACCACCATTGTGGGCCACATCTTCTTTTTCATCCTCTAGGAAGCTCTCTAAGACATGATCTAACTCCAGTGCCCCGCATAAGACGGATGAAACATGGAGACCAAAACATATCATAAATCTCCACGAAGGCCCTTCTCAAAGAATTAATCTCTACAGAATGGGTCTCACACCATATCTAGGGAGTAACATGACAAGTCTGTGAAACTCACCGATTACTCTACCACAATCATGCTACCCCTATGAAGCTGTAGAAGCTCTTGGATATGCATCAACCTCAAATATGAAGGGTAAAAATGTTCCCTAAAGAGACACTCAAACTATAAACAAGTGAGAATCATCTCGTAGTGGGACTACATTAGTAAACTCTACTATTACCGAGACAAAAACTATTGAAGGACCACCAATAGGACCACCTTTTAATTGAGAGGTGTCCTCATTTAGAAGAAAACATGTGTGGCTTCCTTGACCCAGTCATCACTTTCTTAGGGGTTTGGATTACCCTGATACATTAAAGGTCATAAACTATGGAACTCCTGAAATGCAATCAACTTATGAATATTCTTAGCCTGAACTGACAGAATAACCATCTTCTCAATAGGTGGTGGCTCAACTGGAGGACCGCCAAGAGGTATCACCTCAGAACAAGTTCCTGACACTGAATCCTTGTCATAGAGAAGATCATCACCATAATCCCTCCATGGATCCAAATATGGTTATCTTCATAGTGGAATCCTGAAATATAATTTAATATGCACCATGATCAGATAGTATATATGTGGAGTTGACTCAAGAAGGATAAGGAAAAACCAAAACCCCGTTCTATATGATGTGTGTACAATTATTTATGTAACATCCTAAGTATTTTTATAATAATACATTTTCATATCTAATAATATTTATAAATAAAATATTAATTTTAATTTAATGGGTATTCTATTCTGATTACATAATTGATAAGAAAAAATAGGTTTCTAAAAAATTTTACATTAAACACAACATTGAGTTATACAGAAAATAATACAATATTATTATTATTATTATAAATAGTAGTTATCACCAAGCCGTTGTTTTGGAACAAATGAATAGAAATAATTATAATATTATTACAGATGTTAAATGTTTTTTCATTTATCCAATAAATCTATAGAGGCTTAAAATTATAATTAATCAAATTTTAACCAGAAAATACTAAAATATTTTTTAAAACATGTTTTACTTTTTTTTAATAGAAACACCTTTTGACGTCTATTTTTTTCAATTTAATATGTTATGTTTGAAAAATAAAAACTTATTACAAATAAGTGGGTCATAAAAATTTAATTTGGTTAAATATTTGGTAATTTTAAGAAAAATATTATTTTATAAAGAATAGTGAAAAATACTGCAGTTTAAATCAAAACCGCATTTTCATCTAATTTAATTATATAGTTAGATTTTTATTTTAATTTATTTTTATGTTTAATTGGATTAATAATTTTTTATTCAATAAAATTTTGTTCATTGGAATTAATTTCACTTTTAAATTGTATATAAACACTTGTCAATCTTTTGCTAATTTTTATTTCTAAAAAACTCGCTTTTTGGTTTTGACAACATGAATTAATTTTAAATTAATTTCTAAAAATTATGTGTTTTAAATTAGGTAAAATGGAATCTATATTTGGAATCAGATGTTCTAGATTTTGTAAATATGAACATTTTATTTTTGGAGATTATGAATAGTAACTTCAATAATTATTTTTATTTACCATGGTTAATGGATAAATATGGTAAATAAGGGTAGAAAATAAAATTATAATAATATAAAAAACGCTAAAAATGTACTAATACTAGTGGATAAGAGTTTTACGACCATGGGAATCATTATGTTGATTTTAGGACCCCATGGAGCCACTTGGTAGTGATAATGACATGTTATAAGAATTAATTTAATGTAAAGAGAAATATAACATAAATATTTATATTTTACTAAAAAAAATTAATATAGAGTAATAGAACTGATATATTTTACTATAAATATTAATTATAAATAAAATAAGACTTCCAAATAAAAATTGATTTTATTTATAATTTTTAGACATTAAATAAATAAATCAATTTATGACACAATAATTATGCAACGATTACCTTGTTAATGAAAGATTCAAATAAATGATATTATAAATATTAAAAATAATTTAATTTAAAAGTTTTTATCCCTTCAAATAATTTTCTGGATAATTATGACATATTATATTTTATTTAAAACCTTTTGTTTGAAGGAATCATGTTTTTATGACTAAAAAAATCAATTTCTAAATAGTGTTAGAATTGACATAAATGAGTTAAAAAATACTATTTTATTAAATGATATAATTTTCCTAAAAATATATGATTTAGACCAATGAAATATTTAATTATATAAATGTCATTAATTATTAACTTTTGGTTCTCTTGGCAATTTATAGTAACTACAATAACCATATATTATAAAAATACAATAAGACATGATAAGGGTTAATGTTTTGTCCTAATGGTTAAATCTAAGAGATAAGGATATTTTATGACATAAAATTATCTAAAACTAATTGGTTGAGATTATTTATACCGATTATTTTATTATACTAGATAATATATCACTTTGGAACTATTAAAATTCAAAATTAAATTTATAAGGAAATAATATTTCAATACTTTCCTAAAGTGCCGCACTGCCCTCTTATAAAAGGACACAACCTCAACCCACTTACTCACACCTCTCAAGACCCTTATATCATCCAAATTATTCTAAAATAAGATCCCAAAATATCTCCCTTACTCCTAGAATCATTACCTTGGAATGAAGATATCTCAAATAATCTTTCTAAATCAAGTCAAAAAAGTTATCCGATGTGGAGAAAACGTCTTCTCTCAAGTTCCTTTATTTTATTTTCCATATTCACTCCCAATTATTTTATTATTATATTATTATCAAACAAAAATATTATCCTAAAAATAATATTTTTCATGAGAATTATTCTAACTATACTTACACACACCTACGTATAATTGATACGAACATAATGTTTCTGTGTACGATGAACTACTACCTCACGAAATGAAGATTACTCAATTATATCCTACCACCTCTCATGGTGGCCATTAGGATGAACCTATATTTATATATTATATATATACATATTAGTTCTTATGTAATTATATTTACACCATATCTTTATTCTTTTCATAATGTGTAAATATGATAATTTCTTTTGATGAAGTGCAGCCTACTGCCCCCTCAAAGTGAAATGACTCACTCATGTAGTAAATGTATCATATAAAAGATTTAATTAATGAAAATATGTAACATATATAATATAAATATCATAATTTAATTATAACATACATATGTATCATTGAGTTTTCATTCCTTTAATATGACAAATAAATGAAAGTAGTGTTCATACATACGTACGACCTATCGTCTCCATGAATGGTGCACATCATTTCTTATCTCAAAATGTTATGGAATATTATAAATACATATATTCTATATATATATGATATTTAAATCATTAATATAATTATATAGATGATTTAATTTTGACTACATGTATAATTTAAATCAAACCAAGTTTATTTTTGACACAAGTACCGAATATCGACAAAATAATTGATACGAATCAGAATAATTATGTGATTTTTAATAAAAAGGTATAAATGATATAAAAATAATAATAAACATGAAAAATTTCTCAAACAAGTATAAATTAAATTAATTTTATTATTTAGGAATAATAAAGAGAATACATGACGATTTTGACTCAAGGTAAGGGACTTCGTATCAATCTTCATTCATTGTAGAATATTTTTATTCATACATGAGTTTATATTATACAATATATAATCAAACCTTTTCAGTTTTATTTTTATTAAATGATTTTCAAAATTAATATTTTTCTAGAAATTGTTTTACTAAATGTGAAAAGAAATGTTTCTTATTAACATATGTGACGACAATGGCCTTTCTGCCGCTGCGAGCATTATTTGATATTAGGCTTCCTCTACCAGTCATAATGTTTTTAACAATAAAAGTAAATTACATATTAATTTTTAGGTTATTTTGGTATTTAAAATGGAATTGAGAATGGATTGATTATTTCAATATCTTGAACTTTTATAATGTGATTTCAATGCAGAAATATTATATTTTATTTATGCTTATTTTATGTGTTATGATTATGTTATGGTTCATGAGAATTGTTTAGGTATATGGGTGGTTCTGTGATAAATGGAGGGTGGATGGGCCTGAGATATCTCTTCAATTCATTGTGTAATGTGACAGAGGTAAATGTTAATGTTTCTTCTAATAGATTTAAGGAATATACTATGATTGGTATTCCAAATGTAACCGTGAAGGTTACTCCCTAAATAGCCATAAAAGCTATAATATAATTATGTTATAGATTCCACTAGTTAACTTTATGACTTATAAATTCTTTGAGTTATTAATAAATCTTATTATTTCCTGAGGTAAATTAATGGTCTTATGTTTTATGAGTGAAGAGTATGATTGCATTGATTTGTATGTATTCATGGACTAATGTTTTCATCGCTTATTTTATAACACTTATTGATCTTTTTACGATCAACTGAGGTTTTTGAAATATTTTTTCACAAGGTTTAAAGAAGCGTAAGATAATGTAATAATGCAATAATATTTTATCCAAAAAAACTTCTTTTTTATTTTAAGAGTTTTATTATTTTGAAAAAAATTGGATAGAGTATAAGTGTCTACTTTTTAATATTTGAGATGTAATGTAATAGTTATGGCCTAAATATTTAAAACTCTAACCCTAAAAATATCCTTATTGTGAGAGTGTCATAGTTATTATTGATAAATTTAATGAGTTTGAGAAGACATGAAAAAAATTATCTTAGTGTTTATCCTCCTCATATGATAGTATATGATGTAACATCCCTACTATAGAATCCCAAAGTTGATGCATTATTTTAATACATTGGCATGATTACAATGAATCAAACCCGAAAAGAAACATGTAGTTCAGTAGTTTTGGAAAACCAGATACATACATAAGTTTAAAATTAAAACGTAAAATAAATACAACATATATGTCGTATTGGGAACATCCACAACTCTAAGTTTATCTGTGCATGTCATTTATAATAAACTTCTTCATGTCATGAGAAAGTGAAACATAAGAAAGGGGAGAGATAAAATTATTAATAAGGATAATAAATAAAATGGAATATATCATAAATATAAACATTAGGTATTTGGAAGAAAATGAAACACATTCTATTAAAAAATAAACATGATCATAATGTGGTAGGAATATGAAATGAGGAAATATTTCCATAATAAAACATAATTATGGGTATTTTACTAGTAAAAAACACATGAACTTTCAATTAATAGTTTCATAATGAATGAAATGTAAATTCCAGACATTCTGAAACATACCTTTAAGGCCTCAGTAAATAAATCTACAAATGATTAAGGCCACGACCAAAACCACATCTAAAAATGTTCAAGTCCTCAGACAGGTCGATATCTATTTGTATCATTAGACCTGCCAATGAATCAAGGGGATATAGAGGGCCCCACCCATAACAAAATAATTCCTATTCATTCTGCATATGAATAGGGGTAAACATAAACAACACATACATTCATATTGAAACTTATATATAAAATGTACAAAACCTTCCCCGAACATTATGCTTAAACAATACCCATTCAGTGTAAATTGGTGAATGGTTTTAAGATAGAACATGCACAATAAAACCAATAATAAACCATTTAATTAAATATTTTATACTATATCGTAATTATTAATCCCAAAATACAAAATAATCAATAGTATTGTTGAAAAAGATTTATATACTCTTATAAAATCATCAAGTAATTCTTGAGATAAATATTGTCTTACATAAAAAAGAATAGCTTTTTTTTGGAAAAATATTTGTTTAAAACAACAATTAAGTAATATAATATTTTCATAAAAAAATTCATGATTTTATTAATATAATGGTTTCTAAAAACAGATTATAGAGTGCCCCTAAAAATAGGTAACAATTTGAGAAATTCCCCGGAGTTGGGCTTGTATTTCAGGAAGATGTTTTGAAAGATCCTTTTAAAACATATAATTCCCCATAAATTAAGGTAGGATTATGGTTGTTAAACATATCTATAACATTTAAGCAGAATTTATGAGGATTAAATATTAATGAATAAGAATTTAATTGCAGTTTCTTGGCAATAAAAGTCACCCGAATGAAAATGGAGGTTCGTGTGGGAAACCCATACCACTTTGTAATCAATCGAATCCTAATCGCCAAAACAAAAAATCATCAAATGTGAAATTTAATACCATGAAAATAAATATATTCATGATATTATACATCAATTGGAAATATAAATACACCATACCCAAGTAATAGTTGTGAATAAGGAATGTCTCACAAAAATGGAAGTGAGAAGAGGAAAGCATTACCTTAAGTTCAATGGTGTTCTTCAATTTATCTTAGTGCCCGATATAAAAAAATTAAATTCATTAATTAATATATCCAAAAAACCTTATTTATTTAATTTTTCTATTATATCCTTATTCAGTTTATTCAAGGCATTCATGATGTGTTTATGAGATTCAATTTTATTATTTTGGTGCATTTTCTTCCTTAGTATTCATGACCAGTTTACTTATATACATGTAATGTAAAACAAGTAATATGATAATGGTTATACATAATAGAAGATGTATTTTTTTAACATCCATAATATTACATGTTCATTAAATTAATTTTTTTATTGTGAGTGAAGATGATTCATTATTTAAATCTTTAAAGACAATTGTTTGGGTTAATTGGAGGTTTTTTATCACAACATACGCATTTTGATTTATAAATTTGTATCAATTGTAAAAAAGGATTACAGAACCATAAATATGATTTAATACATATATTACAGTCTAGTTCTACAACTAAAATTGTTTCATGACCCTAATTTATTGTGGTAATGGAAATTGAGAACCTATTGTCCTTGAATGTGACAAATTAATACATCTCCGATGGTGTTTTCATTTCCAGTATAAAATAAGGGGAAAGAAGAGATGATAATGAATTATAAAATTATAAAAAAAAATCTAGAAAATTTAAGGTACTTTAGTTATCATAACATTTTGATGAAAGGATGTGAATAAAGAAATATGAAAAGAAAGGAACTCGGAATAAAAGAAAAGTTGAGAAATCTCGTATGAAAATTCGGTAGCCTAATGGCATCACATAAACATTTATAAAATATTTTGATGAGAGAAAAGGGGTATCTAATCATTCATACATAACATGTGAAGTAAATGGTATATGCAATGACATATTAAAACATAATATAAAGGATATTATAAGAGAATAACATAAAAAGTGTACTTGAAAAAGAGAAGGGTGGTTGATTCCATTACCTTTTAGAGTAACTTCTAAAACCTGAATGTTGGGACCTTGGTGCTCAAAGAATCCTTGGGATGACTCATAGGGAGGTAAAAATACCATATATTCAAGGAGGAATAATTTTTAATGAGTGAAAATGAAGGAATGGATTAGTATTTATAGTAAAAGTGAAGGAGTTTTTTATTAATTTCTAAGGACACCTCATTAGTGGGTTTTCCAAAAATCATGGGCTTTCCCATTGTATATGCCCATGGAATTAGAAAAATAGGAAACCACATATCAGATATTAAGTTACACCTACCCAATATAATTTAATATTAAATATTACATCATTATGATGTCATTAAACATACCGAAAACTCAAAACAATATTTCTACTATTCATGAAAAAATCAACTATTTTAGAAAATTACATAAAATTTGCCACAATAATTTTTGGATGTGAAGAATTAAAAACTGAAATCCATTTTTGGAATATAATTTTCTAAATATTTTTAATTAAATGTATAAACAAAATCCTAATTTATTCTAAAAAACCCACTTTAAAACTATAACTCGTTTATAACAGCTTGAGAAACTAATCAAGGTCCCATTAAATTATTTTAAAACCATAATAAAATAATGTAAAAATTTATGATTAAATTTTATGAAAATAAATTTACATTTCAAATTATTAAATTAGTCATAAAATTGTAATTAAAATATTTATGACATATAAAAATACGAATAATTATATTGCGATATTTTTTTCACTTTTAAGATGTCTAAATTGTATTTATACATTCATGGGTGATGTTTCTATTTTCTGTGACAATATACTATTAATCACTATTTATTACTATTCATAATGTTATGTTACTATTCATAAAGGCATGTTACTATTCATCAAAAATCATGTTTTCCTTATCATAATCTAAATATCTTACTGAACACAACTTTGTATGTTAGTTTTATGAATTTCAAATCACAGAGGTGGAAAAATTATTTTTACTGGATAGGATATAACAAATTGGAGTTTTTAGAGATAATGTTTCATTCATTCAATATTAAATTTATTTGAAAAATATTATGGTGTTGCATTATCCCCTCCTTACAAAAATTTTTTCCTTGAAATTTCAAATAGAACATCGAAAGTTAATGATAGATACTGAAAATGTGTGGGAAACCCAAATCAAGAATACTATTAGAATATACTCATAATAAAAGGAATAGTAAATGCATCAGTTAGTATAAAACCACACGTTCTAATTCGAAAACGTTTTCTTGGAAGAATAATGAAACCATCTTGTAGTGACATTAAAACTTGAAAACACATTAAATGATCAACTTAAATCATTTAACAAATGGTTTAACGTTTCAAAAGAGCATGATACAATACATTATAATAATTCTCAAATCCATCATTGCTATATCCATATACATGGGGTCCTTGTAAATCCTCATTTTGTTTAGAACTCTATGATCTATCATTCTCAATGCATCTTCTACACTATTTTCCATTAATCAACATGATGTAGCCCAAAATTTTCTCATTTAAAAAATATCAATATCTTCATCATGTGTCTTATTAAAAAATGGTAATAACTCAAAATACTTTAAAAACTTAGTTGAAACATGCATTCATCATTACACATGCTATTGTATATGTAAATTATATTAAAAAATGCAGTAAACTACATCAATGATAACATAAACAACTTTTCGATAAGTCAAGACTCTGTTTTCAAGTAGTCAGTACTTATCCAAATGAATCATTTCTTCATAACTATCTTCATCATTAGAAATATATTAAGGGTTTCCCATATTTTAGTCAAGCATTTTCTGAAAAATTTAACTTTCCAATGAATGTCTTTTATGGGTACCATTTAACATATGGATTCAAATCATTAATAAAAATGTACTATAGTAGAATAATCATATATTCCATAATTATTATAACCAGTACATTGGTGAAAAAATATTCAATTGAAATTTTTCTTGACTAGGGATATTAATCATTCTACTTCATCTCTGGTAGCATCATTACATGATCATTATCCAGATTCGTCATTTAGGCTATATTTTTTTGACTCTTGGTAAATTTATTCGTATAGTGTCCCGTATCCTTGAATTTGAAGCATTGTACACTGAAAACATTTTTCTTACCCGTGAAATCATGAACTTGGTTTCCTTTTTCTCCACAGTTATAACAATCACCCATTCCCTTCAAGAAATTACTAGGGTTATTTTTTCCACAATTATTACATGTGGAAAAACCCTCCATTCCCTTATTCCCTTTATCCGTATTTTTCAATACTGTCCTTTTTTTATTTTGATTCCCTTCAAATCCTTAGGACTCATAGAATAATTTACATCCCCTGTTAACACATGATACAATTTCCTCATATGATGAGGAAGCATGGTAGAATATCTTCCTTTGAAACGATGGATTAATTCCATGAGATATATGATCCTTCTTATTATTTTCATCACATGCATTAGAGATGTTCTCATTCATTCGGCTAGGACCCGTTTCTAATCAGTTCCATATGCTATATTAATTCATAAAATTATGAAATTTCTATAACTCTAATGATGGTATAGCACATATCATAAATTTATGCATCATAAATCCTAGAACCATCTACTTTGGGTACTTTAGAAGAATAAATCATTTATATGGTATGTAAGAAAAAATCTGAATTACCCTAAGAATATCCCCTAGGAGTGTCAAAATAGGTGTGTAGTAAGGCCCATTTTCACATAACAGGCTACCCCGGTTCAAGACTAAAACACCTTGTCATAGTTGGTACTCCATGGTAAATGTGTGCTAGAACCACATCCACTAGTAGTATTTATGAAAAGATTTATTTTCTAGGAAGATCCAAGTAATATATTCCCTAAAAAAATATACTATGTTATTTAATATGTATCTTCAAGTATATCATAGGGTTTTTACCTAATATATGTTTTCTAAATCTAGATTCCGGGTTTTATACTAAACTTCATTTGATACAATCTATAATGCCCAATACTAAGAAGCTCAGAGATAGTGAATTATTTTAATACATTGTCATGAATACAAGGAAAAAAATCCTGAATGACTAAGTAGTTTAGTAGTTCAGATAACCAGATACAAACATAGGTTCAACATTATAACTTTAAAATAAATACAAAACATCTGTTTTATTGGGAACATCCACAATTCTAAGTTTATCCCTACAGTTCATTCACAATAAACATCATAATGTCTTGAGAGAATGAAACATAAGAACATGGTGATCTCAGATGTTCAGTAGTGGTAAGAAATACAGTTGACGATATCATAAACATAATCATTATGCATGGTGAAAAACAAAAAACACATTCCTTTAAAAACAAACATGATTTTGAAATGGTTGGAATATGAGATGAGTAAAAATTTCCATAATAAAAAATAATCATGGGCATTCTACTAGTCAAAAAACCACATGAACATTCAAATACTAGTTTCATAGTGAGGGGAATGAATATGCTGGACATTCAAAGAATACCATCAAGGCATCATCCAAGACATATAAAAATGATTATGGCCTCAGGTAAAACCATATCTAAAAATGTGGAAGGCCTTAGCGAAGTCTATGCTTATTTTTTTCGTGAGACGTACATATTCATTGCGGGGAAATAGTGGGGCCCACCCATCACATAATAATTCCAATTCATCCCTCAGATGAATATTTATAAACATAATATATATATATATATATATATATATATATATATATATTCATATTGAAACTAACATATATAACATAAATCACTTTCCCAAAAAAAATTCTTAAACACTAACCATTCATAGCAAATTGGTGAATTGTTGTAAGATAGCACACCCAAAGTCAAACTAATCATAAAACATTAAAATAAATATGTTAGATTATATCAGAATTCTTTATCCCAAAAAAAATAATAATATGTTAGATTGTCTAAATAGATGAATATACTCTTATAAAATCATCGAGTAATTCTTGAGATAAATACTCTTTTACTTTGAAAAGATGAGTTCTTTTGGGAAAATGTTTTCATAAAACCAGAAATGAAGTAATATACTATTTTTATAATAAAATCTGTGATTTTATAAGTATAATGGTCTATAAAAAATAATATTTATTCAAAATGAAAATAAGTAAGAATTTGATAAATTCCATTGAGTCGGGATTGTATTCCGGGAAGAATTTTTTAAAGATCCTTTTAAAACATATAATTCCCAAAAAATGAAGCTAGGATTATGGTTGGTACACATACATACAACATTAAACCCGAATTTATGAGTATTACATATTAATTAATTATAATATAATTGAGGTAAGTAGAGAAAAAAAGTAACCCGAATGTAAATGGAGTTTTGAGTGGAAAACCCTTACCACTTTGAATCAGTTGAATTATAAACCCCAAATATAAAAAACATCAAATGATATATTTAATACCATGAAACATTATAGATTCCTGATATGATATATAAATGGGTAGTATACATACACCATACACAAGTAATATTAGTGAATAAGGAATGTCTCAAAAAACAGAAGTGAGATGAGGAGACCCATATCTTAAGTCCAATTGTGTTTTTAACATGATCTTAGTGTCCCTAATAACCAAATTAAATTCATTAATCAATATTTCTATAAACTCTTATTTATTTAATTTATTTATTATATTCTTTTTAGTTTTATTCATAGCCTTCTAGATGGGTTTAATAGGGTCAATTTTATTGTTTGGGGGCGTTTTTTGCTTTGGTATTCATGGTCAGTTTATTTATATACATGTAAGGATAAACATGTATTATGAGAATGGTTGTAAAAAATAGAAGATCTGTGTTAATTTTTATCATAATGAATATTACATGGTCATAAAATTCATTTTGTTTTGGGAAGTGATGATGAATCACTATATAAAACTTTATTGAAAATTGTTTTGGCTAATTGGTGGTTCTTGATCACAAAGAACTCATTTTAATTTATAAATTATTATCCTATTTACAAAAGGATTCCAAAATCTCACATAAGTTGTAATACATATATAATAGTCTGGTTAAACCATCAAAATGATTTCATGACCATAATTGAATATGTTAATAGAAAATGAAAACCTATTATCCGTGAATGTGATAAACTAACACATCTTGGATAGTGTTTTCATTTCTAGTATAAAAGAAGGGGAAAAGAGATGATAATAAATTATTACATTATCACAACTACATTCCAATAAATATAAGGATACAGAGTTTTTATAACATTTTTATAGAAAGAGGTGTGGAAGGAAAAAATAAAAGAAAGGAAATCAAAATAAAATTAATGTTGAGAAATCCCTTACGAAAATTTGGAAGCCTAATGGCGTAGCTTAATAATTCAAAAAATATATAGATAATGGAAAAAGGGTATCTCATTATTATTACATATCATGTTCTGTAAGTTGGATATGGAATGACATATCCCAACATAATCCAAAAGAAATAAAAAAACAATAACATAAAAAGAGTCCTTGAAAAAGAGAATGGTGGTAGATTCCTTCACCATGGTGAGTAACTCCTAAAACCTGAAGGTTGGGAACTTGGGGATTGAGGACACCTTTGGATGTAAAAATATAATATCTTTGAGGAGGATGAATTTTTAATGAATGAAAATGAACGAATGTGTGGGTATTTATATTAAAATAGAGGAAATTTATTATTCATTTCTATGAACACCTTATTAGTGGTTTTTGAAAAACCATGGGCTTTCCCATGGTATTATCCACATGGGAAACGTAATTTCATATTTTAATGTACACTAGACCCCAATCATTTATAAAAATTATTACATCATTCTTATGTTATTAAACATACCCAAAACTCAAAACTGAATTTTTACTATACAAGAAAAATTCAAGTATTTTAAAAAAATCCCCAAAAATCACCCAACCCATTATTCAACATGTAAAATTAACAATTTAATTCCATTTTTTTAAAATAAAATTCTATCTTTATTATTATTATTTATAAATACAATAATAATTTATTCCAAAAATAAACATTAAAAATATAACTCATTTTATAACATATTGTGAATTTATTCAAGGTCCTATAAAATTATCTTATAACCATTTAATGATAACATAAAAATTTATGAATAAGCTTTATGAAAATACATTTCCATTTTAAATTATGAAATTAGTCATATGATTTTAATTAAAATATTTATGACATAATAAATACCAATACTTATACTATGATCTTCATTCACTTTTAAGATATCTAAATGGTATTTTTACAATCACAGGTATAGTTTCTATTTTCTATGACGGGTTATTATTCATTACTATTAATTACTATTAATAACTGTATGTTACTCTTAATAAGGGTAAGTTACTATTCATCAAAAATTAACATTGTATTATCAGTCTCTAAATATCCTACTGAAGGAAGCCATTTATTTAATGTTTTGAAATTCAAATCATATAGGTGGAAACATTATGTTTACTGGCTAGGTTATAAAAAAGTTGTGTTTTGTAGAGACTATGTAATTCCTGCATTCAGTTTTAAATTTATTTTCCAAATCATGGTGTGTTACATATGATGATTTTATTAATATACTCACACTAACCCAATTTTGTTTTAGTAAATGGAGGGATCTAGAAGGCACCGAAGTAAAAATGGATGTGAAGGAAACTATGGTGGGTTCTATATTATGAAACTGAATGAAATGGGTGCTGAAATGAAAACTCTTTTTTTATTCTAACCTAACTATATGGAGTCATTGACAACTTGATCCACTGTGAATTTTTTATGGTATCGTATATGCGAGAAACAAAACCCTATGGAATTTTAGGTAATAATCATTAAGTAAGTATATTAAACAACCTATGTGTTCGGGATGTGGAAAGGAACTCCTAGGAAATGATGCAATGGTATATGAAAATTTTATAAATGTAGAAATGAAGGTTATAAAGCAATAAGCTACCATAGAAAAAGGAAGCGTTTTGTTGAATCCAGGAAAGGAAAATAAGGTCTTTTTGAGAGATCAATTAAATGTTTTAAATTTGGTGGGCATGGTCATTATGCAAATAGATGTAATATGAAGATGGTTCAAGAATGGTATCAACATGACAATACAAATATATGTTTTCTAGTAAATAATGCAATTCCAATTGATGATGAGGAATCTAAAAATGGCATATTAATGGTATAGATTATTTCTTAGCCCATGTTTTGACATTATGGAATCATAAGAAATTAAGCATGAATTTTTTGTAGGAATGATGTATTAATGAATAAGATGTAAAAAAATGAATAAAGGATCATAAAGAATGTTCTATCATTAATATGTCTACATTTTATGAATTAAAGAGTTATGTTGGATCTACGGATGATGATATGTTTAAATGCATTAATGATGGGATTAGTTTTTAAGACTTCTATTATGTGTATCCCTTGAGGTTATTATGTAAAATTGGTGAAGAATTATCTTTTCTTTTGTGGATATAGTTATAAAGGCCTTTTGGGATTTTATTGTGCTTGAATTTGAGGCAATTATGAGTTATTACATTTTGAGATGCAAAATGAAAGGCATGAGGTAATATTGAGCTTAAATTATGTTATGGTTATTTTGATGATTTTATCTCATATTGGGAATTTTATAAGAATTATATTATCTTTGTAAAAGGAAAACACACAAATCGTGTGACAACCCATCAGGCCGGACAACGTTGCTGGAGTTGAACCCACAACCAAAGTGAAACTAGGATTTACCATTTATCACTAGACTACGTGAAGTCCCTGGTTAGTATGACATGTTATTTTTAGTTAAATTACATTATGTATTAATAATAAGTTTATTTTATAAAGATAATTTTTATAAAATGGATGAACTACATATATAAAAATGATTTAGTGATTAAGTGGTAAATGTTATTTTAGAAGACGTTCACTCTTTTGGGAACACTGTATGCATAGGGGAATAAAACATTAGGGGATTTAATTTGTGGTCTAATGGTTGAATTTTATTTTGGAAGAATAAAGGTTTTTATTATGGACATATGGAGATTGGGTTGTTTTTGGAAATGATTAACCTATCATGGAGAACATGGGATTGGGTTAATTACTTTTATTTCTGAGACTTTAAGAGTAGTTTTTTTTACTTAGAGAAAACTTTTATGATTTTTCATGGAAGACTATGTGGTCAAATACTTATGAATTTTGGTTTTCAATCTTAGTATTGATTATTTTGAATAATTTTATGGAAAATTGTATATTGAATGGTCTTTGTTGAACTTTGGGTATTATTTGCTGAATTTTGGAGATTAAGAGTAGTATCTTTTTTATAAAGGATTATTCTTTTTAGGGATTATTTGTTCTGGAACTAACCATTTTTGTTTTGGTTAACATATAATGAAAGGGAAAATATATTTTTATATCTTTTTTGGATTATGTTATTCTCTATAAGTTAATTGTAGCACTTCAAGTGTGACCAATTCATCTTGAATACTCATCATTTGGAGAAAAGATGAATTTGTGGATGATATTTATTAAATTTCGAAACTCTAATTGAAACATAAGTATGTTTCCAAATTTTCTTAATCATGATTATAAATAAATTCCTCATATTTATAAAAATCATATTGAGACAAAAACGTTTTCAGTTTATTTTCCCTACTAGGAAATCAAAGACCATTTAACACATCACAAGTTTATGGTTTTCTTTTTGTGATGTTTCTCCTCATAGTATATTCTACCATTCTCCATCAGAACATAATTGTTAGTTTTTCTTCTATATCCATGTTTTCCATCATAGAATCCTAGTATGTGTTATCTCGGGTGACCTATGAAATTATCTTCCATTCTTTTAAATTGGTAATTTTATTGACTCATTTTTCGATGTGGGGTATTCAATGATGTTATCGAGCCAAATTTTAAAATTATAAGGATTCAATTTTATAAAAATGGGAATGATGTAACATCCCAGGTAATTTTAGAACATTAACTTTTCATATCTATTAAAATTAATGAATAAGATATAAATTTTATGTTAAAGGGGTTGACTTGTCCAATATCGTACTCAACCTACAATAACGGGTTTCTCTGATATCTTATGTTTCATACAATGTTGATTTATACCGTTAAATAATATTGTAATAATATTATTATTTTAGATGGTAGTAAATGTCAAGAAATTTTATTACCAGGAATGAAAAGACCTAACTAAAATATTATTACACATGTTTTTTAAATGTTTTTACATTTATCCAAAATATTTTAGAGGCTTAAAATGATAATGAATAATGTTTAATCATTAAATACTCTAATATATTTAAAATCTCATTTTACAACCTTTTTAAGGATAACCTATTTTAAATTTAGTTTTTTGTCAATTTTATATATTATATATGAAAAATGGACTTCTTATATTTAATTGGGACATAAAAATTTATATTGGTTAAATTTTTGGTAATTTTCTCATAATGATTAGTTTTTAATGAACAGTGAAAATATTGTATTTTAATTCAAAACTAATGTAACACCCCAAGCTTCCATGGTACATTTCCCTTTTAATAATTCAATAGCTTGTGTTGTATGAAACTTCGAAATCTAACACCCCATGATCAATCAAAATTGATGTTATGAATAGTAATACCCACTTTTTGAAATATTATAAAATTTTATTTTTCAAAATGGAAATCATTTTCGGATTTGGAATATAAAAATAAACTTAGGGTGAATTTCTGGTATTTTTATGAAAACATTCAATTTTTGATAAATAGTGAAAAAACTGCATTATTGTGTAAAACCGACATTTTATTTAAATAATTTGTTTTTTTATTTAAATTTATTTTAGGAAAAAATAGATACATAAATCCTATATATGTTCAATGTAATTCATTGGAGCCATTTTATAATGAGATTAGATATATAAAATTTTATTGAACTTTTATCGTCTTTTACCCACTTTCTAGAAACATTTGCAAATTTGCATAAAATGTAATTTAAATACTTCTAAGAATTTAATTTGAAAAATTCAAGACACATGGTTGACATCAGAACGTAAAATGTGATTCAATAGGATAAAGATAATTTTTTTGTGAATAGAAACTGTTGAATTTTATTTTCCACGGTTAAAAGTAAATAGGGTAATTTAAGTTAAAAATGATATTATAATTACCCTAACAAATGTTTTAATTCTATTAGATAAGTCTATTTTGACAAAAATCAAAATTAGGAATAAAATATTATAATTTTGGTCCACATGGATTATATTAAGACATTTATTATCAAATTATTTAAAGAAGAGTTAAAGGTGTTAAAATCAAATTTTAGTAACTAATTTTTTTAATATAGGGATATAAATAAGATAAATTCTACTAAAAAAATAATTAGATATATAAAAAGATTTTATACATATTGGTATTTTATTTTTAATTTTATTTCATTAAATAAGTAAATTTATTTATGATACAATGATGATTCAGTAATTACCTTATTATTGAAAGATTAAAATAATTGTTATTATAAATATTAATATAATTGTAAATTGAGACTTTTGATGTATTCCACGAATTTTATGGTTTATATGACATTGTGGGGTTCATTAAACCTTTTTTTTAGAATTGATAATGTTTTTATAACTTTCACAAAATGTAAATACTAAATAATGTCAAAATTGACAAAAATGAGTTTTTAAAACAAATACTATATTATTAATAGATATAATATTTCTAAAAATATAAGGTTTTTACATTGGTGATATATAATAATATATATTTAATTAATGAACTACTTGGGGTTGTATTTTAATTTTATAGTATGTTTATTAACAATTTATTAAAAAAAATGCAAGAATACATTTTAAAAATTATACTATTTGACTAAGAGTTAAATCTAAAAAAACAGTTAATATGGTGACCTAAACCTCTCTAAATCCTATTGGTTGAGAGGTTTTCAACCCATCCCCACCTTATTGTAGAAATTAATCCTTTTGGATCTATTATAAACCGAATATGATTGTATAATAAAATTATATGTCAACCTTTTCCAAAAGTGACCCTCACCTCTCTTATAAAAGGATAATTACCCTTCTCTCAAAATCACACCTCCAAAGAAATTTGGCTCAGACAAACCCTACTCATATATCCTCCCAACTACACTGAATTCTACCTAGAAGAATTACATTAATCATAATCCAACCTGAGGGTCTCTTTTTATCAAATCAGAAGGAATCACCCAAAGAAGAGATAATAATTTCACCGCCTCTTTCATTGTTCTTTTCTTCTTCCACATCCTTTTAATTTTCTATTTCTATATCAAAATAATACCTATAGTACCTTATCTATACTGTGATGTTTCTATAAATATGTTACAACCATATTCATTATTCTATCCATTCTCTGAATGACATGTCACCATACGTGCGTGCGTACGGCTTACCATCTTTATGTCGTGGTGTAATTTTTTATTCAAACACTTCATTATTTGGATGGGTATAATAATGAGTATAACTGATTTAAATAATAAATATCATGTTTCAATGATTCATTATATATGATATAAAATCCTATTACATATTATTTCACCATTAATATAATGATATTGTCGCTCGTGCGTACGTACAGATTACCGTCTCCTCGAACACGATGAAATTTATTCCAAACGATAAACAATTAGGAATAATTTTCATTTTAATATTAAAAACGATGCTTAATAAATTAATATCATTATGTAGATGAATCAAATACATCATATACATATCAAACATGGATTATGTAACCAATCATATAATGGAATAAGAATCAGTTAACACCCGAAACAATTATACTACATAAATATTATTTACAAATCAATATTAGAAGATCATATATGATATCATTTTTATGTATTTGGTTCCTTTATAATTTAATAACAATTATTTAAAAATTATAATTGAGGTTAACATAACCTCTATCAAGGAAAAGTACATGGTAATAGTTAATTTTACAATCTCTTTTATCCGAGGTTGTTATTATGTAAGTATCTACTGGGACTTCTTTATCATGAACATATGTGTTTCTTAAAAATGAATTTCAAAATGTTTTTAATATTTACTAGACAATGTGTTAATGTCATTTATACACTTGTTTTAATTTTTAAAAAACGATTTGAAAGGAATCATTTTTTCATTTTATAGACAAGGTATTTTAGGACCTTTTCAACAAATTAATGTAAGAACGTTTTTAACTTATACGATGGGTGCAACTATTTTCCACTATTATACCATTTTTGATGATTCCCTTACAAGATTATATGAATATTCTCAAAATAAATGTTTTCTATTATAATTATGTTACTTTTAAACGATTTCAAAATAGAACGAGATATTTCTCTCAAATAGTTTTGATTTCATCTATGTCAATATCCTTTTATGGTTTTTACACTTATTTGATGTTGATTTCTTATGATAAAATATTTCATATTGTATTGAAGGTTTTTTGAAATGTTTTATTGTGGGTGTGTTAATTTATACCATTCATGGATTATGGATGAAGTATTAACATTTCGTATGCTAGTTTTAATACGAATGTTTATGTTATATTTCAACCTTTTTACATGAGGAATGAATTGGACTTAGTAAGTGATGGGTGGAGCCAGCTGTATCTCCTCGATGCATCGGTAGGTCTCATGAGGCAAACTAGTGTCTTGGTACAATGCCTCGAAAAAATATTATTTGTATTCTTGGCACAAGAGCTTGACATTGTGGTTATGATATCCGACATTATGCATTCTATCATTATGAAATTGGCTATTGATATTACATGTTATTATTAGACTAGTGGAATATTCATGTGAATAAGTAAATGGAATTATTTGATTTATCTTTTCCATATTATGTTTATGTTCAAGTTTAATGTCGTGTGTTTTAGACTTATACATTACCATAAATGTTTGTTCTTATTTAGGAATGTTTCTGCTATATTATTATCCATACTGAGCATTGAAGCTCACCCCTTTCTTATGTTTTATTTTTCCTAGGATGTGAATAAGTATATTATGATTAACCTGCATAAATATGCTAAGGGATATAAGAGTGTTCAAATAGGACAAAATGTAGTTTTTTATTTCCTGACATAATCTAAAACTTATGTATGTATCTAGTACTTACAAGGCTACTAAACTAATCAGTCTTTAGAGACATGATCTCTTGTGATCATTCCAATGTTAGGTAATAATGCAAAGACTTTGGATAACTAGGGCCAGGTAATTACAGTTGGTATCAGAGGAAGTTTAGTCCAAACCATAGAAAATATATTTAGAAAAACACTGATTAGAAAACATTACCCTAAGATATACTTTGAGGTTTAGTATAGAAGAACATACTAGAATTTTAGTAATGTAGAGATTTTGTGTTTACTCCAGGAAATGAATCCCTATATGAAAATGAGCAGGTAGAGGCAGCTCTAGGAAAGATGTACCTAAGAGTGAAAACTACGACAAGGTGTTTTAGTCTTGACCCGGGGTATCCTTGTCCACAACAACAGGCCTTGTTGCACTCTTTGTTACAACACTCCCAGGGGATATGCTTAGAATAATTCACATTTTATGTACAAAACATTATAAAGGATTTATGAGTAAATACTTCTAAAAGAAAACATTTTTTAATGATTATAAATTATATGCATAAACTGTTCAATTTATTATAGTTATTTTACTAGTTTTGAATTATGTATTGAAAATCATAAACTAATCTAGTGAATGCCATTGTTTAGAAATGACACCTAGTAGATGGAATGGAAACCATATCAACACACATAATCCATGTTGTGATTTCTCTCCTACTCAATATAATTATACTGGATCTGGTGATGCAACCAGTGCTGAACAACCTTTTACCATATAGTGAAAACTCACTCAGGTTATGAATAATAGCCTTACCCATATAGAGCACCCTTATCCACAACGCAAAGGATCAATGTTACAAAAATTCATGAGGAAATAAACACCAAAATTCAATGGTACTACAAATCCATTTGTATCTAATAAATGGATAAGTTTGATAGAGAAAATATTTCATTATTTGGGGTGTAACAAAAGGGAAAAAGTTAGCATGGTAGTTTATCGCCTCATAGAAGATGTAGATCAATAGTGGTCATTAATTAAAAACACAATGGATGACGAAGAAGTATAAAATATTTAATGGAGGGAATTTAAAGATATTTTATTAGAAAATTTCTTTCCTTATTACCATCTAGCAGATATGGAAAAACTATTTTTGAGTTTGATGAAAAAGCAGGATGAGAATGTACAAAAAGAATGAGGCTAACTTTAAATTGTTAGCAAGGTATTAAACAGATTATATATGTAACCAAAGGAGTAACATTGATCGATTATTTTACGGGTTAAAACCACATATCCATCAATCATTAGTCTCACAATCCTTTTCATAATACGAAGATATTGTCTCATGTGCTGTCAAGATAGAAAATGAATTCTCTAAGTCTATTGACTTTAAAAAAAATAAAGTGATGAAGTGATCTTCCAAACACTCTAGAAATGGAAATTAGGGGAAGAAGGGAAAATTTTAATTTACATTCTATAGTAAATGGGGTAAGAAACAACCCAGTACTTTCCTGAAGGGAATGTGATTCTATTACAAGGTTGGTGAAAAAGTACACCAAGCTTGTGATTACAAGGGAAAGAAAGAGGTTGTCAATGTTGACTGCTACAATTATAGAGAAATGGGGAATTATACAAATGAATGTCGTAAGCCCCAAAGAAACCTACCTCAAAAAAGACCAAAGAAGCAAGGCCAAGCTTATGCGATCACTACTGCTAATGTTGAAGCTCTGAGTGACATGGTGGTAGGTAATTTAATGGTTTCCTCAAATTTAGCCAATGCATTATTTGATTCTAGATCATCGCATTGTTTCATATCTTCCCAGTTTTCTAAGAAAATTAGATATTTCCTATTTGATTTAACATGGAATTTTTCAGTCAAAACTCTTAAGGGAAGTATCATTGCAACAAAGTTTTGTGAATCATTCCCCATTAAGGAATATACATGTTCTTTATCTGTTGTTATCATCTCCATACCCTAATGGAATTTTAAATAATCCTCTGGATGGTTTGGCTTTCAAACCATGAAAGGAAAATTTATTGTAAGAAGAAGGAGAATACAATTTTTGATGATAATAAAGAGTACCTTATCTTTAGTGTAGAAACATCACCATCTGATTCTTATTTAGATCTACCCCAGAAGCTCTACTAAATTCAATTATTAAGGAGGAAGATAGTAAAATAAGTATGGGTGAGGAAAGGAAAGTTAAAATAGAGCATGTACCTTATGTTCAAGAATATGATTATGTGTTTCCAAAGGATTTACCTCAATATCCTCTAGAATGAGAAATTGAGTTTTCCATTGATTTAATTCCTTTTTCAAGGCACATATCTAAGACCCCTAATAGAATGAACACTGTGAAATTAGTGGAACTAAAGAAAAAACTGGAGGAATTCAGTAATAAAGGATTTATTGTCCCTATTTTTTCTCCATGGGGAGCCCCTATTCTTTTTGTTAAAAAGAAAGATGGATCTATGATGTTTTTCTATTGACTTCAGGGAGATCAATGATATAAAAATAAAGAACAAGTATCCCATACCTCTCATTGATGATTTAATTGATCAACATCATGGATATAAATACTTTTAAAAGATTTACTTTCGATCTAGATATCATCAGTTGTGTGTGAAGAATGAATAAATTCCGAAAACAATATTTCAAACTACGTATGGGCATCACGAGTTTATAGTGATGCCATTTGGATTGACTACTTCAACCTATGTCTTCATGGATCTAATGAATAGAGTTTTCAAGGAATATCTTGATGATTTTTTAGTTGTATTTATTGATGATATCTTGGTATACTCATAAAAGCTATGAAGATCATGAAAATCACTTGCGCACTATTCTGAAAACCCTCAGAAGAAATGAATTATATGGGAAGTTTAGCAAGTGTGAATTTTGGCTTCAGGAATTTTTTTTTCATGGCCATATTGTCTCTAAGGATGGAATCTCTATCGATACTTCAAAGACCAGGTCAATCCCCGAATGGCCACCACCAAAAAGTATAATTTTGATATGTAGTTTTATTGGTTTAGCAGGTTATTATCGGTGTTTCACCAAGAATTTTTCTCGATTGAAAATCCCATTAACCAAGATCACAATAAAGGGGTTAAATTAGTTTGGACCAAAGAGTGTGAAGAATGTTTTGAAGAACTGAATAGAAGATTATGAAATACTCTTATCTTGACTCTACCATCAGGGAACGATGTGTTTGTTATTTATAGTGATTCATCCAAGAAGGGACTAGGTTGTGTCCTTATACAGAATGATTGAGTTGTTACCTATTCATCAAGATAGCTAAAAATAAATGAAAAACTATCCCACTCATTATCTTGAGTTAGGAGCAGTAATCTTTGATTTGAAGATATGGAGACACTATCTCTATGGTGAAAAACGCGATATATATACTGATCACAAGAGTTTATAGTATATTTTCTCACAGAAAAAACTAAACATGAGGAAAATATTATGGATTTAACTACTCAAGGATTATTAGTGCACTATACACTACCACCTTGGGAAGGAAAATAAGGTCGATGATGCTATAAGAAGAAAGTATTATAGAGTTTCGAAAATTATGAGAGTTTAAAGGGATCATATGTTCATGGATCTAGTAAAGATGGATATGAGAATAATCATGGAAGGTGAAAAATCATTAAATTTTTAAATTGTTTCTAACCAATATTTAATAGAAAGAATAAAAAGTTCTCAGCCTGGTGATGAGGAGTTTCTAAAGAAAATTATGGCTTTTAATGATGGTATATTTATTGAATTTGTATATGAAGATGAAATTTTGAAATTTTGGAAGAGACTTTGTGTTCTTGACATACCCGATCTAAAAAGGGAATTGTTGGATGATGCTCATAGTTCCAATTTCTATATGCACCCTTGTAGCACTATGATGTATAGATATTTGATGGAACATTTATGGTGGGACCAAAAGAAGAGTGAGATTTCTGATTATGTGTCAAGATGTATGGTTTGTCAACAGGTTAAGGTTGGAAGACAACATCCTAGAGGAGTCATGTAACCAATTCCCTTACCTCAGTGAAAATGGAATGATATTACGATGGAATTTGTCAAGGGGCTACCAAAGACTCATAGAATTAATGATTCAATATGGGTCATTATTGATCATCTTACCAATTAAGCACATTTTCTTGCTATAAGAGAAGATTTACCACTTGATCGTTAAGAAAGACTATAAATTAATAAAGTTTTAATAATTCATGGAGTACTCATATCGATTGTTTCTAATCATGATCCCCATTTCGTATCAAGATTCTAAAAGTTTTCAGAAGCCCTTGGATACTAAACTTTGTTTGACCACTTCTTACCACCCTCAAATAGATGGAAAATCAGAACGAACTATTCATACATTAGATGACATGTTGAGATCTTTCTCACTTTACTTTTAAGGTGGGTGGGATCAATATTTACCTCTAGTATAATTTTCATGTTATAGTAGCTTCCATTAAAATATTCAGATAGCACCATATGAAGCGTTATGTGGAAAAAGATGTCACACACCTACTTTTTGGGATGATGTTGGTGAAAGAAACTCATAGTACTCGAACTTGTTGAGGAAACAATGTAAAAGGTAAAGGTTATCCAAAACCACATTAATGTAGCTTAATGTAGGGAAAATGAATACACTAATAAATAGAAGGATTTGGAATTTCAACTTGTAGATCATGTTTTCTTGAAGGTATCTCTATGGAAAGGTGTTATAGAATTCGGTATTAAGGGTAAATTAATTCCCAGGAACATCGTAGCTTTAAAAATTCTAGACCGAATTGGAGTTGCAGCTTACTATTTGGCAATGCCGTAATGTCTCCCCAAATCAATTTTGTGTTCGATGTATAACTATTAAAAAAATACATTCCTAACCTGATGAATGTACTCTCCTATGAAGAAATAGAAATGGAACCCAATCTATATTATTGTGAAGAGCCTATCAAAATTTTTTATACTATAGAAAAAGTGCTGAGAAAGTGAACAACTCGTCTGGCAAATGTTCATTAGAGAAACCATAAGATGGAAGATGCAATGTGAGAACCCGAGGAACTTATGATGAAGAACCACCTGAATTTTTTTACGTAGTAGTATTCAAGAAATTATGAGGATGAAATTATTTGAAAGAGAGAAGAATGTAAAACCCCAAGTGTCCATGGTATGTTTCCCTTTGAATAATGCAATAACTTGTATTGTATGGAACTTTGAGTTCTAACACCCCACAACTATTCAAACTAGACATTTTGAATAGTAAAACCCAATTTTTGAAAGTTTATAAAATTTTATTTATCAAAATGGACATCATTTTTGGATTTCGAATATAAAAATTAGCTTCGGGTGAATTTTTGGTATTTTTTTGAAAACAGTCATTTTTGATGAATAGTGAAAAACATTTCATTATTGTTTAAAACCAAATTTTTATTTAAATATTTAGTTATTTTATTTGAATTTATTTTATGTCAAAATATATACATAATACCTAAATATATTCAATGTAATTCATTGGAGTCATATTATAATAAGATTATATAAATAAAATTTTATTGAACTTTTAACGTCTTTTTCCCACCTTCTAAGAACATTTGAAAATTTGCATAAAATGTAATTTTAACACTTTTGTGAATTTAATTTCAAAATTTTGAGAGACACGGTTGACATGAGTAAGTAAACTATGGTTCAATAGGATGAAAATATTTTTTGTGAATAGTAACTTTTGAATTTTATTTACCACAGTTAAAAGTAAATAGGGTAATTAAAGGTAAAAATTATATTATAATTACCCTAAAAAATGTCATAATTCTATTGGATATTTGTATTTAAACCATAATCAATCTTAGGAATAAAATATAATCATTTTCGTCCACATGGATTAGATTAGTACATTTATAATTATTTTATTTAAAGAAGAGTAAAAAGTGATACATTAAAATTTTATTGACGAAAACATTTTTAATATTGGGATATACATAAAATAAATTAGAATATAAATATTCATTAGAAATATAAAACAATTTTATACATATTGGTATTTTATTTATAAATTTTAGATATTATATATTTAAATTAAATTACGACACAATAATGATGCAGTAATTAACTTATTATTGAATGATTAAAATAATTGATATTATAAATACTAATATAATTTTAAATTGAGACTTTTGATGTATTCCAACAATTTTATAGTTTAATATTACATTTTAGGTTTGATTAAATAAATTTTTTTCAAAGTGATAAAGTTGTTATGACTTTCACAAAACCCAAATACTAAATAATGTCAAAATTGACATAAATGAGTTTTTAAAACAAATACTATATTATTAATTGATATAATATTCATAAAAATATAAGGTTTTAAAAAAGGACATATATGAAAATATATACGTCATTAATGAACAAATTGGGGTTCTCTAGGAATTTTATAGTATGTTTATCAACCATGTAATATAAAAATAGAAGAAGACATTGTAAAAGATAAACTATTTAACTAAGAGTTAAATCTAAAAGATAATGTTATTATGGTGACCTAAACCTATATAAAACCTATTTGTTGAAATTTTTTCGACTCATAACCACCTTATTTGCGAAATGAATACTTTTTGAGCCACTATAAACTGAATATGATTGTATAATAAAATAATATTTCAAGCTTTTCCTAAAGTGACCCTCACCTCTCTTATAAAAGGGCACTTCCCCTTCTCTCAAAATCACACCTCCAAATCCATTTGGCTCAGCCAAATCCTACTCAAATATCCTCCTAACTCCCCTAAAATAGACCTATAGGACTTAATTTAATAAGAATCTAACCATAGGATCCATTTTGATCAAATCAAAATGAAGCACCTGAAGAAGAGGTAATAATTTCACCAACTTTTTCAACGTAATTTTCTTCTTCCACTTCCTCTTTCATTTTTGTTTCCATAACCAAATAATAACTCTATTAAATTTTACATACTATGATGTTATTTTAAATATGGTACAACCATATTCATTATTTTATCCATCATATGAATGACAAGTCACCATACGTGCATATATACAACTTATCATCTCCATGTTGTGGTGTAGTTTGTTATTCAAACACTTCATTATTTTGATGGGTATAATAATGAGTATAACTGATAAAAATAATAAATAAAACATGTTAATGATTCTTTATATATTATATACCATCCAATTACATACAATCTCACCATCAATATAATGATATTGTCCCTAGTACGTACGTACGGATTACCGCCTCCACGAACGCGATAAAATTCATTCCACATCAAAACAAATTCCTGATTAATTTTCATTTTATGATTAAAAATAATTTATAATAACTTAGTATAATTATGGAGAAGAATAAAATACATCCTATCCATAACAAACATGTCTTACATAACCAACCATATAAACGAAAATGAATTAGTTAACACCCGAAACCATGATAATACTGAAATATTATTAACAAAGAAATATTATAAGATCATATATGATATAATAGTTATGTTTTTGGATCTTCCATAATTTAATAACAATTATTTAAATTTTATACAAGAGGTTAACATACCATCAATCAAGGAAACTTACAAGGTAAGGTTTAATTTTTGAATCTCTTTTATCCAAGTTTGTTATTATTTATGTATCTACTAGGACCTATTTATCATCCACATCCATGTTTCTTAGAAATGTATTTCAAAACATTTTTATTAATCACAAGACTATGGGTTAATTCATTTATACCCACATTTTACTTTGTATAAAAGGGTTTGAAAGGAATCTTTCCACCATTTACCAAATAAGGTACATTATGAACTTTTCGAAAAAATAAGGTAAGAATGTTTTTTAACTTATACAGAGGGTGTAGTTATTTTATACCATTATAACATCTTTGAAGCATCCCTTAAAATATTATAATAATATTTTTGAAATAAATTTTTTCTTTTATAATTTTGTGACTTTGAAATGATTTAAAAATAGAAAGAAGATATTTCTCTAAAATAGTTTTGATTTCATATGTGTCAAAATCCTTTGATGTATTTTACACTTGTTTGAAGATGATCTATTATGATACAATATTACATATTGTATTGATGGTTAATTGATATGTTTGATTGTGAATGTTTTATTTTATACCATTCATGGTTTATGGTTAATGTGTTAACAATTTATATGCTAGTTTTAATACTAATGTTTATGTTATGTTTTGACCTTTTCATATAAGGAATGCATTGGACTTAGTAAGTGATGAGTGGAGCCCTCTATATCTCATCGATTCGTTGGTAGGTCTCATGAGAAAAACTAGTGTCTTGTCTGAAGGCCTTGACAAAATATTATTTTTAGTCTTCGAATGAGGCATTGACTATGTGGTTATGATGTCCGAAATTATGGATTCCATCATTATGAAATTTTTAATTGTTATTAAATGTGATTATTCGACTCATAGAATATCCATGTGAATAAGTGAATGGCATTATTTGATTTATGTTTTCCATATTATGCTGATGTTTATGTTTAATTTTTTTGTTTTAGTCTTATACATTGCCTTAAATTTTTTATGCTTGTTTATGAAAGTTTCCACAATATTGTTAATCTTAATGGGAATCTGAGCTCACCCATTTTTTAGATTTTATTCTCCCATGGATGTGAAGAATCATATTACGATTAACCCACAAGAATAGGATAAGTTTAATAAGAGTGTTCAAAGGGGACACAAGTTGTTTTTTTAATTCATGATGTAATGTTAAACTTATGTATGTATCTAGGACTTCCAAGGATACTAAAATAATCGGTCTTTCGATACATGTTCTCTTGTGATCATGACAATGTTATATAATGATGCACCGGCTCTAGGTAACTAGGGTCATGGAGTTATAGCTGGAAATAGAGGATGTTTTGTAGAATCCTTGGAAACTTGATTTAGTAAAACGTGGATTAATGAACATTAACCTAATATAGACATTGAGGATTAGTATAGAATAACTTCATAGAATTTTGGTAATGTAGAGATTTTGTGTTTTTTTAAACGAAATACATTTATGTATATATACGATCAGGTAGAGACGACTCTAGCACATATGTACCTAGGAGTGAAAACTATTACCAAGAGTTTCAGGCTTGACCCGGGGTATCCTGGTACACAGAAACAGGCCTTGTTGCACTCTTGGTTACGACACTCCCGGGGGATATGCTTAGGATAATTCAAATTTTATTTACAAACCATTATGTAGTTTTTATGAGTAAATAATTTCTCAATGAAATCAATTTTTTATGATTATGGATCATATGCATAAATTGTTCTATTTATGATAGGTATTTTACAAATTTGGAATTATGCATTGCGAATCATAAACTACTGTACTGTATGTCATTGTTTAGAAATGTCACCTAGTGGATGGAATGGAAACCGTGTCAACGCATGATATCCATTTAGGGATTTCCCTCCTACTGAATATATTTATATTGGAGCTGGTGATGAAACCCATGTAGAACAACTTATTACCATACTTGGACCACTCAGTAAGGTTATGAATAATAACCTTACCCGTATGCACCACCCTGATCCAAAATGCGGAGGATAAATGATAGGCTGCTCCATGAGGCAATAACCACCAACATTAAATGGGACTACAAATATATTTGTAGCTGATCAATAGATAAGTTCCTTAGAGAAAAGATTTTATGTTTTGGGGAGTAGAGAAAGGGAAAAAGTTTTCATTGTAGTTTATCGCATCAAAGGAGATATAAATCAATGGTGGTCATTAATTCAAAATAAAAAGTTGGATGAAGAAGTATCAAATATGGAATGGAGTCATTTAAAGATATTTTCATAGAAGAATACTTTCTTCGTGACAATCGAGCGGATATGGAAAGTAAATTTCTGAGTCTGAGGAAAAAGGAGGATGAGAATGTCGCAGAGTATAAGGCTAACTTTACATGGTTAACAAGGCATGAAACAGATTATATATGTTACCCAAGGGGTAAAATTGATTGATTATTTTATGGGTTAAAACCATTTCTCCATCAAGAATTAGTCTCACAATAATTCTCATCTTACGAAGATATTGTCTCATGTGCTATCAAGAAAGAAAAGGAATTCTCTAAGTATTATGACTTTAAAATGAAGTAAGAGAAGAAGAGATCTGTTGAATACTATGGAAATAGACACAAGGAGAGGAAGGGAATAGATTAATTTTCATCCTATAGTAAATATTGGGAGAAACCCCCAGGTACATTCCTGAAGGGAATGTGAGTCTGTTACAAGTGTGGTGAAAACTGACACTAAGCTCGTGATTGCAAGGAAGAGAAAGAGGTTGTAAATGTTGAATTCTACAATTTTAAAGAAATGGGGCATTTTTCAAATGAATTTCTTAAGCACCAAGGAAACATACCTAAGAAAAGTCCAAGGGAGAAATGACAAGATTATGTGATCACTACTGCTAAGGATAAAGCTCCAAATGGTGTGGTGGCAGGTAATTTAATGGTTTCCACAAATTTATCCAATGATTTATTTGATTCTGTATCAACACATTGTTTTATATCTACCCAATTTTCTAATAAAATTAAATTTTTACAATTTGATTTAATAAGAAAATTTTCACTCATAACACTTAAGGGAAGAATCATTGCAAAAATGTTTTTTTAACCATTCCACATTAGAGAATATAAATGTTCTTTATCTAGATATCTCATCATTTTACACATAATTTAATTTGATATAATCCTTTGTATAGATTGGATTTCAGACAGTGATGTGAAAATTTAGTATAAGAACAAGGTGGTTACAATTTTTGATGATGATAATTAGTATCTTATCATTAGAGAAGAAATTCCCCAATCTGATTCTTATTTAGATCCACCCCTCGTAGCTCTACAAAATTCAATTATTGGGGAGGAAGATTGTGAAATAACTATGGGTGAGGAAAGAAATGTTACAATATAGGACGTACTTATTGTACAAGAATATGTTGATGTGTTTCAAGAGGATTTACTTATACATCATCCATAATGAGAAATTGAGTTTTCCATTGATTTAATTCCCAGTTCAAGGCCCATATCGAAGACCCTTATAGAATGGCCACTGTGGAATTATTGGAACTAAATAAACAAGTTTAGGAATTGATTAATAAATTATTTGTTCTCCCTAGATTTTTTCCATGGGAAGCCCCTATTTTTTTTAATAAGTATGATGGATCATTGAGGATGTGTATTGAATACAAGGATATGAATTCTATAACAATAAAGAACAAGTATCCTCTACCTCACATTCATGATTTATTTGATCAACATCTTAGAGATCAATATTTTTCAAAGATTTACCTTCCATATGGATATCATCAATTGTGTGTGAAGAAGGAAGTCATTCTGAAAATAGAATTTTGAACCTGGTACGTGCATCATGAGTTTACATTAAAACCTTTTGAATCGACTAATGCACCCTATATCTTCATGGATATAATGAATATAGTTTTAAATGAATATCTTGATGATTTTGAAGTGGTATTTATTGATGATATATTGGTATACTAAAAAATCTACGAGGATCATAAAAATCACTTGCACACTATTCTAAAAACCCTCAGAAGAAATTAATTATATGAGTAGTTTTGCAAGTGTGAATTATGGCTTCAAGAAATTTCTTTTCTTGGACATATTGTCTCTAAGGATATAATCTATGTCGATCCTTCAAAGGCCAAAGAAATCCAAGAATGTCCAGAAGCAACTAGTATAACTGAGGTACGAAGTTTTATTGGTTTAGCAGGTTATCTTTGTAATTTTGTCTAGAATTCTGCCCGATGGGCAAACCCATTAACCAAGATCACACGTGAAGGGGTTAATTTTTTTTAGAAAAATGAGTGTGCAGAATGTTTTGAAGAACTAAATATATGATTATTTAATGCTCCTATCTTGAATCTACCATCAGTGAATGATGGGTTTGTTATTTATAGTGATGGTTCTTAGAAAGGACTTGGTTGTTACCATAGGCAGAATGATTCAGTTTTTGCCGATGCATCACGATAGCTAAAATTTCATGAAGAAAACTATGCCACTCATGATCTTGAGTTTGTAGCTATAATCCTTTCTTTGAAGATATAGAGACACTATCTCTATGGTGAAAAAATGGGAGATATATACTGATCATATGAGTTTGTATTATATTTTCACACAGAAAGAACTCAAATGAAGCAAAGATGATGGCTTTAACTACTGAAGGATTATGAATGCACTGTACAATACCATTCAGGGAAAGAAAAATAAGGTGGAAGATTCTTTAATAAGAAAGGATCATGGAGTTTGGAACAATATGAGAGTTGAAAGGGATCCTATGTTCATGGATCTAGTAAATATGGATACAAGAAATAATCATGGATGGTGAAACATCAATACTTTTTCAAATGGTTTCCAAAACATATTTACTAGAAATGATAAAAAATTCTCAGACTGATGATGTGGAGTTTCAAAAGAAAATTAATGCTGTGAATGATGGGAGATTGAGTGACATCGTATATGAATATGGAATTTTGAAATTTGGGAAGAGACTTTGTGTTCCCAACATACCCGGTCTAAAAGTGGAATTGTTAGATGATGCTCATTGTTGAAATTTCTCTATAAACCCTGGTAGTACTAAGATGTATAGATACTTGAAGGAACATTTTTTGTTGGACAACATGAAAAGTTTGATTTCCGATTATGTGTCAAGATGTATATATTTTCAATAGGTTAAGGCTGGAAGACAACATCCCGGAGGAGTCGTGCAACCTCTTCCCATACCTCAGCGAAAATGGGATGATATTACAATGGAATTTTTCATGGGGATACCAATGAATCCTAGAAGGAATGTTGTCATATGGGTCATTGTTGATCATCTTACCAAGTAAGCACGTTTTCTTGCTATAAGAGAAGATTTACCACATTAATGATTCCCAAGACTATATATTAATGAAGTTGTAAGACTTCCCGGAGTACCACTATTGATTATTTCTGATCATGATCCCCGTTTTACATCAAGATTCTGGAAAATTATTCAGATCACCTTGGATACTAAACTTCGTTTGAGAACTGCATACCTCCATCAAACTGATGGATTATCAGAATGAATTATTCAAACCATAGGAGACATGTGAAGATCTTCCTCACTTGACTTTAAAGGTATGTGGGATCAATATTAACCTATGGTATAATTTTACTCTAACAATAGCTTTCATTCAAGTATTCAGATTGCATCATATAAAGCTTTATATAGAAAGAGATTTCACCCACCAACTTGTTGGGATGATGTTGGTGAAAGAAAATTCATATGCCCAAAACTTTTTAAGGAAATAATGGAAAAGGTGAAGGTTATCTAAACCAACATCAAAGCAGTTCACATTGAGGAAAATATCTATACTGATAACAGAAGGAAGGATTTGGAATTTCAAGTAGGAGATAATGTTTTATTGAAGGTATCTCCATGGATGTGTGTTATATGATTCAGTAAGAAGGGTAAATTAAGTCCCAGGTACATCAGACATTTTGAAATTCTAGAATGAATAGGATTTGTAGCTTACAATTGGGAAATGCTGCCATGTCCCTCCAAATTCTTGATGTCTTCCACGTATCAATATTGAGAGAATATATGCCTCATACAACGAATGTACTCAACTATGAAGAAATAGAACTCGAACCCGATCTTTCTTATTGTGAAGAGCCAATCAACATTTTTGATACCATAGAACAAGTGCAGAGAAACTAGACAAATCGTATTGTAAAAGTTCATTAGAGAAACCATAAGAAGGAAGAGGCAATGTAGGGACCAGAGGAACATATAACAAAGAACCACATGAATCTTTTTACGTATTAGTATTTTAAAAAATTGGGGATGAAATTATTTGAATGAGGGAAGAATGTAATAGCCCAAGATTCAACAGTATGTTTCTCTTTGAATAGTGAAATAGCTTGCGTTGTACGCAATATAAAGTTCTAGCACCCCACGACCAATCAAACAAGTAGATATGAATAGTAATAACCATTTTTTGAAACTTTATAAAATTTTATTTTTTAATATGGTCTTCATTTTTGGATTCAGAAAATAAAAATTATCTTAGGGCGAATTATTGGTATTTTTGTAAAAAAAAATCATTTTTTGATGAATAGTGAAAAACACTGCGTTATTGTTTAAAACCGGATTTTTTATTAAATAATTATTTTTTTTATTTAAATTTATTTTAGGTCAAAATAGATAAATAATACCTATATATGTTCAATTTAATTCATTTGAGTCATTTTATAATATGATTAAATATATAAAATTTTATTGAATTTTTAATGTCTTTTACCGACCATGTAGATTCATTTTCAAATTTTCATAAGTTGTATTTTTACCACTTCTATGAATTGAATTTCAAAAATCTAAGAGACACGGTTGATATCAGTAATTAAAATTTTGTTTAATAGGATGAAAATAATTTTTTGTGAATAGTGACTTTTGAATTTTATTTACCGCAGTTAAAAGTAAATAAGGAAATTAAAGTTAAAAATGATATTATAATGACCATAACACATGTCATAATTCTATTGGATAAGTTCATTTCATACAAAATCAACCTTAGGAATAAAATATGATATTTTTGGTCCACAGGGATTTGATGAGGACATTTATTATTATTTTATTTAAAGAAGAATTAAAAGTATAAAATACAAATTTTAATAAAGAAAAAATTTTAAAAATAGTGATATACATAAGATAAATTCAAGAATAAATATTTATTATAAATCTAAAACTATTTCTTACATATAGGTATTTTATTAATAAATTTTATACATTAAATAAATAAATTTAGTTATGACACAATGATGATGTAGTAATTACCTTATTATTGAATGATTAAAATAATTGATATTAAAAATATTAATATAACTGTAAATTTAGACTTTTTATGTATTCAATGAATTTTCTAGGTTAATATGTAATGCTAGGGTTTATTAAATAATTATTTTCTGAAGTGATAAATTTTTTATGTCTTCCAGAAAAACCAAATTCTAAATAATGTCATAATTGACATAAATGAGTTTCTTAAACAAATACTATATTATTAATTGATATAATATTCCTAAAAATATATGGTTCATCCAAAGTAATTATATAATTTTATATATGTCATTAATGAACCACTTGTGGTTATCTTTGAAATTTATAGTAGGTTTATTAACCATGTAATATAAAAATACAAGATGACATTGTAAAATTCAAACTATTTAACTAAGAGTTAAATCTAAAAGATAAGGTTATTATGGTGTCCTAAACCTATCTAAAACAAATTGGTTGAAAGGTTTTCAACCCTAACCCACAATATCCTCAAAATAAATTTTTTTGGAGCTATTATGAACTCAATATGACTGTATAATAAAATAATATTTCAAGCTTTTCTGAAAGTGACCCTCACCTCTCTTATAAAAGGGTACTTCCACGTCTCTCAAAATCACACCACCAAAGCCATTTCTCTTTGCCAAGCCCTGATCAAATATCCTCCCAACTACCCTCAATTCAACCTAGATTCCTTAATTTGATCATAAGCTAACCTAATGTGCCCTTTTGATCAAATCAAAAAGAATCACACGAAAAAGAGGAAATAATTTCCCCCACCTCTTTTAATGTACTTTTCTCCTTCCACTTCCTCTTTCGTTGTTGTTTCTATACCAAAATAAAATCTTTAGTACCTTATACATAATGTGATGTTATTATAAATATTGTATGACTATATTAATTATTCTATCCATCTAATGAATGACATGTCACCATACGTGCATACGTACGACTTACTGTCTCTATATCATGCTGTAGTTTGTTATTCAAACACTTCATTATTTTGATGGGTATAATAATGAGTATCACTGATATAAATAAAAAATATAACATGTAAATGATTCTTTATATATGATATACTATCCAATTACATATGATTTCACCATTAATGGAAAGATATTTTCGCTCGTGCATAGGTACGGATTACTGTCTCTATGAACGCGATGAAATTCATTACACATCATTAACATTCATGAATAATTTGTATTTTATGATTAAAAATAATTTTTAATAATTTAATATCATTTTGAAGTGGAGTTAAATACATCCTATCCATAACAAAACTAGATTATGTAACCAATAATATAAAATAAGATGAATTAGTTAACACCTAAAACAATGATACTATATAAATATTTTTAAACAAACAATATTTTAAGATCATATATGATATCATATTTATGAATTTGGATCATGTATAATTTAATAAAAACTTTTTAACTACTATAAAAGCAGTTCTCATACCCTCGATCAATGAAAAGTACAAGGTAAGGGTTAATTTTACAATCTCTTTTATTTGAGGTTGTTATTATGTATGTATCTACTGGGACCTCTTTATCATCGACATCTGTGTTTCATAAATATGTATTTAAAACAATTTTAATATTTACTAGACTATATGTTAAAATAATTTATACTCTCATTCAAAATTTTATAAAATTGTTTGAAAGGAATCTTTCTGTCATTTTCCAAACAAGGTACATGAGGACCTTTTTGTCAATTTATGGTAAGAACTTTTTTTTCAACTTATACAGTGGGTGCGGTTATCTTCTACTATTATAACAGCTTCAAAGCATCCCTTAAAATAGTATAAGAATATTATCAAAATACATTTTTTCTTTATCAATATGTTAATTTTAAATGACTTCAAAATATAAAGATATATTTCACTCAAATAGTTTTGATTTCATCTATATCAACATCCTTTGATGGATTTTATATATGTTTGAAGTTGATATATTATGATACAATATTCCATATTGTATTGAAGGTTTTTTGACATGTTTGACTGTGGATGTGTTATTTTATACCATTCAAGGTTTATGGTTAAATTATTAACCTTTCTTATTCTATTTTTAATACGAATATTTATATTATGTTTCAACCTTTTCATATGAGGAATGCATTGGACTGAGTAAGTGATGGGTGGAGCCCGCTATTGCTACTCGATGAATCGATAGGTCTGATGAGACAAACAAGTGTCTTAGAACAAGGCCTTGACAAAATATTATTTGTTGTCTTGGAATGAGGCATTTACTATGTGGTTATGATGTCCAACATTATGCATTCCATCATTATGAAATTGGCAATTGATATTACATGTGATTATTCTACTAGTAAGATACCGTTGTCAATAGGTAAATGGCGTTATTTGATTTATCTTTTCCATATTATACTGATGTTTAAGTATAAAAGGCTTGTGTTTTAGTCTTATAAATTTCCTTAAATGTTTATTCATATTTATAAACGTTTCCGTTATATTTTTATCCTTACTAAGCATCTGTGCTCACCACTTTCTTATGTTTTATTTTTCCCAGGATGTGAAGAAGTATATTATAATTAACCTGTAGGAATAGGCTAAGGGATATATGAGTGTTCATTGGGGAAACGATGTTGTTTTTTTATTTCATGATATATGTAAAACTTATGAATGTATCTAGTACTTCCAAGTCTACTAAACTAATCATTATTTCGAGGCTTTATCTCTTGTGATCATGCCAATGTTATGTAATAATGCACCGACTCTAGGTAACATGGGTCGGGGCGTTACAACTTCCTTTTCAACTAATTAATTTACATATTTATATTTTCATTTTAATTGGATTTAAAGTGAAATTGTATTGAATTTTTATCATTTATTAAAATTTTGATAATTAGATGTTATTTCAGTTTTAAATTGTACATAAACACATGACAATCATTTGATAGTTTTTAGTTCATTAAACCCCACTTTTTGGTTGTGAAAACAAGAAATAATTTAAAATTAAATTTTGAATATTTGTTGTTTTGAATTAAAAAAAAGAATTACATATTTGGAATAATATGCCCTAAATTATGTAAATATGAACCTTTTATTTTTTGACATTGTGAATAGTAAATTTAGTAATTCTTTTTATTTACCATGGATAAAGGGTAAATCTATTTAATAAGGGTCAAAAATGATATTATAATAACATAAAAATACCCAAAAACATGTCATAATCAAATTAGATAAGATATTTACAACCATGGGAATCCTTGAGTATATTTTAGGTCCCCATTATCCACTTGGATGAGATAATGACATTTTAAAAGAATTAATTTAATGTAAAAATATATATACCATAATCATGTATCCTTTAATAAAATAAATTTAATATAGGGTCATATAACTGATATATTTGTCAAAAAATTATCATTATAAATATAAAACTATTTCCGATATCATAGTATTTTATTTATATTTTCTATACATTAAATAAATAAATTTATTTATGACATAATGATGATGCAATGATTACCTTATTAATGAAAGATTCAAATAAATGATATTATAAATATTAAGATAAATTTAATATGAACATATTAATTCCATAAATAATTTTATGTATGATTATGAAATACTATATTTGATTTAATGCCTTTTTTTTGAAGTAATAAAATTATTATGACTTTAACCAAAATCAATTACTAAATAATGTCAAAATTGAAATAAATATGTTTTCATAACAAATAATATTTTATTAAATGATATAATTTTTATGAACATATATGATTCTTCCAAATGACTTATATAATGTTTAACATTTAATTAATTTTCCACATGTTTTTCTCTTATAATCTTTTAGTATCTATAGAAGAAATATATTCGGAAAATACAAGAAGATATGGTAAGACCTAATGTTTTTAACTAAGGGTTTAAACTAAAATAGTATGTTTCTTCTATGACATAAACTTGTGTTAAACCTTTTTTTGTGAGTATTTAGACCCATTATAATCTTATACTTTAAATTTATTAAATTTTCACTATAATTATATGAAAATCAATTTATAATAAAATAATATTTCAGGACTTTCCTAAAGTGTCTATCATACCTCTTATAAAAGGCCATCACATCAACCAACATACTCAAACCTCTCAATCCACTTGGCTCATTAAAATTCATCTAAAATAATCTCCCAACATCACTCCATTACTTCTATAAGACTTACAATGGATAGAAGGGAACTCCATGAATCCTTTTGGCTCAAATAAAAATAAGTTACCCAATTTTATGGCAAGGTTCTTTCTTAAGTTTGTTTATTTTATCTTCCTTATTCACTCCCACTTATCTTATTATTCCATTAATACATAAAACAACTAGTATACTAAATATAATATGATGTTTTTATGAGATTTATTCAATCTACACTTACACAGACTTTAATCTAATGGATTCGAACACACTCTTTAGGTGTACAACAAACTATGAACACACGAAACGATGAATGTTAAATTTTCTGCTACAACCTCTCATAGTGTCAATTATGATGGAACTGTATCTATATATGATATATATTATATATATATATATATATTCATTATTATTCTGTAATTTTTATTAATATCATACTTTTATGATTTCTATAATGTGTAAATAATATAGTTTCATTTGAAGATGTGTGGACTACCGCCCCGTAAAAATTATATGACTTATTCTTTCCAGAAAATAAATGTATAAAGGATGAAATTAATTAACATAGGTAACATATATAAGATATATATTATATTAGAATTATAACATACCTCTGTATCATTTAATTTTAATTCCATTATTATGACTAAGAAATGAAAGTAGCGTTCATGCAAACGTACAACCTACTGTCTCCATGAATGGTGCCTTTAATTTATTATCTCCAAATGTTATGGACTATTATAAATACATATATATTGGATATGTATTATATTTTAGTCATTAATATCATTATGGAGATGATGGAATTTTGATTACATGGACAATTTACATCAGAGAAAGTTCATTTTCGACTCAAGTACCAAATATCCGCAAAATGACCAATATGAACATGAATAATTATCTGATTGTTATAAAAAGGTTATAATTATATAAAAGGAATAATAAAATTGAAAAAGGTTTTGAAACAAGATGATGTTAAATTATGTTTGTTATTCAGGAAGAACAAAGAAGATATGTGACGATTTGGACAAAATGTAAGGGACTTCATCTCAATCTCCTTTTACTTGTGGCGTATTTTGATTTATACATGACTTTATTTTATAAGATATATAATCAACCACTTTTAAATTTAATTTCATTAAATGGACTTAAAATAAAACATTTTATATGAATCATTTTCCTAAAAAACAAAAGGAATTTTTCTTTTTAACATACATGGCAACAATGACCTTTCCAAAACTATGAGCATTATATTATATTAGGATACCCCTAAAATCCATAATGTTTTTTAAAATGAAAAGAAAATAGCATATTTAATTTTAGGGTATGTTGGAACTAAAAAATGGTTTTGATAACTGATTTATTATTTCAATATCTTGAACTAATATCTTGTGATTGCAATGTGGAAATGTTATCTTTCCTTTATACTTATTTTTTGTGTTATGATTATTTTATGGTTCATGGGAATTTTTTTTGTATATGGGTGGTTCCACGATAAACTGAGGGTCGGCGAGTTCTATATTTCTTGCAAATGAATTGGGTAACAAGGTAGAGCTAAATGTTAAGTGTTCTCCTAAGAGATTTACAGAATATTCCGTGATGGGTATTCCAAACATAACCATGAAGGTCAATCCGGATGTAGATGTGAAATCTACAATGTAAGTTTTTAAGGGAATCCAGAAGTTACCTTTATGATTTATGATATCTATATGTTATTCATAAATCATAATATTTCATGAGGTTTGTTAAAGAGCATATGTTTTATGAGTGAAAATTATGATTTCATTAATTTGAATATATTTTTTGACTAATGTTTTCATTCCTCATTTTATAACCCTTAATTAACATTTTATGCTCATCCCATGTTTTTGATATGCTTTTCACAGGGTATAAGGAAGGGTAAGAGAAAAGAATAATTCCATATGATTGTTACCAAAAAAATTATTTGTAAGAGCTTTTTTACTGTGAAAAAATTTGGTTGAGTAGAAGTGCATAAATTGTAATATTTTAGATGTAATGTAATAGTTATGGCCTGATTCATTAAAACACTTAACGTAAAAAGATCATTATTGTGATAGAAATTATATTATGGCTCAAAAAATCAATATTATGAAATGTTTAAGGTAGGGGCCTCAAAATTTCACTATGACCCATTCTTTAATGTATAAAGTCAAAATGTAGGTTATAAAAGTCCTTGTGAATGGGTACGACTACTACCACACAAAAATAGGAACCTATGGAATAAGAGATGAACCTGAAGTATCTTAAAAATGACACTAGGAAACTCAAACCAAGATCACAACACTACTGTCCCAAAGTAAAACTCAAAATGATACAACTATTATCACGACCTGTCCCAACAGAGCCAGAGATACAACTCCCCATGCCTACCTCTAACAGGTTGGGTCTGGAGAGTAGCATCAAGTCAGAATATCACATAGATGAGAGGCCTTTTATTAAAGTACTTGTATGCACACACTCACAAACACCTGAACACAATAGTGCTGAGATATAAAAAGTTGGAAACTAAAATTCTTGTATAAAAATATCCCAAACTAGATTACAAAAAATGTAAACGAATCATAAAAACGGAAAACATCACCCACCAAAATAACACTATAAAATCATCGAACCTTATCAAAAGGATGGGATCACTATCAAATGCAACTACCAAAAAGGTTCCTTTTCCCACATCCAATAAACACCTTGGACAATCAAGCACACTAAGCTTCACCTTTCTTGGTTCTTTGGGTACTATATCGAATGAACTATAGTCTACACAACTCCCAACATGTATAGGAAATGTCTTTGAAATTGTGTGTATAAAAATAATCATTTGGTTCCCAAAATAACCAAAATAAAACAGATAAATAGAATGGAAATAGTCCACTTAACCTAGACAGAGGGAAAACAATCGAGAGAAAAACTCATTCCCAAACCATCCTCATCTATACATGAAAATTATGCTTAGTCCATAAGGGTTTTTAACCCAAACAAATGTCAATGCCTAGAGAAATTTCAAAAAATAAGCAATATATAATTTTATCAAACCCTGAGACTCACTATGTTATGACCTTATAGAGTGTGAGAGGATAAAACTCAAGGACCTACTAATAACACACAACTATGAGACCACACCCCATAAGTTGAAACCTCATTGATAGAACATGTCTGAGAGATATAGTCCATCAAGAAACACCACTAGATCCAACTCTAATGCCCAACACTAGTGGTCCTGCCATCTCTAGAATACACACTATGCAAAGCTATAAGGAAACAATAATGAGAGGCCTTCCCCTCATAACTAAACATAGTTGAGGGATCACTACTCCAGAATATTAACCATGTGCATCTTCTCTAATAAGAGATAGTGGAAGGAATCACCCCTCTCCACTGCCCGGTAGTCAAGTTAGTACTAGCTCCTGATGAAACTGTGAAATCCCTCTCACACCTATACAATTTTATCCTCACATTTATCCATTGACGGGTCTCTAACTCATATGTATGTGTCACTCATATCATGGGTAGGGGAACTTCTCATTACTATACTCGACAATAGATGGAGCTCCAACTCCAATAATGAACCTTATCCCCACTTATATTTGGAGTCGGTGGAGTTCTACTACATAAGTGAGGATCCACAACTTGGAAATAAAGGAGAGTATTACTCAAAAGAAGAGGAACCACACCCAAGAATGATAAGGGAGTATCATTCTTGGATATAGGACTGGCACCATAGTATGACAGGGGAGTACCACTCAACCAGCTAGATAACTACGAAGGACTTGCACCCTAACACGATAGGGGAGTTCTGGCCCTTGATTAGAGGACTTCCTCACTCTAATAAAAGTGGAGTACCGACTATACTGGAACAACACATATGGAGGACTCTCACCCTGGAACGATATGTGAGTTTCAAATATACGGATAGAGTACGAAAAACATATCATTTTAAGGTAGTACCTGATATATCTACATGTCACATATGGGGGACCCACACACAGGTACAATAGTGGATTACTGACTTCACGGACAAAGTACCCACATCCTAGTCTAATAGCGGATTAATTAATCTATCTGGCCACCAATTATGGATGTTCTTAACCCTATATTTCAAGAGGAGTGCTATCCAAATATTCAAACAATACAAGGAGCCCATGCCCTGGTCCAATAGGATAGTACCAACCGTGGAAGAATTACCCCACAATTATAGAACCTGAACCCATAATATGGGATGTGTCATATCTTCTAAAGAAGACATGTAATTGTAAAAACTTTCAGGATTCCATAGGGATGTATCTATCCTAGTGTATCCTTTTACAAACCAAACCAATCTACAACCTTAGTTAATCACCGCTGAAAGGATCATCCTTCTTATCAAAACTCACGTCACAACACTACCATAGGTATGGGATTCATGCTCGGGTGCTATAGGGGAGAACCACTCTATCGACCTAAAGAGTTTAGGGGACTTACATTCTAAGGAGGATTGGAAGAATACTGACCCCGACATTAACCCAATGATCCACCTTGATTACTACCTAAGGTTAAGCAATGTTATATAAGCACCATGATCAAAACTCAACAATGATATCTCGTAAGAAAAAATAGATGCCACCATCATATTATACATGGAAAATAGCTTAGTTTTGGATAACCAAAATCATAGATCCATTTCCCAATGAAGGAGATTTTAAAAATGAAGTTCCCAAGAGTAACCATAAGAATGTACACGGTGTGCACTAGAGGGTATAAGACGTATGTACACACCTGTTAACCTGGCAGTGTCTTCCATTCACACGGCCGAGCATAGCCTTTTAGGGGCACACTACATGTATAACCCCTACATGAAATTTCATACCTCGCTCATCCTCTATCCATGTACCCTCATTCGCATGGTCTAGCTTGTCTTGTCCCTCACACACCATTAATTATATACTAGAGGTTGTGTTTAAGCTAATTGTCCACTTTTCCAGGAGGTTTTCACATTCATGTGTCCAACAACAAATGTCCATGTACATTTACATGTACTTTTTCACATTGTGTATTGTTACATAGCTATACCAGGCTATGTCCACTAGACAAACAAAATGGGGTCACTACAAAACATGTAACCTCGATATACGGTGTATAGTCTTCAAAATTGATCTTTCTCAAATTGGAAGAGACACATGATATGTCTCACTGTACTAAACATCAAGTAGATAATCACATATTTAAACTACCTTGGAATTCAATGAATTCTCCCTAGTTTACCCAAAAACCAATAGATCAACCACGAAGGGATCAGTAGAAATTTTAATCGGGCTCAACAACCATTAAACTATTTAAAATGATTATCAGGACCAATAGTCAAAACCGCCAAACTATAGGGATAAACACTAATATTTAGTTGTATAGAAACACTCAGATCATTCTGCACCTTGATTTTATGATGATTTGTTCCAATAATGGTGATCAATAGTGCTTCGTCACTTCGATTCTGAATCGTTTTTTTCTATTATCCATAAGAGGATAGGCAGAGCAGTTCCTCATTTGTGTTGTGTTCCCAAAATGAGGGTGGAGGGATTTAGGTTAAATTTATTAATTAAATTATCATTTAATTAATAATATAACTATTCAATTCTCTTCCAACTCTCCTCCAATCCCGCTCCCAATGTGGATGACTTTAGGTCAGACCAAGGGTAAACACGATGTTCTAAACTCATGTACAGTCTCAAATTTACAATTTGAGAATCCACAGTGGAGTTGTTTCATGTTTTAAGAGAAAATATGTGTGTGTGAAAAAATATATTTAATATATTAAATATCACTACTCAGAAGATCTATGTATCCTAGAACCCTATGTAGACTTAGCATTTGGCATCAGAAATATTCGTAGAAATATTCCTAAGTCTTATAGGTCAAACTAGAGTCTCTAAAAAAATACGTTCTGAAAAATATGTGTAACACCCTGACTCTTGGAAGCCTAGATCAAGTTCATTATTTTAATACATTGGCATGATTACAAGGAATCAAGTCATGAAGGATCGATCAGTTTAGAAGTCATGGAAAATATATTACATACATGAAGGTTACATTACACTTTAGAAAAATAAAACACAACATAAATGATCTTTTGATAATTCCATTAATCCCCTAGCTTAACCCTGATTATCAATCATAATACACTTCTTGGACTGCTAAGAAAATAAAACATAAAAAAGGGGTGATCTCAAATGCTCAGTAAGGGTATGAAATACAACGGATGATAACATAAACATTAGGCATGATGAATAATTTAAAACACATGCCTTTATAAATAATAAACATGTACTCTTTATGCCAGGAATATTAGATGATTAAATAATTCCATAATAAAACATAGTCAGGGGTATTTTACTAGCTTAACAACCACATGAACCATCAATATAATTTTCATAATTAAGGAATTCATAATGGAATAAATTCTGAAACCTTTTGTCAATGCCTTAGCCAAGACGTCTAAAAATGATTAAGTCCTTGGCCAAAACCATATATCAAAATGGGAAAGGTCTCGACCACTTCCACATATAATTGTATCATGAGACCTACCGATGCTCCGAGGTGCTATAGTGGGCTCCACCCATCACTTAATAAGTCCAATACATTCCTCATATGAAAAGGTTGAAACATAACATAAACATTCATATTAAAACTAGCATACGAAATGTCAATACATTAACCATAAACCCCGAATAGTATAAAAATAACACATTCATAGTCAAAAATATAAAAAACCTTTAATACGATATGAATGATATGTTTCACAATAAATCAACTTCAAAAAAGTGTAAAATTGTTCAAAGGATGTTGACATAGATGAAATCCAAACTATTTGAGAGAAATATCTCTTTCCATTTTGAAATCATTTAAGAGTCCCATAATTATAAAAGAAAACATTTATTTTGAAAATATTCTTATAATATTATTAGGGATTCTTAAAAGGTGATATAACAACAGAGAATAACCACACCCACCGTATAAGTTAAAAAAACAATCTTACCTTAATTTTTCAAAAAGGTCATAAAGTACCCTACTTGGAAAATGATAGAAATATTCGTTTCAAACCATTTTATAAAAATTAAAACAATGGTATAAATGACTTTAAAACATAGTATAGTAAATAGTAAAAAATGGTTGGAAATACATTTTTATAAAACATGGATGTGGATGATAAAGTGGTTCGAGTAGACACTTATATAAAAATAACCTCAGATAATAAAGAGATTGTGAAATTAACCCTTACCTTGCACTTTCCATTGGTAGAGGGTATATAACCTCTTATAAAATGACCATAGTATGTTATTAAATTATAGAAAAACCATATTTATATTTATTATATCATACATGATTCATTAATGACTTTATACTACCCATTTAATTATTATTTCCATGTTAAATTAACATTTCAGATAATAATCGCTTTCTTTATCGTACGTGTTTTAACTTGTTATTCTTGATCGCATCATTTAGATCATAATTTACATAATTCTAGAATATAATGAACGATATATATATCATATATATTTAAAATATATATATGTATAGAAGATAGATATATGAAATGTAAAACACCATTTTTGGAGACGGTAGGGCGTACATACGCATAAACTCTGTTTCCGTTTTCATATCGTATTGAATGCATGTAAGTGAATAAGATGTATATAAGTATATATATATATATATTATTTAGCATTATTAATTCATATATTACAAATTATTAATAATATATATTTTTATAATCATCATTGAATGGTGAATGTGGAAATGAATCTCATCGCGTCGTGGAGACGGTAAGCTGTACGCACACACGAGCAACAATGTCATTTTCTTAATGATTAAAAGTTGTTGAATTGGATGGTATATTGATTTTATAGAGACATTATCATGTTATTTTCATTATTTATATAAATATTAATCATCATTATATCCATCCAAAAAACATAGTTTTGAATAGAAAATTACACAATGACATGGAGATGGTAAGCCGTACATACACACACATGGTGACATTATCATCCATACGATGAATAGAATAATGAATATGGTTGTTAAATATTTATAATAACAGAAAATTATGTAGAACATACTGGAGTTATTATTTTGGTATGGAAACAAAATATAAAGAGGAAGTGGAAAAAGGAAATAACTTGAAAGAGGGTGGGGAAATTATTACCTCTTTTTCGGGTGTTTCCTTTGGAGTTCATCAAAAGGGATCCTTAGGTAGGCTTTCTAATAAAATTCAGTACTCTAGAATGATTATAAGGATGATGGGAGAATATTTTGTTAGGGTTTTTCTGAGATAAATGGATTTGGAGGTGTGATTTTGAGAGAATGGGAAGTTCCCTTTTATAAGGGAGGTGAGTGTCACTTTAGGAAAAGCTTGAAATATTATATTATAATAACATAATTTTCGTTTTATAATGGCTCCAAAATTATTTATTTCTAGGATAAAGTGGGTATGGGTCTAAAATCACTCAACCAATAGGCTTTAGAGAGGTTTAGGTCACCATATTAACCTAATCATTTTCATTTAACACTTAGTTAAATAGTTTAACTTTTACCGTGTCTTCTTATATTCTTACACAATATGGTTAATAAACATATTATAAACATCCAAGAGAACCTAATGTGGTTCCTTAATTACATATATAATATTATTTAAACCCTTTTTCTGAATTGTAGATTTTTAGGAATATCATATAATTTAATAATAAAATATTTGTTTTAAAAACTCATTTATGTCAATTCTAACACTATTTAGTATTTGGTTTTTAAAAGTCATCAAAACTTGATTATTTCAAACAAGGTGTATTTAATAAGTAATAAAATGTCATATTATCCTATAAATTTCGTTTATTTCATAAAAAAATGAAATTATATTTATTGTAATATTTTTAATACCATTTACTTGATTTATTTCATTAATAAGGTAATTACTTTATCATCATTGTGTCATAAATAAATTTAATTTTATGATGTCTAAATATTATAAATAAAATACCATTATGTAGGAAATCTTTTTATATTTCTAATTAATATTTATAGTTAAAACGATAACTTATATAGTACCTTGTAAAATTTTTTTACTAAAAGATATATGTTTATGTAATTTTTGTATTTACATTATATTAATTTATATAAAGTGTCATTATCTCTGTCAAGTGGATCCATGTGGTCCCAAAATATACTCAAGGATGCCAATGGTTGGACATGTGTCAAAAAATAGTAATAGGACACATGTTAGGGTAATTTAATATTATTATATTAATATTTTTTTACCCTTATTTTCCAGAATTATGCTTTAACGATGGTAAATAAAATATTTACTAGAGTAAATATTCACGATGTATAAATATAACAGTTACATATTTATAAAATTTTTACCTCATGATTCCAAATATTGAATCCAATTTCCCAAATTCAAAAAACCAAAGTTGAAGAAATTAATTTAAAAATTAATTCATGTTTTCAAAGACAAAACGTGCGTATTTAAAAAGTAAAAACTATCAAAAGATTGACATGTTTTTTTGTAAAATTTAAATGTGAAATTACTTATATTGACCTACATTTTATTAAATGATAAAAATATAATCTAATTATACTTCAAAGAAATTCATAATAATAATTTAACACTATAAATTATTTTGATTAAAAAAGTTGTTTTCAATTAGAACATATTATTTGTCACTATTTATCAAAATATGAAAGTTATCAGAAAAGTAAAAAAAATTTATCCGAACTAAATTTTTATGTCCCGATTCTAAATAATAATTTAATTTAAATAAATTGAATATATATAATTGTCAAATATTGGTTTTAAAAAGGGTTCTCTATTAAAAGGCAATAGATTTTCAATTTTTGAATATACTTCTTTTATCTGAAAAAATAAATTTGATCTTATATTATTTCTATGAAACACATAATATGGATGAAAAAATTATATGGAGTATATAAGATTCAAAATGTAGTTAATTCTATTCATAACTGCTTTTTGAATGGCTATTTTGGTAAGTTGTGGTGCGCTCGAACTCGGTGTTGCTTGTAGTGTAAGCCATTGAATTACTTTAATGAGATAACATACTATGAAATATTGGGGTGTTACTTTTTCCCGTTCTTGAATAAATTTTTTCCTCTAAATTTCATAATGTTCTATGAAAATAAAAGGTTAAAAATTGAAAAATACCTTTTCGGAAAACCCATATAAAAAATTGGATTAATAAAAGTTTGTCTTAATAAGATGGAAAAGGAAATGAAAAAGTCACCATCAAATTATGATCTTGATTAGGAGAATATTGGTTGCAATTAGAGACATGTAATTAGAGGAAAAACGTAAATATTTATAGGAAGTGGTTGAGGTCATCAATCACAAACAAGTGTAAAATTGATGCCGTCAAAGCCATAAATCTGTGATGATTTAAAATATCATCGATTCAACAAAATATAAGGTATTAGGATAAAACATTTTTGTTTTTAAGATTCCATCCATATAGTTTAATAATTAATTTATTCATAGAATATGAGGAAAAATATACTTGACAAGTAGAGTATTATCCTTCAACTAATTCCTACCACAAACTCATCTTTCACTCAAAAAGATAATAGAATTCAAAAATAGTCTATTTATCTTAATCGTATAGGATTCCAATAATAGTGAATTTGTAATTCATTTTTCAGATTATTTAAAAAAAATACATTATACAAACTAGACATCAGGTAGGCCAGTGGTAGGTGATTCACCCTTTTTTCCCTTCGATTGTGGGTTCAAGTCAGACAGCCTTGCCGGGTGAAACGAGATATCACCTGACTTCCGGGTTGTCCATTTTATGACAAACAAAAAAAATAATCTCATGAAATGATTTAACCTTAACAATAGTATCCAATTTATAACTCAATTGATTCCAACCATTATACTTATCCAAAATAATTCTGTCCAAACTCATAGTCCAATAATTTTAAGGAATTTAAACTTAATGAAGATCATTTTTTCCACGTAATAACATGTGAATACCTTCATCATGTATTCTTTTAAAAAACTGTAACACCATGAATTACCGTAAAACCTTATTGATTACATTCATGATCCCATATTGTTTTTATAGAATACTGGATATACTCCTTCAATCCAAAAATGTTGTAAACATTAATAATTATGGAATACACAAATCATTAATCAGTTTAAAGGTAGTTTAGAATATCCAATATAATTTATCCAAATAAATCATATATTATTCCAAAATCACCACCTCAGTATCAAAACCATAATATGGTTTATCTTTTTCTCAACCATATATCTTCCAAAAAAATTAAACTACTATTGAGTTACATTTCTTGGTTCCACACAATCTCACATCCATAATGAAATTGTATGACAGTACAATCCTTTTATACTCTATAATTCTTATTACATGTACATCATTAATACAATACTAAAATTACACAATAACTTAATAAAAACAGAAGAAATATAATCATTCCTATTCATCTTTGGTTGTATCATAACTTGATTATTATCCAATAGTATCATTTGGGGTATACTATGATGATTTGAACATTGCTTCACGTAGTGTCCCAACTCCTTAAAAATGAAGCATTGTACATTTGAAACATTTTTCTTACCATTGAAATCATGTACTTGGTGTCATTTTTCTCCACACTTATAACAAAATCACATTCCCTTCAATAATTCACCAAGGTGATTCTTTCTACAGTTATCACATATGGGGAAATCCTTTTTTTCCCTCTTCCCTTTATCCATCTTTCTATCTTCCATCCTTTTCTTCTCTTGCTTCCCTTCAAAGACATAGGACTAAAATAATTCATTACTTATCTTATTAACACATGATACTATTTCTTCATATGATAAGAATATGTGGGGAACTATTTCCTTATTTAATATTGGCTTTATATAATGAAAGATATGATCCTTCTTAGTCTTTAGATCATTCATATTTCTCGAATTCGCATTCATTCTACTGGGCTCCATTTCTAAACAATTTCATACACTAGATTAGTTTATGAATTAAAATGAATAATTCCAAACTTGTAAAATAACTAATGTAAATTGAAAATATTTTTCATATAATATATAATTATAAAATTTTTTCTTTGAGGATGTATTTACTCCTAAATACATTATAATGGCTTGTAATGAAAATGTGAATTATCCTACTAATATCCCCCAGGAGAGTTGTAACGAAGAGTGAAACAAGGCCCATTGTCATGTACCAGGATAACACAAGTCAATCCAAAAACTCCTTGTCAGAGTTTTCACTCCCAGGTATATCTATGCTAGAGCAACCTCTACCTACTCGTATCCAAATAGGGATGTATTTCTTGGAAAATATACAAAATCTCTACATTATAAAATTATAGGAAGTTCTTTTATATTAATTCTCAAATTATATCATAGGGTAATGTTTTCTAATTAGTGTTTATCGAAATCTATTTCCAAGGATGTTGCTAAACATCCTCTGATACCAACTGTAACACTCCAACCCCTGGAAGCCCGGAGCCGGTGCATAATTTTAAAACATTGCCATGATTACAAGGAATCATGTCCTGATGGACCGATTAGTTTAGAAGTATTGGAAAATAGATTACATACATGAACATTACATTAAACATTAGAAAAACGAAACAAAACATAAATGATCTTCTGATAATGCCATTAATCCCCTAGATTAACCCTACTTATCAATCATAATACACTTCTCAGAATCCTGGGAAAATAAAACTCAAGAAATGGGTGAGCTCAAACGCCTTATAAGGGTAAGAAATATGGAGGAATATAACATAAACATTAGGCATGGTGAATAATTTAAAACACATGCCTTTCCAATTAATAAACATGAACACTTTATGGATGGAATATGATATGAGTAAATAATTCAATAATAAAACATATTTATTGTCATTCTACTAGTCTAATAACCACAAGAACCATCAATATTATTTTTATAATGAGGGAATGTATAATTCCAGTCATTCTGAAACATTTTTTCTAGGCCTCGGCCAAGACATCTACAAATGATTAAGGCCTCGGGAAATTATATATATCAAATTTGGAATAGCCTTGACCAATTCCACATCTAATTGTCTCATGAGACCTACCAGTGCACCGAGGATCTATAGAGGTCTCCACTTATCACTTACTAAGTCCAATTCATTTGTCATATAAAAAGGTTGTGACATAACATAAACATTCATATTAAAACTAGCTTACGAAATGTCAATACTTTAACCATAAACCATGAATGGTATAAAAATAACACATCCACAACCAATAATATCACAAAACATAAAATACAATATGGAATAATTGAATAATAATAAGTCAATGTCAAACAAGTTTAAAATTTATCAAAGGATGTAGACAGAGATGAAATCAAAACTATTCAAGAGAAATATCACTTTTTATTTTGAATTCATTTAAGAGTAATATAACTATAAAAGAAAACATTTATTTTGAAAAAAAATCTTATAATCTTGTATGTGAAGCTTCAATGGTGATATAATGGTGGAGAATAACAACATCCACCATATAAGTTAAAAACCAATTCTTACCTTAATTTGTTGAAAAAGTCATGAAGTACCTTGATTGGAAAAGGATAGAATGATTCCTTTAAAACCATTATATAAAAAGTTAGACAAGAGTATAAATAACATTAAACCATAGTCTTGTAAATAAAAAAATAGTTATGAAATAAATTTGTATGAAACATGGATGTGGATGATAAAGATGTCCCAGTAGATACTTACGTAAAAGCAACTTCGGATAATAAAGAGATTATGAAATTAACCCTTACGTTGCACTTTTCTTTGGTCGAGGGTACAATTAACCTCTTTTATAATGACCATATTATGTTATTAAATTATACTAGAACCATATTAATATTTCTTTATGTCATACATTATTCATTTATTACTTTATACAACCCATTTGATAATTATTTCCATGTTAAATTATCATTTCAGGTAATAATCACTTTCTTTATCGTATATGTTTTAACTTGTTATTTTTTATCGTATCATTTAGATTATGATTTACATACTTCTAGAATATATCACATGATTTATACATCATATATATTTAGAATATAAATATGTATAGTAGATAGATATATGAAATGTAAAATACCGTTTATGGAGACGGTAGGCCGTACATACGCATAAACAATGTTTCTATTTTCAAATCGCATTGAATGGAAGCACGTGAATAAAATATATGTAAGTACATACATACATATATATATATATATATTTAGTAGCATTATTATGTCATATATTACATACTTATTAATAATATATAATTTTATAATCATTGTTTAATGGTGAATTTGGAAATGAATCTCATCGCGTCATGGAGGCGATAAGCCATACGTACACACGAGTGACGATGTCTTTTACTAAATGATTAAAAGGTGTTGAATTAGATGGTATATTAATTTTACAGAAAAATTATCATGTTATTTTAATTATTTATATATATATTAATCATCATTATATCCATCCAAATAACATAGTGTCGAATAACAAATTACACCACAGTGTGGAGATGGTAATCCGTATGTAAACACGCATGGTGACATTATCATTCAGAGGATGGATTGAATAATGAATATGGTTGTTACATATTCATAATAACCTCAAAATATGTATAAGTTATTAGATTTATTATTTTGGTATGGAAACAACACCAAAAGAGGAAGTGGAAGAAGAAAATAACTTGAAAGAGGTTGGTGAAATTATTATATCTTCTTTGTGTGTTTTCAATTGAGTTGATCAAAATGGATCCATAAGATGACATTCTGATCGATGTAAGTACTCTAAGTTAATGTGAGAAATATTAAAAGTATATTTGGGTATGGTTTGGCTGATCCAAAGGTATTTGGAGTTGTGATTTTGAGAGAAGGAGAAGTTCCCATTTATAAGAGGTGAAAGTCACTTTAGGAAATGTTTGAACTATTATTTTATTATAAAATAATTTTCGGCTTATAATGGATCCAAAATAATTTATTTCTACAATAAGGTGGTTAGGGGTCTAAATTCACTCAAAAAATAGGTTTTATAATGGTTTAGGTCACCATATTAACCTTATCTTTTATATTTATCTCTTAGTTGAATAGTTTATCTTTTATTGTGTCTTCTTGTATTCTTACACTATTTGGTTAATAAACATACTATAAACATACAAGAGAACCTAAAGTGGTTCATTAATGACATATATAATATTATTTAATCCATTTGTCTGAACCTTCAATTTTTTGAAATATATGTAATTTAATAATATAATATTTGTTTTAAAAACTCATTTATGTCAATTTTGACACTATTTAGTATTTGGTTTATGTGAAAGTCATCACAATATTATTACTTATAAAAAGATACATTAATTCAATCCTAACATGTCATTTTCACATATAAAATTCTTAGATTTCAAAAAAACTTTGAAATTATAGTTATTATATTATTTATAATACCATTTATTTGATTCTTTCATTAATAAGGTAATTACTACATCATCATTGTTTTAACAATAAATTTAATTATCTAATGTCTAAAAATTACAAATAAAATACCATTATATAGAAAATTGTATTAAATTTCTAATGAATATTTATAGTCGAAATGATAACTTATATAACAACTTATAAAATTTTTTTTACTAAAAGATATATGTTTATTCCATTTTGTCTTTACTTTAAATTAATTAATATAAAGTGTCATTATCACTCTCAAGTGTATCCATGTGGTCTCAAAATAAACCCACGGATGCCCATGGTTAGAAATGTATCATCCAATAAGAATAAAGCACATGTTAGTGTAATTTTATAGTAGTATAATAGTATTTTTTACCCTTATTTACCAGATTTATCCTTTAACCATAGTAAATAAAATATTTACTGAAGTAAATTTTCATAATGTCTAAAAATAAAAGTTACATATTTACACAATTTGGACCTCATGATTCCAAATATGGAATTAATTTTTCCAAATTAAAAACACCGAAGTGTCAGAGATTAATTTTAAAATTAATTCCCATTTTCAAAGCCAAAAAGCGGGTTTTTAAAAAGTAAAAACTATCAAAAGATTGACATGTGTTTATGTTAAATTTAAATGTGAAATTACATATAATGACCAACATTATTTAAATAAAAAACATTTAATATAATTATATTTCAAAAAAATCAAATTCTTAATTTAACACTATAAATTATTTCAATTAAAAATGTGGTTCTCAATTAAAACATATTATTTTTCACTATTTATCAAAATACGAAAGTTATTAGAATAGTTCCAAAAATTTATCCAAACGATATTTTTTTCCCGATTATAAAAAATAATTTTATTTCATTATATTAAATATATTAAAGTGTAAAATATTAATTTTTAAAAGGTTTCTCCCTTAAATGGTAATAAAATTTCATTTTTTGAAAAATACCTCTTTTATCAGAAAAAATGAATTTGTTCTTATATTATGTCTAAAGAAACATAATATGGTTGTCAAAAATTAAATAGAGTATATAATATTCAAAATGACGTTAATACTATTCCAAAACACTTTTTTGAACGGCTAGTTTGGTAAGGTGTGATGCGCTCGTACTCGGTGTTGCGTGTAGCATAAGCTATTGAATTACTCAAGTAAGATAATGTACTGTGAAATCTTGGAGTTTTATAAATTTTTTCAAACACATTCCACATAATGTAGTGAATTTATTATTTTTTTCATATTCTTTGTAAGATTCCAAAATTTTCCCCTCCCACATTCTAAATGGTAGACAACCAGAATGACCTGTTCATTCTCCAAACACTATAGAGCAGAAAATATCATTTCAGTTATACTAATCCACTTCTAATAAACTAAAGGCTCTACCGACCCACTAAATGAAGTTTTTAGTTTCATTATAAAAGACTCAATAGAACATTGTTCCCAAATTATTTATTTAGGATGTTCACTATGATTCATTTCTTCAGATAGTTGTGTGACCATAAAAGTGAGGTTTTTCATTCTATCTCCCAAAAAAACTGGTTATTCAATAGGACAATCATTGAATTTAACATTTAATTACTCAGTAGCCTAGTTCCATCATCTTATAACATAGACGAAAAACACTATTATGGAATCCCTAATAATATTAGAGAATACATGATCATGAAAAGTCACTTATAAGATATATAAATCATGATACATTAATCTTTAATATAAGAAACTGCAGTCTAATAATAGGTTATTTGTATTCATATTCTATTTAAATCCTTCTTGATGTTTTTAATGAGTTATTGAATTCCCCTGGAATATCCATAAGCAGTGAAGAACCTGGTGTGTAGTATGAACAATTATCATGCACCAGTTCCTTATCAAGTCTATCTCAATATAGTGTTTTCATCGTTCTTACCACTATATACATCCATTCCAAAGAAACATCTACTTGTAGAGTCCAGAATGGGATGTACTTCTTTGGAAAAACTCTCAATATCCATTACAAAAAATCTATAATACATTAAATCATCCATAGAATTATTCTTAGGGACATTTGTAGACATATCCTTAGAAATATCTATAGGGATATCACTAATGTTATCCCATATTAGTTTAAAAAGGATGACTAAACCATTACATTGATACCAAATATTGTGACCTAGGATTAATATACTTGGATATTGAAACATTTAAGATTAATATTCAGAAAATTAAAAAATAAATTGTATAAGGATTATGATATTTTTGTGTATTTGGAAACCTAGAACCCAATATTAAAACATGATAAATAGACATCACTGTTTTCCACAAAGATCATTACATTTAATACTACCACTTATAACATTTCTTTATAACCTGTGGAAAGGAAGCATAAGAATGTGAGAGTTCATATGCCTATTAAGGGTAAATAAGTGAGATAAGTATGAATAACATGATTATAAGGGTAGGAGAGTATAAGAAAAACATTTTTTGATCACACCCAGTATATCAAAGAGCATATTCATAAGTCATGACATACTGATTGGCATTTCATAAGACATTAATCATAATACAATAAAAAATCACGGTTAATTAGAACATAAAACATGCATAATACATATACTTGTGTAACATATATCAACTTATAACATTGTGAACATGTGTAAGGGGAGACAAGTTCACTCATTATGTTAAGGAGATGAAATCAGGCCCTCACATAAACTTGTGTACATGAAACCATGTACACACATAACATTGTGAAAATATAATTATGTTCATGCATAACATAATTGACATTTAATGAATATCACACATAACATAGTGAATGTGTAATTAGGTTCATACATAAGCAAATATAACTCTTGGGCAGGATACACCCATCATCTTAGTGGAACCCCTTTATTAATAATGGTCCATGTTACACCTTCATCTCATTATGGATCAAGCTATTTTTTTTCCCATCATTATCTATTGAGTTTTAAATCATTAACCAATTAATTAGAGGGATATAGGGAGATATAGGTCCCACCATATATATAATGAATTCAAATATAAGAATGAAAAATAACATAAAACATTCAATATATCAAAACTCAATAAATGAAAGGGTTATAAGTATAAATTCAATATATCATAAGCTATGTAAAATAGACAGGTTTCATAATCATTTCATCATACAATAACCTCTCAAAAGAAGTGTGTTTCATTAACATTTTTTCAATGGGATAACCCATGGAAATGAAATGTGTTCATAAAAAACATGTCATCATAAACATATATCACTAAAAGAAAGAATTAGAATTGTTTACGTGGATCAAATCACCAATAAAGCATAAACTATATAAAACTATTTCATCTTAGATATAAAATGATTTTGAAATATCATTTAAAATATTTCATGATGAAAATATACATTCCACTTAGAAAAGTAATTTTTAAACAATTTTGAAAGATATTTCATTTGAAATAACATTACAAATAGTGAATATAAAGAATATTAGGGAAAAAAATTTCTTTAATTTATTTTCAAATCATTCAGAAGAATCCTCAATGAAATTCTCGTCATGATGGAAAATAAAGTTTCACATGTCAAGCATTCCTTTTTCATCATAAAATTTTCAGAAAAGTACCACAATGATAAACCGAAAAGAAAAATCAGTTAATAATAAAATTTTAAAAAATGGTAATTCATGGTAAAAATGTTTTTTAAAACTCATAACATAATAGTATATCAATTTTGAAATAATTTTTATAAATAATTGGTTTGAAAGAAGATTTGTTTCTCCTCAAAAAGGGAAACAATGTTAGATTTTCAGAAAAGAGTTTTCGTAATTATATTATGTAAAAAAGAGATAAAAAAGGTACCATTAATTTATGATATCATGAATAATCATAGTAAAATTAATTTTCTTATAATTATTTTCATATGGATCATAATATTTCATCAATGGAAGCATAATATTATCCAATCTGGATAATGGAGGGGGCTGTAGTAATAAAATTTTACAACTTTAGCAACATTGAATCATGTTACACATGAATGAAAAAGAGTACATATATCATAAAAACTCATTAAATAATAATTTTTTTTATGTTACTTGTGAACATTGTGCTATATGAACCTCGAAAAGAATATAGTCACATAACATAACATTTATCTCAATGACGGAATGTTGAGACAAAAATACTTTACCGATTTGGTAACATTTGAACTATAAGACCCATGAAAGAGATATGATAAAATATATATTTAAATACACAAAATTAGTGTATAATAATCATAAAATATGTTTATGGGATGTTTTCAAAACACATATTATAATGTGGTGGTGAAAATAGCATATGTCTTATAAGAGTAAAAAGTGAGATGGAAATTCATTACTACTTGAGTAACCATTGAATCAAGAGATCCGTGACAGAATAACCGAAATTGTAAATTTTTATATCATGAAATAAATTAAATTCATCATATAACATTTAATATGGTGGTATATACACCAAACAAAATAAATGATTTTAGGAACATGGAATATGTCTTTTAGAAATAAATGTGAGATGAGAAATCCCCTTACCTTATGTTTTGAAATTCATTGCACACATTCAAAACATTTGTATAATAAATATAATTTAATTAAAAATTTACCACTTAGTCATATTATTTTACATAATACCATATATGATTTTATTATGTATTTACATTACAAGTTTCTTAATAATTCTATGTTAAAGTTACATTTTGGGTAATAACCACTTTGTTTTCTTGTATTTTTGGATTTTCTATACATGATCCTATTACATAGACCATGGATTAAATAATTATGTAATGTAAAACATGATATAAATATCATATATTATATATATATAATGATTTATAATAATCTATGAAATATATAAAGAAGAAGTTAAATACACTATTCATGGAGACATTAGGCCATACGTAAGCATGAACACAGTTTGCATTTTCTTTTCCTATTTTTATATAAAGGAATGTAAATTATATATATATATATATATTATATTATATTTAATGTAATTTATTATTTCATATATTTCAAATATTTTTATTAAATCAATCCATAATTCATTTTGTGTAATTTTTGAAAGATTCACATCACTTTGAGGAGGCGGTAGTCCACACATCCAAAAACAAAGCTATCGTATTCCCACAAAATGTAAACCATGAAGGAATATTTTATATAATATTTAAATAAAACTAAATACATATTAAATATCATATATATCATATGAAATTATTAATTCCATCATTATCCACAACCTTGAGTGGTGGTAATGGAAGAATGCATGATATTGGTTTGCCAGGCTGTATTTTGCTGTACACACAAATGATGATTGACTATCTCATTTGATGGAAGTGTGTGAAGGTCTAGGTCATGGTGTTAAAAAAATATAATTATATTTTTGATTCTAAGGTTATTACATAATCCTGATATAATAATAATTTAATTGGTGTAGAATGAAATAAAACAACACTTATTTTTAAAGAACGTAACCTCATATTCAGGTAACTTCTTTTGGTTTGCTATAAATGACCAACATGGTTATTTTTCCTACCATGGGGTGGATTCTATTCTTAAAGGATGTAATTTTTGATATTTTTTAAGGTTTTTGATTACACAGATGACTTAAGAGGGTTGAATAAGTGAGGTGGGTGATTTCTCTTTAATAGTGGAGGAGGAGTTTCATTCTTATAAATACACAATGGTAAACACTATTAAGAGGTCATAATTACATCATGTTTCTCCAATAATTTCCAAAATTAATTTAAATAGGTGAAGTTTCAAAAAAATCCATCTAAAGGGTTTTGGAGAAGTCTATGATCACTTTTACAACTTATGTATTATGTTTAACCACTAAGTAATATTATCTTTACCTTAATCGCTATAATTAATTTTAATTTCATTCACTAATATTTTTGGTAAAAAACTAAATTAAACATAGTATATGGTAACAATAATTCTTATTAAAAATAATTATTGATTTTCTTAATTTCTAATCGAAAGAGTTTCTGAATTTAATTTAAAATTAATATAGCATAGGGGATGTAATGACGAGTTTTTATGCGGAAATGTTAAAATGTTTGAAAAGTTGTTATATCCAATTTAAATGGAAAATTGATTAAAATGGAATAAATTGTATTTTTTTATGTATAATTTATCTAATTAAAATGTAAAATAATGTAAAATATAATTTATCTATATAAATTATTTTGAAAAAATTTAGTTTTCAATTAAAATTTGGTGCTTATATTTACTCATCAAAAAACAAACGTTCTCCGAAAAGTGCCAAAAATTTAAAAAAATTATATTTTGATATTAAAATTATGAAAATTACATTTAATTTGGAATTATAAATTACAAATATATCAAACAACACTTTTAAAACAAGTCTACCATTAAATGGCAGTAAAACATCCTCCTTGAAAAATATATCATTTTTTGCATAAATATAGATTTATTATTATATATTTTTTAGAAAATACATAAGATGAATGTTAAATATAATACTTAACATATAATAAATAAATTCCATTAAAATAAGTCATCATAATTTGGTTTTTTAATTTATTTAGTTGTGCATAGAAAATAGTTTTGGTAAAAATAAAGTTCTTTATTAGAAAATATTTCCTACTCTCATTTATAATTAATTCATTACCAAATAAGTCATTTTATAAACATACATAATAAATATTTAATTAATTTGTTTAATACATTTCAAACCCTCTATCCCAACAACTAAGTGATAATAATAATAATTTTTTAAATAGAATATAAATAGTATATTATAGTTTAGTAAAACTCAGTATTGCGTGTAACAAAAGCTATCAGATGAACACAAAATTACATGTAACAAAATAAAAACATAGTGTCTCATGTACTAAAATGTAATATTTTTTTCATATTGTAAAATATTAAATTTTTGTAAGGTATAAATAAATAATAACTTGGTTTCTTATGAATTGAAATCCGTCAACAATATTTAATTTATTTGAAAAAAATAACTCATTAGAACAAGGGTTGTTATAAATAATAGAGGAGAAAACTAGTCAATATATATATATATATTTAGTTGGGGTTAAAAAACGGGATAAAAATATCTCATCTTTTTAGAGAATGATTTATTTAGAAAAGTATTTAAAAAAAATCTGAACATAGAAATTTTTTCAAACAAGATGTTATTTGTTTTAATTTTTGATAATACTATATGGATATAAAATCTGAAGCTGTTAAAAATTGTGGTCGAGTAAGTGGATTCAATAATTAATTATATTGATATTTATAACTAATGAGTCCACCTTGTAATGATGTTAAATGATGTAAAACTTTTTTTTATCTTTTTATAGAATTAGGACTATGGGAATGCAATGATTCATTTAGGCTAGAGAAATTTTCATGAAGGAGGATAAAAGAATAATATATTGGTGGAAAGTGATATTCTATTTGGTTTTAGAATGTTTTTTATTAATGGAATTTATATACAATGAAGGAAATTAATTTGCATGTTTCATAAAAATGGTGGAATGGGTGATACTTTGATGTATCCACCTGCTAATGACATAATGAAGGTCTTAACACTATATTATGGGATATAAAAAAGAGTTGGAGGCCATTGGAATTAAAAATTATGTTTCACATGTTGGTAATGGAGTAAGGAGGAGAGTTCATTCATGTGAGAAGTTCCATATATCAGAAAATTAAATGAAATATTCCTTATGTGAATGAAATATACATAATCTTATATTAAATTCTACAATATTTTAAATCGTTGGGAAGTGTTGTATACTATTAATTTCTTCACATTCCATATCTAAATGTGAATGAATAAAAATATTTTTGGTAAATTAAGACCAAAGGTGTTATAGAACCAATGCATATTGTATTATTTCATGTGAATGTAGAAATAAGTGATATCTAACCCATGGATAAATGTTAAAGTGACATAAAAGAGGATAGAGTTAAAATTTTAGTGATTGAATTAAATAACAGAAAAGTATTAAGAGATAAATATGATGTTATATTACATAGATATGGATTTTAGAGTTTAGATATACTTTTATTCAATGTTCGGGGTCACACATACTAATCATATGAAAATAAAATTATATTCACATTGATATAGTGCTATGTTACCTTAAACTGAGACAATAGTAGTTATGCATAATCATAATATGAAATAGGTGGTTGAACCATATATACTCTATTTAAATTCAATTTTGTATATACATATACATCATTCAAATATAGGTAGGCATCATCTGTTAAAGGATCAAGCAATGTATGTATAATAAACAAAAGAACAAATCTACATAATTATGAATACTCTCTGTGTAAAAATAAATTGTGAAAATTCATATGAATTATATATATGACTAGTATATTTAAGTATTAGAAATTAGAGGAGTCATGGATTTTTATAGACTAAAATATAAAGATTCTAGATTTTGAATTCAAAAGTTAAAGTTCATTTGGGATGATTACCCAACAATTATAACATGTTCAATACATCATAAACCCTTGAAGAGCTATCATTATAACATAGATTGAGGATTATTGAGGGAGATGGTCAATATATTAACTATTTTATTTAAAAAAATTTGATTAGAAAATCATATATTATGATAATAAATTGAGTGTAAAATTAGTAGACGCTAAAGATAAACCTTATTGAATTATAATCCCACAAAATTTAAGTTATTCGAGATGGTTTTCTATAAAATAGATGATCAAAGTAAGATGATGTAATTGAGAAAATAAATAAGTTCAAATAAGTTGCATTCATATTATCAAATTTTGAAATTGAAAAATAAAATAAATATTCAAGAGTTGTTGTTAAATATTATAAAAAAATACCAGTGAATGTAATTAATATAGGTATTTATTTATATGAGATATAACTATGCTCACATGTGATTAAACTTATGCTGCTATGTTTAGATGTGAAGTGCTGATGTCTGATTTTGTGATAATAAAACAATGGATATTTCTTTAATTCATTAAAATCTATACTTACGAATTATCCCATTTAGGTAGATGTTTCATGAAATTATAATAAATACATTTTGAGAATAATAAGATTAATATCTTGATCCTAGTATAAAACTATGGAATATTCCATCAACCAAGAAGAGAATGAGAATAATAGTGAAGTGACTTACTATAAATCTATTATATACATTTTTTGGGTTGAAAAAATAAAGGTGACATACTGGATCATTCCCACATATAGAAAAAGTAATAATTATTGATTTATTATCATAGATAATATAAACTTGAAAATATTTATTATTTTAAATATTAGAAAAATAAATGATAGTGAAATGCAAATAAAAATTATAAGAAGGGAGGAGAAGATATGTTCAAGTGATGAGAGACCATGTTGAGTTTTTATAAAAAGATAACTATTACATAATAAGTGTAACATGAGCTTACACTAAGAAGTTTATTCATCTATATATTGAAGATAAATGAAAAAAATGATCATTCCATAACCATTATTTAATAATCTCTAGTTGAAGAAGATATGAAAAGACTAACCAATTTCTATTGTATATATATATTTGTTTTTAGTGTTTTAGTGATTTTGAAGTCTTTTGATAAGGATTTGTGAATATTTTTTAAATATTTTTTAACATGAGATACAGGTGGGGACTGAATTTCATATATATTATTGTGGAGTAACCCTTGAAATTCAATGAATGTTTCATTAAGGTGAAATTATATCATTTTATATATGTAGATAAATCCCTATTATTTTTCATCCCTAATTCAACAAATGATATAGAAAGAAAATAATTCTTTATACATGGTGGGAATCTATGTAACCTATGTGACTCTGGGTATGTATAAACAACATTTTGAAATGTTTTGATTTTAGGGTCATGATTAGTTTGTGGAAATACAGTGAGAATCAAATAACTTTATGATTGATGATATGCTATTCTAGTGTGAGATGAACCAATAATAGTCTGGGAATGATTATACATGAGAAACCATTTTTTGGGGAAAATAATCAATGATGGAAAGTATAAGGCCTATGAGCCGAACCCTTTAAAAACCCAAAATTATCTCTTTATTGATTTAGTTTATTCGAATGTCGTAGTTTCTTCTCGGATAGAATTTATATAATATTTAATCATATATTAACATTATAAATATTTACAATTTCCATGCGGGTGAAGGTTTAATGGAAAATTAGAATTTGGGAAAAAATAAAGAAACAATTGATCTTCCACCTTTTTTTGTTTCTACACAAATTATAAGGGGCATTTTATCTGGTGTCATATCTAGGTATAGGTATAGATACCTTTGAATTAATATTGAGTGGGGGGTGTTGGTCTCGATTTATTATACTCATCATTCTATAACCATAGTTTAAAAAAATATTATATTCATCCTTCAACTATGATTCACAGGTTATTAAACATCTCACAACAAGAATGGAATAGTCTTCTATATCAAGAGTTATTATCTTCATATAAAACTTATTATTAACTTGAATATCAAACATATATTCTATCTCATTTATTTTACTTATATATATAGTTCAATGTCAATTTATTTTCATATATTTACAATATAGAATATATCTATGTATTTAGTACCAATATTGTTAATAATCTTCTATTACCTTTCCAATACATGGGAATTAATAAGGATACAAAATTAATTTTTTTCACCCAATGAATATTTAATATACATTTATATTAATTCCCTTAACTTCTATTCTCATTTCAATCGTCGATTATGGTCACTTCCAGATTGACCTATGAGGCTTGATATCTTTATCATCTTCTTTATAAAATGTCTCTACATTGGCTACATGAATCATTCGTCATAATAGAATAATTCATAAATAAAAATATTTCATAATTACTTAAATAATCATATTAATATTATCACTAAATCAGACAATAAAATTTCAATTCAAAACTAATCTATTAGAACATCAGTCACTTCTGATCATAGTTGCATATCATATAAACTAGTCACAACATGGATAAAATTTACATGTTATTTTTAAAACATTTACTTAAGAATCAACCAAATTAATATTTATTTCTTCATTTCTAGGTATGATGATCTAAAATTAAATCACTTAATATTCTTTAATTTCTAATGGACATCATGTTTCTTTGGAATTCTATTTCTCAGACATCCCGATAGAATAAAATCATGTCTGTGGTATCTTAAATCAATGTAGTTTAGATCTAGAATATAATTATTTTATTCTCTTTTTTTCGTAATAAATTAATTTAAATTATTTTCATTTCAAAGTAATATAGATATAAAACAATGATCATCTCCCACATTCATCCATAAATCATTCTTTAATCATGCTGATTCATGTATTAATGATGTTTACAAAAAATTAGAATAACTAAAGTATCATCTTACGTGAATTTACCCATTAGAATATATAATATAAATTTATCATATTTTATTTTATAAAAATATTTAATTTCATTGAACTTTTATGTTTTTGGGGATAGATCCTTATACACATGTTTCTTAACCTATTTCACAATTGATGGTTATATAGAGAGGATTAATTCTTACACAAACCAATGCTTCAACATTAGATTCTTATATTGCTTCATAATTGATGGTTATGCATAGAGTATTCATGCTTAGACACATTAATCATTTAACATATGATAGTTAGGTAGCTTCATCCATCATCATATGATACCCTTGAAACATTTCATATTATATACGCATACAGCAAGACATGTTTATATAGAGAAAAGAGGTTGTTTAAACACATGTAAATTTATTCTACAAATAAATCAAATTGGATTAGATAGTGGTTACACAAGAAAATATTAATTCTTATATAGATCTGTTGTCTCAAAGATAATGATGATGTAGAATTCCAGATATAATAAAATTTAATTCTAAAATTTATAATCTAGATCTCAATAATATAAGTTTTTATTGAAATAAATTGTATTAAGGACATATGTGATATCATTAACTACTTTGTTAATATATTAAACATTCTGGAAAATTTATATTCCATACTCAAGGGAACATGTAAAATACTTAATAAATATGATTTTTTTTATTTTTCTCACTTAAATTCTAACTAATACCTAAATTAAGTTAAATCAAACCATAATCCAAGTGTTGAGAAACACTTATTTCAATAGTTATTTCTTGAAACATAGTAAGGATGGGTCCTCTAATATCTTGAGTCTACAGTAACCCAAAATAGTTAGACTTTCACACAATTAGATATAACTCGTAATTTTGTGTACACTATCCAGTACCTGACTCCCATATAAATTATTTTTTTATAGAAACTTCAGATTTAGTGTAACTAATTTTCATGAATTAAATCATATTCAGTCATCTGATGTGTGGGATTGCTCATAAATTAGTATTATCTTCCTTTCCCTCTTTCCAATATATAAAACTTATTAAATAACTCCATTGAAAAAAATATTATCCATTAGACATAATAAATGGGTAATACCATTATCTTGTCTTGAGTAGGTAGATAACCTAATCTGACACCAAATCCACCATTATTAATGTTACATCCATATTTAAATTCTTCATTTATAATTAATAACATTGAGAACAAATACTACTACACATCAAATAGTAGTTCAATATCACATTCGTAATTAATTTATAATAAACTGAACATAGAAATAATCTAAAATTCCTATCAATATCCAATTTGAAGTTAAAAATACCTCTCCCTATTAATGAAATTAAATACAAACTATGTAAATAATTATCTTTCTCCCATTATTATACCTTAGATACACAAGAAATATTTTTTTCATCATCTCACAGATTGAAACTACATATTTTTCCACTATAAATTACATCCTACTTCTATACAATTGGTTAAATTATAGAACCATTGAATCAGATAGAAAAAACAATTAGGTAATTCATCTATATGTCTATATGTGACTTCCAACTATAGAAAATAACATTAATTATACTAAAGACTGAAAAGTATCCATATAAAATTTATCTATGTAAAACCAACTCTATATTATCTTTATTAGTGCTATAGATCGCTATTTTTGAGAATGTATACAATCCTATAGACAACAACACATACTTCATAAAAACATTAATGTGAAATTTTTATTATTCTCTATTATTCAAAAAAATTACTTGTTGATAATAAATTAATCATAAACTAAAATAGTATTAGGGGAGAGAAGATCCTACCTAAAACTTTGTATTTTTATGGGGCTATCTAGGTTCCATGAACATCCAAAAATCCTCATTGGATAACACGATATTGTTGCCTTTATAAAACCCAACCTGATGGTTTTTCTACAAAAGGAATCACACCCTATTTCAATGGGAAATTGAAATATGTTGTGGAGAAGATAAAATACTTATCATCTATTGTATTGTGAACTCCCCACACCCCATTATAAATCTCACATCGTACTAACATCTATACCTCAATAGGGAGCTCGTTAATTCTATATTGTGGACACTAAAAGGGAGAACTAAAATATATAAGCTCAACATTGAATCCATGCAATAATCTAGGTATATTTCATGTAGAATATAGATATAAAATAGTATAAGTCTAGGTATAGCCATGAAAAATTAGAAGAAATTAAAATGATAAGTAGAGTGCCAATATTCTTTAGTGCATGTCAAGGTTATTCTGTAATAGCCCTCTCTAAAATAAAGAGTATAAAATGTGCATAATGTAGAATTTAGTCCGCATGTCTGAATATGTGAATCATGGATTATTTGTTGTTCAAAAATCATAGAGTATTTAATTCAACGTATCTACATTATTGAATTTAACTAGATATAGAAACAATGTCACAGTTTAATCAATAGACTAAAAATTTTCACCTCGAGTTAAATGTTGTCATGATCTAGAGATTAAAATTTTATATTGATTCAATTTATATTTGTGTTTAAAAATAAAGAAATTTATATATTTTCTTTATTGGGGTAGAGTATTTCATGGCCTTTGGATGTTAGTGAAAAGATTCTAATAAACATACCATGGTGATGGGGTGACCAAATCATTGTGATTAAAGATTTTGGGAAAAAATATTTTTTAAAAAATTTAATTAAAAAACATATATAATGAGTATTGAAGGTTTGAATTGGACTTTAAAGATATATTTGGAAAAAATAATTCATAAAGGACACTAGGAAAGATATGTGTAACTCTATATATTTTGAGGTATTTTTATTGGTATAATATTCACCATACATCATATATCTTAGTTATTATAAATTTTATATGATATGAAAATGGATTGGGGGTCCATTTTATGATGAAGGACCTGGTACTAGGAAATATTTCAAACTGAAAGATTTTTTTAGATCCTAGGAGATCTATAATCTGGTACCTGATGGTGGTGGGTAGATTGATAATAGATCTATGTGGTAAAATGAGCATTAGGTGACTCTATAGTGGGTAACCAATCACTATTGGGAAAATGTGGATGTATGGTGGGTACCCAATTGGTAAATGATTTTTCATTTAAATATCAATTAAGTTAAATAATTATTTTAATTTTGTATGAAAATTAATGTAGCATCCCACTCATTTCTATTCCTTTAGACACATGTATCCATTTTACATCTCCCAAAGATCTTTTTTCCCATGTGGTGTGTCTACATCATTAGGGATTATAATCATGAGTTGTATATCATTGGAGGCTTCCATGGGTATGAATAAAACTCCTAGTTATTTTTTATACTCTATTTCACTATATTTTATCAGAAGTGCCCAATTTTAAGTATTTTCCAGATTTTTATGAAATGGATAATTGAGGTTGAATTTATAATGATACAACCTTAAAAATAATATAATACAATGCCTGCAGAGTAGAATAAAATTTCATTTATTCATAAATTTCTTTTAGTCTTTGATTTTTATAGAAATATTCCATAAATATTACATAATGGATTTTATATATTACAAAGTGGACACTTCTACATAGAATCCATATTCACCACAATATAAAACATTTATAATGAAATAAAATTTCGTTGATAAAAAACCTTATGAGTTTAATCGTAAATAATTCTTTGTTATTAATCATCCTTAAACCTTGAGAATTTTTTTAAATGATTTAAGAGAATAAAGATACCATTAAGGGATATAAATTAAAGAAAATCATTAGTCATGTGAAAATAAATAAACCTATAAAATGATGACCTTTAAAAAAATATTATTTTAGTATGTCGAATAAATAGAAGTCGCATGAAATAACACACCATTTTCTAAAATAAAAACATTAAAACATAGAGTCACAAAATTTAAACCCTTATAGGCATCATGGAGCACTATATTATTTACTCGTGTTATAAATAACTGGAGAAATATTAAATCTAGAGGAGAAACATCACAGATTACTCCCTCCTTCATTTTGTTAAAGATTCAAAATCATTAACCAATTCATTGGAGATATATAGAAGGATCACCCATATTATAATTTATATTAGGATTATCCATTGTATAATTTTTACCTAGATCACCTATCATATAAGCTATAATGGGCTCACTCATATTATAATTTGTATTAATGTTACCTTTCACAAATGTTGTATAGGTCTTACCCATCACATATGATATATCTAGATCAACCATTGTCATCTATAATTTTCATGTATCATACCATGAATAAGAAATAATATTCATGATCCATTTCATCACAAACCCCTTTAAAAATCCTATTAAAACCATATGAAAGACATTTTCAGATATTAAAATTCCCTTTCCTTTTAAAAAACCAATTTAAAAACACATTTTTAAAACTAAAATACAAATAATGAAGGGCTAGAGGGGTTTTCATTGAGGAAAAGTGGAATATTTTAAAGGAATACAGAAAAATAATGATCATAACATTGGAAAAATCAAATGATGTAGAATAATTTAAAATAGAAAACTTGTTTCTTTTGTTTTGAAAGAAGGTCAAAAGTTTTATTATAAATTATGTTAAAAGATTCCTTTTGATTTTTTTTTTGAAATTTAAAAGAGACATAAAGTTTAATTTAAAATTAATTTACATAAATATAAATACATCCATTAAATAAATTGATGAATAGGTACATGTAATAAATATACTTAGAAAATAAATAATTAAAACAATTAAAAATATATTTTAAGTTAATGTGTCCCTTACCATGAGTTAGACTCATCAATTATGTTATTTATGTTCTTCATTAATCAAATTTTTATAATTATTTAATTTATTAATAACATTTTTCAATTTAATATTTTCTTTTAGTTTATATATTTTCATATTATATTTAATTAATTAAGCAGTTATGTTCATGTCTGATGTTTTGACGACATTTGGCTCATATATCAAAAAAAACATTGGTAGGATGATAATGATCAGATATTCCATTATTATATAATAATTTTAAAAATAATCCTGAAATAATAATAAATTTTACACATAAATTATATATTTTATACCAACCGATAATTTGGGTTATAGAAAATTAATTACACTACAATCATGGAGATGGTTAGCCTTACGTATGCTTGAGTAATGTTTTAATTTTTCAAAGTTAATGAGGGAAAGAAAGAATGTATTATTTTTATCATTATATAATTATAAAAATATCATAAATATCATATAATATGTTAGAATAGACTTATATATAACAAACACATGATGCAGTGATGAAAAATGAATCACATCTTTTTAGGTAGGCGGTAATTCAAACGCATGAATGAACGACATTATCATTTTTAAATAGATGGAAAGGTTAGAAAATAAATGGTTGGAAAGGTTAGAAAATAAATGATATTTTAAATTTATAAAATTTAAATTAATTCACGAATTATATATATATATATATAATAAATCCATCATTATAAGTATCCATGAGAGGTTTTGATGGAAAACCAATTACCATTGTTTGTGATGTAGCAGTTCACCATACACATGGACAAAAGTTTCAATTCCCATTTGATGGAAGAGGAGATAGATATAGGTTATTAAATACGTATAATTAAATAATATTATGTGGAATATAGTAGTATAATTAATCCATCATGTTTTAAGTTTATTTTTAGGATTTATAAGAAGACCTAAAATGAAAAGTCTCTATTAAGAACTAAACCACTTATTTAGAAAACTTCTTTAGTTTTACACAAAATCACTTTCTAGGATGGTTTATTATCAAATATATGACTCTAATACATGTTAAGGGATGTATTAAATGTATTTAATTTGTTATTGGCAGAACTAAAAGGCATTTTATGTGTGGAGGTGAGTGGAGAGGGGCTGAGCTTTTAGAAGTGGGAGGGGGAGTACATGCTTTAAATTTTAAAAAAGATTAAAATATATTAATATATTACCCAATAATAATGGATAAAAAAGACCATTTTAGAATTTTACATTATATGGATTCAAAATGGGTCTATAAAATAGAATTTTTAAATTTTTTTGGGTTATTTTAACCATTATTTGATTAGTTTAACTCTCGGTAAACTTGATTTAACTTTAACCATAGTAATAAAAGTTTACTATTTTTATTGTTAATAAGGAAAAAAATAAATTTATAAAGTTTTAATAAATATTAATTATTCTAATTTTAACAATTTAATCCATTTTATCAAATTTAAATCATTGAAATTTCCTAAATTAATTTTAAATTAAACCTGCAAAACATGATGAAAAATTATTTTTTTCTCAATAAACTAATTTTAATGTATAAGAATGTTTTAACCAAATTGAAGTATAATATAAATTACATTACCTTTATTCTATTATTAATAATTATATTTAATTAAGTTTAATTTTGACTAATTTTAAAATATAACGGTACTTTTAAAATGCATGAAATAAAAATATATTTTTTAACAAAAATATGTATTTTTCACTATTATTTTGGAAAATAAAACATGTTTGAAAATTATAAAAAATATATATGATGAAAATTTTAACTTTATGAACTCAAAAAATTAGTTCATTTTTTCAAATAAAAATTCAATAATATTGAAATCAAGTTTTTAAATAAAACCTTATATTGCATGAAAACCGAACTTGTTTAGAAATAATGATTTTTTATTATGATTGAAAAATTAACAAATATTCTTATAATGAATATAAATTTATAAAATATATTGATGAATATTAATAAATTAGTAAAATAATGTATAGACTTATTTTTTTCTTTTTAATAATTAAAAAAACACACACCCACACAGATATATATATTTAGATCTCAACATAGAGATGACGTGCGATTCGAAGGCCCGATGTGTCCGGAATTAATTTTATAAAAAAAATTAATATTTATTTATTATAGAAAAACATTTTATTAATGAATATAAAACTACACTTAAATGGAATCATAAATTTTAAATCTAAGATCGTGGTTGTGTCTGGAAGATAATGTTTTCCATAGGCGGACCTAAAATAAGTCAGTTCAAGGTGTTCTGATAAAATGACTATTGATGATATGTTTTGTGGATTTATTAATTAATTAAAATAATTAATTAAATCATATCCACTTAACTAATATCTAAAAAATAAATCATTATGGTGAATCATACAATTTAGTTACACAACCCCTTGTAAAATCCAGATTTATCTTCTCCTCCTTCCATAAGCAAATCAATATCTGATGATAATGAATCTCTAGATCGGGGTAAACAAAGACATTGAAAATGAAAAAAATTACATAAATCATTGTTGGCCATTTTATTAAATAAAAATGATCCAATATCTATTTAAAACACTTAAAATCATGGATTTCTTCCTTGTTCATTAAAATGATTTAGCGAGATCATCCTTTATATAATCTGTGCCAATTGCTAAACCTTTCATGTTCCCATGTATAGAATTAAATTGATTTGAATTTATTTGTAACCATGAGTATATCTCTTCTTGATATTTAGACAATAAATGTTGGAAAATATTGATAAAACTGTATTTATTCTGCCTTTATACTATAATTTCTTTGTGTTAGTCATTATTGGACCATTCTGTCACGATTCGTCATTGCCAAGTGGGACCAAGCTTGGTTGGACCCATAAATTAGTTAATTTTTCACATGCAATGATCAGGAAACATTATATATTGAAAGGAAAAAAAGATTTTTTGGGTTACGAGTGATCAATTCATTAAAATAGAATCTAGAATTAGATTCGTTTGTGTGGTGGTTCATATGAGATATGCGATATACACTAACCGAAAAATGGGTATGACTTTCTGGCAACTGGATTTCCTTAAATGATGAACAATGGATATAACCACTAATTTCATGCAAATAAGATGCTAGATATGATGTTAGAAACATCGTATATGAGGTGTATATACTAGATTTGGATTTATTGAAAATCATAACATTTTTCCACATATCACTATGAACACACAATGTGTTTCTCCAAATGATTTGGCAGCTTGGGTTTTGGAAAATTATTAGGTTGGAACATGGTGTATCCCTCACACACACCATTTCCCTCTTCTCGGGGTAGAAAATCCATGTATTGGAACATAGGGGAAAAGACACATATAGAATGATATGGCCAAGTGAACACCGTGTACCGAAGTACATGGGAATGTCCAGGAACACATCCTCATAACAAAGCACACATACAAAACCAAAGTGCACAGACAGGGACCCCAGTTGGCTCAAGCACACTGTGTAGACCCTCTACACACCATGTATAATAACATGGTTTTATGAGCTATGTATCTATAGGGACCATCTAGATGAAAGATTGGAACCAAATTCTATGTGTTCCATATACTCTCCATGAACCCCTTGTTCCTTTTTAAGGAAAATGAGAACTCTCATATCTCATTTATTCTGACTCAAATTTTTCCCTATGAGTAGACTGTCAAAATATTTTTCTCATAGAATGAGATATTTGCCTAAATTTTAAAATTTTGTATATGATGTGAGATTTTCTGGGAATTAAACTTATCTAGGTGATGTTCGACGATGGTAGTGATCATAGAGAGATTCACTGGTGGCCTATAGAGTGGAAACACCGTCAATTTAAGAATGGGTCCTCTATATACCAAGTCTATCCCCCAGTATAGTATAGAGTTTGTCCCAGTGAAATCATAGTGGAACCCTCTTTAAATATTAGGTAATGGGTCCTTGACCTATATAGTGGAACCTGCCATTAGCTTAGGCGTGGGTCCTCTACCTTCCTTGTAAAACCCCCATATCAGGTTTGGCATGGGTCCACCGAAAATTAGAGTGGAATCTCCATGAAGAATAAGGGTGTGGGTCATTTACCAATAGAGTGAATCACCCCCACTAATCCTAGGGGAGGGTCCTCTACATATTTATTCGATCCCCATATCTTATAGGGAATGTGTCCTTTTGAAAATAGAGTAGAACACCCCAAACACATCAAGGCCTGAGTACTCTATGGATAACTATAGTGTGTAACCACCTATCATCTTGTAAATGGTTCCTACACATACTAACTATAACACCCTATCAGATTGGTCATGGGTCCTCGAGCCACTTGAGTGTAACCCCCTATCACACTGAGGCACATGCCCTCAATGAATAGAGTGGAACCCCCAAGCACATTAGGGTGTGATTCCTCTATGGATACATAATGAGTGGCACTTCCTGACGCACTAGGGTTCAGGTCCTCTTCATGGAGATTCGTCCCCCTTGGATATGTGGAATATCAGCGATGAGTAAGACACCACATGTTTACTTATAGGAAGACACATGGGATTTTTGGAACCATTGATGGGCTTGTGAACCTATTGGAGACTCTTTTCCTGGGGTAGCATGTGAGATGGAGATTCTGCTTCTCTATAATTTGGGGATCTATTGAGGATATATATATATATATATATATATCGTAATCCATACATTTGTTTTTTGATACTATTTTTTATATCATGTAAAGACATGTTGGGTAGTCAACCTACTCAACATGCTATGAACCTCATGGTTGGATGAGGTTGACCTCCTACTATGGTTAGAAAAGTATAATGACCCATAATTTACATACATTGTTATTACATCAGAATTAAGGTATATTAATTACAACATATAATGAAACCATGATAAGACCATATAGGTATAGTGTCTTTAGAAACATTGAAACATAAATAACTGCTTCATAAAACATCTACATTGTATTTTTTTCATTTCATCATAACTAGAGTAATTTTTGGAATATCATATTTAATAACCTCATTCCTGAACTAGGAAATAGAAACATACAAAAGGGTGAGCTAAAATTCTTAGTAATGGTAATAAAAGGAAATATCATCCATATCATATTCATAAGAGCATAACATTTGAAAATCTTATCCTACATAACAGATACTATTATCATGTCGTGGGATAAATCATAGAAGTGCAATGTAATAACAATAATCATAACATACGACATGAATCTTATTGAAATACAGACATGTGCATAGATAATCATTTCATATTTGTCATGGATAATTTCCAAGACCATCATAGTGGACAAATTCCCTTATTGAACCAAGTTCACTCTTCATTCCAGTCCTGTATCACTGAATGAGAGTAACATTTCATCCCAGCCATGTCTATCCCATGATATATAAATATTCACCCAATAAATGGGAGGGATATATATTCCCCCCATCTCATAATTAAACCATTCTTATGTGTTCCACAAAAATATAAATCATACATCATAGCATAACCCATGTTATAAAATGGGATTCTTAAACATCATGCCATCATAACATAATCTATATATGATAAAAGGTCATCATAAAAATAATTCCATAATAATGTATTCAAATAAAATTAATAAAAGGTATTGAAAAATACCCCTATATCATCTTAGATGGAAAATAACATTGATAAAACACTTGAACATAGTTTTTGAGAAAAATATACATTCATCTTTAGAAACATTTTCTTTTCTCATTTTGTCATGCTATTTTAAAGGAAAATAATTTAATTACAAATGAACATCAAAAAATTTAAAGGATAATTCATGGATATAATTCTCTATGAATGTTTAAAAATCCTTTCATGCTTTATAAATTAAAAAAACATTCTCCTTGTACTTTTTCCAGAAAATTCAAAAAGTAGCTTGTATGGAAAACAAAAGAAAGATTCCATCCATACCCTATGGTAAAAGTCAAAAAAGGGTAATAATGACTTTAAACATACATGGAATAATAGTACACCTTTGATGAAAACATTTTTATAAAACATTGACATGGATTATAACTATAACCATAGTAAATACTTACGAATAAACAATATCGGGTAAAAAATGAGATTTGAAAATTTTTCCCTTACCTTTTCCTTAATATGCTTCGTATGTGTCTAGAAACCCTGTATAATGATTTAAATAATGTTATGTATTTATTATATAATGATAATAATTTTTATGATAATATTTATGATCATATTTTCATCCGTTTGTTTGTACCATTTCATTATTACTTTTTATTCGGGTATTAACTACATTATGTTCTTACGTATGTTTTGTCAGATAAGTTCTTGTTCCTATTTTTAGGATATTGTTGTATCATTTACATAATGGTATTCTTATAATCTATATCAAATTTATTTATTCAATTCAATTATATAATCATGGTTTAAAGATGATCATGTAGAAAAAATCACCTCACATTGTGGAGATGGTAAGCCGTACGTACGCACGAGCGATGATATCATTCCAATAATTGATGAATGGTATTGAAGTGGATGGTGTATAGTATCTAAAAATTAGTATAATTTTATATTATAAAAATATAGGTATTATTTACATCGTTATACCCATCCAGGTATGGTGGTGGTGAAAAATAGATTACACCACGACATGGAGACGGTAAGTCATATGTACGCACACGCGGTTATTTCATTTTTTTCATAGGATGGAAAAAAGGAGAAACATGGTTGCTTCATTTTTACAATAAAATATCTATATGTTAGTGATAATTATGTTTTTATTTTACAATGAAACAACTAAATAATAGGAAGTAGAAGAAGACAAAAACTTTAAAGAATTGGTAGAAGAGATTATCTCTTCCTCAATGTGCCTCATTTGAATATCCACTTAGGGAACTAGAGATGGTCTTTTGAGAAGAAAATAACCTCTATAATGTTACTAGAGAATATTAGAAGAGTAATGGGGAGGTTTTGAGTGAGCTTGAAAAGTCAAAATGGAATGAAGAGGAGAGGAAGGAGGTGACCTTTTGTAAGAGAGGAGAGGGGCACTTTAGAAAACTCTCAAAAATATTAATTTATAATAAAATAAAACCCTACCAAAAAATACCAAATTGTCTATAATTTGATGATGAGATGATATAGGGTTGTAATATCATCAAAAAAAATTGGACTTCTTATTTGGTAAATTTAAACTTTATATTTTTCATTGACCAATAGTTATTATATTTCTGATTAATTTTAGTAATAACATTCTAAATATTTAATAGTAATTAATATTTACTTATATAGAAGTAATTGAAAAAATGGGTAAATTATGATATTTTAGACATTAGATTTTTCATTTTGTAATTTTTAATTATTTTTATGATTTCAATATAATTTAATAAAATGTTAGGTTTATAAAAATCAATAGTGTCAATTTTGACAGTATTCATTTATTAGACATTAAATAAAATTCCCAAATAAGATAAATTAAAAAAATATTAAATACCCGCAGAAAATGTCGTAGTCACCAATATAATTCATGTATAAAATTAATTAGTTCATATTATATTTATTTTAGCATTTTCAAAATCATTTATTTGATATTTCTATTAATAAAATAATTTCAACATCACTATTGTGTAATCATTAAATGTAATTATTTAATCTATAAACATTATAAACAAATTTTTATGATGTGTGTAATTTATTTAGCTCTCCAAGGATTATATATAGTCAATTTTATCTCCTAGTTAACAAAATATTAAAATTAATACACTTATATAAAAAGATATTGCGACACTTTTTATATTTCATTTGTTTTTATTAAATTTATGTCATTTTCATAGATTAGTGGTAATAATGTGATTAAATTTCGAGAAATAAATTAAAAAGGTCGAATTTAATCATTCAATGTGATTTTTACATGAGTTAAGGTAAATTTTTAAGATTATTGTTACCCTTAATTACCTGATTCACCTTTAACCATAGTAATAAAAATAATTACCAACGTTAATATTCATAATGCCCAAAAATAAAAGTAGAATATTAACGTAATTTAGACCTAATGATTCTAAATATGGAATCCATTTTTCAAAATTCCAAACATAGAAATTTTGGTAATTAAATTAAAATTAATCTCATTGTTGAGAAATGAGTTTTAAAAGTCAAAACATTGAAAAAGATTCAAATTTTTTACCTATGAATACAATGTAAAATTAATGATAATTACCTACATTATATTCAATGGAAAAAATATATTATATTTATTATTTAAAACCATTAAATATTATAATTTATCCATATAAATTATCTGAATGAAAACAAGTTATTTTTAATTAAAGATTAACATATTTTTACTATTCATCAAAATATGAAAGTTATTAGAAAAATGTCAAAAATTTATCCAAAGTAAATTTTTATAACCCACATCAAAATAAAATGTTTATGTTTACATATAAAAGACATTAATGTGTCAAAGTCTTAACATAAGATGGGTTATCCATTCAATGGTGTAAAATTAACAATCTTTTAAAAAAATACATCAAATAAGGTTTTATTCACAACCTATGACTAAAATATTCATTGAATGAATATAAAAACCATTTTATTAATTATATAACACAAACATACATATATGAATGTTATTAATTTCATTTCCAAATGAAATTCACTCTAAAATACAAATATATAATTGATTTATATTTTTTAAAATGCATTTTAATATGTTAGTTATAATTACTCCCTCTAACCTAACAACTATGCTATAACAGTAAATTTTAACTAAGTGCATCTCACAGGTTGTTTATGATAATGATTTCATGCAAAGAAATCTACTAAATAATAAAAATTATTTAAATACTTTTTAAAAATATAAGAGTGTTACCAACTTCATCAATGTTTAGTGAAACTATACACAGTTTTGAGACCCACATGATTGGATGAGGTTAATTTAACCTGCTTTGGGTTGAGTTACGCCCTATTTACTATCTACTCTAAGTTTCTATTAACTCTTTTACTTCTCCTACTTTTAGCTTTTAAGGAGTCCTACCGGGTATTCCATTAGTCACTCCGACATGGGATTTTCTTGAATGTTTAATGTCATATGTAGAAGATGGAAAAGTCGGTGATGAATTCAAAGAAAATTAAGGATACTCAGTTTTTGGGACAATATAAAATGGTCATATCTTAGAGATCAATTGATGGGTTCCTTTAGGATTTTAGAAACCAATTTATTTAGGTTGGGACTTCTTTCAAGGTGGGTGTGTATTTTTTCCCTTTACTTTGAAATTTTCATTGCCATACCCTTTTACACCCAAGTGGTTTTCATTCTTGGTTTACATTCTAGATGTTTCATCTTTTAATTATTATTCAAATAAACTTCAAAATCAAGATGGCCAGGTTTGTGGGTATAATTAATTTAAGAATAGGCATCCAATCAAGGATATTCTCTTTTGGTAATTATCACTACCCTGGCCTATGAAGGTGTTATTTGGGTATTTTCGGCTCATTCTCAGGTTAGGGATGGGTTGTGATAGATTATTTTTCTTAAAAATACCTGGGTCATTACATTTTCCACCTTTTTAAAATTTCTTCTTCATAATTTCAGTATTTACATAAAAATATGGGGATATTTTCATCCCTTTTTTTGGGATTCTCATATTGATTTTTGAACTATTTAGTTTTCCCCGAAACTATAACTTGATGAATTTCCTTATTCAGAAACAATTTCTCTCAGTATTCAAAAATCTCTACAAGATAACCCTTATAAGAAAAGGTTTCTTCCAAATGAACTAATTATGAGCTCAAAATATGATATAAATATAACACATTTTTTATTAACAATGAATGTTGTTATACATATATACCTAATATAATATTACTGGTAATGACCCTAGATAAGAAAATGAATAAAATTTCATCACGATTATATAAATTCTAATGAATCACAAAATCTTATTAATTTGTTTTTTTACCAAAACGAATAACTCTTTTCTATAGAGATACTTTAATATAGACATTATCTTCTACCTTAAATGAAATATCCTTCCACTGATTAATAGTATAATATTTCCAACTACAATGATCTATCCTCATATATTGATGAATCATCTTCACCTTGTCAACAATTTCTTATTCCGAATCTATTCTCAACAGGTTATTTCCTCTTACATTATTATAACATGCTAGAGTATGACACTAAATTCAATATAATGCCACAAAAGGTGTTATCTGTATACTATAATTGAAACCAATATTGTAAGAAAACTCATTAAATAAATATGATAATCCCAATTTACCGAGTAATCTACTGATCAATAACAATTCTTATCATCAATAATCTGAATATTTAACACACACAATACATCATATTGGGGATGGAAATAATTTTTGAAATTTAATTATGTTCCCAATGACTAATGAAGGTATTTCCAAAAATTAAAAGTGAACCTATTATCATGGTTATATAAAACCGAGAGAGGAACTTTATGTATCATAATTATCTCCTTTAGATATTGTCTATAAATGTGATATTAATACATAGTATCTTAAATGGGAAATAGAGGTGTGTATTTCGGTTTTCTATCAATAAAAACATTGATCAAATTATTACCTTGACAAGACTAGATAAATTCACTATGGAATCGATGGATATTTTTTTCCATTTCCACTATGTAACTGGAAAAGAATTAGGAATCCCCATAGATAATTTTCATTATGTTTTAATCTATCTAAAATTAATATATATCATGGTTAATTTAGAAATAACTCTTATCATTAAATTAAACTATTAATACTCCCAATGGTCTATGTACATCTTAGTGCTTCCAGGAATATTAGAAAATGGGGAACTGGGATCTTCACCCAACAATTATTAGTAAAATTAAGAATCGCAAGGGACACACAAACACTTTCCAAATATAATAACACCTTATTCATAAATATTAAACCTCCCAGACATACAATTCTTAATGGATTCTACAATTTCTAGTAAAACATAATCCACATTTTTGATACATCTTAATTCTTTTTGATAAAGAATATAATACTTAAAACTAAAATAAATTAAAGGAAGTCCCATCACAGACAATTTCAATGCCAAAAGTCATCTAATTATTATTTAAAGGGGGTTGTTATAAATATATCATGGTTAATATATAATTACACTTCTAACTCAAAGCATTAGCTAATTTGTTTTCTTTTCATGAATGGTAATGAATCATTTCGTCATAATACTTAATCAGTTCCAGATATCTCTTCCACCCCATGTTCTACTCTTTCTGAGTTAACAAATACATAAAAATTTTATGATCATTGTATATTTCACTCTTTACTCCATAAAAATTATGACAAAATGATTTTTAATAAAAAACGTCTAGAAAAAATTTATAGGTCATGCGTAGGATAATTTAACTCTTGAGGGTTTTATTAAAAAAAATAATTCAAAATTATTAGATTATTCTACATTTTAACAACATCATTTTCCTTTTGTGAAGCATCAATGCAGTTAATAATGTAACCATTTATTGCTGGTGAGGAGAAGACGGGAGCCTTAGCCAATATTCTTTTTAGTTCTTGGAAAAACTCATCACACTCTTGTATCCCGATGAATCTAAATCCTTTCTCAAGTTAATTTAGTTATTGGGATAGAAAACCCATAATTTTTTTCAACAAATTGATGGTAGTAACCTCATAGTACAAGTAAAATATGAATATATATATATGAAAGTTATAGGTCTTGACCATCCACCAATAACATTTTTTTCAAGACCAATAGATATACATTATTTATAAAAACTATACCCAATGAAATAAATTTGTTAAAAATATTGACACCTACTAAATTTTCTATAAAAATTCATTTAAAGATTGAAAAATATACTTTGGTGAAATTGATGATCCTCATGAATTTTAGAATATACTAGAATATCATCCAAAAAATATATCCATAAACATACAAAAATAGTTAGTGAAAACTCAATTCACATGATCCATAAATTTAGTTAGTGTGTTAGACAACTCAAAGGGTGTAACCAATATCTCACAATACTCATATATAGTATAAAATAGTATCTTTAGAATAACTTCTTCATTCATCTTGATGTGATGATATTCAAACCTGAGATCAATCTTCAAAAAATACAATTTTCCCTGAAGATGATCAAATAAATCATCGGTATTTGGACAATGATACTTAATCTTATTAGTTATATTCTTCAATTCCTATAATCACTGAGAAGTCTAATTGAACCATAATTAATTTTTATATTTAAAAAAGGATCACCCCATGGTTATGTGATAGGAAGAATGAATATTTTTTCAATTAACTCCTAAAACTACCTATTCAATTCCATAGGTTCCTATTAATCCATTCAATATGGTGGTTTTAAAATTATCTCATCATCACAAATGTTGTTAATATTTACATCACTATCCAAATTAGGATCAATATTATGAAAATAATCATATTGTACACCAATATTTTCATTTACTGTAACCTCATCATAAGCAAGAAAAATTTAATTCTTTTCAAGATAATGATCTTTGAAATATTCATTCTCATATCGAATCAATTTCTTAGCTTGTTGATATGTTATCAAAGGTATTAAAGAATTAAATATGGATTTTTAGCACTATAATATATATTATTATGATAATTTAAAGAATTATAAAAACTAAAAATAATATAAAACCCTACAATGGAATGTTCAAACACATTTTTAGGTATGCCCATCCCTTTGATAATAATAAAAAGATTACAATAAATATTAATTTATTCAATACTTCCACCTGGTGTTTTTACATAATGCTCTATATTTTTTTCATGTGGTGATACTCCCTTTTAATTAAAAATTTCTCGAAAATAATGGAATGTGAAGATACAGAGTCAAATAGTTTATTATCATAATTCAAATACACAACTAGTATACCTATAACCACATCAATAGACGTCCCAACATCAACTGTATTAGTAGAAAATTATTTTAAAAATCCTTGTTTACTTCAATATTTATGATTTCCACCCTACGTAACTAACTCTTGAGACATGATAGTATAATATTCCAACTTATTGAAATTGAAATATCTCACCATAGGCATGCTATCTCTTACGTAATTATTATATTGTTCATGAAAATTATCTATGATGTCATGAGTCTAGTGACCAAACATACCACTCTAATAACACATTAAGATCCAACCAAACATTCCATATATGATTTTTTACCTCACATAGAAGATGTCGGGGGTTAACTTAATATTTATTGGAAGAAAAAATATCGATTTATTTACACTTTGATTGTTTCATACTCATGTCACCATGTAGAGCATAAGTGTTAGGAAATTCCATCTCAACGTTATTTTCAAAATAGAAGCCTTTCTCATATTTTAAGATTATTTAGAGGAAATTTTTTCAAAAACATGGTTTTAATCAAGAGTAAAATCTATTAATTTTATTCTCAATGTCCTAAAAAAATTCATCATGTAACTTTTCTATATTGTAAAATTTTCATCATATACGACTAATAAATCTTCATATTGTTTCTTAAATTCTATTATTTATTTCTCTATCCCTTGTTGAACAATCGTTTTCAAATATTTTCCAGAAATGTATTCATAAATGATTTCATTTACCTGGAATCATAATTAAATATCTCTATGGCATTCATAACCAATAACCACAATAAACCAATATCCCCTTCAAAATGATAAATAGAAGGAGTTTCCTTTTTGGGATATGATAATCTAATGGAATAAAATATCATTTCTAAATTATTAACCCATCCATATAATACCACTGGACCTGAGGATCTATTGAATTTTAGAAGGTTATATTTCATAAAATTCATAAATATTGACATGAAACTCTATGGAAATTAGAGTTTCTCTCTAACATGGATTCCACCACCATTTATAGCCTATGTCAAATGAGAAATTACTACAAAAAATAGACCAGATCCACTTTCAACCATTATTTGATAATTATTTGTGATGCAATTATCCTCTTGATACTTTTGTAATTAACCTTCCATGTTTTCTCTAAAGAAAATAATTCTGAAGAAACATAGATTAGATGATGTAACATGGTAATCATTAAATATTATGTCATGAAAACCATAAATCATAATCTCTCAAGGGTATCATATTAACATTATTCTATCTTATAAAGTTATCTAATCCTTTCTCACAATACCAAATATATGTTTTTTGCCTTAAATATTTTAAAATCTTGTTTCATTATACTAAAATTCACATTCCAACATTCCCAAATATCATTTAGGTTTAGATTTTTATAGAATTTGGTCATAAAGTTTACATAAACAACCCATATATTACAAATTAAAAATTTATATTTACTATCCATTTCAAAAAATATAAAAAGTCTAAAATTGAAGTCATTTTTATTTCATTTAAACTCATCAAGAAATTGAAATTGAGTACTTCTTCTTTTTATTACTCATCCTTATGTCTTGTGAATATCATTTAAAAACATGAGATTTGAAAAAAACTCAATAAAGGGACATAAAAAATCCTTAACTCCAATGAAAAATATAAAACCCTATAAATTTTTTAGCTTTAACAAAATATAATTTAATTATATGAAATAAATTATATCCATATGAAAAAAAAAATTTATCTAAGAAAACCATTAAATCCCATAATAATAAAATATAAAATCTTTTTAAAAACTTATATCAATATATTCAAAACCCATGTTAAAATAACTATATGATTGTTAAATAACTAGGATAAAACTCCAATTTTAACTCCATACTTATTTCTATTGAATACAAGGAATCATTATCCAATGCATTGGATAACTATATGTGTCTCACTACTTGTATAATATTAGTGGTATCACCCACTATATAATCTATATCGATATACCCCATGATATAACTTAAATTGAGTTCACCCATCATCATAAATAATTCTCAATTAATATATCATTTATAAAAAAATTTATTCTGCCACATTTTCATCATAAAATTAATGAAAAACTCTTTTGAACCAACATAATTTTTTCTGTATAAAAACACTATATAGTATTAAAAATTCATTTTCAAAACTAAAATTCATAAAAAATGTAAAATGGTTTTCATTGAAAAACATGGAATCTTTAAACGGAATCCTAACATAAAACAATTATTTATGGTGGGAATAACCATTGACACCGTATTTATTTAAATAGAACTACCCATTTTATTTAATAAAGAATGTAAAAAAGGTATATATATTTACCACCAAATATGTGTTTTTATTAAGAAACCACTTTTAAAGAAAAGTTTAAAAATATTCAAGCATATAGTTATACTATCAAACTACATGATACATAATAGCTGAATCTATTAGTTGAAATTTAAGCCTTTTATTGACCTTACCTTTGTGGAGACTCCATTGAAGTGTGGTATCCTTCTTTTCCGGATCATCTTTGAGGATGTTTTCAAAATTGTATTCTATATTGTAAAAGGATCGAATATGGTATTACATAGGAATCTTTTACCCATTGAATCCACATGCCCGTATTATAATTTGTTTTTTTGGGTCTTTATGCCCTTCTCCTTGGCATGTTTGTCCTGAATACGCCTCCTAACTAGCCTGTCAAAATCCTCTTGTGTAGTGTGAACATTGACCTCTTCTCAATGAAATATTCTTTGAAATAAATGGTGGAATAAAACTTATAACACTCCATAAATTTCATTATGCTTATATTAATATAAGATTCAATAGTCACCTTTTCAACATTTTTCATGTTTATGATAGATGATTCCCCTATTGGTGGTTCTAGCTGCTTAGTAAAATTATTTAGTACCTCCTTGGAAACCATTAGAGGAAGAATTACTTTTCCTGAGGATCTAGTAACAAGAGGGCTTGGTAAGAATGAATTGTCTTTTCTACTCTATGGCCTTTGATACTGTAAAATATACCCATTTGAATCAATTTTGGTGTCATTTCCTTTCCATGAAGAGGATCTAATAAAGTCCTCCACAATGTCCACTTTCTTGGACTCAACAAGGTTATATGAATTAGAATTCATATCCTCACATGAATATTCAAATATTGGGTGGATCTCTCCATGGGTAGCCTCCACATAATCCCCTTCCTCAAACACATGACACTCTTCATCTCCTAGCACTAAAAATCATTTTAATAATGGATAGAAATTCCCAAAGACTTAAACGTATCAGCATTGAATGGTCTAACCTGCAAGTCATGCTTATGAACATATGATCCTCTAATCTGCATAAATCCACGAATCATAAATTGGGTTTTATTATAAGAGTACTCTGAAAAAAGAACTTTTAGGATGTCGTCCAACACCTAAAGTAGTATAGACTTCCATGTTTGCAAAAACATCGTTGGAAGGACTAGATGAGACCGAATTCCTAGCAGAATTAACATCTAGGGGGTTCCCCACCTCATGACCATAATTTTCAATTTATGAGTTAATATTTTGAGCCTCACACTCCTTCACATCATCCCCTAAACTTATAGAAAAGGTCCTGACTCCTAAATCCATCCACTAAAGAGAAAAAATATTCATGATCTATAGAACTAAATCCTTAGGTTTAGATCTCTTCACTACGACAGATGTAAACCCCAGACCCGATCCCAATTTAACCTATATAAGGGAATGAGGGATTTATATGAACTTATACTCACCATATGACTTAAGGGCCTCCTAATATCAGCCTCAATGGACAACCGTGGTCTCCTCAATAGGTAAAGACATAGAATTGGGGGGGGGGGGGGTCCCAAACCTCATAAGATGTTCCCACTCACCTTCTCGACCCATTATAACCAAAACCTCCATGATATAATGAATTTATAAAAGGACCTTCAAGAGTATCATTCCAAAATGAATGACTTTTTATAGATATGAATCTTTTCCATTCAAAACATCCATGATGGTATGGTGAAAAATGATGACCTAACCAATGAGAGTTCCGGAAAAACAGAGCACTTGACTCAAAGACCACCATTTTATTCCATCTAAATTCCTTGCCAATTAAGATCCAAATCCATTTTTTCAGAGGGATAGAAACACAAACATCAATAAAAATACAAGGGTATATTATATAGGAAATGAAAATATTTTGACTGTCAGAACAGAAATATCGTCCTACCTTGTTTCCTAGAATACACCGAATCAATAGATTTTGGAAAGACAAAGGAAAATCAAGAAAAATAACCATATTTCTATATAAGGAACATCATATTTCATTTTTAACTCGAGGGACTAATGAAATAGGTATTAGAAACATCCATTGAGGTCATTAGGAGTGGTGGACTAAGTAGTGATCAGGTCAACCTATGACGAAAATTGACATATCAAATGTCATCAGTCTGGATGTAGAGGACCAAAGCTCAACGTACATGGACATTACATTAATTTTTCTAAATAATTAATACATAATAAGAACCAACACTCAAGGACCATAATAGTTTAGTGTCTTTGGAAACTTGGAATATAAACTTCTAATCATGTTGAAAGATCTTCAACAACTCCCATAATGACTTCCCCTTTTTGTTTCATTACCAAAAACCTTTCTTTATTTCCTGGAAAAAATAAAACATAAAAAGGGTGAGCTCAAATGATCAGTAAGGGAAAACATACAGAACATAAAACAATCCATAAACATTTGAAAGAAAAAACTTGAACATGATATTGAAACACCAAAATCTTGAGCAAAGACATAAATCGTGGAAGTAAGTAAGGAATATATCATAGTGGAACATCAACCATGATAAAATATAATGGTAATAAAATATTTAATTGTGGAAACTATTCAGCACATGTTATGATTTCCATAGTATCCAAGGCATTGCTTCCACGACCATCTTAGTGGACAAGGTCCCTTTCTGAATTGAGTTCACTCCTCATTTCAGTCCTGTAACACTGAACCAGATTAACTTACCGTTCTAGCCATGTCTATATGATGAGATATAAATCATTACCCAATGATTTTGAGGGAGATATAGGACCCACCCATCTCATAATTAAATTATTATTACTTGTTCCACAAAATAAACTTAAAACATTCATCATAACCCAAATAATAAAGTGGGTTTCACAAACACTATCCCATCATAACATAATCCATATAAAACAAATGGATATCATTTCATCATTTGAAAAGTGAAACCATGTAAATAATAGATACATTATACTTGAAACATAATCATAATGTCATCATAGATGGAAAATAGTTTTGACAAATACACTTGAAATGAATTCTTGAGGAAAATATCCTTTCTTCTTCAAAATCATTATCTTTTCAAAAAATCCCATGAAATTTTAAAAGAAAAGGATTTTTCTGAAAATAGTCTTGAAATAATGTACATGAAGCTTCATATAAATAAGGCTTTACTAAACCGTGAGAATCTGTTCATGTCGTATAAGTTAAAAAACATTCTCCTTGTACTTTTGTCGGAAAAGTCAAAAAAGTACCACGTATGGTAAACTAAAGAATGATTACTTCCATAAAACAAAGTAAAAGTCAAAGAGGGGTAAAAATGACTTTAAAAATACATGGAGGAATATTAAACACTTTATGAAAAACATTTTATGGACATGGATGAAAAATATAATCCCAGTAAATACTTACGTATAAGCATTCTCGGATAAAAATGAGATTGGAATAATTATCCCTTACCTTAGGTCCGATATTCTTCGTATGGATCCGAACCTCCTGTATAATGATTTAAATAATGTCATTGACTTATTAAATAATCATATTCATTGTTATGATATCATATATGTTTCAATTATGACTTTATATTACCCGTTCTTTTGTAAATTTCATGTTAAAGCAACGTTTTGGGTAAAACCATTTCATTTATCGTATGTATTTCGACTTGTCGATATTGATATTATTACTTATATAGTGATTTAAATAAATCCAAAATATAAAAAATGATTTCTATATAATATATATTCATCATATACATATATATTATAGATCGATAAAAGGAATTAAATACACCATTCATGGAGACGGTAGGCGGTACGTACGCATGAGCGTTGTTTTCGTTTCCTTATTGAATTGAATGAAACTAAATAGATGACATATATATATAAATATAGTAGAATTATTATTTCATATATTTCATTATTATTCATTATATAAACTTTATGATCATTCATGTATGGTTAACATGGAGAATGAATCTCATCGCGTCATGGAGACGGTAGTCCGTACATACACACGAGCGATGAAATAATTCCCATAATTATTGAATAGAATTGGAGTGGATGGTATAATATATTAGAATCAGTATGATGTTATAATAACCATATATAGTTATTATTTACACCATTATACTCATCCATGTAAGCTGCTGGTGGAAAAATAGATTACACCACGGCGTGGAGATGGTATTCCGTACGTACGCACGGGCGGTGATTTCGTTTTCCACAAGATGGATAGAAGGTGAAATGGGGTTGTTTCATATTTATAATAGCATATCAGTATATGAGGGATGCTTATGTTATTACTTGATAATGAAAAAACTAAATAAGAAGGAGTAGAAGAAGAATGTAACTTGAAGAAAACTGTAGAAGGTATTACCTCTTTCTCGAAGTGCCTCCTTTAAACATTCTCTTAGGGAACTATAGTTGGTCTTATGAGAAGACCAGTACCTTTATAAGGTTTCTAGGGAAGTGTGGAAGTGAAATGGGCATAGTTTGGCCGATATTCAAGGCTCAAAATGGTGTGAGGAAGAGAGGGAGGAGGTGCCCTTTTATAAGGGAGGAGAGGGGCACCTTTTGAAATATAAGAAATATTAGTTTATATTAAATCCCAAATCCACATAAAAACTTCCAAAATGACTCATATCCAAATATTAGATGAGATAGGGTTATAATATCATAAAACAATAAAATTTAGACATGTTAGGAATTTATTTTAATCATTATCAACTTGATTTATCCTTATTTATCAATTTAATATTAATTGTGGTAATAATACTCTAAATTTTAAATTATTATAAATAATTACATATGTGTTTTGAATTTTCCATAATTTTACACTTTATGAAATTTGAGACCATATAAATTTAAATTTTTAATTTTTAAATTTATTTGTGATTTTTAAAAAATTTTATAATATGTTATTTTTATAAAATAACAATAGTGTCAATTTTGACACAATTCAATTATTTGAATTTAAAAAAACAATACACAGAAGATATGTTGGAAATAAAAGATTTAATAGATTCATAACATGTCATATGTTTCTAGAAAAATAGTGTAGAACATTATATAGTTCATATAATATATATTTTAATATTTTTAAAACCATTTATTTGATATTTCTCTTAATAAAATAATTTCAAAATCACTATTATTTTTCCTTTAATGATACTTATTTAATCCTCAAAAATTATAAATAAATTTAGATGATGTAGATAATTTTATTATATTTCTGGAGACTATTTATATCCGAAGTTTCATGAATTTTATCACTAAACTAAAATTATTATACATATACGATTTAAGAAAGTGACATGTTGTCACTTTCTTTGGTTTTAATAATAATTAAATTACTTTCATGGAACAAAGTCTCTTAAATGAATCTAATCAGACCCTTATGTGATATGGGTCAACTTTAAGTCATCCAATATGATTTTTCAGGTGTTAGGGTGGTTTTATAATCTTATATTTACCCATAATTACCCAATTTACCTTTAACTATGGTAAATAAATTTTACCGTAGTTACTATTCATAATGCCTAAAAAATAAAAAGTAGCTTATTAACATAATTTGGACCCACTAATTCAAAATATGGAATTCATTTTTCCAAATTCAATACACAAAAGTTGGAGAAATTAAATTAAAATTAATCCCATTGTCGAAAGAAAACGGGTTTTTGTTTAAAACATTGCAAAAGATTGACTTGATTTAACCAACGAATTCAAGGTAAAATCAATTATAATGACATATATTATATTAAATTTTAAAAATATTTTCTATTTACACTTTAAAACAATTCAATATTCTAATTTAACCATATAAATTATTACGATGAAAAAAAGTTGTTTTTAATTAAAATATAGCGTATTTTTACTATTTATTAAAATATGAAAGTTATCAGAAAAATATCAAAACTTTATCCAATGTAAATTTTTATATCCTGATTCAAAAGAAGAAGTTTATTTTTTATAATTGAACTTATAAACATGTCAAAAACTAGTTTTAATGTGGGTGCCCCATTATAAGGCGACAAAACTGCATTTTTTCTAAAAATACTTATTTTACCCGAAAAATTTATTTTGTTCACATATCATGTTCTAGAAAATGTGTAAAATGAAATAATAATTCTATAACATTAAAAATTTAGTTAATACTATTCATAACGTCTAGTTCATAATAATATTATAACCATATATCATTGTTTAGTGAAACCTAATATTGCATACAACACACGCTATCGAGGAAAGTCATGATTGCGTGTAATGCAAGCCAAGTCAGGGTTCCATGTTGTGAAAGAATCCTTCGTTGTTTCGTATAACAGAATCCAACCATTTTTCATTTATACATTGAATATATATATATATATATATATACAATCAATGTTTTGTATAATGACTTTTATAAAACGAACTTGAAATTGTGTGTAACACAATCTAAGAATAGTGTTGCGTATACTACAAGCTAATACTGTGTTTCGTATAGCACAAGATAATATTATTGTATCATAAAACACATGACATCAATTAAAAAGAATACTTATAATAAAATATCAGGTTGTTACATTCTACCCCCTTAAAATGAATTTCGCCCTCAAAATTCATCGGGGTTATAAATCGTTTACTATTTATAGAAACCCACATCATAAAAACGAATAATAAAACATAATTTTAAAAACTAAAGTATGAAATTTACCGATTACACAAAGTAACTCATCACTGGGTTTCCATATAAGAGAACATATGTGAAAATATGGATATGGTAGAAAAATCTAACCATCAAGTTTTGATGGAGAGTGGTAGAGAACATGGCTACGAAAAACCCATCAATCACAAAGCCATAAATTTGTAATGATCTAAGGTACCACCTGATTCATCGGATATAAGAGCACTAAGACAACATTTTTGGTTTTCAATATCATTTCCCTAAATTTGAAAAATTTTAATTAGAAGAAATACTTGCTTGATTCTGGTACTATCTCAATATTGTTCATGCTTTGAACAATTTCCACTTAATATCTTAAAGAAATGAAGTTGAATTTGTTATTCGTGAAGTGTTAACAGATCATGTGATAGAATGATGGGTCATTCCATCTGTTTCAAACAAAAGGTTAGAAAAAGTTATCAAATATACATAAGTCCATCTATTGTGAGGTTAATCATATACGATTCCAAAAATGAACTTATACTTCATATATCATACCGCTAAATAAAATAAAACTAGTTTCTACTAACCAGGGACTTCCTATAGGATAGTGGTAGGCGATAAAGGCCAGTCACACTTCGGTTGTGGGTTCAATTTCCACATTCTTGTCCGACGCGATGGGTTGTCTCCCATCCTGCGGGTTGTCCTTTTTATAAAACTACATTACTATAACATCCCATCAATAATATCAAAAAAAGCTTTATCCTTAAACAATACTAACTTATGTCCAACATAATCCATTCCAATCCTTAGTCTTATCTAAAATACATTGGTCTAAGCTCATAGTATAAAGAAAATGATTACCAGAAATGTCACATAACAATCACATGAATTCCATCATTTATCCCCCATATTTCTTGTTGATCACATTCTAATCATGTGAATACCTTAATCATGTATTCTCTTGAAAAATGAATACCCATTTAACCTTAGTGAAAACGTGAATGCTGTCAAAAGTTGTCTCTTTCCACATACCAGAATCACAAAATTTCTATATAGCCAAACCATGATATCACTTTGTCCTTATTTTAGTCATTAGATCATGATTACTATCATATTATTTTATCATTATCCCTTCATTATGCGCATTTCATCTGCTTTCCAAAAATATTCCAATCACTTTTTCATAGTTACCAGTACAATATAATTATTGAAAACCAATAGATAGATATTCCAAAATTTCCCAATACCATAAATGAGAGTCCATGATACTAGTTTGAAATCTCAATACTTAAACACTTATTCATTACACGACATCATTTTCATAATCAACATCACAAATAGTGGTCGCATGAGACTTCCCTTTATCCTTTGCCTTAAGAGGTTGCTCACGTTGATCATAATTAACCCGTGGATTAGGGAATTTATTTGCATAATGCCTCATTTACTTGCACTTGAAGCATTGAAGTGTTGGTGGAGAGTTCTCTGTAGTCTTTTCCTTATTCACATCATTATCAACCTTTTTCTCATTACATCGACAATCAACTGCTTGATGACATTATTTTCCACACTTAAAACATTTTCTAGTACCTTTTAGGAAATCTCCACCATGCTTCTTTCCACACTTTGAGAATAAAGAAACATTAATCTTCTTTTCACCATTGTTCTAAGATTTCTCCTTGAACTCCATATTTCGTTTCTTGTCAAACCCATGAGATGGATATGTTACACCAACTTCCAGTTCTACCTTGATATCACAATGCACAATTTCTTCATAGCTACTGAAGTCTCTTATTGATAATGCCTTTCGAAGACTTGGTTTTAAGCCACTGAAAAATCGATCAATTTTACTTTCAGGTTGGATGATAAAGCCAGATGCATAACTTGCAAGTCATGTAAAATTCACTTCGTATATACCAATAGATTCATCATCCTTCTGCTTAAGCTCAAGAAACTCTTTTTCCATCTTTTTTTGAAGAATATAAGGGATGTACTTAATGAAAAACAAGTTCTTGAACTTTTTCCATTCCATGGACTCAATTTCATCTCTTTGCCTCATATTATTGATAATATTCCACCATTAATCATCATCACCTTCCAAATGATATACTGCTAAGATGACTTTATCATGCTCAGAACATTGTAGACCTGAAAATATATTTTCAGAAGTACTAATCCATTGTTCAGCCACTAAGGGATCAGATGACCCGCAGAATGAATGTGGACACTGCCACATGAAGGATTCAATAGAATGTTGCTCCTTTATCTACTCATTTTGAAGTCCAGAATGATTCATAGCTTGTGTAAGTATAGAAATAAGATTGTGCACTCCATCTCCCATGACATTGGTTTGGTCAGGAGGACAATCATTTCGTTGTCCATTACATTTATTGACACGGTTCCTTCGGGTTCCATCCATCGTCTAAAACCCAAAAATAATAGTGTGAGAAGAAAATACCATGCTAGGGAAAACAACATAATAAAGGGGGATTACATTTAATATCTAACATCTTCAGTTTAATTCTAATATTGTTATAGAAATTCTAGGAATATAATCTATACGTATACTTAAATTAGGGACATCCCTATACATACCTTAGAAATATCTCTCGGGATCTCACTAATGTTTTCGCATCCTAGTTTCCAAAGGTTAACTAAACCTTCCTTATGGTACCAACTTTAGAGGCCCAAATCTTGACATACATGGACATTACATTACATTTGTGGAATACTTAATACATAATACTAACCAATACTCAAGGACCGTAATAGTTTAGTGTCTTTGGAAGATCTTCCCCTTTTTGTTTCCTTACCTAAAAACTTTCTTTATTTCCTGGGGAAAACGAAACATAAAAAGGGTGAGCTCAAATGATCAGTAAGGGAAAATATAGAGAACATAAAACAATCCATAAACATATGAAAGCGAAAACTTGAACATGATATTTAAACAACAAAATATTGAGCAAAGACATAAATTGTGGAAGTACGTAAGGCATATATCGTAATGGAACATCAACCTTGATACAATATAATGAGAATAAAACATTTAATCATGGAAACCATTCATAACATGTTATGATTTCCATAGTAGCCAAGGCATTGCTGCCAAGACCATCTTAGTGGACAAAGTCCCTTTCTGAATCGAGTTCACTCCTCGTTTCAGTCCTGTAACACTGAACCAGATTAACATACCATTCAGCCATGTCTATCTCATGAGATATAAATAATTACCCAATGAATTGAAGGGAGATATAGTTCCCACCCATCTCATAATTAAATCATTCTTACATGTGCCACAAAATAAACTTAAAACATTCATTATAACCCAAAGAATAAAGTAGGTTTCAAAAACATCATCCCATCATTACATAATCCATATAAAACAAATGGATATAATTTCATCATAAGAAAAGTGAAACCATGTAAATAATAGATACATTATACTTGAAATATAATCATTATGTCATATTATATGGAAAATAGTTTTGAAAAAAACACTTGAAATCAATTCTTGAGGAAAATATCCTTTCTCCTTCAAAATCATTTTCTTTTCACAAAATGCCATAAAATTTTAAAAGGAAATGATTTTTTTGAAAATAGTCATGAAATCTTGTACAAGAATCTTCATATGAATAAGGATTTATGAAACCGTGAGAATCCCTTCATGCCGTATAAGTTAAAAAAACATTTTCCTAGTACTTTTGTCGGAAAAGTCAGAAAAGTACCATGTATGGTAAAAAAAAGATTCCTTCCATAACACAAAGTAAAAATCAAAGAGGGGTAAAAATGACTTTAAACATACATGGAGGAATATTAATCACTTTATGGAAAACATTTTATGGATATGGATGAAAAACATAACCCCAGAAAACACTTACGTATAAGCAATCTCTGATAAAAATGAGATTGGAATAATTATCCCATACCTTAGGTCCGATATGATTCGTATGGATCCGAAACTCCTGTATAATGATTTAAATAATGTCATTAACTTATTAAATAATAATATTAATAGTTACAATGTCATATATGTTTCACTTATGACTTTATATTACCCGTTATTTTGTAAATTCAATGTTAAAGCAACATTTTGGGTAAAATCATTTCATTTGTCGTATGTGTTTCGACTTGTCGTTCTTGATATTATTACTTATATCTTGATTTAAATAATTACAGAATATAAAACATGATTTATATATAATATATATTCATCATATACATATATATTATAGATCGATAAAATAAATTAAATACACCGTCCATGGAGACGGTGGGCCGTACGTACACATGAACGTTGTTTTCGTTTTCTTATTGAATTGAATGAAACTAAATAGATGACATGAATATATATACATAAATCCAGTAGTATTATTATTTCATATATTTCATTATTATTCATTATATAAACTTTATGATCATTCATGTATGGTTAACATGGAGAATGAATCTCATCGCGTCGTTGAGACGGTAGTCCGTACGTATGCACAAGCGATGATATCATTCCCATAATTATTGAATAGAATTGGAGTTGATGGTATAATATATCATAATTAGTATGATGTTATAATAACCATATATAGATATTCTTTACACCATTATTCACATCCATGTAAGGTGTTGGTGGAAAAAACAAATTACTCCACAACATGGAGACGATATTCTGTAAGTACGCACGCGCGGTGATTTCGTTTTCTGTAGGATGGATAAAAGGTGAAATGGGGTTGTTTCATATTTATAATAACATATCAGTATATGGAGGATACTTATGTTATTACTTCACAATGAAAAAACTAAATAAGAGGGAGTAGAATAAGAATGGAACTTGACGAAAACGGTAGATGGTATTACCTCTTTCTCGAAGTGCCTCCTTTAAACTTTCTCTTAGGGCACTAGAGTAGGTCTTTTGAGAAGACCAGTACCTCTATAAGGATTCTAGGGATGTGGGGAAGTGAAATGGGAAGAGGTTTTCTGAGATTCAAGGCTTAGAATGGTGTGAGGAAGAGAGGGAGGAGGTTCCCTTTTATAAAGGAGGAGAGGGGAACCTTTGGAAATATAAGAAATATTAGTTTATATTAAATCCCAACCCCACATAAAAACATCCAAAACGACTCATATCCAAATATAAGATGAGATAGGGTTATAATATCATCATCCAATAAAATTTAGACATTTTAGGAATTTATTTTAAACATTATCAACTTGATTTATCATTATTTACCAATTTAATTTTAATTGTGGTAATAATATTCAAAATTTTAAATTATTATAAATAATTACATATGTGTTTCGAATTTTCAATAATTTAACACTTTATGACATTTTATACTATATAAATTTAAATTTATAATTTTTAAATATTTTCTTGATTTTTAAACAATTTTATAATATGTTATTTTTAGAAAATAACAATAGTGTCAATTTTGACACTATTTATTTTTTTAAATTTAAATAAACAATATACAGAAGATATGTTAAAAATAAAAGATTTAATAGATTCATAACATGTCATATGTATCTATAAAATTAATAGAGAACATTAAATAGTTCATATAATATTTATTTTAATATTTTTGAAACCATTTATTTGATATTTCTCTTAGTAATATAATTTCAACATTACTATTATGTCACCTTTAATGATAACTATTTATCCCCTAAAAATTATAAATAAATTCATATGATGTAGATAATTTTATTATATTTCAGGAGACTATTTATATCGTATGTTTCATGAAGTTTATCACTAAACTAAAATTATTATACTTATAAGATTTAAGAAAGTGACATGTTGTCACTTTCTTTGGTTTTAATAATATTTAAATTATTTCCATGGAAAAAAGTCCATTAAATGAATCTAATCTGGCCCTTAGGCGATATGGGTCGACTTTTAGTCATCCAATAGGATTTTCTTAGGTTTTAGGATAGTTTTATAATCTTATATTTACCTTTAATTACCTGATTTACCTTTAACTATGGTAAATAAAATTTACCGTCGTTACTATTCATAATGCCCAAAAAATAAAAAAGTATCTTATTAACATTATTTGGACCCACTGATTCCAAATATGGAATCCATTTTTCCAAATTCCATACACAAAAGTTTCAGAAATTAAATTAAAGTTAATCCCGTTGTCGAAAGAAAAGAGTTTTTTGTTTAAAACATTGCAACCGATTGAATTGATTTAACCTACAAATTCAAGGAAAAATCAATGCTAATGACATACATTATATTAAATGGTAAAAATGTATTCTATTTATACTTTAAATCCATTAAATATTATAAATTAACCATAAATAATATTACGATGAAAAAAAGTTGTTTTTAATTAAAATATAGCGTGTTTTTACGATTCATTAAAATATGAAATTTATCAGAAAAATATCAAAACTTTATCCAATGTAAATTTCTATATCCTAATTAAAAATAATAAGTTTATTTTGAAAAATTTAACTTATAAAATGTCAAAAAATAGATTTAATGTGGGTGCGCCATTCAAAGGCGGCAAAATTGAATTTTTTTGAAAAATACTTATTTTACCGGAAAAATTTATTTTGTTCACATACCATGTTCAATAAAATGTGTAAGATGAAATAATAATGTTATAACATTCAAAATTTAGTTAATAATATTCATAATGGCTAGTTCATAATAATATTATAACCATATATCAAAGTTTAGTGAAACCTGATATTGCGTACAACACATGCTATCGAGGAAATTCATGATTGTGTGTAATACAAGCCAAGTAAGGGTTGCGTGTTGTGTAAGAATCCATCGTTGTTTCATATAATAGAATCCAACCATTTTTCATTTATATATAGAATATATATATATATATACACACACTCAATGTTGCGTAGAATGACTATTATAAAACGAACTTGAAATTGTGTGTAATGCAATCTAAGAATAGTGTTGCATATACTACAAGCTAATACGGTGTTGCGTATAGCACAAGTAAATATTGTTGTATCATAAAACACATAACATCAATTAAAAAGAATACTTATCATAAAATATCATGTTGTTACACTGGAAGACCCACCACCACCCATTCTTGAAGACCCCAAGATTCACAAATGATTCATTCAAAGGTTTTTAACAGAGGTTGATGGTTCTTAAAAGAAGACACTAGGTCCAGAATGTGAAGTTCCAAAGCCCCCTTGAGTTGTCTCATCAAAATCCCCAACTGGGTGAGGCATTGAAGAGTTCAGGGACCTTAGGGAAAATGGGAATCACAAGGAAATGAAGATGGAACTTGGGGTTCGAAAAATGAATAAAGACCCATATCGAGGTAGAATAATCTCATACAACCTCACAAACCCATGAAGGGAGGTACCAGAGAAGCGATAATCACTGCCTCAGGGTATTGACACTGGAAATGAAGAGGGAAAAACAGTTTATAAAATTTCCATATAAAATATATAATATGATTCCATTTGAAATTTAAAAAAGAAATAAGGTGTATATTATAATATATTTATTTCTTTGTAAATAAATACCTGAAATAATTCTAATAAAATTTATATGGAATAATAAGACATAGAAAATAAATCTATGAAACATTTAAATTAAGATTTTAAGTTAAAGTGTCCCTTAATTTGATTCTAAATCATCATGTATATGGTTTATATTCATAAGTAATTAAATTATTTTCTTTATTTTCTTTATTAAATTCCTCTTCAAGATTATTTTTTAATAATTTCCATGTTATATTTAATTACCTAATTATTTATGTTTATGTACGTTTTGACAATATTCTACCCATATATCCAAAATGACTTTGGTAAGTTAACTACGGTCAAATATGTATTTATTCCATCATAACAATAATAATCATAATGATATAATTTTAATTTTTAAACATAAATTTTTCTATTAAAACCAACAATGAATAATTTTTAGGGAAAATTAATTATGTCACACTCATACATAGGTTAAGTCATATGTACTCATAAGTAACATTTCATTTTTCCAAGATCATTATGAAAGGAAGGTAATAATAATTTTATCTTTATATAATGAAAATTATGTCATAAACATAGACTTATATATATTTAAATACAATAATATTTTCCATCATTGTGGTATGATGATGAAAAAATAATCCCATCACTTCGTAGTGGTGGTATTCCATACATACGCATTAAATGTGTTATCATTTTTCAATGGATTGAAAGGTAAAAAAAGAGATGATATATTATTTTTAAAAATTCTAATTATTTCATAAAGATAATATATATTCATTAAATCTATCATTATAACTAGTAATTAGAGGAAATGATGGGAAATAAATTACATCGGTTCGCATAGCGGTAGTTTGTTGTACACATGAACGAAATTTTCTTTTCCCATTTTAAAGAATAGGACGTGGATATACGTTATTAAATTAACATAAAATCATATAAATATAATTAATATATATATTTTAATTATTTTATAATGTTTCAAAATTTTTTGAAGTAGGTTCAAAAAGAAATAAACTAAAAAATATTGGTCGATAACTATACATCTTCCTCAAAAAACCACATTAGGTTTATAACTAATTCCTTTATAAAATGGTTTTATCATAATAAATGGACTCTAGGAAATGTGGAAGGATTTAAATAAGGTAATTTTCAACGTATTTTTAGAATGAAAAATATCATTAGGAGTGGAAAGGATAAGGGGTTGGGTTCCCATTATAAGTGGGGGAGATGACACAATTAGATTTTCATAAATATTAAAATACATTAATGTATTACCAAAGATAAATGGATATAGAAATTGTAAAATTTAATAATATTATAGATATATTTTTGAAATATGGTTATAAAATTTAATTTTGACAATTATTTAGTTCATTTTTACCCTTATCACTTTAGATTAACCCCTAGTAAACCAATTTTAACTTTGACCATGTTAACAAATTTCGAATGTTTTTACTATTAATTATGAAAAAAAATTATGTTTAAATTATTAATTAATATTAAATATTATGATTTAAAAAATGCAATAATTTTTTAAAATTTGATTCATATATGATTAAAATTTCAGTTTAATATAAAACCTTCAAAATGTGATGAAAAAATGTTTACAAAATGCATTTTCAGTGTAAAAATGGTTATATAAAAATTCAGGTATAATTTGTTTTTCAATGACCATAATTGGATTATTAATAATATAAATGAACTAAAATTATTTTGATACAATTTTAATGTCGAATGTAAATTTTTAAATTCTAGAAAATATAATATCATTCTTAATTAAAATCAATATTTTTCACTATTAATTAAAAAAATAATACTTCTTAGAAAATAAATAAACATTATTTCAAATATAATTTGGAGAGGATGAATTAATTAATGAATTAGCTTATGTTAAATTGAAATTACCTAATTTGGAAATATGATTTTATATAAGAAAACAAAATTTTTAGAAATAAATCTTTTTTCTATTTGACTGAAAAGATTACATAGTTCTCTTTTAATGAATATAACACTATAAAACTCATTTAATGAATATTAATAATTCCTTAACATGAATTATCTTAACATTAATATAGTTTTTATAGAATCACCTAGTGGTATTCGATGAAGAGGACCCTATTTAATCTAGGTAGGCGGACCCTCACTTTTACAATTGATTTGTTTTGTAAGTGTGGAATGTAACACCACTACAATTTCTCTTTTATTATAGGAAGAACAAACAATAAAGGGCTATACAGTTAAGGGGGCCATTATAAATGAAGTCCAAGAACATCCCCTATGACATTTTTAATACATCTAGGGGTAATGGATCTACTTCTTGGGAATTCCAAGAGAGTTCACTCATGAATAACATTAATTTTAAGAAAGTATACCACATGATTTTATTCATTCCATGTGTGATGGATCATGGTATCATTGGAAAAAGACATAAAATATTAGATCAAATACGTTATTTTACAGGGGACAGAAATGTGACTTTTAAGTTAGCATCAAATGGTGTATGAGTTCATCTCTTCTATAGCCAGTGAAATGTACATGGAATAAAAAATATCAAATCCACTGAGCATTAGTTTAGACTCCACTCTAAGAGAGTTACCACACCCAAAGAAAATGTTCAATTAAAATTACTAAACTTAAGGAATTAGGGAAAACACTACCCCCTCATGTTCCCTAGACTATAAAATCCATCAATATTATGTTTCAGTCCATGTTCAGGGGAGTGCCAATACACATAGTGGCATACAGTTGAGTTCTTTTAAGTCTATAATGTGTCATATGAAATAAATAAATTCAAAACTTTTGGTTATACTATATCATTTGAAGTATACTTAAATCCTTCACAAGTTATGGAATAAACAAGAACTGATAGAGACATGAGAGGACCCTTGTGTTTTGGGTGTCAATTCCCTCACCACAGTCAACCATTTTGCTCATGTATGGTTTATGAAACAATGGATTTCATCCTTAAATGGGTGAATTATGAGTGATTATTTAGATTGAGAGTCTCATGGGAAATCCTAGACCATATCATTTTCAGAAATGGTTTGAGAACAAGATATTCTATGGGTGGGATATCCATGGAATGATACATTAGGTGGTTTAGTAGCCTTAAAAGTATGACTGTTTATTCCTTATACGTATTAGTGGTACTTATTCCATCTAAATTTTCGTATTGGTAGTGAATCATCCACCAATGATATGGTAGTGGTATATCATCCAACCAAATATTGATTTTTGTGAGGGATAATTCACCTTGGAGAGATGTATTAGTTATGCATCATCCACTTAGAGGCTTATAATAGCAATATATCATCAATCTAGGAGATATGTCTCAATGGTGAATCATAAAATTGGACACTTTAAAAACCGGTATATCAGTCACCAAAATATTAATATCAATGTTGCATCCTCCTCCTAGATATTGATGTTGATGGTACCTCATCGACCTATTGACTATTTTATTGTTCATTATCGATTAGGTATGTGTATTAGTGGTATATTACCCATCTGAGCATAGGTAGAGATAGAAAATAATCCATATTGAGTTGGTGACACCTCATTTACTAGGTGATAGCTAATTCACCAAATGATATTGGAATGGGGATGAATCATTTAACTAATTGATATATATAAAGCTGAAAAATCATTCACTATGTCTTAAATAATCATGATATATCATTCACATTTATTATGGATGATAATTGATATATCATTCATCCTTGATGTGTGATTTGGTATATCATCCCACTACACCATTTAATGAAACATGTATAATCAAACATGGTTTTAGTATACTATCACAGGGACCTAATAAAATGTGGCCTTATGAGTTATAATCAAATCAAACCTAGGACCCTATTTACCTCAGAATACTTCATGTTTCACGAGCTAGGAATAGGAAGGGGACCTATTTTTATGGATGGTTGAGCTAGAGGAGCTTGGTTGCAACTAGGATATGGGACTGAGCCATGACTCCAATACAATTTTCTTTATATCCCACTGTTCATTTATCTATTTTGGTACCTATTTGTATATGATCTACAAAAGAGATGAAGTTTTCCACAGATTACTCATATGATATATAAAATAAAAAAATTTCTATAACATGAAATCTTGTATTTACTTTTTGATAGATCTTATACAAGATTTCCATTTTTACATGACTTCTATATTTTGATTAATACTTTCTAATATTGATTATTATTTGAATTATGTTTATCTATATATGGGAGGGAATAATATCCCCATGATATACATAGAACCTCCATACTAGTTTGAATATTATATAATAGATGGTGGTGTTCCACATCCTTTTCGTAACATAGTTTATTCATTAGGGAGGTTAATCAATCATGAGACATTATAAATTGTATCAGATACTCATTTTTTCATTAATATTTGGGATATGGTATATATGTGTTATGGGATTATAATATTTTTTATTTAAGGTGAACATCAGGCTAGCTGACCCATATATTACATAATTTTATGTGACACAGAATGTGATTTATGTTTTTGGTTTTCATTTTTAGAGTTAGGATAATTCTTCAAAATATGACATATTCTATTTTTTTCATTCATGGTTTATTTCCATTAATATTGGATTGAGGTGGTAGGAGAGTATTCAATTATTCTTTATACATGACATGAATTAATGTAATTACATTTTTATTTCTATTGGGAATAATATTACTAACCGATATTATGCATATTGTGCAAGGATAATGTTTTTATAGTTTTAGGGAATAAATTATGATTATTCCTATATAACTTCGTGGTGGAACTATAATAAACCATATGATAGATATTGATTTGTGCCTCTAATATATAATGTTATTCATGATTAATTATGTGATATTATAACTCACTAAGAAGTTAGTAATTTAGGCTAAACTCAGGCTAATATGTGAAACCCTTATATCATAGGGTGTGAATTTAGAGACTGTAGCATGTTTGAGTTATTTATTACCATAATCTATGATATCTAGACTAGTGATGGAATTGTTATTTGAGTTGTCTGTAGGGAATTATGTGATGTTCCACCATGAAAAAAATGAATTGATTTCTAGGAGGGTGGGGATGAGAATACCCCGACCATAGTGGATCCAAATACACATGTTGTTCTTCTCCTACCAATTGATCAACAACTTTGAGAGAGTCTACTATTGGTGTTACAAGCTATTGGAAATTTGGCATTGAGAGTTCGGCTAACAATGTTAAACTAGACGCGAGACCTCTAGAATAAGCATAAACCAAACTTTGCGAGTGAGGGTAGACTATAGGATAATTATTTTTTAATTGAATTTAAGAATTATATCACTGATGAACTTGATACCCCCTTTTGAGGTGGGTGAATCTTTCTTTATACATGCTTCGAGGACCCTAAAAGATTTAGTGAGATGTTTCTATCTAGGCAGTGTAGCATGTTTCACTGACCTAGAAGGATTTATAGGCAATTATTTTAATATTTTATTCCCAAATACACTAAGGTAATACAAGTAAAGAGGATTTATGAATTTTTTCTTGAGATCGTGTAAGAGAAAGATCATTATACATTATTTAATAATCTATTATGATTAGAACATTCCCTGAAATGTGACCGAAATAAGATGGAAATGCATATTGAGGATTAATTAAGGAATTATTTTTAATAAAAGGTTTATATTTTATTATTGAAATCCTTTTTCCAAAGATCACAATTCCAAAAATTATTATGAATCATCTCCTGATATAGGGTAGACCATTTGAGCAACATGAATCTTCTATTGGTACTAGCAGTGCATCATTGAGTAGTATGAGGTGGGGGATGAGGTTTCTCACTTTGTAAGGGAAATGTAAGGTAGAAACTATAGGGGTTCATCATATCCTCTCAGAGGGAGAGCCTTAGCTAAATGTTATCATTTTGGGATGTTTGGACATGGGTAGTCTGGTTGTGAGGGAAACCTAAAGGATTTCCATTTTTCTTAAGAGATAAGATTGTTATTGATGTTTTATTTTATAGTCACACATTGGGAATATGGGTGAATAAATATTTCTAATATTTGGATTAGGAGTAAGGTAAAGTGTATAAAAATAGTCTGGTAGTTTAGGATTATCATTCCATTCATATATAAGATAAATTCGTGGTGCCATAGAGAATAGGATATAATGGAAACATAGTGATTTACCTTAGGGGAGTCAAGCATCAGGAGGTCAGAGCTGGGGTTCATGCTAGTTACACTCCACTGATAAGAATTTTTCTATGATGAGTAAGCATCCAACTATTTTTTCAGTATTATACTTCTAGTATCGACCCTATATTATATTTACATTGGTACGGGAGTTTCAGAATATTTCACATATGTTTAGGTAGTCGGTGATATGGAGATTATGATTGAGTATTTATATCCATTGATGATTATTTATATGATCATAGGGGTATGATCATAAGATATCGAGAGATTAAAATGGAAACCTATAATGATAATATATTGTAGTATTCATTATCATTTATTTATATTGAAGATGCATAGTTTTTTAATGATCCTATGCCTTTATTGGATGACTCATTATAGATTACATATCAACTCCTATCACAAATCAGTATCCTTCACTTCCTTAGAGAGTGATATTTATACCTACATATAATAGTGAGATATTAATGTTTTACATTTGGGATCTAAGAAAGGGTAGTGGGTGGGTGGGGGATTTATTTTATCAAACTAGTTTTTTTGGAGAGGTGAGGTGACACATTAGATAGTATTTATTTTTATCGTCATACAATTCCATTATGAATTTACTATGGATTTATGAATATTTTCACAAAATCATGATATTGTGTTCTTGAATTAGTTAATTATAATTACAGATCATATATATATGTTTCCGTAATAGATGGAAATTGTAGATATTGGAGAGTTAAATTCATTGATGAAGTATTTATAAGCGAAGAGGTTTATTTACATGATCATGTCCCCTTGGAGTTCTCTTATGTTATTCACCAATAAGGAAGATAGATCATTTTTATTTCATGTGGATTACTAGTGGTTGAAGTAGGTGATAGTTAAGAACCAATATTCATATCCATGAATCAATGACTAGTTTTATAAGTTATATAGAACCATGTGGTTATACAAGATTAAATTGTGGTCCAGTTATCCTCAACTATGTGTGACTGACTCAAATTTTTATTTTAATACTTGTAGGTGTAAGTATTATCTGTACGAGTACCTTGTTATTTTATTCAAAGGGATGAATTTATTGGTATCTTTTTATGTCCATGATAAAAAGGGTCTACCATTCATATGTTTATTCCTTTATAGTAATTTTCACTAAGTATATTTTCGTATAATCCCCATTATTATATGAAAATGATCAACATCTAGAGATATTTTGAGTACATTAAGAGTGAACCACCTATATTAAATGATATTGAAGCATTAATTATGCATTAGTGAGGAGTGATACTTAGAGAATTTGATATCTTAGGATGTATTTTTAGTAATTCACGAGTAACATGAGGTTGTAGTATCTTGGGAGTGGGATAAGAATATTTTCTAGATTTGTAGTTCCCTAGGTTTGTGAGGATACTAGTAGAGGTATATCTAGGACTTCTCTCATTTAGTATCACATATAATGACTCTATATAAAAATGGAGTAGAATTCATGTCTGTTAGATTCATGTGAGATAAAATTACCCAAACCAAATGGAGGTTTATGAATGTGCCGATCCTAACCGTAACTACTATTGGTAAGGAGTATATGTTGTATTGAGACACATTAGAAGTTAATGATTGGGATGTTTTTTATACAGAATGGTTGAGTGGTAACTTGTTTGTCATATCTATTGAGGCCAATTGATCATAACTACCAGACTTAGGATTTTTATTTTAATGTATTACCACATGAAATAAAGTTACTATGTCACTATATTTTTGAAAATAGATTCATTGGATATACTAACCATAAGTTTCTAAAGCAAATATTCTTTCAATGTGACCCGAACCTTCAATAGTGGCGGTGGTCCGACTATATACAATATTTTGATTTTGAGATATAGTATACCACTGTTAAAATGAATGTTAATGATGATGCACTTTGTAAGAAGACTTAGGGTCATATAGTGAATATAGTTATTAGTGAGTGGTTGTTTATTATCCTTTTCTATTTGATAAAACATTATTTTATAGAGTAATTGGGTAGATTGGAACATATATCTTTGGATAATTCCACAACATTCATTGATAGGGATAAATAGAGTCTTTTATTTGTCAATGATTTCCTAAGGATTAGTGAATGTATATGGTGGAGATCCATCACTTGATTATTCCCTTATGGACAATGAATTTCACTACATACAGGGTTAGATATTGGTCCCTATGAAAACACATATGGAGATTAAATAGTATTCAACTAGAAAAGATGTGTGATGGACCATGTATTACTATGATGTATCATAATATTAAATGGATTTACAAGTTTTTTATTATAAATAATTACATAAAAGATTACATTTCACAACTCTTCCCTTGTAATATTTTGAATACAGAGAACTAATGACACACCAGAAATAAATAGTCATTACCCTTTCTAAAGTGGATGTTGGATAATGTGATAATGGACTTCATGATGGTATTTCCAAGGTGTTTTAAGGAATTGATTTATTGTGGAATCTTATAGACCCATTGATGAAGGTTAGATATTTCTTATTGATCTAAGACACCTATTCTATTGATGAAATGAGCCTATAGTATATCATGGAGGTACTAAATTTTAATGGGGTACCTATGCGAATCATTTCTTATAATGACACCCATTTTACATCATGAATCTAGTGAAAGATGTAGAAGGATCATGATACATATATTCATTTGAGAACAACCTACCATCATCTCACCGATGGGAAGTCTGAGTGACCATCTGGTTCCTTAAATAAATGTTTTAGGTATACATCCATTATTTTGGGGGTTTATGGGAGAACTATATAATGCTATATTAATTCACCTATAATAATAGTTATCAATAATAAAATCAAATCGAACCATCTAGGGACCTATATTATTGGGCATGTAAATTATCTCTTCGATATTTAGATGTAGAAAATTGTTTGTTTTTAGATTGATTCTCATGTTGGAGATATAATAGTATATCTATTTAACCAATATGTGGTTGAAAATTACTCAGAGACTGAAGAGATCATATTTTTATTTACAATACTATTCTCAAGTGTTTGATGTTAGAAACTGGGTTATCATTGGAGTGTCACTATAGTTGGGAAACCATCATATTCAAAGATAAGGAAAGTTAGCAACCTGGTTTAAGGGTCCATTAAATTCTCTCGTGAGTATTGATATCATGTAATATCATTTATTTCTACCTTGAAGATATATTTTTATGAATGATGTATTTAATTTATTAAAGATATGGATATTCGATGTTGACCCAACCTATGTGATCATTATCATAGATATCAAGTTCGAAGATGATGCGTCTTCCTATGAATGACTAACTCAAATAGTGTATTATTGTGAGAATATCCTATAAACAAATACAGTCCCTATGGTATAAATATAGAGGTAATACATGTTTGTTTTGGAGCTGGCTTGGGTGTTAGATTCATATATACAGTCTTGGGGGATGGATCGTTATTTCTAATAAGGCTCCTTGATGATTTCTAGTGAAACTCTGGGGGGATGTTCTAAATAGTGGGGAGGTTGTAACACCCCATATATTTAAAGGGAATATTTTTATCTATTTTTTCTAGACATTGGGTATTTTAGATGTTTTTGGACATTCTAGGTTTTTAGGGGCTCAAGGGTTTATTTTAGGAGAAAAAACCAATATTCAATACACATATCATTTTAAAAGATGTCACCGGGTACTAGTTAGATTAGTAATGAGTACTCTATGGGGGTATATTGTAGGGGTACCTCCAGGTGGGACATTAGGTGTCCAATGAAACTATAGACGGTTCTTAGTGGTTATAAAAATACTGGTGGATATCATTCTGGTAACCAATGGGTAACTGCTATGTTTTATTTTTCATTTTTGAAATGAAATAAATAATTGTTTTAAAATATTATTAAAATAAACCCCATATAACCTCTCATTTTTATTCCACTATATAGTCTCCCCTCTTATATCACTCTTAATTTTTTCCTTCATATGTTGTGGGTATTTTTTTTAAGCCTGTGAATCATGTCTTATCGATCACAATAGACCACCATGGGTATGAGAAACACTAAACTTCACTCTTTTCACTGTTTATTCTATTGTTTGAGCATGGGTAAGGGGAACACTACTCTCATTGGGATTACTTCAAGTGTGGAATTCATTATTAGAAATATTTTAGGTGATAATATTTCTTTTCATGCACCATAATTTGAAATCACATGAGATCATTCACATCCTATGGTATATGTTGAGACACATAGACTCATTAGAGGTCTATTGAGTGATGTTTATTGACACTATGTTCACCTTAAACCATTTTTAATATGGAATAATTATAGAAATTTGAATTAGGAACTAAAAATAGAGATTATGTTTGAAAGTGACCTTAAGATCCACATGTGCTGTCGTAGAACATTATTTGGCAGGGAATTGTGAAAAAAACCCAACATTAGTAACCTTAAGATGATGTATAATTTATTAAATTTTTATAAGATATGTGAGATACAATTATAATGGTTTGATCAGTTTATTTTTTTTAATTAACCAGGTAATAACATGATTCTAATAAAATATTAGAAATAAAATATAAAACATAGAAAAAGAAAAATTCCAACGTACACGAATCTCATTTAATGCTTTATTTTTCATATCCTTTGGAATGGAAACAAATTAACTCTCAGATGAAATTATCAATAAGGGTTACTTATATAAGAATTAATGATGTGTAAATAAAGGCATAATAAATATGACAAGGCATAAATCTAAGAACACATTCCTTTTAGTCAATAACCTCAGAAAATAATACATTCAGGGATAATATCAAATGAAAAAATATCATTGATGATGAAATATAAATTATCAATGAAGAAAATTAATAATTATGGATATTAAGATATTATAGTTTTGTGTTATCTTTACCAATAAGGCCTTTTCACAACATCCCAGGTTTTTGGAGAGGGTCAAAATTCTCAACACATTTGATTTTCTTGGAGTTCGGTGGTTGGACAAAATATTTTCATGATTATAGGAACATAATTATGAGAATTTATATTAAAATAAGGTATTTTTTAGATGTTTTTTTATTCTTGAAAAGAATCCATGGGGTTTTGATTGGTTTTCATGTCTATCCAGGGATTAATATCATTATTTTCAAGGTACATAGGTAGAGGAACATAGTTTGAAAAAATAGTGAACCATCCCATGAGAAACCATGTGCCCCTAGGTTCATTATAAATTATTTTAAAAATCGTGTGGGAGAGGGTTCTTGGTCATGCTAGGCATTTTATAGTTTCTAGAAAAGGCTCATGCACAATTGGTGCAGGGATTGGAAAACTGTATCTACCAATTGTGTGGTGTGTTACCTAGAATTTGGGTACCACATGGTTTAGACATGGGTTGCTAGATCATATGGTAATAATGTGTAATTTAAAAAGAAAAATTACAATTCTCACTTATTTTTTTTGAAAGGATTTCCCTTATAATTCCTCCCTTACGTGGGAATATCCTGTTGTGTTCATAGGAGCTCTTCTCTCCCTCTTCTAGGTGTTGATCAATATCATTTATTTGAGATTCATTTTGATCAATATAGGTATCAATCACACCACTTTAGTAAGTATTTGATTCCTATTTCTTCTTTTATTATTTTCTCTCTCATTATGGTGCTCTAAATTTATGTGCGTCATTTTACACTATTTTTAGGATGTATTTATAGAACATTTATTTCTTATAAATTGGATTGAGTTAAAGGCTAATATCAGATGTGAGAGCATATAATAGTATGAATTATGCGGTTAAATGATTTATATTTTATTTTTCTTATGTTTTGAGGGTGAATTATTGATTGCACTGTGGGGTTTTCAAAGGGAGAGGCATCTAACATGCACCTCAAGGCCATGTGATATGCCAATGAAAATTCTCCTACATTACTAAAAATGTTTTAAGCTAGATGAAAGGATTCACAACTTAGGAAGATTATTCCAATAGTGTTTATTTGTTAAATAAAATTATTGATGATTATTTTGATCGTTCCATGGAAATAGGGCGGGTCAGACAATGGACTGAGGTAGTGATGAAAACATAGATTTAAGTTATGCATTCATCAGGTTGGGTAAGCCCAAAGTTATATGAGTGTTATTGATCATAGATTGGGAAATATTTTCATTGGATGAGCTGAAGGGGTTATAACGATAGAGGGAATGTATAAGAAATTTTAGATGTTATTGACTATCATGTTGAGAAATATAGTCTTTGGGGAAATGGGTGTTGGGATGGTGTGGATTAATTATATTGTTTGTGATTTCTGCTCACAGTGATTTTCCAAAACACAATCGGAGTCATGTTCATATATATAGGACTCATATGATGAGTTGGTGTTGAACACTCTATTATATAGAGTCTTCTATTAGATGAATCATTAGGTGGGTTTAAACATCATTTCGGTTATAGATGTGGTCTTTAAATAGCCACATGGATGGTGGGGAGCTATCAGATGATGTTATTTATACCATCTGTTCAGGGATAAGGCTCACCGTATATTGATGCCATTGGATTGGGATTATTTGGGGGGATAAATATCATTGTTCATTAGGACAATGTCTATTGAGACAATAGTGTTTATTAATTCGAGGAAAGACACTGTTTTTCTATTTGGACATTATCCTTTGATCCAACATGATATTTTGAGTAGCTTTCTGAGGGACCCGACACAAATAATTTTGGGGAGGCATTTTGGTTTTCACTACTTAAATGATGGAACAAGGTTATGGGTGAAACTTCTATAGGTGGAACCTGAGGGTTCACCTAGGATTATTTCCTTCATAGGATGTTTTGGATTATATGATAGAGATCCTCTGAACTATCGTTATATCAGCGATGGTTGAAGCGAGTAACTGCATTCTTGTGTCTTTTGAGAATATGGGAAGAAGGTTATTTATGTGTTTTTTATGATGACCCCAACCCATGCATACCAGATTCGGTGCATAAAACATGGTCTGTAAATTTTGTTTTCATAAAAACACGCAGATAAAAATTACACATCTCATTCCATCACAGAGAATCTTTTTGGTTTAAGTTCAGAAAAACATATATAGCTAATACATTTCTTCAAAAATTAGCAAGGATAAACATCATAATGATTCCATCACATAAGATTACTAAAACTCGTAAAATATTGCGTCCTTTTAGAAATAAATTGACAATGTAGGGAGATCATTTAAATTGCTCAGTAAAGGGTTTTAAAATGAATTACTAAAATTCCTTTTTAAAACATCAATTTGAATAATTAAAAACATTTTCTAAAAAGTTGAACAACATTTCCTGAAGCACATCGTCAAAATATTACAAAGGTTACATGAATGTTTTTAAGAAAATATCGTACAAAAGAGTTTATATATTTATTTAAGAGCAACAGATAAAACACAAATCAGAGTACAAACACATGTACTAAAAAAGCATAGAATGCTACATAATCCAGAAATTGATCAAACTCATTTTAGAGTGACATGAAAGGATGATGACAGATAAATTAGCACCTCCTTTATAATTTCTTAAGTAACAATATCATGATTTACTTACCACTAAAAATTCAATTCATGAATGACAGATGAAATATCAACTTCTATATCAAAATTATGATATTAACAACTTCTGAAGTACATACTTCATTATAACATAATAATTTATTACCATTATAAAATATTTTGGTCCAATGGATATTAATACTAGTACAATAATCCCATGGGGTTAAATATTAAAAACAAATTGAGGGAATACTTAATGTCGGATAGTTAAAACATTCTATTGATGCCTTATTCTAAGACCATAATCATTCTTTCACAGCCTTATCTGATGACCTAGTTTGTCCCCTGAGACCTGCTAATGCATAAAGAGGCTATAACGGGCCTCACCCATTACATAATCAGTCCAATTCAATGATCATGTGTCTAAATGTAATAAATAATAGTGTCTCATACCACATTGATTTATTATTTTATGTTTTTTATTTGAATTGTCCCATAACACTTCAAATTATTATTTTATGTCCTTTATTCAAAGTGTACCGTAACACATTGAATAATAAAGTTATTAATACTTAAATTATCATAAGTGACATATTAATAATAGATTTATTGGATTTTCTATATAAAATAATAATTCTTAGAACCCTTGTTCCAAAAATATTTATGCATTAAAATAAATGTTTTTAAATTAAAGGTAGATATCAATCATGTTAAAACCATGAATTGATAAATAGAAGTGTTAAAAAGGTTAATCATTAAATAATACTATTTTTTTTATAGATTCATCTTAAATTTAAACATAACACTTACTAATATATAACATTCATATTGATGCATAAATAATTAAACACACTTTACTAAAGGATGATGTGTTTTTATATCCATATGTATAAACTAGAGATACTACTAAAAATAAAAAAAAATATGATGTATGTAATGTTTATTTAGTTAACAAGGTGATGACTTAATTTAGAATTTTTAGGCACACAATAACGAAACAATGTTTTTTTATTGTTTTCCAATATAAAATTGTACGCATGGGTTGTATAAAATCGTCACCAAGTTAATACCATCAAACAATATTAAATAATCCAAGACATGAATATATGTATATGTGGCTATTATATATATTTATATTTTGGTTTGAAAATTTTATCAAACCATATATACACAAAGTGTATACATGGGACTTGCACAACCAAAACAAGGCTTAATAAGTCTTTATTAATATTATACACTTTAATAAAAATAATTTTACCACTAAAATTGGTTTTATGAAAACCTATTTCAAATTATAAATAAAACATATATGTATATATACATATAAAAATATATACACATATATGTTTATAATATTCAAATAAAAAATAAAAATAAAAGCCTTACTTGATTTACGCGTATTTAGGAACATCATTTAAATATAATTGTTCATCATTTGAAAATCATAAAATTATTATAGGTTTGTTTTATAAATAAACCTATATAAATATATAGGTATATATATATATAAAATTTAATTGAATGCAAGGAAAAATAATCCCTTACATGAATTATAAAAGACCATCATGAAAATTTACATCATTCATGAAATACAAAACCAAAGGGGTTTGGTATCTAAAAATATATATATTAACATATATAGATATATAAGTATATAGGTGTTAATAGAACCAAAAAGAAAACTAAAAATAAAACCTTTAAAATGTTATATGCATCATATATATAATTCAAATTCTGTAAAATATCATATAGAAACTAAAAGTGGTTTGGAATTTAATGTTATATATATAACCATAATTAACGAAAATATAAATAAGGGTTCTGCATAATGAAAACAAATAAAAATAATACCTTACATGAATTTGAGAAGGAGGTATAACAAAGAAAAGGTTGGAGAGATTATGAGACAATGAAAAACTGTATGTTTTATGGGTGCATAGTAGGTTTATATAAAAGGGTTATATAAACTCTACAGATGTAATTTTATATACCACAGTTCAATCATAAGAGCATAAAAATAAAACTTAATAAAACCCAAGTCTAACTATTTAAATTGAAAATAAAAATCATGAATAACCCATATTTGGAATGGATTAGATTTAGTTATATATATAATATGGAATGTTTTCATGGAAAATGGTTCGGGATAGTAATTAAATAACCTACCTAGAAGACTCATGGAGAAGATAACATGGAAAACCGGGCACAGAGAGGGATTGGAAGACTCATGAGTCGAAGAGAAACAATGGAGAGGAGATGGTGATATAAACTGGTGAATAGGTGTGATGTGAGGAAGAAGAAGCTGAAAAGAGAAGCCGGAAAAAGAGTGGAAAGTCTAGATCATATGCGACCGATCAGATAGCTATGGAGAGTTCCACCGTTTTAAAAATGAACAGACGGTTGTGATTACCTATGGATTGATCAGATGACTATGGAGATACTGTGGTTTTTAAAATAGATGAGTGGAAAATATCAGTTGAGTCCTGATCGGATTACTAATAAAAATTCGGAGAAAAGGGGGTGGTTGATGGAGTTAGAAATCGAGGCTAGATCATGCAGTCCAGATCTCACATGATGAGACTGAACAGTTGAGATAAGATATCTGTTAAAAAATAGTATCCCACATTGAAACAGAAGGGGTTTTGAGACCAATATATAATCCTCAATGATCCAAGGCTAGAACAATTATGTCTCTCTCTCTCTCCCTCAGTACCACCCCGTACTGGTTCTCCCCTACAGGTGCACTCTGCGCCCACCCTCTCCCATCGTGTCACCCCTCACGATGGTATTGTCTCGGTTCCTCTATGAACACTTGTGGGAATGCATGAACACCCGCACCGTTGGACTGTGGTGGCTAGGGGTCAAGGATGAGCTTCTCTCTCCTTAGGAAGTGGTGCAAGATGCCTCCCTCAGCTGGCTAGATGGATATCCCAAGGGTAATTTCATTTATAACCCATGATTGAAAATACTAAATATGTAATACACAATCCAACATAAAAAATAATAATTTAATTATTTTTATTACTGTAAAACATGATTTTAACATGATTTTAATCATTAAAACATTATATTACAAAAACCAACATATATATCATACCTTATGAACACTTAACCAAAAGTGTAACTCTTAATTATTAAGACTACTTAAAAACATGATTTCAAACTCAAATTCGTAGTTTCTATATCAATAAAATATGTATACTTATCTTTAAATTTATTGAAGTAAACATATGTACTTTTTATATTCATTAAAATAGAAAAGTCGTGATTTCAATTTCATTTTATGCTTTTAAACCTTATACATTCAAAATACAACCTCATTGATTTTATTCATTTTAAGATAATCAGCATGGTTATAATTTTCTAAAATAATGTGCAACCTTAATTAAAACTATGTTATTATTTAACATAGAATATAACTTTAAAATATTTAAATCATTTTAAAACATGTGAAACATATATTTTTCTTCATAAAATAATTTGTTACATTTTATTTTTATCAAAAATCTGAATAAGTATATACTTTTAATACATGGAGAATTATTCATTCAAAACATTACATTTACTTGAAAACATATATTTATCAACTAAAATATTATTCTCAAACTTTTAAAACCCTTCATGTTCTTATGGTACTTAAAATAATTATGATAATTTGAAAACATAGAATATTTAAAATACTTATATATTTAGAATACTTAAAATAATAAAAATATTTAATATTCCTAACCATTACAAAATATTATGACCGTTATAAAAACCGATGATCATCTAAATACGTCAACAACCAAAAATGGTCATTTTTAACATAAATACCTTATAAATACATATTTAGGGGTGTTCTAACTTCAAAAACCAATTCCGTAAAGATGATTCTCTACATCCCCCGAATGCTCAGTATAGTTTTCATTGTTCTTTCAATACTGTTTTCCCCTGTGACAGACCCAAAAGAAATTCCCTATTTTCTTGGTATGTTAGTTTCATTTTCTTGTCTCCCAGTACTACTGATTGGTATCCTATAATGAATTCTAGGTTAGTGAAGGTATTCTGGCCTCATGGAAATGTATGATTTTAGTTATCCTGTTGGACAAAACATGTATTTATTTTTATTATAAAAGCAATTTATTTATATGAAACCATTATTAAAAAAAACATAATAATAATACCAATAATAATAAAAATATTATTACAAATTAAATATGTTCGGGGTGTTACATTATCTTCCCCAAAAAAATGCATTCTCGCAATTCCATCGTGCTCTTAAGCTTCCCAGCACCAACCAATCGACATCACCCCTAATGCCCCTATAAAACATGTTTCATCATTATTCTATGATAATAATAGAATAGAAAATTGTATTTTATTTATACATTAAATAGGTCCACCACCATCAAAGACTTTCTTGGTTGGTTAATTCAGTTAGGTGGATCCCCAAAATATTTTTTAAACTCTTCAATTTCATTCTCGTAGATACACCTCGCACACCTAGAGTCAAACTCATGTGAGAAATAGTAGTTCCTCTATAGGGTGACAAATGAGGTATAGAGTTAGGAGATATCACAATGAACATGGTTCAGATAGACCAGTCGGACTACGTGGTTTTCAAAAATCTGGATATTATAAATACTCTCATTCCTTATGAACCTCAATACCTAAAACAAATAGGATGCAAGTGGGTCACCCACCTCTGTAGATTCTCTGATCTTATATAGTACCATATACTCCTTAGATAGGGTTAAACACAGGAAGATACCATTGTATTACCTTATTCTATGTGCATGAAATGCATGTTCTTCTTGCGAAATGAGGTAGTAGACATGACATGTTCATTGATAAATTCGAAGGATATTTGGGTTAGACAATTGATTGAGATGTTTGGAGGTTAGATGTTGGTTAAAAATTAGATGGTATGTCTCTAAACATGATGTGTTAATTATGTTCTCTATTAATTCAGTAGGAAGAGACAAAAGGATTATTGGTGAACCTTCCCCAGCCATCTGAAAATTTTATAAAAACACTCTTTTAAGTGAAACATATTTTTTTCATATTATGTTCTAGTTTCCTAGATTTGTCTAAAATTAAATTATGATACCAATTGCAACAACCCAGACCCTCGAATCCTAGAGTCGGTGCCTAAAACAGGTTGTGAAATTTTTATTATAAAAAATTCGATAAAAATTACACATATCATTCCATCATAGAGAATCTTTTCGGTTTAGGTTATGGAAAACATGATATAGTTAATAAATTTCTTCAAAACTTGACAATGATAAAAATCATATTTATGAAATCACATAGGAGTACTAAATTATTGATAAATATACTACCCTTATTGAAATAAATTGAAAATGATGGTCCAACATTTAAAATGCTCATTAATGCATTTTAAAATGAAATAATGAAATTCATAATTAAAACATCCTTTTGAATAATTACAATCATTTTTTGAAATGGTGAAAAAAATTTCCTAAATCACATCATCAACATTTTTCGAAGGTTACTTGAAATTGTTTTAAGGAAAATATCTTACATAATATATTATATATTTATTTAAGAGCTATAGAGAAAACAAATATCAGAGTATGCATAAATATATTAAAAATTCAGGGAATGCTACATAATCCCAAAATTGATCAAACAAATTTTATGGTGACATGATAGGACGTTGACACAAAAACTCTCACTTTCTTAGAATTACATAAGTAAAAATATTATAATTTAATTTACATTTAAAATGCAATTCATGAAATGAAAAATGCAATATCAACATCTGTATCAAAATTTTGATATTAAAAGCTTTCAATTTACATACTTCATTATGCCATAATCATTTTTTAACATTATAAATTCTTTTGGATCAAGTGATATTCTACTCGTTGATTAATCCCATGGGGTTAAATATTAGACACATATTACAGGAATCAATAATTCCAAAAAATCGTAACATTTTGTTAAGGCCTCGTTCCAATACTATAATCATTCTATCAAGGCATTGTTCCAAGACTTAGTTTGTATCATAAGACATACCTATGCATACAGAGGCAATAGTGGGCCTCACCTGTCACATAATCAGTCCAATGAAATCCTCAAGTTGCTAAATGTCTTAAATAAAAGTGTCCCATACCACTTTGATTTATAATTTTATGTATTTTATTTGAAAGGTACCATAGAACTTATAATAATTAATTTATGTATTTTGTTCAAAGTGTCCCATACAACTTCTAATAATTTAATTTTTAATCCTTTAATTTTCATTAGTGATATATTAATCATAGATAAATTGGGTTTTCACATAAAATAATAATTCATAGGACCCTTGTTCGATAAACATTTAATGTATGAAAATTCATGTTTTTTAATTGAAGATAGATATAAATAATGTTCAAACCATGCACTGATATATACATGTGTTAAAGAGGTTTATCATAAACTAATAGTATTTATTTTGGTAGATTCATCATATATTAAAACAAAAAACATTCTAAATTATCACATTCAAATTGATTCATAATCAGTTAAACACACATTACTAAAGGAGTATGTGCATGTATATGCATATGTATAAACAATAGATACTACTAAAATTAAAAAAATTAGGATGTATTTAAAGTTAATTTCATTATAATTGTGAGGAATTATTTTAGAATATTTAGGAACACAATAAAAAAACAAGGGTTTGTTATTGTTTTTGAATATAAAATATTACAATGAGTGTTTTATAAAATCATCACCAGGTTAATACCATAAATATTTCTTAAATAATCCTAGACATCCATATATGAATTTTTGGTTCTTATAAATATTTATATGTGGGTTTGAATATTTTATAAAATCATATATACATAATTTGTATACATGGGATTTTCACAACCAAAACAAGGATTAAAAACTATTTATAATTATTATGCACTTAAAAGAAACCTAATTTAATCCCTTTAATTTGATTAAGGAAAACCAAATTTAGATTAACAAAATAAATATATTTTTATATACATGTATAACCATATACACACATATATGTTTATACGTTTCAGTTAAACAAAAGAAAATAAAAATAATTACATGATTTAATTTCCTTTAGGAAGATCTATTAAAAATAAATGTACATTATTCAAAAAACATAAAATTTGTATAGGATTGTTTTATAAATAAACATATATACATATATAGGTATATATGTATATATATATAAATGGTTTAATCGAGCACAAGGAAAAATAAACCCTTACATGAATTATAAAAGATCATCACGACAATTTTCATCATTCAACATATACAAAAAAATGGGGTTTGGTAAATATATATATATATATAAATATATATATATATATATTAATGTATATACATATATTGGTTTATAGGGTTAATAGAACCAAAAACCATACTAATAATAACCCCTTACCAATGTTATACACATAATATACGTAATTTAAAATTATTAAAACATCATTTAGAAACCAAAAGTTGTTTTTGATTGAAAGCTATATAAAACTATATATATATATATAACCATTAGGAAAAAAAGTATAAATATTGGTTTTGCATAATGAAAATGAAGAAAAATAATCCCTTACATGATTTTAAGAAGGAGGTAGAACCGAGTCGAGGTTGGAGAGTGTTTGAGAGAAAGAAAAACCGTATGTTTTATGGGTGCATAGTAGGTTTCAATAAATGGGTTATATAAACTATATAGATATAATTTTATAAACCATGGTTTCATTATAAGATAATAAATAATGAAACATAATAAAAGATGTTTCTAAATATGTATATAGAAAACAAAAACCGTGATCAGCCCATACCTCAAATCGATTGGATATATATATATATATATATAATAAGGAATGTTTGAATGGAAAACAGTTTGAATTAAATATAAAATAGTCTACCTTGAAGAATCATGGAAAGTATAACATGGATAACTAGGCATATAGAGGGAAATAAGACTCATGGGTCAAAGAGGAGTAGTGGAGAGAAGATGGAGACATGAACTATTGAACAGGTGCGACATGAGAAAGATGAAGAAGAAAAGAGAAGTGTGGAAAAGAGTGGATGATCGAGATCAAACGAGGATGATCAGATAACAATGGAGTGTTCCACCATTTTTAAAAATGAATCAACGGTTGCGATTACCCAATGAATTATTGGATGGATATGGTGATATCGTGGTTTTTAAAATAGATGAATAGATGAGATCGAATGTGTATGGATCGTACAGCTGAAGAAAATGTGGAGAAAAATGGGTGGTTGGTGGAGTTTGAAGTTGGGGACAGATCATGAGGTCTAGTTCTCGCACTCAGAGATTGATGATTTGATATTAGATATCTATTAAAAACTCACATCCCACTGCAAAATGGATGGTGTTTTGAGACCACTATATAAGACATGATGATCCAGGGGTAGAGTAATTAAGTCTCTCTCCCCTCCCTAGTAGCGCCCTGTACTGGTTATCCCCATGCGGGCATGCTCTATGCCCACCCTCTGTCACCGTGCCACCACGCACGGTGGTTCCATCTATGTTCCTACATGAACCCTTATGGGCATGTGTGCATAGCCTCAGGAGCGGACTATGCTGGCTGGGGGCTAAGGCTCAGCCACCCACTACATAGGGAGTTGTGCGAGTTTCCTCCCTCAGCTAGATAGATTGCTATCCTATGGGTCAAATTTTTTATTAAACTTGATTAAAAAAATAGTAAACAATGTAATACACTATCCAATATAAAAATAATAATTTAAATAATATTATTTTTCTAAAATATGATTTTAACATTATTTTAAACATTAAAACATTATAATACACAAACCATCGTATTAAATATACAATGTCATTACATAACCAAAATTCTAACTCTCATTTATTATGAGTATGTAGAAACATGTGTTAATATTAAAATATGTTGTTTTTATATCAAAAACAACATGTATAATTATTTTATAATTTATTTTATTAAACTTATGTTATTTTCTTTGTATTTTCATTAAAACACTAAAAATCATAATTCCATATTCATTTTAAGAATTAAAAAATTATAAGTTCAAAATAATACCTCATTGATTTTAATCAATCTAAGATAAAAAAACATGGATATAATAGTTTAAAAATAATGTACCCCCTTAATTAAAACTATGCTATTATTTAACATAGGGTACAACTTTAAAATAATTAAAACATGTGAAACATATTTATTAATTCATAAAATAATTCTTTACATTTCATTTTTATAAAAAATATAAATAGGTATACACATTTAATACATAGAGAGGTATTCTTTAAAAACATTACATTTACTTAAAAAACATATATTTATTTACTAAAATATTATTTTCAATCATTTTAAACCCTTAAATTTATTAAGGTACGTAAAATAATTAAGAAACATTATATATTTAGAATATTTAAATACTTAGAATACTTAAAATAATAAAAAAACATAATATACCCAATGGTTACAAAATTTCAGGACTGTTATAAAAACCAACATTCATCTAATGTCATAAACCACCAACAAGGATCATTTTTAACTTCTTGGATTTATAAATACATGGTTAAGGGTGTTCTAACTTCAAAATCCAATTTAGTGAAGATGGTTCTCTACATCCCTATGAAGCTTAATACAGTTTCCATTGTTCTTTACATATTGTTTTTCATTACGATAGACCCGATGTACTTTCACTATTTTTGTGGTGTGTTCTTGCTATTTGGTGGTCTCTCAATAATTCTGATTGGTCTCCTAGTAGGCATTCTAGGTTAGTGAAGGTCTTTTGACCTCATGGAAATTTAAGGTTTCAGTTTTTAAAATGAATAAAACATGTCTCTTTTTTATTCTGAATGTATTTTATTTTAGATGGAACCATTATTAAACGAAACATAATAATAATAATACATATAATTATCAAAATATTATTACAAATTAAATATGTTCAGGGAGTTACATGTGTTGTGACACTTACTTATTTCAGGAACACATTTCTAATCAAATATTTATGTTATGAACACATTGGTAGTGGCCTAATAATATTATTCTTATACCGTACACTAGAACTTTTGGACACGTATAGAAATTATGATTCAGTGATTGGGCACTGTTATGCGCTTTAGAGCAAGAACCTAGTTATCATGTCAAGCAATTTTTGGAATGGATAGAAAGGGCCCTTGAGTTCCAGAATTAGCTGGATTTTACTTTTGTGTATTAATTTTTGAATCAATGTTCCTCTCGTATATATATGTATAGTGTGAAACCACAATTGACCCATTTTATTATTTTCCAGCATGCTTGAACTATATGAATGCTTCCAAAAATGTTATCATGTTTTACTTGTCTTACAATTTTTATGTTTTTATCATTTATTTATTATTGAGACTATTTATTTATGCTTCTTCTAATTCATGTTTAGGTTTCCACTATGGTTGGTTACTAGTCTTGTATTTGTGGTCCTTCTTCATCAGTGTTATATATATATTAAAATATATTATTATCTTCACCAGAGGGTATAGTCTCCAATATATCCTATTTATACCATAAGCACTAGTCATTAGAATTTGTGGAATGGGGTGGGGGGCACGGCTAAGGCCTAGTTTTCAACAGGCCCGGAGCACCATTCTCGAAGAAAGAAGGGTCGTAGCACTACAAGTGGTATCAAAGAACCTCATAACTAAGAATTAGTGGTGGAATTTGACAAGATATTATTGAAAAAAAATATTATTGATTTTATTTGGTCATTATATTTTGGTTATGGTAGGTTGAACATTAGGTTGTTGTCGAAATTGGGTCTAGAGCATGTGTTTGGTTGCCTATAACCATCCCTAGGTGAATTCCAAGTTGAAAATGGTGGGAAATTGATATTCGACGTTCCTATACTCATAGTTTATTTTATTTCCACCTTGAGTGGTGCACTTTGTTTTGATTAATACTTTTTGTGATACAGGAACCTTGTATCAGTATGGTGAGGGGGGATATATGGACCCTTGGCCTGATATGGAAATGAACTATTATTTAAGATTTCTTGATAGAAACATAGGATTTGATATATATATCTCTATGTGTTTATGTTATTATAATTTTTAGGATCATCATTGGGAACTTGTATTTCACTTGGAGTGGTTGGTTTATTTACATTCTCAACAAATGAAGCTAAAAATCATTTTCTTACTTCACTTTATTTGGTGGAATTCTAATCAGCTAATGTAGGTATGTTGTTCTAATGAGATGTGTGTGTGAAGTAATGTGATGTGGATATATTAATGTAAACTATATATGTGCTACTATCTCTAATATGACTATGAAAGGATGATAATTGGGTATGATAAATTTAAAATGTCAACAGAGGAAGAAAACGATGTTTCCCTAGATTGCTTATATTTACTGGGATTATACTTATTTACCTCAGTTTTTATTTGATTTCTATCCCTATTATGGGAATTTGAGGGGATAAATGGCTAAGGTACTTTTGACACCAAAATATAATATATGTAGTGAGGGGATATAAGGCCAGATTTTGTGTGACATGGTTGAAATGAGGGAGTTTAAGGGTAGTGGGATTGCACTACATGTAAAATATTCCCATGTCTATTTTATATAAATGTATATATTATTCATTTGAAAATTTTATTTATATTAAATGAGATTCCACTTAAGATGATTTTTTTGGAGTATTAGTTGGGTCGTGACTGGGTGCTGCATGAGAATGCATTCGATGATTCCACTAAGGGTTTGGATGAAGCCCCAAAGGGTCAGGCTAATCATGAGCCACATGCAAAAGCAAAGGTAAATGCTCAAATATAGGCCGGAACACCAAATAATGAAAAAAAAAGTTTGTGAATGGATTGCAAAGAAGCTCATGGTGAGCTTGGATCAGGTCATTCATTCTATTGATATGGGAGCTCATAGTGCTTGGCCAATGATGGATTACATGAATTGGGGGTTCCAGTCACCGCACAAACATTTATTTCAGGGTGAGGATGGATGATGGGCGATGTATAACTAGATCAAGTTAGCACATATCATCTCTGAGAATTTTTAGATACCCCAAGGCTAGAGGGTGAAGCTATAGATGCACATTATTAGAGGATCAGAAAATCACTAGTGGGTCATAGTGTATAACACCCAGAGATTTTGTGAAATATAATTTTTCAAATTAATTTATCTTATCAATATTTTTCATTTCAGGTGACACTGGAAACAATTTATTATATATATGTATGTATGTATTTATTATATCAGTAAGGCAAACACTCTTTTCACACACAAGACCAACTTCTCTTGAGTTATATGCAATACCGACTGGGCTTGTGGAACACACCATACCGACTTTGCTTGCGCTATACACATTAAAAAATTATCATGTTCTACTAGAAACCCCGAGATGGAATATAACAATGTTTAAGTTACATGAAATACTAAATTGGAATATTTTTATGCAATAATGGGTTGGCATATGACTTTCCGTATATTACACGCAACACAAACTTTACGTACAATGCACACAACACTAAGTTTCTATTAAGCATCTATATATATACATTTAATTATATTAATGATATAATTATAGAATAACCATTAAAATAGTTATAGGAATGGTAATAACTACTTTAAAAAAATTATTTATAATAAATCTATATTAGTAAAACACATTGATAATGAAAGAGAATATTTTTGTTAAAGTAAATTTATGTTAAAAATACTATTTTCATGAATGAAAAATATTTAATATTAAAATTATATTGGGAAAAAAATATAGATTTATTTCATTAAAATAAAATTTATTTTTTAATTAAAAATGTCGAAATTATCCGAGAGTGATTTTTCAGGATCTTTCCGAGAAAAATCATTTTTTATGAATAGAGAAAAATAAAACTTTTAGTAGAAAACTATATTGTTACTAATTAATTATTATTTCTCAATGATATAATAATTTTTTCATGGTCATATTAGATAACTATTAAATATTTTAATATATTTTAATTTATTATAATCATTTTAACATTGAAACTGATTATAAAATATAAACAATCTTTTGAACTTTTCCTTACTTTAAAGCCCCTTTATTTCATCATGTCTACAGGATTATAACTAATCATAATTTTTTCACTTCTGTGAATTGAATTTCAAAAATCTGACATAAACCATTGTATTTAGTCTAATATTTATATTATAATAATATTATGTAAATTTTTTTACAAAAATTATTAGTAAAAGTTATTAAAATTAATCACAACTATTAAGGCCAAATTAAGCTTAAATAGAAACTAAGCCTTAAAATTAAGGGACCTAATGAACTAGACACTTGTATAACACCAATTTTCTATTCATATATCTTCCATGAACCTTCCATTATTGAGTTTTTTTTGTTTTTTATGATTTTTGTTAGGTAAGGACATGTGAACACCTAACTTGTTTCTAAAAAATCCAAGTGATTCATTTTTCTTCCCTACAAAAGGCCACCACCTCTACCCATTTCTAACACTTATAAAATCCCTTAAGTTCAGACAAGAAATTTCAAATACACTTAAAAAAACCCTACCTTTTACCCTGATTCTTCCCTTCAGGAATAAATTCTCTCAAAGAAGCCTTTGGGCACAGACAAAAAGGAGTTACCCGTTTTAGAGCTAACGTCTTCTCTCAAGCACTTTTCATTTATTTTATTTCTTCACCCACACCAATATCATTAATTCAATTATTGTGTGAAAAAAATTGTATCTTCAATATACTAGGATGTTTTTATGTAATTATTTCAACCTACACATACACACACAACAATCTAATGGATATCAAACATTCTGTTTATGTCTACAGTGAACCTCTGCCTCACCAAACAATGATTTTTCATTTATCCTTTACCACCAATCATGGTGGACATTATGACAGAAACTATATTTATATATGTAATATATTATATTTATTAAGTATTTAATATTATGTGTTACTTTTAAAAAACATCCCTTTTATCCTTCCACTTGGTGTTAATACGATAATATCGTTTGAGGAAGTGTGGACTACCGTCCCCTCAAATGGATGTGATTTGTTCACATACCACATTGAATGTATTAAGGATGTATTTTGTGAGATTATATGACAAAAAATCCTACTTTATATATATATATATATATATATTTAATTTACATACATTCTTTTCATACAATAAAAAATGGAAAAATCGTTCATGCGTACATACGGCTTACCATCTCCACGAACGGTGTATTCCATTTCATACTTATTTATGCTATAAATTATTATAATATAATTATAATATATATATACATGATATTTATATAATTATTTACATTCAATAATAATAATATTAGTATAAGGACCAATGATATAACAAATTAAGACAAATACGAAGAACAAAGCGAGTATTACCCGAAGTGAATCTTTAACATAGAATAGTTAACAATAGGATAATATAAATCCAAAATAAAAACTTATATGGTATTAAATACAATAATAGGGTTAAATAAAATATTTTTACATATTTATATTTATTACATAGGATTTTTGGATGAGCATGGTGTCAGCCAAGACATAAGTTAAGGTGATTTCATCTTAGTTTTATTTTATGTGAGATACATATTATGCTTTCCACTCATTCATTTTTTTGGTGTATGTACTGACCATTATTTTATTATTTTTATAATATAATTACATTTATTGGTATTAAAATTTCCATTTTATGAACCATATTTCATGGGGTTTATGATCCAAAAATTTTTAAATTGGTAAAATAGTTTTATCTCAAATTTTCTTCTTTGAGAATCATGTTTTGTTAGGCACCTAAACTCTTCTTTGAGGAGTTTATGTATTTTAATTTTACCTGTTATATAATGAATATAATTTTCATGATATTTTATGATTCATGTAATTTTATTTTCTTACATGGATACTATGTTCCCATGTTACCAAGTTATAATAGTTTATTAAGACAATATCATCGCTTTTCAAGATTGTTTATGTTTAGTGTTATTTTGATGAAATATTATGATCCATCTCTCTAGAAATTTAAGGATATTTCTTATCCTTTGGTAATTCATGATATAATAATGTATTGGTACCATATCTCAACTATTTGGTACAAAATATGGGTTTGAATGTCTTTTTGAGGATGCTCGTCTTTACCCTTACTCCAGTCAAAAATATTTGTTTTCTAAAAAGGGTTCCAATGAATATTGTACCATACTTTTATAATATATAATATAAATTTTTTCCATTTTTTTCTTTTACCAATATCTTAAAAGGAATATTCTTGTCTCTTTCCAAACAAAGATTTTTCTTATTTTTTTACCATGGAAGAAGAATGTTCTTTTAACCTTTTATGGCTTGTTCTGATTCAATTTTCATCTTTCCTTTGAAGCTTCGTTTTTTCTTTTTAAAAGGTTTATTTTTTTGAAAATTTTCTTCCATTTGATTTTCAAGGAAAAAGGTTTTAAAAATTATTTAAATTATTCATTATTAATTTTCAAGGTATTTTCTATGAAAATAATTTTTAAATGGTTGTATATGTTAAAAAAATTAGATGAAGAATGTATATTTTCCTCAAGAAATGATTCAAAATTATTTTCCATGTAAGATGATATCTGTTGATGTTACTCATTCCATTCTAGTAAGTGATCTAACAGTTCCATTTATATCCTTTATATTAATATTTTATTCTTATTGTTGTCGTCTATATGATTCTTGATTCCCTTTCATGGGTTACATGATTGTAAAACCCAATTATTATCATGGGTTATGCTTTGATGAAATGGTTATGTAAACTATCTCTTTTCCATTGATGAAATATTAATGGTATCCATTTCATTTCATGGATTATGATTTGATGTTTATAAAACCTATATTTTTTAATGGGTCATAATATGATGAATGTTTTATTATATTGTGGTGAATATATGAATGATTTTATTATAAGATGGGCGGGACCTATATCTATTTTAAATTGATTGGGTAACAATGGATTACTCATGAATTTAAATGTTATATTTGGAACTAATTACATGTTCACAATTTTAAGCATGGAAATGGTTTCATGTCCTTAAGTATATGTACGAAACTGATTATATGTTCACATTGTTATGATTTAATCTTATTACTTGTTCAAAATGTTATGAATGGACTTTGTTGAATATCCATATGTTTATGTGTTAACCTGAATAAATTTTCACAATTTTATGCATGGACCTGTTTTCATGTCCATTAGTTGATGTGTGAACTAGATTACATGTTCACAATGTTATTCATGGACTTGGTTTGACGTCCTTATGGTAATGTGTGAACCCAATTAAAAGTTCAAAATTTAATTCATGGACCGGGTTTCATGTCCAAAATTTGCTGGTGGGGTGAGATTTCATGTTTTTAACTTAATGAGTGAACCTGTTTCTACTTATATGTGTTTACAATGTTATAAAACAAAGTTCATGCCATAAATTACATGTCTTATTTTTATGTTATGATTATATTTCCTATCTTTTTTATTTTTTTATGATTTATAATTTATTAAATGCCAATATTTATTATGTTCTCTAATATTTAGGGCTTGATCTTGAAATGTTATAATCAAATTCTAGACCCTTTTTTCATATTATGCTTATGAATTTCTTTTATTTACCCTTACTATGAATCTCTTCTCACCACTTTCTAATGATTCCTTTCCCTAGGTTTTGATGAATGGTTCTAGTTAGAATTAATGAAGGTGGAGATCATTATGGGAGATGTTGAGGATCTTTCACCAGAATAAAATATTTTGTTTCCATGATTCCAAAGAAACTACACTATTACTGTCCTTAGGAAGTTATTTTTTAATGTACTAAATATTCATTTCAAATGATCTAATATCCATGTATATCAAGCACGGGTCTTTATAGATGGTATTAAAGGATATTGTTAGTCAACCATTGGAAACTAGGATGATAAAAAATTAGTGATATCCATAGGTAGATTACTAAGGATATGTCTAGGTATTTCTTTAAGGATATGTATAAGGACGATTCAACATTTAGGATAATGTCCATGTATTTTGGTAAAGGGTATAGTAAGTGGTTTCTTTGAAAGACATCCTAGATTGGATACTACAAGTGTATGTGGCTCTATAATAGATGAACCTATGGGTTGCAATTCTAACAAGATATTCCAGCCTTATCTCGGGGTAATCTGATACACAACAATGGGCCTTATTCCACACCTAGTTTGACACTCTCAGGGGATATGTATTGGGAATTCATGAACTCTCCACAAACTGTCATGATGAATTTAAATATAAGTTGTCTATGAATAACCTATTATTACCTTGGGTGTCATAGATTAAGGAAGACGTCATGATTTTTACATCCTATATGTAAATTTTCATGATTATGTGGATTTCATATATGATGTTGTTTATCATCCAATGACCTCTAGTTTTGCTCAATGAAGAGAGATACCTGGGATATGGTTAACATTTAATGTTTTAGATGTTTAAAGTATGAAAATTATGAAATTTTATTTCCCATGTGTAAATCTCAAAAAGATAATTAGGAAGGTGGTATGAGTATTGATTATTCTTTTGAAGATAAAGAGACCAGAAACAACATGTGAATGGTATGTGACGTTCTTCTTGAATTATTTACATTGATCAAAAGAATAATTATTATATTTAGTATGAGGAACCATAAATCATGATTTATATTATCAAATTCTAGGAAAGAGGTATTATGGAGTATGTTGATGAAGCCTATGTAATGGTTTAAGAATAAAGTTGGATTAATGAATAATTTTGGAATTCAGAGATTTTTTATGTGAATCATGAGATGTGTAAGTATTTCAGTATAATTTTCCCTTAAGTATTGAAAAGGACATGTAGAATACTGGTGAAGAATTAAAAAAGTTATTTCATTGAATAGTGATATTTTGATTAATGGAAGGGAACCCTTAATTAAATCATAGAATTGAGATGGTGATGTTTGTATAGTGATATGTAGGATATAAATATGTAAAATAGATGTTATCGATTACCATGGAACTAATTATTGAATATGTTTTCTATGTCATCAAGGATGAAGTTTACAACTTCTTGGGGTAAAAGTATATATCCAATAATCAATGGGATAAGGATTCTTGATTGAATTCCCAAAGGACATATGGTAATTAAGGTTGTAATCATGTTTCACAGGAATATAGGATAAGGGTATTCACATGTTTGGAATTTTAAAACCAATAGATAAATTTGTCATATACGGGGTATCAATGTTAATTTGATCTTCTGACTTCTTTATAATGTTTTGGATTTTATTTTTTCAGAAGGGTTACAAGGTAAATCATTTATGGGAAGATTTTGTATTATTTTAAAACGTGATTATTTATGCATATTGGATAACATGATGTAAAAATGTGATGTTGATGATATCTAATGACATTTTAGATTACATATCATGGATCTCATGATATGTTAGTATGTCCGAAAAAAATTATCATTTAGTTCTTAGGTTATGAGATGAAGTGGAAATCAAACAAGGACTAACAAAAGGAAGGGGGTTTTCATGGGAAATTGAATAAAATCAAGTAAGTATACTTCCATATATTTGTGGTCAATAAATATAATTACTCAATGATTAGATAATGATTAATAATGTGTTTTCCCGATACTTTAATTTACATTAAGATGATTGATTTTGAAATCATCTCATATTTATGACATTGAGACCCTAATATTTTCATTTATAATTCACTTGTTTTTTATTGATGACCTCTATCACCCCTATAAATATTCATTATTTTCCTCCATGCCTAATATTCACTCCCGAACTATGTTCTCCTATATAGAAACACAATTATATGTTACTTTGGGTAAATTTTGTGGTTCAAAATTTCCCATTTTAAGGGACGTTTTTGTATTAATTAGTATGATGTGGGTTTATATTAATGAAACATTCAAGTATTAAACCATTGATAACCCAATTAAATTTATTTAGGGGAATTCATTTAAGTAGGGTAGAACGTAACAACATGAGATTTTGTGAAATATATTTTTTAAAATTAAATTATCTTTTCAACATTTTCCATTTCACATGACACTTGAAATAGTTATAATTATATATATATATATATATATATATATATATATATATATATTAACACTAATTCAAACATTACATTCAAACGCAATACCTAATTTCCTTGCACAACATGCAATGCTCACTTGGCTTGATCTACTAGCAATAGCAACATGTCATGCACAACCCACATCATCATTTTGGCATACTACTAGTAATATGTTACATGCAGTAGACACATGGTGATAGTTACATGAAGAACTGGCTTGGCCCATGACTAGGTGTACATTAGATGCAACACCAACTTGGCATACAATTCACGTAACACTGAGTTTCAATAAAACACACACACACACAAATATATGTATATTTATATATATAATTATTTAAAAGAGATAATTTTAACCAAACCATTAAACATAGTTATAGGAAAGGTATTAACTAATTTTCAACTATTTATTATAATTTATTTATATAAATAAATATACTGATAATGAAGGATTATAATTTTGGCAAAGTCCTTTTTTGTTAAAAATACAATTTTCATGAAAAGACCGAATTTAATATTAAAATTAAATTTTGAAAACTTTAGAAATTTATTTTTATAATATAAAAATTATTTTTGAATTCATAAAATTAAAATTATAGTAGGGTTATCTTTTGGGATATTTCTATGAAACATCATTTTTCGATGAATAGTGAAAATAATACCTTTAGTTAAAAACATTCTTTTTGTAAACATAATTATTAATTGAAAATAATATTATAAATTTCATTTAATTTAAAATTATATATGTATTACATATATTAATAAAATGTAATTAAATAGATTCAATTTTACTTTGAAACTAAACATAAAATCTTAACAAACATTTGAGCTTTTTTCTATTTCAAAACACCATTATTTCATCCTATATCCGGGATTGGCCCTAATCATAATTTTTATTCTTCAATGAATTTAATTTAAAATATGTGACATACACCATTAGATTCAGTCTAATATTTTGAGTCTAATTAGGCCATATTAATTTTTTGACCATAATGATAAGTAAATGTTATTAAAATTAATCCTTACATTTAAGGATAAATTAAACTTAAATTGGGACTAAACCTTAAAATTAATGTCCCAAATGACCTATACACATGTAAAAAACCCATTTTAATTCCATATTTCATCTATTCAATTTAAATTATTGTGTTTTTTTGTATTTTTATCACTTTTTTCGGTAAGTACATGTGCACACATAACTTGTCTCTAGAAATTCCAAGTGAGTCCTTTTCATTCGCTATAAAGGCCACTACATCTACCCATTCCTAACACATATAAATCCAATTATTTTTGGAAAATACAGGTCCAATACAATTACCAATAATTATCCCTTTTACCTTGAATCCTACCATTGGTCAGAAATCCAATCAATGAATTCTTTTGGGACATACAAAGAGGAGTTACCCGATTTAGAGGTAACAACTTCTCTCAAGATCCATTCCTTTATTTTCCTTCTTAAACCAATCCACTATATTTAATTAAATTATTGAATTAAAAAATTTTATAATCTATTTAAAAGTACCATTTTATGAAATTATTTATACCTAAACATACACACACCACCATGTAATGGATGTCAAACATATTATTTCTGTGTATGGTGAACTACTGTCTTAAGAAATGATGATCGTTCATTTATCCTTTACCACCAATCTGGGTGGAAATTATGATAGACACTATATTTATATATATATTATATTATATTTATTATTCCTTTTTTCTTATATATATTCAATTTATAACACTCATCCTTTTACCTTCCAATTGGTGTTAATATGATAATCTCGTTTCAGGAAGTGTGGACTACCGCCTGCTCAAAGTGATGTGATTCATTCACACACCAAATAGAATTTATTAATGGTTTTTTTTTGTGAAAATATATGATAAATTATGATACTATATTAATAATATATATATACATAAATATATATATATACATATAAATATTTCATTAATATAAATTCTTTCAATATAACAAAAAATGGAGACAACGTTCATGCATACGTACAGATTACCATCTCCATGAACAGTGTATTCCAATTCATATTTATTTATGCTATAAATTATTATAATATAAATATAATATATATAAATTATATTTATATCATTATTTACATTATATAATCATTATATAACTATAATTACCAATGATATAACAAATTAAAACAATTATGAAGAACAAAGCGAATATGACCTGAAGTGAAGATTTAACATAAAATCATTAACAACCGGGTAATATAAGGTCGAAATTAAACTATATAGGGTGTTAGATATAATAATATGGTAATTTAAAAGAATAATAATAAATTTATATTTATTATACTAGTTTTTTGAATGAGTACGATGTGAGTCAAGGCACAAGGTTAGAGGATTTCATCTCACGTTTAATTTATATGTGATACAGGCTCCGTTCCCCACACTATATTTTTGAGTTTTGTATTTAATGACAATAGTTTTATTCTATTTATATTATACTAAAATTTATGGGTATTACCATGTCCATTTTATGATCCATATTTTCTGGGGTTTAAGTTCCAAACTTACCAAATCGGTAAAACAGGTTTTTCTCAATTTTCTTTCTTTGAGACCCATGTTTTGTTATGAAAAAAACATATTTTTACTTTTGTATATATAATTCTATTTTACTTGTTATATCAGGAATATAATTTTCATGAAATTTTATGCCTCATGTGAATTCATATTCTTACATGTAGGATATAATTCCAAGATACCATGTTATAAGAGTTTATTGAGATAATTATATCACATTTTGAGATTGTTTGTGTTTACGATTATTTTGATGAAATCTTATGATCCATATCTCAAAAAAATCATGAATGTTTCTTGTACTATTATTATTCATGATATTCTCATGTATTGTTACCATATCTTTACTCTTTGGAACATAATATAGTTAAGAATGTGTTTTTAAGAAAGTCATACGTTTCTCTCTCTTCGGATGGAAATCTATGTTTTCTAAAAAGGGTTACCATGAATATTGTATGATAATAATATAATATTTAAAATACATATTTACCTTTATTTCTTTTACCAATATATTTAATGGATATCACTTTATATACAATGTCTTTTTCTATACTCTTTCCCTACAAAAGAAATATTCTTTTTACCTTGTACGACATATACAAATTCACCCACCATCATTCCTTTCAAGATTCCTTTTAATTTTAAAAATAATAATATTTAAGAAAATTTTATTAAATTAATTTTCAAGGGATAATGAATTCAAAATTATTTAATGTCAACGTTATATGTTTTCAATGTATTTTCATAGAAAATGATTTTCAAATGGTTTTATGTATTAAAGGTAATTTTTAGAAGAAGAATGGATATTTTCTTCAAGAAATGTTTCAAAATTAATTCTCATATAATATGAAATATATTAATGTGACTGATTAACTTCTAGAAAATTATCTAAAGGTTCTATTCATATCATTTATATCAATGGGAAATGCTTATTTTAATGGTATTTATGAAACCCATTTCCCTTTTGTGGGTTACATGTTTGTGAAACTTACTTCTTTTCAAGGGTTATGATTTGATGAAATGAATAGGAAACCTATCTCTTTTTCCTAGGCTTTGACGTGATGAAATGTTAATTATACCAATTTCATTTCATGGGTTATGATTTGATGTTTGTAAAACCTATGTCTTTTATGGGTCCTGATATGATGAATTTTTAATTATCTTGTGGGACATGTATTCATGATTTTTTTATGAGATGGATGGAAACTATATCTCCCTCAAATGAATTGGCTAATGATGGATGAATCGTGAATATAAATGTTATGCGTGAACCAGATTACATGTTCACAATGTTATTCATGGACCTAGTTTCATGTTCATAAGTTTATATGTGAACCTGATTACATGTTCAGATTGTTATGATTGAACCTTATTAGGTGTCCAAAATTTTATGAATGGACCAAATTTCAATTCTATAGGTTTATGTGTGACACTGATTACATTTTCCTAATGTTATGAATGGACCTACTTTCATGTCCATTATGTAATTCATGAACCTGATTACAAGTTTAGAATCTTATACAAGGACTTGGTTTCAAGTCTATAATGTTATGCATCAACCCGATTACATGTTCACAATGTTATTCATGGACCTGGTTGCATGTATAAAATTTGACATTGGGGCATTATTCCATGTCACAATCTTAATGAGATAACATGTTTCGACTTATACATGTTCATAATGTTATAAACCAATGTGCATGCCACAAATTCCATATATTATTCCAATGTTATACTTCATTGGGATATGTAATTTATTTCTTTATGAACCATGTCTTATGAAATTTCAATCTTTATTGTTTTATATAATATTTATGGAATTATCTTCAGGTGTTTTGGTCAATTTCTAGACACTTTTGTTCATATTATGCTTAACAATTATCTTTATTTTCTAGTACTAAGCTTTTAAGATAAACCCTTTCTTATGTCTCCTTTCCCCAAGTTATGAAGAACGGTTATATGAAGAAGTACTAATGTTGGAGATACTTATAAGAGATGTTGAAGATCAGTCACCAAGAAAGAAGATTTTTATTCATGATTAAAAAAAATAAACGGTTACGGTCCTCAAGCATGTATTTGTGTAGTGTACTAAATATTCATATAAAATGATGTTATATCCAAGTATGTCACACCTAGTTCGGTATATAGAGGTCCAGGCATGCAGGCATGAGGGACTATCTTGGAAGGAATTCAATACCATGTTCTTTAAGAAAATAATTTCAGAAACATTAAGGGTTAAGAGATATCAAGTGTTCTTGATCCAATAGTAAGGAGAAATGTGTTTCATGGTCAATACATCTATATTACATGAATTGAATCATTTCTCACTCAGTATCGTGGTGAAATTATCATGTTAGCGAGGAATTTCTAGGAAGGTTTATAGCATTCCATCTGGTTGCAACTAAAAATATTCTTTTTATTAACATTCACTTAGGTGGTGTATCTGGAATTGATAACTAAGGGAAATTTGGGAGCCAGATCATACATGATCTGGGTTGTGGATCTATGCGATTTCAGGGTGCATTCTTCAGATACAAGGAATTTAGGTCAGGATAAATCTCAATAGGGCGTCCATTCTATTGAATTGAGCAGACTACTGAGGACTGGGTTCAAAATTGCATGATTCCAGTGAATGTATCCATGATATATGTGGACATAGTTTGGTTGGGAACTATAAAAAGAATTCTTGAATAGTTGGTATTTTCACACAAAATGCATGATAGAGATATTGGATCCCAAGATTGCAGTTAGTGCTTAGTAGATGGTGCAGCTCTACATGGAGGTCATGCCTTGGTTAGTTTAGATTTGGTTTATGTGCATGCTGGGGAGTTACCAGGTGTGGAGAAGGCTAGGGATCCAACTATATTTATAGTTATGAATTGGTATGAACAATTTTTATTTTAATATGGCATGTCACATATTATATGCATTACCAGTTTTAAAAGCACAAGGATCATGAGATGTGATTTTGAACTAACTATAAAAAGGTTAGTAGGATGGCCATAACTTAGAAGATTGATATATATATATATTATATAAGAAGCATGAAACTATGAATAATATGTGAATCTATAGATGTGTGGATAGTATGCGGTGCATAGGAATTTTAGAATAGGCATGTTGTGGGATTTTTGTGATGTGTGAGGAAACAAGACTAGGTTCCATATGAGATATGATCACATAGTGGGAATTTCATGAGATATGGTACTTTATTTTTGTAAGATGTGACACATGATTGATTTGTGAACCATATGATCTTCAAGACTGATAATGCATCACAAGATGTCTTTTTAGTCAATGGATGGTTGGTGAAGCATCGATTATTTGGAGTTTTTGACTGCGAAGCAATCGATGTAGGTAACTCCAATGGTGGGGAGGGTCTTTAGATGGTAGACTAACAAAATAAGGACTGGACTAAAATGGGTTGATTTTAATGATATGGATATGTTCAGTACCATATCTAGCTAATTATTTATATATCGGTGATGATAAATGTTATGGTGGGGAGAATAGAATGTCTAGATTTTTCTAAAGAGTGTAAAAATCCTCTACCTATTTGATTTTTTTGGAGTTTGGTTGTCAGACCAAATCTTTTATAAATGATCATAACCAAATCTAGATAGTTTATTTTGAAACAAGACATTATTTTTAGATGGGTTTTAAATTTCAGAATGTTCCTTCTGATTTAGAGTAGTTTTCATTCCTATTAGAGGTCGGAAATCCATCATTTCAGGGTGGAAAGACAGGGGCACACTAAATGGAAAAATCGTGTTGTTTCCCAAGAGAAACTGTATGACCCTCCCGGTGCATTGTACATTTTTTAAAAACTATGTGGGTGGGGTGAAATGATTTGTGCAGATTTATAAATTTTTTAGAAGAGGCCCACATAAGGTTGGTGCATGATTTGGAAAATCATGTGGGCCTATCATGTCTGTTGTAGGGCCTTGATAGTGGGTACAAAATAGATTACACATGGTTTTTAAAACCATGTGGTTATTATGAAGCCTTTTAAAATTGAAAAATGAAAATTTCCCTTTATTTCCATTAAGTGGATTTCCCCTATTTTTCCTCCATCACATCGGAATCTCCTCTAGTGTTCGTTGGAGCTCTCCTCTCCCTCATCTTGGTGTTGAGATATCACTTTGTTCTGAGATCTATTTTGATCACATCTTTTCTCATTGAAACAACATCAGTATCTATTCAATATCTATGCTTCATTTCTTCTTTTCTCTCCATATATGGTGCACTATATTCTTACATGTTGTTTTACCATATTTTCTGGGAATTTATCTAAAACACTTATTTCATCAAAATCTTAACTATTTAGAAGTTGATACCTTATGTATGAGAATTTTACAATATGAGTAGGTGATTCATATCTTTCTAATTGATTTCATTCATGTTTTAGAGTTTTGTTCTTGAGATAGTCATTGGGTTTCCCAAGAGAGACCATAATAATTAAATGATTGTATTTTAATTAACAAATATACCATGTGATATTCCAATGGTAATGCTCCTCTATGACTAAAAATCTTTTATGCCTGGTGAGAGAGTTAATGACTTGGGAATATTAATCCATTGATGTTAATTTATTAAATTAAATTATTTATGATTCTTGTGATGCTTCAATGGGAACATGATGGGATTAACTGATGGATTTAGGTGGCGATGACCACATGGCTTGAGGGGATGCATTATACAGGTTGGGTGAGTATTGGGTTCTATGATTGATGTTGATCATAGGTTGGGTAACATGGTCATTGGTTGAATAGAAGACGTTTTTATGACCAAGGGAATGACCCATGACTTAGAGATGATATTTTCTATCCGGTTGAGCAACATGGTCCCAAGGGAATAACGCTCCATGATGATGTGGCTCATTAAATTTTTTGGTTATTTATGCTCACTATTATTGGATGATGCACCATTGATGTCATGAGCATACAAATAGGACTAAAATTTTGAGGTCGTGTTTACCACTCGTGTGGTAGTGGTCTTTTTTAGATGTGACTAAGGATGGTATTGACCATCATTTTGGTTGGAGGTTATTGATGTAGAAATCTACATGCATTTGGAGGATCCATCACTTGTTGGTATTAAGACCATTAGTTACAGTCTAAGGTTCACTATATATTGAGGTTTCTTGGATGAGATTATTTGAGTGTAAAAACATCATCAATCCTTGGGATGTTGGTTGTTGAGATGAACATGATTTTTATTTGGAAGGAAGAAATCACTATGACATAGGACATCAAGCATTAAAAAATGGTAGCTTCTGAGCAGGGTTCATAGGGACAAAGTTCTAATCATTTGCCACAAATTTTTGGATTCTGGTACATGATTTATGACATGATGTTTCAGGTGACACATTTTGAGGGGTTTTTTGATGTTTCTCCTAGGATTATTTTCATTAGAGGATTTGTTGAGATTTAATCTAAGGATCCTCTCCACTACCTTTGTACCAGTGATAGACGAGGTAGGTAAATGCTTCCTTGTGGCTACTGATCATAAGGGAAGTAGGTTATTTATGGACTTGTAGTGCCTTTTTTATTTATTTTTATAACACCTATTTAACATTTGATGTAATGTAGGAAGACATTGGTGGTGTAGGACCCTAGAATCCCCTATGATGGAATGGGTGAATCAGGGTGTCATCATTTTCATTTAGAGAGAGGGAGATATTTAACACATTGGTAGGGATATGTAGAACATATCTGATACAATAATGTAGTTATAAATATTTATATACCGAGAGACATCATATAAGTATTACATGGTTTGCCACTAAGGGATATTCCAAGAGGAATACATTGAGGGTGTGTCAATCATACCAAAATCCACTAAGATTCAGTAGTCATTTAGGGGTAAAAAGATCATACACAACCACTTTGTGATAGTACGCCTATACAAGATTTTTAGCGATAAAAAATGCCTCCTTTATAAAACATCCTTTAACTCCCCAAGGTTACTAAATTGTATTAAGTTTAAATTAGGTTAATGAATTTAATGTCTCCTCGGTATAAAATGAATTTAATACATTTTTTATAATTAGCATGCGACTCTTCTTGTACCATTTCCCTATGTTTGTGCACTTGAAATCACTATCCATGTAAACAAGATGTTAGACACTATTTTTCGTGTCCTAGACTTCATGAAAACCCCTTAAAGAATTAAATAAATTCGTGTGTTTATGAATCCACACACCATTATGAATCTACCAACCTTGTCAAATCTCATATCCTTCACAGAAAACTATTTCTTCATGAAACACTATTTTCTAAAATGCCTTAGTCTCAGTTAATATGTAACAAGTCTTTTAATGATGCTCATGATCTCAAAGAATACATGATTCATGAAGCTTCTAGCATTGATGAATATAGAGAGATTCATCATTTTATCAAATTTAATTCCTATAAAATGAAGTATATTTCATAGCATATTTATACAATAATTCCTTTATGAAGATATGAAGATCCCAACGAACATTTCATGAACCTCAAAATTTATATTCATGTATATCTAATATTTTTTAAAAAACAAGTGAAATATTACTCATTTGTGAAGCTTTAATTAGTAAGGTAGATACCATCAACTCATAAAACATTCATAAACCATTGAAACATTGTGACACTGTATGCCTTCAAAAAACTCTACAACATAATAAAATTACAGTACTACCAAAATAAATTCAATTAATATATCTTTTATGAATCAATCCTAAAATCCAAATTTGGTGATGCATTCCCCTTCCTCTGGATTTTGTTATGAAAATTTTGGAAAAAACATGGAAGTGATGCCACCTTCAACAATATAAACTCTAGAACCATTAGATCACTTGGTTTGAAATATCCTTAATCATCCCATTGTGGATTGATAATATACACAAAATAATTTGATTCTATATATGAAAACCTTGGTTCTAACAATATACCCTTTGGGATTTGCTGAAGATCTATAGATAAATTCATTAATGAAAAAACCTTGATGAAAAACTAGATTAACATAAAATAAAATATCCATAACACTATTTTTATGTGATTAAATATTATTGTAGAAAACAAGAGTTAAAAAAGATAATTATGTTCCTTGATAGACCATCAACCTATACTATAATCCTCAAAATCATAATTTAATTTCTATTATCTCCCCCTTTAGAAATAAATCCAATGAACCTATATTTCTAATTTTAGGTCTCCAAACAAAATCTCCCAGAATCATATATCCCTAATAGACCTACATCACATCCACAACAATATTAAAATAGTTAACAAAAATTGGGAGTGGGTAACAACGAGAACCTCTTCATGAAATGGGAGGTGGAAATACACTATGGTTCAATCGATGTTTCTCAAACATCTATTATAGCACCCCAAACACTTCATGGTATGTTTCTCTTAAATACATTCTAGTTATAGCCTATATTTATTGAATCACTGAGCCTCTATAGAACAAAACATGGTTACTTATAATATATTTCTATAACCTAGCCATGTAAACCTAATTTTGTCACTTCTATGATGTGAATTTTGATAATCTGACATACATGGTTGTGATCAGTAAGTTATTTGGAGTCTAATAAGGAAAAATAAATTTTTGGTGAATAGTAACCCACCCTTATGAATAGTAACCTACCCTTATGTATCATAACCTACCCTTATGAATCGTAACATACTATTATGAATATTAATATGACTCTTATGAATGTTATCCATACCATTGAATATATAAATTAATTTAGGCACCTTAATAATGAAGATAAAAATTTTATGAGTTTATATTTTTTGATTAAATACTGATTTTAATTAAATATTTAATTAATCATATTTGGAAATTTAATTTTGACAAATGGAGTTTTTTTATGATTCTACAAGTAGAAATATGGTTAGTGTGAATTTTTGGGATTTTTCTAAAATAAATGAATTCTTTGATGAATATTAAAATCCGATAAATCACAATAAATGCTAAATAATGGATTAATTGAGAAATTTATGATGATATGATGATGTAAGCCCAATTTTTTCTAAGTCGCATGAATATATTACTTTTCTTTTTCATGTAAGACTCACTATTAGTTTTCTTGAAAGGAAATAATAAATTAATGTTTATAATATATTGAAAACTCATCCCCCATCCACTATATAAACCACCCCTCACCCCTCTTCCTCTAACACCACTCAAGCTTTAAGCCTTGCATAAATTCTGCCAAATACTCTTCCCAAGCCCTCTCCCCACGTCCAAGTCTTTTTGGTCTCACCAAAAGGACAAAAAAAGTCCTTAAAGAGATTCTCATGGAGGAGTACTCAAGAGGTGAACCTTCCATCTCTTTTCTTTCAATTTCTTTTAAAAAGATCCATTATTTTGTTCTCCCTTCTCACCTCCTCTAATCAAAATTCCATGATAATTACATTACCTTGAATGTAGAGTATTTTAATTGTTCTAATTGAATATTTCATCATTATCTCTCTTTTCCCCTCCTTTTATACAATAAATACAAACACCGTTTGAGATGTGTAAATTTATCACTCCCAAGGAAGACGAGTTTTCATTTTGCATTATGATCATCAATACTGGTCCTAAAACCTTTTCAATGGTTGAACCAGGTCATGATAAATTTATTTTATCTTCATTATTGTTCTGTAATATATACATGTTCATAATATGGAATAATAATACAAAACAATTTTATTGTGTACAAAACCACCATGGAAAAGCCAAGCGTTTATTTTTATTCATCAAATTAGTCATCTTCATGGTATATAACCAGAATAATTATAAGATTATTTATATCATTTTAATGTCAATAATAAATTATATTAACAATTCTGGATGATTAACCACATTTCAAATGAACTTCCATTAATGAATACAAGTAAACAAATCATCATACCAAGTAAGAAGATGCTTCCAAAACAATAAAATTGAATCTATTGAACCCATAAAAAAGACCACTAATGAACTTAATAAGGTTATACCATATCAATTAAAATTTTATGAGGTTCTGTAATTATTAATTAATGATGCTAAATTTGATTATTCGGGTCATTAAGTACAAACAAGAACACCTTCGAGTGTAAGGTAACAGATATATTAAATCAATTTCCATTCATGAGTTAAACATCTTTATCATTGGTCATGTCTTTCCCATAATATGTGTGAATGTCCTATAATTCTGTTATTCTATATATCCACTTTTATTGTGTGGGTTTATATTTGTCAAACATTATTATGGAAATGATTTTTATTAAAACTAATGGAATGTTCTTGGTAAGGTATCCTCTCTCTCACTTTTGTTCCAGAATCTCCCCTATGTTGTGCTCTTTTATTTTTAATTCATAATGATGGGGTATGTTTTTTCACTTCCCCCATACTTCCCTTATTACATATAAGTAATAGAATACCCATTTACCTCTCATTAAGCCCTCATAATAGCACTCATTACCATGCCAAAATGTTTGTAAGGGGTTTCTCATCTCACTTTCATTTCTGTATGGTTTTCATGGTTCGCCACTTATTTATTATATGTGGTATATGTGTAATTCCATTTGATATATAATAACATGGTTCTATTTATATTCATGTTACTGAATGAATCATTTGAGGGTTATTATGTTCTGGTCATATGATTCGACCGATTACTTTGTGGTAAGAGACATTGTCTCAACTACTATTTTGTTGGGGCTAACTTTTTATTTTGAACCTAATAATCCTTATGTGGTTTAGCTACTACCCATTTGAGATCTCATTTCATTTGAAATCATATTTATATAAAATATCCATAATCTCATATCATGGATATGTTTGTTGTCTAAACCGTATACCCTTTTAAATACATAGTTTATTTGGGAAGTTATTTTAATATTGATGAATCTGTATACTCTACACTATACGAATACTAAAAATTCATATTACTCTTGTATAGATTCAATGTATAAGGAATGATTTGGATGTGCAGTGTTGGGTGTGGCCCACTATATCCCCTCAATGCATCGGTAGGTCTCATGAGACAAATCAGTTTGGCGGCAAACCCTTGGAGTTTGTTTCCATAAATGAGATGGGTTTCTACACATATAACTAAACAGTTTTAACGTTATTATGGTTTCATGTTCCAGATAAATGACATCCAATTAATAAGTATTGTCTTTATTCATTATCAGTTATTATTATTATCAATGAGGTTTTTACTATGAAAAAATCTATTGATGCAGTTTCATTCTCAATTTATTAATGGCATTAGTTTTTCATTTAATCACCATGCCATGTGGATTATGTCAGATTGATTATGATACACTCATTATTGTATTCATGCTTCTGCTATTTTTAACCCTTACTAAGTGTTTAAGCTCACCCCTTTCATTGTTTACCTTCAACATGTGATGAAGATATGGTCATTTATTGAGTTCTTGTGGTTGCAGTTTTTTGTTTTGTTTTGTATTGTATCGTGTACCCTTTTTCAATTTAATTTATGTTACATATATGTATATAGTTTATTCAAGATTACTAAACTGAGCATTCCTTTGGGGTTTTAATTCCTAAACATGACAATATCACAAGTAATGCACCGGGTCTACCCTAGTGGGGTCGAGGTGTTACAGTTGGTATTGAAGGAAGTTTAGTAGGAAACATGGAAACTCGAGTAGGAAATATAAACTAGGGAACAAAGCCATAATGTAGTATTTGAGGATAAATGTACATGAATTTCATGGTATTTTGGAAAGTAATAGATTATGTGAATCTTTCTAGCAAATACATCCATGTATAGATACGAGCAAGTAGAGGTGGCTCTATCACAAATGTACCTAGGAGTGAAAACATTGACAAGGAGTTTCGGGCTTGACCCGGGGTATCCTGGTGCATGAAAATGGGCCTTTCTGAACTCATGGTTATGAAAATCCATAGGGATATGCTTAGGATAAATCACATTTTCATTATAATCCATTATGAAGGAGTAATATAAATTTGTCCTCATAAAAACCAGGTTTATAATATTAGCTATGCATAGAATTTCAATATATGTTCAGTGAATTTCTATTTGAGATTCATAAACTAATATAGTGTATCCCATTAATTAAAAATGGTGTCTAACGAAAGAAGGGGAATCAATACTCGTGGGCAAGGTATGGATCTTTTTATTGATCAAGTCAACACGGTCAATGTTGGAGCAGATCAGATCATGACCATTTTGGGAAAACATACTCAGGTTGTAACGAATAACCATTCCACACCTATGTTGGATCATTTCATGCAACAGAAGCCCCCATATTTTAGTGGGACTACTAAACCAGTGGTTGTTGAGCAATGGATCAAGTCCCTTGAAAATATATTTATTTCATTAAGATGCAACGAAAATGAAAAGGTAGTACAGGAGGTATATTGTCTCAAGGGAGACGCAGATCAATGTTGGTCCTTGATTCAGAATACCACGGATGAATAAGAAATTAAAGATATGGAATTGAGGACTTTTAAGGAAATATTCTTCAAAATATATTTCCCTTATGTGAAAAAAACTGAAATGAAGAGGAAGTTCCTTAGCTTAAAACAATGGGAAGAAGATAGTGTTGCAGAGTATGAGACTACTTTCACCAGGCTAGCTAGTTATGCCATATATTACGTACGTGACTCGTAAGACAAGATTGTTCATTTTTTTGAAGGTCCTAATCCATGTCTTTCAAGGCCACTGGCTTCTCAATCATTTCTATCATATGATGAAATTGTATCAACTTCCATCAAAACAGAGAGGGAATTTTCTAGATCAAATCTTTTCAAAGGAAATCAAGATAAGAAGTGGTACTCTGATAACAAAGGAAAATGAGAAGAACCAATAAAGAGCAAGGGAACAAGGCTATTACCATTATGTGAGAACTGTGGAAATAATCATCTCTGGAAATTCATGAAAGGAATGGGAGTCTACTATAATTGGGGAGAAAATGGTCATTGATCTGATGAATGCAAAGGGAAGAAACAATTTAATGATATTCAATGCTAAAATTGCAGAGTGGTGGGACACTATGCAAATGAGTGTCCTAAGAACCACGAAAATATGCCTCAGAAAAATCCAAGAGAAAAAGGGAGATCCTATGCGATTACACCCATGGAGGTTGATGTTCCTAATGACATGGTGTTATGTACTTTAATTGATTCCTCAAACATAGCCAAAAATTTATTTGATTCTAGATCATAGCATTCATTTATATCTTACGACTCTTCCAGGAAAATTAGATACGCCCAATTTGATTTAATAAAGGATTTTTTAGTCAAAACTCATAGGGGATGTATCATTGTAACAAAGGCACGTCAATTTGTCCCCCTCCAGACACTAAAACGCGCTTTAGTTTCTATACTTATCATCATACCAATGACTTAATTTGATATAATTCTTGGTATGGATTGGGTGTCAAATTATGATGCGAAGATTTATTGTAAGAAGGAGGAAGTTACAATTTTTTAAAATGCTGAAAAATCCCTTCTCATTAGGGCAGAAACATCTCCACCTAATTCTTATCTATAACCACTTCCAATAGCTCTACTGAATGCAATACATAGAGAGGAAGATAAACCAATATCTATGGGAGAGGAAAGAAATATTCAAATTGAAGAGGTGAATATAGTGTGAGAGTACATGGATGTATTTCCAAAGGATTTACCTGCACATCCTCCAGATTGGGAATTTGAGATCTCTATTGATTTAATTCCTAATGGAAGACCTATATCAAAGACTCCCTATAGAATGGCCACATTAGAATTTGAAGATCTAATGAAACCACTGGTGGATTTTAGTGAAAAAGTTTTTATTCGACCTAGTTTTTCTCCATTTGGAGCCCCTGTCCTCTTTTTTAAGAAGAAGGATGGATCCATGAGAATTTGTATTGAATATAGGGAAATAAATGCTATTACAATAAAGAATAATTATCCTCTACCCCAGATTGATGATTTATTTGATCAACTTCATGGATCTAAATATTTTTCAAAGCTTGACCTTCGATTCAGATATCATCAACTGCGTGTGAGGAAGGAAGATATTCCAAAGATAACATTTCAAATCAGGTATAAGAATTAGGAGTTTACAGTGTTTCCTTTTGGACCGATGAATGCAAAATTTGTTTTCACGGATTTAATGAATAGAGTTTTCAAATAATACCATGATAAATTTGTTGTGGTATTCATTAATGATATCCTCATGTGCTCAAAACGTTTTGAAGACCATGAGATTCACTTGCAGATTATTCTGCAAACTCTTAGAAGCAGTAAATTGTATTGGATGTTTAGAAAGTGTAAATTCTGGATTCAATCGGTTTCTTTTCTAAACCACATTGTTTCTAAGGGTTGAATCCTAGTTGATCATGCAATGAAGAAGTCAATCCAAGAATGGATCACTCCAACAAACATAACTGAGATATACAGTTTTATTGGCTTATCAGGTTACCATCGCTGATTCATTCAGGATTTCTCCGAACTGGCTAACCCGCTAACCAAGATCACATGTAAAGGAGTTATGTTTGTGTGGTCAATAAAATATAAAAAAATTTTCGTAGAATTTAAAATAATATTGGTCAATTCCCCAATTTTGACTCTTCCATCTGGAAGTGACAGATTTTTAATATACAGTGATGCATCAAAGAATGGACCGGGTTGCGTCCTTATGAAAAATGATAATGTTATTTCTTATGCAGTAAGACAGTGGAAGACACATGAGAAAAATTATCCAACTCATGATCTTGAGTTAGCAGCCGTAATATATTCTCTAAAAATATGGAGGCATTATCTCTACGGAGAGAAGATGTGAGATTTATACAGAGCAAAAGTGTTTGAAATACATTTTCATACCAAAAGAACTAAACATGAGGAAAAGAATATGGCTCGAGTTAATCAAATATTACAATTTTTCAACACACTACCACCCAGGAAAGGAGAATAAGGTGGCAGATGCATTAAGCAAGAAAGATCATGGCCTTCTGACTCAAATGTGGATTGAAAGTGATCCTATATTTTTGGATCTAATAATTATGGATATGGTAATTGTTAAGGAATGGTAAACATCGCTAGTCTTTCAATTGATTGCTAAACCATATTTACTAGAAAAGATAAAAAGATCTTAATCTGATGATGAGAATCTGCACAAGAAAATTAACGCAGTTAAGGATGGGAGACTTGCTGAATTCATGTATGAAGAAGGAGTTCTGAAATTTGGGAAGAGGTTATGCATTCCATCAGTACCTGAGCATAAAAGGGAACTATTAAACAATGCTCATAGCTCAAATTTCTCTATACACCCAGGAAGATTCATGGTGTATAGAGATCTAAAGGAATATTTTTTGTGGGTAAATATGAAGTGGAAAATTTCTGACTACATGTCAAGATGTATAGTTTGTCAACAAGTGAAGGTAGACAGACAACATTCCAAGTGAGTGATGCAACATCTACTTATTACTATTTGAAAGTGGGATAATATTACGATGGATTTTGTCACCAGACTATTGAGGAAACCTAAATGGAATGATGCAATATGGGAAATTATTGATTGTCTAACAAAATTAGCACATTTCCTTCCTATAAGAGAGGATTTACCTCTTGATCACCTGGAAAGACTTTATATTAATGATGTTTTAAGACTTAATGGTGCACCTATGTCGATTTTGTCTGATTGAGATCCTCGGTTTACATCAAAATTCTAGAAAAGTCTCTAGAAGGCTTTGAATACTGAGCATCGTATGAGTACTTCTTATCACCCCCAAACAGACAGACAATCTGAAAGGGCTATTCAAATACTAGAAGATATGCTGAGGTCATGTTATCTTGACTTCCAAGGTATGTGGGATCAATACATGCGTTTGGTGGAATTCACATACAACCACAGTTTCCATTCTAGTATTAATATGGCTCCATATGAAGCGTTATATGGAAAGAGATGTCGAAATCCAACCTGTTGGGATGAATTTGGTGAGAGGAAACTTATATCCCCAGAAATTATTGAAGAGACCACAAAAAATTGAGGAAGATACAAGCCCATATTAAAGCATCCAAAAGTAGGCAGAAGAGTTATGCTGACAACCGGAGAAAGGACATGGAATTCCATGTTGGAGATCATGTATTTTTGAAAGTATCTTTATGGAAGAGTGCCTTATGGTTTGGTAAGAAAGGGAAATTGAGCCCCGGGTATATAGGACCATTTGAAATTCTGGAAATAATCGGAGTAGTAACTTACAGTTTAGCAATGCCGCCAAATCTCTCTAAAGTCTATGATATGTTCCATGTGTCATTTCTGAAGAAATACATGCCAGACCCAACACATGTACTCACATATAATGAAATAGAAATGAAACATGATTTTTCATACTGTGAAAATCCTATTCGGATTCTTGACACAAGGGAGCAGGTATTGAGAAATTGAATAACTCGTCTAGTAAAGGTTCTTTGAAAAAAGCCCAATATGGAGGATGCAACATTGGAACCTGAGGATGTTATGAAAAAGAATCACCCACATCTTTTTGATGATCTTAATAAATAAAATTTTGACGATGATATTTCTGAAGGATGGAATAACGTAGCACCCTAAACACTTCATGATATGTTTCTTTTAAATACTTTCTAGTAATAGCATATATTTCATGAATCATTGAGCCTCTATGGAGAGAAACATGGTTACTTATATAAGATATCCATAACTTATCCAAGTAAACCTAATTCTTCACTTCTATTATGTGAATTTCGAAAATCTGACGTACCTGGTTGGGATCAGTAAGTTATTTGGAGTCTGATAAGGAAAAAACAAATTTTTATGAATAGTAACCTACCATTCTTAATAGTAACTTACCCTTATAAATAGTAACTTACCTTATGAATAGTAATATGCCTCTTATTAATGTTATCCATATCATAGAATGCATAAATGAGTTTAGGCACCTTAAAAATGAAGATGAAAATTTTAAGTGTTTATAATTTTTTATTAAATAATAATTTTAATTGAATATTTAATTATTCATATTGAAAAAATTATTTTTGAAAAATATACTTCATTTTTGGATTCTACAGGTCGAAAAATGGTTAGGGTGAATGTTTGGTATTTTTATGAAATACATGATTTTTGATGAATAGTAAAATATGGTAAATCATAATAAATGCTAAATAATGGATTAATTGAGTCATTAATGATGATCTAAAGATGTAAGCCCAATTGGTTCTAAGTCACATGCATATATTACTATTTTGTTCATGTAATACTCACTATTTGTTGTCTTGAGAGGAAATAATAAATTAATGTTTATAATATTAAGAAAACTCCTCTCCCCTCCAGTATATAAACCACCCCTTAACCCCTCTTCCTCCCACACCACTCAAGCTTCAACACATGCCTAAATTCTTCCAAATACTCTTCCCAAGCCCTCCCCCCACGTCCGAGACCTTCTGGTCTCACCAAAAGTCCGAAAATAATGTCCTTAAGGAGATTCTCAAGGATGAGTACTAAAGAGGTGAACCATCCTTCTCTATTCTTTCAATTTCTTTTACAAAGTTCCATTCTTTTTCTCTCTCTTCTCACATCCCCTCATCCAAATTTCATGATAATTCCAATACCTTACATGTACTGGATTTTCATTTTTGTAATGTAATATTTCATCATAATCTCTCTTTTTCCACTCCTTTTATAGAATTTATACAAATACCATCCAAGTTGTGTTAATTTATCACACCCAAGGAAGATGGGTTTTCAATTTGCATTAATATCTTCAATACTGGTGCTGAAACATTTTAAATAGTTGAACCAGCTCATTATATACGTATTTTATCTTGATTAATGTTCTGGAATCTTTACACTTTCATAATATGGAATAATAATACAAAACATGTTTATTGTGCTCAAAACCGCCAAGCCAAAGCCAAGCGTTTATTTTAACTCATCGAATGAGTCATCCTCATGGAATATAACCAGAATCATTATAAGATAATTTATATCATTTAAATGTCACTAATAAATTATATTAACAATTTTTTATGTTTAACCACATTTCAAATGAACTTCCATTAATGAATACAAGTAAACAAATCATGAAACCAAGTAAGAAAATGATTCCAAAAAAATTAAAATTGAATCTCTTAAACCCATAAAAAAGGTGAACAATGAACATAATAAGGTTATACCATATAAATTTTATGTTTATGAGGTTATAGAATAATTAATTAATGAATCTAAATTGGATTAATCAAGTTGTTCAGAACAAACAAGAACACCTTCGAGCGTAAGGTAAGGGATGTCTTAACTCAATTTCCATTAATGAGTTAAACATCTTTATCATTGGTTATGTCATTCATAGAATTTGTGTGAATGAACTATGATTCTCTTATTCTATATATCCACTTTTATTATGTGGGTTTATATTTTTCACACATAATTATGGCATTTATTTGTCCTCAATCTAATGGTACATTCTTGGTAAGCGATCCTCTCTCTCACTTTTGTTCAAGAATCTCCCCTATGTTGTGCTCTTTTATTTTTAATTCCTAATGATGGGGTCTGTTCTTTCACCTCCCCTATACTACCCTTGTGGAATATAAGTAATGGAATACTCGTTTACCCCTCATTAAGACCTCGCAGTAGCACTCGTTACGACGCTGAAATGTTTGTATGGGGTTTCTCATCTCATATTCATTTCTGTGATATTTTCATTATTCACCAATTATTTCTTGTATGTGGTATATGTGTACTACCATTTAATATATAATAACATGGTTTTATTTATATTCATGTTATTTAATGATTCATTTGAGGGTTATTATGTTATGGTCATATGATTTGACCGATTACTTTATGGTAAGAGACTTTGTCTCAACTACTATTTTTTTGTGGCTAACTTTGTATTGTGCACCTAATAATCCTTATGTTGTGTACCTACTACCCATTTCAGATCACTTTTCCTTTGAAATGATATTTATATTAAATATCCATAATCTCATATCATAGATATGTTTTTTTCTAAACCCTCTACCATTTTACATACGGTGTTTATTTGGGAAGTTATTTCAATATTGATGAATCTTTATACTCTACTCTATACGGATACTGAAAATGCATATTTATCTAGTATTGAATCAATGTATATATAATTATTTGGACATGCAGTGGAGGGTGGAGCCCACTATAGCCCCTCGATGAATCTGTAGGTCTCATGAGACAAATCAGTTTGGCGATAAACCCTTCGAGTTTGTTTCCAAAAATCAGACGGGTTTCTACCCATAGAACTAAACTGTTTTAATGGTATTATGGTTTCATGTGCCAGATACATGACGTCCAATTAATAATAATTCTCTTTATTCATTATCAGTTATTATTCTTATCCATGAGGTTTTCACTATGACAACATCTATGGAAGTAGTTTTATTCCCAGATTATTAATGGAATAATATTTTCATTTAATTCCCATTCCATGTTGCTTATGTCATATCGATTATGATACACTCATTATTGTATTCATGCTTTTAATATTTTTAACCCTTACTGAGTGTTTGAGCTCACCACTTTCATTGTTTACCTTCAACAGATGATGAAGTGAAGGTCATTAATTGAGTTTTTGTGGTTGCAGTTTTTATTTTGGTTTAGTATTGTATCTTGTAACCTTCTTCAATGTAATTTGTGTTACATCTATGTATATATTTTCATCATGAATACTAAACTGATATTTCCTTTGAGTTTTTCATTCCTTGTAACAATTCCAATATCACAATTAATTCACCGTCTCTATCCTAGTGGGGTCATGGTGTTACATATATACTACCAATGACTTGTTAATAACATCAAAAACCTAATCATTAGTTCCAACATGTTCCATTTTAATCACAACTTGTTCATCATTTTCTTTTATAATGTGATATATAATGTAAATATGTTATTTGTGAGAGCGTTGATCTAGAATTTTCATAATATTTATCTCACTCTTATTATCAAAATGTATCACCATCGGTAGATTCACCTCATCTCAAATTTTAATAAGTGACTTCTTCATTCACAATAGTTGAGTGGATGCATTTCTCATGGTGATATACTCTACATCATAAATACTAAGAGATGTTTTTCATGATTTTTGGTCAACTATCCCACACATTTGTTTTGAATTAAAATGCACCAACACTTGTGGAATTTATATCCACCACATCTCTGTCCCAGTTAGTATCATAAAATTCCATTAATTCAACATATATTCGTTCTTAAAATCTAATCCAATTTCTAGAGTACCTTAAATAAACCACATGATTTTTTACTACTACCAAATTTTCTTGATTCATATTGTCTTGAAAGCGAGATGCTACACATGTTTCAATGATGAGATTGGACCATGATTCAGTCAAGTATAACAAACATATAATGATTCTGCTATATAATGTGGGATCCAAAAATTTACTATCCTTATAGGTTATGAGTTTTATCCAAACCAAAAAATTAGTTAACATAGGTATTTAGTCATACATGTTGAATTTCATCACCAATGATACTATATATGTTTTATAGATAAATGAATGTATAATCATTCATTTGGATCACCGACTACCCCAAAAACGTATGTGACTTCAACAATCATAGACATTTCAAATTCATATTTAATGTTATTACCAAATTCTTCCACTAATTCATGAAAACTTCTATTAATAAAAAAATAATCAATATATAGAATCACCATATGTTTAGCTTGAAGAGAATTCGCCACATAGTTATTCTATTCAAGAACTTATATTTCAAAATTAGGCTTCTTTATAAAAAAACCCAATCAATATTTTGACACTCAAGGTGCCCACATTAGACCATATATAGCTTTCTTTAATCTATAAGAATTTTTTCATTATTTCCAATAAAAAAATTTCTTTTTTTAAATGTTGGAATATTATTCTTCATCAAGAAAACATTTTAAGAATTCCATTTTGACATTCATATGATAAATTTTTACCCTTATTAAATTTCTATGGAATAGAAGATCATGATCAAATCATGTCTAGAGACTAGAGAAAAAGTTTATTCAAAATTATTTTCTTCAATATATGAATAGTCTTACACACTACTACTGATTTGTTTTTATCACATTTACATGTAGATCAATTTTTTTATATCCACATTTTTTAAATCACAATGTGATTTTTCTAGTATCCTAAAAAGGTAATATGTTCTCGTCTAGTCAATAAGATCAAGCTATTTAGTCATGGATATAACCCATGATTCATTCTTCAATTTTTATTCAAATAAGGGTAGTTCTAAAATTAATTGGTTAGAATAATGTGCTTCATTCCTCACTATCCTTTTATTTTTAGGGTAACCCCAATACAAAATGATGTTGGATTGATCAAATTATCCTCGTATATTTTTCTTGACTGTTTTTATGATGTTTCTTTTGAAATGGTTTCAACTTTTTTATTTTTACATTCAATCATCATCATTTATTGATCCCTAAATATTTTTCAATCCTTCCACTATTTCTACTTTTGAATATATTCCATACCCACTTTCTTATTCATCTTTAATCTTAACAATATATGATCTCATTTAGGTATTCATGGTTTCATTCTCAATGATATTGAAATTATATAGTTCCACAACATTTCTATGATGATTATTGTAGAATTTGATGGATTTATTATTAATTAAAAATCTAAGGAATATTCACTCATATAAAACATCACCATAACTACATTGATTTCCTTATTTGTTTTGGATGAAAGAATTACATCCAAAAACATGAAAATAATTCATAGTGGGATTCCTTCAACACCGTATCAGATATGGTTCCCTGTATTCTCCTAGATAAATACCTATTGAATTTTGATTGTACATTTTTACTTGAATACCCATTATCTCGTAATTATGGGACACATCAATCTAAATCATCATAGATATAGTCATATTATTCAAAAAAAATTTCTATCCAACAAACCCATATTTTTGAGGTGATCCCACTGCATAAACCTCATTATTTATCTGATTTTTATGAAATTTTCAAATTAAATGGATTTGTATTCTCCTCAAGTTTTGGAAAATAGAATCTAGATTGGGAGGCCTATTTAATTATCAACTATTTAATGAAAAATATTTATGAAATCAATCACATGCGGGTTATTCTACATAAACATCCCATGTGACATTCTACAATTATAATGACCCAAGCATGACATACATAGATATTATATCTTTTTAGACAAATATTTATTACATTTTACAAATGCATGCCTAAGGACCTTAATAGTTTAGTGAAATTAGAGACTTAGATCAAATTATTCTAACTTATGAAAGATCATCGACATATCCAATAAATATCTCCCCCTTTAGTACTCCTACTTAAAATCAAACTTTAAATCCAAGGGAAAAGAAAAGATATAAAAATGGTGAGCTCAAATACTCAGTAAGTGTATAAATAGAAAATATCAAACAAAACATGAAAATAATAATGTAACAATATGAATGTAACCTTTAAAAATAATACCATGTATAACTTATATAAAAAATCTCGAGTAATGGAATAAATATTGGTAGTTTTTATGGTATAAATCGTAATGGAACAAGACCTATGAGAAAACAATATGGGAATTTTTTTTAATGGTGGAAAACACATATACATAGAAAATAATTTACATTTTAGAAATGGCTCATTACCAAGACCATCATACGGGAAAAAGTATACTACTGAATTAGGTTTACTTACCCTTCTAGCCCTATCTTACTGAACATTATTTACTTATCATTCCATCCCTGTATTACTATACACGATTTACTTTTGTTCTAGTCATGTGTATCTCATGAGATATAAATAATTGCCCAAGGTATTAGAGGGTTATATTGGTCCCACTTATCTCATAATGAAATCACTATTAAAGGTTCCACAAAACAATAAATCATATACTAAGATTAGGAATACAATGGGTTTCGTAAACATAATTCAATCATAGTCTATATAAAATAGATTGATTTAATAAATAAAATTCCAGCATAAAAATAATACAAACATAGTAATAATATCAATATAAATGTACCCCTATTTAAATAATTTCATCTTATATGGAAAGTAATTTTGATAAAACACTTGAAATTAGTTGTTGGGGGAAATATCCTTTCTTCTTCAAAAAATGTCTTCCTTTCTCAAAATGAAATTAATTTTGAAGAGAAGATAATTTATCTGAAAACAACCTTGAAATATTCGAAATCCGGCATCATGGAATTATGATTTTATTAAAACATAAAAACTCTTTATGTCATATAATTTAAAAGAAAACATTCTTCTCATACTTTTTTCTGAAAAGTCAAAAAGTACCTCATATTGAAAAAATGAATCCTTTAAAACCATGTAGTAAAATTAAAACGAGTGGAAAATGACATTAAATATCTATAGGATAATATTAAACATTTTATGAAAACATTTATATGAATCATAGACATGGATGATAAATATTCCTGAGTACATGCTTACTTATAACCAATCTCAATTAATAATGAGATTGTGAAATTATCCATTAACTTTGGTCCTCCATCCTTTGTACGTATAAAAATCAATTATATAATAATTTAAATGATGTCATTTAAATATTATAGAATCATATTCATCATATATGATTTTATTATAATCTCTTGGTTAGTAACATTATTACTCATCCATCAGTTATTAACTTCTTTATTTTCTTACATGTGTTATTTTAAATAGGTTCTTCTACAGAGGTTATATTTATATAATTTGTAGGATGATATTAGAATAATATATATTATATTTATTCATTAAATTTATTTATATAATCATTATTTAATGAAGATCGGGTAGAATGAATTGCATCGCATGGTAGAGACGGTGGGCCATACATACAAACGGACAACGAAATAATTCTCATAATTGTTGAATGGTATTGAAGTTTATGGTGTATAATATTTCATAATCAATATTATGTTATAATAATAATTTAAAAGTATTATTTATATCATTATTCCCATCCAGGTAAGGTGGTGGTGAAAAACATATTACATAATGACATGGAGACAGAAAGTCGTATATACGCTCATGTGGTGATTTAATTTTTCATAAAATTTATAGGAAGTGAAATATAATTTTACCATTACCATAATAAAATCCCAAATATAATTTATACTAGAGTTTTTACTTTAGGATAAAAAAAATAATGAAGAGGAAGTATAAGAAGAAATATGGTTGAACGAATCAGTACAAGAGATTACCACTTCTTCGAACGTGCTTTATTTTAATATTCTCTTAAAGGCATTAGAGATGGTCTTTTCAGAAGATCATAACCTCTATAATTTGACTTAGAAAGTTGAGAAAGGAAATGGGTATGGGGTGGTCTAGATTTTAGGCTAAATGTTAAGTGAAGAGGTGAGGAAGGAGGTTCTGTTTTTTAATTGTGGTGAGGGGCACTTTTCCGTTCTCTAAAAATATTAATTTATAATAAAATAAAATCCTATCCAAAAACCTCCAAAATGTCATAATTTATAATATGATATGAGATAATTTTGTAATATCATTGACTAGTAATTTTTAGCCACTTTTTATATCATTTTTGACCTTATCATTTCAATTAGACCATAGTTATTCTTTTTGAATTTTAAATAAGGTAATAAAATATTCAATATAATAATAGTTTAATTTTTACTTATTTTATGTAACTTTTACCTCAAATGAATAATTTAGAATATTTTAGACCACATAATACTTATTCTATATAGTTAAAAATGTTTTATTATCTTTATATAAATAACTAAAACAATATTTTGACAAAACTACAATCGTATCAATTTTGACAATATTCAATCCATGGAATTTTAAAAATATAAAGATAAGATTTTATCCTTTAAAAAATATTATAATATATCCCTATTTTTTCCAAGTAATATATAAAATTAATTGTCTATATTATGTATCTCAAATTATATTTATTTTAATATTTTTAATAACATTATTTTGATATTTCCATGAATAAGATTTTTTAAACATTGTATTTTATTATTATTTAATAAACATATTTATGGAAGAAAAATTAAAAATAAAATAATAAGATGAAGATAAATATACTAGATTTAAGAATAATATTTTAGGATAAATATATCTTATATAAAATCCATCATTACAAATGTCATACTTATTAAAACATGAAAGTGACAAGTTTAACATCACTTTAAATAAAATAATATAAGTTTCATAATCTCATTAATAATAATTAAAATGGTCAATAAAATGATAATTGGTTGATTATAGTTGACATATACTCAAAAAATAAGAGTTGGTCAACTTTTGGTGTCTTTTAATGGTTATTAATATTTTAATAAAAAATAGTGTATTGATTTTTCCTTGATTAAATAATTTCTTCATCATAAATATATAAACATTTAAAGTGATTATTTATTTCATAAAATTTAATAATAAAATACAATGAAAAATATAATTTTTTTCTTTCAGGTGATTATTTGTAATTTATTTTATCTTCTCTATAATCTTATATTAAAAAAGATTTAGTTATTGAACTTTGAGTAAGACATATTTAACGTTTCTTTAAATAAAATACAATATATGTCCCAATCTATTCCAAGTGGATTGGAAAGTGTATAATTTCATCCCAAGGGTTGTTTAAATTAAAAATAACTCATCCAATAAAATTAGGATAAGTGTTATGTTAATTTTATAATATTATGTTTACCCTTCATTATGAGATTTACCTTTTTACAGTATCGATAAAAATTATTGATCTTTCTAAAAACTATACCTAAAAATAATTGAATGCTTTACATAATTTGGACCTAATGATTAAAAATATGTATTCAATTTTTAAAATTCAATATAAATAATTTTCAGTAATTAATTTAGTATTAATCTTATTTTCGGAATCAGAAAGGGATTTTAAATGTTAAAACATTATAAAATATTAAAATACATTTACATCAAAATATTATATAAAATTAATTCCAATGAAATAAATTATATTAATTAAAAAAATATAATTTATTTATACATTAAAAAAATTTAATAAAATAATTTAACTATAAAAATTATTTTAATTAAAAGAGTGTTTTTCAATTAAAATGTATTATACTTTTACAATTATCAAAACAAGAAATTTGTCAAAAACATATCAAAAATTCATCAAAAGAAAATTTTTATATCCCAATTCCAAAAAACAATATCTTGTTATATATAATATAAAAAACAGAAAAAATAGATTTAAAATGGGTGCTCCATCAAAAGGAAACAAAACTGCATTTTTTTTAAATTACATCCTTTATAAGAAAAATTTAATTTGTTATTATATCATATCTAGAGAATATATGAGTTGAATTTTGAAAATTATATTAAAAATATTTAATAGATATTTAATTAATAAATTCTATTAAGAGTGTTTTTTATTTTATACTCTCACTTTTCATTTAAATAGTTTTGTAGAAGAATGTTAATATTGTTCTTACCCGCCATTATAATTACTAGGTTATAAGGTAACATAATAATCATCAGTTCTTCAATTATAATTAGTATTGAGTGAAAAGAAAATATATCAAAATAACATGAAATTTAGTTCTACATAATCCAATCATAGTGTTTTATATTCCACAAGCTAAGACATTATTGTGTATTGGGAAAGCTTATCTTGGTGTTGCGTACAACATAAGAAATAAAAGAAAATAAGAAAACACTTTCACATAAAAATCATAGGGTGTTACATTATACCCCATTAAAAGGAAATTTCCCATAAAAATTCATCAAGGATGTGAAATTTTTAATACAAGATAGTTTCTTTCATAGAAACACACATCGTAAAAATGAATACTAAAACATGCTTTTAAAAATGAATGTTAGAGACAAAATGGTAAACCAAAGTAACTCATAACTAGGTTTCCACAAAGGAGAACATAGGTGGGAAGTGAAAACATGGATATGGAAGCGAAATATAACTATCTAGTTCTGATGGAGAGTGATAGAGAATGTGGATTGAAAAAATATCACAATCACAAATCCATAAATCTGCAATGATCTAAAGGACTATCAGATTCATCATATTATAAGGTACTGGGATAATGTAATGATCCAAATATTTATTAATGAACATTCCTCTTGACCAATTAAATGTCTAATTATGTAAAATGGTTATATAAAACATTAACTTCCATTGTTTTATGTTTTCTAATTTCAAAATACAATAAAGAATTGTTACCATTGCTAATATAGTTGTTCAACGGTGATCAATTGATTTGTTTAAATATAGAGCATTAACAAATCCACTTTACTCAAAATAAGGAAGTGATAGACTCATCCAGAAGAATTGTTACATAAAAATACCATTTGTTGGGTCTTCGAAAGGAGTTGGTGTCATTGTGCTACAGTCATGATCAAGAGCAAGCCGAGCTTCAATACGTTATGCTCGAATGGAACCGCCTACTGGAGAAGTAGAATTTGATATAGATTACCACCAGAGAAATGTTAATCAAGACACACCAAGAGTCTGTCACTATTACCCACCTTACCTTTAGGACATATGAGGGTGTTATAAGGGGTTATGTTATAAGACCCTAGCACTTGTGATAATATGCATTATTTTTTATATAATAAATAATATAAATTCATTTTATCATTATTACTCTATAAATAGCATTTAAAGAACAAATAGTATTTTTTAGTTAATATTCAATTAAGAAATCAATTTTGATGGATTAATTGATTTTGGAATTAAATAATATTTCATAAAATATTATTATTTCAAAATTAATATTTATTAAATATAAATGATCATATAAATTTTATGAATAAAATTATAATTTCTATTATGGTTTGAAGGCCGTTTTTGTCAAAATCCTTGAATTTTTTATAAGTGTCAATTTTTATTTTATAATTAAAAATTCACATATTTTGAAAATTATTTAGATAAATTGAATATTATTTATGGAATAATGACTTTTAAATTATCCAAAAGTGAATTTTTCATAATTTTCGGAGACAATTGATTTTTTTGAGTAAACATTTAATACCGTTTAAATATATAATTTGTTTTGTGACATCATAATGTCCCAATAGTGATTTAATAAAATACTATAAAATGTATTTTCGGCCAATATATTTTCTATCATTAAAATAATGTGATTTATGGTTTTATTTATTTATTTTATAAAGCTTTAGTGGATCCTCTAAGTCTTATAAAAAATTTTAACTTTTTAAAATGATTTCTTTGAGAGGGTGACTCAATACCACATATGAAATAATAACATTTTAATAATTTCGGACATTTTCCTTATAAAATTATTTGTTCCACTCCCCTTTATAAGAAAACCATTATAAAAAACCACAAGTTAATTTGTGGTTTTGATTAGTTTAATGTGTAGTGTCCAAAACCTAAATAATAAACAATACCCACTTCTTTCCTATATAAACCCACCCAAACTCCAACTTCTAATCCCTAAAAACCCTTATATAACGTCCCTACCTATCCCTGATTTCTCCAAAATCCTCTCAATGTGCCCCAAGCTCCCATGAAGCCTCTCTCAAGCCCCTTACAATCCTTTGGAATCACACTTCCATGTAAGGGATTTCTTCCTTTTTCATTTTCTATCCAAATTTCATTATGTTATACCAATTTTTTCAATTAAAAATCTTAGAGTATGATTTAAAACCTCCCCATACTGCCATACATAGGATTGAATGATGTGATACCTCATTATCTCTCATTAATTCCTCCCACATACTGTCATTACCATGCCAAAATTCCTTAAGTAATTTCTCTTTGATCATTTATATTCAAGTAATTATTTTCTGTTATGAATCTAAATTCCATTACATATGTTGGGACATGTACCTATATAAACCCATTATTTTCCATTTCATGTACATATTATGAGACACCCATTTTCTCTCATCAAGAATTTTTTTGAATTATTATGTCATGCCATTATGCTGCCAAAATTGCACAATGAATTTCCAAGACAAAGTCATTATGTAGGGAATACCATTCCCATTTCTTTATAAAGGGTATTCGACTTTATGCACATTTAATTATTTATTATATAGCCTCATTTATAAATTCTACATTCTCTTATAATGGAATGAATTTTGATGTTTAATAAATTAATGTTATATGATCCATGTGACACACTTATGCATGAAATGAAATGATTAAGAAGGGTGTGACCTGATAGCACTCTAATGAATTGAGTAATGATTAGTATCATGATACATTAAGTGAAATGAGGGTTTAATCATGATAATTCATGTTCAAGGAGTTTTACTCATGATCCATGTGTAGAGAGCCTTGTATCATGCTCATATCATGTTAAATGATGTTCCCATATTTGCATTTATGATAATCATGATATATCATGACCTTATGTTAATGTTTCTATTATAATATATTGATATGCCTATTTCCTAACTTGTACTACATTATTCATGTAATTAATTGTTTACTCCCTTAATAGGCATTATAGCTTATCCTTTTTATGCATTTCTTCATGTTATCCCATGCAATGCTAAGTATAAAGGAATGTGTGTGGTCATGTAAAAGAAGATTTAAATAAAGATGTTTATTTAATGTTTTAAGTTGTAATGTAATGTTTCTAACACCCAAATACACTAGAAATATTGATCTTGTATGCTGTATCAAGTGATGATTTTATGTAATAAATTATGTTTAGGTATGAAATAAAGAGAACAGTTGTTATAGTTGCTAATACGGGATATGTTTAGTTATTTTTGGGATTAGGATTAGAAAAACCTAGTGAATGCATTAGGGATAGGTCTAAGTATAATAAGAACATCCCGAAATTTTGGTGAGTATTGAGTTAGTTTTTTATCAATAAAATACACCCATTTATTGATATGATCATGTAGAGGTGGCTCTAGAACAAATGTATCTAGGGGTAAAACCCAAAAACACCGCTTTGAGCTAGACTTAATCGAGAATTGGAGCACGACAACGGGCCTTGCTACACTCATGATTACAAAATTCCTGGGGGATAGACTTTGGTATATTCATAATATTATTATGAACCATTATTAATGATATTAATGAAAATACCCCTAAGAATACAGGTTGGGAAGTAGATAATGGTTAATATAGATTGAAACTTATAAATTCATAAGTTAAGGAAATAAATTTTATTTATAAGTCATCCATTTTTGTCTTTGAATTAAACATTATGTGTTACCCCTAAATTTCATATTATTCTAGACAATGGCCAGTAATAGGAGGACTCAGGCTAGAAAATGATGTGAATATCAATGTGATGACTATTCGAAAGAGATTCCCAATCCTATGGGAATGGTAATCGCAAACCTTGTCACGATACTCTCTCAGTTAACTGATATTTTGAATAGAAAAACGAGTCAAGAGGAATGTTCAAACCCCCCTAAGAAATAACACATCACAATTGAGAGCTTTCTGAGACAAAGGAATCCTACTTTTAATAGATCATCTAATCCCTAATTTTCCGAACAATGGATCAACTCCATTGAAATGATATTCTCCATCCAACAATTATCCAAACAAGAGAAGTTTCTTCTTGCTTCTTATCGTATGGTGGGTGATGATGATAAATGGTGGACATTGAGAAAAAATACAAAGCCTGAGGAGGATATTTAGGCATTGGAATTGAAATATTTTCAGTTAAAAAAATTGATAAATATTTTCCTCGCACCCTATGACTTAAGACGGAAAGGGACTTCCTTTCCCTTATAAAAAAAGACAAAAATTCATTGGAGCGTATGTGGAAAACATCAAAAGGCTTAAATGATAAGCCTCTAGCATTGTCATTACCCCTGAATGTTAGGTTGAACACTTTTTTGCCGGGCTAAAACCAATCCTACAAATATCCCCAGTGATCCATGTTTTCGAGAGCTATGAGTAAATTGTCTGATGTCCCCTAAATGTAAAAGTGGAGATCAGAAAATCTCAGGGGTATCACATGGATAAGAAGTGTAAGCTGGAATTTAATTTTGGAGGTTATTTGGATAAATCCATTGGTGCTAAGAAAATATAGCACAACACATGCCAAAGTTGCAGAAAGAAGAACTTCAGAAATTGATTGAAGGGGATACGGAAATGCTTTAGGTGTGGAATAGATGGGAACCTGTCCATTAACTACTGACAATAATAAACCCATGTCTGAATCTGAGGATAGGAATGATCCGTTCGACCCTCAACGCATTGTTCATTTTTCAACTTCAAAGAACCAAGTAACCTTGCAATCCATTTCCTTATGAAAAGTGTTTTTTGAGGCAACCAATAACTTCCAAGCTAATAAGGGTGAGATTTTTCCATCACTACCACCGAAGTGAACCCCAAAAACGATGTGGTGATAGGTACCCTAGTTATTCATTCAAGAATATCAAACATACTTTTTTGATTCTAATTATATGAATTATTTTATTTCCAAAAATGTTAGTTGAACAATCCCAACACCACCAAAAATCATGGACGTAAAGATGTCAGTGGGAACAGAAAATGGAGAATTCATTTCATCCCATGAATATAAATCCTCCCTTATCATAATCTGTTTATAGAACTTCCCAAGGAACCTCATAATACTCCATATGGTGGAATTTTATTCAATTATTGGCTTGGATTTTCTTTCCCTATATAGACGCAAAATAAATTTCGGTGAGAGAGAAATCACTATCTATATGGCGAATCAAGCTCGGATTCTGTACAACTGAAAGTAGGAAGATTAATCTTCTTTAGCACCACCTTCTGAAGCATGGATATTAGTACACTATGAGCATGCGTATCTTTTTCAGATGATTGAGTCTAATGAAGCAACCATCCTTGAAGACTTTCCTATTGTGAGGGAATTCCCTAATGTGTTTCCCATGGAATTTCATGGTATTCCTCATAGAAGAGATGTTGAATTCTCAATTGATCTTATACTTAGATAATTTATAATATCCAAGACTCTGTAAAGAATGGATATTGTGGAGATTTTGGAGTTTAAGAAACAACTAAAGGATAATATAGATACAGGGTTTATACACTCAAGTGCTTCACCATGGGGTGAACTAGTCCTCTTCGTCATGAAGAAGGATGTGTCAATTTGCCTTTTCATTGATTATTGTGAGCTCAAAAAAATGATGATAAATAACAAGTATCCTCTTCCATGAATTGATGAATTCTTTGATTAGCTATATAGAGAAAAATATTTCTCAAAGATGTATCTATGGCCGGGATATTATCATGTAAGGGTGGAGAATGAGGATAACCCCAATAATTCTTTTTTTTGAACAAGATAATGGCATTATGAATTCCTAGTATTGCCTCTCAGACTCACTAATTCTCTAGAAATCATCATGAACATGATGAATAGAGTCTTTAGATTTGAACTTGACCAATATTTGGTTGTCTTTATTGATGATATTCTAATATACTCCAAAACCAAGGAAGAACCATGGGATAATATAAAAATTTTACTAAAGGCCTTGCGAAAGGAGGTGCCCTATGCAAAGTAAAAAAAGTGTGAGTTTTGGTTGAAGGATGTCTCATTCATGGGTCATATCATCACAAGAAATGGTATATCTATGGATCCATCCAAGAAAACTGTAATTGAGGGATGACCGAGGTCAACATCAGTAATAGATATCCATAGCTTCCTGGGGTTAGCTAGATATTATCGCCAATTTGTGATAACTGTTTCATGATTGTCCAACCCTTGTACCAAGCAAACTCAGATGGGATTAATTTTTTCTTGGATTGGTGAATGCGATGAGGGATTCAAGGAGTTTAAAAAGAGTCTTATCACAATGCTCATGCTCAGACTACCCACAAGTGGAGAACTTTTTGAGGTGTTTAGTGGTGCTTTGAAGAAGGGCATGGGTTGTGTGTTGAGAAAAATGACAAAGTCATTTCCTATGATTCAATGAAATTTAAATTTCATGAGAAAAAATAACCAACACATGATCTGTAGTTGGTTGTACTACTCTTTGCCTTAAAAATTTGGTGACATTACCTGTTTGGGGAGAAGGGTGAAATATAAATTGATCACAAAATCTTCAAGTATATATTCCCACAAAAAGAGTTGAATATGCACCAACAATGATTGATAGAGCTGATTAAAGACTATGAAATCTCAATCCATTACCGCCCTTGGAAAGAAAACAAGGTGCAAGATGATCTAAGTTAAAACGACCAAAAAATTCTATCATTGAAGATAATTGAAAAGGATCCAATCTTCATAGATTTGATGAAGATGGACATGGGAACCATAAAGAAAGGAACATAATCAATCCTTTCACAAAATATTCCTCAACCATGTCTTTTGAAAAGGTTAATGGATTCTCAAATAATGTTGTGGGAATTGAGAAAAAAGTGTAAACTATCAGAAAAGGGAAATCCTTAGAGTTTACTATTAATGAAGAATGAATTGTGAGATTGGGGTCAACAATATGTGTTCCATCAAATTCAGAGTTAAAGAACAAACTTTTGGGTGATGCTCATTTTGCAAATTTTTTCATTCACCCAGGAAACACAATGATGTATCATGATTTTTGAGAGCATTATTGGTGGGATTACAATAACAAGAAGATCAGTGTGTATAATCAATGTGCCTAGTATGTCAGCAAGTGAAGGTTGAGAGGTAAAAGTATAAGGGGAAGATGAAACCATTACCCATACGAACATGGAAATGGGAAAACATTACCAAAAACTTTGTCACTAGAATTATAAATACATACAAAGGAAACAATTCTATTGGGGTTGTTGTGGATCTTCTTACAAGGACTACACACTTTATTGTAATTTAGGGTGATTTCTCATTGAATCCACTAGAATAGATATACATCAGATATGTGGTAAGTCGGCATGGAGTACCACTATCGATTGTATCTGATCGAGATCCAATATTCACTTATATGTTTTGGAATATTCTTCATCATGCTCTGAATACTAAGATAAAACATAGTATGATTATCATTCTCAAACAGATGGCCAACCTAAAAGGACTATCCCAACACTTGAGGTCTTGTTGAGAGTATGCTCAATGGATATCAAAGGTGGAAGGGATCAACATCTTCCTTAAGTTGCGTTCTCTTACAAAAAAAGTTTCCACTCATTCATCCACATGGATCCTTATGAATTTATTTATTGTAAGAGTTATAGAACACTACCATGCTGGGATGAAGTTAGGGAGTGAAAACTATTAGGTCCAGAAATGGTCAAAGAAATTGTGGGTAACGATAAGACCATCCAGTCAAACATTAAAGCTACTTAGATCCACCAAAAAAGCTATGCTGATAATTGTTTATTAGATCTAGTGTTTGATGATTGATACATGGTATTCCTCTACATATCACCATGGAAGAGAGTTATGAGATTTTTTATGAAGGTAATTTTTAGTTTAAGGTACAGTTTCACTTTTGAGATCCTTGATCAAATTGGAGTAGTGGACATCAACTAGAACTCATAGTGAACCTATCTCAAGTACATGAGGTATTCCATGTATCACTTTTGAAGAATTACTACCCGACCCATCACATATAATCAATAAAAAGGAGGTACCATTAGGGAATAACCTCTCCAGGGAAGAGAATACGATGTTGATCTTAGAACATATGGAAAAATTTCTACAAAATAAGACAATTCCCCTCATCAAGGTGTTGTGGAAAAACCACATGTTTGAAGAAGAAGCAAGAGAATAAGATTAAATGTTGAAGCAGAGTTACCCTCATCTGTTTTAGTGTGGGAAAAGGAAATTTTGAGGGTAGAACTTCTTAAGGGGGGAAGATCGTAACAACCCAATATTTTATTAATGAAAATTCCTCTAGATCTAATTAAATACTTTTTTTAAAATGGTTATATAAAATATAAAAATCCTTGGTTTTATGTTTTCATATTACAAAAAAAAATTAAGAATTGTTACCATTTTTAATATATCTATTGAATATTGATCAATTGATTAGAATAAATATAGGGCCTTAACAAATCCAATTTAATCTAAAAAATGAAGAGATGGCCTCATCCAGTAGAATTGCTCCGTACGAAGCCTATTTTCCACGTTTAGAAAATAGGTGGCATTGTTGGGATTAACTCTTGACCATGCCCAAGCATATCTATAACACGTTAACCTTGAACGGAACCACCTATAGAATATGTGGAAGTTGAAATAGATTACCACCCGAGAAATGTTATCTAAGGCACCCCAAGAGTGTTTCACCATCACACACCATACCCTTAAGTCATATTCATGTGTTATAAGAAGTTATTTTACAAGAACCAATAACAATTATTATGTGAATTAATTTTTTTTATATAATAATGAATATTAATTCATTTTATTACTCTGACATTTTAAATAGTTTTTAAAGGACAAGTAGTATTTTTTAGTTAATATTCAACTAAAAAATCTATTTTGATGAATTAATGGACTCTTTAATTAAATAATATTTTAATATAATATTATTACTAAATAAAGTTTTATTAAATATAAATTATTATATTATTTGAAATTTACAGTTTTTTTTATTAAAGTTTGCAATCATTTTTTGTCAAAACCCATAAAATTTCGATAAATGTGGGTTTTTATTTTAAATGTAAAAATTCACATATTTATAAAATTATATCGATAAAATGAATATTATTTATGTAATCAGGATGTTGGAATTATCCAATAATTTATTTTTCCTAATTTTATGAGACAGCAGAATTTTTGGGTAAAAATTAAATACCATTTAAATATATAATATGTTTTATGACATCATAATGACCCAATATTGATGTAATAAAATAATATAAATGGTATTTTCGGCCAATATATGTTCTAAAATTAAAATAATTTGAAATTAGGGTTGTTTTAATTATTTTATAAATCTTTAGTGGATCCTCCAAGACTTAGAAAGCATTTTAACATTTTAAATTGATTTCTTTGAGAGTGTGCCTCACCTCCATAAAAAAGCATAATATTTTCATAAGTTCATCCATTGGAAATATAAAATAAAAATTGCCACTCACATTTTTAAAAAACCAAGGGAAAAACCGTGGGTTGGTCTATGGTTTTGATTAGGTTAATGTGTATTGTATAAAACCTAATTAATAATGAATTCACTCTATTTTCATATATGAAACCACCCACACTCCCAATTACCTTAAATTAAAACCCTTAGAAAACATCCATAACCTTCTCTCCTCTCTCTAAAATTATATCATGTTTCCCCATGCTCCATGAAGCCTCTCTCAAACCCCTCCCAAGCCATTAGGATCACACTTCCAAGTAATGGATTTCTTCCTTTTTCATTTTTGTCCAAATTTCATTATGTTGTTATTAAATTTTGATTTCAATTATTAATGTTGGGGGAATGATTATGAAACTCGCCAATACATTATTTATTCTGTTTTAATGTTGGTATACCAATTTATCTATCATTAATTCTTCCCATGTACACCCGTTAACATGCCAAAATTCTCAAATTAATTTCTCTCTTCTCATTTACATTGACAAAATTATTCTTTATTATAAATATAAATTCCATTAATTATGTTGGGAAATATATATATCCCCATTACTGTCCATTTCATATAAATATGATGATACACACCTTTCTCTCTTATCAATCATTTTTATGAATTCTTATGTCATGTTGTTTCACTACTGAAATTACACAACAATTTTCCAAGAGAAAGTCATTGTGTAGTGAATACCATGCCCATTTATCTATCAAGTGTATTCACATTTATGAAAATTTACTTATTTATTATATAGTTTCATGTATGAATTATACATTCTTTTATCCTGGAATAAATGATGTTGTTTAATTAATTCATGTTTTATGATCCATGTGTCACACTTATGCATGAAACAAAATGATTAATAAGGGTGCACCCTGATAGCGCTCCATTAAATTGGGTAAAGATTACTATCATGATAAAGTATGTGAAATGAGGTTTTAATCATTCATATTCATGTTAAATTAGATTTTACGCATTATATTTGTTCAAGGATCCTTATCTCATGCTAATTTCATGTTAAATATTGTTGTTACATTTCCTTGTTTTGATAATCATGCTATATTATTACTTTATGTTCATGTTTGTCTTATGATCCATTGATATGAATATTGCCTAAAATGTACTTTATTTTTCATGTTCTTCCATGTTTACTCTATTACTGGACTTTATAGATTTCCCTTTTATTATGAATGTCCTCAGGTTATCCCATGCAATTCGAGGTACGAAGGAATGTGTGTGGTCATGTAAAAGAAGTTTCCAATAAAATTGTGTATTTCTAGTTTAAAGTTGTTATGTAATGTTACTAAGCCCCAAAGACACTAGGACTATCTATATTATATTTTTTATCATGTGAATATTTTATGTAATAAATTATGATTCAGTATGAAATAAAAAGAAGGGTTATTATAGAGAACATTTTGCGTTATTAAGATCCTTTCCTTGAAGTTGATGAATATGATAATGAATACTTACTTTGATTTAGTATTGTATTGCCTTTGGTTTTTACTTGAACAATTTTACTTCCCCTCTTATTCAAAAAAACAATGTTGAACTTTTCATTCTTGATGTTCTATAAGATCATGTGATCCATAATTATAATTATAGGTCATTCCATATGTCATCATAATAAAGAAAGGTTAGCACAATTTGTCTAATATGCATAATTCCTCTAATGGTGAGATACTATTTTACTATAAAAAAAATCACCTGATTCAAAACCTTACAAACCTCATGAATGTTTAAAATTATAATATATAGAAAGAGGAGAGCTAATGAATTTTAACATTTATCTCCTATATCTCATAAGGAGGTTTTAGGTTGTCACATTCCAAACATGTGAATACCTTAATCATGTATTCTCTATACCTTACATCCTTATTGAAAACGTGCATGTTTCCTTATTCAAATGTCCAAAAATATATAAACTACATCCATGATAGAATAAACTAATTTTCAAAAATACTTAATCAGTTCTAATAAAATCATTATCATTCAATTTACTTATTCATATACAAAATATCATTATCCAAATATCATTATCTCGTAATCATGATCATCTTATGTTTTTTCCTTCCATTAACCATGTTTTTTTCCAAAATCATCAACTTATTACTTTAATAACTATTCATATTTACTAATACCATTAATTATATGATCTTAAATCATTATGAAAAAACCATAGAGGACCAATACACATTTTTCTTCTTTATTCTATAATACCGTAAATATAATCCACTAACATTATAATTTAATTCCAATAAACACTAAACCATTACACAACATCATTATTTTACACCAAATTACCCAATTTGATCACATGTGACATTCCTTTTCTTACTTAATTAAGAGATTACTGATGATGGTAATTATCATTAACCCTTTAATTTGGGCATTGGTTTGCATAATTCCCATTTTCCTTGCACTTGAATCATAGACTTGTGGGAGGTTCACTCTTTGGATCGCTATTTTTATTCCAATTTTTTCAGTAGTAAAATTCCAAATGACCTTATTTCCCACACTTAAAATATTTATTAGTTCCCTTAAGAAAATTTCCTCCATCAGTCCCTCCTCACTTTGAGCATAAGAAAACTAATGTATTATATTGCCCATTGTTTTTAGAGTTCCTTTGAACTCTATCATTGTTTTGTAATAAAAACCATGAGAGAGATGAGTAACTTCAATATACCATTTTTTTAGAATAATATGATAAAGGTACATACTAAAAAATATGTTATCGAACTCATCTGAATCCATGGAGTTAATTTTATCTAATTTTCTCATATTATTGAAAAAATTCTTCTATAACTTCACTTTACCATCCAAGTGATAGGTGCCCAACTAATCATTTTCACATTCTAAAAAATGAAGAATGAAACATATATTTTCCAAGGTATAAATCCATTCCCTAGTAACAAGGGGATCGTTTGTTCCACTAAATGAAGGTGGAAGCTATCAAAAGAAGGATTCATGATTTTCTCCTCTTTTGATAATTTAGAATCATAACATGATTCATTGAAACAAGATTGTGTATTCTAGATTCCATAATATTTGTTTTCTTATGAGGACAATCATTGTGTTTCCCATAACATCTAGAATTTACATGGTTCGTTTGGGTTCCAGCCATTAACTAAAACCAACAAAAAATATTAGTGACACATATAATAGTGGGAAGCCCACATAATCAAGGGAAATTAATTTCAGTCAATAACATCATATGTTTAATCCAAGGTTTTCCATGACTGTTACAAAAATTCTATGATTGTGTCCTGTAAATATAATTAATCTTATGGATATTCCTAGATATATCCTTAGAAATATATATAGGGATCTCACTAATTGTTTCGCATGCTAGTTTCTAAAGGTTGACACAACCTTTCCTCTAATACGAGTAAAAATGACCCAATCTTGATGTATATGGAAATACATTTTTTTAGATGAATATTCATTACATTATATAAATAATCACCTGAGGATATTAATTGTTTACTGCTTTTTGATACATGTAATACATTTTTTCCAACATTTGAAATAGCTTCAACATATCCCACAATTATCTTCACCTTTAGTACTCCTACTTAAAACCATTCTTTATATCATTGGTAAAATATAAAATATAAAAATGGTGAGATTAGATGTTTATTAAGGGTAATAAAATAAAATATCACACTGAACATGATCATGAGAATGTAAAAACATGAACATAACCATTGAAAATCACACCATGTATAACATATATCGTGATAATTTGTAATGGAATAAATCTTGTTAGTTCATAATCCATAAATCATAACGGAAAAATAGCCATGTGAAAATTGAATTGGAATAAAACATTGAATTTTAGAAAAGACATAATAATATAATATTATTTTCATATTATCCATGGCACATATCCAAGACCATCATAGTGGACAAAGTCTATCAATGAATCTGGTTTACTACCCATTCCATCCCTCTATTACTAAACAATATTTACTTGTTGTTATAGCCCTTTATTAATGAACAGAATTTATTTTTCATTCCATAAATGTATATCTCAAGAGATATATATAGCATCCTGCCTTTTTATCACATAAACTTTCATTACATTTTACAAAACTGAGGATCTTTAAGGTTTAGTGTCTTGGAAACCAGGAACTTAAAACATGAAAACATAAAACATTCTTCTTAAACACTTGAAATGCTTCTCCTCATGTTCATCCTAGATTCATTACTGCATCTCATAAACTGGGAATATACATCAAAAGAAGGGTGAGCAGAATGCCCAGTAAGGAAAACAAGAGAAACATTTTACATGTGAACTTGAGATACTTCAATAAGGTCATGAAAAGAACTTTAAGGCATGAGAAAGAAATCATGAGATATATCATAATAAAAATAACATTTTTCATAACTTGAAGATGTGGCAGCAACATTTAATATAGACAATCATGAACATATCACCAAGGTCCATCCCCAAGGTGTCATTTGAAAATTACCAAGGTTATTCACCCAGGTATCGTGAAAATTGCAATCTCTAGTGGTTACATCATTACCCAATGCATTGGAGCGCTATCAGGGCGCACCGTTAAATTTGCCATTATTATCATGTGAGACACATATATCATCATCAAACATTTCATAAATAACCCATATAGCATAAAATAAATGGGTTTCATTTCATAATCATAACATTTTAAAAACGGCTTTAAAGACATGATCTTTACATCACTTTAAACCCACAAAATGCGAAAGAGGGATTCATGTATGTAATTCCCAGAATTTAAAATAGAAAATTTTTATATATATGTGAATACCCCTATAGAAATAAGAGCTTTGATTATTCACTTTATAACATAAAATAATTTTTTAAAAAGAGAGAGGCATTTTGAGACGAAAATTCTGCAGCATAATGGCTATGTTACAAGGTTTTAGAAAACATTGAGAAGAGAGAGGACATGGCTCAAAAATTCATAAATGAACCATAAAACAGTAGAGGGAAAAAATATAAGGGATTTAAGAACATGGTAATGAAATTTGAAAATATACCATATGAAATGAAGAACATGAAAGGAAGAAAAAAAAGATTTCTCTTGTGAGAATTCCGCAGCCTAACGGCGTCACTTAAACTTCAACAAAATTGAATTGACAAGGTCAAATAGGGTCTCTCATCATATGAACATAAGAGTCCAGTATGATAGATATAGATATCATACCCCAACATAATAGAAAGAAACTTGAAAGAATTTACATGAAAGTAGAACTTCAAAACGAGAATGGTGAAGAACCACTTAAAAATTCGGCAGCCTAACGGCGCCACTTAAACTTCAACAAAATACTGAATTGAAGAGATCAAATGGGGTCTATCATCATATGAACATAAGAGTCCAGTATGATAGATATAGAGATCATACCCCAACATAACAAAAAGGAACTTGAAAGAATTGACATTAATGTAGAACTTCAAAACGAGAAGGGTGAAGAACCACTTAAAATTTCGGCAGCCTAACGGTGCCACTTAAAACTTCAAAATACTGAATTGAAGCGATCAAATGGGTTCTCTCATCATATGATCATAAAATATCAGTATGATAAATTTATAGATCATACCCCAACATAATAAAAAAAGAAACATGAAATACTTTACATAAAAATAGATCTTGAAAAATGAGAAGGGAGAAAGAATCTGTTACAAAAATTTTGGCAGCCTAACGGCACCACTTAAAACTTCATAAAACGAAATAATGAAAGTAAGAGGGGATCTCTTATTATATTAACATGAAAAGAGTAGTAAGAGGAGTATAAAATAACATCCTCCAACATAAGAACATGAAGCATAAAAGGAATGACATAAAAGAGATTACTTGAAATGAAAGAGAGAGGTCGGATCCCTTACCTTAAAACGTAACTCTTAAAACTCAATGGTTGGGACCTTGAGGGCTTGGGGGCACCTTGGGAGGACTCCTTGGGAGGTAAGGAGACCGAAACTTCGTTGAGGATGGTTTTGGAGTCGAAAAGATGAGAGGAGGGCTTGGTATTTATAGGGAAAGGTAGGGGACAAAGCATTAAAGGCCAAGGGGCACCTCAAAAGTGGTTTTCTCAAAAGCATGGGCCCTCCCATGGTACTTCCCATAAAGTTAGGCCACATGGGGACCCCCACACAATAATTCATCCTCTTTAGTCGAACATCCTCTAAAATATCTCATGACATCATCATGACACAGTTATGATGTCATTAAACATACTGAAACCCTAAAACTGTAATTTTACTATTCACTGAAAATTCAACTTTCTCAGAAAAATACCAAAATTTCACCTTAACCAAATATCAACGCTCTGATTTCAAAAATGAACTCCATTTTATAAAAATAATTTTCTAAATATTTTTTATTTATTTTTTTAAATAAATACACTATTCACCGAAAATTCATTATTTTTAGAAAAATCCCCAAAAATTACCTTAACATAATATCGATGCTCTGAGTTCAAAAATGAAATCCATTTTATAAAAATAATTTCTTAAATATTTTTAATTTAATTTTTATTTAAAATACACTATTCACCCGAAAAAACTAATACTTGAATAATAATTTATGAAACCGTTTTTTTAACCATTTTATTGAATCACATTACTTAATCAAGGTGCCTAGATTATATTAATAATTTATTTAAGTGAGATTACTAATCCATTTGGTCACATTACTAATCCTAAGCATAAAATCACTATTCATAATTTACTATTCATAAAAAATTAATTTGATCTTATTAGACTCTAAATTCCGTACTGAACATATTTATAGAAGACCATTTTTCGAAAATCATTACACATTTTTATTTATTAAAGGTTTACATAAACATTTTTAAAATATCCTTTCTCTAAAATTCATCAAAAATATGCATACTATATTTATCCGGTCATTTGAAAATTCATAAACTTCATCATAAGAAGAAATCCCAATTTTTATTTAAAACAAAGGATTACACAAGGCAGTTACGGTATCCTTACATAGCCCCTTATCACACCAGTATAGGACCTAAGTGTAAGGTGTGCTAAGGTGAGAGAATCCGAGGGAGGCTCGGCCAACATCACACGAGTAGTAATTTCTATCAGTTTGAACTTCTCGCGAAGGCAATCCCGTTCTAGATTTATACGATGAAGTTCATCTTGGGTTTGGTCCAGAGCAAAGCCCAGTGGTGCTACCTCCTTCCCAAGTTCTGTTAGGTGGGCTTCGATCGGTCCAAGACTACTGGGTGAGGCCATCGAATCTTCTTTCTATATTAATTAACCAAGATTACTTGTATTTAGAGACAATAATCAAAACGTTTAGTTTCCAGCGGTCATATTGACCAATGGACATATAATAGTCAAAAACCAATGGTATCATTTTAATTATACTCATTTTATCAAATGAAACATTTTGGTTGAGTATAAAAATAGAATAAAATAACACGTAAAATTATGAAACAAGATTTATTCAAAATTTCGGGTCATTACAATCTTCCCCCCTTAAGAAATGGTGTCCTCGCAATTTTTTAAAATTAGGTTTTGAAATTTCATTGAAAGTCCCACATCGGAAAAGGAGTCAGTAAAACTATTACTTTAAAAGAAAGAAAGTGAAGTACAAAGGTCACCCGAGTTAGCCCACACTGGGATTCCATGTAGGAAAACATGGACATGGAAGAATAACAAATGGTCAAGTTCTGAGGGAGAGTGATAGAGAACAAGATTAATAGAAAGTTAACCATAAGAAAATCCAGAACTTATGATGTGTGTAAACGGTCATTGATTACCTAGTAGGAAACGTAAACCAACAACGTTTTTGTTTTACGTTCCTTTTCATAAAATTGAGGAATTCATTTACTACATAGAACAAAAACATAAGAAAACATACCTACCTTCATGTAGAGTTTCATCCTTTAATATGTTTCTACCAAAACTAATCTTTTCTCCTAATGATGAGCTTTCAAAACTACTTGGTCTCATCAATACATAAGAATCATCTTCTAGAGAATCACATAATCCACAAAAGATTTACTATCTATTTCTTCTATCTTTAAACGTTATCCCAAAATAGAAAGGGTAAGGTAAAACAACTCTTCAAAAAGAAAGAATCCCATATGAAGGGAAACAATTTTTAAATCTTCAAAGTTCCATCGTATTACCCAAAGTTCATCATAGACCATCCCATAAATAACGGTCCTTAAAATTCCTCAAAATAAACCAAACTAATATTGAAACCCAAATACAAGATGGATTTGATAACATAGTCTTCCAAAATAACTTCATTGTTCATCTCCAAACAACATCAACCACACCTAACATCTTATATCAAAAGTAGCTAACCTAAACATATTTTTTCCATGATAGGTTAATCATTCCCATAAGTAACCTAAATTACTATAAGTCCACCTTCAATTCATTGATTCTTCAAAATATAAGTCAACCTTACTCCTCAATGAAAATACCGTAGTAATCTATTTACCTCGATCATATAGGGTCCTCAAAATAGTGAACGTCTTCCAAAATAATAAACATATTTTAATCCCCTAATCATCTCTGTCGTATTAATATGGCAATCGTAGCATTTCCTATCACATTGGTTGTTGGGACATGTTCTTCCATTTCCCGCCATTAATTAAGAAAAGAAACTATAAATTGGGGCTTAAATACTTAGCCAATAGTCATGAAAAGAAACTTAAAGCATATAATGATAACTTGTAGTTGAAAAGTATACACTAACTTGTGATCCCCTAGGTTTCCATCTAGGTTATCCATGATCATATATTCTTATGTGAACCTTTATTTTATTTTATCTTTGTTCCTTTAACAATGGTTTATACTAAGCTTATGAATTTACCAAAGCATATCCCCCGGGAGTGTCGTAACCAAGAGTGAAGCAAGGCCCGTTGTCGTGTGCCAGTTCTTGTTCGAGTCTAGCTCAAAGCGGTGTTTTCAGGTTTTACCCCTATGTACATCTGTGCCAGAGCCACCTCTACCTGCTCGTATCCAGACAGGGATGTATTTTCTTGGAAACCCCTTACTCAATACTCACCAAAATACCAGGAATATTTCCTATATTTAAACTTTTCTATAGGGTTCTTCCTAGATTTTTCATATCCTAATTTCCACAAATAACTAAACCATCCTTTGATACCAACTATAGCATCCTGCCTTTTTATCACATAAACGTTCATTACATTTTTCAAAACCGAGGATCATTAAGGTTTAGTGTCTTGGAAACCAGGAACATAAAACATGAAAACATAAAACATTCTTCTTAAACACTTGAAAGGCTTCTCCTCATGTTCATCCTAGATTCATTACTGCATCTCATAACCTGGGAATATACATCAAAAGAAAGGGTGAGCAGAAGGCCCAGTAAGGAAAACAAGAGAAACATTTTACATGTGAACTTGAGATACTTCAATAAGGTCATGAAAAGAACTTTAAGGCATGAGAAAGAGATCATGAGATATATCATAATAAAAATAAAATTTTTCATAACTTGAAGATGTGGCTGCAACATTTAATATAGACAATCATGAACATATCACCAAGGTCCATCCACAAGGTGTCATTTGAAAATTACCAAGGTTATTCACCAAGGTATCGTGAAAATTGCAATCTCTAGTGGTTACATAATTACCCAATGCATTGGAGCGCTATCAGGGCACACCCTTAAATTTTCCTTTATTATCATGTGATCCACATATATCATCATCAAACATTTCATAAATAACCCATATAGCATAAAATAAATGGGTTTCATTTCATAATCATAACGTTTTAAAAACTGCTTTAAAGACATGATCTTTACGTCACTTTAAACCCACGGAAAGGGAAAGAGGGTTTCATGTATGTAATTCCCAGAATTTAAAATAGAACATTTTGATATATATGTGAATACCCCTGTAGAAATAAGAGCTTTGAGTATTCACTTTATAACATAAAATAATTTTTTGAAAAGAGAGAGAGGCATTTTGAGACAAAAATTCTACAGCATAACGGCTATGTTACATGGTTTTAGAAAACATTGAGAAGAGAGGGGACATGGGTCAAACATTGATAAATGACCCATAAAACAGTAGAGGGACAGAATATAAGTGATTTAAGAACATTGTAATGAAATTTGAAAATATACCATATGAAATGAAGAACATGAAAGGAAGAAAAACAAGATTTCTCTTGTGAGAATTCGGCAGCCTAACGGCGTCACTTAAACTTCAACAAAATTGAATTGACAAGGTCAAATAGGGTCTCTCATCATATGAACATAAGAGTCCAGTATGATTGATATAGATATCATTCCCCAACATAATAGAAAGGAACTTGAAAGAATTGACATGAAAGTAGAACTTCAAAACGAGAATGGTGAAGAACCACTTAAAAATTCGGCAGCCTAACAACGCCACTTAAACTTCAACAAAATACTGAATTGAAGGGATCAAATGAGGTCTCTCATCATATAAACATAAGAGTCCAGTATCATAGATATATATATCATACCCCAAAATAACAAAAAGGAATTTCAAAGAATTGACATGAAAGTAGAACTTCAAAACGAGAAAGGTGAAGAGCCACTTAAAATTTCGGCAGCCTAACGACACCACTTAAAACTTCAAATTACTGAATTGAAGCGATCAAATGGGGTCTCTCATCATATGATCATAAAAGATCAGTATGATAAATTTATAGATCATACCCCAACATAATAAAAAGAGGAAAATGAAATACTTTACATGAAAATAGATCTTGAAAAATGAGAAGGGAGAAAGAATCTGTTACAAAACTTTCGGCAGCCTAACGGCGCCACTTAAAACATCATAAAACGAAATAATGAGAGTAAGAGGGGATATCTCATTATATTAACATGAAAAGGGAAGTAAGAGGAGTATAAAAGAACATCCTCCAACATAAGAACATGGAGCATAAAAGGAATGACATAAAAAATATTACTTGAAATGAAAGAGAGAGGTCGGATCCCTTACCTTAAAACGTAACTCTTAAAACTCACAAGTTGGGACCTTGAGGGCTTGGGGGCACCTTGGGAGGACTCCTTGGGAGGTAAGGAGACCAGAACTTCGTTGAGGATGGTTTTGGAGTCTAAAAGATGAGAGGAGGTCTTGGTATTTATAGGGAAAGTGAGGGGACAAAGCATTAATGGCCAAGGGACACCTCAAAAGTGGTTTTCTCAAAAGCATGGGCCCTCCCATGGTACTTCCCATAAAGTTAGGCCACTTGGGGACCCCCACACAATAGTTCATCCTCTTTAGTCGAACATCCTTTAAAATATCTCATGAAATCATCATGACACAATTATGATGTCATTAAACATACCGAAACCCTAAAACTGTATTTTTACTATTCACTGAAAATTCAACTTTCTCAGAAAAATCCCAAAATTTCACCTTAACCAAATATCAATGCTCTGATTTAAAAAATGAACTCCATTTTATAAAAATAATTTTCTAAATATTTTTAATTTATTTTTTTAAATAAATACACTATTAACCGAAAATTCATTATTTTTAGAAAAATCCCCAAAAATTACCTTAACATAATATCGATGCTCTGAGTTCAAAAATGAAATCCATTTTATAAAAATAATTTTCTAAATATTTTTAATTTAATTTTTAATTAAAAAACACTATTCACTCGAAATAACTAATACTTGAATAATAATTTATAAAACCGTTTTTTAAACCATTTTATTGAATCACATTACTTAATCAAGGTGCCTAGATTATATTAATAATTTATTTAAGTGAAATTACAAATACATTTGGTCACATTACTAATACTAAGCATAAAATCACTATTCATAATTTACTATTCATCAAAAATTATGTTGATCTTATTAGACTCTAAATTCCGTACTGAACATATTTGTAGAAGACCATTTTTTGAAAATCATTACACATTTTTATTTATTTAAGGTTTACATAAACATTTTTAAAATATCCTTTCCCTAAAATTCGTCAAAAATATGCATACTATATTTATCCGGTCATTTGAAAATTCATAAACTTCATCATAAGAAGAAATCCCAATTTTTATTTAAAACAAAGGATTACACAAGGCAGTTACGGTCTCCTTACATAGCCCCTTATCACACCAGCATAGGACCTAAGTGTAAGGTGTGCTAAGGTGAGAGAATCCGAGGGAGGCTCGGCCAACATCACATGAGTAGTAATTTCTATCAGTTTGAACTTCTCGCGAAGGCGATCCCATTCTAGCTTTATACGATGAAGTTCAGCTTGGGTTTGGTCCAGAGCAAAGCCTAGTGGTGCTGCCTCCTTCCCAAGTTCTGTTAGGTGGGATTCGATCGGTCCAAGACTACTGGGTGAGGCCATCGAATATTCTTTCTATATTAATTAACCAAGATTACTTGTATTTAGAGACAATAATCAAAACGTTTAGTTTCCAGCGGTCATATTGAACAATGGTCATATAATAGTCAAAAACCAATGGTATCATTTTAATTATACTCATTTAATCAAATGAAACATTTTTGTTGAGTATAAAAATAGAATAAAATAACACATAAAATTAGGAAACAAGATTTATTCAAAATTTTGGGTCGTTACAATATAAGTCTTTAACCAATGAATTAGAATAATATTTAGGTCACACCCATCTCAAAAATGAAATAATTCATATGTCTTCCATAAAAACATAAATCATAGCGTAACCCAAGGAATATAATAGGTTTTCTATACATAATTTAATCATATTACATATAAAACAAATATATTTAATAAACATAATTACATCATAAAAATAATAAAACCATATTAATAATAGGTATAGAACCATAACCCTATTTAATTAATGACATTATATATGGAATATAATTTTGATAAAACACTTGAAATTAATTCTTGAAGAAAAATATCCTTTCTTATTGAAAAACATTTTATTTTCTCAAAAACACATAGAATTTTAAAATAAAATTATTTCATTGAAAATAACCATGAAATTCTGTAATGGTTTATTCATTTAAACACAATTTTCTTAAAATTTAAACACTCGTAATATCGTATAAGTTAAAAGAAAAATTGTTCTCGTGCTTTTGTCAGAAAAGTCAAAAAGTACCTTGTATATAAAATAACAAAAGATTCATTTCAAACCATGAAGTAAAAGTAATAAATGGGTAAAATTTACTTTTAAAATACATAGGATAATATTAAACACATTATGAAACAGGAATTCAGAAAAAAAGGACATGTATGATAAATATGCCCCAGAAAATAGTTACCTAAAAACAATCTTGGATAATTGTGATTTAGTGAAATTATCCCTTTCTTTAGGCCTGATATCTTTTTTATGTATCTAAACCAATATTCTAATGACACAAATGATTTCATGTCCTTATTATAGAATCATAGTAATAATATATGATCATATTATCATCTGTTTATCAGTAACATTATTAGTTCTCTATCAGGTATTAACTTCTTTATTTTCTTATGCATGGTTTTTTCAGATAAGATCCCCTTCTTTGGTTATAGTTATATCATTTAAATAATATTATTAGTATAATTGATATCATATTTATTAATTTAATTCATTTATATATTCATTATTTAATGAAAATAATGTATAATAAATCACATAACATCATTGATACGGTAGGTTGTACGTACGCCCAAATGACAATATTATTCCCATAATACGTGCATGGAGACGGTATGCTGTAAGTATGAAAAAACAACAATATTATTCCCATAATAGTTGAATTTTATTTAATTGGATGTTGTATAATATTTTATTACAAATATAATGTTATAAAAAATAATATATATTTATTATTTCCACCATTATACCAATCCAATTAAGGTGGTGGTGAAAAATAGATTACACCACCGTGTGGAGACAGTAATTCGTATGTACGCATGTGTGGTAGTTTCATTTTCCATATGATGGATAGAAGGTGGAATATGGTTGTTCAAAAACAAAAATAACATCTCATAATATAGTTTATACTGTATTTATTACTTTAGTATGGAAACAACTCATGAATAGGATGTATAATAAGAAATAAGTTTGAAATAATCTGTATAAGGGATTAACTCTTCTATGACGTGCTCCCTATAAATATTTTCTTAAAGGCACTAGAGATTGTATTTTGAGAGTAAAATAACCCCTATAATATAAATATAGATGTTTATAAGGGAATCGTTTTGGGGATGACCAATATTAAAAGCTCAATGTGAAGAAAAGAGATGAGGAAGGAGGTTCCCTTTTATAATTGAGGTGAGGGGCACTTTTGTGATCTCAAAAAAAATTAATTTATTATAAAATTAAACCCCATCCAAAAATGATTTCTAAAACTGTTAACTTATTTTTATATTATTATATTATTATATTTATCCTTAATTGCATGATTTACCTTTCTACTGTATTATTAAAAAGTATTAAAGTTACTATTTGTAATGCCTAAAAATAAAATAATTATATTTACATAATTTATACCCTCAAATTAAATATATGAAATAAATTTCCAAAAATACAAATCGTATAAGCTGTAGTAATGAGTTTAAAATTAATCCCATGGTCATAAAAAAATGAGTTTTAAAAGTTAAAACATTGCGAAAGCTTGAAATGTGTATAAATTGAATGTAAAATTAATTCCATTGAAATAAATTTTATTTAATGTTAAAAATATATTATATTTTAAATTTAATCCCATTAAATAAGATAATTTAACCATATAAATTATTTCGAAGAGAAATTTGTTTCCAATTAAAATTAAGTATATTTTTACAATTCTCAAAAATTGAATGTTATTCAAAAAATATCAAAAAATCAACCAAAGAAAATATTTATATCCTTATTGAAATTAAAAATTTTATTATATTAAATATAATATATAAATGCTTCAGAAACTAAATTTAAAATTGGGGCGCCATTAAAAGACAACAAAACAATATTTTTAGAATATTTCTTCTTTTATCCAAAAATTGATTTTTTCATAATATCATGTCTAAAAAAATTTAATATGAATTTTAATCCTTAAATTGAATATATTAAACATATATTTAATTAATAAAGTATATAAATAGTGATTATATTATTTTATAAACTAATGTATTTTCATTTAAATTAGTTTGTAAAAGAAAGATAATACTTTTCATACCGACCATTATGATGACTAGGTTATGAGGTAACCTAATAATATTTATTTTTTAAATTGTACTCAGTATTTTGTGAAATTAATTCTATAAAAATAACTTGAAATTATGTGTAAAAATTCCAATCATAGCATTGAGTATACTACAAAGTAAGATGATGTTTCGTATTGTGAAAACTTATTCTGATGTAGCATACAACACAAGACATCAAATAAATTAATAAAATAATCTATATAATAGAAATATAGGGGTGTTAAAACTATAATAATCAATAAAAAATAATTAAATAACCATCTCCATATGTTACATCAACATTCATTGGACCACATTCAACTATGTGGATGAGGTCAAGCAGATTTGATGACATTTTGTTCTGGGGACAATATGAACTCTCGACCATCATTTTATCATATTCATGCATCACAAGTATTTTCTTGACATTTAATCACATTATTATTATAGAAAAATATCTTAATATAATATATGTATTTCATTCCCTATTGATTAATGTGACATAACCTCCAGTGTCAGAAGTTATCTTCTTCTTTAATTATTATGTATCAAGTGTTCACTTTACTGTCATCCTAGTATATAATTCTATCTCTTCTGCATACTTTCATGGTAGAATTAACTGAATTTTCCTTGATATTACACCCATTATCATTAAATTTCACTTCTAGTATTAAGTCACATAGTTTTATAAAACTTAGAATATTGTTACACAAATAGTCTATGTAGAGATCTTCAGTTTTCCTAGCTCATCATTTTCTAGTTCGGTATTTCTTATGCATATGATCTATGAAGCACAATATTTCCCACATTGGAATGTTCTATCAACCAGTTAGATAAAATTATTAAACAATTATTCATTTCCTATCTTTTGGGATGATCACTCACTAACATGGATCCATGTTATACTATTGTTTGTAGCTTTGGGATATTTCTATAAGATTTTCATTCTTGATTTTATTTTTTTCCTTCTATGTGATACCTGATTAAGTTGTTCTAAAAGATATAATTTTAAATAACTTTTCAATATGAAATTTTCCATTTTACTCATATTCTTATTCTAGATAATAATACCATTTTAAAGGTAATTATACTCAGTTTATGGGTATTTAGTTACCTCAATGTTCTTTAGTTATTGTTCCTTTATTTCATCTTCCTACAATGATTAAATTTATGGCCATTGTTAGAATAGTGAAGAAAAATTCATATAGAAAATATTTATTCTATATTATGAAGGATATAATATCATTATACTTTTATAAATTCTAAGAAATTACCCATTATGACAACACTTTTCCTTTTCATATTAAGACTTGGTATGGCCCAAAAAGCCAGATAATTTACATTTTATTAGGGGAAAAGTCTTCTCACATATATTCCAAAATATGTTCCATTATCTTGTAATGTAATTTTACTAGTGATCCTCCATTTATAGTTGTGTATTATATTTTTCTCCATTTTATATTTGGTTTTACCCTTTCTTTTTTAGGACAAAAAGTGCCTTTGTGATATGTCTAAATATATACGTCCCTTTATTTTTCATCATCCTGTTTCCATACTTTGATGTTTCTACAATACATCCAAATCCACCTTTTCCCATACCTATGGAAATATGATCATTCAAGTCCTTATCCACTCCTTCACAATAACATTTATATATTTCTGACATCTCTAAATCAATTAATCATTCAATATATAATTTATACTTTTTTTACTATGATTTTGATTCATTTTATAGTTTACTCATTATTTTAAAAAATATTATTCTTTTACTCTAATGATCTTATCATTTTCCTATAATCTTGACGTAAAGTCATTAATGACATTTCCCAAATTTTCAATCTAGATTTTAAACTTCATAATATCTTATGTGATTTCAAGGGGTTTTTTGTGTGTTTATAACTATAACTATAGTTGATTAATTTCTACTTAATGTAAATCAACATACTCTAATGACTCTTTCATCATAGCATCTATATGTTAATTTTTACCTCATTAAATTTCAATCTCATTAAGAGAAAACTCATGTTCCACCATTAGAAAAATAACACAAATAACCATATTATCATTATATTTTTTTGGTTCAGTATTTTCAAATATATCCTTCAACGGTGCTTTAGATTCATATTTGAACTCTAGTTATACACCCATGAAAGTAATTATCATCTTTTTCTACTTTGTAGATGTTGATATTTATCTATATTTTCATTCTTGATTTGAAGTATCCCTTGTCAAGGAAACTCTTTTTAAGATTTTCCATGATTTTTGATTTACTTTCTACATCATCGAATTTCATTGTTCATCGAGTGGTAATCTACCATACATTACCACACACAAAATATGAAATGAAAAACTGTCATTCAAATCTCACTTTTCCACTCATGAATTTTCATAAACAAAGAGAATTTCATTAGTCAGCCAAATAAACTCCATCATAACAATCTTTTGAAATGTTGAGATTACCATGAATTTTAAATATATTTACTTAATTTATTGAATAGTTATTTCTTTGGGTTTTACTCTCATTTCATAATCCAATAGACTACAGAGAATATCGTTAAGAAAATGCATAGAATGATCTCTTTCTTTAAGGTATGACAATTTTGGATCATACATTGGTGGAATCCTTATCATGACTTTATTCACAATTTTAATATCATTAATTTATTCATGAATTAATACAATTTCTCCAACAACTTTATTAATTCGGTTTAAAAATTTATCATCATATTCATGTGGATGTACTTTTAGATCATAAAACTTATTTTAAAAAATTTAGAGTTTGGACTCCCTCACATTGTTTTCACATTCATATATATTTTTTAGATTATCCAATATGAACTTGGATAATGTGACACCCATAAGCATTTAATATATATTGACTAGATAGATCAATTTTTAGGCAATTTAGTTATTTATTTTCTTTATTAAACATTGTTATTTATTTTATTGGGTATAAAAATCCTATTGCATCCCTGACCTGAATCCCATGAGATGTGGAGAAGATAACATCTATCTTAATCAATTTTAGATTAGATCCCATAATATTACTCCAAATGTAGAAGTTACATATATCAAAGAGGGGTACTCTACAAACATTAAATAAATTCTCCTAACATAACGTAGACTTAACACCAATTATTTGTATGATATGATTCCACTAATAGGACCCTAGAACACCATGAGAGGTGAGGGGTGAAACAGGGTGTCAAAGTGTACTTTTAGTGAGACAGAGCTTGTTCCCACATTTCTAGGAACATTTGAAATGTGTTTGATTAAATCTTTGTAGTTACAAAACATTCATATAAAGAGAGACTCGATATTAGTTTTATGTGGATCACCAATAAGGGCTAGTCCAAAAAGAATACACTGACAATTTTCTATTCATTCTAAAATAAACTAAGATTCACCAGTTATTTTGGATTAACAAAGATTATACATAATCAAAATTTTCTAAGAAGAATATCTTTATAAGAATTATAGCCATAATACAAAACCTCCTGCGAAACACTTACATCGACCCCCCACTATCACTGCCTTGGGTGAAGTCTTAAATAGTTTAATGATATGAAGGTCACCTTAGTAGATTGGGAATTTAAGTCTTTGTTGTTGATCAGAATATGACTATAATTGCACCATAGTCCTGAGTTAGTCCACATGAAATAATTGTTCACCTGAACCATATGTTCAACACTATTGTTTATAAAGCTCTCAAACGTTATGAAATCACCATTATTTTTCAAAGAAACTCCAATATTCTTGAACCCAGATACCTTTGGGAAGTTCAAAACATTCATGAAGCTCACATCTTTCATGGAACACATATTCATCGCAAAACTCATTTTTCTGAAAAGTCTTATCCACATTTAAGACATAACCTATCAATTTTATTTCTCAGCCTTATAATGAATTTTTAATTTATGAATCTTATAGACATTATAAATATATATAAATTCAAACCTTGGTCGAATTGGTATTTTGTTTAATGAAGTGTTTTTGAAAATCTATATATAGAATCATTCCTTCATGAAGCTTCTAATCTCACAAAGGCCTTCCTATAGACCATCAAATTAATGTTAAAAAATATTCTTCAGTTTTGCGATGCATTGTAGAACTTTTAACCATTGGTGATGGTTATAATATTCATGTAGATACCAGAACCCCGTTACACATTAACAAAACATCAATCCTTCACGACAATGGATTCCTTTGAAAGCTCCATACCATCTAAAAACTTCTATCTTTTTGAAATCCATTACATTGCCTTATTATTTATGTTTCAATCATGGAAATACACATTTGGAAAATCTTTTCCCTTCTCCATAATTTTGAGTTAAAAATTTTAAAAAACACTAGGAAATGAATCCACATTCACCACTATAGAACCCTACACCATTACATCACATAACATGAAAAATCCTAGATAAAACTTTTCTGGTGGAAATAAGTAAAAAAATCATTTTCCAATTTTAAAAACCATGTTTCCAATAGAGAGTGTCCTAATAATATTATTCTCACATCCCACACATTCACTTTCTGATCCACAAAGAGTTGTTTCATTTATGTTTGGGTAAAGGTCCGAGCTCTATAGGTGGAACTTATTGAGCATGTCATAACTTTTTCATGGGATCGATGGAAGGGGACTGTGGGGTTATAAATTAGTCAGTTTTTACATTTGGTGTTCTATTTTTGTATAAGAAATCCTATTATATGTATGTATCATCTTTAAAAAATAGGGATCCATTTTTATTATTTTATTGTACTAAATTACATGTATGCATGCTTCTGTAATGGGTATCAGGTTTTATTTATCATAAAAATGATATTTTTTAGCATATTTTTTAATTACTTCTACTTTCATTTTATGATTCTTCTAATTCTTGTTATTGCTTCCAATAGGACGGGTTACTTGTCCAATCTGTAGGGTAATTATTTTTTCTATATAATATACATATATATAATTTTTTTATCATGACTGGTGGGTCTAGTTTCCAATAATCACATATTTATACCCATGTCACTAGTTTCCATCCTTTAGGGTATGAGGAAGAACACCTAAGGCCATGTGGTAAACTGGACCTAAGAACCATTTAGCATTCAAGATGGGGAAGGGTGTTACACTTGGAATAAGATCATTTATACCAGGGCTGCACATACACCAAACAAGTTTAATAAGGTTATCTAACTAATTTGATTCAGGTTACATGTCGATACATTGAGGGGCTATATAATTTTGATCCCCACCCATCACAAAATATCCAATGCATTCCTCATATAGTTAATGATAAATACCATTCATAACAACAAGAATTATCATGAAATGTTTATATTATGTAGGGAATATGGGATATAAATATTTCCCAAATAAATCAAATAAATGTACAAGTAAAACACCATATATAGAAATGGAATATGTTTTATAAAATAATAATATCCACAATAAAAAGAATTTGAAATTTGAGAGAAATATAATGTCCAATAATGACAAGAAACTTGATGCTTGACGATAAATTTAACAACCATAAAATTACTAAGAGATAAAATATAACCATTTATTCATTGGAAATATATAATTTGTAATAAAACAATGTAATTTTGAGAAATAAATAATACAAAAGAAAAATATTAAAATAAGATTTTAGTAAACTGTTTTCTTTTTAAAATAATTGAAAACAAGTAGAAAACTGTAAGATCATAAAACATATGGGTTGTGGAAAAATCTAGTGACCATGTATTCATTAAAAAGTAAATAATTTGGATTTTTTGAAAACAATATTAAAAGAAAACTTTTAGAAAAAATTTATAATGATAATAAGTCGAGTTGTAGAGATTTGGTTGGGGTGAAAAGTTGTCTCTGGGGTTCATGGATGAATTTATGATACTATGTTGAGTTGGTGAGGTGGTGAACCACATAGTTCCACCACCGACGTTTCACAAGGTACATGATGTCTTCCACTTGTCATAGCTGAGGAGAAAAGTGCATGTCCCATCACACATCATCGACTGGGGATGGATGGAAATCGATGAAGGAGGGACCTTTGTAGAGTAACCAGTGTAGATCTAGGATTAATAGGAGATGTTCTTTTGTGCATGAATGATTACATTGGTTCTTGTCTGGTGGTAGCACATGAACCTTTTGGAGAGAACATGAGAGCGGGAGGCTCATATTTGTGAACAATAATGACTCTTGTTTACTTGAATTTTGTTTTGGATTCTGGGGGACATAAAATCCTTAAGTTTAAGATAATTTAATGTCTTAGATTTCTAGGGTATTATTTTTATATATTATATGGAATTATTAAGAGATCGAACTTTGTGAAGGAGTGCGAATTTGAGTCCCGAAGTGGCAGGGATAAATGTTTTAAATAAATTAATCTTTAAATTATCATGGGTGAAAGGTTTTCCTAGAAAAGTAGAATAACATTTAAATAGGTTCCTATATCATAAATCGATGTACATCGTTACATTTAGAGAAGTTACTTTAGCTTAAGAAGGGTCCAACATCGACTGACATAGTTTGGCAGAAGATGTTATTTTTTGGACATTTTAATGGAAATAAAATAAATTTATAAATTATTTTATATTAAAAATTTCCATGACATGGTGGCACATTAAATTGGTTTTAAATGATCCTAAGCCCAGGGGTAGTCTCATAACCCTGGAAAACTCCCCCAGAATCTTCCAAAGATTTGGATAAAAGCCACACATGGAGAATTCTCAAAGAATGACGATGAATGATGACACATAGATAGTTGCATATCAAGATCAAATCCCAAAAAATGACCACATTATTCTTCTTTTATGATCAAGGTATGGATTATTATTTCAACTCTTCCATCATCGTTCATGGATTAAAACTATGAACACCGGTCAACGACCAAATAGGTTGACATGTGGATCATTCATTCTTGTGGGAGGGTATTTTATTGAGCTTATTTTATGTCATTGATCCATATTTAATTTGTTTCATATATTATTTGTTCCATTTGATCCTTTTAATGAGAGTGTATCAATTCCATGAGCAACGAAGGCAGAGGTTCGTTCCTCAATTCATTATTTTGATTTTCCTCCCCCACATTGACCCTGTGTTCTTCGTGTTCTTTGTGGGGTTATGAACAACAGATCATTGCTCATATGTTTCACAACAAACTAACCCCAAATTGGTGATCTGACATTGTGATGACCCACTAGAGTTGTGATGAATATGGTATAGGGCGAATCGACTCTGTTTAGGAGAAATCGTCCTTCAACTGTTCCTCACAAAGATGATCAATACAAGTTTCCAGAGCCGATCGAAGGGCTGAATCTCACCGAATTGGAATTATTATGGAAATAATACCATGGATCTTGAGTTTTGAGTAAAACAGGAAACTAGAGCTAGGGTTGAAGAATCACCAAAGGTGCACCAACGAAGAACTTCATTTTTGGGAAATTGTGATGAACACAGTGTGTAGTTCAGACTACACAGAATGTGGCCCCCATTGAGCGGTGTCAAGGGTTTCGAGAGACAGAAAGAAATGAAATAATGTGTAACATATGTCACAAGTCATTTGGTTCCTTAATAGGGGCTCACCATGTATCTCAGATGATACATGGATACGATGCAGAGTACATGGATGGTACTCTACCAGATGGCCAGACAAGACCAGTTATAGGGGTTACCCTGTGTACTGGTACATAGTCTATTAGACACATGTTGAAGCTATGTATGGGCACAAATATAGCATGCATAGAGTAGCCCTTGTATAGTAGGACAAATCATTTCATTCTCTTACGCACCATGTTCATCTCTTTCTATAAGACATGATTTTCAGGTAGGAGATATTGTACACAGGCAGTACCAAGGGTTATAGGACACAATGTGTGACCTTTTTACATATTGTGAAATTTTCAGTACATGGGTCGATCTCTTTTTCCCCAAAACCGTGGACATGTTTTTGTTTGTTAGAAACCTTTTTCGTGTTCCTCTAAAGGTTAGGTATCCTTTCCATCCATAAAAGTGTGATCCATTTTTCATGAATTCCAGGATAGTGTCATAATTCCACTAAGTGGCCTGGAGCGAGATCTTATTCCCATTCATGGACCTAGGTAGAGTCAGACATCGACATGAACTGTCCCATAGGATTTCGATCCTCTACTTAGAAGTTGAATCTGGATGAGTCCTAGTATCTACTGAGGCCCTAAAAGTGATTTTCATTTGTGTATCGTGATCTTTACCCACCCGGGACTAAGTTCTCCCTCAGATGAGTGTATATGTTCTCTCTTCAGATCTATCAATTCATATATCACACATGTGAATTTCATGATGAATGTACATCCCCAACTAATGTCATCAGATATTTCAAACCTTTTTTGTGGGTTCTCCCGGATGAGAGCTTTATGGAATCTTTGAATCGAGTCATTAATAAGGGTATGTGGTCATTGTGACTTACCTCTAGATTAAGGGTATGTGTTTCGAGTATATCTGGATATGTTTATCTTATTATATTTTCTATAGAAATATACTGTGTAGTGCTGACTATACAATTACTTTGTTTATTGCTTTCTGGTTTTCATGGTCTTCTACGATGTATTGTTATACTCACCTGTACAAAGAATTTTCCCGCACGTGTTGTGGTTTGTGCAGACGAGCAGCCTTTTGATGGAGTTCAGGGTGGACCATGTCTAGAATGAGCTTTGTGAGCTTCCTCCTAGGATAAGGTATTCCTATGGATATGAGAAGGATTCCCAGTACCTATTTCATAAATAAAAGTTTTACTTTTCTGTTTCTAGACTCATTATTTTGGCGGGATTTTAATCTAGGACTGTTTACTTTCCGCACATTACATTCCATTGTATGCTGTTTGTTGGGTTTAGTTTTATTCATGAATTTTGTTACAAAGTGGTTTTTATATTTCACCATTTTTGGGGCTTGGATATATTTGTGTGTGTACATGTACATAGGAAATGCCTCCCATTTTAGTGACATATCTACTCAGTGCCAGTCACCAGCCCCTGGCTGATTGGAGGTAGGCTTGGGGAGTCACGACATAGGCCCCACTGGGACGGGTTGTGAAATATTATTTCATAAATTTCATAAATTTCATATATTAATATTAGATAAATATATATAACAATCCAAGTAATGTGTTTGTTAAAAAAATTACACCACTATGTGGAGATGGTATGTTGTACATAAACATGATCAATGTATTCAATTTCTATAGGATGGAAATGAAATGTAATATGGTCATAAAATTAAATAAATATCATTTCAGTTTATTTATTATACTATATTTATTATTCAAGGTTGAGTAAAATATATTTATAGGTATTAGAAGACAAAAAACTTGTATGATTTGATAAAGAAAATTACATATTCTTCGGTAGACTTCCTTTAGATAACATCTTAATGGACATAGGGTTGTTGTTATCAGTAAAGCAACACATCTAGAATTTTTATTATTATATTTATAAGATATGTTGGTAGGTTTGGTTTGATCTATGTTTCTATAAGTGGTTTAATGAAAAGAGAGTACACTTTTATAAGGGAGTGGAGGGGAATTCATGAAAATTTTAAAGTATTAAATTAATATAAATGTTTTTATGTTAAAATGGATCCATAGTGATAAAATTGAAAAATATAAGAAGGATTAGTGAAAATAATATCATCAAATTAAATTTTGATAAGTTTTATTTAGGATTCACCCTTATATATTAGTTTTAACCCCCCTAACCCCTTTTAAAATAACCTCAACATTAATGTTTTGGACATGTTAAGGGATCATAATGTTACTATAAAAGGAAAAAAAGGCCCATAAATGGACCATGGAATTTTTTTAAACCAGATACAATTTAATTGGATGATCATAGTATTTTTATTATTTTTAAATCATATAATTAGATAATAATTATTCTAAAATATCATTATTATTATTTTTCTAACTATTCATTAACTTTGATTTTGTGAAAAACAAGGAAGAAAAGTAATTTGAATATAAAAATTGAAGATAAAAATATTATGTTATTGATATTTTTAAAAGTTTGGGTTCACTATAACTCATTGAAATAATATTACAATTAACATTTGTAAATTGAATTTTATTTTACTTATTAAATATTCTGTCTGTGATGCATATGTATTTAAGCTAAATGATTGATTTCTAAAAAATAAAAATAATGTAACCAAATAAAAAAAATAATTAATATATAAAATTATTATTTTTAATAAAATATAATATTTCATTACTCATATCGCAAAATATTATTTATATTAAAAATAATGGAATGGTATTTTTGACTTTATCCTTTACTTATATATTATAAAGGTCTATATTAATGCTAAATTTTAGTAAGAGGTCATATTTTTAAATTTTTAATAATTATATATGAAATAAACTCATCTAATGAAATAAAAAAAGTGTTATATAGATTTTTAATTCCTTATCATATTATTTTCAACCTTAATTACACGATTTACTCTTTACTGAGGTGATACTTTTTTCCACTATTACTATTCATAGAACCTAAAAATAAAAGAAAAATATTTACCAAATTTGAACCTATTTATTTGTAAAATGGATAAATTATATCAAATTAAATCACTATATGTGGAAAAAATTCATTTTATAATAATCCCTCAAGCTGTGATGAAAAACATTTTTTTGAAAAAATAATGGTTTCTTTGTAAAATTACTTTAATGAAAAGATAAAGTATAATTTTGATCCAAAAGGTATAAATTAATGTTATTAATAGAAAAACTATTTAAATTTTAATGATTAAAATAATTAAAATAATTCACTGAAAGTACTTGAAGGGTAGTTTTCTTTAAAAAAAAATTAGTTTCCTTATTCACCAAAAAATTATCTTTTTTAGAAAATTAAAAACAAATAAACCTACGTTTATATTGATATTATGATTTAACAAAAGTTATATTTGTCACATAATAAAATTTTAATTTCTAAAAATGGGTTTTAAATAAATTTTTTGGTATAAATAAATCTATTAAAGTAGTTTTATTTAAAAGAAATATATAATATAACCTTTATATGTCAGATTTTACCACATTAAAAAAATCGTGCCCTAAAAATATTAACTAAATCATCAAATATCAAAACATTATTGAAAACCCCCATCATAAATAGTTATAATAAAACTAATTTTGATAATAGAAGGTATGGAACATGATTTTTACCTAAAATATATTGTATTCAGGTTCCCAGATATGAAAAGAATTGATTTTATGTTAAAAGCTTTTAATAGAAAAGAATAATATCCTATAAGTAAAAATATAAAGTGATAGGGAACATGGGCATGATAATTTGAACAACCAGACAACTATAAATTCATATTGGGTGAAAATAATATAAATTCATCTAAAATGAAGTTAAATGGGTAAATTTTTTATATCATGATCCTTTTACAATAGATGAGGTATTCCTTTACTATCATGATTGAGTACATGAGAAAATGTACATACATTTTTAATTTTCATTTCATAATAAAAATTATATATTTTTTTCACATTAATCGGATTCACTTTATCTCATACTCTATTAAATGGATATTCAATATAAATTTTTTACGCATGAACCACTAAAATTTAAATTTCCTGAATCATATGATCAATAAGTAATTATTTCTCCTTATAAATATTTTTCCAAAATGAAATTGTTTCCATAAAATATCAAACATTGATTAATACAATACATTAATCTCTAAAAACTAAATAATAACCCCAAAAGTTTAACTTAATATATTCTATAAATACATAAATGTGATAATCCTAAAAAATATTTTTGAGAAAATTAATGACATAAAAATATAAAATATTTAATGAAACATTTATCTAGAAATAAAATAAATTATAGAAACATTTTACACATTAGGAATGTGAATAGCTTGGTCATATATTATCCTAAAACATTTTAACTACCTAAATCACCATAAAACTGCAATGAAAACAAGAATTCTTCCCAAAATTAACACTCTCCTTATTCTTTAAATAATTTATATATTTTATCATACATTCCACAAATCCTTAAATATATTACCCTTTCTCAATTATTTCTAAAATCACTTTGTCAATGGAGTACTAATCAGTTCTAATGCCATTAGTATTATACAATTTGGTTGATTAATTTATATAATCTCATTATCCCAACGAAAGATTAATAACACAGTATAAGGAATATATTGTATTTTATCTTACCCTTAATAATGTGTTCCCTTAAAATATTACCTTACCACTACAATTTTTTTCTTGTTACTAGTACCATTAAATACATGATCTCAAATCCTTAAATAAAAACTACAACATAACATCTATTATATATTTTAGGATTTCATTGACCATAATATCATTTCTATAAAACTTATATAAAAGTAAAATAAAATCCCAACACATAAACACTTAAATATTTACAATTAAATGATATACATGGAATTAGTTATTCATTGGTCAATGAGTTTACCCTTGTATTTAAGCAACAAATCAGAAAACTCCCTTGTTCTACATTCATAATACATTCAAATATAAATGTAAAATTAAGATGATATTTATATCCATCTATCAATATATTCATTTTTCTATAGAAATAAATTTCATAAATCTCTTCTTCCACACACATAAAACATATTCTCATTCATATGAGACATTATTTAGAGTGTTTCTTACCAATATATGATATATAAGAAAAAAATATTCTAACCTCAATTGTATTAAAAAAACTCCATTTTTATCTTCTTAGTATTTTTATTAAACACACCCATATTTAAATTGTTAATAATATAATGAGATATATGATTAATCATAATAAAAAATGTTACATTCCATATCTTGTTTCATTTGGATTCTTGTAAGGAAAATAATTCTAATATCCATCAATTTCAGTATTAAAATAGATACTTTTATTTCCAAAAATTGACTAGAATAGAAAACCATATATTGAAAATAATATTCAAGATGGGAATCCACATTATCATAAAAATATTTTTTATCATGTCTAAATAATGTCACATTCTATTCAATCTTTGACACCCTAGTCCATTCAAGGTCATCATGTATTTGAATACGTCATAATAGTTTATAAAGAAAATATGAGTTAAACTAAGAATGTCCTGAGTGAGTTTCATAGATGGTGTGTACTAATGGAGAAATAACCATGCAATAGAATTATGGTAGAGATATACCCAACCAACTCTTTTCAGGGTAATTACCCCTTTTTGTTTCTATACCAAAACCACATACACTTCGAGTATCTAAATATCGATGTGTTTCTAGTGAAACAATTTCATAATATATACCATATAAAATCATTAGGAAGTTATCTTATACATAGAAATATTATGAAATTATGTCATAGGGATATGTTACCAAATAAATGTTTTCCAAAATATCATTCTCAGGGTGTCTATTAAACTTATTCATATACAAACTATAATAAACCCATCTCTAGTAACCCATACCCAATGTCTAATTTATTAATTTATAAAATATATAATATATCTCATTTTCAAGGGCTAATTAGTTTATTATTCTTGAAGAACAATATGAAAAAATTGTTTTTATAATATATTATAAATAAAATATAAAACATAAAAATAAAATGTTGTCATTTCTGGAAACTCATTCAAATATTCCTTATTAATATCATAAGCAAAGGAAAAAATATGGGAGATCTCAAAAATTTAGTTAGGGTTTTGTATAATTGAATTTATCATCATTTAATAAAGAATAATGAATAATAATGGTAAATAACTAAAAATAGATGACATTTAATCAATAAGTTTTTCACAAAATGCATCTTGGGATAATATCAAATGTAATAAATTGATGGATGTTAATAATTGAATTCTTAGTTATGTAAATAAATTATGTTGGACATCATGATCTTAGGAATATTGAAATTATTACCACTAAGATTATTTTCCAAGATAGATTAAAATATGAGTATCTATACACCAAATCCCTTTCAATAAGGTTAGCTAACTGGACTGTCTCATGAGACCCATCAAATCATTGAGGGGTTATATAATTATTTTCCCCACCCATCACTACATTTCCAATTAATATCTAATATATTGAATGATTAATTTTATTAATGATTTTTTTTTACTTAATTAATGAGTTTTATTTTCTAAAACCTTTGGAAACATGACAAATAAGTTCTATGCATAAAATTGTTATTGCGGCTAAAAAATAAGTTAACACCATATATGATAAAAACATTACTTATGACTTTTTATATATAATGTTGAATATTTAATTAAAATAAATTCAAAATATTACTTTAATTAATTTTATAAAGGTAATGATAACATAAAATTTACATTGAGTGTATTAAAAGGACTTCCAATTTTTTTTGGAAAAAACGGTCATGGAAGAAAAACATTTATGATCAAAAGAGATATAAGATCGAATTTTCATTTAAAAATTTCTATGATTGAAAAAAGTGGAAAAGAGAGGAAAATATAGTGGAAATCATGAAAACTCATTAAATATCAATATGAATTTAAAATTTATTTACTTTAACAAAGATAGATTTTAATTTTCCTTCAATGAAAATATTTTCAATCCTAGATAAATGAGATTGTAAAATAAATTTCAAACTCTTTGGTAACATTAAAATTATAATCCCACGAAAATTCAAACAAGAAATGAAACTATAATCCTCTTGAATATGTATAATATCTTGTAAAATATCTCAAATGTGTATTATATACACCAAAAAATAAAAATAAAAAGGTGAATCCCGACAAATATGTTTAAATAATGTGGAAATAGAGATGAAATCCATTACAAAGATCATATCATTGAAATGAGAATTAGAAAATAGAAATATTAGGTGAAATATATTTAAATCAACAATAAATATTTTTAATTACATCATAAAATAATAAAATTCCATTTCAAACATAATCTTGACATAATAGAATCAATGAAGATGTGATATAACCTAAATGATGGAAATTGTGTTAAGAAAACTCTTACCTCATGTTTGAGTTTCCTTCTAAGTACTCTTAAAATTATATATAAAATTTTGATTTATAATATTTACAATGGGAATTATATAAAAACCTATAATATTATGTATGTTTCATTTATAAAATTTTATAACCCATTTGTTAAAAATCAAATATTATTATCCTATTTTGGGTATTAATTACTTCATTTTCCATGTATGTTTTGAATTAGTAGTTTTGATCCTTGAAAAATTATCATGTTTAATTAATATAAAGAAAATTATTAATGATATAATGATTATATATATTCAATATATATTTATAGTTATCTATAAAATATATAGGTTGAAAAATGAATTTATCCATTCAGGAGGATGGTAGGTCGTGAAAATGTATGAACAATGTTTTCACTTTTGGAAGGATTAAATGATGGAATGTTAAATAGTAATACACAATTAAAGGATTATATTTATATCATATTTATCTTATATATTCATTCAATCTATCTTTATTATCATACATACAATGTGGAAATGAGAAATGATCCAAATCACTTCATAGAGGTTGTAGTCCACACATAAGCTTGAGCTACATTATCATTTTCAAAAAGTCTAAAAGGTATCCATGTTGAAAAAATATTATAATTATAATGGAATAATTATTTTATAAGTATAATATCTAAAAATTAGTTACATATTTATAAATATCAATGTAATGTGATGATTAAATATAAATTACCCCACAATGTTTAGATGGAAAGTCTTACATACCATCAATTGACGTCTTCTCATTCTGTAGGCTGGAAAAGATATGTAATATGATTGTAAAATAATAATAATAATAATATATTATTATATTTATGATAATATATTTATTATTTATTGTGGACATATTAGGTTTATAGGATGTCGAGAATAAATAAACATGAATGTATCGAAAATGATGATTACCTCTTGTTTGGTAGACTTCCATTAGATCACCACCCATGGGACTCAGCGTTGGTATTTTGGGAATAAAAAAACATTTAAAACCATGATAAGTATGTTTTTAATAAAAATTAGATGTTTTTTTCTATTTTATATTTATCAAATTGGTGTATTGAAAAGAGAGAAGGTGTGTCCTTTTACATGGGAGGGGGGAATTCATGAAATTTATGAAAGTATTAATCTTATCTAATTATTTTAAATTAAAAGTTGATCAAAATTAATATATTATTAATAAAATATGATGGATAGTTTAAATCCTCTTATAATATAATATAAGGACATATTTGAGTCATTATTTCACAATTAACTTTTAGCTTTCGAACCCTATTAACACATTTAACAATTACACCAATAAAAACATTTTCAACCCCGTAGGACTCTTAAATGTTACCATAAAAGAGAAAAGGTTAAATTAAAGGATTAGAGTTGATGTTTAAAAACATATACCATTCAGTTGGATAAAGATATAATTTTTATTATGTTTAAATAATTTAATAAAGTATCATTTATTATTAAATCTCATCAATTTCATTTATTTGTAACTATACATTTATTTTAAATTTGAAAACCACTTTAGAAAATATTCAAATATACACCATTAAAACACCAATAATATGTTTTAGTTATCAGAAAAATTCATAGTACACTTTAAATAATTCAAATAATATTACTTTTATCATTTTGAAATAATTTATTTTATTTTCCATTGGTTAAATAAATATTGTGTCGGAGCTGCGTAAGAATTTAATGTTTTTATTTAATTTTAAAAAAAGTAAAAAAAGAAAATGATGATTAAAAAATTTAATAATGTCTTAAGTGAATATTTATAAATGAAAATTATTTTTTTTATCTCTATAAATATATAGTATCTGTATCAAAAGAAATAGAATGAAATTTTTTACATTATCCTTTACATAAATAATAAAAAGCTAAAAATGAAATATAATATCTAGAAAGGTAATATTTCAAATTTTTGGGTAAATATGGATGAAATATACTTATAAAATGAAATATTTTTTTGATTTTGGATATATTTTGAGGCCTTATCAAATTATTTTTAACCATAATTACAATATTTATCCTTTAATGAAGTTATAATTTTTTCCATATTTGTTATTAAATGTTTCTAGAAATAAAAGAAAACTATTTACTAACTATTCACCACATAAAAAAATATAAATAATCAGTTTTATAAAATTAAATACTTATAAGTAACCTAAAATAATTTTATTATTATCCCTCAAATCGCGATGGAAAATTATTTTCTAAAAAATGACTTTATAAGTGTAAAATTATATTTTTTACAAGATCATGTATAATATTCATCAAAAAGATATAAATTAAAATAATTTTATCAAAAATAATGTATTTCAAATTTACAACTGAATCAGATCAATTTGAAACATTTATAAAAATTGAAATGTAGTTTTTTTAATAAATTGGTGTTTTCATTATTCACCCCAAAGATAGCTTTTTTAGAAAATTCTAAAAAAAATAAACCAAGGATAACATTGAAATGATGATTTTAAAAATGATATAATTTTTACATAATAATATTTGAATAGATATAAATAGATAATTAAACACTGGTTCTTCTTGTAAGGTAAGTTATCAAAAATTATATTTAAATTGAAATATATCATAAAATCTTCGGATGTTACAGATGGTGTGAGAACATGATAAATGATGGGTGTTCTATCCCATATATGAAAATTCATTCTTGTCATTGGACATGATATCTTAACTGTATATGTGTTAAATAACTGTGATTAGTATATGCTAGTTGTAAGTCACAAATCATTCGTATTAATGATTGATTCAGGGTATATCATCTACCTATGATGTAATGATGAACAATCATTTACCATGAGATTAATTTATTAGTGCTACCTCATCCCCTGGATCTAATTAATTGTGGTTCATCATTTACCATAGATATATTAGTTTAAATTGTATACTCAAATATTGATATTGGTAGTGTAACGTCCACCATGGAGTGAATTCATGAAGGTAGATCATCAACTCAAAGACATCCATTAGGGGAGTAACATCCACTAGAGAGAGATTTCGTAATGTTATATCATCATCATAGAGAATTTAATTGGTGTTATATTTTAATTCCAAAAAATGACGTCCATGGTAAAAAATTCACCAACAGTTTAATGGTTACGGTGCCCCATCATCCCATGGAGTTCTATGTTCGGGGTTTGTTTTCCACAATGTATGTATTTTAGTGCTACCCTATCCTCCTAAACATGGGTAGTGGTGATTAATTATCCACTTAAATTTATTTATGGCTCATTCACTGAGAAATTACTCATTCAATAATGATATTGGAGTGGTGATGAATACTTCATCTTGTTGATATTTAAATGTGAAACATTGATCACTATGATTTTCATGATGGTGATGTATTTTTCACCCAGATTATGAAATTATTAGTGATATGTTGTTAATCATTGAGTTGTGTTTATTATATATATATATATATATTCCCATTTAATAACTTTTCAATGTAGGTTTTATCATTTGTGGTGTCTATATTGAGAACACCATTTTTTTGATAATCAATTTATTTATTATACTATTGTCCTTATATACCATGCATGCACTTTTAATTTTTGGACTTTCATAGTGACACATTTGGTGCAAGACTACTATGTTGTAATCCACCCTTTAATTGGATCCTTGGTACTCAAAAAAGGATATTGTTTTACGAACCAAAGCAAGGGAAAATTCCTCATAGCTATGTATTGTTGATCAAGTGGGGCATGGTTGGTGTAGGGATATGGGACTAAATTGGGACTCAATTATTTTATTTCAGGGAAATATAATTTCTGTAATATAATTTTTGTCATAGTGGTATATTACCATCATATTTTAGATCAAATTATAGTTTCATGAATTATATGACATGTACAATAGACCATTTATCTGTAACATGACTGTTTTTTTACTTTTATATTGAACATAGTTGATATGTTTAGCATTACACCGTGGTAATATTATGTTGATTATTTTATGATATTTCATTAATTATGATTTATGGTTGGAATAGTGGGTCATGTAGGTTTTCCCCATAATATAAATAAATCCTAATTAACTATCGATAAAATGTATTGTAAGAGGAGGATTTCTTGAGGTATGTTGCGACTAGGTTCAGTCATGGTGGAGGAGACAAAGACTGGGGATGTTACAATATTAGAACATTATATGATGGGGTATTAATTCAAACTATCGATCAACTGGTTTGACTGTATAGTTATTTTTAAAAAATTCTACAAAAAGTCTGGAAAACATATACTATTATTGATATATTTATAATTCAGGATAATAACTGAATAGATTGATATTTCCATTTTCAATTTACATAGAGGAAAAATCAAGTAGATATTCGAGATATATTCCATTAATTCATCTAAATTTTTATAAATAATACAAATAAAAACATGGATAATGTTTTTTTATTTTTTTCTTTATGGAGAGGAGTTATTTTTACTATTGTAGTTGGTTTAAACAAAGCTAGGCATATTTTTATTTAACATTATTTCAGTAAGATATAATTTTTATCTCACAAATATTCTCACAATCATGGAATAAAATTTTTCTGTTTCTTTATTGGTTATGCTCATGAAAATATTATGTTAAAAAAAATAAAGTATTTATCCATAATCAACGAACACATGATTCCATTTTAGAGTTATCATTAGATATACTACTATTATAACATGGAGTATAGAAACATAATAATGAGATGAGATAAAATGTTCAGTAAGGGAGAAACTAATCAACTTTTCATTAAGTAGTATAAGCATATGGAGAACCATGAGCATGAGAGAAATATCTTATTAAATATATTATGGATCCATAAGATTTATCCATATAGAATTATATAATAACATGTACCTATAATGAATAAATATCTACCCTGTCAAAAGGTTGTGGATGAAAGAAATAATAAATATGGTCCATGGAGCATGAGATAAATATCATATCAACATGTCTTCAATGATAATGATTATTTGGTATATCATTAGTATGTGATAAATAACTTATTAAAAATATCATGGATTCACAAGAGTTATCCATAAGGCTTGACATAATGTCATGTACCTTAAACGATTAAACATATACAATGTAATAAGAGTGTCTAATAATGATAGAATAAACATGATACATGAGGCCTAACATTGTTATATAGAATAATAAAGAAATTTATCACAAAATTAATAAATCAAAATATATTGAACAAAGAAATGTTTGGTCATGTCCTCAAACAATATATTGAAAAAATATATATTGGATCATCTCCATACAATATTACATGAAAAAACCTATACAAAATCATTTTCATATAAAATATTGTTAATAATGATTTTTTTGATAATTTCAACACACCATCATGTGTACAGATTTATATGGGATTAGTTCCACATTAAATCATATGATCAAAACTATATATGATACACAAAATCATTTGAATAATGATTATAATTATCATTAACCCCCCAAAACATTTGAAAATAGATTACTACAACATGTGTATCACAAAACATGTGATAATATCTTAACCACATTTACAATAATGACCAATTTCATGTGTTTGGAATTCGTATTACTATCTCATATGAAATAGTGGGTTAAGAATCCACATACCTATCTACCATATAATGGTGAATTTGAAATTTAAATCCCTATAACCCATAACAAAGTGAGTCAAGAATTTACATCCATGTCTCCCATGAGGTAATTTTTCCATAATTCACTTATATGTATCCCATAATTATCTAATGAAATATCAAACATTACCTATGATTACTCATATATTATAAAAAATTTATTTTATGTATTATTACATTAATACACATAATAAATCCTTAAATATAGAAAGTATCTGTGTATTTGGGTAGTTATAAATAAATAAAAAAAACATAAAATATTAATACAATGACATTATTTAAAAAATGAACAACATACCCTTAAAAATCCATTGATCTAAAAAAATTAAAAAATATCACCTAGGGACATATATTAGAAAATGGTTACCAAAAATGTTCATTAAGATAATAATCAATGAATACATGAGAAAAGTAATACATGTCTACGTAGTCGCATATAAATGTGGAATAAATAGATTTGAATTAAAAACATGGACTTTAAATAATGATATAAAATGATAACATCAAGGAAACATTGAAATGTAACAAAAACATAAAACATTTAATTATAAGTATAATTCAAGTATAATCAATGAGAGATAATAATGTAGTGTTATCAGGATATCCACCTATAAAATATACATGGTATCTCATGAGATAAAAAATCACTCAATACATTAGATTGTAATTTAATTATAGGCTCAAATGAAACATTTATATCATTTTCATGAATTTGTTTTTGATAAAGATCATATAATATGTGAAAATATTTAATTATTTTGTATTCCATTATAAATAATTGTGAGTAAAATAAATATAATTCTACAATAAATGAAGGATAGGTATTTAAAGGTGAATATACTTTATTGTAAATGGTGATGGGCCTTCACAATATAATAGTTTGTGTCGAAAAATACATGATAATATCAACAATATAACATGTGCACATGAAGGTTCTTATGCTAGTTTAATGATATTTATAGGTGCCCTATAATTACATGAAAATCATAATTACAGTAAAGGGGTGTGTGAAAACATAATACAATATGAAAAACTGAAATCATAAAATTATAATATGAAGAAAGTACTTGAATAAAGAAGAGCGGGATGAGAATCCCTTACCTTGAGAGGTTGCTTCAAAAATAATGGTTGGTGCTTGTTAAGCTCATGCTGGCACATTGGGAGGAATTTTGAAACATGTTGGGAGATGAAATTTATGGTCAAATGGATTTTATTAAAGAGGAATGGGATTTTGGCTGGATATTTAGAGTGAGAGATAGGGGAATTATAAAATAATTTCTAAAAATAGGTTTTGAAAATTAAGTGATAAAATAAAAAAATCAAAAAACATCCAATTTTTATTCTAATAGTTTACACCAAATTTTAGTTATTTTAAATATTTTATGAGACTAATAATAGAACTAATTAAAATAATACCATTTTTGATATAAAAGTGATTCATGATTAAAATGAATTTATTTTAAAACCATAAAATAAGATATATGTTTAGGAGGGTTCCTTAATGTTTTTTTAAATTAATAAATTAAATTAAAAATTGATTTTTTAATGGAAAGTCTATATATGGTCTTTTATTCCATTTATAGTATTTATTGCATCAATTTTGGACAATATTTATGTCATAATACATACCATATGATTAAATAGTATCTAATTTATAACTAATAAATTTGAAAGTCGCATAAATTTATGGAATGTTCACAATTTTATAAATTATATATTTTGATTTAAAAAATTATTTTTATTTCAAAAAATATTAATTTTGTAAATATTAGAATATGCACCATTATATAAAAATTCATATTTACTCTAAAATACTACTTTTTATGATGCTAACCACATTATCACCCTTATAAAGATTACATTGGACTTCTTTAAATTATTTTATCATTTATATTAATAATAATATTATTTAATAAAAATATTTCATTAAAATAAAAAATATTATGTTTTCAATTTTTTTTAGAAATGATTATCTTAATTGATGTTATATATTTTAAAAAATAATAATTTAATTTCTTCATTTAAAATTCAAATTTTTGTTGAACACTTAATATATTAATTAATATAAATTAATAATAAAATGGGATAAATGAAATCATTTTTAATTTAAAAGTAATTATAAAAATTTATACTTATATGGTCTAGATACAGAACCCCTTATTACAATACTGTATGCCCAAAGGGTATGGTTTTTAATGGTGGTACATTGTTAGTCTGGTTTGATGAACATGGTTTTGTTTGATGTCATGATAATCTTGAACTTCTCCTATCAATGGATTCAATCATGTTTTAGATATCGAGACAAGGCACAGGTCTATTGTAGGGAAACGTGTAGTGAGTCTATCTCCCACATAAGCATTGTTAAATTATCCTTATAGGGTATGATTGTACTCGTCAATGCCATTATTTATTCCATCTATCTTAAACATAACTTATCATAACCCTTAATATATAATAACCATAATGCTCAATGTATAAGGGATTTATTTACAATTATTATGATTCTTAATGTTATTTTAAGCACAAAAACAAATTACAGAAATATATTTTATTAGTCAAAAATTGAAATTTAAATATAATGCATATGTTTTCTATAACTAAAATTTTATTAATGAATTTATTCATTGAAATGAAATATCTTCTATAAAATTTTGGTCTATTACAATTTTCCACCCTTCTTAAATCTCACCCTCAAAATTTCATGTTAATACTAAAACGGATAAGGGTTCTTCTATATCATCACCTCTGGAGGTTCTCATATTTATTCCCCAAACATGTGGTCACCAAAATGTACCATGTGAGTAATCTTGTTTCATATAACTTGGAATATATGATCTAAAATATTCAAAATCTTTACCACATATGAAATAATCTTTTCCAATGTAATACCTCCAGATTTAGAACATTTAAGGGTCCTTGTATATACTTATACAAGAGAGAAACATGGAACTCATTATATACTTGAGATAGATTCGGTTGGAATGCTATATGATATTCTATAACTTTGATGTGATAAAGGATCTCAAGGGGGATGATATATCTGGGAAAAAACATTTCATTATTCCAAAAAATCATAAATTTCATCCATAATTATATATGACGGAATAATGTTTCCCCAACCACAAACAATAGTTCACATCTATGATTTTTTCATATCATTTATATTCTGTTTGAATAGATTTCATATGATGTTGAACGAGTTAGAGCTTCTCTATCTTCTTGGGGATAAGATCAGAACCTATCAAATTACACCCTCTATATTCATCCATGTATGTTGGATCCCAACACCTCTTCCCATAAATGCCCTCACAAGGTGACATTTGAATACTAGAATGGAAACCATGGTAATATGAGAATTCCACCAGGGAAAGGTTTTGAACCCAACATCCATATAAATTCATTTAAAAAACATGTAATCACATCCTCTAGATTTTTTATATTTTTCTTTGACTGAACATTTATATGACGAAAATGAGTATGGCTAAATCATAGCTCTGTATACAATGATTTTTGAAGGCTTCTCCAGAATCTCAAGAAAACCCTTGGATCTAGATCAAATACATTGGAGAGTTGAAATCCATGAATTCTTAAAACTTTTCCTAGATATATATTAATGAGTTTATCATGAGATTAATATTACTTGATACGAAAAAAATTCATTGAATTTTTATGCTGATTGACTACTACCCAAATTGTGTTATTCTATTTATATATCCTAGGGAGCCCTATAATGAAATCCATGGTTCACTTTTCCTATTTACATACTGATATAGGTAATGGTTTCATTATATCATTAAACTTATTCCATTCATCCTTGACATTTTGGCATACTAAACATTGATATAAAAATTCAATGATCTCCCTCTTTATATTATTCCCATATATGTTTTACTTTATATCTCTAAATATCATAGTGATTCAAGGATAAATATAAATGTATGAACTATAAACATCATTTAGATTTTCCCTATCATTTTTGGTATTGGTGGGTCATATATATGGGTTCCAAAACTTATAACCACATTTTTAGAAAATTTGAACTTTGGAATATTCAGTATGATTCTCTAAATCTTCTAATCATCTTTTTTGGGCCTCCATGATCTTCCTAATAATAGATAGTAAAGAAATTATCTAATAAATGTGGGATGATGTTGAATTTATTAATCCCATTTCTATTCTTTAAATGTACAAGAATATTTTATCCCTTCAAATCATCATGGATAGGGTAGTATGATTCTTTCTAATCAAGGAATCTACCACTTTTTTCACATTACCAAGATGGTAATGGATTAAATAATACCAATCATTGACATATCAAACCACAATTGTTGGTTCATACTTAGATCCATTAGTGTGGATATTCACATAAGTATTTTATGATCATTATATATATCACACTTCTCCACATAGGGATATATTCACAAAATCACCATTTTTATGATCACGATAACTAATTTTAAATATTGGGTTGGGTAGTTTTTATCAGGGATCATTAATTGGAATGAGACATAAAATATCACTTTTTCATATTTCATGAGTACATAACCCATTTTCTATCTTGATTCTTCACCATAGATCAAAAATACTTCCCCAAAAGTGTATAATGTGAGCACATGTGTGATTATTATCCAATTTTATGAATCCTTAATCAAATTATTGAATTCATCAGTCCAAGAAAACATCACTCCCATTCGAGTTATCGTATTTACTAGGATTGAAAATCATGTTTTGTTTCTCACAAATCAATGATGCTACCCACGTAATCTAAGGAAACTGTGGATCTCCGTCATAGAAGTTGGGTTAGAATATCCTTTATTTATCACTTTCTTAAATGGATCCCTTGATATAACTTTTTTAGTTATAAAATTCCCATAACATATTACATAACACACCAAAAGAGTAAATTTTATATACTTTTCATATAGATATTTCTTTAACAAGAACATTAGTAAAATATTCAAATCGTTTTCATGTTTACTATTTTCTTTGGAGTAGATAAGAATATCATTTACAAATACTATAACATATTTCTCAAGGAAATCACTAATGTCTCTATTCATTATGTCAATTAAGATAACTAGATCATTAGTTAGACCAAATTGAATCAATATGAACTTTTAGTGCCCATACACTATATAGAATGTTATCTCCAAGATATCCTCCTTCTCCACCATTGCATGATAATATCCTAACCAAGGATTAATCGTAGAGAAATAATAGGCTCCACATAGATGTACAAATAAGTCATCAATCCATGGAAGGGAAACTTGTTTTTTATTTTGATCATGTTGAGATCATAAAAATCAATAAAGGGGCATATTGACCCATCATTCTTCTAGATGAAAAGGAATGATAGACCCCATGGGGAAACACAAGGGTGTATAAATCTTTCATTTAGATTCTCTCTTTTTTTCTTATTCATTAATTCATATTAAACAGTGTCCACTCTATAATGATTCTTGTATAATGAAAAAACTCCAGTTACATGTTTTTATTGAAAATCAACCTATTGGTTGGAATACCCAAAATTTCTTCAGAAAATAAACACATATAAATTCATAAAATGATAATGTAATCAAAGATATTCTTTTCTATAGTCTCTCTCATTATAAATATATATATATAATTTATAATATGGAAATAATATCCATTCTTGTGGGGATGATTCCAAAGGAGATTCATCCTCCTCCGTTATCTTATATTGAATCAGTGGGAGATCATTATATAGAGGATTTTATTCCTTATCAATGAAATTTATATAAGATATATATAAAGAAAACCTACCCATGCATATAATATAATAAAATTTCCTTAAATTGAGTATCATAATGATCATATGTTTGTTAATCTAGAAAATAATTCCAGTGGAGGATTTAGAAACCTGAGATGCAATAGTTTACCCATTTTTAATTTATACCGATAGATCTACATTAATGTATTCAGGTGGAGTTTGAATAGTATTAATAAATATTCATTCAGTGAAGGAATACATAAAACCAAAATCAAATAGTTTATTTTCTATCATTGAATAAATAACTAGTTTACTTCCCACTATTCCATTTTCATGCTCTGACTCAACGGTTTTTATAGAATATGTTTTCTCTTATTCTCAAGGCCATGTTGGTAGTTGTCCTCTATTATCATTGATAACCCCTGACACGGTGAATAAGTTCCCATATTTTTCTTTATCATTTCAACTAAATCATTGGATAGTATTTTGAGGGTTGAAAAGATCATTTCTCTCTTATATCACACTAGTGGGCTTCTCCTATTGGTTTTTGTAATTGATGATCTCTTTCTTCCCACACCTAAATCAATTCTCTATCCCCTTTAGTAATTTCGCGGATTCTTTTTCATGATCCTTTTAAAAGTTTTATAGTTTAATTTATTCAAACTATATGATTTCTCTATCCCATAACATGAATTGAAATCTATTATCCACTTTATATCCTCATACATATGATTACCTTGAGAATAACTTTCTCCATTTCAACATAAATGGAACATTAGATAATTTACTCATAACTGTAAAGGTCATGAATCTCTAAATATCTTCATAGATTGTACAATATACCATTGAAGAACTAGTCAACATTAATTTCAAGGAAAATGGAAAAGATTGTGAATTATCATGAAAGACTTATAATGGTATCCTCATATACCCTAATGGATTCAATGCAATTTTTCTTGAGTTCATGGATCTCCATTGGTAGTCAGAGAGTAAAATGAAATTATTTTTCAAAAGACATTTTACCAAATTATTTCCACTCCATGTCATTAATTTATTCCTTAGGATCCGTATTATGGATCAACACAAACCATTGATCTATTGTTCCCTCCATGTAATACTCATTTATAATTTCCTTATATAAGGCCTTTTTAATAGAGTTGATCTTTTGTTCCTTGATTAAGGGTTCAAAGGATACATTGAATGTCTCGGGCCTTTTTTGTATAATGTTCTCAATTATAACTTGATTATTCTTATAGGGATGTGGGTTTCCCCCTAATTCATGTTTTTATTCCAATCCTGAGTTAACTGACTAAGTGTTATCATGACGTTATTAACTCCTAGTCCCATCATACTACACATGTCATTGGGGAATCCATCACCTTTACAATCACAGTATTTATTGAATTTCTTCCTATAATTTCCAGCCATTGACTAAAATAATGGGAAAATAGAAGATAAGAGTTTTGAAGTTATTAAAAACATTAAAGGGAAACTGTAACCATTGAATGAATCATGAAAAACTGACATATATTCCATAATATATGAATTTTTATCCTTAAATATATATTATCCATGTTCTATTTCCTCACATAAATTTTTTTTATGAATTTTACTTCCCTTTAGAAAGGTGTATAAATAGATTGTGAATTTAAAAATTAATATCCCTTTGGAGTGTCAAAATAAGTGTGAAGTAAGGCCTTCTTATCAAGAACTAGGTGTTGATTGAGTTATTACCTAATGTTGAATTTTCATGGTTATTAAACCTAGATTAAACAATACTAGCTCCACATTTATGACTTTCATGGGAAAATGTATTTTTCTTCATCTATTTCCTTTACAGTATTTATTATATAATTTTTCTTCTATTATTATGTCATAATTCAAAACATATATTAATAACATATTTAATTTTTATCCAAACATTCTTCTATCTAAGAAAATTAAAAAATATTCACCATTTTCTAATTTCCATGCGATAATTTAAAAAATAATATTCATTTTATCAAAATAATATTAGAAATGTGAGAATTTAAACTATTATATAAAAATCATAAACTACTAGAAAATTATAGTTTATATGATACTAACCACTTTATATCCCTTATAAAATTTATATTATAGTTACTTAAATTATATAATAATTTATATATAATTAAATAATTTTTAATTAAAAAAATCTTGGTAATATTTTTTTTTGAAAATTCTTACAGTTATCAAATTTATTACTTCAAATGAAATTATATATTTCAGAAAAATATAATTTTAATTTTATAAAATAAAAAATTATTTTTTAAAATAAAATTCTATGATAATATATATATATATATATTTATAAACAAAGATAAATATAATAAATATTTAATTAAAAATTAATTATAGAAATTCATACTTATAGGATATTTCTACATAACCCATTTTAACACTTCCATACTCCAAAAGAGTATGGTGTGTGAGGGTATTAAATTATTGGGATGGCTCAATTAACATAGTTTGGTTATTATCGCAATAAGCCATACATTCCCTTGTAAATATATTTGATCAAGTTATGTCTATTTAATACTGGATTGGTATTGGTCACGGGAGAATGCCATTGATGTAATATCCCCTGTAATATCCAATAAACATGCTTTATTCAGTAAGATCATACTTTTCAAGACCATAATTTATCATTTCTCTCTCAATTAGGGATTATCATAACCTTCAATATATACTAATATTAATGGTTACTATAAATTATAAATATTAATAATGGTTAAAATTCATAATGATCATTTAAGCATGAAAAACAAAATCTGCTCATATTTTATTATAGCCCAAAATAACAACTGAAATATAAAGCTTCTATTTTATTTTAATAAACTACTAAATGAGGAATTTATTCATTAAAAATAGAATTTAATTTATTATTGTTTTGGTTAATAAATTACCCAACTCATTGGAGGGTGATATAAGACCACAACCATAACATTAATAATCATTCATATAGATATAAGTCATGAAAACATGAAAATGTTCATATTTTAAACATCAATTTATTATCACATAGAAAAGAGTAATTTATTAAAAAAAACACCTCCAGGATATTTCATAATCCATCCAGAGAATGATTTTATAAGACAGTGTAATAATATATTTGTATTAAATCATAAATACATTAAAGGATGTTTCCATAGTTGAAAACAACTTTATAATAGGAATACATTAAGCAATACCAAATATGATGGGATCAAGAATGGAATCATTTTAGATTATTAGTTTAATTTACAAAAAAATATTTTAAAATACTTTAGTGGTATATTTAATAAATATCATTTACAATTAAATAAATTCCATTTACATGTTGAGTAAAATGGAAGTGAAACTGTAAAAGAGTTTTAAGAAGATATTTTTTACATTATTATAAATAAAGAGATATGAAGTCATTTTTAAAAGTTAGTTTTGAAAATTTAATGAAAAATATTTTGAAAACATTTAATTTATAAAAATAATAAATAATAGATCCTTAATAAATATATAACGTTATCCTATTGAAATGTGGAGTGGAATTAAAAATAAGAAATATTTGATTGAAAAATCATTGTAATATTTTAAGATCCCTTTATTAATACCCAAATCATTAAAACTACAAAATGAATTCATTGTAAAATGAATTTATTAGAAATATAAAGGTCATAGAAATAGTAAATATTTATATTTGAAAATATAGAATGTGAACATATCTAGGAAAAATTAATATGGCGAATAAAGTGAAAGAGTTTATTGGAATGGTTGAGAATTATTCATAAGAATGTTATAATTTTATTTTAAAGAACTCTATAAATGAATAATATTTGAATTAAAATGTAAATATTCATTGGTAGTAATTTAAAGAACCATATAATAAAATATTGGGGTCGATGAAATCAAACATATCTGAAAGGTGTTAAGGAGTATAAATTGTTACTCGAAATTATGTTTCGAAAAAACAATATTCAATACATATTAAATAACTCTTGAATTAAAGGAACATTAAGAAAGATAACTTCTGATGGATCTATAAATACATTGAATTTCATGAGAGGTATGATAAAAATCATATATAGGGATTTTTGTACATACAAAATAAATCATGTGGTGAATATGATTTATATATCAAATAAAAAAAATTCAAACAAAGTCAATCCCACAAAAATTTACCAATTATTGAATAAAATGTATCACAAGGGGGGATTAATGAAAATAAATGTTAATGCAATTATTTCAACAGTAATTATATAAAAAACACTTATAGGGTAGTATGTAAACCATATAAATTAATTAGAGTTTTATTTCATGGAAATATGCCGCAATGAATGGAAATTAATACAAAACCCCTAACCCTAAATCTCATCATCAAACAAATATCATTAAATTTCTATATAAAAACATAAAAATCAAAATAAAATATTTTAAAACCATATTCATATTTACTACAGTATATACTATTAAATTTTAGAAACTTATTATACATTTATTAGTTAATTATTGTATATTATCATCATTATATTTTATTGCATTTTTTTTTATTAACACATGATTTAAAATGTCAATGTTATCCTCCATTTATTGGTACCATGTCATAATAATTATATTTTCCACCATTAATAAGAATTTATATTATTTAAAAAATTATAATTTTCTTCCTTGTGAATTTTAGTCATGATTGGTGAAAATAAAATTATTTTTTATATTGTTTGATAATTTTGACGAACAAAAGGTGGTTTTTTAATAACATGTTTAAATATTAATATTAACTTTAAATTACCAAAAAAACACTATTAACTAGTAAATATATTTTATCACCATTAATTAATTTGTTATATTCATCTATGTCACGAACCAAGCTGAGATGCTAACCAATTCGACACCTGACTAGGACAGAGACAAGGCCCTAAGGGAGTTCCTCAATTCCACTTCCTAGAAACTAGTACTTGGGAATCAAGAGAGTAAACAAGGGAATGATTTTCCCAATATAAATAAACAAAAACATTTAAATAAATAAAGTAACATAGTATAAGTATAATTAGAAAACTAAACATCCTTTACACAAAAATTAAACATAAAACAAACTGAAATAAAAAACCATAAAAACCCCAAAATTAACCTAACAAACTCAATATCTCCAGGTTTCTCTAAGGGCCACTCTCAAATCTATAAAAAACCATTTTACAAAGTGATCAAAACAAATTTGGATCCTACAATGGAAAAATATAATAATAATGAACTATAGATATGAGAATTAAAACTAATTAGGTATGACCAAATAATATACTCCCAATCCACATCCTTTAAAATAAAGGAAATTCAACCACATGTTTCAAATACAATATATAATATTATTATTTTTAATGAATCGTCCACCTTAAAACGAAAAACATTTTCCATTTCCCTTTTTATAAAACCTTGAAAATCATCTCATTACATTCCAATGAAATGGCCACACATGAGAGCAGCGATATTGATCACATAGAAAGGGAAATTACAATAAGCGCAAAAGAGTAACCAACCAACTTGCATCTCAATCATCCACCATATACACCTTTTATCCAAATAAATGGGAGAACCCAGGAGATCGATAATAATATAGAACATACTATACATATGAATCATCCCAAAGGTGTGCCTTACCAAATGAAATAATAAAACCAAAACACTCGGTTCTTTCTCTAACTAGCCTAATCGAGAGGCACAATCCCAAAGTAGATAAAATTCCAAACTGAGGGCCACCATACAGGGTATAATATAAAGTATTTCTTGAGTCGTTCACTAAAAATACACTATCTATGATTGGTTACCATGTAATAAATATAGGGGGGTGAGCCAACCACTTCCAATACAGAATATAGTCATAAAAACATATATATCACACATAAGAAGCTCAAACATCAAATCATGCCTTGATTCACCCAACAGATATACGTATTACCTTTCAACCATTCGAGCACAAGGGATTCTCTCAGCATTGACCTCCCAAAACATTAAATCATTACCATGGAAAATGAATAATCAAAGGATATTTTTCATGATAAACACTTTCACTATTTTCCCAAGTTACAAATGTGCCTCAAATACATATTGTGAAATCACACTTTTCTAAAAAAGAAACGTATACATTTACATCCCACAGTAATCAATTTTTCAGAATAAAATTCTCATCAATTTGAAGTTAAAAAAAATTATAAATCCATTTGGCAAATAAAATACACCAATTTAGAATTTAAAAATATAGTTACAAAACTAATCCCTGATTTTAAAGAAAAAACCCTCACTGGAAAAATCCTACCAGAAAATTTATCAAACACTTGGTGTGAACCACCCAAAAAAGTCGAACCACATATTCCAAAATATTAATAAAACCACGTGATTTCACATCAAAAAAATATTCTTAAAATAATACGTCAGTATTTATCATCCATGGAAGGTGTGAAAAACAAGAAACCTTTGGATTAAAAATTTAATGGACAAGTGAAAGGGAATCCTACAACAATTATCATGCACTTCAATGATGCCAAACCAAAATGATTACATGAAGGTTCTTGGATGCAAGAACATCCACAAAAAACCCTAAGAAGGAAAACCCCCAATTCTACTCCACCTTATGTATGAAAATATACAAAACAAGTTCACTAGGGTTATTGGATAAAGGTAAAATGGATGAAAAGAAACAAAGGATGATAAGGGATCCCTAACCATTTGATCCAGGTGAGAAATCACTAATTAATCACATAAAATAACCATGGAAGAGCTTAGATTGTCCAAAATGATCCATGAGAGGAATGTAGGTTAGTGGAAATAAGTAGGGCGTCCAAGGGAAGAAATCCTAATTCAATATATGGAGAAAACACTTGAATACCCTTCCCGAAGTGGGCTTCATGGTTAGCTCACACAATTTAACAAACCATTCTAAACCTATGTGATTTTTAACTTTCTAGTGCTTTAGGAGATATAGACATGATCTATTTGGTTAGTTAAACCATGCGACCCCTAAACTCTTTGTCTGTATGATTAAACTAAAAATGAGGCTTAACCATGGGACCTAGATAAAATCCCCCAAACAACACCCTTTTCACCCAAAAACTCTACTAACTCAATTTGATAAACCATAGATTAATCACACCCCATATAGAAGTGACACTAGGGGTTTTATAGACTCTCTACCAAGTAATTTCTTCCCTATAACCTCACATTAACAATTAACAAGGACAAATACCACCCAAAACATCCATGACTCAAAAGTTAAATAGAGAACACCTAAACATAAATTTTTTAATCTAGAACACCCTAAAAAAGAGAGGAAAACCACGAACCAAAAGATAGTTCAATAAAAGGAAGGAAATTTAAATCCATGTATAAAATTTATCCCCACCATTATGTTTTCTACCCCCATAAACCCATATTATTTTTAGTTTATTAAACCAAGATAAATTTCACACACTCACATGAAGAAAATCATCAAATCAATGAACACCTAAAAAAACAAGGCAAAACATGCACTTCTATAATAAATAAATCAACAAACTAATACAACTTATCTAAAAAATAATGGAATTCTCGAGAGAGGAATTATTAAATCTCTATCAAATGAAACTGTTGGATTACACTAAAAGTACAACATTAACTTGGAAGGAAATACTTAGAACAAGATACCCCAATAAGACTACCCAATGTTATGCTACCCCAAAGGCTATACTAGAATATCAATATCTGGATGATCAAATAGAATTCACACTATTGTAGAACAAATAGCCTTAATTTATCGTAGTGTAACTTTGAATGAGAACCGCAATGGGTCTCTCCACAATTTACCAACTGACCAACATGGGAATTCCATCATGATCCAACATCGAAACTTTTCCCCAGACAGATCAAAAAAACCCCACTATATGGGGGAAAACAGGAGCTCCAATAGGGAACCTTAAACAATCACCATTACAGAACATAAGACAAAGGATAAAAAAAGTCACTCAAACACATGGGGTTCCTAACTAAAAGTAAGATTAACTATGAGGCCTATGGCTAGTGACCAACTGATTGAAGCATCCACTGCATCAATGTGAAGAGCAAAAAACACCTGACTATGACTCATATTTCTTAATTTTACAAAACATTATTCCATTGAAATAGAAGTTCTCAAGGGGAAGAAAAATACATTGTCACACATGGAAGAGAATAAAACACCAAAATACACCACCAGATATAACTATTATAATAAATAGACTTTACAATGTGAAAGACTTCAAGTATATCCCAAATACATCCTTATTTCTACAAACAGTTTTGGGTGTCTTTTGAAGAGTTGGATCTGAATCGATGACGCTTCCTAGAAACACCCCTATAGAACTGTTGCAAGTGACCTAGGCACCCACAATCATGGAAGGTATTAGATTCAATTGGAAATGAATACTTATTATGACCAATATTATGAGGCTGATTGTGCATTGGGATACTGCACCTAGAAGCGGCTGATAAAAGATATTAGTGTCTCTTAATTCCCCTATCAGCTAAAATAGCTTCAAGACACCTTCCATTTTTTTTACTGGAATTACCTTCCCCATTTATAGATACTGGAAGAAGGTTATCCATCTCAAGAACTCCTTATACCATAACATCATAAAAACAGCTTTCTTCACAACATAAAAAAGGAGGTTATGTTGAACACTAACAACTAAAACTACAAATCGACATGAATCCCATACTCAAAATGCAGATACTTAAAGGGTACATTCACAATATTCCCTAGATCACATGGAACTAGATATATATAGAGACTAAAGATCTAAAAAACTGATCTCACACCCTGCTAAAGATAGAACATCTCCATCCCCTTCTGTACCTTCGTCATTTTAGAATAGTACTGTTGGATGAACAAAGCCTTGAAGAACTCTTAGGTATGATCTTCAAGAGGTTTTTCTGAGACACCAACTTCCACCACATAGATGTTACAACTTCAAGAATAAGGGTATCATAATTTACTTTTAATGACTCGGGAAACTCAAGGAAACAATTTTTTGTCTTAATCTTCCACATATACTCTGCCGCTTCAAGAGGATATTCTTTACCATAAAATAGAGGGGGATGCAAATATCGAAATTCATTAAGTAATTGTATGGGTTGATCAACAAGAATGTTTTATAATGACGCACCACTAAAATATTCTCCTTGAAAATACATATAATATTTTTTGGGGAAGACATTAGGAAACATGAAATCAACGAACTCAATCAATACCAATACATCAACAAGAATTATGAATCTCAATACCACACATAAGGAACAACATTATAAATAAAAGAGTACCAAATTCCAACAAGAACATTTTATCCACTAATGAAATATAATATTCAGCCCATTTTTTCACATTTTTAAGAAACATGGGAACTATCCATTGTAAGTCCATAATGTTTACAATGTCATGCACCAACCATGTGCCCCCTATTAGACATCATGGGCACTCATACGGTTTAACTACACGATTTACAAACTGTTCCACAACTGTGTGGAATGGTTTTATCTTGAGATTATGGCTTACTACAAGCTTTAAACAAGGATTGACTAACCGATCATGGGACGCACAATATCATCCATAAAAATTCCAAATCCTGCATGGTTACTGGGAGAAACTCATACAGTTATCCCAAACCATGTACTGACTGTGTACTAAGAAAAAACACCCAAAAACTAAAAATTTAAATCTGAATCACCCAAAACATAAAAGAGAATTTTGGAACAAAAAATAATTCATAATAAAAACAAACAATATCCTTAAATAAATGTCCATTAATTCATCAAATCTCATTTCATTAAGAATAATTTGACTAAAACTCATTTCTAGTTGTTTATAATGAATTCCATAAATCTCTTCCAAATAAATTTTTATTTTCAAAAAGAATTATTTCAATGAACTACACATTTTATTTATAAAAATCCATTATTTTTAAACCATTTCTATTTCAACCCAAAAATCATTTTTTGAAATCCCATTTTTATAAAGACATCCTTAAAGTAAATTATGAAAATCCATTTTTCACTTTACAGAATAGAGTCGTTACAACTTTAAATTAAACTTTTCACAATTCCAAAATAAGATTTTTAAATATAATTTTCAGAATTATGGATGATGCAAAACAACTCAGAAGGGGAAACTAGTGTCGATGGGTGACTTGGCCATATATTTGGCGCTAATATTCCAAACACGACACCACCATAATGGGTCTTTTAGGACTATTTCCCCAGATTCATATGGATTTATATGCATTGAGATCTCATGGAGACCGCTTTCTCAACTAAATTTTTCAAATCCCAACAGTTAAAAATACACATAAATCAAAGAGATGAATTAAAACCCGATGTCCCATGGCATCCCGAGGCTTGGTATTGATTGTATTGGCTACACGATACCCCATACACACACCATGAGGCCCTAACAATCCAACTCCATCTACTTTGACATCCCCAAATAATATAGGCCACTCTAGAAGAAAAAACCTCTAAATATCTGATCTCCTCTGATGGAATTTTTTCACAAATCAAGATAAGATTCCTTCCAATATAACATCCAACCGAGACCATGAAAATGGAGGTAAGGCATTCCCAATCCCTTCGGAATGAAAAATGTTCTAGGGTCTTAACTGAGTAACCAAGGGAATGATTTCATCCAATATAAACAGACCAAATAGTGTAAATAAATAATGAATACCAATACAAATATGTTTATCAAACTAAAAAAAATTATAGATAAATTGAAAATACAAAATAAAATTTAAAAAATATTAAAAAATTACATACCAAACCTAAAAATCACAGCATCTATATATGATCCTGAGGTTCACCCTCAAATCCATAACCAACTGGAACCCAAAGCGATCAAACCAGAGTTGGAACATGCAACCGAAACTAAAAAAAAGAATGAAATATAGGCCTGAGTGTTAAAAACTAGTAAGAATTTCCAAATAATATATTCCAAATTCACTAAATTTAAATAAAAAAATAAATTTCATGTCTGAAATACGATATATTAAAGTATATTTTTCAGGCATTTTACACTTTAAAACCAAACATAGTCCATTAAATTATTTCTAGAACCTTGAAAACTAACTCAATACATTTCAAATGAATGAACCATATAAGAAAGAACCAATAATGATCACAAACTAGGGGAAATGGAAATAAGAACTCAAGAGATACCAACCAACTATCATCTCAATCATCTTCCATAAGAAACTAAGTTCCATAGAATAGGGGAGAACCTAGGAGCTCAGAAATAATATAGAACATACTAAACATGTGACTCTCCCAAATGGAATTATTTACTTTATGACATTATAATGCCCAAACACTTGGTTCTTACCCTACATGGCCTTACCGAGGGGACCAATCTCAACACAGAGAAGATTCTATACTAAGGGCCACTATATATGTGTGTAATCTAAACTAGTGCATTAATAAATCACTGAATATTTTCTCGTTATGATAGGATACCATATAATGAATGTAAAGGGGGTGATCCAACGAATTCCATCTATGTATCTTATCATAAGCACATATATATCCCACATAAGATACATGCAAAACAAGTCACCCCCTAAGTCACTCAAAGGAACAACTTGTTTCATTTCAACCATTCGAGCATAAGGGAGATTGTAGGCATGGTACTCCCAAAACATTCAACCATGAACAAGGAATGAGAATAGTATAATGTTAGTTTTCATGATAAATAGATTCACTATTTTTAAAATTTCTAAATGGGCCTCAAATACCCATAGGGAAATTACCCTTTTCCATATAGAAGCCAACCCATTTCTGTCACATGCCAAATGATTTTCAGCAACCAATGCACACCACATTAAATTTAAATAATATTTATAAATCCATTATATAAAATCCAGCAACTATTTTAGATGTCATAGATAGACTGAAAAAAACTAACCATGCTTTTAAAAACTAAAAATTGCTTATAATAGACAACCGAGAAATTTATCAAACACTTGGTGTGAGAAAATCAACAAATTGACATCATATATTAAAAACAATTAAGAGATTCACCTAATTTCAAATCGAAAAATTATTTTGAAAATCATACATCATTATTTGACATCCATGGAAGGTGAAAAAATCCTTAAACTGATGAATCTAAAATTTAATGGACATGTTCAAGGGAATCCTTTGTCAAATTGCTTATGATTAAAAGACATTCAATCAAAATGACACCACTACGGTTCTAGGAAAAATGAAAAATCACAAGGAACCCTAATAAGTAACACCCTCTATATTCCACAACCATATGAATGAAAATAATAGAAACATGGTCACAAGTGTTAGATGAGGAAGGGAAAATGGAAGAAAAGAAAAGGATGAAGATATGGGAGCCCTAAACTGTAAATCTAGGGGGAGAATCACCATGAAATAAAATAAAAATAACCTTAGAGGATATTAGAGGATACAAAATGCTCAATGGGATGTGTCTAGGTTTGGAGAAATTGAGTGGAGTTTTAAAGGGATGAAACCTTGGTTAAAATGAATGAGAAACCCCCAAAATACCCTTCACTGAGTGGGTTGAATGATTTTCTCACATAGTTTAAAAAACTGTGAACATACCATGTGATTTACCACTGTCAGGTTCCGCACATGTTGCACACATACGCTACCTGGTTTGTTAAACTATGAGACTAAACCGTGTGATCCCTAAACACTACGTCTACATAGTTATACTCACCTTGCACATTAATCATGGAAGCTGGAGAAAATCCCATAAAAATTAAATTTTCACGCAAAACTTCTCTAACACGTGGGGAAAAATTATTCATCAACCAAATCCCATAGATAAGTGACACTAGGGGTTTCAAAAAATATCCACCATTCCATTTACTCCCCATACATTCACACTAATAATTAACAAGGTTAAATAACAACGAAGACATCCATGTCTCAATATTTCAATTGAGAACACTTGAAACACGAAATTTAAATCCAAAACAGTTATAATATGATAGAAAAACCAATAACCCAAATATATTTCAAAAAAAAGATAGATATTAAAATCTAGGTGTGATAATCCATTGTGGATATTTATACCATCATTCATGTAGCTGGATAAAGAAACCAAAACAAGAACTTGCTATAATTAATTGAGATGTATGATTATGAAGTGAAATAGTAGTAATATCCTCTTTATAAAAAGTAAAAATAATTAATTTGGGTTTTATTAAGGTGATAAATCATAACATTATAGGTTATTAATAAGAAAATAATCCATATAAAGCAATTAATTAGAACGAGGAAGTCATTCTTTTTTATGGTATGCTCATTTTAGGGTATTAATTTCATAATTATCACTAATGTTAAAATTATAAAGATAATTCATAATTTATATTGAAATTATATTAATAATTTTATAAATATAATTTTCATATATTAAATAAATAATTATAATTATCTATGTTGGGAGGGGATTAAAAATAAATTATTTAATGGCATGGAGGTAGTCGTTCACATATACACAACGAAAGCACATTCCTTTTCCATAGAATGCACAGAATTTATGTCTATTTCTATTTTAATAATCATAATAATTTTATAAATATCTTATTTATACATTAAAATTTGTCTTAGAACTATTCATGTAGGGAATTGATGAAAAAGAAGACATGTTTTTCTTAGAGGAGGTGGTCTATATATACGAATGGGTGGAATTTAAATTTTCTAAAAAATATACAAGGTATTTAGATATCTATGTTTTCCATAAATATAATAAAACTATAGTACATTAATGATATTTATGTTATTATTTATAATTTTATAATAGAATTCGATTTAGAATAAGAATAATTAAGGAAATTTAAATTAGAAAGAATAATTTGAGAAATTATTTTTACATTAATCCATGGAATGACTCCATTGAAAAATTTATTAATCCTTAAATGGGTTTTATTTTAGGATATAAGAACCAATAAAACATATATAAGAGTGTTTTTTAGAGATTTTTCTAGATTTTAGTTGAACTAATGGGATTTTGGTGTGAGGATAATTAAGAAGATGAAGTGAAAATTTTATAAGTCAGTGGAGGGACATTATTAAAATAAGTGGTGCACTATTCATGGTAAGTGGCTCAAAAATATTAAAATACTTAATATGTAATGATTTTATTATTGATAAGTACATAATAAACTCATTTTTAGACATGATGTTTTAAATTATTTCAGTGTTTTATCCTTTATGTTAACCTCATACCATGATGTACTACCATAATCGCTCATTTTCTAACATCGGTAAAACATTTTTTTGTTTGAAAATATACATAACCATGATAGATATTTTTTATATTAGGAATAAAAACAAGAAAAAAATTGAATTATATGAAATTTCTAATGGTGATAAATTTAAATTTTAAAATAATAAATGAAAAATGTATAAAAATTTATTAAGAAGAAATATAACTTAGGTTCGAAAGTTCTAGATATAGATTTATAAATTAAATATAAATTTTTTAAATGTATAACTTTAATTATTAGTTAAATAATTATATTAGTAAAAATGTTCTATAATTTTTTAATCCATGGATATATCATAATGATATTATAAATTACATTGTATTTATATTACAGTATTTTTTATTATTCATATAAAAATAAATCTTTGTAGAAGAATCTCTAAAACTAATCCTAATATAATGTTTTTATAGGAAATAAAAAAATGGTGTTAATTGTTTCAAATAAAAAATAATTATATTAGGATTTTATCATTTAAATTTAATAATAGAATACAATTAATTCCTTTTAATATGAAATGACTTTTTCAAATATTAATTATTATTAGTATTATTTCCTATCAATTACTAATTAAATTATTATTTATAAAATATTAATATAAAAATATTGTTAGGTCCACTAGGTAAGATACCCTGAGAGGATGGGGTGAATTATGGTATTACATATTAAAACAACTACCCATATTGATCTTGTTTCACTCTTAAGAAAAACTCTACTCTCTCTCTTTCTTGTTGTAATGTATATATATAAATTCAATCATGCACATGATACGTCAATTCTTACTTGGTTCACCCTCCCTGGGCTACGTCCAATGAGTATATACTGATGATGTGCTAATGTCTTAAATCCACTAAAAGTGCACATCTATTTACAAGTTCGAAGTGGAATCACTACTCCTCCTTGTTTACAACCATTCAAAATTTTAAAGGTCACTATTTTCTCAACTAAAGAAAGATCGCTGATTCTTTAGAAGATCCACTCACAGTTTATAGACATGTAGGTCCCTTCATTCTCACTAATTAATGCATTCTCTGCGGTATGTAGTTGCTCTGTTGTAGTCCAGCATTCATCAATTGATGAATACCACTTTACCACAGTACAATTTGGTAACTCCAATCTTTTTGTGAAACCCTTACTATGTCTAGCGCAAAACATTAATTCATTGTGTACAAGATTAAATTTTTTTCTTGAAACACCCCTTGCACGCAACATTAAAATTACACACAACTCAAATCTTACATGAAACATTCATTTCTTATGCGATACTAAAAAACTTTACCGCAACTCCCTTTTCACAAAATTCATATGCGATCCGGTGCTCAAATTTTCTCCATGTGTTGAGCTATATAGAATGAGGTGGCTTACACCATATTTATAGTTATTCTTGAACTATTCATGGAAGATTCAATGTGTCATTCAAGATCCTCTTCATGCACGCAAAACTCTATTTTACATCGCATTGGGCACACAAGATTCTTTCGCACGACCTCATATTTCACGCACATTTCCAAATCTCTCGTGCACTCACGCCTTTTCCATTTTTTGACATTCTTCTCCCAAAAAATTCTTTAAATGCAGGATTCCATTCCATCTTCAATATTGCGTGAAAATTCTTTTTCAAAAAACATGAATCTCCATTTTCCATTTTTGAGGCCCAAAAATTTGAAAAACACTTGAAAACGGTGCCACCTTAGATCTGTTATTTTTTTACCACCTCCAAATCATATGTTCCCTTTTCATGTTTCTTTTTTAACATTTCATGTCAACAATATATATAGAACTCGACAACTCACCATGAAAACCACCTTTTTCAACAAATCAAACATTGTAGTCTTCTTTTTTAACAAACACAACATTATAGTCCGCTTAGTCAACACACACAATCACCTAAAAAATGCATCAATGATACCTTGAGAGATTTTTTCACAAAAAATATATTGGTTTATCATTATAAATTGATATATTTTGTTTGTTAAAACAAAAAATCATAATTCATAGAATGTTTATTTTTTAGTAATATACATTTTTTATAAAATGAATTTATTGATATCATATACCTAGTAATAACTATTCGACAGATGTAATATTAATTTATTTTAATTATTATCAATAAATTTAATTAAAATCATGATTGGGATATGTGTAATTAAAACAAAACACTAAAATAAAAATTTCCATTGAAAAATTTTACTTTTATATTATATAAAAATCCAAAAACACAATTAAATGCATTAAATTATATTTTAAAAATATAATTTTACTATTCCATTGATGATAAAATATATCATTTAATTTTATTAATATAATAATATTTGATGTAGATAAATTGATATATATATATTATAAAAAAAATATATTAGTTACATTTTATCCTTTAATTTCATTATTTCATTTTTAAAATGTATTAATGTTTATATTACAATATTAAATATAACATGGCTCATTTTAGTTAGATTTTTCATGTAATAGTTTTTATTCAACATAGTATTTATTTAAAGAATAAAATATACTAAAATTCCAGGGTATTATATTCGTTCCCCTTAAATAAATTAAATCATAAAAAGATTAAGTATCTTTCACTAATGAAAATATATAATGTAATATATAGGAAAAAACATTGAAGACATAATTTCAAACTCACAATCATGAGTAAGACAATAGAACTCACTTTTTTTCATTAATGGTATATATTGGGATTCCCAACATTTTGTTTTAATAAATATCAAAACCAAAATGGTTATTATAATATCTAATAAAATCAATGTAAATGACTATATTAATTTAGAAACACAATATGAATATGTATTATCCTATAATAACATTATTTCAAAATATGAAAATTTCTGTTTAACTCTAATGTAAATAGATTTATATTTAAATCCTTTAGTTTAACCTATATTTTCCATGATCATATTCCTTTTAGGTTCGGTAACAAGATAATTTATATATTTTATTCTTACATTCAATTTATATCCCTTAAATTTGTTCATAATGAACACATGAAGAAACAAAGAATATCTAATGAGAGTGTCAAACTATTTGTGTAGTTAGGCCCCTTTGTCTTGTATCAGGTGGAGATTGAGTAAATACTCAACCAGTTTTTCTTAGAGTTATGATGCATAGGTGAATATGTGAAATAACATGCAACCACTTGTTTGTTTCAAGATATGGATATAATTTCAAGGTAACCAGAATACTTAAAATGTCGCGACCCATCCCCCGGGGCCCGTGCTGGGACTAACCCAAACCCACCTTCCATAGGCTAGGGGCTGGTGACTAGCACCAAAAGTGTAATTCACAAAAACTGGGAAGGCATTGCCTTTATAACCTGTAAACACACACATAAGATATGATCACGAGTAAACTGAATAACCAACAAGTGAGTACAGTGAGTAACAAGGGGCCAGAATACAAGCTTTACTGGAATGTACAAGAAACTGAAAGTACAAGTACAACTGAGGGCAAAGGAAAAACATTCACTGGGTCATCCTTCGAGGTTCCTACCTGAATGTTAGGTAAAGATTGCCTCCTCGGCACTCCACGTCCATCTGTCTCCTCCATGTACCGACATGCCATAAGGTCCACCTCTGGGTATCGTCCAGTCCTAGTACTCTCAGGCTCAGTCAGCGCAGTCTGTCATCTACATCCAAAGAAAAGAGGTGCAGGAATATCCTGTGCAGGGGTGAGTATAACGATACTCAGTAAGGACCCCGAGACACTCAAGGTCTCACAAAATCCAACAAGGATAAACCACAAAGAATGAAATCAATAGATAACATTACTTAGATATATTCCCATACATATACCTAAGTTATAAAGTGATCCATCTCAATCATGAGGAAAACACAAACGTTACTGACTCATTTATGTACGCATACATATTCTTAATCTATCAAGTGATCCATCTCAATCATGAGGAAAACAAAAAAGTTACTGACTCAGCTCAACCAAGATTTTATTCACATTATCGAAACCACGACTGCTGGGGAACTCTCCCTCTGTCGAGCACAGTGGGTCTGCCGTGACACCAAGGCGCTTCACAATATCCTTGGACTATTGAGGTACTCCTCCTGTTGAGTACCATGGGTCTGCTACATCACCAAGGTGCTCCCCACCGTGGGTCTGCTGCCACAACCAGGCCTTCCCACTAAGAGCCTACATTGGTAATCCTCCATTAGAGTACCCTGGGTCTGCCGCCATAACCAGACGCTCCTCTACCATGGGTCTGTAGCCACAACCAGGAACTTCCCACTGGGCTAGTCGAGTCAGTCTGAGTCAATCGGTCAGTAGTCGTCAAGTCTCTTCTAGCTACTAGGTCTTCGCACTCTATCTGCTCGTCTCTGGAAAGATCCTCTCCATTAGCTACTGTTAGATACTCCAACTATCAAGAAGTCCCACGAAGAAGTATCTCAAAGGTCCACCACGTTATAGAGGTCTCAACGCAACAAAAAATGCGTCAATCAGACGCCCAGTCTGTGAGTTATTAGTCATTTAGTCTCGGGGTCCCAGTTGGATTCATGCACGATCCAACCTAACTGTATCTCAAATATAACCGAAACTCCAGTGGTGTATTCTCTAAGGGACCTTAATGTTCCAAGATTACTAAGGATATTTCCGGTTCGTCAAATGGATGCTCGGTTGCAAAGATATGCCTAAAAGAATGTAAAGGGTCGTAGTGGTCCCAGGTCCGGTCTGACCCGATCGGACTGACCCAGTCTGGGTCGACCTGGACTAACCCGTTGGGTCTTGCCCAGCCTGTTAGTTGGGCCAACACATTAGGTTTGGCCCAGCCCACTGGGACCTGCCCTGCAGGCCGTGAGAGCGCGAACCGGTCACGAGAGCATGGACAGGTCACAGGGCTCCATGAGGGAAGTTCGGCTTAGTGGGTGATGCATGGGTGGCTCGTCCCGGAGGGAGCTGTGAGGGTGCGGCTTGGCCCGGAGGCTGCTGCGATGATGCGAATTGGCCCATCTCGGCCTGGGGCCAGGGTGGCATAGTCGAGGCTAAAAGGCCGGCTCGGGTGAGGCGTCGCGGGGTGTGCAGATGGCGGAGCCGCAGGGCACGGAGGCTGGCGGCCATTTCAGCCAGCGGCAACGTGAGGTGCGTAGGGTGTGCAGGGTGTGAGAGGCTCATGGATGGAAATTTCGCGGGGCGCGTAGGGTGCGTGCAGAGGCTGGCTCGGCCAAGGATCAAGAGGGCTCTGTTAGGGGTGTGAGAGGCGCGGGGGCCGGGAGCGTGGGAGCGATGCGGCCAGAGCACGGCGCGGCCGGGGTGCGGTGTGGCTCGGGCCGGTTTGGCCAGCGGGCAGCCCGGTTGGGGCAACGCGGTTCGGCCTGGGGTGGCGGAGCATCGTGGGGGTCACGCAAGTTGCCTTCGTCGCATTCGTCATCTCGTCGCCTCATCGCCAAGCTGATGAACATCACAATGAAGAACGGTGGAGGGGGTCGTGCTATGATATTTTAGCACGCACTGTCCGCGTTTAGGGTGGTAACAATCGGTTCATCAAGAAAAAAAAAACATAGAATGAGAATGGATGATTTCTTAAAAACATCAATTCCCAATAATCCCTCATTAACAAAATATTCCCAACCCACAAGGAAAAACATTCGTGGATCAACTTGATAATAATTTTGTTCCGGTTCTTTTTTTGGAAGGAAAGAAACAAGGGGATAAAATCGATAACAAAAATCCAATACCTTTTCAGTTGTTCGTCGACAGAGTTGCGTGGAAGAAGAAGGAATTTTGGGAAAATATGGACATCAGTGTCATCCGCTATTTCCTCGATCGTCGGTTTGTGCACTGGCTCATCGTAGTCAAAGACGTCCTACATCTAATGAAGTCCTAAGGAAGAAGGTCAAAGTTTATGTCGTTCTTTGTTAGGAGAGCATTCTTCATTGGGAGAATACGTTCTTCATTGAAGAGTGTAATCCTCCAAGTGTTGGGCATCACGCCACTTTACCAGCGCTTCATCGCTTGGTGAATCCATCCCAAATCCTCCTCTCAAGCTCCATATATATAAGAGAGGGGGGAGTTAGGTAACGATCGTTGGAATTTATGATGGCTCATTTATTAGAAACCTTCCTAATTTCCAACAATGTTGTTACTTAATTTATAAAGGGGAAAGCATATTAATTTATGATGGCGCAACGATGTGGTGTGTTGGGAAGATTAATGGTATGTGCAGTGGCACAATTAAGGTGGAGGAGGTTAAGAGGCTCTCCCTCATTAATTCCTTGGAGTTGAGGGTTTCTCCCAATTAAATGGGGGTTTCAGGGGGGGTTTAATCTCGGGTGGTCCCCACCACCATAACCTCTCATGGGAGGTTCTGGTTCGGGTGGTCCCCGCCTCTTTAACCTCTCATGGGAGGTTAAGGTCTGGTGGTCCCCACTTCCAACTTCCACATATAGGTTTAGTTCTAGTGCACCCCACCTATAATATCCACATGGAAGCTCAAAATAAAATAACATGAATTTTATTTTATTTTATTATTTCCACAAAAAACCCAAAAAATATCTTTTTCCCTCATCAATCTTTCGTCGAGTTGAAATTCTCTTTATGTGAATATCGACATTGCGTGTAACGCCCCAACCCCAATTACCCAGAGTCGGTGCATTATTAAATAACATTGGCATGATCACAAGAAAGATAAGATCTTGAAAGACCGATTAGTTTATTAGCCTTAGAAACAGTAGATATATTCATAAAGTTTTACATTACATCATAAAAATGAAAACTACAACAACATAGTCTCCATAGTCCACACTCTTATCCCATCATACTATCCATGCAGGTCATTCATAATTTACTTCTTCATATCCTTGGAAAAATAAATCATAGAAAAGGGGTGATCTCAAATGCCCAGTAAGGATAACAATATAGCAGAATCAATCATAAATAAGAATAAACATTTAAAGAAATGTATAACTAAAACAAAGCCTTTTAAACTTGAATTTCAACATTGTGTGGAAAAATAAAATGACATAATGCCATATACTTATTCACATGGATATTCTACTAATCTAATAATCACATACAATATCAATAACCACTTTCATAATGATGGAATGCATAATTCCAGACTATCATAACCACATAGCCAAGGCCCCGTGCCAAGACTACAAATATGATTTTTCCAAGGCCTTGTGCCAAGATACTATTTTTTCACATGAGATATACCGATGCATTTAGGAGCTATAGCGGGCTCCACCCATCACATATTAAGTTTAATGCATTCCCATATGAAATGGTTTAAACATAACATAAACATTCGTTTTAAAACTAACATACGAAATGTAAATACATCATCCACAAACCGCGAATGGCATAAAAATAACACATCCATAGTCAAACGTATCACAAAACCTTCAATACAATATAGAAGTTCTGTATCATAATAAATCAACTTCAAATAAGCTTAAAGTCCATCAAATGATGTTGACATAGATGAAATCAAAACTCTTTTTAGAGAAATTTCTCTTTATATTTTGGAATCATTTAAGAGTAATATATCTATAAAATAAAACATTTTCTTTGAAAATAATCTTATAATCTTGTAAGGTAAGCTTTGACAATTTTATAACGGTGGAAAATAGCCGCACCCACCGTATAAGTTAAAAAAACATTCTTACCTTAATTCTGTCGAAAAGGATAAAAAGGACCTTGTTTGGAAAACGTTGGGAAGATTCCTTTATAGACCACTTATAAAACTCAACAAGGGTATAAATGAGTTTAACCCATAGTAAAAAAAATGATTTGAAATACATTTTTAAGAAACATGGATGTGGATGATAAAGAAATCCCATTAGATTATTACGTATAAACAACCTAGGATAATGAAGAGATTGTGAAATAAACCCTTACCTTGTACTTTTCCTTGGTTGAGGGTAGGTTAACCTCCTGTATAATGGTGAAATAATTTTTATTAAATTATAAAAGAATCATATACATTAATATGATATAATATATTATCTTTTAACATTTCTTTGTTAATAATATCTTAGATTTATCGTCGTTTCGGGTGTTAACTTACTCATTTTCTTTTATATGTTTTGTTACGTAAGCCATGTTTGTCATGGATAGGTTGTATCTTATTCATATCCAGAATGATATCAAGTCCTTAAACATTATTTTTAAATCATCAAATGATAATTACAATTGAATGGATACGATGGAGAATGAATCTCATCGCGTTCGTGGAGACAGTAGTCCGTACGTACGCATGAGCGACAATATCATTCTTTTGATATTCAAATAATATATAATTGGATGTTATATCATATATACAAAATAATTATCATGTTATATTTATTATTTACATGAATTACACATTATTATTATACCAATCCAAATAATAATTTATTGAATAACAATTACACCACGATGTGGAGACGGTAAGTCGTACGTACGCACGTAATGTGACATGTCATTCAAAGGATGGATATAATACTGAATATGGTTGTACCATATTTATAATAATATTAAAATATATAGGATATAATGGATTAATTATTTTAGAATGGGAATAACAAAGAAATAAGAAGTTGAAAAGAAATGAATTAGAAAAAGGGTGGTGAAAACATTACCTTTTCTTCGGGTTCTTCCTTTTGATTTGATCAAAATGGCTCCTTAGGTTGGCTTTCTGATAAAACTAAGGCTTATAAGTTTTAGTGATGGAAGCTGAGAGAGTATTTGGGTAGGGTTTGGCGGAACAAAAAGCTTTTTAAGGTGTGAATTAATGAGAAGGGGGAGTGCCCATTTATAAGAGGGGTGAGGGGCACCTTTGGAAAATCTAGAAATATTATTTTATAATAAATTCATATTAGGTTTCTAATGGCTCAAAAGTAGATTATTTAAAGGTTAAAGTGGGTATGGGTCGAAAACCACTCAACCAGAAGAATTTAGGCAGGTTTGGGTCATTATATTAACCTTATCTTTTATGTTTAACTCTTAGTTAATTAGTTTGACACTAACCATGTCACTTTGTATTTTTATATTATATAGCTAATATACTTACTATATATCTCCAAGAGACCCCCAAGTGGTCCATTAATGATACACATATCATGATATATTTTTCTTGGCCTATCCTTAGATTTCTTAAAATTTAATACAAATTAATAATATAATATTTGTTTTAAAAACTCTTTTATGTCAATTTTGACACTATTGGGTATTTTGTTTTTGATAAATTCATAACAGAATTCTTAATTCGAATCAAATTCATATAATCAATCATAATATTTCATATTAACCTATAATTATAGTGTAATTCATAAAAAGTCTCAAATTATATTTATTTGGGTATTTAAAATATAAATTGTTTTAATTTTTCACTATTATGGTAATTACTACATCATCATTATGTCATAAATAAAATAAATTATTTATTGTCTAAAAATTATAAATAAAATATATTTATGTAGAAAATATTTTTATATTTCTAATGAATATTTATAAACTAAAATACAACATATATAACCCTATGTAAAAAATGTTTTGCTAAATTATATATGCTTGTGTCATTTTTGTATTTATTTTAACTTAATTAATATAAAGTGTCATTATCTCTTACAAGTGGCTCCATGGGGTCCAAAAATCAACCCAAAGATTCCCATGGTTGGACATGTATCAAACAATAAGGTTAGAACACATTTTAGGGGAATTGTTTATTATTATAATATTATTTGTTAACCCTTATTTACCAGATTTACCCTTTAACCATGGTAAATAAAATATTTACGGAAATAACTATTCAAAATGTCTAAAAATAAAAGTTATCTATTTAAATAATTTGAACATCCTGATTCCAAATATGGAATCCATTTTTCCATATTCAAAACACAGAAGTGGCAGAAATTAATTTAAAATTAATTCCAGTTGTTAAAACAAAAAGCTTGTTTTTAAGAGATAATAACTATCAAAAGATTGACACTTGTTTATGTCCGGTTTAATTGTAAAATTATGTAAAATTACCAAAATTGTATTAAATGGTAAAAATATATTCTAAATATAATTTAAAACCACTAAAATTAATAATTTATCACTATTAATTATTTCGATTAAAAAAGTTGTTTTTAATTATAATTTAGTAATTTTCACTATTCATCAAAATATGAAAGTTATCGGAAAAGTACCAAAATTTCACCCTAATATAATTTAGATATTACGAATCCAAAAATGAAGTCCAATTATAAAGATAAAATTTATAAAATTTCAAAATGTAGGTATTACTATTCATAACAGCTAGTTTGATTGGTTGTGGTGTGTTAGAATCTCGAAGTTGCGTACAATGCACGCCATTGCATTATTCAAAGGCAAACGTACTGTGGAAGCTTGGGGTGTTTCATTGTAAATTTTTTTATGTCCCCATTCTAAAGAATAAATTTATTTATTCAAATTGAATATATAAAAGTATAAAATATTGTATTTAAAAAAAGGGTTTCACTATTAAAAGTTGGTAAAAGTGCATTTTTTTTGAAAAATACTTCTTTTAAATGAAAAAATGTATTTGTTCATACATTAACTCTAATAAACTCATAATATGGTTTCTAAAATTATAAGGATTATATAAAGTTTAAAATTTATTTAATACTATTCATAACCTCTTTTGAACGGCTTGTTTGGTAAGTCATGGTGCGCTTGAACTTGGTGTTGGGTGTAGTGCAATTTATTGAATTAATTTGAAGAAATAACACACTATGAAATCTTAGGGTGTTACATTCTCCCCTCCTTCAATAAATTGTGTCCTCGCAATTTGAAATTGTTCTTTGAAAATAAAAGGATAAAAATAGAAAATATCTTTGTGGGAAAACCCACATTGGAAATTGGGTTACTAAAATTTAGTCTTAATTTGAGGAAAAGGGAAATGAAAGGGCCACCACCAAATCATGATCTTGATTAGGAGAAAGTTGGTGGAAATTAGAGACATATAATTGGAGGAAAATTCGAATATTCATAGGTAGTGATTGAGGTCATCAATCACAAACATGTGTAAAATTTAGGTCCTTAAATTCATCAATCTAGGATGATTTGAAATACCATTGGTTCAACAAAACATAGGGTATTAGGATAACAAATTTTTGGTTTTAGGTTTCCTTAAATAGAGTATAAGAATTAATTTCTTCATATAATAAGAGAAGAAGAAAAATATATTGTTGACAATTAGAGTTCCATCCTTTAACTAATTTCTACCACAAACTCATCTTTCACTCTAAAAGAAAATAGTACGTAAAAATATATTCTATTTATCCTATTCATATAGGGTTCCAAAAATGAATTTATAATTAATCTACCAGTTCTTTTAAAAAATCTACATTATTTAATCTAGGACATCACGTGGGCCAGGGGTAGGTGATACACCCTTGTCGCCCTTCGGTTGTGGATTCAAGTCTCGCGGCCTTGCCGGATGCGACAGGTTGCCGCCCGTCCTCCGGGTTGTCCTATCATGGAAATCCAAAAATAATCCAAACTAGAACTACCCAAAATACTTCAGTCCAAAATTTATATGGAAGGTAAAAAAAATCATTTTTTCCGCGTCATAACATGTGAACACCTTCATCATGTATTCTTTTAAAACACTGAAACATCTTGAATTACCATAAAACCTTATTTATTATATTCATGATCCCTAATTCCTTAAAGAATAATCGATATACTCCTTCATTCCAAAAATGTTGTAAACACCAACAATGATGGTATATACAAATCATTAATCAGTTTCAAGGTAGTCAAGAATATCCAATATAATTTGTCCAAATCAATCATGTATTATTCTAAAATCACTACCTCAGTAACAGAACCATATTATGTTTTGTCATTATCTCCACCATATATTTTCTAAAAATATAACCTACTATTTAGTCAATTTTCTTTGTTCCACACAATCTCAAGTCCTTAATGAAATGGTACTGTAGTACATTCCTTATATACTACACAATTATTATAACTAGTACATTGTTGATACAACACTCAAATGACATAATCAACATAAGAACTCTAATCATTCCTCTTCATCTGTGGTAGTATCATAAATTGATTATTATCCAATAGCATCGTTTGTGGCATAGTCTGATGACTGGGACATAGGTTTGCGTAGTGTCCAAACTCCTTGTAAATGAAGCATTTTACATTTGAAACCATTTTCTTACCCTTACAGTCACGTACTTTGTGTTCTTTTTCTCCACACTTATAACATACTCCCATTCCCTTCAAGAATTTTCCAAGGTGAATCTTTCCATAGTTATCACATATGGGAAAATCCTTCTTTACTTTCTTCCTTTTATCTGTCCTTCTCTCTACCATCCTTTCCTTCTTTGGCTTCCCTTCAAAGCCATAGGACTCTGAGAATTCTTTACTTATCTTATCAACACATGATACTATTTCTTCATATGATGATAATACGTGGGAGACTATTTCCCTTATAATTTTTGGATTATGACCATGAAAGAAATGATCCTCCTTAATCTTTGGATCATGCGTATTGTTGGAGTTCTCATTCATTCTATTGGGCGCCATTTCTAAACAATGTCATAAACTAAATCATTTTATGAATCAATATAAATAATTCCATACTTGTGAAACACTTAACATAAATTGAACTATTTATGGATTTAATCCATAATCATAAAAAAAATTCCTTGAGGAAGTATATACTCATAAACCCTTCATAATGGTTTGTAAAGAAAATGAGAATTATCCTAAGAATATGCCCTGGGAGTGTCGTATCAAAGAGTACAGCAAGGCCCGTTTTTATGCACCAGTTCCCGTTTGAGTCTAGATCAAAGTGGTGTTTTCGGGTTTTACCCCTAGGTACATCTGTTCCAGATCCGCCTCTACCTGCTCGTATCCAGAAAGGGATGTGTTGCTCGGAAAACTCACAAAATTTCTACAATACCAAAATTCTAGGAAGTTCTTCTATACTAATCCTCAAAGTCCATATTAAATCTATGTGCTCTAATCAGAGTTTATCTAAATATATCTTCCAAGTATTATACTAAACTTCCTCTGATACCAAATGTAACGCCCCGACCCCAGTTACCCAGAGTCGGTGCATTATTACATATCATTGGCATGATCACAAGAAAGATCAAATATTGAAAGACTGATTAGTTTAGTAGCCTTGGAAACACTAGATATATTGATAAAGTCTTACATTACATCATAAAAATGAAAAATAAAACAACATAGACTCCATAGTCCACACTCTTATCCCCTCATACTATCCTTACAGGTCATTCATAATTTACTTCTTCATATCCTGGTAAAATAAATCCTAGAAAAGGGGTGAGCTCAAATGCCTAGTAAGGATAACAATATAGCAGAAACTTTCATAAATTAGAATAAACATTTAAGGAAATGTATAACTAAAACAAAGCCTTTTAAACATGAACTTCAACATAGTATATCAATATAAAATGAAATAATTCCATTTACTTATTCACATGGATATTCTACTAATCGAATAATCACATGCAATATCAATAACCACTTTCATAATGATTGAATGCATAATTCCAGACTATCATAACCACATAGCCAAGGCCTCGTGCCAAGACTAAAAATAATATTTTTTCAAGGCCTTGTGCCAAGATACTAGTTTGTCTCATGAGACCTACCGATGCATCGAGGAGCTATAGCAGGCTCCACCCGTCACATATTAAGTCCAATGCATTCCCATATGAAAAGGTTTAAACATACCATAAACATCTGTATTAAAAATAGTATAAGTAATGTAAATACATCATCCATAAACCAAGAATGGTTTAATAATAACACATCCACAGTCAAAAGTATCACAAAAAATTCAATACAAAATAGAAGTTTTATATTATATTAAATCAACTTCAACTAAGCTAAAAATCCATCAAAGGATGTTGACGTAGATGAAATCAAAACTCTTTTTTGAGAAATATCGCTTTCTATTTTGAAATCATTTACGAGTCATATATCTATAAAATAAAACATTTTATTTGAAAATATTCTTATAATATTTTAAGGGAAGCTTCTACGATTTTATAACGGCAGAAAATAGCTGCACCCTCCGTATAAGTTAAAAAAACATTCTTACCTTAATTCTGTCGAAAAGGTTAAAAAGAACCTTGTTTGGAAAATGACCGAAAGATTCCTTTATAAACCACCTATAAAAGTCAACAAGGGTATAAATGACTTTAAACCATAGTAAATTTTTTTTTGAAATACATTTTTAAGAAACATGGATGTGGACGATAAAGAAGTCCCAGTAGATTATTACGTATAGACAACCTTGGATAATGAAGAGATTGCAAAATAAACCCTTACCTTGTACTTTTCCTTGGTTGAGGGTAGGTTAACCTCATATATAATGGTAAAATAATTTGTTAATAAATTATTCAAGAATCATATACATTAATATGATATCATATATGATCTTTTAACCATGCTTTGTTAATAATATCTTAGAATTATCGTCGTTTCGGGTGTTACCTTACTCGTTTTCTTTTATATGTTTTGTTACGTAAGCCATGTTTGTCATGGATAGGTTGTATATTATTCATATACAGAATGATATCAAGTCCCTAGTCATTATTTTAAAATCATAAAATGATAATTATACTTGAATGGATATGATGGAGAATGAATCTCATCGCGTTCGTGGAGACGGTAGTTCGTACGTACGCACGAGAGACAATAGCATTATTTTGATATTAAAATAATATATAATTGGATTTTATATAATATATAAAAATCATTATAATGTTATATTTATTATTTACATTAATTACACATCATTATTATACCGATCCAAATAATAATTTATTGATTAACAATTACACCGCGACATGGAGACGGTAAGCCGTACGTACGCACGTATGGTGACATGTCATTCAAAGGATGGATAGAATAATGAATATGGTTGTACCATATTTATAATAATATTACATTATATAGGAGATACTGGATTCATTATTTTATAATGGGAATAACAAAGAAAGAAGAAGTTGAAGAAGAAAAGAATTTGAAAAAGGGTGGTGAAAACATTACCTATTCTTCAGGTTCTTCCTTTCGATTTGATCAAAATGGATCTTTAGGATGGCTTTCTGATCAAACTGAGGCCTCTAAGTTGTAGTGAGAGAAGTTGAGAGAGTATTTGGGTAGGGTTTTTCAGAATAAAAAGTCTTTGAAGGTGTGAATTAATGAGAAGGGGGAGTGCCCTTTTACAAGAGGGGTGAGGGGCACCTTTGGAAAAGCTAGAAATATTATTTTATAATAAATTAATATTCGGTTTCTAATGGCTCCAAAGTGGATTATTTAAAGGATAAGGTGGGTATGGGTCTAAAACCACTCAAAAAATAGAATTTATACTTGTTTGGTTCATTCTATTAACCTTATCTTTTAGTTTTAACTCTTAATTAATTAGTTTGACACTTACCGTGTCACTTTGTATTTTTATATTATATAGTTAATAAAATTACTATATTACTCCAAGAGACCTCAAAATGGTCCATTAATGATACACCTATCATTATATTAGTCTTTTGTCCGAACCTTAGATTTTTAGGAATTTAATACAAATTAATAATATAATATTTGTTTTAAAAACTCTTTTATGTCAATTTTGACACTATTGGGTATTTTGTTTTTGATAAATTTATAACAGAATTATTACTTCAAAAAAAATTTATATAATCAATCCTAATATGTCATATTAACCTATAAAATAAGTGTAATTCATAAAAAGTCTGAAATTATATTTATTTGTGTATTTATAATATCAATTATTTTAATTTTTCACTATTATGGTAATTACTGCATCATCATTGTGCCATAAATAAATTAAATTATTTATGGTCTAAAAATTAGAAATAAAATATCATTATGTCGGAAATAGTTTTAGATTTCTAATTAATATTTATAAATGAATATAAAACATATATAACCCTATGTAAATAATGTTTTTTTAAAAGATATTTTCTTATGTCATTTTTGTATTTATTTTATGTTAATTAATATAATCTGTCATTATCAGTTACAAGTGGATCCATGGGGTCCATAAATCGACCCAAAGATACCCATGATCAGACTTGTATCAACAAATAATGTTAAGACACGTTTTAGAGAAATTTGTTATTATTATAATATTATTTTTTAACCCATATTTACCGGATTTACCCTTTTACCATGGTAAATAAAATATTTACCGAAGTAATTATTCAAAATGTCTAAAAATAAAAGTTACCTATTTAAAAAATTTGAACATCCTTATTAAAAATATGGAATCCATTTTTCCAAATTCAAAACATATAAGTGGCAGAAATTAATTTAAAATTAATTCTCGTTGTTAAAACAAAAAGCGTGTTTTTTAGAGATAATAACTATCAAAAGATTTACACTTGTTTATGTCTGGTTTAATTGTAAAATTATGCACAATGACCAAAATTTTATTAAATGGTAAAAATATATTCTAAATATACTTTAAATCCACTCAAATTAATAATTTATCACTATTAATGTTTTTGATTAAAAAATTTGTTTTAAATTAAAATTTAGTAATTCTTACTATTTATCAAAATATGAAAGTTCTCTGAAAAGTACCAAAATTTCACCCTAAGATATTTTCGATATTACGAATCCAAAAATGAAGTCCATTTAGAAAGATAAAATTTATAAAATTTCAAAATTTATGTATTACTATTCATAACGGCTAGTTTGATTTGTTGTGGTGTGTTAGAATCTCGAAGTTGCGTACAATGCACGACATTGCATTATTCAAAGAGAAACGTACCGTGGAAGAATGGGGTGTTTCATTGTAAATTTTTGATGTCCCCATTCTAAATAATAAATTTATTTAGTCAAATTGAATATATAAAAGTTTAAAATATTGTATTAAAAAAAGGGTTTCACTATTAAAAGTTGGTAAAAGTGCATTTTTTTTAAAAATACTTCTTTTATCTGAAAAAATGAATTTGTTCTTACATAATGTCTAAGAAACTCATAATATAGACTCTAAAATTATAAGGATTATATAAATAATAAAATTTAGTTAATACTATTCATAACCTCTTTTGAATGGCTTGTTTGGTAAGTCATGGTGCACTTGAACTCGGTGTTGAGTGTAGTGCAAGTTATTGAATTAATTTGAAGAAATAACACACTATGAAATCTTGGGGTGTCAAATTTCGAGTTCAATGGTGCCCTAAGATTTCAATTCTGTGCACCGATTCAAAAGTTACAAAATGCCACACCCGTGTTTACTGAACGTACCTGAAAAAAAAAGTTAGGGAAATTATTATCAGTAACCCTCGACCCGCGCTGGTCAAGGTTAGGCTCTGACTAGATGAAACAGGCCCCAAAAAACCCTATAGTAATTTTGTATTTTCAATCATAGTTACTGTTTATATGTTATTCCATTTTTGGGTTTTCTCACAGGAGGCCCACACCGACTAATAGGAAGCCGCGCCTATGCTAAAACTGCCATCCTGAGTGCAATGGAGCCCTCCGATTTCTGATCAGAGTATCAATTTATGAATTATTCCACTTTTTCATGAAAACTTCTTATGCATGTTAAATTCAGCTTAACAAAACTTTGATGGATCATTCTGGGAACTCCGGGACTTGGAATCACCCGCCGTCAGATTTCACGGTCTCTTAATATTCACAGATATTTAAAAAAAATAACATGGAAATTCCGGGTCTTTATATTATCCCCACCTCAGGATTTGTTTCCCCGTAAGTCACAACTCAAACTAAGGGAACAAGTGGGGGTACTAAGCATGCATCTGAGCCTCCTGCTCCAATGTGCAATCTTGGAGGTTCTCGTGCTCCCATCGAACGCGCACCAGAGGTACTGTCCATCCATGAATTACCCACTTCTGTCGATACTCAATATCTACTAGAACCTCTATAAAAGTCACCCCATCTTTGAAATCCAGCTCTCCATGATTGATTATGTGCGAAGGGCCGTGCACGTATCTCCTCAGCTGTGGTACGTGGAAGACGTCGTGCACCCGGTGCAACTGAGGTGGAAGGGATAAGTGGAAAGCCACCTCGCAAACTCTGCTGAGGACCTTAAAAGGTCCGAAAAATCTCAGAGATAAATTTCTGCCTCTGTCAAATCTCTGTAGACCTCGTCGGGGTCAGACCCTTAGAAATAAGTGTTTTCCATCCTCGAACTCCTATTTTCTCCATCTCATGTCGGCATACAACCTTTTCCTGCTCTGTGCAGTCTTCATCCTATCTTGGATGATCTGAACCATCTATGTGGTATCTCGTACCATCTCTGGTCCCAAGAGTGCTGACTCCCATGGGTCAGTCCAACACAAAGGTGATATGCAAGATCATCCGTACAACTCCTCAAGGTGACATCCCAATAGTGGAGTGATAGTTGATTTTGAATAAAAACTCCACCAATGGTATGTTATCCTCCCCACTATGACCGAAGTCTAGGACACAAGCACGCGACATGTCCTCAAGGGTCTGAATGGTCTGCTCTGTTTGGCCATCCATATGAGGATGAAAGGTGGTGCTCAAACAAAGCTGTATCCTGAAAGACTCCTACAACCCCTTCCATATCTGGTAAGTAAAACATGAATCACGATCAGAAACGATCATTTAGGGCACTCCATGTAACCAAAAAATCTCCTTCACATAGAGGCATCCAAATATCTCCACTGAACCCTGTTCTTTGATCAGTAAAAAGTGGGTAGACTTGGTGATTCATTCATTGATCAACCAAATAAAGTCATGACCCTTGGATGTGCATGGAATTCCTATCACAGATTCCATGGATGTCCCATCCCACATCCATTCTGGAACCTCTAAAGACTGAACCAAGCCTGCCGGCACCTGATGCTCTTCCTTCACTTGCTGAAAGGTGAGGCATCATGAGAAAGACTCTACTACTGCCTTCTTTATTTCCGACCACTAGTGTTGTTGTCGGAGGTCCTGGTACATCTTCTCCACTTCTGGATGTACCACTAGATTGGATGTGTGGAACTCCCTCAACACTTCCGCGTGAAGAGAATGACGCGCTCCACACCTTCATAAAATCCATCAGGTACCTGTCATGTGGATATCTGAGCACGTTGGGTGTCGCAGTCAGTGTCTCCATGTCGCGCCTCCCTGGCTCGCTGAAGGAGTGGGGGCGTGACTGTAAGAGTCTAATGAAATGCATCTCCATCTCGATCCACAAAAGATATCTGAAAAGTGTCTAGCTACCTTATCGCCTCAGTCAAGAGATGTAGGCCAGACCTCTTACTGAGTGAATCTGCTACCATGTTTCCCTTCCCAGGAGTATATACTATCTCAAAGCTAAGTTTTTCTTCCATGAGGGTGAGGTTGGCTGACTCACGAGTGATTGGTTGCACCCTCCTATGCATGATTTTATCATGTGCTTCTTGGGATTCCTTTTTCACTGACCAAGGAAAACACCATCCCAACGTTGCAGATAAACCACATCCACTTTTCCTAATACAATCGATCTGAGTGTGAACTGTAGATGTCAAGTACAAAACCAAAATAACGTCGTAAGGCCTTGATGCTGCCACCATGAGGTTCCAACCGAAACTCTCTCCTCAAGGGTCATATCACACCATTGGTGTAAGTGTGATTACTGAGTTTCGTCCCAAAGGTATGTGATCCTCCCATCTGAGACCGAAGTCGAGGACAAAAGCATGCAACATGTCCTCAAGGGATTGAATGGTCCACTCAGTTTGGACATCTGTCTAAGGATGGAAGGCGGTGCTCAAACAATGTTGTGTTCCGAAAGCCTACTGCAACCCCTTCCATAGCTGGGAAGTAAAACATACATCATGATTGGAAACAATCATTGAGGGAACTCCATGTGACCACAAAATATTCTTCACATAGAGGCATCCCAAACTCTCCACTGAACCCTATTATTTGATCGGTATGAAGTGGGCCAACTTGGTGAGTTGTTTGATGATCAACCAAATCATGTAATGACCCCTAGATGTGCGTGGAAGTCCTATAAAGATGTCGATGGATATCCCATCCCACTTCTAATATGGATCCTCTAAATGCCGAACCTAGCCTAATGGTACCTGATGCTCCACCTTCATTTGCTGACAAGTGAGGAATCAAGAGACAAACTCTGCTACTGCCTTCTTCAGTCCCAGCCACCTGTGTTGTTGTCGGAGGTCCTGGAACATCTTCTCCACTCTTGGATGTACTACTAGAGTGGATGTGTGGAACTCCCTCAACACTTCCTCCAGAAGAGAATGATATGCTCACCACCTTTATAAATTCCTTTAAGTGTGTATCCTATGGATATCTGGGCACATTGTGTCTCGCGGTCAGCATCTCCATGATTCACCTCCCTGAATCGATGAAGGAGTGGAAGAGTGACTGTAAGAGTCTGAAGAAAAGCTGCTCCTTTTTTATCCACAAAGGATATCTGAAAAGAATCTAGCTGCTCTGTCTCCTCACTCAGCAGATGCAGGCCATACCACCTACTGAGTGCATCTGCTACCATGTTCCCCTTCCAAGGAGAATAGAATATCTCAAAGTTGACTTCTTCTACCACGGGGGTGAGGTTGGCAGACTCACGAGTGATTTGTTGCACTTAATTATTTTATTTGCGGCCAGAAACTAACTATCTCTGGTGGCCAGTGCTGGCCAAAGTTAGTATCTTCTTAAATAAAGCATACCCTAATGAGTTCAGCGGTGGTCTTATATTTTTAATCTAAGTTACTGTTTGTGAGTGATAATAATTTGAAAAATAAAAAAAAAATTATTTTATTTTGTTTTATGCCATTTTTCAGTTTTCTCACAGGAGGCCTGCACTGACTAATCTTAAATCACGCCTCGGGTAAACCCGCCATCTTGAGTGCAATGGTTCCCTCATATTTTTGATCTATGTAACCATTTTAGAGTTATAAAACTTTTTCACGAAAATTGCTTACACACATTAACTTATGCTTAACAAAACATCGACGAATCATTCTGGGCACTCCGGGCCTCGGAATCACGCGCCGTCAGATTTCACAGAACTGTAATATTGCCATATATTCTAAAATAATAATATGGAAATTCTATATCTTTACATAAAATTTATAAAAATTTCAATACATTGTCATATACTTAGACTTATCTCTAGGATTTTCAAAAATAAAAAAATCATCATCATCCCATAAAATAACTAATGTATTTCACAAAAATATCCAAAACCATGATACAAACTAAGGTTACCCAATCTCAAAATTTCTCTATTTTAAACTACATCAATAAGTTAATCATCACATCTCATAGATAATCTAACAATCCTAAAATCCAATGGATTATCATCCTTTGAGTTTAAATACGTAAAATACATATTTTAAATCACTTATGAGAATTTTTATATTATTAAACCACATTATAAATTATTCAATAATTCTCATAAGCTATACTCATCTTCTAACCTATGGAATAGAAGTATATGAAAGGTGAGTGCTCAGACGCTCATTACGAGAAAAACATAACAATATTTTATCAATTGTTATAAGAATGTGGGAAAACATGATAATGGTAGAAATATATTATAAAAAATATAAAGGATTCATTATATTTATCTATATGTCATTATAGAATAACATATGCCTTTATTGATTAAACATCTACCATGAAATAACCATGTGAAAGCATATGGAAATAATCATGATCCTGGATCAAAAAATAGGCACATAACACTACATATGAATATGTAATAAGTACAATAAATCATAACATTGTTAATAAAAATAATTTGATAATATCTATGCATAATATTATGACCAAATAAATATCAAATAATTTCCATGCACTATATAGTGAAACAAGCTACATGTAATCATTTTTATGGAAAACCATGTGAAAAATGCTATACATGATCCTTTACAAAAACCATCATGTGAAAAAATATATAGTTGAACATTTCACTTAAAAATCATGTGAAATATGTTGTATAAAATAATGTTTTGGAAAAATCATGTGAACAATGATATATAATATCATATCCCCACATAATCACGTGTAAATATTTGATTACATTGTTTCAATGCCTAACCATTTGAGAATTGATTAACCACATTTATAACTTCACAAAATATTATGGATCAATAATTGATGCCTGTATTTTCTATAACATAGTGAGATAGGAATTATTATCCATTTTTTAAAAAACATATCGGTTTAAAAATCTAGGTCATGGTATCCCATAACATAGTGGGTCCCAAATTCACATCCTTATATCTCATAACATAGTGGGTTCAAAATTGATTTCCATTCTAATATTATTTATATAATGAGATATCCAATATTACACATTGTTTTGGATGGTGATATAGGCTCACACACTTCATAATAATCATCTAGAATGATGTGTGGTATGAGAATATGATAACATTCATATTCTAAATGTCACTTAATTTTCCCATGTAAAATAGGCAGGTTAAAATAAAACATTCCACTAAGATTTCATAATACATCTAGAGAAATAAGGTAGATGTTGTCATGAGAATGTATCCACAGTGAGGATGAAAAATATTTATTGGATCTCATAATAGATGAAATTTTATTATTATAATATCACATCAAATGGAACCACATAAGGTTAGATAAAAAATTAGATCAATTGGTACCATGAGTTTAATACACCAAAAGAAAAATAGTATAATGGAATTTAAGGGTTTTTACTAAAAAATAATTTATATAGAAAGAAATCATTTTTATATAAAGGGGTAAAATGAAGAGAAATTATATAATATTTTTTGGAAAACAATTTTAACATTCATAATATAATATGATTCAGGTCATTTCAAAAAGTAATTTTTGAAATCGTAATGTGGAATCTTTTGAAAAATTATACATTTGAAAAATAATATCCAATAATGGAATATTTAAATAGACATCTATGTTACCTCAATGAAATTTGGAGTGGAAGATAATAAATGAAATCATTAAGGGTAAAAACTTTTTAAAATTTGAAATACCTTTGTTGAAACCCACATTGTTAGAAGAGTAAAATTATTCTTTTTGAAAATATAAAAAGAAAAATATACAGGTCATATGAAATAATATATATTTATATTTAAATATAATGAAGGAGGACATTTTTGGGATTAATGAATATCAAAATAGAAGAGAAAAGTAATATGGGAATTGATGTGAGTTATTTATAAAAATGATATAATTTTATGAAAAAGTAGTTCATCAAGTAAAAACATTTAAAATAAAATATGATTTTACCCAAAAAGGATGATAAATTAACAAATAATAAAATCCTTAGGTTAAAAACCATAAATATAAGAAATTAGTTCAAGTGGAAACAATATAAATTTAGAAGGTGTTTTGAGTTAACAAAACCCCTTACACCTTTAATAACACATTAATTGAATAACTATTGAAAAAAATAAATTATGACATATTTTTATAAACCATTTATTTAATTATATGTACTGAAAAAATAATCCATAGGGTAGTATATAGAAAAAAAACTTGTGCTAAATGTGGCACATGTCACAAAATGAGAAAATAGATATGATAAAAACCAATAAAAGTTTTCTATTAATTGAAAAAAATGATTTGTTGGGATTCATGAAAATAAATATACATTAAAAAAAATAAAAAATAATAATACGATTTATATATATTGGTGTATCTGGTACACCATATAAAATAAGAATATTTAACAACATAAAAACATGTGTCAATGAATGAAAATTGATCTGGAAACCCTTACCATGACTCTCCATTTCTACAAAAGCATAATAACATCATGAATAAAATATTAACTATATTAATATCAAATTTATAAATCTTATTAAAATATATTATCTTTTATACTCATTAATTATAATAATTTATTATACATTTATTTGTTATTTATATTTTTCATCGTCCTTGGAGATTTTAATTATTATTTTTTCAAGCATGCTTTAAAATTTTTAAGTCATTCTGTATTCCATGATACCAATACCATAATTACTAGATAATATAATGTACTATAAAATATAAAATATAATTATTTATAATGTTCTAATTTTATTTCATGAGAATTTAAGGCATGATTTATTAATATGAAATCATTAACGTGCTTCTTTCAGCAATTTTGACAAACAAAAGATGGTATATTGATGAAATCTATAAATATTAATAATAAATTAATGCAATAAAAATAGTATTCTATCATTATTATTTATTCATACCATTAATTATTCTTCCATATATTTTCAAAATGAAAATTTATTGCATCATTCATGTTGGTGCTTAAACAAACCCAAAAAAGAACATGATATAAGTAAAGGATAAGTATGATCATGAAGTTATTTAGTTATAATATCGTCATTAAAAAATCAAAATGAATCTATTTAGGTTTTATCAAGGTGATAAGTTAGAATTTTGAAGGGGTATATGAATGAAATAATCGATACAAATATATTACCTAGAGAGAAGAAATCATTTACCTCTTGGTTTTCTAAGTTTGGCGGTAAAATTTATAATTAACACATATTTTTCATGTTTTAATATAATTCCTAATTTATCATAATATATTATCAATAATTTTATAATATTAATTATAATATAATAAATAAATCTATATAATTTTCTATGTAGGGTGGTGATGATAAATAAAATATTTCATTCAATATAGGTGGTAGTCCATACATACCCAGGTATTACACTTTCATTTTCCATTGAATGTAAAGATTCAATGAATTGATTTATATTTTAATAACATTAATAATTTTATAAATATCATAATTATCCATTAAAATCATTATTACAAAAAATCCAATTATGGTGTTGATGAAAAATAAAACACTTCGTTCATAGAGGTGATAATCCCCAAAAATTTATAGATGACGTTTTTGTTTTTCTAAGGAGAAGGGGTGTAAGTAGATTATGATATTTCAATAAATATAACATAATTTTAGTATACTAATGAATCTAACGTTACTATTTATTATGGAATAATATTCTTCAAATTAAATAAAGTAGAGTAAAATAAATATAAATTTAATGGAGTAATTTTGGATTTTTTACCAGACTTTGGAATAAATCCATTAAAAATTGATTAAGCCATTGAAGGATAGTATAATAAGGATATAAAAACATCTAATAAATATTTAAGAGTTTCATGGATGAATTTTGATAGAGTTCTAAAAAATTATGGAGCGTTTGATATGTGCAAAATTATGGTGGTGAATGACTTGATCACCAAACATTTATGTCATGGTTATATTGTAATGATGTTATCAGACAAAATATTTGTTAAAACAATATTTTTCACCATTCTCCTAAAAAAATATTTTTAAAGAAATACAAAAACCCAACATAAAATATTATTTTGATGATGAATAAAAAAATAAAAACCACTTATTAAAATTGAAATGTAACAATTTATGAATTTAACTTTTAAATGGAAATATAGATTATAATAAAAAGTAAAATTTATAGGAAAATAACGTTTTAAAATACTAATTTTTCTTTTTTTTTCTTATAAATTAATAATTAAATATGTTTCAATAAAATATTCATATTAAAGGATTATTTCATCATCATTAGAACATAATATATTTATTTTTTTAAAATAAAAATTCATAGTGCATTGAAAGGTATATTTTCTGTAAAATACATTTTTAAGCATATAATGAATCAATACTTATTAAAAGCATAATTATATCTATTGAGTGCATGTGAATACAATTTTTTTAATTATTAACCAGGAATTTCATTAAAATCTATCTAGATTCAATATTAATAAAAAACAATAAACTTTAAAAAATGTTATGGGAAAATTATTCCTTTTATAATAAACAATCTTCACCAAATTCTATTAAAATTATTAATTTATATTTAAAAAATTTAATTTTACTAATCAATCAATGATGAAATATTTAATTTAATTTTATAAATATAGTAATAATTAGTGAATAATAAAAGAAATAGAAAAATATATATTTTGTAATTAAATATATCATTTAAATATAAATATTTTTTGTTTCTTTGTTTTCTAAATATAATGTTTTAATGGTTATACTAAAATCAATAACATAACACGGTAATTTTTATTGGAATTTCATGGGATAAAAGTTATTTCCTATAGTATTATTTAATGAATAACTCTTACTAAAAAAACAGGGTGTTGCAGTAGTCATGCAATGTTTATAGAATCAAATCTATCATTGAGGAGTTGTCCTCATCTTGACTAATAGAAGAAAATTATAGTGAAGTGGTATTCATAATCACATCATATCAATATTTTCTTATGTAACTATGAATTAATTATCTATATTGATCTTGAGGTGGCTTACATGTATTTAAACTTAATTCTATCATTGAAGTATTTCATATAGAAGGAAGCAAAGGGACTGCCCCTTGGTTGAGTATTTCTTTTTCCCTATATATAGTAAATATATCATGAAAGACATGGAAATTTAATATAATAAATAAATTATTCAACTAAATATTTTTATGAAATGAGAATTATATTATTTCATTATAATAGAATAAAAAATATTAGTACAATATAAATATTTAAAAGTGCATTCACAATAACATGATAATTAGTGTTACAAAACAAAAAATAATATAGAATAACACCATAAAGTTTGACTCATAAGGATCATACTAGAAAAATAATTAAAAGTAAACAAGTATATTATTATTATTAATAAATTAGATGATCAGATTTGGTATAGAAAATATGATAAAATTCAAATTATTTAAGATACAACATTGACATGTATATATAAGGTGTATTTTTGTCAACTGATGGGTCAGGTGACCATTGGAATAATACAATTGGGAGTCGAGCCATTAGAATATGAAATTCAGTATATAATTATTATAATCATAATTTACCAGTTATAAATATATGTGGCTATTAAAATATAGAATAGAATTTTTTTATAATAAAATTATAAATTATTTAAATTTCATATTCATTGATAAATAACAATAAAACTAAATATACCTAATTTAAGATAAAGTTTTTTATTATAATGTGTGTTAAATACATGTTTTTAAAACACAAAATGGGTTTATTTAAAAATTAAATATCTTATATAAATGAAATTATTTTCATAAAATAGAATTCAAAGTTATAATTAATATATAGAAATTATCGACATGAAAAGTTTTCATAATTTTATGACATTGTTTAATTTTTGGGAAAATAGTGAAATTTTCTATTAATATATTGTAATAATTTTAAAATAAAAATTACATAAATGTTATATAATGAGTAATATATATTGTTTTTAAAAAGAAAAATATTTTTTTAATTAAAATAATTTATTTCAAAATAATTAAATTAATATTATGCACCCATTAATAAGTTTCCCAATCCCAATGTTTATTTTAATATTTTCAAATAAATTCTTTGTGAATAAATATATTTTCAATTATTAATGTTATATATTTTAAGGTAGTTTTGGTCTTAATCTTATAAAAGAAAAAACCCAAGGATTTTTTTTTCAAATATCATAGTCTGAATCTAAATTAAGGCCAATGGTTCCTTGTTCTTTCATAACCTAAAGTATGAGGCTGTTATTTAGAAATTAATAAACAATTCTCTCTCATTTTCTATAAATAACCACCCATTCCAATATTACCCACCACTATATAACCATTTCTCAAGGATTTCCTATCATTTAACATCTTTTTAAGCACTGTTTTGACGTAGGGTTATATAATAGTTCTAATACTAGTCTGAATTTCTCTCTTAAAGATGATCTGAAGAGTTTTTCTCAAGAGTCCCCGGTAATGGTTTCTAAATGAATATCTATAATTTTTTATGATGCCCAAGATATATTGATATATGCATTTTTTATCATTGTTTTATGAGATGCGTAAATATGAAATGGATCCATACCTATATCTTTATTTATCTTTTGAAAGTAACTGAATGCCTTCATATTCCCTTATGTAATTATGTTATATTTTTTTATTTTAAATCCATCATTATATCAAGAAATTATTTTTTATTCCCAAATAACCTCCTTATAATGATATTAAATTTCTACTAATTTCATTTTCTTCCAATTTGATATTTTTATATCATTAAATTGGTCCCTATAGATTGAATTTATTGAAACATATTAACACCCTTATATGTTTAATGTATCCCACCCAACTACACTATTTTTATGGAAACATTTAACTATGTTGTGAAAATCCTTAAATTTCTATTTGAAAGACAAATAATCCCAAAAATAACAATATAATTCACTTTACTTGGTAAATTTTGATAATCCATACTCCCATTACTTTTATATAGTCAAGTATGGACTACTGGAACATTTGTACATAAATAGTTCCCTTTGGAACATTATAGTATGAATTTTTATACCAAATCTCTCATATAATGTATTAAATGGAATTATAATGTGATATTTTCACCTAAAATCATTTAAAACAAAGATTCATTGATAGTTCTTATGAGACACCCATGCTCAGGTATTTGGTGCTCGCCTTACCCATTTATAAATGACATATTTGAATCGGACATTGAATGTCAGTTTATGATGTATGAAATTATTCATTCCATCACTACGAAATCATTTATTTTAGGAAATTTGACTATTTATTTTCAATGATATTTTATACAAAGATAAACATAATTCTATTTTTTTAGTTATATGACATAATTTGAATATTATTTATTCATTCTATATCATGCTTTATTTTTTTTACGTCATATTGTATTTGGATATATGCTACCCTTTTTTGTATCTGATATCATCCTTTTATATTATTTTATATTTCCCCAAATAATCTAGTGGATTATTATGAATGATCCAATGATGTACTAGATGGAAAAATAGCATTTTTAATGATATTTTAATGTTGTATTTATGTTTTCGAATACAATTTAAAGATCTTGTATGAATCTAGTCTCATTATAATAATAATCTAATAGTTATAATGTAATTATATCTCTTTCATTATATACCAATGTAATAAAAATAACTATTTACTCTAGGTTACTGATGTTTGTCTATTACACATGGTATAAAATAATGTTTTTAGAAACCATTGAAATTTTATCTATAATAACATATGTAGTCATTACATAAAATATAGTAATCCCTTATAATATTCAAGAAATGATTCAATAATACATTATCTGCATTTTAATTTTATATAGTGATTCAGTATTTATAGTTTTATAACATAATTTTTGTATTCCTTTTTTTAGAAATGTCTCTTAATGGAAGATGTGAAACCATATCAACAAATCTAATTAATATGGTGATTTATCCCTAGAAAAATTTAGTGAGTCTTGAGTTGGAGTTAAGATTATTATTATGATATTATTATTGTTCACATTATTTATGACGAGTAACCTATATTTTATGAAATATACCTTTTCTCTATAAATATAGTTTAACAATTTTTGACCACATCATATGGTAATAACCTCAATCTATCAAACGAACCACAAATCCATCGGTAGCTAAAAAATGGACCATATCCATCAAAAAGATATTCATGACATTGATAGGTATTGAAATCGATGATATTATCAAGGGAGTATATCATTAAATGGTATATAATGATCGATGAAGGTCATTACTTCAAAAAATAGGAATGGGGGAATTAATATAAAATAATGAATTAAAAACATTAAAGTGATATTCCTTAAAAGGTTTTTTTCTTGAGATAATATGGATAACATAGAGCAGTTTTTTTTTAAATTAATATAAAAAAGGGGAATATATTGTTTAATATTAAGTTGACCTTAAATGTATTACAAGACATGTTGTGGAATATATAAATAATCTGTAAATCAAGACTATTCACTTCCACGATGATCTCGGACCAACCCTTCGAAAGGGATTTCTCTCTCAAAAAATTTCAACATACAATGGGATATTGTAATGTTCTATAAAGATGAAGAAAAAATTATTAATGTATTTTATTTTTTAAGGATTTAAATAGAATAAGAGTAAGGTTGTGTTCCATTTATATTGAAATATTGAAAAAAATATAATAAAGGGAATCATGAAATTTATAACATGTATTAATTATAGAGATATACCATGTGACCATCTTGAATGGGGTTTGTGTTTATAAAAGAACAGAGATAATGTCCATTGAGATCATGAATGAAAAGTAAATATATATGTTGTCAATGTATAATGATTCAATTATAGGGATCTCATATACTATTATGGTAATTCCCCAACCCATGAAGCTCGAAGTTGATGAATTACTTATTACATTGTCAAGATTAAATGAAATGAACTCATGAAGTAATGATTAGTTTACTAGTCTCGGAAAAAATAGATATATACATGTAACTTATATTACATTGGGAAAGATAAAAAATACAATACATAAAAAAACAAATAAACTACATCCATAAGAACTCAATAAATTATTAACTCCTTATACCCTTTTGAAGGTAAAAAATGAACAGGGTGAGTTAAAATTCATAGTAAGGGTTTAAAATAGTGTAGGATTAAATCCAAAATAATTGAATCATATATAAATTGTCATCGTCAATATGGGATGGTGAATAAATGAAAAACACACACAATTAATAAACTGGGAATGAAACCGAATCCATAGATTTTTTCGAAGCGAAATCCTCATTAATAGTAATAATTGAAAATGAATAAAATGGTTTGAAAATTAATTGGACTTCAGTTATCTGGCACCTGATACCACTATACCATCAAAACGGTTTAAGTATGTGGGTAGAAACCCATATAATTTTTGGAAACAAGCTCGAAGGGTTTGTAACCAACTTATTTATCAAATGTGACCTATAGATACATCGAGAGGATATGGACGAACCCTCCAATCTATAGAAGTAAAAATAATTCATTATAAAAAGATATAATGAAATTATAATATGGATTCTCAATTTCCTCAAAGAGTAGAGGATACAGATTCATCAATATTTCCATAGTTAAAACAACATTCGAAATAGACACTATATGTAAAAGGGTATATGTTTAAGACAATAATTGTATCCATGAATCCAGAATATGGATTAATTATATATTTACATTTTCAAGTGAAAAATCAACTCAAATTAAAAGTTGATACACCACATAATAAAGAATATTTTTACAATACCAGGTAAATCACAATGAAATTGAAACTGAAACAAATTCCCTTACCACGTGGTAATCAATCTAGTCGTATGACAAAAAACTAATAAACACCAAATGAATCACATAATACCATGAATAAAATATATTCATGACAATATATATCAAATGGAAGTAGAAAATATACCACATGCATGAAATAAGTGTAAAATAATGGAAATATCATAGAATTAAATATGCAATAAGAAACCCCATACCTTATGCCTAAAGGTGTTCTCGATTGATCTTAATGACCTGAATAAAAAAATTTATCCAGATTATTTAATAATTATAGAACCTCATCTAAATTTAATTTATTTATTATAACCTTATTAGGTTCATTCATTTAATTTTTTTTGGGTTTAAGAGGTTCAATTATATTAATTTGGAAGCCTTTTTTTCCATGGTTTTCCTGATCGGTTTACTTGTATTTTTGAATAGAAGATCATTTAAAATGTGGATAATATCAATAAAAATTAATATATATGTTTTTATAAATTATATATATATATTTATATTTATAATTATATTGGTTATATACCATGAGGGTGAGTCATTAGATAAATTTTAATTACAATTGGTTGGATTAACTGGGCGGTTTTGTGCGTAATGAACATGTTTTGTATTATTATTCAATATTATGAGTGTGTATGGATTATAGAACATTGAATAAGGTAAATTACATATATTATGATATGTTTCAACCATTAAAAAGGTTTCATTACTAGTCTTTAATATTGTATTAGAAGCTGAAAACCTATCATCCATGAATGTGATAAATTAACATATCTCAGATGGTATTTTCATTTTTAATGTAAGTAGTGGGGAGAAGAGAGATGATGATGAAATATTACATTATAATAATAAAATTATAGTACATGTAATGAAATTTAATTATCATATCATTATTATGTGTGGAGGTTAGGATATAGCCAAAAAATAATGGAACTTGTAATATAATTTGAATGAAAAAGGAAGAGAGGTTCACCATTTGAGTACTCCTCCTTGAGAATCTCCTTAAGCCCATTTTTTGGCCTTTTGGTGAGACTAGTCAGTCTTGGATGTGGGGGGAGTCCTTGGGAAGTTTATTTTTCATATATTAGGCAACTCTCAATGCTTTAGTGGTGTGGGAGGAAGAGGAGGTGAGGGGTGGTTTACATAGTGGGGGAGGAGGGATTTTACATTTTTTAATCATTTTTTTAATATTTTTTCTCAAGACTACGAATATTCTTGAATCATGTTATCAAAAATATTAAAAATTTCATGTGTGTTTGAACTAAGTGGGTTTACATCAGAATTTCATCATTTATGAAGCAGAAAAACAATTATTTTTCATTTATTGTAATTTATTGTATTTTACTATTCATAAAAAATTATGAATTTTATAAAAAATCCAAAAAATTCACCCTAAACATTTTTCGATGAGTAGAATTAAAAAATGAAATCTATTTTTTGAAAATAAATTTTCTAATATTATTAATTTAATTTTTAATTAAAAACATAATTTATACAAAATAACAATTAAAAATCTATAACTCATTCTTTAACACCTTGAGAAATTCATCAACATATCATTACATTATAACTATTATAAAATAAAATAATAATATGATTCATTATTCATAATGGATGTATCACTACTCATATTACTGTTCATAAGGGTATGCAACTATTCACCGAAGAATAAGCTGGTTCTATTTGACTCTAAATAACATACTGATCACCACCGCAGAAGACCATTTTTTGAAAATCAAAACAAAGAAGTAGAAAATGTATGTTTAATGGCTAGGTTATGACGTTCAACTTATAAATAACCAAATTTTGTTTCATAGAGACTATGTGCTTCATGAAATATAGGCTATCAAATGAATTGAATGTATTTAAGAGAAACATTCCAGAAAATGTTTGGGGTGTTATAAATATAGTCAATGTCACAAGAATCAAGGAAGTCGACGTAAAAATATTACTAGGTATAAAGAACTATATTATGAAATTACTATAGAATGAGTTGAATTCAGGAATGATGTGATAATAGGTACTTCAATGATAAACTAAATTATTAATAATTCATTATTTTTTTTCTGGATCCTCTTACTCATATATAACTTCCATTATTGTCATGAACTTTAAAATATACCTCGATACTCTATAAAATGAGTTTAAAATAGAAATACATAGTGGAAATTTGATTAAAATAAGAATAAATTGGGTAGTATTAATTAAAATTACTAATTTCTGTGTAGTTAAAAACATGATTATTACATCTATGGTTGACCATGACATAGTACTTGGTATGGATTGTCCCTTAATTTATAATTAAATAACTTATTATTCAGATAAGATGATTGTGATTAGTGAGGGAGGTAAGGAATATATTTTTTGGAGATGTCACATAATTATATGAGTCTTGTCTGAAAACACCTCAATCATCTACATCTTAATGATGTTATGGGTGTATTGTCCTATATTTTTAATGATAATAATATCATATGTAAATAATTTAAGGGGTTTCTATATGAAAATGTAAATTTTAAACAAAGAAAAACTAATCAAAGTTTTAAACGACTTATATTAGTGTAAACTCCCTATTGACACCTTGGAATATTTTTTAGAATATTTTAAGAGTTATACAAAGAGTTATCATGGGATTCTACAGCCTATAGGTCATCAGTGTAGTTATTATAAAAAACGTTACTATATCATATCACTCTCATGTGAGTTTTCTGGGATAAATAAATATTATTGGAAAAAATTATAAAATGGTAAATCCAATAACACCATTAAATCTAAAACATGATTTTTACCCTAGGCATGATATAACCGTTGGGTTTGTCAGGACATTGTTTGGATCAAACATAGGGGTAAATATATTATATTGCACACACATGAATGTTTCTAAAAAAATAAAATGTCTCTCAAATTATAGATTAAATGAAAAATCAAAGACAACCATTACGTCCAGAAAGTGGGTTTTAATATATGGATGAAATAAACATTACAGACATTAGGTATTTAGTTAGATCTCATATAAGGGTAATTTGTATACCCTTATATCATTTGTTATTAATAAATTAATTATTAAATTATTTTTTAATATCTTCTTATTCAATTTTATCTCAAAACACCATTTTCTCATTAGAATTCAATCTGAATTCACTGAATCAACTCGTGCCGGCCTGTTGAAATCGATAATTCCTTAATGAGGTGGAATAAAACACTTCGTGTTCAATTTTCTTAAAAACAAAAAATTAATCTGGGTTTTTTATTTTTCATTTTGGATTTGGGGATTTTATACAAGTTTTCTATTTCTAAAATGGTTGAACCAATCTGAAATTATTCTACGATGATTCCAATGATTTTGGATGACATTAAAATTCCTTTTCACTTGATTTGTGATTTTTTTCATGATTCTAGTGACCTGGGAGGTGGCTATTCCTCTTATTAATGGATGTTTCATACAACATGTGGAGAAATTTGGTTTTTATATAATAATATTATTATTATTAATATTAAATATATTTTCTATATCACCCCTATCTAAAAAATACGTAAAAATGAATAAAATTAGTTAATAATGTCAGAAAATAAAAGAACAGAAAAAATTATCAAGGGATAATTATAAAATGTAATGAAAGATTAATTTATAAAAAATTAATAGAATAAACATTGAAAAAAATTTCAAATTTTTTTTATAAGGATTATAAGATGATAATTTTAAGAAATTATTCAAATATAATTATAAAAGGACAATAAAATTTAATTAAAACTGAATGATTTTAAAAAATTACAATGAATTGTTATATGTATTAACAAAAAATAGTAATCAACAATTATGAAAAGATAATTATACTAAATAATGAAAGGATAATTTATAAGAAAAATTATCAAAAGATAATCACACTAAATTATCAAAGTATAATTTATAATACATTATAGACAAATAATCTTAAAAGAACAATTTATAAGAATTTTTCAAAATATATTAATAAATTTATAATTTATACATTTTCAATACATAATTATAAAATGATAATTTATATGTTATTCTAAAAATATTATTAAAATAGCATGATTTAAAATGTATTATAATCTAATTATAGAATAATAATTTATCTAAAATTATCAAAATGGAGTAATGAAAAACTATCACAGGTTTACTTTTTTTGAAGAATAATTATAAGGAACAACCATGTAAGTTCTTGGTTTAATAATGAGTGGTATATTTTATCAAATATTTTTTATGATTATTCTTATGAATCAATTTTCTAGAATATGCATTTTCATATAATAATAATTTAAAAATTATGAAGCAGAGAGGATGTATCATAACATGTAATATTATAATGATAATTTTGAAATGATCTAAGAGAGATAAGGTATTATCATATGTGATAGATTATTTAATTTTCAAAAAAAATGTATGGGTGTGCTTATAGAAACCGTTAACGAACCATGATAATTAATGTGTAAATAGTATCAATGAAAAAAATCCATTATGAGGTTTAATTGACTACTAATTTTTCCACTAGAGCTTTCTAACAACATATAGTTGTTTATCCATGCCATTGACATTGATGAATTTGGAGGAAGGAAGTAATTTACTATTTTGGGTCATATATATATATTATGTTTTAATGATATTTTATTCTTTATTGATCCATTATTGATATGAGTTGCATTTGGGTACATGTGTGTCTATGAGGCCTTATTAATCGTGACAATGTGATTATGTGTGGCTCCTGGTATTTGATCTATGTTTACCTTATTTTTCCGTTATACGACATGTATTAATTTTTTCGTTGTGTATCATGTGTGACTATGACTCAAGTAACAAGAAGATCATATAGATCCTTGAGGTTGGTGTGATGTGGTTCAATCATCCTTAAATGTGGGCATATATATCCCAATATTGGGATTTGTATAGGTGTCCACCTATCCACACTAACATAGTCCAAATATCATTAATGTTGGTTGTGGTTAATCTTTTAGAGGGATACACATAAATGGATGGCTATGATATACTGTTATAGAAATCCCCTAGACACAATATATTAGTGTTTAATGGATATTTGACTGGGGTATCAACATGGTGGAATGTGAAATTTTCATTATGAGAACCAAGGTATTACATTAAAGGATGTACTTATTTGATTTATTTTACATCCTTACAATAAATTATTCAATGAAAGGGGTTCCATGTTTCATGTATTCTGGGTAAACAAATGATGTATCGACATATATATGGTAGTATATATTTTTCCGAGATCATGTCAAATTATATATCAGAAATGGGGGTTTAGGATGGAATGATACAACTAGAGAATAAAAATAAAACACACAATCAATGGATGTGAATGATATCTTAAAAATGGTGGATGAAAATATTGTGTAAGAATACATTTATTAATTTCTTGATGAATTTTGTTAGCATTCAATTCAACATTAATTTGATTTTATTTATTAAACTAATTTTTGATACATTAATTATATATAAGTCTCCCTATAGAATGTCCCCAGTTTAATTGGACGAATTGAAGGAAAAAAACATGAGTTGTGTTATAAGGGATTAATATGATCGTGTGTCTCACTTTGGGGAGAACCTATTTAGTTTTTAAAAATGAAGGATTTATTTGTGATATCTTCAATGAATTATATTGATATACTTTCAATAATACAATGAAAAGGTTTCATTAACCACACATTGATGATTTTTATGATCAATTATAATGAGATCAATACTTAAATAATATTTATATTCATTTGGGTTGTCCTCAATTCAAAGAGAATACTAATGATATACAAAAATGAAATTTAATATGTGGTATAGGAGTTTTTCCTTTAAAGAAATCCCATTCTTGATAAACTAAATCGATGAATCATAAAGGATTGGGTGTAAAAACTTGGGGGTGAATTAGGTGAAATTGTTTCCCTAATTACCAAAGGTTATTTAAATATTTGACCCCTTTGGTAATGAACATTTTTTAACTATTAGGATATGAATGAATCTATTTTTTTTACCTAACATTGAAAAACAACATTAAATGTAAGTAAATTAATTTATATATAACTAAGTATTATATAGGGTTAAATATTAAATCATACTCTATAAAGTGATTCATTAATCACACCAATAATGTGTTCTCCAATATAATCAAATATTTAATTTAATGGATTCAGTGAATACCAAACCTACAATTCCATCATCTCACTGGAGTTAGAAATAAATACTTCCCACCAGACTTCCACAGTGAAATTTACATGGAATTTAGTTTTCATTTGAAGATAATATCTTACATAAGTTCATTGTTCAATGTTAGAGTGATGAATTGAAAAATCCAAATGAAATAATTAAAGTGATGTATAATATCATTATGTATATACAATTATTATCATACATGATTATAAATTGATATAGATAACTTTTTTAGTATAATATCATTACAGATCCACATGATTAGGTCACATTTATCTTATAATAGTGTCTTAGAATGACAAAATATCCTCAATAATTCTATTAATACTTGGTATCTTACCATATTAGATTCATATACATCAATTGAAACTATTCTCTTGGATTTGTCAATTATTCACAAAAACTGCGCACAATGAACATAGGTAAAAACAAATATTTAACTGAATAAAACATCAGTTCTTGGTACAACCTGCTTCTAATAGAGCTCGATGATCAATGAGTAGTGGATGAAATAATTATTTTCCATTACCATTGATACAAGAAAGATTCTTTCACAACAGAACCGTGTCAAATTATTATTCTACTCTATAATATATATCACAGAATTTTTCTTCTATTTATTAATGTGATTGAAGTTCTATAATCTTAATTAATTAAAATCACAGATCCATCATTCTCTGCTATATAATATTGTAGTCTTAAGAGGGTCTTCTATTTTTAATTCAAGATACTACTCACTTTTCATTAGAGTGACCTCAATATTCTGTAAATAGAAATATAAACAATGGATGTGTACATAGAAATAAAAAATCTTATAATCTCATGATACTAAATATTATTTTTATGTTTTAGATATTTTATCACAGTTTTTGTAATAAATTTATTAAAAAAATGACCTTGAGAATTTTTTCTTTCACTTCTATCTTGGTTTGAAAATATATCAAAATCTTCCAATTGAAATATGATATATTTTAAATGAACATTAAAACGTCCAAAATTATTCATTATTTGATGGATGTATGTATTGTATAACATCAAAAATAACATTTATAACTTCCCATAGTTGTGCTTGAGAGATTATTTGTGGAGTTTCATAAGATATAGATTATAGTTTTACACATTAATCATTATCCCATTACTTATTATATTTCAAATTTGTTAATCACATATATTTATATGGTATTTAATTCCATAATGAACACCAAAAGAATCAACTATTTTGTTTCTCATTTAAACTATATTTTCATAATATAAAGTCATCATTAATATTAATTAAAAAACATTTCCACAACTTTAAACTTCTTATACTATAGTATAAAGATGATCAGATATATGTTTTTCAATCTTGACTAACACACCTTATTGGAATTGGTGACAATTCAAATCATTAATAATAAATATAGAACCATCTCAATTATATTACAACTAAGAATGAATATTTTGGAAATCAACAAATGTTAACACAATATATATAGAAATTATATTATGTGAATATAAAGTACATATTTTTCTTCATACATCATCTTGAATTCAATTATATAGTTTGAGGAAGTATATACATTTAAAATTGGAAACAAACCACTTATCTATATAGTTGTTCAATCAGGTATACAATTATTGAATTTAGATATATAGAATAATTTGGATTCGAGAATTTCATACATTGGACATTAAGTTATATCCTTGAATTCACATATGCTGGTCTCCATGTAAACAATAATTTTTATACTTTGGGAATTCAGATACATGGATTCACCAACATTGATATAATTCTCATATGTGGTCGTTAACATGTGTGGAACCTAGATTAATTCGATTTTCTACATTTACATTATTTTTGGGCTAGGAATCATTCTATATATCTCCCTCAATTCCTAATAAATCACATGTACATAAAAAACATTAGGAAATTGTGGTTCATTAAGAGTCATTCAAAAAACATTACTATGAAATATATAAAAAATGATCATTTGAGAATATTTCCATCATTCAGATACAATTCATTATTTAGTTATCCCAAAACAGAATCCAAGTATCTTTTATCCCCAATTTTAGTAGTTATATATAATACCAACAATGTTTGGCCCTATTTTAGTTACTTTTGATTCATACATCATTCACCTTGAATTTTTATGATTTGTTATAGTTGGTCATACATCTATTCAATGTATGAAACACTTTTTTTATTCCAAAATATTATTGGATATAGTTTTCATATAGTACATGTAATTCACATGAGGACTATCTCTTTTAAGAAACAAATAAAAAATACGTTTAAAAGTCTATCTAGCTATGTTTTCAAAGAATCCACATCTTCCAAAACAATTTTTGAATAAGATATACACCATTTTAAGGTAATTGGTAGAAAAATATTCAATTACCTTTCCAGTGTAGCCATCATAAGATAACCTAAAAAGTCCTCAACCCAAAATCATAGGAAACTTCAATTATTTTATAGTGGGTGGATACTCAATAAATCACCTTACACAAATTGAATTCACATTTCAAATTGAAAAAATACAACAATAGTATCACAAATCCATTTGGGGACTTTAATATTCCTGTCTAAATTTATTTTAAATACCATTTTATTTCAAAAGTAAATATTTTTCACTCCACCTTATCAATAATAAATGCCCAGGTGGGAAAAACTATTGTTGGTATAAAATTGAGTATACCTGAATCCATTTCACATATAATCTTTTTTTTCATTAACTTCAACTATCCCAAGACAATTAAAGAACCATATAATTTTTAAGAATGAGTCATCAATAAATAATTCTATGTCTATGTGGGAGAACTTGAGGTAAATAACATTTATTCATAACATAGACATAAGTTTTTTCCATAAGCATCAATAAATGTGGAAGCATCTCAAAATACATGTTATTAGGGGATGTATAAAATATTTATAGCATGATTCAAAAAACCCTAATCTTCTCAGAAGAAATAAAAATGTTAATGTCGATTTTTTTATTGCCACATTCAATTTAAAAAACACCCCTAGTCAAATACTATAACTACAAACTATATTAATAAATTTAGAGAGATAATATCATGAATTAACATATATATTTGTTGGGGGATATATATATTTAAAATTGAAGTATAATTTTTCAATCTCTTGAAGCTTTAATTTCGTTGGAAAATTTCCCAAAAAGGATGTTGTCTATATAGATTAACTTTTAATTACTAGAATATGAGTACACAACCAATAATGAGTGTGTAATGGTGATCAAACTTATGGATTTTTATTTGGATTAGTGACACTATAACTTATTCATCAACTTACATAGTTTCTTCTTGGAAACATAAAATTTTTGAGATCCCTTCTTTATCATCAAGTCTTTGAGTATCCAATTCTAATGAATCTACGTTATCATGTACCTTTTCATTATTGAATTATTTTTATAGTTGTAATGACTTTATTTTCTCTAATAAGTTGAGTATATCAAGTCATTTATACTTACTCCACCCAGATACATTTCCAATCATTCATGCCTTATGATCAGTATATCTTTAGTCTAATACTCTTCCTTTATAATCACCATTGGTTTACATTTATCAAAGTATTTAGAACCCATGGTTGAAACAAATTTTTTTCTAACATGATTCTTATCTTAGGGTTTTACTTTATTATCCTGGGTAATTATATGATACTTATATGTATTGTATTAACATTAATTATATCAATGACTCCAATTTTTTCACAAATCAAATAATTTTTCAAGAAATATTAATCTATTTATTGAATATATATATTTTTTTATCTATGATGTATTTTTCATTGAAGTACGTATGATCATTTATACATATCTACTCTAATATTATTTAAGACCTCTTATATTTTCACATACTAACATATTATGCTATAAATTGATGTATATATGCCTAAATTTCTATTTGAACCAAAGTATTCAAATTAATATTGTTTATTGTTGTTGGTGTAGTAATTATAGAAAATACTAGTTTTTTATTAGAGGTTAGAACTTTATCATTTTGAGTTTTTTGGAACAATTTATCTTGTACATCATAAAATATATCATTAACAAATTGGTGTCATTTTTTCATTTTAGGCAACCACATTTACAAATATTTTTTATTTTGTCATTCAATTATATAATCTTCAGATTTAGTTTATGTAGGTTTAACTATATATTGGGTTCTTTTTTTTCTAAATTGATGAGGTGGGGTCTTCACAAAATGATCTCACACTCTATTTACCACCCACATGAGTCCCTTTTGGGGGAAAATAAACTTTCAAATGTCTATGTAGTAGCACTTATATTCATATATATTTGGTATGGTATAATGTTTTTTATTAAATATTTATAAATTTTATATATATATGAAGACATGTTATATTGAATATAATTGTCATCGTTAAAACCATTTTCATTCTATATTTCCATTAACACTTCATCTTCTAAATTTATTCCTCATGTAACTTACTAAATTCATTTAGGGAAGTCATAGGGTATTTGATTAATTAATCATTCTTTACCGACTATTCTTCTATGACACTAAGTGTTTTATAGGTATATTCTTCTAAATCATGGATACTATCTTCACATATTTCACATAAATAGACTTTCTCATCAATTAAAAACTATTATATTTCTTTAAAAATTGAAAATTTCTCTCTACTATTCAATAAGGACCACTTAATTGAAATATTCTATTTTATTATAGATTTTTTCTTCTGAAACTATCATAAAAATTCATTTTACAAGTCATAAAAGTCATATATTTTATATTAATTTTCATAAACCATCTCATATATAAGTCCAATAACATCAAAGTCAATTTTATTATGATATTTCCAAAAAGAAACTCCATGAACATAATAGAGGTTATTAATAGCTGCAATCCAATTAGTCTAATAATAACTAGAAATAATAACACCACTCTATATACCTTTAGTTTATGGTGATTTCTCATTCATTCTGGAGGGATTAATCATCTTGTTAAACTCTTTCATTCTTGCATTTTCCATTGTTTTGGTAGAGAAAAGAAGGTGTCTAATAAAAAAATGAATATAATATTTATCCAAATGAGAATTTCAAATATCAATCCTTCCAAATCTAAAAAATATATTTTATTTAATAAAATTAAATGGTTATAACAATACATATTTTAGTATAAGTGAACCTATAAGGACCCATCCTTAAACATTACATAATCTTGAATTAAATGAATAATTCAAATTTATGACCTTTTCAGGTTTATAGTTTAGATAATTAGGCCATAACATTTCATTACATCTCAAAAATTAAAAGGAAGACACTTTTACTTAGTCTTAATTTTTTTTCATAAAATAAATAATCTTGAAAAATAGAGACATGTCTAGTCCCATGTTTTAGAGAGCCTGACTTTTCCTTGATCCCATCCTTGACCCTATTCATCTTTAGGTCCTATGAAAAACATTTCAAAATAAGGGATGTGTTTAAAAAGTTTATTAAGGGTTATAAAACAAATTAAGAAAATATTAGTCCATAATTACATACATAACATAAGTTCTTTAACATAACTCGTGAAATCATAAGATTTATGAATAACACATAGAAAACATAAATCATAAAGGAAACTTGTAGCATCCATATCATAATTACATTGTAGCTATCACAACTATGTAGGGAGTTACATCTAGAATACCCATTATAGTTTATTCCCTAAATCTTTTAGAAGAAACATTAATGTTTACCTCTATCACGTTACCCAATGTATTTGAGGGCTATATCTAGCTCACCCACCATAGTTTTATCATGGAACCACCTGTATACGTAACAATTCACAAAAACCATATCATATTCGTAACACATAAAAAAACAAAAAGGAAAAGTAAAATTTTCTGATTTCAATACTAATATATCATTTAAATATATTGACATAAAAATCCATTATCAAAACCTTTTTCAATATCAAAATACATAAAATAGTGTAGGTCATTTATTTCCTTTTAAAAACATTATGGCTTGTTATGGAAGCCAAAGATCAAATAATACTCATGGCGATGGAAAGGTTGTTGTCACTGCGTACATTAAAAGAAACATTCTTTTTCTTCATTTAGTAATATCTTTCATAGAAAATTATTCCCATTGAATGAAATGAAAATTCAATGGTTTTTATACATCGTATAAAATAAAATCGTGTATTAAAACAAAATATTCCTCAATAAAAGCAGATTGAGACGAAGTCCCTTACCTCTTATCCGACATGAACCGTTAATTATTTAATCTCCAGAATTATAAAATAATGTTAATTTATACTTTATTAAAAACCCTTTTATACTTTATAATTATTTTTATATAACATATTACGATGTAATAAACATTATGTAATCATTTATGTTAATAATGGTTGTTTTGTCGATATTTGGAACTTGAGTCAAAAATAGACATCTTATAATTATAAGTTGCTCACGTAGTCAAAATTTCATTATATACAGAATGATATTCATGATTCAGATATCATATATATCAGATATATTCCACACATTCATATATTTATAATAGTACATAACATTTGGAGATAAGAAATTAAATGTACCGTTCAAGGAGATGGTAAGTCGTACGTACACATGAACACTACTTTCATTTCTATTTCTTATTTTGATGGAATTAAAACATAATTATACATTAAGTATATTATAATTCCAGTATAATATCATATATAATATCATTAAATCCATCCTTTATACATCCCACATATGGAATTAATGAGTTATATCACTTTGAGGGGGTGGTAGTCCGCACTTCCTCAAATTAAATTATCGCGTTTACCCATAATGGGAACCATAAAGGTATGCATTAAATGAAAAATACCAAATCATAAAGAAAACATAAAAATAATATATATCATATGTAAATATAGTTCCATCTTAATGTCCACCATTAGAGGCGATAAGAGATAATCGAAGAATCACCGTTTCCTGAGGCATTAGTTTGACATCCATAGAAACCGTATGTTCTTCACCCATTAGATGGAGGTGTGTGTATGTATAGTTGTAATATTTATCATTAAAAAATCTTAGTATATTTTGGATAGTGGTTTTTTTATAAAATAATGGAATAAATTTTTTTATTGGTTAGAGAAGTAAAATAAACGAAAAGAAGTTAAGAGAAACTGTTCCCTTTAATTTTGGTAACTCCCATTGGTTTAAACCAAAAAGACTTCTTGAAGTGACTTCTGCCTAAGGTAATGAATCTAGTTGAAAGATAGGTATCATGAGATATTATCTGTTCAGGCTTTAGATGAACCAAGGGGTTTGAGTGGTGTGATTAATGAGTTAGAAGTGAGGTCTTTTTATAAGGGGTGGAGGGGATCTTTAGGAAAGTGTGAATAAATTATTTTATTATATAATGATATTCTGTTTATAAAGGTCCAAAAATAATTAATGTAAAAGATAAGATGACTAATGGTATAATTAAATTCATTCAATAATAATTGGATTCGTTTGGGTATTATTTTTATCATTATAATAATATTTCTTTAAATAATTCATTAATGACGTAAATACTGCATCATTATTGTGTCATAAATAATTTAATTTATTTGATGTCTTAAAATTATAAAACTAATACCATGATGTAGGAAGTAGTTTTATCTTTCCAAGTAATATTTTTTGTCAAAATGATAACTTATATTACCCCATGTAAACAATAATTTACAAAAAATATATTTTTTTATTTCATTTTTGCCTTTACTTTATTTTAATTAAAATAAATTGTCATTATCACCCCCATGTGGCCCCATGGGGTCCCAAAATCGACCAAATGTTTCTAATGGTTGGATATGTATCAACCCATAGTATTAGGACACCTGTTAGGGTAATTTTATATTATTATAGTAATAATTGTTTACCCTTATTTGCCATATTTTACCCTTTAACGATGACAAATAAAATATTTACTAAAGTAAATATTCATAATGTCTAAAAAATAAAGTTAACTATTTACAAAATTTGTACATCCTGAGTCCAAATATGGAATCCATTTTTCAAATTAAAATCACTAAAGTGGAAGAAATTATTTTAAAATTAATTCCCGCTGTCAAAATAAAAGGTGTGTTTTCAAGAAATAATAACTATCAAAAGATTGACACTTTTTTATGTACAATTTCAATGTGAAATTAATTATAATAACCAAAATTAGATTAAATGGTTAAAATATAATTTAATTAAACATTAAATATAATTAAAAAGATAATATAACCATATAAATATGTTATATTAAAATGCATTTTTGAATTAAACTACAACATTTTCCACTTTTCATTAAAAATTGAATTTTATTAGAAAAATACTAAAAATTTACCCAAAGTAAATTTTGAAGGCCCGATTCAAAAGAATAATTTTATATGGTCAAATAGGAAATATAAAAGGGACCATAACTATATTTAACGATGGTTCTCCATTAAATGGTGGTAAATGAACTTTTTATAGAAAAATATGCTTATAATTAAATTGATTAACATTTTAATCCTCTAAATTTTATTGGATAAATGTCAAAACATTTAATAAACATGTATAATCATCTTATAGTTTTTTTAGTCATTCCCTCTAATACAATGTCTTGGCGTTAACTACATTTAAAATAATATTATTATATTATTAGTGTGAAATGTATGATTTCAAAGAAACCCATTGTTGCGTATTGGGTAGGCCATCGGGCATATATAGCCCTTTAAAGTAAAATTAATATTTAATTCACAAATATGAATAATTATGAAAATGTGTTATTTCTTTATTTACATGGGATGTTTCATCCTTCCCTCATTTGGAAATTTTTTCCTTCTAAATTTATTCACATACCAAATAAATGGGGGTATTTATCCCTCATAACATTTTCAGATTCCCACATTGCCTCATCAACCATATAGGTTTCCACAGAACCCTTACTTGGAAAATTACCTTATTTCGCAACTCTTTCTCTCTTCGGTCAAGAATCTGGAGTGGTTGTTCCTCATAGGAAATATTCTCTTCCAACTGAACTACCTTTGGACTTAAAACTGAGATGGATCTGGAATATACTTTCTCAACATTGAAATATGAAAAACATTGTGTACCTGGGATAAACATGGAGGTAAAGAAACTCTGTAAGCAACTGATCCAACTTTCTCCAGGATTTTATAGGGTCTAATGAACCTCAGACTCCACTTTCCTTTCTTACCAAAATGAATCACACATATCCATGGAGACACTTTGATAAAGACATGAAAACTTACCTCAAAGGAAAGATCATTTCTCAAATTATCCGCATAACTTTTCTGCATGCTCTGAGATGTTCTCATGTGCTTCTGAATCAACTGAACTTTTTCTACCATATCTTCTACCAATTCTAGTCCCATCAACTTCCTTTCACCTACTTCAACCCAAAATGCGGGTGTTCAACACCACTTCCCATATAATTCTTCAAATGGAACCATCTGTATGCTGGAATGAAAACTATTATTATAAGAAAGTTCAACCAAAGAATGATGTTGGTCCCATAATCCCTGGTAATTCATCGAGGAAGCACGTAACATATCCTCCAAGGTCTGAATTGTTCATTTTGACTGCCCATCTGATTGCGGATGAAAAGATGTAGTAAAATTTAATTCATTACCCAACGACTTATGAATTCCATTCCAAAAGTTAGAAGTAAACCTTGGATCATAATCAGATAGAATGGTGAGAGGAACCCCATACAACCTGACTATCTCTTTAACATACAACTGAAAAAGTTAATCTAGAGATATAGTATCTCAAATAGGAAGGAAATGAGCAGATTTAGTCAACCGATCAACAATAACCCAGATTGTATTATTATCTCGATATGTCTTTGGTAATCCCACAATGAAGTACATGGATATATTTTCCCATTTCCACTCTAGCACCAGTAGAGACTGAAGCATCCCATTTCATAAATTCCACTCATCATTAACCTATTGATAAGTCAAACACTTCACATTAAAATTATCAATATCTCTTTTCATTCCATCCCACCAGTAATACTCATCAACATCTATGCACATCTTAGTGCTGACAGGATGAACTAAAAACGGAGAACTATGAGCTTCACATGACAACTCATTCTTCAATTGTGAATCACAAGGAACACATAATCTCATCACAATCCTCAAAACACAATCATTATCAATGTTATATTTAGGCAACATAGACTTCTGAAAAAAACATTACCTTTTTCTACAACTCACTATCTCCCATCTGTGCTTGCTTTATTCTGTCTGATAGAGTTGATATCACTGATACCTAAAACAAAACAGAATAATTCCTTGAACCAAAAACCTCTATTCGAAAGTTCATCAAATCAAAAACCAAAGTATCTCATTCCAAATGTAACATGGTTAATGTAGAATTACTTTTCAGACTCAAATCATTAGCCACTTTTATTGATTTTCCCTGATGGTAAAGGATCATGAAATCATAATATTTAATTAATTTTAGCCATCTCCTATGTCGCATGTTCAATTCCTTCCGAGTGAACATCTAATTTAAACTTTTCTGGTTAGTATATATTTCACATTTTACTCCATAAAAATGATGCCTCCAAATTTTTAAAGACAAAACAACAGCAGCTAATTATAAATCATGTGTAGGGAAATTTAGCTCAAGAGGATTCAACAAACATGAAGCATAAGCAATTACCTGATCATTCTGCATAAGGACATAGCCATGTCATTTCAACGTAGCATCACTTTAGAAAACAAACTCACCATTTCTGGAAGGCACTTCCAAAATTGGAGCATTCACCAATCATCATTTCAATTCCTAAAAACAATCATCACATTATCTTATCCAAATGAACTTAACACCTTTTCGTGTTAACATAGAAAATAGGCTAGATAACCAAGAAAAATTCTCAACATCCCTCCAGTAATAGCCTGCCAAACCAAGAAAACCACAAAGATCATTTATATTTGTGGGTCTTGGCCATTGTTCAAAAACTTTTGATTTATCATGATCAACAGTTATGTCATTTTTTAGACAACCTTACCAAGGATATAAATTTGTTGTAACTAGAACTCAAACTTGCTGAATTTCCCATACAGTTTCATTTCTTTTAAGGTTTTAAAGACAACCCTTAAATGACCTACATGCTCCTCTTTACTTTTAGAAAAAACCAAAATATCATCAATGGACAAAACGACAAACGTCTCCAAGAACCCTCGGAAAATTATATTTATAAGATCCTTGAATACACCAGGTACATTGGTTAACCCAAAAGGAATGACTACAAATTCATAATGTAAATATCTATTATGAAACATAGTCTTTGTAATCTATGCTTCCTTTACTTTCAACTGATGGTACCCTGACTTCAAGACCATCTTCGAAAAATACTGGGCTCCCTAGGGATAATCAAACAAATCATCTATATGAGGAAAGGGATACATGTTCTTAATAGTGATGTTATTCAATGCTATATAATAAAAGAAAATTCTCATTGAACCATCATTCTTTTAAACAAATAAAACAGGAGCACCCATGGTGATGTGCTAGGCCGAATGAAACTTTTATCTAATAACTCATGTAATTGATTCTTTATCTCTAAAAGTTCAATTTGATACATTCGATAAGGGGGTTATGAAATTTTATTAGCATCAGGAACTAAGGCAATAATAAATTCAACTTTCCGATCTATTATAATACTAGAATACTCCTCAGGATAAAAAATCAAGGTACTCATTTACCACTGTCACATCATTAATCTGAATAGTTCCATTTTTTTCAACAATATGTGCAAGGTAACATTCATTTCCATATTTTACTAGTTTCTTAGCTTCCTGATCTGTTATCAAAATTTGGGGTTCATTGTTGTACACAAACTGAAAAAAATCTTGAAAAAAAGCCTGTTTAGCTCTATAGTAAATCATAACATGATAAATAGAAATCCAATCCATACGCAAAAAAACATCAAACTCTACTAGAGCCAAAAAATAAGGTTTTTAGGTAGATTCTTTCTATACATAATGACATTAAGGTTCTTATAATTTCTTTTTTATCAACATTTCCTCCTGGTGTTTTTACCATATGTTCAGGATTCATTTATTTATTTGGAATTCCCAATTAACTAGAAAACTTCTCTGAAAGGAATGAATGGGTAGACCATTAATCAAACAACACATTGGAATGATCTGAACAAACAAACAATTTACCTGATACTACTTTATTTGATGGCCCAACATCTGCTGAAGTAGTTGTAAAGGACATTAACACCCCTCTCTGCTTGTAGTCTAGTTTCTTTCCCTCATTTTAGTTCTTCATTGGACACACATTTGCATAATGACCCATTTCATTTCACATAAAACATTTTATTAATTGTAAATTAGATTTTTTCTTACCATTACCCTTCTTTTTTTCAGTGCAATTACGATCCTTATGTCCCATTTTACCACATCGGTAGAACTTACCCGAATTAAAAACACATTCTCCAGTATTCTTTTTACCACAATTTTTACAAACTATAAACATATGTTTCTTACCATCAGACTTTTTTGAAGATTTCTTCCCTTTTGCCTACCACCTTGACCTCTTATTCTGTTGTTTGTAAAAGAACACATGGTTATCAAAAAAATTAATTTCCACATTCACCGCACATCTAAAAAGTTTTCATAACTTTTGAACTCACCATAAGCTAAATCCCTTCGATACTTTGTCTTTAATCCTGAGTAAAAATGGTTGATTTTACTGTCAATATCTCGTATGAAATTTGGAAGATACCTTACCAATAGACGGAATTTTTCTTCATAAGCAACCACTGAGTCATCCTCCTACCGCAATTCTAGGAATTGTTTTTCCATCCTAAGACGAACCACCATAGGAAAATATTTATCAAGAATCATACCTTTGAATTCATCCCAATCAAGAGCATAAATCACCTCTCTATCCATGGTATTTTTCACCATCAACCACCACATATCAGATTTACCTTCAAAATATTAAACAGCGATACTGACCATTTGATGTTCAGAACACCCCATGACGTCAAAAATTTGCTCTAGTGCTTTAATCAACCCTTCAGCTAGTACAGGGTTAGATGATCCTCTAAATGATGGCGGATGTTGCCTTGTGAAATGCTCCACTACTGACATGTTCCTCTATGGTTGATCTATCTGATCTCGTGTATGGATACCACCACCATTTAGATCCTGAGTCAATTGTGACAATAGTACAATAAACTGTTCAGTTCAGATTTCGACCATCTCAGGTTGCTCATTTGAAGGTTGTCTTCCTCATGATGTCATCCCAACATAGCTACCCTGTTTCCTCTGTGGAAAACCATTGTGAACACAACAATATTTTAGGTGAAGAAATATGGTAATATGTAAATGCACTATCATTTCAATATTAACATAACGTAATTTATGGATATTAATTTTACAGTACCCTAACTCCTAATGTTCTCTAAACCGACCTATGATACCAACTATAAGGTCCTAGTGTTAAACATTACATAATCTTCACTTAAATGAATAATTCACATTGAGGATCTATTTAGGTTTAGAGTTTTATAAACATTGTTCATAACAATTACATTAAATCTCAAAAATTACAAATTAGACACTTCTACTCAATTTTAATTTTTTTTCATAAAATAAAAACTCTTGTAAAAAAGTGTCATGTCTAGTCCCATGTTTTAGACAACATGACATTTCCTTGATCCCATCCTTGACCCTATTCATCTATAGGTCATTTGAAAAACATTTCAAAACATGGGATGAGTATAAAATGCTTAGTAAGGGTTATAAAAAAAAAGAATGAAAACATTAGACCATCATTAACATAATCTTTTTAACATACCTCATGAAATCATAAGACTTATGAATAACACAAATAAAACATAAATCATTATGGAAACTTATGGTATCCATATCATAATTACATTGTATCAATCACAACTACGTAGGGTGTTACATTTGGAATACTCATCATAGTATATTACCTAAATCTATTATAAGAAACATTCATGATTACCTCCATCACGTTACCGAATGAATTAGATAACTATCTTGGGTCACCCACCAAAGGTTTATCACGGAACCACCCATATACGTAAAAATTCCCAAGAACCATAACATATTCTTAACACATAAAACAAACATAATGGAAGGAAAAAATTTCTACATTTCAATCGCAATATATAATTTAAAAACATTGGCATAACAAAAACATTATCAAAACCATTTTCAATACTAAAATACGTAAAATATTATATGGTATTAATTTTTCTTATTAAACATTAAGTCTTATTAAAGAATCCAAAGATCAAATAATACTCGTAGCAGGGGAAAGGTCATTTTCACCTCGTACGTTAAAAGAAACATTTTTTTTGTAATTTAGTAAAATTATTCATAGAAAAATATTCCCTTCTAATGAAATGAAATGTAATAGTTTTTTATACAACCTATAAAAGAAAAGTGTGTATTAAAACAAAATATGCCTCAATAAAAGGAAATTGAGACGAAGTCCCTTACCTCATGTCCGACTTGACCCATTCATTCTTTAATATCCTGAATAATAAAATAAAGCTAATTTATACATTCTTAGAAACATTTTCTATGTTTATTATTCCTCTTATATCCCTTATTACCATTTTAAAAACATTATTTAATCATTTTTGTTAATAATGGTCGTTTTGTTGATATTTGGTACTTGAGACAAAAATGGAATTCATCTAATTACAAGTTGTTCATGTGGTAAAAAGTTCATTATATCCAGAATGATATTCATGAGTTAGATATCATATATGTCATATATATCAAATATATACATGTATTTATAATAGTACATAACATTTGGAGATAATAAATGAAATGCACCATTCATGGAGATGGTAAGTCGTATGTATGCATGAACGCTACTTTCATTTATATTTATTATTTTAATATAATTAAAACATAATAATACAAAGTTATATTATAATTAAAGTATTATATCATATATAATATCATTAAATCTATCCTTTATATATCCCAAATATGGCATTAACGAGTCATATCACTTTGAGGGGGCGGTAGTCCGTACTTCCTCAAATGAAATTATCGCGTTTACCCGTAATGGAAACAATAAAGTTATGATATAAATGAAAAATAAAGAAGTATAAAGACAACATAAACATAATATATATCATATATAAATATAGTTTAATCTTAATGGACACTATGAGAGGCGGTAGGAGATAATTGAACAATCATCGTTTAATGAGGCATTAGTTTTCCATCCAGAGAAACAGCATGTTCTTCACCCATTAGATGGATGCGTGTGTAAGTGTAGTTCTAATAATTATCATAATAAAATTATTTTATATTGAAGATACTGGTGATGTTATAATATAAAGGAATAAAAATAGTTTATAGGTTGGATAAGTAAAATAAAAGAAAAGAAGTTAAGAGACACTGTTACCTATAATTTTGGTAACTCCCTTTGATTGGAACCACAAGGACTTCTTGAAGTGACGAATGCCTAAGGTAAGGCTTCAAGGTAGAATAGAGGGATATTGAGAGATTATTTGTATAGGGGTTGGATGAGGCAAGGGGCCTTAGATGTGTGAGGAATGAGTAAGAAGTTAGGGCTTTTTATATGGGGGAGGAGGGGCTCTTTAAGAAAGTCTGAAAATATTATTTTATTATATAATGATATTCGGTTTCTAAATGTACAAAAATAATTAAAGTAAAATATAAGACGACTAATGGTCAAAATAAAACCATTAAATAATAATAGGACAGGTTTTGGATATTATTTTAATCTTTATAATATTATTTATTTAAATCATGTGTTATTGAGGTAAATACTGCATCATTATTATGTCATAAATAATTTAATTTATTTGATGTCTAGAAATTATAAAAAAACTACCATGATATATTATATTATTTAATATTTCCGATGAATATTTATAGTAGAAACGTTGACTTATATTACTCCTTGCAAAATATAATTTTCAAAAAGTTAATTTTTAGGTCATTTTGCCTTTACTTTATGTTAACTAAAATAAAGTGTAATTATCACTCCCATGTGGCCCCATGGGTTCCCTAAATCAGCCCATGGATGTTCATGGTCATATTGGTATCTACCAATAGGATTATTGCACCTGTTAGTGTAATTTTATATTATTTTAGTAATATCTGTTTACCCTTATTTACCAAAATTTACCCTTTAATCATGGTAAATTAAATATTTACTAAAGTAAATATTCATAATTTCTAAAACATAATGTTACCTATTTACCCAATTTTGACATCATGTTTACAAATATGGAATCCATTTTTCCAAATTCAAATCATATATGTGGAATAAATAAATTTAAAATTAATTCCCGATGTCAAAATAAAAGGCGTGTTTTTAAGAAATAAGAACTATCCAAAGAATGACCCTTGTTTGTGTCCAATTTCAATGTGAAATTATTTAAAATAACCTAAATTAGATTTAATGGTAAAATTATAATCCAATTAAACTTTATAAACAATTAAAAAGATAATATATACATATTAATAAATTAGATTAAAAGGCATTTTTTATAAAAATACCACATTTTTCACTTTGTAGTAAAAATTGAATTTTATCAGAAAAATACTAAAAATTTACCCAATGTAAATTATGATGTCCCGATTCTAAAGAAGAATTTAATTTGGTAAAATAGAACATATAAAAGTGACCAATTCTACATTTAATGAGGTTCTCCATTAAAAGGCATCAAATCAACTTTTTAAAGTAAATTATGCTGAAAATTAGATTCATTGACATTTTAAGCCTCTATTTTTTTAGATAAATGCAAAAAAAGATTTAACAAAAATGTATAATATTCTTGTAGCTAGTTTTATTCATTCCCACAAAATCAATGGATAGGAGTTAACTACATTTAAAATAATATTAGTATATTATTAGTGTGCAACGTAAGATTTCAATGAAACTCGTTGTTTCGTATCGGGTACGCCATCGATAATATAAACCCCTTTAATGTAAAATTAATATTTAATTCCAAAATATGAAAAATTATTAAAATGTATTATTTTTTTATTTACCTGGTATGTTACAGAACCTCACTATCAAACTTTTTTATTTACCCTACAATATCATGTTTAGAAACCTTTGGGGAATTTGTGAATTAGGTGAGACCCATTTCTCCCTATTAGAAAATCTTGTTTTTAACTATTACCCCTTTGGTATTGTGTAACAACCAAATATTTAATTATATCTTTCCCTTTAATAAAATTTTATTTATTTGATATCATTCATTATAGAGAACATATATTTTAAATAAACCACAATATACTATTGAAATATTATTATTTAATGTTATACTTATCACATATAAATTTTATTTTTAGTTGATAATATTATTAAATGAATTATGAATTAGTATTTTTTACAATTGTATAAAATTTAATCATTTGTTAGTAATTGGATTGAAATGAAAATAGAAACATCTGACAGTAATAAGAGATATAAAAAACTATTATTACATATGGGGTGTGTTTTACATAATAAATTAAATTAATATCTATTGATGAATTATTATAATTAAATTTATAGATTATCCATGTTCTAAAATTGTAACGACCCAAAGTTTCATTAATATAAAATCCCTCTTGATCCAGTTAAATGTTTTTTTATGAAAAAATGTTTTTATAAGATGTCAACTTCTTTAGTTTTACGTTAAGATTTGTGACGGTTACTTTTATAGTCGTTGAACAGTGATCATCTGGGTAGTTTAAATATAAGGCTTTAACGAACCAATTTTCTACTCAGACAAAGGAAGCGATAGCCTCATCTAGTAGAATTTCCCCTTATGAATCCCATTTGTCAGAGCTCAGAAAAGAGGTGGCGTCTTTGGGCTTTGCCCTTGACCAAGCCCAAGCTGAGCTTCATCAAGTCAAGCTCGAACGTGATCGTCTACGGGAAAAGTGGAAGTTGATTGAAATTACCACTCGAGCGATGTTATCCGAGCCGCCCCAAGAGTCTGTCACCATCGCACACCTTACCCTTAGGTCTTATGCGGCTATTTTAAGTGGTTATGTAACAAATAAGTAGCACCATGTTCATGTACATTATTTTTGTATATAATAATGAATATAATTTCTAGTCATTTTTGATACATTGTAATTAGTTTTTAAAGTACAAATGGTGTTTTCAGTTATTATTTAATTAAGAATTATATTTTATTAAATTAAAGGATTTTTGAATTATATAATATTTTAATAAAATATTATTATTAATATTAAATTAATTTTCTATTAAATATAAATGATCTTATAATTTTATGAACGCAATTAAAATTTTTATTAAGGTTTGAAAGCCATTTCTGTCAAAACCCGTGAATTTTTTTATAAATTTCAGTTTTTATTTTAAAAGTGAAAATTCACATATTTAGAAAATTATTTAGATAAAATAAATATTATTTTTGGAATCAGGACATTGAAATTATCCAACAGTGAATTTATCATAATTTTCTGAGACAGTCAAATTTTTGGGTAAAAATTAAATACCATTTAAATATATAATGTGTTTTATGACATCATAATGACCCAATGTTGGTGTAATAAAATACCATAATCCTTATGTTCGGCCAATATATGTTTTATCATTAAAATAATGAGGTTTTGGGTTTGTTTGACTCACTTTTCAAAGCATTAATGGAGCCCTCAAGACTTATTCAACACTTTGCCTTTTTAAATTAATTTCCATGGGAGTGTGACTCACCTCCACATAAGAAACCCTAATTTTTTAATAATTTCGGACCTTGTCCTTGTAAAATATTGTTTTTCTCTTTCCTTTTACAGAAACCATGGGCAAATACCATGGGATGGTTTGTGGTTTGGATTATTTTAATATAAGGGGTCCCAAACCTAAATAATAAAGAATTCTCTCACCTTTCCTATATAGACCCACCCAAGCTCCAACTTCCTGCTCACTCAAATCCCTTGAAGTTCCTCCAACCTCTGCCCTACTCTCTCTAGAATCCTCCCAAGGTGCCCCAAGCTCCCAAGAAGCCTCTCACAAGCCTCTCTCTAGCCTTTGGAAGCACACTTCCAAGTAAGGGGTTTTCTTCCTTTCTCATTTTTTGTCAATTTTCTTTAAGTTGTATTGCCCTTTTTATTTCAATTATGAATGTTGGTGTATGGTTTTGCACCTCCCCCATATTTTCCTCTTATTGTTTGAATGATGGCAGAACCCTTTCTCTCTCATTAAATGCCTCCCATGTACACCCGTTACTATGCCGAAATTCCGAAAGGAACTTCTCTCTCTTCTTTTACATTCAAGCAATACTTTTGTATCATGAATCTAAATTCCATTTATATTGTTGGGACATGTATATATATGATCTCCTCACTGTCCATTACATGTAAATATGATGAGGAACCTCTTTCTCTCACATCAACCTTTTTTATGAATTCTTATGTCACGCCGTTACGCTGCCGAAATCACACCGATTTTCTAAGCCAATGTCTTTGTGTAGTGAATACCACGCCCATTTCTCCATCAAGGGTATTCACCATTATGCACATTTACATATTGATTATAAATTTTCATGTATGAATTCCACATTCCTTTATTGTGGAAGAAATGATTATGTTTTATGAATCCATGTTTTATGATCTATGTGGCACACTTATGCATGAAATGAAATGTTTAAGAAGGGTGCGCCCTTTATAGCGCTCCAATGCATTGGGTAAAGTATAGTATCATGATACGTCACGTGCAATGAGTGTTTACTCATGCTAATTCAAGTGCAACGAGTTTTTACTCGTGCTTCAAGTGCAATGAGGGTTTACTCATGCTCCATGTGCAATGAGCCTTGGCTCATGCTAATTCAATGATAAGTGTTGTTTCCACATTTCCATGTTATGATTATCATGCTTTATCATGCCTTTATGTTCATGTTTTCCTTATGCTCTATTGATATGCCTATTGCCTAACATGTATTGTACTCCTCATGTTATTCATTGTGTACTCCCTTACTGGGCTTTATAGCTCACCCTTTTCATATGCATGTCCTCAGGTTATCCCATGTAATGCTAAGTACGAAGGAATGTAGTGGTCATGTAAAGGAAGTTTTCAATAAAGATGTTGTATTTCAAGTTTAATGTTTTTATGTAATGATCCTACGCCCCAAAGACACTAAACCTCTCGATCTTCTTTGTTCTATCAAGTGAAGTTTTATGTAATAAATCATGTTTAAGTTGTAATAAAAAGCATGGTTGTCATAGTTGGTATCAAAGGATAGGTTTAGTTATTTTTGGGATTAGGAAACCCTAGTAAAGCCTTAGATACAAGAATAAGTATAATAAAAGCATCCCTAAGTTTTGGTAAATACTATGTTAGTGGTTTATCAAACAAATACATCCCTGTCTGGATACGAGCAGGTAGAGGCGGCTCTCGCACAGATGTATCCTAGGGGTAAAACCCGAAAACACCGCTTTGAGCTAGACTCGAATGGGAACTGGTGCACGACAACGGGCCTTGCTGCACTCTTGGTTACGACACTTCCGGGGGATATGTTTTGATAAATTCACAATCTTAGTATGAACCCTTATTAAGGGAAAAATGCTCCTAAGAATATATGTTAGAAGGAAGATCATGAAAAGCCTGGATTGAATCCTATAGACTCATGAGTTAAAGGGATTAATGTTTATTTATAAGTCATCAACTTTTGTCTTTGGATTACCCTTTATGTGTTACCCCTAAATTTCCTTTTATTCCAACCAATGGCCGGTAATAGGAGAACTCAGGCTAACAACCGTTGTGAAGATCAGTGTGATGATTGTACTTATGAGATGCCCAATCCAATGTGAGCGGGAATCGCGAACTTTGTCACGCTTCTCTCTCAGCTAACTCATGTTTTGAATAGAAACACTGGTCAAGAGGAACGTTCATCCCCCCCTATGAAAGAACAAGTCGCTATTGAAAGCTTCATGAGACAAAGGCCTCCTACTTTTAGTGGATCATCCGATCCCACGATCGATGAACAATGGATCAACTCCATTGAAAAGATAATCTCCATCCTCCAATGCTCTGAAAAAGAGAAGGTTCTACTGGCGGCTTATCATACGGAGGGTGAAGCTGGTCAATGGTGGACGTTGATCAAAAATACGAAGCCTGAGGAGGAGATCGAGGCTTTGGAATGGAAGGAATTCCGGATGATGTTTTTCAATAAATATTTTCCACGCACCCTCCATCTTAAGATGGAAAGGGACTTCCTCTCCCTCAAACAGAAATATGAAGAATCTGTGGGAGCGTACGAGGCAAACTTCACAAGGCTTGCATGATACGCTTCCGGCTTTGTCGTTACCCCCTAATGCAAGGTTGACCGCTTCTTTGGTGGGATGAAGCCTAGCTTGCGGAAAGAATTAGCGATCCGTGACTTCGACAGCTATGAGGAAATTGTCCGATGTGCCCTCAAGGTTGAAATGGAGATCGGAGAATCACAGGGGTATCATGGGGACAAGAAGCGTAAGGTGGACTTCAATGCTGGTGGTCCGATGGATAAATCCAACGGTGCCAAGAAGTTCCAGCACCACACTTGCCAAAAGTGTGGAAAGAAGCACCCTGGAAATTGCCTTAGGGGGACAAGAAAATGCTTCAAGTGTGGAAGAGAAGGGCACCTAGCTGTTAACTATCAGGAAGAAGGACCCGCGGCTGCGACAGAGGATAGGAATGCTCCGTTCGAACCTCAACGCGTTGTTCAATGCTACAAATGCAAAGAACTGGGTCATTTTGCAAATCAGTGCCCTAATTCAAGGGTTATCGGAGGCATCCAGCAACCTCCAAGACAGCAAGGAAGAACTTTTGCCATCACTTCTGCCGAAGTGAACCCCGACAACGAAGTGGTGACAGGTACGCTATTTATTCATTCATGAATAGCGAACGTACTTTTTGATTCAGGTTCTACACATTCTTTTATATCTCAAAAGTTTAGTAGAACAATCCCTGCACCACCACAAATCATGGAAGTAAAGATGTCGGTGAGTACGGCAAATGGGGAAATCATTGCATCCCATGAGTATAAGTCCTCCCCTGTTATAATATGTGGATTGAATTTCCCAGCGAACCTCGTCATACTCCCTTTGGTGGAATTTGATGCAATTCTTGGCATGGATTGGCTTTCCTTATATAGAGCCAACATAAATTGTCGGGAGAGGGAAATCACACTTCATATGGAGAATCGACCCCCGATTCTTTACAAGTGTCAGGAGGAAGATGAATCTCCTTTAGCTCCATCATCTCAAGCATGGATATACTTGCCTTATGAGCACGCATATCTGGCTCAGATGATTGAGTCCAAGGAAGAAACGACCCTTGAAGAAATTCCTATTGTGAGGGAATTCGCTGAAGTATTTCCCGAGGAACTTCCTGGTCTTCCTCCAAGAAGAGATGTTGAGTTCTCAATTGAACTTATACCTGGGGTGCTACCAATATACAAGACTCCATATAGAATGGCTGTTGTTGAGCTTGAAGAGCTGAAGAAACAACTACAGGAGAATCTGGATAAAGGGTTTATACGCCCAAGTGAATCACCATGGGGTGCACCAGTCCTCTTCGTCAAAAAGAAGGATGGGTCAATGCGGCTTTGCATCGATTATCGTGAACTTAACAAAATAACGATAAAGAACAAGTATCCTCTCCCAACAATCGATGACTTGTTTGATCAGCTGTGTGGGGCACAATACTTTTCCAAGGTGGACTTGCGGTCGGGATATTATCAAGTAAGGGTGAAGAAGGAAGATATACCCAAGACTGCTTTTCGTACAAGGTACGGGCACTATGAATTCATAGTAATGACTTTTGGACTCACCAATGCTCCAAAAATATTCATGGACTTGATGAATAGAGTATTTAGAGATTACCTTGACAAATTTGTGGTAGTCTTTATATATGATATTCTAATATACTCCAAGACCAAGGAGGACCATGAGGAGCATTTAAAAACTGTACTAGAGACTTTGCGCAAGGAGAAGCTCTATGCAAAGTACAACAAGTGTGAGTTTTGGTTGAAGGAAGTCTTCTTCTTGGGTCATATCATCACAAGCAATGGGATATCTGTCGACCCCTCCAAAACAGATGCAAATGAGGGATGGACAAGGCTAACATCGGTAACTGATATCCGTAGCTTCTTGGGGTTAGCTGGATATTATCGACGATTTGTGAGAAATTTCTCACGATTGTCCAACCCTCTTACCAAGATAACTCAAAAGGGAGTAAAGTTTGCTTGGAGTGATGAATGCGAAGAAAGCTTCAAGGAGTTGAAAAGGAGGCTTATCACTGCACCCGTGCTCACATTACCCACAAGTGGGGAGCTTTTTGTAGTATTCAGTGATGCTTCGAAGAAGGGCTTAGGATGTGTGATGATGCAGAATGATAAAGTGATATCCTATGCCTCAAGGCAGTTGAAAATCCATGAGCGAAACTATCCAACGCATGATCTGGAGTTGGCGGCGGTGATCTTTGCCTTGAAAATCTGGCGGCATTATCTCTATGGAGAGAAATGTGAGATATATACTGACCACATGAGTCTTAAATATATATTCACACAGAAAGAGCTTAATATGCGCCAGAGAAGATGGATAGAGCTCATCAAGGATTATGACTATTCAATACATTACCACCCTGGGAAGGTGAACAAGGTGGAGGATGCCCTAAGTAAAAAGGATCCAGCAATTCTATCAATGATGAGAATTGAGAAGGATCCAATCTTCTTAGACTTGATGAAGATGGACGTGGGAATCATAAAGAAGGGAACATCATCAATCCTTTCACAAATGATTTCTCAACCATCTCTTTTGGAAAGGATAAAGGATGCTCAAAAGGATGATGCGGGAATCCAAGAAAAAGTGGAAGCTATCAAAAAGGGAAAATCCTCAGAGTTTAATGTTAATGAAGAAGGAATTGTGCGGTTTGGGAAAAGACTATGTGTTCCATCAAGTTCGGAGCTGAAGAAGGAACTTTTGGATGATGCACATAGTTCAAATTTCTCTATTCACCCAGGGATCACAAATATGTATCAAGATCTCCGAGAAAACTTTTGGTGGGATAATATGAAGAAGGAGATCGCTGAATATACATCAAAGTGCCTGGTGTGTCAGAAAGTGAAGGCAGAGAGGAAGAAGTCTAAGGGGATGATGCAACCATTGCCTATACCAAAATGGAAATGGAAGAACATCACCATGGACTTTGTCACCGGACTTCCAAGGACATCCAAAGGCTACAATGCAATCTGGGTTATTGTGGATTGTCTTACAAATACTGCACACTTAATTGCTATTCGAGAGGATTTCTCTTTGGATCAACTGGCACGGATATATATCAGGGAAGTGGTACGGTTGCATGGAGTACCACTATCTATTGTGTCTGACCGAGATCCAAGATTTACCTCTAAGTTTTGGAAGAGTCCTCAAAATGCTCTGAATACTGAACTGAACTTCAGTACGGCCTATCATCCTCAAACTGATTGCCAATCCGAGCGGACTATCCAAACACTTGAGGATATGTTGAGAGCGTGCTCAATGGACTTTAAAGGAGGATGGGATCAACATCTTCCTCTGGTTGAGTTCTCTTATAATAATAGTTTACACTCAAGAATCCAAATGGCACCATATGAAGCCCTTTATGGGAAGAGGTGTAGAACACCAGCATGTTGGGATGAGGTCGGTGAACGTAAGCTGCTTGGACCAGAAATGGTCGAAGAAATGGTGGAGAAGGTGAAAACCATTAAGCAACATATCAAGGAATCCCAAAGTCGGCAGAAGAGTTATGCAGATAATCGTCGATGAGACCTTGAGTTTAAAGTCGGAGACATGGTGTTTTTATGCATATCTCCGTGGAAGAAGGTCATGAGGTTTGGAAAGAAAGGGAAGCTAAGTCCAAGGTACATCGGCCCCTTCGAGATTCTTGATCGTGTGGGGGATGTGGCCTATCGACTAGCACTTCCACCTACTATCGCCAAGGTGCATGATGTCTTTCATGTATCCCTCTTAAGGAAGTACATACCAGACCCTTCACATGTACTCTTTTCCGAGTTGGTACAATTGGAAGATGATCTTTCTTATGAGGAGCAACCGGTGAAGATCTTAGATCGTAGAGAAAAAGTTCTACGAAATAAGACAATGCCCCTCGTCAAGGTGTTGTGGAGAAACCACAAGTTTGAAGAAGCAACTTGGGAGTCAGAGGATATGATGAAGCTAAGTTACCCACATTTGTTTTAGTGTGTGAAAAGGAAAACTTCGAGGGCGAAATTTCTTAAGGGGGGAATATTGTAACGAACCAAAGTTTCATTAATAGAAAATCCCTCTTGATCCAGTTAAATGTATCTTTATGAAAAATGTTTTTATAAGATGTCAACTTCTTTAGTTTTACGTTAATATTTGTGACCGTTACTTTTATAGCCGTTGAACAGTGATCATCTGGGTAGTTTAAATATAAGGCTTTAACGAACCAATTTTCTACTCAGGCAAAGGAAGCGATGGCCTCATCCAGTAGAATTTCCCCTTATGATTCCCATTTGTCGGAGCTCGGAAAAGAGGTGGCATCTTTGGGCTTTGCCCTTGACCAAGCCCAAGATGAGCTTCATCAATTCAAGCTCGAACGTGATCGTCTACGGGAAAAGTGGAAGTTGATTGAAATTACCACTCGAGTGATGTTATCCGAGCCGCCCCAAGAGTCTGTCACCATCGCACACCTTACCCTTAGGTCTTATGCGGCTATTTTAAGGGGTTATGTAACAAATAAGCAGCACCATGTTCATGTACATTATTTTTTTATATAATAATGAATATAATTTCTAGTCATTTTTGATACATTGTAATTAGTTTTCAAAGTACAAATGGTGTTTTTAGTTACTATTTAATTAAGAATTATATTTTATTAAATTAAAGGATTTTTGAATTATATAATATTTTAATAAAATATTATTATTAATATTAAATTAATTTTTTATTAAATATAAATTATCTTATAATTTCATGAATGCAATTAAAATTTTTATTAAGGTTTGAAAGCCATTTCTGTCAAAACACGTGAATTTTTTTATAAATGTCGGTTTTTATTTTAAAAGTGAAAATTTACATATTTAGAAAATTATTTACATAAAATAAATATTATTTTTGGAATCAGGACGTCGAAATTATCCAACGGTGAATTTTTCATAATTTTCTGAGACAGTCAAATTTTTGGGTAAAAATTAAATACCATTTAAATATATAATGTGTTTTATGACATCATAATGACCCAATGGTGGTGTAATAAAATACCATAATCCTTATGTTCGGCCAATATATGTTTTATCATTAAAATAATGAGGTTTTGGGTTTGTTTGACTCACATTTCAAAGCATTAATGGATCCCTCAAGACTTATTCAACACTTTGCCTTTTTAAAATAATTTCCATGGGAGTGTGACTCACCTCCACATAAGAAACACTAATTTTTTTAATAAGTTCGGACCTTGGCCTTGTAAAATATTGTTTTCCTCTTTCCTTTTCCAGAAACCATGGGCAAATACTCTGGTATGGTTTGTGGTTTGGATTATTTTAATATAAGGGGTCCCAAACCTAAATAATAAAGAATTCTCTCACCTTTCCTATATAAACCCACCCAAGCTCCCACTTCCTCCTCACTCAAAGCCCTTGACGTTCGTCCAACCTCTGAACTACTCTCTCTAGAATCCTCCCAAGGTTCCCCAAGCTCCCAAGAAGCCTCTCACAAGCCTCTCTCTAGCCTTTGGAAGCACACTTCCAAGTAAGGGGTTTTCTTCATTTTTCATTTTTTGTCAATTTTCTTTTAAGTTGTATTGCCCTTTTTATTTCAATTATGAATGTTGGGGTATGGTTTCGCACCTCGCCCATACTGTCCTCTTATTGTTTGAATGATGGGAGAACCCTTTCTCTCTCATTAAATGCCTCCCATGTACACCCGTTACTATGCCGAAATTCCGAAAGGAACTTCTCTCTCTTCTTTTACATTCAAGCAATACTTTTGTATCATGAATATAAATTCCATTTCTATTGTTGGGACATGTATATATATGATCTCCTTACTGTCCATTACATGTAAATATGATGAGGAACCCCTTTCTCTCTCATCAACCTTTTTTATGAATTCTTATGTCACGTCGTTACGCTGCCGAAATCGCACCGATTTTCTAAGCCAATGTCTTTGTGTAGTGAATACCATGCCCATTTCTCCATCAAGGGTATTCACCTTTATGCACATTTACATATTGATTATAAAGTTTCATGTATGAATTCCACATTCATTTATAGTGGAAGAAATGATTATGTTTTATGAATCCATGTTTTATGATCCATGTGACACACCTATGCATGAAATGAAATGTTTAAGAAGGGTGTGCCCTTTATAGCGCTCCATTGCATTGGGTAAACTATAGTATCATGATACGTCATGTTCAATGAGTGTTTACTCATGCTAATTCAAGTGCAACGAGGGTTTACTCGTGCTTCAAGTGCAATGAGGGTTTACTCATGCTCCATGTGCAATGATCCTTGGCTCATGCTAATTCAATGATAAGTGTTGTTGCCACATTTCCATGTTATGATTATCATGCTTTATCATGCCTTTATGTTCATGTTTTTCTTATGCTCTATTGATATACCTATTGCCTAACATGTATTGTACTCCTCATGTTATTCATTGTGTACTCCCTTACTGGGCTTTATAGCTCACCCATTTCTTATGCATGTCCTCAGGTTATCCCATGGAATGCTAAGTACGAAGGAATGTAGTGGTCATGTAAAGGATGTTTTCAATAAAGATATTGTATTTCAAGTTTAAAGTTTTTGTGTAATGATCCTAAGCCCCAAAGACACTAAACCTCTTGATCTTCTTTGTTGTATAAAATGATGTTTTATGTAATAAAGCATGTTTAAGTTGTAATAAAAAGCACGGTTGTCATAAAAATAAAATCCATTTTAATGCAAAAAAATTCATATTTATTAAAATAGGTTTTTTTTTCTTTTTGGATGCCTATTTAAAATTTAATTTCATCCACTAATAGGATTTGAAATTTATAAAATGGATCACAAACATATAATCATAGTATATAAACTGTTAATGAGTTAACATTCATTTTAATATATAATGAATAGAATAAACTACAGAAATTTTATTAACATTGTTTTGGTTTAAGCATGTTAACTTGTGGGTTGGGGTGGGTAAAATAAGTGACAAGTGTAAAAACCACGTGAAAAAGTTTATAACTATTATTTTATGAGGAGATTTAGAAATTACAAAATACTACCTTGGATGTATTTTCGATTTTTACACAAAAGTAATAATAAAACTTAATATTGTTTAAATATTTTATGTAATTTTTTGTGAGTCTCTCTCCACACTTATAAAATGAAAACTATTCTCCAACCTTATTCATAAATATTGAGCACTCTAGCTCGGAAATTACCTTCCAAAAATCATTTTTAGATCCCTTAATTTTCTTTTTGAGGTTTTTTCATACCCTAAGATTATTCTATAAATTATCAGAATGTATGCCAAATGAGGTCTTTCAAAGATTAGGTAATCCTCTTACCCAACTCTATTAATGTTTAGTTCTTCAAATAATTGAAAAAATATATTGTATCCATAATAATATATTGTATACAGTATAATTAATATATGAAGTTGTTGTTATGATTATTATTATACCATTTTCCTTCTTCTTTTAATCCAATGGGAAATAAAAATGTCACATGAGCATCCATATAAACTACCATAACCCTAAAGTTATACATTTTATTTTTAATCACTACCTTTCTTAATTAGTTATTATTATTAATTTGATATTAATATATTATATTAATGACATCATTATTTTTATACAATTATAATATAATGTCTATATTGTTAAATTCACATTTGTTTCAAAATGATAACTCACTCATTGTTATGTGTGGGCCACCACAACCATGTAGCAATGAAATTTGTTTTTCATTTATGATTTACATTGATGGTAATTATGTTATATTTAATGAATATATATGATTATTGTGGTATAATAATGATACTGGAATAGTGATTTATTTTTTATATTTATTTTATTCCATCCATTGAAAAGTGAAAATTTCATTCATGCATATATACAAACTTTTCTCTCCACATAGTGATGTATTTTATTTTTCTCCACCACATTTTTTAAATTGTTATAAATGTTTATTAAATTAATAAATATTTTATTTATGAAATTTTTTTATATGATGAAACCAAGCCCATGAATCAAGAACCCGAACTTTTAAACTGAAACATGTATGAAAAGGATGCCCATTTTTACTCTAATAATAACATTGAAGAAATATTATAATTAAAATACGTAATAACAAATAAAAAGAGAATGATATATAGTAATTTATATGAATATATTTATTTTATATATTTATAATTAATCTAAATTTATAATAATTTAGTATTGAAATCTTATCACATAGGATGAGACACGAGGTAAGGTATTATGAAAGAATATAATTTCTTTTTGAGGTTATCTCTGTAAAATTTACACGGAGGGAAATTATATGATAATTATTCATTAAAACACATATAAATTCATGTACTATTGTAGTTTATATGTTTTTTATTATTAAATATCATTAATCATTCTTTGGTGCATAATAACAATGAGATTGTTTTTTAGGAAAATTCATCTTAATTTTCTCTTTAGTCGGCTAAATTTTTATTCCCTATCCACATTATTTAAAAAATTTTCTACAATTATATTTTATTTGATGAAATTATTATATAATAAAATTTAACACATATTTTATATTATTTTTAAAAAAGTAAAGGGAATTTTTTTTTCATTTTTAAAATGAGGAACATTTGAAATTTTTATAAAAAATATGAATGGAATATTTGTATTCTATTTTTATACAAATATTTATTAAACCACAATCATAACCAATTTTTTTTGAATATTTATTTAAATTTTCTAGTTTTATTTTCTAATTTTTTGTTTTAATTTTTTAGAAACTCTAATGTTTAATGATATTGACAGAAACTGATATTTTCCTATTTTTTTAGAATAACTTCCAAATACATTTTAAAACATATTTTTCATATATTCTATAATACATTGTTGTTTATTATATTTAAAATTAGATATTATCTATTCATACCATCCATATTATTTATTATGATTATGTTATGATAACATTATAATGAAAACCATTTATCTTCCATGGGATTGTGTGTGATGAAATGATGAATATTTTTATGATCTTGTGGCACACATTTTTATAATTTTAATTATTTGACCGCTAGGTATGTTAAATCTGAACTCTAGTTTTTTTATTTTGATTTTGATATCTCATGAAAATAGGATGATAAAAGTGAATATTCTTTTTAATAGCAATGTCTATGTTTTGATGTGTTAGCTTGGTTTATTCTATCCATTCACTAAAGATTATGAGTGGATAATATTGTGAACAACTATGTTTATATGTTTATGAATGACTTTTATTATGATTCCACATACCTATTTTTTGGCTCTTAAATGATGTTTTTTTATTTTAAACACTTACTAACCATGATTCAAGATAAGATTTTATTTTGGAGTTCATGATATACAGTGTTTTCGGTAAGAATATTTTACCTAGAAAATATGAAATTAGTTATATAACCATAGACTTATGTTCATCTTATGATCACTTATGTTTTATATCTACCATGTATACCCATAATATGTATATTAGATTACCCATTCTATTGTTTTAATATTCCAGGTTTTGGTGGAATGTTCTACATATGATATTTCTAGAAGGGTAAAACTTAAAGATCTTTATTGGCAGTGTTGAACAACTTTTTTGAAATAAGTTTATTATGTATATAGTCTCCAAATACACTTAAAAATTTTATAATCTCAATAATTTTTAAATTTTATATTCAATAAATATTTATTTATAAGGATTTAATATTAATATATTATATTCTTGGGTATCCTCATCTGATATTATAGGAGTGTTTAGTTGTTTTTAGGATATTAAGGTTAGAATACTTTTGTGAAAACCCTAGGTATAAGTCAATATATAGGATAAAACCTTGGAGTTTTTGTAATATATTTTTTTCCCTAGTAATGGAATATCTATCCAGATATGGTAAAGTGGATAGAACTCTTTTTTAGATGCACCTATAGATAAGCACCCTAAAGAGGCTGGTTGAGTATCAACTTGATCATCACTCAGTGCATGAGGTGCGGGCGTAAGACAACACCCCTAGCTAGAAATCACCAAGGGGTATTATTTGGTTAATTAATATTCCCTTTATTAACCACTGTAATTAAATATATGACAATTACTATGAGAAATAATGATAATCATAGTGATATGATATAAACATAAAGTGTCATAGTTTGAAATAATGTGTCTTAATTTAGGACATCATAAGAATTATCTACATAATCATATGATTTTCACTCTCATTTTTATTTTTTATACTCAAATTTATTTTAAGAAATGAATATAACTAGAAAGAATCATGAAAAAAATATGATGCCCAATACAATAACAATCCTCATGAGAAGAAAAATGAAATTGAAGTAAGAATGTCCAAATTTATTATTATACCTATCCAGATATATTAATATATGTTCAACAAACACATATTTGGCTATTTTATTAAGATTCTTATTAAGAGAAAAATGTAGTTGCACGAGAGTTCAGTTGATGAACACCATGGAATGAAGAAGACTCGTCTTTATATCTGTCGTGAATGTGGGAAGAAGCACCTAATGTAATTTCTCAAAGGAACAATAATATGTTTTATGTATGGAAGTAAAGGGAATTAACCAAGTAATTTTTGTGTAAAAATGAAGTGTTTTACATCAGGAAATAATTTATATCCTTTTTAGATCATGAATGTTTAGTTGTATAATTTTTGAGTTTTAAAATTTTATGAGTTGAATATTACAAAATGCCTTAAAATATTTTTATATATAATTTTTTTATTTAAAAATATATATATAATTATATATAATTATATATTATACAATGTATTTATAATTTACCTTATTTTTATTATGAGTTATATTTAAAATATGTAGCTTTTATAATATCATAATATTTATTTACTTAAAATATCATAATATAAGATGTTTTAATTGTTCAGAATATTTTTTACAATTTTAATGATGTTTTACAATAAAAAAAGTAATTTTTGAACTTTAAATATCATTTTTACATGTATTTTAATGTTTACTCATAACCAATTTAAAATCCACTACATAGCAGATATCAAATCCACATAGCTGATTTTTCAGATTCTGTTACCATAATTATATTTTCTATGACACGGGCTTCCAAAATCAAAATTTAGTTATTATAATTGATTTATAAATAAAATAAAAGTATATAAATTTAATTATAATACATAAATATATTAATCTATATCTATCATAAATTAATTTAGGATAGATTTAACCATATATTTTCATTATCAATTCATTAGTTTTTTAGAATTTCCATTCTATTTTGTTTAATGATAAGTCAATGAATATGGTTCTAATTAAAGTGATTATTGATAATTTGGAAAGGTAATAAAATTTTAAATATATATGTCAACTTAACTAAAATTTTATTATCCCCTTTAAAAGGTAATATTCAAGTATGAAATTTTATAAGTTAAAATGTGTATAGATTTCAGAGATTCAGATGTGTAAATTAAAAATGTGAAGCTCATATATTGATTTGACTACATGAATAACTTATATATTTTTTTTAATGAGAAATAATACCAATTCATTGAGAAATATCAAATGTAAGTTTTATTTATGTGAAGAATGTAAAATCAATTATGTGGATAAGTGTTACATGGTTTTTTTTTTAATTTCTACAAGTTGTAATTAAACAAAGAATTTTGATTCATTTTTTGTAACATTTTATATATAAGTTTTATACATGTTAATTTTAAAAATATTTTTTTTTATAATGAGATTATAAATTCATGTAAGAAACCAGTTCTTGTTTTAGAGGTATGTGCTTCTTCTTTTCCTTTTCCTTTTGTGATTTTGAGGAAATATGGAAAATAGGGAAAACTCCTGAATTTTGGAACTACACGCCATGTACTTTATCCACACGCCGTGTACTTTTGGCCATGTTGGGATGAGTACACGGGGCGTGTAGCCATGCCGGCGACGAAGGGTGTAGGAACCGACTACTCGCAGTGTAGTGTTTCCTTACACGCCGTGTAGTCAGTCGGCAGGCATAAACAGTAAGATGGTGGCGTCGCCGCCAGCTGGGCGAAAGTAAACGCCGTGTACTTGAGAGTACATGTCGTGTACTCATGTCGACGTATGAACAGTGTGAAAGTGCCGCCATTGGAACAGTTAAATAAAGGGAGTACACATCATGTACTTGGAAGTACATGCCGTGTACTTTGTTTTTTCGGCATAAAACAGGCAGTAGCCTCCTCATTTGGCAGAGGAGGCACTTGAGCCATTTTGGAGCCAAAGGAGGAGGCCGGATATTTGAAGAGCCACCGGGCATTCGTCTGGAATCCATTTCAGCTTCGGAAGATTTCGTTGGAATCGCACGGGTATTCCCTCACCCCACCTGGTACCGTTCTTGCCAATTCTTCTCCTAAAAGAAGTTATTTATGTTTGAATGGGTTTTGTTCTTCATCAGATCTACGCCGCTCTTGGGCGTTTCTGGAGATGGCGTTCGGGAATAGCAATCATTGATGTATAAGGTAGGTGGATTGGTGTTTATTTTCCAACTGTCGTGCGTTTTTTTATGTTTTCATGCCACGAACCCATGTTGGGGTGTCATATGGCTGAGTCCATTGCTATATTTAATGCCTAGAATTTCATAGGTGATTAAATTGTGATAATAAAATGGTGTTTGGGATCATTGCTTGGATCCAGGACCATCCCAAGGGGTGTGTTCATCCGTTTAGCCGTTTGGCCAAGATACCCGAGGGTATTCCTTAAATGTAGTAACTGTAGAATTGCCTTGAGAGGAATTGCTTGTTTACTGCATTTTTATATGTTGGGCATGGCCCGGTTACCTGTTTAGCCTGAGGGCATTGTTGTAATTATCCTGAGGGCGTGACTGTTTCAGCCCGAGGGCTGTCGTTATTCCGCCTGAGGGAAAACTTTCGTGCCTAAGGGCTTGACATCTGTGCCTGAGGGCGACACTTCGTATGCCTAAGGGCGAGAATTTCTGTTACGACTAAGGGCAATAACTGTGGGTTGGATTCTGCATGGCCTGAGGGAAAGCCTGAGGGCGTGGTTACTATTTTAGCCTGAGGGCACGGTTCTGGTTAGCTTGAGGGCTTGGTGCTGTTGAGCAAAAAATGGTACTAAATTAAAGGAATTAAATGAATAATAAAATGGAAATTTAACTGTTAAGTTAGTTAGTTTTGAGTACTTCTTATTTATTGCATTTTACTACTGCACAGTTGTTGCATGTTTTACATACAGTTGAGCACGGACCTTTGGTGGGTGCCTATTGAGATATATTTCTCACACCCAGTTTGGGTCACTTTTTCGGACCAAATAGATTACTTTGTTGCAGGTGTAGATAGGGGAAAATGTCCCTATACAGGTACTTGACTGTTGCTGAGGAGTAGGAGGGCATGGGACCGAGCCTAGGCTCGCGATGCCACTGCTAGATGTTTTGCGTGCATTACTGTACTCGGTTTTTCTGATGTACTGTATTGATGTATAACATGTTCTGGCTATTTTCTTAGGACTTGAATCATGTAGAATCATCACTTATATACTGTTGGTTATATCCACTGTTGTAGTTATTTCAATTGTGTATGTTTACTGCTTTCGCTGTTGTTGTATGTTTATTTTGGTAATCCGCTTCCCTACACATTGACAAATGAGGGCATAGTTTTCCCACTATCAGACCTAGGCCCTCGCTGCTAGTTGGCAGCCTCTGGCATTTGGGGAAATGCGATTGAGGGCACGTGGCGAATCGGGATCGAGGCACCCTTTGCATGGCAACTGGGTCCGGGACATTAAAAAGTGGTATCAAAGGGGTTACTTTTCTGTTACTTACTATTTGGAGTCGTACTCAGGGATAGGAAGGAACGGTAGTTGGTAATAAGCTGTGCCCGGGCATAGCTAACCCGTGTACAGGGAAAATCCAGTCTACCTCATATTGTGCATTTATTAGATTTTGCAATTTTACGGTTGATATGTTATCACCACTGGGTGATGCACTTGGATTGTGCTGTTATATTTTATCTGTGGGTTCTATTTAGTTGCAACCTGATGAGATGAGGGTATGTCGTCTCATGCATCATATAAGAACATGCTTGATATCACATGCCATGCATATTTCCATGCCATGTAGGTGCATTAGAATTTTCATGTTGTTTTGATAGTTATTGTGCTAGAAAAGCATGTTGTTGTGATAACTGCTTGATAAATACCTGCCTTGTGATATGGTATTTTAGTTGAGCTTGTTTATAGAATGGACTCCAAACATTTGTTTTTGGGGAGTATGGGCCCCCGTTGACAAGAATCTGGTGGGTAATTGACTGATTGTTGGTTATAACACATATAATATTTCAAACTTTGATTCGTGGGGAGTATGGGCCCCCATGGGTCGGAATTTGACACTTAGGTGTTGTTTTCAGTATTTTCTGGGTTCCGGAGAAGTTTTTGAGGCATACTGTCTGGAAATCCCAGAATACACGCCGTGTAGGACCTCATACACGCCGTGTCTGTTCTTCTGTTCTGGAAGAAAAGAGAAATTTTTGAGTACACGCCGTGTACCCAGAGTACACGCCGTGTAGTCTCTTCCCGTGTCACAAACCGTGTGGGTGGCGACACGGGGTAGGGAAGGGCTTGGGTAAAACACATCATGAAGGTTTGTGCACGCCGTGTGGTGCTGACCTGGAGTCCGGCCCTGTAACTAACAACACGGGTCAGTGAACTCCTTGACAGAACATGTCGTGTCAATGATGCACATGCCGTGTAGTGTGACCCGGGGACTCGTCCATGTAACTAACAACATGGGCCGGGGTCACCTCCTTTTAAACACGTCATGTACCTATGGTACACACCATGTAGTCTTGTCTGAGGATACACCGTGTGGACTTAGCCATGTGGCTGGGAAACGGGGTGTTTTACACACAGTGTACGGGTGTAACACGCCGTGTAGTGTTAAGCCGAGTAGTCGGCCGTGTTACAGATGACACAGGCCGTTGGAAAATAACACTGTACACACCATGTAGATATTATAAACACCGTGTAGTCATGTTGAATGGAAGCAGTGTGGCTTAGCCGTGTAGAAGGACCAGACCAGGGGAAAGGAAGTCAAGTACACGCCGTGTAGTTAGTGTACATGTCGTGTAGTCTTGTTTTGCAAATTTTGAAGCGCTTTTTCCTATTGTTCCTTTGTGGTTCCTTTGTTTCAGTCTTGATAATCATGAATCTGAGGCGTTCTTCTGAACTTGTAGAGTCATGCCGCCTAGACGACTGCGAGTTGTTTGCCAGGAGAGCAGCGGCGATTATACTCTAGAGATGTTGGGACATGGGCTACCAGTTGATCCACCAGCAGAGCCAGATGCGGCACCAGCTGTTATATCGGACATAGGTGTGGAGGCACAGTTCCGTGAAGGCTTATTGCGGTTCATGAAGACCTTTCAGGGAGCACTGCAGGCTGCCACATCTATGGCCGAGCTGACGCGTATTTTTCAGCAGCAGCATCCGCCTACGTTTTCAGGGATGGCAGACCACAGGCTGCAGAGTCTTGGCTAGGATCGATGCAGACTATTTTGGAGCATCTTGAGACGCCTCCAGGGCGGAGGGTCAAGCTCACAACTTACATGCTGCGTGATTCCTCCAAGAGGTGGTGGGTTGTTACCACCCAGTCAGATCATCACATGGACATGGCGTGGGAGGATTTTCAGATAGCCTTCTATGACTTCTTCTTTCTCGAGATGCTGAGGGCAGATAGAGCTCGAGAGTTCATGAATCTGCAGCATGGCGCTATGTCGGTGATGGACTATTCTTCTCGTTTTACGGAGCTTCAGTGCTTTTCACCCGTGATGGTGGGTGATGAGACGCTGAGAGCCAGACGTTTTGAGGGTGGTCTTCGGTATGACATCCGAGCGCTGGTGAATGTTTTCAGGTTGCCTATTGTACACGCAATTGTGAATCAGGCGTTGATTATAGAGAGGAACCTGTGAGAATCTAGTGGTGTGGGCCAGGGCGGTTAGGCACCAGTTACTGGTACTATTTCTACTGGCAAGAGGACGAGACAGATGAACTTCTCTCAGGGCGGCAATACCAGCCCGACAGCTTCTTTAGGTGGCCCGATCATGTGCTACCAGTGTGGCAGAGAGGGGCACAAGAGGCCGCAGTGTCCACGAGACCCAGTGGAGTGCCGATCTTGTGGAAAGATGGGCCATCTACAGTGCTTTTGCAGGGCGTTTCTACCAGTGGCTAGTGAGAGGGGTTCTGTGCAGACTCCGCGTGCTGGAGAAGGACCAGTGGATTCTTACCAGTCATGGAACTGGAATACGTCAGGGCGTGCAGGCAGAGATGGTGGTTGTGGCCATGGTAGCCAGACACCAGGATCTCAGAGGCAACAGGGCGAGACAGCTCAGGGTAGCCAGGCTGTGTCGCAGGGCCGCGACACTGGACAGGCATATGTAGTGCAACAGACCCAGCAGGAGCAGGATCCTGGACCTTTGACAGTCAGAGGTACTATTCTAGTAGATTGTGCCTTGTCTTCAGTACTTTTTGATACGGGTGCTACACATAGTTTTATATTAGTACCCATTTTGGAGAGCCTTGGGCTTGGTGTTTCTACTTCTTATGCTATCTTGACACTAGACACTCCGTTGGGGACTGGGACGGTTGGTGTGCGTCAGTACAAGGAGTGCCCCATTGAGGTTGGTTGGTGTCACTTCCTTTGGTACATCTATGTCCTAGAGATGACGAGTTATGACGTCATTCTCAGGATGGACTGGTTGGTTCCCTTTCACGCCTTTGTAGACTGCTATCATAGCAGGGTGCATTTCACGTCACCAGAGGGAGGGGAGTTTCTATACAAGGTCGAGTGGGATGTTCAGGAGAATCGAGCTGGACCAGAGCATCATGGGCGCGGTGGAGTCACAGCCCAGATTGTGAGCTTATATCTGGATAACTAGGGGACTTGTCAGACGGATTTCCCTCCAATTGTCGATCGTTTCTGGGATGTCTTCCCGGATGACTTTTCAGGTCTACCTACGGTGCGTGAGGTAGATTTATCTATCGAGCTTGTGCCAGGAGCAGCACCGGTGTCCACTCCTCCTTATAAAATGGCCACACCTGAGTTGCAGGAGCTCAAGAGGCAGTTAGAGGAGCTACATGTGAAGGGTTTTATCTGACCCAGTACTTCTCCTTGGGGTTCTCTGGTCCTCTTTGCGAAAAAGGCGGATGGTGCCCTTAAACATTGTGTGGATTATCGGAATCTAAACCAGTTGACGGTTAAGAACTGATATCCCATTATGAGGATATATGATCTATTTGATCATCTTTGTGGAGCACGAGTGTTCTTGAAGATTGACTTGAGATCCGGATATCATCATCTACGCGTTAGACTATCTGATATACCTCTCACAGCTTTCAGGAGTAGTTATGGTCTATATGAGTATACGGTTATGCCGTTCGGACTCACGAACGCACCAGCTGTTTTCATGGATTTGATGAATCGTGTGTTCCATCTGTATCTTGATTCATTTGTGGTAGTATTCGTGGACGAAATCATGGTGTACTCTCACACTCGACATGACCATGCCACCCAACTTGAGATCGTATTGAGTACACTTAGAGAGAATCACCTATATGCTAAGCTCTCGAAGTTCCAATTTTGGATGGACCAGATTCACTTCCTGGGTCATATAATCTCAGTGGCAGGAGTTGCAGTGGACCCAGAGAAGGTGGGAGCAATAGTTTCCTGGGAGCATCCCAAGAACGTGTTTGAGATACAATGTTTCTTAGGGATGGCTGGTTACTACAAACGTTTAATACAAGACTTCTCCCGCTTAGCAGCACTGTTGATAGGTCTTACTAAGAAGGGTGTGAAGTTCGTTTGGTCAGAAGCTTGTGACACAGCTTTTTAGGACCTGAAGGGAAGGCTAACATCAGCACCGATCCTAATACTCCCAGAGCAGGGGAACAACAATACAGTTTTCTGTGATGCGTCAGGGATTGGGTTGGGAGCCGTTTTGATGAAGGGCGACCGAGTTGTGGCATACGGGTCTCGGCAGTTGAGGCCACATGAGAGGAATTACCCTACGCGTGATCTCGAGTTGGCTAAAGTTGTGCATGCGTTGTGCTGTTGGAGACATTACCTATTGGGAGAGCATTTTGTGGTTTTCAACGACCACAAAAGCCTCAAGTATATCTTTACTCATCGTGACTTGAATCTGAGGCAGAGAAGGTGGGTTGAGTACCTAAAGTCCTTCGATTTTGAGCTTGCCTATACACCTGGTAAAGGTAATGCAGTAGCCGGTGCACTGAGTAGTAAGACTCAGATACAGGAAGTGTAGGAGGCCAGTGGTGAGTGGCAGCTTATGGCTTTGCTCTCTAAGATGCATCTGGAGGTGCATTAAAGTCAGGGGCAGACTTATCTTTCCTTGTTAGTTATAACTTCTACCCTCCTAGACAGAGTGAGGATGAGGCAGCTATCGGTTTCAGAAGGCCTAGTTCTACGGGAGTCGGTGGAAAGTTAGGACCCTCCTCCCTATTGGATGATAGGTGATGACAATGCTTTGCGTTTCCATGGACATATATGGGTTCCATGGGATATACGCGAGGAGCTGATGTGGGATTTTCATGCTTCAGCTTGGGCAGTTCATCCCGGGGTTACCAAGATGTACCGAGACTTGAGACGTCAGTACTGGTGTCCGGGTATGAAGAGAGAGATAGCTGGTTTTGTTACGAGGTGTTCCACCTGTCAGCAGGTGAAGGCAGAGCATCAGAGACCAGCTGGGCAGTTACAGTAGTTGCACATTCCGGAATGGAAATGGGATGATTTAGTGATTGATTTATTGACGGGATTGCAAAGGGCACCTCGTGGCAATGACGTAGTGTGGGTTGTTGTGGACAGACTCACAATGGTTACTCATTTCTTGACGATCAAGGAGACCTTTGGTGTGGACGATCTCGGAAGGCTGTATATCCGAGAGATCGTACGTCTACATGGGGTCCCTCGTTCTATCGTTTTAGATAGGGACGCCCGCTTCACGTCTCGTTTCTGGAAGAGTTTTCAGAGGGCGCTGGGTACACAGGTGCTCTTGAGGACAGCATAACACCCTCAGACAGATGGCCAGTCAGAGCGGACGATACAGGTGCTAGAGGACATGCTGCGTGCATGCGTCCTAGACTTTGGGGGCTCTTGGGAGAAGTATATACCCTTAGTAAGGTTTGCCTATAATAATAGTTTTCAGGAAACTATTGAGATGGCACCATTCATGGATTTATATGGTAGTCCATGCTGATCACCTTTGTGCTGGTTAGAGGCAGGTGAGGCAGCTTTACTGGGACCATAGCTCGTGCAGGAGACATCTGAGCATGTCGAGTTGATTCGGAAGCGGATGGCTACCACGCAGTCTCCTCAGAAGTCTTATGCTGATCGCTGCAGACGACCATTAGAGTTCGTGGCCAGGGATCAGGTTTTCTTGCGTGTTTCGCCGAGGCTGGGACACAAACGGATCAGGAGACATGGTAAGCTTTAACCGAGGTATGTGGGACCATTTTATATTCTCGAGAGAGTCAGGATGTTTGCCTATCGGTTGCAGTTACCGCAGCGGTACCGAGCCATGCACGACGTCTTCCACATGTCTCAGTTGTGTCGCTACCTTTCAGACCCGTCTCACACCTTTCATCCAGAGGAGGTTGAGCTTTAGCATGATGTGTACTTTGAGGAGAAGCCGATCCATATCATTGATAGGGGAACAAAGGTTCTCTGAGGCCGGTCAGTTCCTCTCGTACGGGTGTTATGGCAGCATGGTCAAATGCAGGACGTGACCTGGGAGCGGGAGGTCGATGTACGTGCTCAGTGGCCAGAGCTGTTCTGAGCTTTCTCTTCGCCACCCTTGAAAGGGCAATTCGGGGATGAATTTCTATAAGGGGGGAAGTTTTTAAGAACCCGGTTCTTGTTTTAGAGTTACGGGCTTCTTCTTTTCCTTTTCCTTAAGTGATTTTGAGATAATATGGAAAATGGGGGAAAATCATGAATTTTGGAACTACACGCTGTCTACTTTATCCACACGCTGTGTATTTTTCTCCTTGTTGGGATGAGTACACAGGGTGTGTAGCCATGCCGGCGACGAAGGGTGTAGGAACTGACTACACGCCGTGTAGTGGTACCTTACACGCCGTGTAGTCAGTCGGCAGGCTTAAACAGTAAGGCGGTGGCATCACCGCCATCTGGGCGACAGTACACGGAGTGTACTCGAGATTACATGTCGTGTACTCATGTCGACGTATGAACAGTGTGATAGTGCCGCCATTTGAACAGGTAAATGAAGGGAGTACACGCCGGGTACTTTGTTTTTTCAGCTTAAAACAGGCAGTAGCCTCCTCATTTGGCAGAGGAGGCACTTGAGACATTTTGGAGCCAAAGGAGGGGGCTAGATCTTTGAAGATCGACCGGGCGGTCTTCTGGAATCCGTTTCAGCTTCGGACGATTTCGTTGGAACCGCACGGGTAAGCCCTCTCCCCTCCTGGTACCATCCTTTCCAATTCTTCTCCTAACGGATGTTATTTACGTTTGAATGGGTTTTGTTCTTCATCAGATCTACGACGTTCTTGGGCGTTTCCGGAGCCGGCGTTCGGGAATAGCTTTCGTTGACATATAATGTAGGTGGCTTGTTGTTTATTTTCCAACTGTCCTGCGTTTTTTGTGTGTTTTCGTGCCACGAACCCATGTTGGGGTGTCGTGTGGATGAGGCCATTGCTATATTTAATGCCTAGAATTACATAGGTGATTAAATTGTGATAATTAAATGCTGTTTAAGATCGCTGCGTGGATCCAGGACCATTCCAAGGGGTGTGTTCCTCTGTTTAGCCGTTTGACCAGGATACCCGAGGGTATGCCTTAAATGTAGTAACTATAGAATTTCCATGAGAATAATTACTTGTTTACTGCATTTTGATATGTTGGGGATGGCCCGGTTACCTGTTTATCCTGTGGGCGTTGTTGTGATTAGCCTGAGGGCGTGACTGTTTTAGCCCGAGGGTTGTTGTTATTCCACCTGAGGGCAACCTTTCATGCCTGAGGGCTTGAATTCTGTGCCTGAGGGCGACACTTCGTATGTCTGAGGGCAAGAATTTCTATTACCCCTGAGGGAAATACCTACGGGTTGGATTCTGTATGGCCTGAGGGAAAACCTGTGGGCGTGGTTACTATTTTAGCCTGAGGGCACGATTCTGGTTAGCCTGAGGGATTGGTGCTATTGACCACAAAAATGGTACTAAATTAAAGGAATTAAATGAATAATAAAATGGAAATTTAACTGTTAAGTTATTTACTTTTGTGTACTTCTTAGTTATTTCATTTTACTACTGCACACTTGTTGCATATTTTACACACAGTTGAGCGCGTGCCTTTGGTGGGTGCCTACTGAGATATATTTCTCACATCCTATTTGGGTCATGATTTTTGGCCCAAACAGATTACGTTGCTACAGGTGTAGATAGGGGCAAGAGTCCCTATACAGGTACTTGACTATTGCTAAGGAGTGGGAGGGCATGGGACCGAGCCTAGGCTCGCGATGCCACTGCTAGCTGTTTTGCTTGCATTACTGTACTCTGTTTTTCTGCTGTAATGTATTGATGTATAACATTTTCTGGCTGTTTTCTTAGAACTTGAATCATGTAGCATCATCACTTATATAATGTTGGTTATATCCATTGCTGTAGTTATTTCTGTTGTGTATGTTTATTGCTTCCGCTATTGTTGTATGCTTATTTTGGTAATCTGTTGCGCTACACTTTGACAAATGAGGGCATAGTTTTCCCACTATCAAACCTGGGCCCTCACTGCTAGTAGGCAGCCTCTGGCATTTGCGGAAATGCGCTTGAGGTCACGGGGCGAACCGGGCTCGGGGCACCCGTTGCGTGGCACCCGGGTCCGGGACGTTACAATTCATATATATTATTTAGGACCTATTTGAAGTTTTTTTTATATTTTTACATATCATGTTTTAATGATTATCACAGGGTTATATTTTCATGGATTAAACTGGAAGCTTTAAAGTCAAAAAATATTTTTTGATATTTTATTTTGGATTCATTTGTTAATTTGTTTCTAAATTAATTTAAGTTTATATTAAACTAATTAAAACTATTTTTAACATTTTTAATTTAGTTTTATTAATTCATTCAATTCACTGCATGTAAAATATATATTAATAATTATCTTTTTTTTAATTTTGATTTTTAAATATGGACTTTTAATTTTCATGGGATTTTTGAGCTATTATTACAGGAAAATTTTATACTGTTGGATAAAATTACTTCAAATAAGTTTAAATTTTTATTTATTATTTTTATTATTATATGTGAGTAGGGTGATTATTATGCAATGATATTATCCACTTATATTTCACTCCCTCTTGGATAATCCATTATTAATCTTTTTTAATTTTTAATTATCTAACTCTTTCTAAGTTATGATACGTTTTTCTATATTGAAAGGTAATGAAGATATTTTTTATTTGTGGTAAAGTGACATAATTATAATATTATAATATTTATAATGATTTCTATCATATTTTATTTTTATACATTACAAAGAGTGTTGTTGAGTTGATACTAAAATGTGTTGTACATTTTGAATTTTATAAACATTTTTCACGACTATTGGATGATTTCTCAGGGTTTGAAAATAATATCTATGATTTATTTTAATACAATTAAATGATAATACATATAATAAAACACATAAGATACATTACAATTATTTTATTCTTCTTATTTCTTTTTTTTCTTGTAATTTTTATTTTTAACACATAGTCCCATATTCCACTTCATTTCAATTTATATTTATGTTAAAAAAGAATTCACTATATATGGTTTGTTATTACTGTATTCTAAATTCAGGACAGTTTGAGAGGTGAATCCCAATATATAATGTTAGGGTTATAATTGGTTTGTGACTCATAAAAAATTCATGTTTATCTTTTATACTTCCACAAGAAAAATTATGTTTCAATTGGGCTATGATTCCCCTTAAAAAATAGGTATAGAACAATGTATCTCTCATCATGTAGAGAAGTGTAATATTTGACTATGTACAATTTGAACTGAACCACTATTAAAATCATTATATGATTTCTATCATTTATAATAATATAATTAAATCCATTAATTAAATTTGATAAATAATTTAGATAATTAATCCATTGATTTAAATTTTTATATCTCGTATATTCACCCCCTCAAGACCATATTTTTTCAATATATTTGACATAAAAAAAGATATCAATGTCTGGACCTTTTAATTAATGATTACATGGTATTTAATATTTTATTGTTTTAACATTTTCAATGACCTAAATATCTAAGGAAATGATATATAAAATAGAAGTAATGAATGTAACTGATGTTTCAAATCCTCAGAAACCACCTCACTCTGATGAAAATAACTATGGTTAATGGAAAGCTAGAATGGTGGTGTACCTTAAATAGCTAAGCATAGAACTCTGTCTAATATTTGGAAATTCGTAAAAGACACTGAAAGCTGACCCAAATACTCTTTTTGGAAATAATTATTAATGATATGTTTTGAATTAAATTTACATAAATCTTATATTGTGATATTAACATAATTTCATTTTTTCACATGTCTACATTTATGAAAAATCGTGTTATTTGGAAATTTCTACCTATTTGTCACCATCAATCATAAAATATGATTAAAACCAAACTCTAAATTATTTAAATAGAGTAAAAATATTTCATGATGGGTGAATATAAATGCATCAATTAAATATTCCACTAATTCACATGCATTGTGATTGTAATTAATTTTTTTTAGAATGTTTAGAGATCTCATTACTTATTGAAAGAGTCCTAGGAGAGCTACCAAATAAATTGATCACAAAGAAGGCTCCAATAAATGAAATTAAGAATTTAGAACAATACATATTGGATAAACTCATCAGATCACTTCTTCAATATGAAATTAAAATAAATTATAATGTTGAATATGAGGCTTTAAAGAAGAATGGAACTACTTTAAAAATACAATATAAAATTTTCTAATATCTCTAACTAATTAATTTTATAAGAAAGTGAAAAGGATAAATTAGGAATATAATAAATGGTATCTATAATATAATGATGTTGAAGTACAATTTCAACAAGATACTAAGTAATGATAAAAAGTTTGATAAAAAGAAATAAAGGGTACTACTTATGGACTATATTTCAATTTCATTGAATATTGAATGAAGTTACACACAAAACCATATTTTTTTAACATTAAACATGATGGAATGATTAAAAAATATAAAAAAGAGTTATGTATATATGTTGGATAGAGTTTCATTAAAATATATGTATTTTGTGATGAATTTTCAAGTGGAAAAGAGTTATAAACCCTATGTTTGAAGGATAGAGATAAAAATGAGGTTAGTAATTATTATTATACTATGTATTATTCAGATAGTTATTGTTATATATTTGAGAATTTGTGTAATGAAAATGAAAAGATAAAAAATTATTTTTTGGAGTTATAGAATTGTATAAATATTTAAAAGAAGAAAATAATAATCTTATCAATGAATGTAAAAAATAATATAAGGTGAAATATTCTATTACGGTAAAAAAAGAAATGATACTTCATACTCTATCAATTAAGTCTATGAACATTCAGATTCTACTGAGAAGGACAAATATGATATTAGAATTGATATTTTTATCTTGAAAGTGATTATATTTACTTTTTCTTCAAGGAAATGAAAATTAGAAAAGATAGTACATATGTTTAAAAAATGAAGATAAAACTAGTTTTGGTTATAAACCACATAGTCTGATGTTTCAAAAGAAAAATTTTATTATATGTTTTCCATGAAATGCTTCTTCAGTTATATGTTATAGAATTTGTATAAATTAAAAATATTCTAAAGAATGCTCTATTATATTTTCTCAATCTATGGACTACACTCAATATTATTGTTCAAAACACATTTCTACTAGAGTATTTTTTTAATAAATTTTCTGATTCATTTCATATACATAATAATGCTTTTTATTATTCATTTGGACCCAAAATTGCATTAATACGAAAATTATTCTCTCCATAATTTACCATTTTAAGATAATTTCCATATTAATCTAAAATAAACATGTTACATGGATAATTCATGTTCTTAGAACACTAATAGTGCCCTATCAAAATTTCTCTGTTATACCAAATGTGATGGAGTATTTATCACTTTTAAAGATACCTCTAAAGCCATGTTTAAGGCATTTAGTGATGTAGGTATTTATAATTTTTTTTAAATTTTTTAGGATTTGTATGTTGAAGGTTTAAAACATAACAAAATTATTATTTCACAACTTCTAGATGATGGAATTTATGTTATATTTTATGATAATAAATGTTTTTTTTATTAAAAAGAATCTATTTTTTATTTCCTAAAAAAGGATAATATTTACTCATCTAATTTATGTGATCTATCCAATAAAAATATTATCTATATTAATTATTTAAAAAATTAATCACTAAATAATTAAATGAATAGACATGATCATATCAAAATGATACATAATTATATATTCATGGATATTTTTTAGATTCATTGATGATAATTGTATGAAATGGTTTTTTTATGACTCACTCTTAAAAGGAAAGAAACAAAAATAGTATTTAAAATATGACATTCATGATTCCAATTATGGACCTCAAGAATTATTTATTATTTATTTATTTTGATAAATAAATCTCGTATTTTCCATGGAAGTAATATATTTAATTTTTTGATGATTTATGTAGATTTATATGTGTTTTTATGTCTCTTGTTCATAAAACATTTTCTATTTTTCTTTGTATGCTTGTTAAAATATTAATAGTGGCTTAACTAATTCTAATAATGGTTATAATGGTCATGGATATCATAATTTAAATTTGGAAAAATGTTTTGATAAAAATGGTTATGCTAATAATTTTTATACTCTAAGAACACCATACCAAAATTGAGTTATCGAATGGAAAAATAGAATTATTAAATAGATGGAATAAATTATTCTTAATGAGTATAGTTTTAAAAAATATATTTAGGGTGAATGTATTAATACTTCCTGATATGGTTTTGAGTTTAGTTATGGTAGAATTTGGTTTTAAAGAAACCATTTTATGAATTGTTTAATTGAAGAAAACCATGTCATGGTTATTTAAATGAATTTTGTTTTAAAATTTATATCCCATGTAATAATGATAATTTTAATGTAAATAGTTTTGAATGGATCATTATTGGTTATTATTATAAAAATTTTGGTTATAAAGTATATAAAATATATACTAAAACTATTGATGAATCTATGGCTTAAAAAATTGTTTTATATTATAATTTTTTAAAATATATTTTGTAAAATATTGTTGTTACCTTCAGGGATTTCAATTTTGATGAAGAAAAACCTATAGATAATGTTTCTTTTGATGGGATGAAAAATTATCCTAAATATGATTATATATATTGGAGTATTTATAAAGATCGTCATATTTACATTTTGATTTTTAATTTCAGTTATGATATGTTGTTACAAGCTGATCTACTTGGGCCTATATTGATGACGGTTAGCTAAGTCAGATAGCTCAACCCATATCCAACTGGCTAGGTTCGAGACAAATTAATATAGAAGGAAATAATTGATATAGAAATCCTTATCCTAAGAACATTAAAACACATAAACATCCATCTCCATGGAATAGTGTAGAGTAATACTAAAAAAGATAACCATCTAGATTGTAAAAATGAATTCAATTACATCTTAGTAAAAATCAATGTACATCAGTGTAAACATAAAAAATACAAACCAAAAAATAAGTTGTAATCTAGACCTATCCAAAAATTGGAGTATGGAAATGTACTAAGAGAGGCTGAGTCGCAATCTCCAAGGCCAAAAATCAAATATATTCAGCTCTAAGATCCACTAAGCTCCATTAAAACCAGGTCCAACCAAATCTCCATAGATCCACTAAAAAAATATGTGTCGGCTAATCCTGTGCTTGTGTGAGAATATACATAATGGATAGGTACCCTAAAATTACAAAAATGAATAACAAAATAGAGAAAAAATAAATCAATAATAATGTGGGTAAATATAAACACAAAAATAGATCAATAAAACCCAAAAGATAGAGGATGTGGATATTTATCTCCACATCCCAACTAAGAATGATGAGTTCTCCTATAACACCAAACAAAACCACGTTATCATATGAGTGGTGGGCCCTCTCTTCACTATCTTTATCCATAGACAAGGGATCACTAACCCCCATAATTGAATTTTACCCTAACAGAGTTTGAATATGGGAGAGTGCTACTCTGTAGATAGAGGACCCACACCCTCTGTAGTTTGGTGGAGTACTAAAACTACTAGTTCAAAGAGTATTGGGGACCTTCAACCTTGTTTGATTGTGTTGAACCGACCTTGACTACAATATGGGTATCCAATCTAATATATTCCATTTTCCAAGAGTGATGTAAGAATGCATCGTGCTAAAAACACCTCATTCCATATCTATAATGAAAACCCATGGGTACCATCATGTCCTACCTAGAAAACATCGCAAGACAAGATGATTGTTAAATCAATGTTCTTGAGGAAGGTGATACACTAGGTGGATGCATCATAATAGATATACATGATGTGTAGATGAGTCATAAAACATGTGAAATCATCTAGATTATTGAGCATGTCATCTCCGACACATAGATTTGGTGTCCATGTGAAATTACACAACATATACATGATGTATATGAAAAGACATATATCACCTGACACATTCATATGTACCTAGAATGTACCATGTACCTAGTCCATACTCATGTATACTTGTGGTCTACCAAGTTACTACTACAGAAACATGTCCCCTTTATATGGGGTGTTTTCCCATGCACTTAGCCACATGGTTTTTTCTCAATGGACTACACATTCTACTAGTATATGATGTATAGTACACAAAATTCATTCTTCTTAAAAACAGTTTGAACACATTACATGCACTCATGAAATACACACTACATGATTGCGATTCTAGAATGATAAATCCCCTTTAACAACAATAATCCACATTTTTTCTATGATTTCATATAGATAAAACACATGGGTTCCTAAGGAGTCCTAATAGTGATTTAAAAATCTTAACTAACACAACTATATGGATTAGTTTTAAAATTCAAAAATCCTCATACCTTGTGGGGATAATGCTAATGCTTCCTGTATAATATGATTCCCATAATTTGATACACCTTGATCTAGTAATAAACACCATCAAGGACATAGATTAATGACACCTCTTCTCCTCCTCAATTTTTCTGCTGAGAATAGAAGAAGCCTCCACCATTCCTACCATGCGTAGGAATCAAAAATAGAGGGGTGTGATATTTATTCCCCTTCTAATGTAATTAAATAAAAATAAATTATTTAATTACATTTCATTTACACACATAGGGACCTTCCATTGAATTATATATGCTTTCAAAATTTATTTATTGGCAAGGGTAAACCCCATGTGGTATAGGATTTACCATCTCGGTTCTGGATCCATAGAAAAATTATTTACTCTCAGAACAAGGGTGAGAGTGATTTTAAATAAATATTTTTAATATATTAATTAAAAGGTCTTGTGACCCACAATAACAGTTTTAAAATTGAGGAAACATACCAAGAGATGTTTAAAAATATTCAAAGTACTGAACCATCTAAACCAGATTCATCGTATTATCCCCTCCTTCATGTATTTTAACCATGATATTCACTAGTACATGAAAATATTGGGGTATTGAGCCACAATTTTTCTTCCACACTAATAGAAGATATCATTAATGATCACATTATACAAAATAAATTGAAGAAAGAGATGATCTATCCACATAGGATCCTCTCCCACCGATTTTAAATTTTCACCTGATAATATGAAAAGGTGGATCCATTCATGATGTTCATATCTACCTTATAAATAATGTGTATGGGGGTGTGAATATATCTCATAATGTGAAATATATTAAATATTTCATTCACTCAGTCCAACTATGGGAGCATGGAAAAATGATAAGAAACCATACTCACCATCTAATGGATCCAGAACTACCAAATTATTATCAGGGATAACATATAAAATAAGAAAAATATCCCCAATAATTGTCATTGGGAGGCTCTCCTGAAATCATGTTTTCTATAATTTAAATAAAAATGTAAATGATTTATATCATTGTATGATTTCTATAGGATATGGATATCCGAATATTCTCACTGATTTCATGAATGTTCTTCATCATTTGTTGTACCAGATCTAGGCTAACAACATATGTATCTCATATATTCATCTTTCTAGAGGGTGATTTATAGGGTCTCCAATAATGGACCTCAAATGGTTCAAATATAATTTTTGAGTGATATATTTCATTATAATTTTACAATACCAATGGAATTTGATCCTCCCAGCTTCATCTGAAATCAAACACATAGGATCATAGTATATCCTCTAACCCCTTTATAGTCAGCTAAATTTTCCCATCAGTCTAGGGGTGAAATTCCATGATCATCTATAAATTTTTTCCAAATTCATCCTTAAATCCCATAAACTACTAGTATTCAAGCCAATATGATCATCATGTCTACCCTATGAATCTGGAAAATATCACACATGAACAACATCCCAATAAATTTAACTGAACTTTAATATCAAATTGTTAAAACATGTATAAACTTATTTAGTCAGTCAAAAATAACCCAAATGGTGTTGGTGGATATAATTGTAAATATGCATCAATTTTATATTCGACGTACATTATTAGATTTCAAGGGATTAGACCAAACCAACTGGAACCTGATGTTTTGCCTTTACCAAACGATAATTGAGTCATAGAGAGGAAAAATTAGAAATTTTCCACCTTAATCCAACCGACTAAAAAAACCATTGGTGATCATTATAAAACATTGTGACCCCATGATTTAAACCAATTGATAATTATAAAACTACCTCAATAACTCATTAATAATCATTATAAGAACCATTTTACATCCTCAAAAATTTGGTTACGTGTTCCATTTCTTTAGAAAAATGTTTTGGTGCATCCTATATGGATATCGTACAACGTAGAACCTTATCATTAATGTCTCCAAAATGATCATTTTTCATGAGATGAAGAATCCATAGAGTCACTACCATCGACTAAAGATATGATGAACCCCTCTAAACAACTAGGATCATCGGTACCAATGATAATTACTCAGATTTATCCCCTATAAAGAAAAAACATGACTTCTATCAATGATCAGTTGCGATGAAATTTAAATTCTATAAGTATAGACTATCTCAAAGAAATTTTTTTATAGTATCTCCAAAAATTTGCACTATATAAGGTTTATATATACCTGAGAGGTTATTTTTATAATACGTTGATGGTCTGAGTAAATAACATAACAATAACCCAAAAGATAGTGCCTCTATATATTTAGAGAGATGAGAATCATTGAAAACTATATGTCTTGAGCTGAAAAGTTTTTTCACATGATTTTTTATTTTACCTTAACCTTTATGTGGTCACTAAAATATTTTAAATCAATAGGAAACCAATCATAACTCTAGAGGCATAAAGAAAATCCAAAATTCAAATCCTTCCTCACATAGTCCGAACACATGATCATTGGTAAAACTCAAATTCAACACCTCAAATGCATTATGACACTGCTATATCTAGAAAAATGGATTCCCATGTCAGTTATTGGCGGTCTAAGGGGTTTCTATCCTAGAAATGACTTCCCAAAACCTCATATAATACCCCAAAAAACCAATGAAACTATGGACCTTTGGAATGATCCTAGGTGGATCATAAAAAATTAGCACTTAAATATTCACCAGATCCATATCTAAACTAGGATCATGGTTTAGATTCCCTGTGATGTGAACCTCATGGATCCAAAATTGAAACTTCAATATCATACCAAATAATTGGTCCTCGGACAGTTAGTCTAAAACCATCCTAAAATTCTATGCATGGTCCTCCTCTGACACATATTATATGTGAATATAATCAATAATTTCCACTCTGAGCCACTCTATCTATGACTAGATGATCCAATTCATATGATCCATGAACATAGTTTAGGAATTTGTCACAAAAAATGGAATCATTCGGAACCCAAAGTGTTTGTTGCTACATTAGAATGATTATTCAAAATATCATCCATGTGAACCCTCAGTTGGTGGTAGAAAAACCTAGGATTGATCTTTGAGAAACAACTCACATCTCTCAAATATTCAGATAGATTATCAATCCTTAGAATGGGGATCTCATTCTTTATTAGTAACAGATTTAGGAAACAATAATAAAAAATATTCCTAAAATCTGATCCTCCCTTTTTCATGAAAAAATTGGGTTATCTAATGGGGTACACTACGTCTAATAAAAACCTTTGCTTGGAGGTCATCCAACTACGCCCTCAAATATCATAGAAATATAGGTCCCAAAATATATTCCATAGAAGATATCTTCATAATAATGGGGTGCATGATAATAAATAATTCAATCTATCACAATATAGGTAGACCTAAAACATCTCTGGGTATGATTTATATATAATAATCCATATTTTTGGAATCTGGATTCCAAAATATCCCACTACTCATTGTGATATGCTCACCAATTTATGGGTAATGATTGAAATTTCCTACTCATGAGGAAGAATCCCACAATTGTAGGATTTCTCTCACCAATGAAGGATAATTTCTTCTCATTCATATGAAGGCATATAACCCTCTTGTATTAAAATTATATCTTTTATTAAATATGTAAAACCAATCTCTACACATGATGATTTCATAAAACTGAATCATAATATCCGCAAGGTTACATGAGAAAATCTCCCCACCAAATGCTATATCAGACAACCAAAAGATGAGCAATATAGTAGAATCACCCCAGTAGGAACCTCAGCAATAGTTTTTGGGATATGGTCTCAATGGGTATTTTTTTATCTTACATGAGTGATATTCCAAAATGGTATTGAATCACATTATTGTTTATATATACTAGATAATGAGTGTAAAAGGAATATATCCTACATAAAATCATCTAATGAGAAGCCTGGACATATTTCTATAGAGATTGAAACTAACCTCAACCTAGACTATTATACGTTGAATCATGGAATGGGAAACCTAGTAGTTGTGGTAGTGGTGGGAGTAGCACATAAAATTATCCCCTACCAGCATATCCTCCCTATGGATCATCACCTACTCCAATATCAGCACCACTTCCCTATGGGACTCTATAACCACACATGGGAGATTTGTGATCTCGATGCTACAACATTCATGGTGGTTTATCAACTATATTAACACTATCCTCAACACATCAGGTCATGTAGTTGTATACCATGTGACCTCTCCCAGTACTAGCATTGAATTTCTTCAAATGGGTTGAATGTATCCTCTATGTGGCCCCTAAACAAAAAATATATTTGATAGAGTCTTTTAATGGGTATTCCTTCAATGCTGAGACCCTGATGACTAATGTCTAATAGCTTCTACAGATGAATCATCCTAATGATGACCAATACCTGTTCTTTCCTCCCAAAATAATTTTTTTAGAAATATCACTATAAGTAGAGCCAACTCTAGTAGTCTACCATAAGAGGGTAGGAATACATAGATCACATAAGAAAAAAAATTCCTCATTGAAGACCCTGTGCAATCTTCCATTCCAAGAAGTATTAATACCAATCAATATCAAGAGAGTAATGCATGAGGTCATTGAAACTAAAAGAGTATATGGTAATCAAAATATCACCCTACTATTGATTGAGAATATCCCAAATCTAAATATGGAACAATATCATGGGGTAATATTCGTAAAAAAATATTAAAAAATTATTAACAATGAGAGAACCACCCCATTATTTGTAAAGGTAATCAGACACCACTTGTTCTCTGATAGTCTAAGAAGTATATTGATGGTTATCCTAAACATCTAATCAACCGAGGTCTGAATAAGTCTAAATACAACGATCTTTGAGTCATTAACTTTTTTTTCTAAAATATGATCCTGAATTCCATTGAAATTAATGGTCTCTATCACTTAAACATTCATACCACACAAAGAATACCCACATCATCATCATACCCTACTATATTAATCTAATAGCCAATAGTTTATAAATCATCATCCCAAAACACTAATGGAATATCATTTCACTAATAAATAGTTGGTGGAACGTATCTATAACTCATTGGATGAAAAAAATCATGAGTAGTTCCATAAATCAACGCATCATCGCTCAATGGATCATCATAACAATTCATTATCTATATCCAAGCTATCTATCTTCATGAAGGAATCATAAAAATTATCAATATGTACCATAGTTAGATGTAAATATCTAGGGAGATAACTCAAGATATAAATGAAAAAAAATAACCAACCCTATATGATGCATGTACCACTGGTTCCATGAAACTAATATCTTGAAATTCATATTTCAAAAACAGTTAGTCAGAGTCACTGTGTATGGATACGTTGACATCCACACCAACATTGGGTTACCGGTCTAGAGTGTTGAACATGATACACTCTAAATCCTTTACACTATGTTCTTGAACCAGTACTCATTGTACGGTCTGAACCCAAAATACCTACCCAGGGAATGACATGCTACAATACCACTATATGAAAACCCCACCAAAAGGGGCCCTTTGGGATGGTAGTAAGCAGGCTAAGAGACCCGATGACCCCCTACAATATGATTGTGGTTGGCGATAAGAACTGAGTAGAAAATAATGAACATCAGATTCCTAATAATATGTACATATATAGATACACACATCCATATAAATTCATCAATAGTGAGTAATAATAAAAACATTGACCATCTAGAGTGTAACATTAAATGAAACAACCTCTTGGACAACATCATAGTATAATAGTGAAATATGGAAAAATAAATGGACCACCAGAAAACAAATTACCAAACTATCAACAATGAGTGTGATGAAAGGTCTGTATAGATAATTTTTCATAATATACAAGGCAAATCACCAAACATGGTTAGTGGAAAGAGCTAATAAACTCCACCAAAACAAATACCACTGATATCTCCACTAATCTTCCTATCATCTGCATAAGACACTATATGTGTGGGGAAAACTCATTATAAAGAGATTATATACAAATCTAGATGGAGCCCCAGAAATCCATGGAGTAACAAATAAAGTGATAATTTTAATCCCATCCCACAAAAAAGTTGGAAAATACAAACCCAACTGATACGGACAATTAAACCCAAGTTATAGAGAAAGTGAATCACTATCTCGAGGGAATATCACGGAATAATAAGTGTTCCACTATCCACAAACCCTCCCACAATGGAATCTATGTGGGGGTTTCTGATCCTCTCAACTGTGATCCACAACATGGAAAAAACTAACTATGTTGGTGGATGTTCTCATAGAAGGAGCTCAATGAAAAGGGAATACTACTATCAACATATCAGATGCACATAATCTATTGTATGGGGGAGTAATGACTCAAACCATCTAAATAGGAAAATAGAACTGCTTCTTAGTTTGAATGGAGAGCACTATCCCTAGAATATATCTATTGATTCAACCAGATCACTTCAATAGTCTAGGTAATGGAGGAGGAAACTTCATGCTTGAAACATATCATGTTGTATCTCTAATGCAAAAACAAAATCTATCAACACTTAAAAAATGGAAATCCACTCTGGATAAGAAGATTGTGGGTCTAAATCCAATTTTCAAGGAATAAGATACAAATTGTTGAAATGTCATACACGGATTACATTACATGTATATGGGTTGCATTAAATGTGATCTAGAAGGGATGCCTATTCATTTCCAATCTTGTGCATCCCTTCACTGGTCATGTTGAAGTACACGCCAAGAACATTAAGTACACATCACGCATTTTCCTTTTCAAATAATTTGCATGTATTAGAAAATTGCTCATGTACCAAGATCATGCCTAAGTACACCAAGGGTGTAGCAATGTTGAAATAACCAGCCATGTCCTTCTTGTACGAGGTTTCTTTACATAAATATAACCACAAGAACAAGTCCCACTACATGAAATAAGATATCAATACAAAATTTATAGTCCCCACATTTTCTTCTTCCAAAAATTTGAACAACACAAGGTATGTAGTCTTTCAATATATTCCATTTGATCTAGATTTTTCGAATGAGATATTGGTATAAAACTAATGAATTCTATTTCTCCCCACTAATGGATAGATTGATCCCATAGGGGTCCAGAAAAGTCATAAATGGAATTCATGACTCTTAAATAACACATCTACAAGGATATAGATGTATAAATAAAAATACACCTGCCTCATGGAGAAAACACCAATGTATACAATCCAAAGAAATGATAGAAAGTTGTTGTACCACAATCCTGTCTTACATGCTATCAAATATGTAATACATTGATATCTCTTATCATACTCAATTTATCCATATAGCATGGGAGATTCTTCCTCCCTTACTATCATGTAATAAAAACCCAATAGAAGGTAAATGATATTTTTTACATTTTTTAATTAATTAAATAAAATAAACTATTTAATTAATTATCGCAAATGTGAACAATTTCCTTCCACCTAACACCAAGCACTGGTTAACTTTCTGTAATGACTAGGGTTAACCAGGTGTCTTGGAATCAATTATAGTCTTATATTTCCCATCAGGGGTCATGATCAATGGAAAACCAATAAATTATAAAATGATGTATGTAATGATTTTATAAAAATATTTTTAGGTTATTAATTTTGCGGTCATCTGATACTCATGAACAATGATAACTCCTAAGAGGAATCCCGAGATATATATAGAAATATTTAGAAGAGTAAACTAGTGAAACCAATGTTATTACATATGAAATCCAATAGCATTACATTAATCTAATTTTTAAAATTTTCATTTTTTGATTATATCCATACTCATGTTTAAAATCATTAAATGAAACTATTTTTTTTATATCAATAAAAGATGATCTTTATAAATTATCTAGTAATAATATTTGGAAATTAGTTTAACCCCTTATAGATTAACATTTTATTGAAAAAAATGGATTTTTATAAACAAAATAGATGGATATCATAAAATTGTTTTGTTTAAATATAGAATTGACGCTCAGGTTTATAATCGTGATATATGTATATATTTTGAGAAATCATTTGTTAATGTTACTCGCATTAATTATTTTCTAATTTTACTACATTTTACATATTTCTAGGTGTTAAATTATTTTAAATGGAAGTTGAAAGTGCAATTTGAAATGGTTTTCTTTCTATATAAGATTATGTTTCTCAGCCATCTGTTTGTCAAAATTAAAAAAATCATAATCATGTTTTTAAATTCTCAAAAGGATTCAATTATCATAAAAAATAAAATCATGATTTCTATGATAGACATACTTTGTTTTGGCAAAATAAAATACTTTAATAAAGTCAATTATATCTTAATTTTTTTTAGAAAATGAATTAAAAGTGATGTTTTAATTATTGATATTTATGTAGATTATATATTTATGAGGATCCTAAATTGATTTAGTTTGTAGATAATTTTATAATTTTATGGATTGGGAATTTTATATGAGTCTTATGGGTGAAAAAAATTGTTATTATTTATTCAAATTAATCACTAAATAAATGTATTTTTAAGAATTTTTTTGTAACAATTATATCTTATTATATATTATTGTATATAATTATAATTTATAATAAATATATTATGTTTCCTATATAGTATGTATAAATTATATTATACCATATTGTTTCCATAAATAAAATTATATTATGTTTCTTGTTTCTATTATTTGTAACATGATAAAAAAAATTTACACTGTGTTTCCAGAATAAGTAATTCACTATAGACATTGAAATAACATTTTTACATGATTTTTACTATTATTATGTTTCTAATGTACAGTTCATCTTGCCATTCATTTTGAATCAACATATAAAATTTTCTATATTCAATAACCTTGTGTATATTCGTCATAAAATGGTTTAAAAACATTAAATACTGTGATTATTATTTAATTATAAAGATATTTTTGGGAAAACATCTATCAAGGAAGCATTGAAGCACATTTTATTTTATTGTGTCGAGTGAAAAACCAGGTTTCGATGCTCAAAAATACATTTCTAGAGATATGGTTTACAATATATGTTGAAAAATAACCTTGAAAACAGAATTTATGCTCTATAGGTGGTACAAAATGAAAATATACATGGTGGTTCCATTTTCTAGTGTTTACCGCATTTTTTTTGAAAATTTTAAAATGGAGAAAATTGATTTTGGAAATGGAGGTTGCAAGACAGTTCTAAAGAGGATTGGAATGTTGTACTATAGGAATTTTTCAAGATCAAAACCTCTAAATATTGAAAAGGAATTAAGGGTGTGCATGTTATGGAGGAACTCACAAGGTGACAAGCACGACAAAGGCTTGAGAGAGTGGAATAACATGTCTAGGAGATAGTTTCACACCATTAATCTAGTGTCTTCAAATGAATATTAATATATATCTACCCCCTCATTTTTATGGAACTCATAACTTAGAGAAAATCAGAGCTCTATCCGCATAGGTGGTGAGGATGGGAATGTAGAGTGTTATTCATATTTTTCTTATCGGATGTGAGTTGCTCGTTAATAGTTATTTTGGTATGTAGGGGAATGTGTCGTGGACAATTGGAGTAGCACAAATGTACATTATTTCTATGAATAAGTTAACACTTGCGTTCTGTTAGTAATGTATCATGCAAGTCAAACTAGGATTGTGCGAAATTTCAATGTTTCCTAGAACACCTTTGGTAAAGTTGTTTTCATCAGTGGATGAATGTGGGACAACAAAAAAGAATATACATATATTATAGGATGCATTCATTTAAGATAATTAAGGGAAATTGAGGTATATAATGTGTGAGTGGATATACAAAAGAAGTATTGATCACCCTTATGTTCAGAGAGCAGTGAGATTCTAAATTGTAATTGGTTGTAAACCTAGAGGGACAATGAGTCTGCTTCGATCCCCGTAAATATCTGTGGACTTTTAGTGGATTTGGTATATCATCACATTTCTGATGTATACTTCTTGTACATATCCCATTGAGGGTGAACCAAGTAAAAATTATTGTTTCTCATGCATTCTTTAATTTCTATTCATAATTTTATATGAAAAATAGAGGGAAGAGAGTTTTTTTAAAATGTAACATGATCAAAAGTGGAATTTTTTTAATCTATCAAACCCTGATTCACATCCTCTCTTGGTATTTCACATAGTGGATCTCACAATTAGTATCATAGGGAAACATTAATATGTTTGTTTCTATATCAATGGAGATAATCAATCATAAAGGGATTCAGATTGTTGTTGAGAATATTTTTTAGTTACAGAGGAATTTGATGCATCACTACCTTAGATCATTAGGAATGGATAAGTTAATGTAGGGATGCTTGGTATTTCATCCAAGATTGGTAGTTGTGCTTTATATGATGCTGAACGAAGTGAATAAGATTCCACCGCCAAAGGAATCAATGCATAAGGGGGACCCCTAACAAATAAAATCCATACAAAGGTGATTCCATGCAAGTCATCACATGCTATATAGGAAAAGCTATTGAATATCTATAAAGGGTACTAAATAGTCAAAGAGGCAATGCTACATGTTCTATAGAACAAGTATGATGATTTGAGAATTATCCCAAACATGTTTGCCCATATATTATTCTATTTGGTAAATCTTGTTTTTGAAGACAAGCATGGTCTTCGATAAATTATTGAATATGTAAATATTTCTAGGTGCATATTGAGAAGGCTTACACCTTGATTCCATATGATTTTTTTTTGTGTTGGAGGATAAAGATCCAAAGGACCACACATTAGATATATTTCACAGTAGTCTTGTCAAATATGAGATGATAAAGCAAGAAATTGAATATGTGAAAAATGTTAATTCCATGGAAGTGCCATTTATGGCCATGAAGAATTTCATCGTTGATGATTTTTAGGAAGAAGAAGAGATAGACGAGGTTACGTCATTAAAATCCATGAATCTATAAATAGTAAAACAAATGTTCAAATGGAAACTTCCACTCGTTTTCTCTAGATGTGGAATGGTTGGTCATCTTGCAACAAGGTTCCCTTAAAATTTCCAAGAAGATGATAAGGATGTAGTCAAAATCCCTCTGAAAAAGTATTCATCCTATTTGAATGAAAATAAAACTTTTTAGAAAAATTTCACTGAGAAAAATAATATTCTTTTATAAGATAGGGGCAGTTAAGATTACTTTGAGAATTAATAGATAGTGAACTAAAAATATCATGTAGAAAATTATATTGTGTTTGTTGTTGGTAGTGCTATGAAAAATAGATGTAACCGATGTTGATGAAGAAGATGTTATGGATGATTTAATTTGCAGGATCAGCTAGATGCTGCTCTAGAAAAGATGGATATTTGGAGAGAGAAAATAAAGAAATAATATAATGTGGTTTGTGATGAAAAACTCTATATGATTTAACAGGAAGAAGAGAAGTCTGAGATGATAGAAGAAATTGGAAAACACAAGTCTCCAACTCCAAAGAGATCAAAAACATTTGGTGATTGTATGATCAAATTTGAGAGACCAAAAAGTGAAATGAATAGTTTAACTAACACCAGAAGGGATCAAATAAAACAAATCGAATAACATGAAGAGGAATTTGGTGTTATACAATAAATGGCTAAGGATCAAGAAGCAGCATTGACTCCTAATGTTACATCATTAAATAAGATCATTTAAGTGATCTAAAAGATTTAAGTGGACAATATAGGTCTACCAGAATGAAATATAAAGTCAAATATAAATTATAAGGCATGTTTGTGGATTGATAAAAAATATAATGTTGTCATGGTAGAATTTATACCACAAGATCCCACTATAAGGCTGAAGATTGATTTGGAAATATAGGGGAATCTGATGACTCAGAGAACCCAAGAGGTATCCAATGGTGTATAAGTGACACACCTGAATTCACCCTACATCTGGTATTATTTCTAGGAAATATGATACTTTTAGAAAATGTGTGTTAAATAGACAGGAGATAATAAATGGAACAAGAACAAAATTTCCATCCAAACAAACCTCAGAACACTAGAATATATTTCTAGGGGACATTGTTTTTAATGAAAAGGGTTTGGGAAAATGGTTAGATATTTATATTTCAGGGGACATTATTTTTGGTAAAAAGGATTTTGGAACGTGGTTAGATATTTTACATCATCCATTCTGAGGAATTTTCCAAAGAAATACCAAAGTAGTCGCACACAACAAATCAAATAGTTAATAGATGAGTTGAAAACTAGAAAATGATTTTTATTGTTTCATGATGAATCTGGTGCATCATACGCCAAATAAGATCAAGATTTTCTATATATGCTGAGTGTGACGTAAAAAACATTGATCAGAATGAAATTGAGAAGGTATTGGTTATGGAAATTTCCCTTAAATCATCAGATCATTATGGTGTATAGATCATTATTAGGGGTTGAAAATACCATATGATAATAAATATGAATCTTGGTATAATTATAAAGTGTTAAAAAAGAGTTTTTTGATTCGGAAATGATGATGTCTTGAGGATAGTTGGCTCGGGAATGTCTATATTTGGTGAAACGAAATAAGACTTGATGATGTATTATTAGTAGAAGGTCTCAGTCAAAAACATCTTAGTGTTAGTTAATTATGTGACTTCAGTCATTAGATATGATTTACCTAGAAGATCTATGTCGCCATAGGAATAGATAGTGAAGTTTCTCCACAGTGGAAAAGATCCTTGGGAAATCTATATCGTGTAATTGGGTAAAAGATATGTACTTTTTTTATCCAGAGAAGATGAAAAAAATATGTGGAATAAACGACTTGGTCATCTATGACAACAATCCCTTGAAATCATATAAATTTTGATGTAGGTAAATACCTCCATATGATATCATGTTAGTGTACACATACATGATATGATTTTCAATAAGGGAATATCGTGAGAAAGATGTAAAATAAAAAAACTAGAAATTGATCGGGGTACTTTAATTGCTTCTTGCTGAAGTATGTAGACCTATCTGACCAAGATCCATTGATAGAAAGAGACACTACGTTCTTCTCATTAATGATTAAAGTAGAATGGAATGGGTATTTGTCATTTCCCACAAGTATAATGTGTTCAGTTTCATAATACAGTATTGGAGGGAATCTGAATAGATGGTTGGACAAGAATTCTAATTATTAATATAGTTAATGGTACATAACTCACAAATATTCTAGTAGAATAATATCTCAATAAAAATGGAATAAGGAATTATGTTTCTTTATTAATTAGTCCCCAATATAATTTATTGGTTGAGAAGAGAAATCAAATCGTTTGAACAATTCTTATTGAAAAAAACATACTAGAGATGTTATGGAAGCTAGTTGTCTTGAAATCGGTTTATATTTCTAATAGGGTTCTATTGTGTTCAATTGAAGGAATATCTCTATATGAGATGTGGTATGGATAGAATCTAACATTGAAATACTTTTTAATCTTTTTAAGTAAGTTATTTAATATCAATGATGAAAAACATAGGAATTTTGAGTCATAATAAGATGATGGGATATTCCTTGGATAATCAAGAGAATGCAAGGAACATAAATAGATTAAAAAGAGGCTGGGAAATATAGCAGAAAGAGATATTGACACTATAATGAAAGATGAACAAAATATCCAAAAAATAAGTGAATAGTTTATTGATGAATGTGATGAGGAGGAAATAAATATTGGGGGAGAAGAAGTCATAGATGATGATTTAGCAGAAGACACTAATGATGGGGAGGAACTTAAATCAGTGTCCACACCGAAGACAAATAGTCGAGAAGAAATTGACACGAAATATATAATTTGTGATCAGATAGTTCTAATTCAAACAAGAAGATGTAATTCATTATATTAGGCATATTTCCTATCTCAGGTAGAACCTAAATGTTTTTCTGATGCAGCTAGAGATGAAATCTTGGTTTAGGTATGAGTGAAGAGCTAGAACAAATTGAAAAGAATAAGATGTGGGAGATTTTTTGAGGATAACATATAATAATTTCATCCTAACTAAAAGGGTATTTCACAACAACATGAATGAATATGCTACAATGATTCAGAACAATGAATGAATGGTTTGAATAGGGTACACCTATATATATTGTATCAATGTTGATGATACATTTTCACCTATTGTATGTCTAAAGGAAATCAGATTATTATTGGGTATAGTAGTGCAAAGAACGTTCAACAATTTCTAGATGGATGTAATGTTAGAATTTATAAAGGGGGTTCTATAAGAAGAAATTTATGTTTATTAGAGATAGTTTTTTTTCATTCATGAATATGAGAATATAGTTTTCGGCTAAAGAAGGTGATATATGGTATGAATAAACAACCAACAGAATGGTATTCAAGGCAAGATCAGTTTTTGAAAAAGCTGGGTTTTGGCATGGTGGAGTTAATTAAAGTATTTATGTCAATAATGAAATTAGTCAAACATGATGGTTCTTGTTTAAGATAATGAAAAAGTCTTCAATGGATCAGATGAATCACATTACAGGAAATTTCCAAAACTCATGAAGAGTGTGTTAAAAATGTCTATGATTGGTTAGATAAGGTTTTTAATTAGTTTACAAGTGACACAAGGAAGGAATGATACATTCAATTATTAATCTAAATATTTCATGTATGTTTTGAGAAGGTTATCAATGGATAATTCCATGGAGACAAAGTTTCTAGTGCCTACCTGAATAAAGGTGTCACGGGATGATGAAGGAAAAGTGGTCAATGTCACAAAATATTGGAAGATCATTTGATGCCTTTTATAATTTAGAAAAAATTGACTAGATACTATTTTTTACATGAGTAAACTAGGAAAATATAAAATCAATTGAAAAGTAGTAACATTCATACAGTGAAAACAATACATTGGTATATCAAGGGAAATCTGGATTTTGGTTTGATGTATAATGAAAAAGATGAACTAGAGGTACTAGAATATAAAAAATGCAGAATGGTTCAAAAGATGATAGGAAATCAACCTCAACATGCACATTCTATCTTGGTTTACATTGTATTTATTAACAATGAAAGAAATAATATTGCAATTTATTAACCAATATAGATGATGAGTATTTTGTGGCAACTCAAGAATGAACACAATTATTGTGTATGAACTAGAATCGTGATGATATGGGAGATGAAATGAAGTATCTGATCGGAATACATTGGGATAATTCATATTCTATAAATATTTTAAAAAATCACATTCATCACTTGAGGAAAATGAAAATTGAAATAATGTATCATTTTATCAATGAGAATTTAAAGAAATGGATTGTGAAGTTTGAGTATGTCCCAAAAAACGTATAATTTATAGACATTTTGTCAGAGGACTTACCCAAAGAATTGTTTGCTAGGCATCAACTGGCTCTGGGAGTTTAGTCGAATCCCCTCACATGAAAATGTGTTGATGCGGTAAAGCCCATCTCCTCGAGGTATGTTGTGTTTTTCCCTAATGTACTTATATGAGTTATTTACCTTTTTTGTTGACAAAAAGGAGTGATCTTGGGGTTTTCTGACAAAGGGGGGGAAATCATGGATGTGAAAAGGGAGACAATATCTTAGTCTAGACACAGTGAGAAGATAATAGGTGGAATAACATGATAGGGGGTGTTTTAAATCAGAAGATTATATAAGTGATTGAATGAAGATGATATTTTGTGAAAATATATGTTTGTGATGAAATCAGTTGTTTTGTATCCAAAATTTATTCCATGAATGAAGTGATTCATTAATGTACTTTTCATTGTACTCTTATTTCTCATGCCAAGCACTGCTCATGTGGGATTAGAGTGTGTATTGAGTAATTTTTTGATCACAATCTAATTCGTAATAGGTGAATTCTGGTAGAATATGAAATATGAGGTAATGATGGATCAAAATTATAAGATTTTACTTTAGAGTAGTTGTCATCAAACCCAAAGGAAGAGATTGTTCAGAAAAAAATCACTCAATGAAACATTGAAGCATTTTTGGATGACTTTGTTTTTTAAAAAAGAATGTTTCCATGGCTAGCTATCAATTTATAGAGATCCTATAGAAAATATATTTTGAAAAAGAACCATGAATTAGTATTGGATGATCTAGATGCAGTACAAAAAATGTTGTATACAAGGTGGCACTATTTTCCATTGTTTACTAAATTTTTTAGCCTGAAAATTGGAGAATAGAGATAAGTTCATCTGGAAATGGAGGTTGAACACTAGTGTAAATGAGGATTGTAAAGTTTCATTGTATACATTTTAAAAGATCAGGACATCAAAATATGGCAATGAAAATAAGGGTGCACAAGTTAAGGAGCAGTACACAAGGTGACTAACTCGGCCGAGGCTTTGGAGAATATATTTTCTCATCTAGTAGAATTTTTTGCACCATACACTCAATGTCTCTAAAATACATATAAATATATGGCTACCCCCACCATTTTTAATAAACAAAATACTTAGATAAAATTTGAGCTATGTTAACGCAAGTGGTGTTGGTGCGCAAGTAGAGAGTTATTCAGATGTTGTGTTCCAGATGTGAGTAATGCATCAATAATGACTTGGGAATAATGTGGTTTGTGTCACACCTTTTTGGTTTAGTACAGAAGTTGGATTTTCTGTGAAAAAGGTAAATCTTGTGTCCCATGTTTAATGTAGCATGCAATTCAACCTAGGGTTTCACAAACGTGGGATGTTTCCCAATACACCTTCTGCAAAGTTGTTCTCATCAGTGGATAAAAGTAGGACATCAAAAGAGAATATACATAAATTTGAGGATGATTTCATTTTTGAAACTTAAAGGAACTAAATTTCTATAAAATTTAAGTGGATATTCTATATAAGCAGTTATCACACTTCAGTTTACAGAGAATTGAGTTTACAAATTTTATTTTGATGTAAACTAGAAATGAAAATGAGTGCACTAAGAATGTTGAAAATTGAAGTATGGTTGTAGTGGATTTAGTACGTCGACACATTGTCGATGTATGCTACATTGAAATATTCTAGTGAGGGAGAACCATGTAAAAAAATTCATGTATTGTGCATACTTATTTTTTTCATACTTTGCTACGGGAAAGGGAGAGGAGAGAGTTTTGTTTAACAACAAAAAAAAGATAAAAAGAGAATCTATTTTAATAATTTATACCCTCCTTCACCACCCCCATAGGGTATTATACCTAGTGGACCAAATAGATATGAAATTTATAATAATGTCATTATACCAAAAATCTTAATTGTTATCAATCCTTTAAGAAAATATGTTAGAAGTTACTTCTTTCAGTCAAAATTCTATTATTTTTTAAAATGTTTTCAAAAGATTTTTTAAATATAAATTCACCTATATAGGTATAAATAGGGTGATTATTGATTATTTATTAAAATTATAAATTTTATAAATATATGTAAAAGGGACCAAAATATGATTTGGACTTCTAAAAGGGTTTATTTAGTAATGAAATTTGAAAATTCAAATGATTTCTAGATTTCTATGAATCAGATATGCAAATTTGGCTATGGGAATTGCTTACATAGATTCATCTATGTCAATTTCATACATAGATTATGTTAATTGAATCAATTTTTATAGATGAAAAAAAAATTAATATTTTCATATATATAAATTGTAATTTTTATGTGTATAAATCATATATGATTTTTTGAATTTTTAAAAGTTGTTCTTAAACACAGAATTATGATATGTATAATTTAATATTTAAAATTATGATTTATTAATTTTTTTTCCAAATATTTAAATAATTTTAATGAAATTATAAATTCATATTAATTATTTATAACCTTTGTGAACTATTAGTCATTGTTTTAAACAGTTTCATTATTAATATCAGAGTTTGTTAATTTTTTATGTCTGAAAATTAAAGTTTGAAACTCAAAAAATTGGTTTTAATTTTATATGTTTTCCAGTGATTATTTTGATACCCATTTTATATTAATTGATATTAAATTCATTAAATATTAATTTAGTGTTTTTAATTCATTATTTTTTTACAAAATTATATACATGTTAACTGTATATTAGAAATGGAATGTATTTGAATTTTGATATTCAAATAGTGAATTTGGATTTTCATAGGATTTATTTTTGACATTTTACTATGTATGTATTTAACACTAGATGATCGAATGATTTAAAATTCATTTGAATTATTATTTATTATTTTTAATAATTAATGTGACTTGAGTGATTAATATGAAATATTAATATTCTTCCATCTTTCTTCCTCTCTCTCTAATAAATTCATTATTGTTCATTTTGGATTTTAAATTTTCAATATATTTGATAGTTGTGTTATGTTGTTTTATTTTAGGGGGTCCAAAATATATTTTGGTGTGTGTGAGAATGTGAAAAAATTCAAATATGATACCATTCAAATGATTGATTTCCTATTTTCAAGTGATACATTGAGAAGAGCGTGAAGGTTTTGATATTGTGAAGTGTTGTACATTCTGCATGTGTTGGAAATTTCTCACAATAAATAGAAGAGATCTATGGGGTATAGAGAAAATTTCTATGAATTCTTATTCTTATTTATTGAGACAATCATTATGATAAAAAACTCATGAACATGTACCTATGTTTTATTCCTCTTCTACCTATTACATTAAGGTTATTTTATTATGTAACACTTCTTCCCATCTCATATATGATTTCATTTTCCTTTTATTACATGGCATATAAAGGAATTTTCTATCTATAATATGTGAATTAAAGATTTTAAATTTAACAACATTTATGTAGCGAGTCACAGTATCTAAATTCGGCGTTGTAATTGGGTTCAGTCTCCCCATATAAGAGTCAAATTTCATTTGGTAATACATCCACTTGAAAAATTATGTTGTAATTGGGTTATGATTACAATTAAAAACATGTTGGTTTAAATCGTATTCCATATCATGTAGAGTGGTATAAGAGTGGTTTTCGTCCAATTTGGACTAAACCAGTATAAAAATTATTGCGTTATTTGTTTTAGTTTTTTTACCAATTACCTATATTAATTAACTTTGTTATTTTACTTCAATAATTAATCTAACTCTATGATTTTTTTAATCTGGCATATTGGACCCACATTAAGAATATATACATTCACTCTGTATTAAATAACAATATATGGTAACCATTTATAGTTAAATGACATATATATGGGAAACATGAAGAATAAAATAGTCCACTCTCTATTATAATGGCTAATTGAAAGACCGAGGAAGGACCTATTCTTGGTTTATCTGTGAATTGTATCATGATAATTAAGGAAAACTTATCCTATACTCAAGATTTGTGTATTACATATAGTATTCTATAAGAATGTTCCCAATGAAAATTTTGTTGTTTATCATTTAGTGTATGTTTATTTAATATTGAGCCAATATTATCTCTCTGTACATATATTCGATATAATTTTGTAGAATAATAAAAGTCACATTTCATAATCCACAACAACCCAGGAATATTTATTAGTTACTAGAATAATATTAACTTATAATTGAGAATAATTATATTATATGAATCTTATAAGCTATTCATGAGTCGTATTTATCTCCAATAGTTTGGGAGAAATTAAATATTGAATATCTTCTTTTTCTGTGAATATGAAAAAATAATTCTTGGAATAAGTTTATCAGTCATTAACTTAATCATGATGTCTAGTTTTCTATTGAATTATTAAAAAGTTCATTGAATTTTTTTATGACCCCTTGTAGAATGACCCTAATTGAGTTGTAATAATTGATGAATGAACTCTAGGAGAATCATCAAAAGGGATTCATTCAACCAAGTGTTCCATCATGGGTTAGACCTATTATTTTTTATATGAATAAAGATGTGTCAATGTTTCTTTAAATTAATAGTAAAGAACATAAAAAGATCACTATTAGGAACAAATATCCTTTATCACATATTGATTTCATATTTTATTAACTCCATGAAGTAAAATACTTTTCAAATATTGACCATTATTCTAGATATCATCAATTTTCTTGTAAAAGAGGAGGATATATCAAGGACAACCTTCCATATGAGGTATGGTCATTATTAAATTATATTAATGAAACTTATACATACTAATTCCCATGCTATCATCATGGATATATTAGATAGATTCTGTAGGGATTAACTTGGTCAATTTGTGTTTGTATTTGAATATTACATTATTATATATTCCATGATAATGGAAGAGAATTCAGATAATTTTACGACATTGTTAAATAATGCGAGGAAGGATAAGATATTTTCTAAACATACCATAGCTAAATTGTGTCTATACAAAGCATAATTCTATGGTTATTGATTATCAAGAAAGGGTATATTGGTTGATATTTAAATGATATAATTTATTAATTATTGTCTTAGACCAACCATGTTAACCCATATCCTTAGTTTTCATTGTTTTTATGGATAATATCGACACTTTCTGAGAGATTTATCGTAGATATCTAATCCTTTAATTAAGATGATATAAAAAGGATCCATGTCCCTATAGACATATGAATATGAAAAAAATTAAAGGAGACAAAAAATAGGTTGGATATTGAACCCATTCTCACACTACATTATACTGAAGATGGCATTTTGGTATATAATGCAGAAATAATGATGTAATAGGATGTGTTCTTATATAGAATGATATGTTGATAGATTATGCCTGATGGTAATTGAAAATTAATGAGCAATATTATCAAGCCATGATTTATAGATGGAAATATTATACATTCCTTGAATATATGGGTGAATAATTATTAGGGTTAAAGGTGAGACATATATACATTTCATTAAATATTTATCTATATATTCACACAAAAGTTTTTGAATGTTTATCGAAAGAAATTTTTGGAGTTGGTATTTTATTATGATTAGTCAATAAACCACCACCCTAGGATGAAAAATAAGGTGGATAATTATATAAGTCAGAAATACATTATAGTATATCCAAGATGAGGATACAAAATAATTATAACACTTATGGATTTACATAATATAAATTTTTATTTTACACTAAAATGGGACATACTACATATTTCGAAGATAAATATTCAACCATTAATCCATTTGAGGATTAAAGAGTAATAAAGAATCATTTAAAATTTTTAAGAAGGTGAGGAACATTAATATGTTCAATCTTAATTATGGTGGAACAATAATTTATGAGTAAGATATTAAAGTAAAATGGATGTTACAACCACTACACAAACTGTAATAAAAGTGGGAAAACATTTCCATGGATTTAATCATTAGACTCCCTATAACATTTAAAGGCCACAATACAATTTAGGTTTATTGTCAATAACATCACAATGTTAGCATTATTTATTGAAATTGGGAAAGATTTATCTCTTGAGGTGAATAACAAAATATACATTAAGGAAGTTTTAATATTATATTGAGTACCACTAAAATTCATTTCTAATCAAGATTTAATGTTTAACTTGATGTTTTGGAGAACTATTTAACAAGATCTGAATACATTTTTATACTTTATAACTACACATGATCCTCAAAACAATGTAAAATATTATTGGACTATTAAAAAAATACATGATTTGTTGATAGTATATAATATTTTTTTAAATGGTTTCTGCGGAAAAAACATTGTCTAGATGATTTTTATATCAATAATAGATCTAAATCATTAATTCAGATGGCTCCATATGAATTACTATATGACAGAAAGTGTTAAATTTAAAATCACTCGTATGAAGATGGCTAAAATACGATATTGGGAACATATCCATGTGAGGAAATGGTAGAAAAGATTAGATCCATTTAGAATAAGATATAGGTAGCTCCAATTCGACATAAAAATTATTCCAACAATCATTCAAGACATCTATAGATCGAAGTTGGGGAAAAGGTTTTCGAACAAATAATTCCATAGAATAAGGTTATGGGATATACAGAAAACGAAAAAATATGACTTTGATATATAAATTCCTTTAAAATTCATTATCACATTGAGAAGGATTCTTATTACTTTGAAATTGCACCAAATATGTCTCAGTTTTACATTATGTTCCATATATCTCTTTTGAGGAAGCACATACCTAATTTTTCACCTGTACTGAACTCCAATGGTATACTAATTGGTTAGTGTCTCACTTATAATGTCAAAAAATTATGATTCCGGATCACACATATAGATAATGTTCTACATAACAACACTACTAACCAAGTTATTTTTTTTGAAACCAATAATTTAAGTAAATAATGTGGGAACCTGAGGATATGGTGGGTCATAAGTATACTATGTTTTTCATGTGATAGAATCTTGTGGATTAATTTCTCTAACGGGTAAAATAATTTTACCTCATAAGATTTTATGACATATTTATCTTATATTTTATTTTATTTCCTTGATAGATTACTTTATTTGATACACTGAGTTGAAATGAACATTGATATACTATTTTAATAATATTTTTTAATGTTAAAATTTTGACATATCCATTAAATTATTAGTTATTAAAAGGAATAAGTAAATTATAAGAAACTATGGTTTAAAGATTTATAAAATGTTTTCATATTCCTTCAACATGATAGAAATGGATATAAAATAATTTTTAGGTAAAAAGATTTGTGTTCCTACTATTTTTAATGATAGTATTTTTTTATATTAATTATTTTAATTAATCACTATTAATGATTTGTTTAAATGGAATTTGAGGTTAATATATTCCGTAAAACATTTCAACATTCATCTAATTTAATTTTTAATTGTCATTGAATAAGAATAAATCAGGCAGTTTGGTTAAAATTTCATTTTTTAAAAAACATTTTTTATCTTTTGGTTATTAATGTTAATATATATTTATTAAACTTATTGGAATTAAAAATGATAAATTTTATTAAAATTTTCATTTTCAATGTAATTTTTTAGTTAATCTACTTTCTTTTTTGATAAAAATTTAATTAAAAGAAACAACGAATTTGTGACAGGGGTTCATGTTAAAACATATTTATCGGGGGTGAGGGTTAAAATAAAAATCAAGGGTAAAAATGAAATATATAAATTTAAAATTTCTAGTGGACAAATATATTTTAGCCTTTTATATTTTTAACTTTTATTTTTTAAAATTTGGTTTCAACTTCATAATAATGTGAATATATTATTTAAACATTTAAAGTAATTCCATTTGTATCACTCCCCTCAAATATATAAGAGAGCTTCTTCCATTTGGTAACACACTGAGTTTTTATGGGCAAATTGTTTTTGAATTAATTTAAATTTTCATTTATATAATGCAATACGCTATTTCAAGCATTCCTTTCACACTACACTGACCTGTCGTATGCGACACCATGTTGGCATACGATACACGAAAAAATGAGTATTGATTTTGTTTGATGTATAAAAGAAATAAGTTTTTATTATGTTATACCCAACACCAAAATAATATTTCACTATCCCCAACACTGAATTTCCTTTCATTACATTAAATAGAGACCTTCCGCAATAGCTTAGATTTTACATAATTCTAAGTTTCACTAAAAAATGATGTGTTATCGAAATATAATTAGTTAATGGAATATAAAAAAGATGTAATGAATAGTATTTACCAAAATTTGAATTTTATATAACATTAACATAAATTTTATGTATATTCTTGACATGATATAAGAACAAATTAAATTTTTTGAAAAAATTTGTATTTTTTAAAAAATGTAGTTCTGCTATATTTTGATTGCGCACCAATTTGAAATATCATTTTTAACACTTTTATATATTCTATTTGAAAAAATTGAAATTTTTTTATTTTTCACATTAAATTTACTTTGGTGGAATTTCTTTAATATTTCTGATAAAATTCATATTTTAATGAATAATGAAAAATACTGCATTTTAATTCAAAACTACCTTTTCATATAATTTATTTATATAGTTATAAAATCTTTCTTATTACATTTAATGTCTAATAGAATTATGTTTTTATAATTTAATCTAATTTTGGTCATTTCACGTAATTTTATACTGATATTAGATATAAAATCATATCAGTCTTTTGATGGTTTTTACATTTAGAAAACCTATTTTCTTTTTTTTTTAAAAATAATTAAATTTAAATTAATTTCTACAACTTATGTTATTTGAATTTTGAATAAATTTATTCCATATTTATAATAAATTTGTTCAAATTATGTTAATAGGTTACTTTTATTTTTTCGATATTATGAATAATAACATTTTTAATTTTCATCTACCACGTTTAAAGGTAAACTGGGTAAATTATGGTAAAAAACAACATGATAAGGGAAATAAAATTATAATAATGCCTACCAAAATCCTATTTTATGAATTAATGTCGACCAATATATCTTAAGGGTCTGAATTGATTGATTTTATGGACATTTTATCCTTAATGTGATGTAATTATAATTAAACAAAAAAAGTGGCAACATGTCACTCTATATTCTCATATTGGTATAATAATTTTAATGTAGTGATAGAGACGATTCAACGTCACAAATATATAGTCTCTGGAATGAAAATAGAATTAAATACATCATGTGAATTTATTTAATATTTTTAGAGATTATATAATTATCATTAATGATGAAAAAATAGTGATGTAAAAATTATTTTATTAATTTAAATATTAAATAAATGGTTTTAAAAATATTAAATAAAATATTAAAATTAAATGTAAATGTTCTCCAATAATTTTATAGGTGTCAATGACATGTTAGAAGTGTATTAAATATTTTTTCGAATTTAATATCTGTGTGGATCTTTTTTAAGGTCAAATAAATGAATAGTTTCAAAATTGGCAATATTGATATTATATGAAAATATCATATTATTAATTTATTTAAAAATAAAATAAATATTTATTAATTTAAAACTTAAAATTATATGGTCTCCCATGTCCTGAAATATCCAATTATGGACAATTTACCACACATAAATCAATATTTCTAACTAATTATAATTTGAAATATTATTCCCACACTTAAAATTAAATATATTAAATAAGGATAAATAAAAATGATAAGGTTTAAAATAAAGTCATATCATGTATAAATTTTATTAGTATATAGGATTTCAAACCATACCCATATTATCTTATAAATAATCTACTTTGAGGGATTTTAGTTTTAAAATTTATTTATATGAATTTAATAGTTTTGGTATTTCTAAAGGTGCACATCCCCTATCTTATAAAAGGGAACCTCTCCTAATATTTTTATCAAACTTCTATGTCCCCCTTTACCAGCCAAACCCTTACCATTTCCTCTCCCAAATTACCTAAATTCATCTTATAGGCCACAATTTGGGCCTAAAACCATCCTAATTAGTCCTTTTAAGCAAATCCAAAGGAGATAATCGAATAAATAGTAATTTCTTTATTAGTTACTTTAAAATTATTTTATTCCAATACTTAATCTTATTATGTTGTTTACATAATAAAGTAATATATACATTATCTTCTGTAACACCCCGATATTTTATAAAAAATATTCCTTTTAATTTCATTGATGTCTTGTGTCGTACATGAAACCAAAATTAGCTTGTACTATATGCAAGACCGTATTAGCTTGCAGTATACGCAAAACTATTCTTGGATCGTGTTATACACAATTTCAAGTTCATTTGATAGTTGTTATTCTACGCAACATTGAGTGTATATATATATATATTCAATATAGAAATTAAATATGGTTGGATTCTGTTATACGCAACAACAAAGGATTCTTTCACTACACACAGCCCTGACATGGCTTACATTACACGCAATCACGACCTTCCACAATAGCATGTGTTGTACGCAATACCGAGTTTCACTAACCGAGATATAATTATAATATTATTATTAACTAACCGTTATGAATATTAATACCCGTGTTTTGTAATATTATAAAATTTATATTTCAAAATGGACTTTATTTTTGGATTCGGAATATCGAAATCAGCCTAGGGTGAATTTTAGGTATTTTCGGAAAACTTTCAATTTTTGATGAATAGTGAAAATACTGGGTAACTATTTAAAAAAAACTTTTTATTTTAATAATTATTTATTTTATTTAAATTTATTTTCAGTCAAAATTGATACATATTTCCTATATAAGTTCAATTTAAATCATTGGATTTATTTTATAATAATTTTAGATATATATAAATTTTATTGAACTTTTCACCGTCTTTTACCCACCTCCTAGGAGAATTTGTAAATTCACATAAAACATAATTTTACTGCTTCTATGAGTGGAAGTTCGAATATCTGAGAAACACGGTTAACATCAAGTACTAAAATGTGGTTCAATGAGATAAAAAATTATTTTTGGTGAATAGTAACTTTTTACTTTTATTTACCACGGTTAAAAGTAAATAATGTAATTAAGGGTAAAAATGATATTATTATTACCCTAACACATGTCCTAATTCTCTTGGATAAGTGTAATTAGACCAAAAAAACTTTACGAATAAAATATTACCATTTAGGTCCACTTGGATTAGATTAGGACATTTATTAATAATTTATTTAAAGAAGGGTTAAAATAGTTGAAATCAATGTTTAATTGTAACACCCCGAGCTTCCACGATACGCTTCTCATTTAATAATGCAATAGCTTGCATGGTACGCAACTTCGAGTTCTAAAACACCGCGACTAATCAAAGTAGCCGTTATGAATAGTAATAACCACTTTTTAAAATTATAGAAATTTTATATTTCAAAATGGACTTCATTTTTGTATTCATAATATCAAAATTATCCTAAGTTGAATTTTTTGTAATTTTCTGAGAACTTCCAATTTTTATGAATAGTGAAAAATATATAAAAAAACTTTTTTAATCAAAATAATTTATAGTGATAAATTATACTATTTAGTGGTTTTAAAGTATAATTAGAATATATTTTTACCATTTTATACAATGGTGGTCATTAGAATTAATTTGACATTGAAATTGGACATAAACAATTGCCAATCTTTTGATATAAATTGTTTCTTAAAACACGCTATTTGTTGTGACAACGGGAATTAATTATAAAATTAATTAATGCAACTTATATGTTTGGAATTTTGTAAAATAGACATCATTTTTGAATTCGGAATATCAATTATAGCTTAGGGTGAAATTTTGGCCTTGTTCTGAAAAACTTCAATTTTTGATGAATAGTGAAACCACTAAGTGGTAGTTAAATAACTGATTTTTCGTTTAAATGAAATATTACCACATCTGTGTTTTGATTTTCAAAAATCCGACATAAATGGTTGTCATTAAGAAGTAAAATGTGGTTCAATGAGATTAAAATAATTTTTTGGTGAATAGTAACTTTTAAGTTCTTAATCGCGATTAGAGGTAATTAGTGTAGTTTAAGGTAAAAACAATGTTTTAATAATATGATATGAGCTTGAAACTTGTCCTACTTCTATTGGATGAGTCATGGCCGACCAAGACAATCCATGGGTCAACTTGGGGACCCCATGGAGCCACTTTAGTTGGAAAATGACATTAATATATATTTATTTAATGTTAAAATTAAATTGACACAAACATGAGTTGTTTTACTAAAACTTTTTTTAAGTGGGGTTACACAAGTCCAAATTTTGACTATAAATATTCATTAGAAAGATAAAAAGATTTCCTACATCATAGTATTTTTTTTATAATTTTTAGACATTATATAAATTAAATTAGTTATGACATCATGATGATGCAGCGATGACCTCATTATTTAACGATTTAAATAAAATGGGAAGATAATGCAAAATCCAAGGCTTACATTTGTCCAAAGCCAATTTTATGAGGAGATTTCGAACCCTTATCACCTTATCCACGAATTATATAAGTGTGGGACCTTTAGAAACCGAAAATCATTGTATAATTGAATAACATTTCATTACTTTCCAAAAGTGCCCCTCTTCTCCACTTATAAAAGGCCCCCACCTCTCCCACCTTATTCACACTTTCAAGCCATTTGGCTCGGCCAACCTCTGCCCAAATACTCTCCCAAAATCCCTCCCTTAATCATAGAAGAATCACTTTGGGCAGAATTCTTCCCAAGGAAGCCTTTGGCTCAAATCAAAAAGAGTTACCCGATTTTGAGGTAATGTCTTCTCTAATGTTGTTTTGTTTTATTTTTCTTCTCCAACCCCCTAAACTATTTTTATTCATTTCTTTTGTAACAACACCAGTATCCTAAATATACTAGGATGTTGTTATAATAAGGATTCTAGCTACACTTACACACACCTACATCTAATGGTTAAAGAACATACGGTTTCTGTGGATGGTGAATTTCTGCCTCATGAAACGATGATTGTTCAACACTCATATAACACCTTCAAAGGTGGCCATTAAGATGTCACTATTTTTATATATGATATATAATATGTTTATGTTTTACTTATGCTTCTGTATTTCTCATTTATGGCATACTTTATGATTTCCATTATGGGTAAAACACGATAATTTCATTTTAGGAAGTGCGGACTACCGCCCCCTCAAAGTGATTTGAATCGTTAATGCCATATGTGGGATGTATAAAGGATGGAGTAAATGGTATTATACACTATATAATACTGGAATTATATTATACATTTATATCATTATTATTTCGTTCCATTAAATAAGAAATTGAAATGAAAGTAGCGTTCATGCGTATGTACGGCTTACCGTCTCCATGAACGGTGCATTTCATTTCTTACCTCTAAATGTTACGTAATATTATAAATGAATGTATATACTGGATATATAAGATATATATGACATCTAAATAATGAATATAATTCTGGAGATAATGAATATTCTACCACATAAACAACTTGTAATTAGAAGAAATTTATTGTTGACTCAAGTACCAAAGATCGACAAAACGACCGTTATTAACTTAAATAATTACATAATGTTCATATCATTGTAATAAGTGATATAATAAGGATAATGAAATTGAAAATGGTTCTTAATAAGGTATATATTAACTCTAGTTTATTATTCAGGAGGTTAAAGAACGGTTGAGTCAAGTCAGACACGAGGTAAGGGAATTTCTTAACCCAACTTCCATTCTTTGGGTTAATCTCCTACTTTCAAATTATGTCATGATATTATTATTTCTTATTTTGTATTATTTGTGTGTACCTATAGTGAATACACATAATAGATCTATTTTATTTTAAAAATGATCTTTTAAGGACTTCGTCTCAATCTCCTTTCATTGAGGCATATTTGGTTTTATACACAACTTTCTTTTATACAGTGTATAAACCCCTTTGACTTTTACGTTTATTGAAAAGGAATCTTTTTTATACGAAGCGTTTTAATAAACGACAAAAAGGGAATGTTTTTCTTTCCGTACTTATGCGGCGACAACGACTTCTCCGCCGCCGTGACCATTATTTGAGTTTCGGCTTCCTCTACAAGCCATCATTTTTTTTAATGAAAAATAAATACAAAGTTTTAACTTTCTTTTATTTTGGTATTGAAAATGGTTTTGAAAGCATTTTTATTATATCAATTTGTCGTATTGATATCTTGTGATTGAAATGTGGAAATGTTATGTTTCCTTTATGCATGTTTTATGTGATACGATTATGTTATGGTTTATGATATGTTTAAACCTATTCATATGAGGAATGCATTGGACTTAATAAGTGACGGGTGGAGCCTGCTATAGCTCCTCGATGCATCGGCAGGTCTCATGAGACAAACTAGTGCCTTGGCATGAGGCCTTGACAAAATCTAATTTGTGGTCTTGGCACGAGGCCTTGGCTACATGGTTATGATAGTCTGACATTATGCATTCCATCATTATGAAAGTGGTTATTGATATTGCATGTGATTATTCGACCAGTAGAATATCCATGTGAATAAGTAAATGGAATTATCTCATTTTACTTTTTCCATATTATGTTGAAGTTCATGTTTAAAAGGCTTTTGTTTTAGTTATACATTGCCTTAAAAGTTAATGTTTATTTATGAAAGCTTCCGCAATATTTTTATCCTTACTGAGCATCTGAGCTCACCCCTTTCAATGTTTTAATATTTTCCAGGATGTGAAGAAGTATTTTATGAATGACATGCAGGGATAGTCAGAAGAGGATATGAGTGTGGACTATGGAGACTTTGTTATTGTAGTTTTTCACTTTATGATGTAATGTAACGTTTACGAATGTATCTAGTGTTTCCAAGGCTACTAAACTAATCGGTCTTTCGAGACTTGATCTTTTGTGATCATGCCAATGTTACGAAGTAATGCACAGACTCTGGGTAGCTGGGGTCGGGGCGTTACAGTTGGTATCAGAGGCAGTTTAGTACTAACCTTGGAAGCTAGATTTAGATAAACTCTGATTAGAGCACAAAGGCCGAAGATAGACTTTAAGGATTAGTATAGAAGAACTTCCTAGAATTTTGTTGTTGTAAAGATTTTGTGAGTTTTCCGAGCAATACATCCCTGTCTGGATACGAGCAGGTAGAGGCGGCTCTGGCACAGATTTACCTAGGGGTAAAACCTGAAAACACCGCTTTGAGCTAGACTCGAACGGGATCTGGTGCACGAAAACAGGCCTTGCTGTACTCTTGGTTACGACACTCCCGGGGGATATGCTTATGATAATTCGCATTTTCATTACAAATCATTATGAAGGGTTTATGAGTATATACTTCCTCAAAGAAAACATTTTTATGATTATGGATTATATCCATAAATAGATCAATTTATGTAAAGTGTTTTAAAAGTATGGAATTATGTATTTTGATTCATAAACTAATCTAGTTTATGCCATTGTTTAGAAATGGCGCCTAGTGGATGAAATGGAAACCGTATCAATGCACGCACTCCATGTAGGGATTGCCCTCCTGCTCAAGATAATTATTGTGGATTTGGAGATACAACTGGTGCTGATCAACTTATTACAATACTGGGACAACTCACTCAGGTTATGAATAATAACCTTACTCATATAGAGCACCCTGATCCGCAACATGGAGGATCAATGCTAGACCGTTTCATGAGGCAACAACCACCAACCTTCAATGGGAGTAAAAATCCTATAGTAGCTGAGCAATGGATAAATTCCTTAGAGAAAATATTCCATGCCTTGGGGAGTAGTGAAAGGGAGAGGGTTGTCATGGCAGTTTACCGCCTCACTGGAGATGCCGATCAGTGGTGGTCGCTGATTCAAAACACAAAGGAAGATGATGACGTATCGAATATGGAATGGAGGGAGTTCAAAGAGTTTTTCTTAGAAAAATACATTCCTCATGACCATCGAGCAGATATGGAAAGGCAATTTCTGAGTCTGAGGAAGAAGGAGGATGAGAATGTCGCAAAGTATGAGGCTAACTTTACAAGGTTAGCGAGGCATGCTGCAGATTATATACATAACCCAAGGAGTAAGATTGATCGTTTCTTTGATGGGTTAAAACCATTTCTCCGTCGAGCTTTAGTATCACAGTCCTTCTCATCATACGAAGATATTGTCTCGTGTGCTATCAAGACAGAAAAGGAATTCTCTAGGTCTTATGACAACAAAGTAAAGCAAGAGAAGAAGAGAACGGTGGAACAAGAGACAGATAATGGGAAAAAGGGAAAGAAGGATTTTCCATTATGTGATAATTGTGGGAAGAATCACCCTGGTACTTGCCTAAAAGGAATGGGAGTTTGTTATAAATGTGGAGAAAAAGGTCACCAGGCGCGTGATTGCAAGGGAAAGAAAGAGGCTATCAATGTTGAATGCTACACTTGTAGAGAAATGGGGCGTTATGTAAATGAATGTCCTAAGCGTCAAGGAAACTTACCTCAGAAAAGACCAAGGGATCAAGGACAATCATATGCTGTTACTACAGTTGAAGCAGAATAACTAATGTAATGGTGCTTTTGGACTCATGGATTATATTCTGGTTATTGGAATAATGTGATATATATATAAGGATTGTATTGCAGTACTTGTTGATTTCAGTAAGGTTTTAATATGATGAAGGTAATTATATTTTTATTATGTGACAATAAGAGAAACTTTACTTTGTTTGGGGAATCTGATAAATTGATTTTGGAATTAAGAGACCTTTTAGAGAAAGTCTGGACAGAGGTATATTGGATAATTATAAAGGTTGGAGTGGATTAAGTTGATCTTGGGATAGTATTGTTTAAGGTTAAAAAATTTATGAAGATTATTTTTGGAATATTATGATACTATAGTTTTAGGAAAAGGAAAACCTGTAGGGTGGGGCATAACCCGTCACGTCTGACAAAGCTGCAGGAATCGAACCCACAACCATAGTGCGACAAGCCTTTATTTCCTACCACTAGCCTACAGGAAGTCCCTGGTTATTACAAAATAGTTTTTCTAATCTAAATGGTATGTGTTAACATTTGGAACCTTATACAATTAGGATAAATAGAATATTTTTGAGTTCCGTTACCATTTGGAGTAAAAGTTGGGTCTGTGGTAAAAATTTATTAACGAATGAAAGTATACATAACAAGTATGTATATTCCCTTACGTTCTTAGTAAATCTCCTAAATAAATTCCTCAACATTATAAAAGGTAACTTAAAACAAAAATGTTGTCGGTTAATTTTTCCAACTAGGGATTCAATGACCGTTTAACCAATCACAAGTTTGTGATTTTATTGTAGTTAAACTTTCTCCTAATCCTGTTTTCTATAACTCTCCATCAGACCTTGATGGTTTGTTTTTCTTCCATATCCATATTTTCATAGAATCCTAGAATGGGCTATATCGGGTGACCTTTGTAATTATCTTGCTTTCTTTTAATGTTATATATTTATTAACCTTATTTCCGATGTGGGTTTTGCACAAAGGTATTTTCAATTTTCAACCTTTTATTTTCAAAGAAAATTTTCAAATTGCGAGGACGCAATTTATTGCTGAAGGGGAGAATGTAACACCCCGAGCTTCCACGATACGCTTCTCATTTAATAATGCAATAGCTTGCATGGTACGCAACTTCGAGTTCTAAAACATCGCGACTAATAAAAGTAGCCGTTATGAATAGTAATAGCCACTTTTTAAAATTATAGAAATTTTATATTTCAAAATGGACTTCATTTTTGTATTCATAATATCAAAATTATCCTAAGTTGAATTTTTTGTAATTTTCTGAGAACTTCCAATTTTTATGAATAGTGAAAAATACATAAAACAACTTTTTTAATCAAAATAATTTATAGTGGTAAATTATACTATTTAGTGGTTTTAAAGTATAATTAGAATATATTTTTACCATTTTATCCAATGGTGGTCATTATAATTAATTTGACATTGAAATTGGACATAAACAATTGACAATCTTTTGATATAAATTGTTTCTTAAAACACCCTATTTGTTGTGACAGCAGGAATTAATTATAAAATTCATTAATGCAACTTATATGTTTGGAATTTTGTAAAATAGACATCATTTTTGAATTCGGAATATCAATTATAGCTTAGGGTGAAATTTTGGCCTTGTTCTGAAAAAACTTCAATTTTTGATGAATAGTGAAACCACTAAGTGGTAGTTAAATAACTGATTTTTCGTTTAAATGAAATATTACCAATTCTGTGTTCTGATTTTCAAATATCCGACATACATGGTTGTCATTAAGAAGTAAAATGTGGTTCAATGAGATTAAAATAAATTTTTGGTGAATAGTAACTTTTAAGTTCTTAATCGCGATTAGAGATAATTAGTGTAATTTAAGGTAAAAACAATGTTTTAATAATATGATATGAGCTTGACACTTGTCCTACTCCTATTGGATGAGTCATGGCCGACCAAGACAATCCATGGGTCAACTTGGGGACCCCATGGAGCCACTTTAGTTGGAAAATGACATTAATATATATTTATTTAATGTTAAAATTAAATTGACAAGAACATGAGTTGTTTTACTAAATCATTTTTTAAGTGGGGTTAAACAAGTCCAAATTTTGACTATAAATATTCATTAGAAAGATAAAAAGATTTCCTACATCATAGTATTTGTTTTATAATTTTTAGAAATTATATAAATTAAATTATTTATGACATCATGATGATGCAGCGATGACCTCATTATTTAACGATTTAAATAAAATGGGAAGATAATGCAAAATCCAAGGCTTACACTTGTCCAAAGCCAATTGGATGAGGATATTTCGAACCCTTATCACCTTATCCACGAATTATATAAGTGTGGGACCTTTAGAAAACGAAAAGCATTGTATAATTGAATAACATTTCATTACTTTCCAAAAGTGCCCCTCCTCTCCACTTATAAAAGGCCCCCACCTCTCCCACCTTATTCACACTTTCAAGCCATTTGGCTCGGCCAACCTCTGCCCAAATACTCTCCCAACATCCCTCCCTTACTCCTAGAAGACTCACTTTGGGCAGAATGCTTCCCAAGGAATCCTTTGGCTCAAATCAAAAAGAGTTACCCGATTTTGAGGTAATGTCTTCTCTAATGTTGTTTTGTTTTATTTTTCTTCTCCAACCCCATAAAATCTTTTTATTCATTTTTTTTGTAACAACACCAGTATCCTCAATATTCTAGGATTTTTTTATAAGAATGATTCGAGCTACACTTACACACACCTACATCTAATGGTTAAAGAACATACGGTTTCTGTGGATGGCGAATTTCTGCCTCACGAAACGATGATTGTTCAACACTCATATAACACCTTAAAAGGTGGACATTAAGATGTCAATATTTTTATATATGATATATAATATGTTTATGTTTTACTTATGCTTCTGTATTTCTCATTTATGGCATACTTTATGATTTCCATTATGGGTAAAACGCGATAATTTCATTTTAGGAAGTGCGGACTACCGCCCCCTCAAAGTTATTTGAATCGTTAATGCCATATGTGGGATGTATAAAGGATGGAGTAAATGGTATTATACACTATATTATACTGGAATTATATTATACATTTATATCATTATTATTTCGTTCCATTAAATATGAAATTGAAATGAAAGTAGCGTTCATGCGTACGTACGGCTTACTGTCTCCATGAACGGTGCATTTCATTTCTTACCTCTAAATGTTACGTAATATTATAAATGAATGTATATACTGGATATATAAGATATATATGACATCTAAATCATGAATATAATTCTGGAGATAATGGATATTCTACCACATAAACAACTTGTAATTATAAGAAATTTATTGTTGACTCAAGTACCAAAGATCGACAAAACGACCGTTATTAACTTAAATAATTACATAATGTTCATATCTTTGTAATAAGTGATATAATAAGGATAATGAAATTGAAAATGGTTCTTAATAAGGTATATATTAACTCTAGTTTATTATTCAGGAGGTTAAATAACGGTTGAGTCAAGTCAGACACGAGGTAAGGGAATTTCTTAACCCAACTTCCATTCTTTGGGTTAATCTCCTACTTTCAAATTATGTCATGATATTATTATTTCTTATTTTGTATTATTTGTGTTTAGCTATAGTGAATACACATAATAGATATATTTTATTTTAAAAATGATCTTTTAAGTACTTCGTCTCAATCTCCTTTCATTGAGGCATATTTGGTTTTATACACAACATTCTTTTATACAGTGTATAAACCCCTTTGACTTTTACGTTTATTGAAAAGGAATCTTTTTTATACAAAGCGTTTTAATAAATGACAAAAAGGGAATGTTTTTCTTTCCGTACTTATGCGGCGACAACGACTTCTCCGCCGCCGTGACCATTATTTGAGTTTCGGCTTCCTCTACAAGCCATCATTTTTTTTATTGAAAAATAAATACAAAGTTTTAACTTTCTTTTATTTTGGTATTGAAAATGGTTTTGAAAGCATTTTTATTATATCAATTTGTCGTATTGATATCTTGTGATTGAAATGTGGAAATGTTATGTTTCTTTTATGCATGTTTTATGTGATACGATTATGTTATGGGTTATGATATGTTTAAACCTATTCATATGAGGAATGCATTGGACTTAATAAGTGACGGGTGGAGCCCGCTATAGCTCCTCGATGCATCGGCTGGTCTCATGAGACAAACTAGTGTCTTGGTATGAGGCCTTGACAAAATCTAATTTGTGGTCTTGGCACGAGGCCTTGGCTACATGGTTATGATAGTCTGGCATTATGCATTCCATCATTATGAAAGTGGTTATTGATATTGCATGTGATTATTCGACCAGTAGAATATCCATGTGAATAAGTAAATGGAATTATCTCATTTTACTTTTGCCATATTATGTTGAAGTTCATGTTTAAAAGGCTTTTGTTTTAGTTATACATTGCCTTAAAATTTAATGTTTATTTATGAAAGCTTCCGCAATATTGTTATCCTTACTGAGCATCTGAGCTCACCCCTTTCAATGTTTTAATATTTTCCAGGATGTGAAGAAGTATTTTATGAATGACCTGCAGGGATAGTCATAAGAGGATATGATTGTGGACTATGGAGACTTTGTTATTGTTGTTTTTCACTTTATGATGTAATGTAACGATTACGAATGTATCTAGTGTTTCCAAGGCTACTAAACTAATCGGTCTTTCGAGACTTGATCTTTTGTGATCATGCCAATGTTACGAAGTAATGCACCGACTCTGGGTAGCTGGGGTCGGGGCGTTACAGTTGGTATCAGAGGCAGTTTAGTACTAACCTTGGAAGCTAGATTTAGATAAACTCTGATTAGAGCACATAGCCCGAAGATAGACTTTAAGGATTAGTATAGAAGAACTTCCTAGAATTTTGTTGTTGTAAAGATTTTGTGAGTTTTCCGAGCAATACATCCCTGTCTGGATACGAGCAGGTAGAGGCGGCTCTGGCACAGATGTACCTAGGGGTAAAACCTAAAAACACCGCTTTGAGCTAGACTCGAACGGGAACTGGTGCACGAAAACAGGCCTTGCTGTACTCTTGGTTACGACACTCCCGGGGGATATGCTTAGGATAATTCTCATTTTCATTACAAATCATTATGAAGGGTTTATGAGTATATACTTCCTCAAAGAAAACATTTTTATGATTATGGATTATATCCATAAATAGATCAATTTATGTAAAGTGTTTTAAAAGTATGGAATTATGTATTTTGATTCATAAACTAATCTAGTTTATGCCATTGTTTAGAAATGGCGCCTAGTGGATGAAATGGAAACCGTATCAATGCACGCACTCCATGTAGGGATTGCCCTCCTGCTCAAGATAATTATTGTGGATTTGGAGATACAACTGGTGCTGATCAACTTATTACAATACTGGGACAACTCACTCAGGTTATGAATAATAACCTTACTCATATAGAGCACCCTGATCCGCAACGTGGAGGATCAATGCTAGACCGTTTCATGAGGCAACAACCACCAACCTTCAATGGGAGTACAAATCCTATAGTAGCTGAGCAATGGATAAATTCCTTAGAGAAAATATTCCATGCCTTGGGGAGTAGTTAAAGGGAGAAGGTTGTCATGGCAGTTTACCGCCTCACTGGAGATGCCGATCAGTGGTGGTCGCTGATTCAAAACACAAAGGAAGATGATGACGTATCGAATATGGAATGGAGGGAGTTCAAAGAGCTTTTCTTAGAAAAATACTTTCCTCATGACCATCGAGCAGATATGGAAAGGCAATTTCTGAGTCTGAGGCAGAAGGAGGATGAGAATGTCGCAAAGTATGAGGCTAACTTTACAAGGTTAGCGAGGCATGCTGCAGATTATATACGTAACCCAAGGAGTAAGATTGATCGTTTCTTTGATGGGTTAAAACCATTTCTCTGTCGAGCTTTAGTATCACAATCCTTCACATCATACGAAGATATTGTCTCGTGTGCTATCAAGACAGAAAAGGAATTCTCTAGGTCTTATGACAACAAAGTAAAGCAAGAGAAGAAGAGAACGGTGGAACAAGAGACAGATAAAGGGAAAAAGGGAAAGAAGGATTTTCCATTATGTGATAATTGTGGGAAGAATCACCCCGGTACTTGCCTAAAAGGAATGGGAGTTTGTTATAAATGTGGAGAAAAAGGTCACCAGGCGCGTGATTGCAAGGGAAAGAAAGAGGCTATCAATGTTGAATGGTACACTTGTAGAGAAATGGGGCATTATGCAAATGAATGTCCTAAGCGTCAAGGAAACTTACCTCAGAAAAGACCAAGGGATCAAGGACAATCTTATGCTGTTACTACAGTTGAAGCAGAATAACTAATGTAATGGTGCTTTTGGACTCATGGATTATATTCTGGTTATTGGAATAATGTGATATATATATAAGGATTGTATTGCAGTACTTGTTGATTTCAGTAAGGTTTTAATATGATGAAGGTAATTATATTTTTAGTATGTGACAATAAGAGAAACTTTACTTTGTTTGGGGAATCTGATAAACTGATTTTGGAATTAAGGGACCTTTTAGAGAAAGTCTGGACATAGGTATATTGGATAATTATATAGGTTGGAGTGGATTAAGTTGATCTTTGGATAGTATTGTTTAAGGTTAAAAAATTTATGAAGATTATTTTTGGAATATTATGATACTATAGTTTTAGGAAAAGGACAACCTGCAGGGTGGGGCATAACCCGTTGCGTCGGACAAAGCTGCAGGAATCGAACCCACAACCATAGTGCGACAAGCCTTTATTTCCTACCAATAGCCTACAGGAAGTCCCTGGTTATTACAAAATAGTTTTACTAATCTAAATGGTATGTGTTAACATTTGGAACCTTATACAATTAGGATAAATAGAATATTTTTGAGTTCCGTTACCATTTGGAGTAAAAGTTGGGTCTGTGGTAAAAATTTATTAACGAATGAAAGTATACATAACAAGTATGTATATTCCCTTACGTTCTTAGTAAATCTCCTAAATAAATTCCACAAAATTATAAAAGGTAACTTAAAAAAAAATGTTGTCGGTTAATTTTTCCAACTAGGGATTCAATGATCGTTTAACCAATCACTAGTTTGTGATTTTATTATGGTTAAACTTTCTCCTAATCCTGTTTTCTATAACTCTCCATCAGACCTTGATGGTTTGTTTTTCTTCCATATCCATATTTTCATAGATTCCTAGAATGGGCTATATCGGGTGACCTTTGTACTTATCTTGCTTTCTTTTAATGTTATATATTTATTAACCTTATTTCTGATGTGGGTTTTGCACAAAGGTATTTTCAATTTTCAACCTTTTATTTTCAAAGAAAAATTTCAAATTGCGAGGACGCAATTTATTGAAGGAGGGGAGAATGTAACACCCCGAGCTTCAACGATACGCTTCTCATTTAATAATGCAATAGCTTGCATGGTACGCAACTTCGAGTTCTAAAACACCGCGACTAATCAAAGTAGCCGTTATGAATAGTAATAACCACTTTTTAAAATTATAGAAATTTTATATTTCAAAATGGACTTCATTTTTGTATTCATAATATCAAAATTATCCTAAGTTGAATTTTTTGTAATTTTCTGAGAACTTCCAATTTTTATGAATAGTGAAAAATACATAAAACAACTTTTTTAATCAAAATAATTTATATTGGTAAATTATACTATTTAGTGGTTTTAAAGTATAATTAGAATATATTTTTACCATTTTATCCAATGGTGGTCATTAGAATTAATTTGACATTGAAATTGGACATAAACAATTGCCAATCTTTTGATATAAATTGTTTCTTAAAACACGCTATTTGTTGTGACAGCGGGAATTAATTATAAAATTAATTAATGCAACTTATATGTTTGGAATTTTGTAAAATAGACATCATTTTTGAATTCGGAATATCAATTATAGCTTAGGGTGAAATTTTGGCCTTGTTCTGAAAAACTTCAATTTTTGATGAATAGTGAAACCACTAAGTGGTAGTTAAATAACTGATTTTTTGTTTAAATGAAATATTACCACTTATGTGTTTTGATTTTCAAAAATCCGACATACATGGTTGTCATTAAGAAGTAAAATGTGGTTCAATGAGATTAAAATAAATTTTTGGTGAATAGTAACTTTTAAGTTCTTAATCGCGATTAGAGGTAATTAGTGTAGTTTAAGGTAAAAACAATGTTTTAATAATATGATATGAGCTTGACACTTGTCCTACTCCAATTGGATGAGTCATGGCCGACCAAGACAATCCATGGGTCAACTTGGGGACCCCATGGAGCCACTTTAGTTGGAAAATGACATTAATATATATTTATTTAATGTTAAAATTAAATTGACACAAACATGAGTTGTTTTACTAAAACATTTTTTAAATGGGGATACACAAGTCCACATTTTGACTATAAATATCCATTAGAAAGCTAAAAAGATTTCCTACATCATAGTATTTTTTTTTATAATTTTTAGACATTATATAAATTAAATTATTTATGACATCATGATGATGCAGCGATGACCTCATTATTTAACGATTTAAATAAAATGGGAAGATAATGCAAAATACAAGGCTTACACTTGTCCAAAGCCAATTGGATGAGGAGATTTCGAACCCTTATCACCTTATCCACGAATTATATAAGTGTGGGACCTTTAGAAACCGAAAAGCATTGTATAATTGTATAACATTTCATTACTTTCCAAAAGTGCCCCTCCTCTCCACTTATAAAAGGCCCCCACCTCTCCCACCTTATTCACACTTTCAAGCCATTTGGCTCGGCCAACATCTGCCCAAATACTCTCCCAACATCCCTCCCTTACTCCTAGAAGACTCACTTTGGGCAGAATGCTTCCCAAGGAAGCCTTTGGCTCAAATCAAAAAGAGTTACCCGATTTTGAGGTAATGTCTTCTCTAATGTTGTTTTGTTTTATTTTTTTTCTCCAACCCCCTAAACTCTTTTTACTCATTTCTTTTGTAACAAAACCAGTATCCTCAATATACTAGGATGTTGTTATAAGAAGGATTCGAGCTACACTTACACACACCTACATCTAATGGTTAAAGAACATACGGTTTCTGTGGATGGCGAATTTCTGCCTCACGAAACGATGATTGTTCAACACTCATATAACACCTTAAAAGGTGGACATTAAGATGTCACTATTTTTATATATGATATATAATATGTTTATGTTTTACTTATGCTTCTGTATTTCTCATTTATGGCATACTTTATGATTTCCATTATTGGTAAAACGCGATAATTTCATTTTAGGAAGTGCGGACTACCGCCCCTCAAAGTGATTTGAATCGTTAATGCCATATGTGGGATGTATAAAGGATGGAGTAAATGGTATTATACACTATATTATACTGGAATTATATTATACATTTATATCATTATTATTTCATTCCATTAAATATGAAATTGAAATGAAAGTAGCGTTCATGCGTACGTACGGCTTACCGTCTCCATGAACGGTGCATTTCATTTTTTACCTCTAAATGTTACGTAATATTATAAATGAATGTATATACTGGATATATAAGATATATATGACATCTAAATCATGAATATAATTCTGGAGATAATGGATATTCTACCACATAAACAACTTGTAATTATAAGAAATTTATTGTTGACTCAAGTACCAAAGATCGACAAAGCGACCGTTATTAACTTAAATAATTACATAATGTTCATATCATTGTAATAAGTGATATAATAAGGATAATGAAATTGAAAATGGTTCTTAATAAGGTATATATTAAATCTAGTTTATTATTCAGGAGGTTAAAGAACGGTTGAGTCAAGTCAGACACGAGGTAAGGGAATTTCTTAACCCAACTTCCATTCTTTGGGTTAATCTCCTACTTTCAAATTATATCATGATATTATTATTTCTTATTTTGTATTATTTGTGTGTACCTATAGTGAATACACATAATAGATCTATTTTATTTTAAAAATGATATTTTAAGGACTTCGTCTCAATCTCCTTTCATTGAGGCATATTTGGTTTTATACACAACTTTCTTTTATACAGTGTATAAACCCCTTTGACTTTTACGTTTATTCAAAATGAATCTTTTTTATACGAAGAGTTTTACTAAACGACAAAAAGGGAATGTTTTTCTTTCCGTACATATGTGGTGACAACGACTTCTCCGCCGCCGTGACCATTATTTGAGTTTCGGCTTCCTCTACAAGCCATCATTTTTTAATGAAAAATAAATACAAAGTTTTAACTTTCTTTTATTTTGGTATTGAAAATGGTTTTGAAAGCATTTTTATTATATCAATTTGTCGTATTGATATCTTGTGATTTAAATGTGGAAATGTTATGTTTCCTTTATGCATGTTTTATGTGATACGATTATGTTATGGTTTATGATATGTTTAAACATATTCATATGAGGAATGCATTGGACTTAATAAGTGACAGGTGGAGCCCGCTATAGCTCCTCGATTCATCGGCAGGTCTCATGAGACAAACTAGTGTCTTGGCACGAGGCCTTGACAAAATCTAATTTGTGGTCTTGGCACGAGGCCTTGGCTACATGGTTATGATAGTCTGGCATTATGCATTCCATCATTATGAAAGTGGTTATTGATATTGCATGTGATTATTCGACCAGTAGAATATCCATGTAAATAAGTAAATGACATTATCTCATTTTACTTTTGCCATATTATGTTGAAGTTCATGTTTAAAAGGATTTTGTTTTAGTTATACATTGCCTTAAAAGATAATGTTTATTTATGAAAGCTTCCGCAATATTGTTATCCTTACTGAGCATCTGAGCTCACCCCTTTCAATGTTTTAATATTTTCCAGGATGTGAAGAAGTATTTTATGAATGACCTGCAGGGATAGTCAGAAGAGGATATGAGTGTGCACTATGGAGACTTTGTTATTGTAGTTTTTCACTTTATGATGTAATGTAACGTTTACGAATGTATCTAGTGTTTCCAAGGCTACTAAACTAATCGGTCTTTCGAGACTTGATCTTTTGTGATCATGCCAATGTTACGAAGTAATGCACCGACTCTGGGTAGCAGGGGTCGGGGCGTTACAGTTGGTATCAGAGGCAGTTTAGTACTAACCTTGGAAGCTAGATTTAGATAAACTCTGATTAGAGCACATAGCCCGAAGATAGACTTTAAGGATTATTATAGAAGAACTTCCTAGAATTTTGTTGTTGTAAAGATTTTGTGAGTTTTCCGAGCAATACATCCCTGTCTGGATACGAGCAGGTAGAGGCGGCTCTGGCACAGATGTACCTAGGGGTAAAACCTGAAAACACCGCTTTGAGCTAGACTCGAACGGGAACTGGTGCACGACAACGGGCCTTGCTGTACTCTTGGTTATGACACTCCCGGGGGATATGATTAGGATAATTCTCATTTTCATTACAAATAATTATGAAGGGTTTATGAGTATATACTTCCTTAAAGAAAACATTTTTATGATTATGGATTATATCCATAAATAGATCAATTTATGTAAAGTGTTTTAAAAGTATGGAATTATGTATTTTGATTCATAAACTAATCTAGTTTATGCCATTGTTTAGAAATGGCGCCTAGTGGAAGAAATGGAAACTGTATCAATGCACGAACTCCATGTAGGGATTTCCCTCCTGCTCAAGATAATTATTGTGGATTTGGAGATACAACTGGTGCTGATCAACTTATTACAATACTGGGACAACTCACTCAGATTATGAATAATAACCTTACTCATATAGAGCACCCTGATCCGCAACGTGGAGGATCAATGCTAGACCGTTTCATGAGGCAACAACCACCAACCTTCAATGGGAGTACAAATCCTATAGTAGCTGAGCAATGGATAAATTCCTTAGAGAAAATATTACATGCCTTGGGGAGTAGTGAAAGGGAGAAGGTTGTCATGGCAGTTTACCGCCTCACTGGAGATGCCGATCAGTGGTGGTCGCTGATTCAAAACACAAAGGAAGATGATGACGTATCGAATATGTAATAGAGGGAGTTCAAAGAGCTTTTCGTAGAAAAATACTTTCCTCATGACCATCGAGCAGATATGGAAAGGCAATTTCTGAGTCTGAGGCAGAATGAGGATGAGAATGTCGCAAAGTATGAGGCTAACTTTACAAGGTTAGCGAGGCATGCTGCAGATTATATACGTAACCCAAGGAGTAAGATTGATCGTTTCTTTGATGGGTTAAAACCATTTCTCCGTCGAGCTTTAGTATCACAATCCTTCTCATCATACAAAGATATTGTCTCGTGTGCTATCAAAACAGAAAAGGAATTCTCTGGGTCTTATGACAACAAAGTAAAGCAAGAGAAGAAGAGAACGGTGGAACAAGAGACAGATAAAGGGAAAAAGGGAAAGAAGGATTTTCCATTATGTGATAATTGTGGGAAGAATCACCCTGGTACTTGCCTAAAAGGAATTCGAGTTTGTTATAAATGTGGAGAAAAAGGTCACCAGGCGCGTGATTGCAAGGGAAAGAAAGAGGCTATCAATGTTGAATGCTACACTTCTAGAGAAATGGGGCATTATGAAAATGAATGTCCTAAGCGTCAAGGAAACTTACCTCAGAAAAGACAAAGGGATCAAGGACAATCTTATGCTGTTACTACAGTTGAAGCGGAATAACTAATGTAATGGTGCTTTTGGACTCATGGATTATATTCTGGTTATTAGAATAATGTGATATATATATAAGGATTGTATTGCAGTACTTGTTGATTTCAGTAAGGTTTTAATATGATGAAGGTAATTATATTTTTATTATGTGACAATAAGAGAAACTTTACTTTGTTTGGGGAATCTGATAAATTAATTTTGGAATTAAGAGACCTTTTAGAGAAAGTCTGGACATAGGTATATTGGATAATTATAAAGGTTGGAGTGGATTAAGTTGATCTTTGGATAGTATTGTTTAAGGTTAAAAAATTTATGAAGATTATTTTTGGAATATTATGATACTATAGTTTTAGGAAAAGGACAACCTGCAGGGTGGGGCATAACCCGTCGCGTCGGACAAAGCTGCAGGAATCGAACCCACAACCATAGTGCGACAAGCCTTTATTTCCTACCACTAGCCTACAGGAAGTCCCTGGTTATTACAAAATAGTTTTACTAATCTAAATGGTATGTGTTAACATTTGGAACCTTATACAATTAGGATAAATAGAATATTTTTGAGTTCCGATACCATTTGGAGTAAAAGATGGGTCTGTGGTAAAAATTTATTAACGAATGAAAGTATACATAAAAAGTATGTATATTCCCTTACGTTCTTAGTAAATCTCCTAAATAAATTCCTCAACATTATAAAAGGTAACTTAAAACAAAAATGTTGTCGGTTAATTTTTCCAACTGGGGATTCAATGACCGTTTAACCAATCACAAGTTTGTGATTTTATTGTGGTTAAACTTTCTCCTAATCCTGTTTTCTATAACTCTCCATCAGACCTTGATGGTTTGTTTTTCTTCCATATCCATATTTTCATAGAATCCTAGAATGGGCTATATTGGGTGACCTTTGTACTTATCTTGCTTTCTTTTAATGTTATATATTTATTAACCTTATTTCCGATGTGGGTTTTGCACAAAGGTATTTTCAATTTTCAACCTTTTATTTTCAAAGAAAAATTTCAAATTGCGAGGACGCAATTTATTGAAGGAGGGGAGAATGTAACACCCCGAGCTTCCACAATACGCTTCTCATTTAATAATGCAATAGCTTGCATGGTACGCAACTTCGAGTTCTAAAACACCGCGACTAATCAAAGTAGCCGTTATGAATAGTAATAACCACTTTTTAAAATTATAGAAATTTTATATTTCAAAATGGACTTCATTTTTGTATTCATAATATCAAAATTATCCTAAGTTGAATTTTTTGTAATTTTCTGAGAACTTCCAATTTTTATGAATAGTGAAAAATACATAAAACAACTTTTTTAATCAAAATAATTTATAGTGATAAATTATACTATTTAGTGGTTTTAAAGTATAATTAGAATATATTTTTACCATTTTATCCAATGGTGGTCATTAAAAATTAATTTGACATTGAAATTGGACATAAACAATTGCCAATCTTTTGATATAAATTGTTTCTTAAAACACGCTATTTGTTGTGACAGCGGGAATTAATTATAAAAGTAATTAATGCAACTTATATGTTTGGAAGTTTGTAAAATAGACATCATTTTTGAATTCGTATTATCAATTATAGCTTAGGGTGAAATTTTGGCCTTGTTCTGAAAAACTTCAATTTTTGATAAATAGTGAAACCACTAAGTGGTAGTTAAATAACTGATTTTTCGTTTAAATGAAATATTACCACTTCTGTGTTTTGATTTTCAAAAATCCGACATACATGGTTGTCATTAAGAAGTAAAATGTGGTTCAATGAGATTAAAATAAATTTTTGGTGAATAGTAACTTTTAAGTTCTTAATCGCGATTAGAGGTAATTAGTGTAGTTTAAGGTAAAAACAATGTTTTAATAATATGATATGAGCTTGACACTTGTCCTACTCCTATTGGATGAGTCATGGCCGACCAAGAAAATCCATGG